>JARDYH010000010.1:22345000-23545000 GCA_029215795.1 Anniella stebbinsi
CACACAGTACATGCTCAGAGACACTCATGCTTCATGCTCAGCCTCAGAGAGAGAAAAACTTAGGAGTGGGTTTTGTGCATACCGGGGGGGGGGGGTGTTCCTCAGGGAAAACAGTCTGAACCTTAATGAAGCTGCAGGGCAAGTGAAAAGGGAGTCCTCCAAATGTGTTGGACTACAACTCCTAACATCCCCAACCAATGGGCATGCTGACTAGGGGGATGGGAATTGTAGTGCAGTACATCTGAAGGCACAGGCAGGGTTTCAAATGACATTGGATTTCTGTGAATTTGTTAATGTGCATTTGAGAATGAAATTCTCAAACATCCCTACAAAAAAACCGATTCGCTCAATGAACAAAGGCTGGAATAAGAGTGGTTCCAGCAGGCACATTTTCTGACCATGCGCTCCTCTGGGATACAAGCTGTGTATTTTTCCTGCACATTTCCTATTTCCATCTGAACATCAACATTTCATCGCTACTGAGCATCATCAGGGGGTCTTGTGTATTGCATCTAGTTCTGTGCACCACCCTTCAAGAAGGATGCAGACAAGCTGGAGCGTGTTCAGAGGAGGGCAACGAGGATGATCAGGGGTCTGGAAACAAATACCTATGAGTAGAGACTGAAAGAACTGGACATGTTTAGCCTGGAGAAGAGAAGACTGAGGGGACATGATAGCACTCTTCTAGTACTTGAAAGGTTGTCACACGGAGGAGGGCCAGGATCTCTTCTTGATCATCCCAGAATGCAGGACATGGAATAATGGGCTCAAGTTACAGGAAGCCAGATTCCATCTGGACATAAGGAATGATGATGGAACCAATGACCTAGGGAGGTCGTGGGCTCTCCCACACTAGAGGCCTTCAAGAGGCAGCTGGACAACCATCTGCCAGGGATGCTTTAAGGTGGATTCCTGCATTGAGCAGGGGGTTGGACTCGATGGCCTTAGAGGCCCCTTCCAACTCTACTGTTCTATGATTCTATGCTGAAGATACCTAATTCTTGGTTTTCTGCCACCCCATTTGGGCTCCATTTCTGTTGGCATGCACCACCTGAGTTGGTAATTAAAGGGAATTGCCTTTTTTTTTTTTGAGAAACTACAGAGGTCCAGCAATATGGGGGTGATAGAGGGGGGCAGATGGCAGGGGAAGGGGAAGGGAACCCTGGAAGGTTGGATTGGGACCCCCTGGCCTGAAATTTGACACCCCTGCTGTAATGGAAGCTGTCTTGACACTGTGAGTCAATTTATTTTATAAAAAGAACCGTATTTGCCAGCAAACAGTCTTAAACCGTGGCTGTCTTGATCAGCTCAAGTGACAGATGTACCCGGCTGTTTCAGCCATTGGAAAGTGGAGGAGTTCATTCATAGGAAAAGTGGGTTTCTCAATGGACAGGAACGAGCCCTTGGTCTTGACTCAGCATTTCCCAGGATCCAGACATTCACAACCCTCCCGGGTCCTGGTTTGTTCAGTGGCAATGACTCAGCACAAATATCCTGTGGCATTCCAAAGCAATGGCGGTGGTGGTGGGGAACCCCCACAGTACACCCTGGCTTAATTGCTATGCAGGGAAAGATGGTTTGTAGGCTGAGTATGTCGCAGAAGGTGGGAAGAGGATAGTTAACTCTTCCCTCTCCAGCTGCAATCCACTTTGAAAATTACCCCCACTTGGCAATTTAGCTGAGAAAAATAATCATTGTCACCAATGAATACTTAGGGTTCTGTATAATAGTTTCAGGGCACTAGGAAAGCAATACGGGGCTCAGGCTTTATCAAGCCCCTGCCTAACCATGCCCCTGCTCTCCATCTCAGTTTATGCTTACAGCAACCTGAAAAAGTGCCATAAAGGGGTCCTTCTGGTCTGATTCTTGTCTTTTTAACCCTGTTACTGCCTTTCACTCCCTTGCAGTGACACCTCACTGCATTGTGGCTGCAAACAGTTAAGAGGCCACCTGGGTTGCACAGTTCATCTGAAGCAGGTGTGCGTAAGGAGGATGAGGCTCTCTTCCAGAATTTGGATCCCTTGTAGCCATGGTTGACCAACAGCCTACAGCAGGAGGTGTGCCGGTTTCCCTGCAGTCGGAACAGGCTACACCAATGCTGCAGAACCTGTGTAGGTTCACGTAGGAAGCAAGGCGAGTCCCCTAACTTACGAAGGGGTTGCACCAGCGGAGGCACGCAGTTCCCATTTCAGCGGGGCTGTGAATCCTTTTGAGGTTTCAGTCAGAACCACCTAGAACTCTAAAGGAGCTCTCCAAGGTGCCAAACCTGTTTTGGGGCTAGGGTTCAGCACTTTGGAGAGCTCCCCCAGCTATCCAAGGTGCTGAACTGTTGGGTGGAGGTGGAAAGACAGGTCGGGAGGAGGGGCTTCAAGGTAGGGGAAGGGCTGGAGTGGAGTGGAACCTTCAGCACCAGCAGTTTGGGAGAGAGTCAATTTCTAATCAATGAACAATTTGGCCCACGGATGCCTCATTGGTCTCTGAATCTGTGACTTTGCACTGATCCGCGATCACGTTTTGCAACAGCCAATGGCCAGGCATATCCAGCAACAGTATCCCAGAGAGCCCTTGCTCCCCATGGGCTTTGGATAAAACCCAACTCAGGCTGGATCTAAACGGCCTCTGCGCTAAACCTCCAAAATTGGCCTGCTTTCTGCATCTCTTTGCTGCTCGCCTCCAGAACCCACACTTTGGATCCCCGAGATTTCTGGCCCCGGTCCGCACTGCCATTTGCATCCCGCCTCTTGCAAAGGTGTTTAAATGGCTTTGAAGGCGCTAAAATAGAGCACATTAACTCTCCCCCGCCCCCGGGACTTGCTGGGTTTGTTATGAGCAAGATGCTCCCTGCACTTTTAATTCTGCACCCCTGGCTTAGAAACTCCTGAGAGCCGGGCTCCACTATGGATCACGGGCAGAACCGGTCCCACTCCCTATGTAAGCCCTGGGCCGAGGCGACAGGCGCTGTTACTGTTTCAAACCCAAAGCTGACACGGCCGAGCGCATCACACCTCCTCTAATAACGTGAGTCAGTTGAATGGTTTTGTCAGATTTGGGTCACACCACGACGGGAGGGTATAAAATTTCCTGTGGGAAATTTTCCTGTTCTGAAAAATCTCTTCAGCAGGCTCTGCTCTCTCTCTCTCTCTCTCTCTCTCTCTCTCTCTCTCTCTCTCTCTCCCCCCCTCCAAAGAGAATAAATAATACATTATTTTTATTGCATGTGCTATTTTTACCTCGTTGGATTTTTACACGGAGAGCCTCTCTCTCTCCGGCTGAACTGCCTCGGAACGCTTTTCTTCGGCTCTGCAGAGAGAAGCTTATGCGAAGCTCCAGGCCAGGCTGGGGGCTGCCTCCGTGACCCCTTTCCTCTCTGTGGAATTCCTGCTGATGGATGGTGGTGGCAGCTGTGGGCGCCTGGCAGTGAGAGTGATGGCAGATTCCTAAACAGAGGGGGGGCAGGGAACCCCCCCCCCCATGTTCTGGGAGAAAGTGGCCTCCGAATCTGAGCTGTGAGTCGCTTGGCCGTGAAACATTGAATCATCACAGTGGTGGGAGAGAGGCATTTTGTGTATGCTCTGAAGCACTCTGTTCTTCACGTACTGGATAACAGCCTTCTGCAGGGACATCGTAGACAAATTCTGAGCATTTCCCAAATGGCCACGCTTCTGCCCCCCCACTGATCCTTTGACGATTCCCCACCACTTTGTGAAGAAGGTTGAAATGCCTCTCCTAAAGCTTCATTGCCGCCAGGAAGAGCTTTAAGCTAAAATATGTCGGCATTTTTTGGCATTTGGCCTCCGCTTTGCCTAGCTGGTTGGCCACGGTGTGAACAGAATGCTGGGCAAAATGGACCCTTGGTCTATCCAGCAGGGCTCTTGCGTTGAGTTGGGTTCTGGTTCTGCCAGGCCCAAGTCATCAGTCAGGTTCTTTTGGTTATCAAGATGAAAACCAACCACTTGGGCAAAAAGACGACATAGATGATGGATGCAGAAGAACCCAACTCAGCTCTTCTTCTGTTCTTATGCCAAGAAATCATTCTTATGTTCTTACAATGATAACTCATTAACCCCTGCGTTGCCTCTTTTGACCCCCCCCCCATGTCATGTACCCCTTTATTCAGGCGCCTCATGAACCGCCTGGAGGACATGCGCAGGAATGTGGCGGGGGACGGAGTCAACCGCTGCATCTTGTGCGGGGAACAGCTGGGGCACCCGGGGTCGCCGTGTGTGGTGTGCGAAGACTGCAAAAAGGTGAGAGGCCAAAGCGCGGTGTCTCTCTCTCTTGCGCGCATTCACACACACACATACACACACACACACACAGTTTGCATTAAAGAGCAAAAGGCATAAAGAACTGCTTCTCTATGCTGCCTGGGGATGATGGGAGTTGGAGTCTAAGGTGCCATTTGGGTGGTAGTAGGGGGAAGACATCCCCTGCCCTATCCTGTTTTGCAGTTCCACCCATGTCCGCTCCAAAATGCACCTTCCATCAGAGAGGTCTTGATGGGAAGGATGCTCAGGTGGGCCTTTTCCTTGGGATTGACGTGGGATTGCCCCTGGGTGGTCCCTGTACGTCCAAATGATGCACAGGGACTCCCGGGGGCAGGGGGGAAGGGATTGTCCCCCTCTCCCTCTACACCCATCTGGTGTAGAAAGGCCCTTTGGCTGCCTCGAAAGAGAACCGATTGGCCCCCTGTTCAAGTGTTGGCTGTGACGATGAAGTTCTTAATGGAGTTTGAGGCCCTCTCCTGAAGGGCGTGGCGGGCAGCTCCAGGGCTGTGTGGCGCACCTGCTGTGTGACAGCGGCTCCATCTGCTTCCGTGCCCCCGTCAATCGCTGGGATGTGAATGACCGGCAATGCGGCTCTCATGGGGGTCTCTTCGGATGTAGCCTTTGAGGAGCGTATGTATGTGTGTGTGTGTGTGTATGTGGTGGGGGAGGAATTGATCAAGGGCAGGCTTTAGATCCGATGCTGGCTAGAATTCATTTTCTTATCTTGAACCGGTCTCTCCCATGCAGAACGTCTGCACCAAATGCGGCATCCAGACCACCAACAACCGCCCGCATTCCATTTGGCTGTGCAAGATTTGCAGCGAACAGAGAGAGGTCAGTGGGGAACCGTCCGGCGTGACCCAAGTCCCCCTGCCCCAGGAAATTAGGGACAAAGCTGAGACTCCGTCGGACCACCTAACCTCGTCTCCATCAGAAGGATCCCCCCCCCCCCGCTACCAGGGCTGCCTCCGTGAACTGCCCAGAAGAGAGGACACACGTCCCCCCCAAATGAACACAAAAGAGAATGCTGATTTGCATACCATTTGAATGTGCAAATTCATATGTGCAGATGCAAATTTAGACACACCACCTCTGGAGGGTGTCAGGATCGGGGGAAAGCTGAGCTAGAATGGGGAATGGCGAGGGAAGGCATTCTCCCTGGTGCCCAAACTATCGAACCACCAAGCCGCATGTTGGTAGCTCCTGCCAAAGGATAATAATAATAATAATAACAACAACAACAACAACAACAACAATAATAATAATAATAATAATAATAATAATAATATTTCTTCTTACCCGCCTCTCCCTCCGGATCGAGGCGGGGAACAACATCAATACAACAATATAAAATGCATAAAACTGATTAAAAGCATATAAAATGAATACATTATTAAAGTCAACAAAGTCTTAAAATTCGACTGGGTAGGCCTGCTGGAAGAGATCAATCACAGCCAGGAGGGAGGCAGGCATGGATCGTTCCCCCTTCCTCCCTACTTCTTGCATCAAAGACGCCCCACAGGCCCAGCGCTGTCAAGCTAGGTAGGCAATTAGGCTGCTTTGTTCTGTGGCAGGCAGGTGGTTTGGAGGGGGGAGATGCTTGCGTGTTGGTGACTCAGACTGGGAAGGGGATGGGAGGGTGCGTTCTCCCTCCCAAAGGCAGGAGGGGCCTCCCCTCCACCTCAATCCCCATTCTTCCCCAGATCAACCTGCACAAGGCAGAGAGATCAACTGTGTGCCACCAGCCTGTCAAAGGACCTTCTGTTTGAAGCGTGCGTGTTTTGCGTCTAAGCGCGCTGGCTTGTCTGCTTCTTCCCGGCTCTGGGGCTTTGAAGGCCACCGAAGCGTTGCTTAACGCACAGCGTTTGTGCACCCGTGTCGGGGCCGCATCCAGGGTCGGCATGGTCGGGCAGCTGCCGAGGGCCCACACCCCAGCAGGGGCCCACTGAGCAAAGGCCCTGGCCTTGCTTCTCCTCTTCATGCTTGCAACCTGTTTGTTCACTGGCCTCTCGCTCTGGCCCGGACAACGGCGGTGGTGAGAAGGAGGAGGGCTAAGTGTCAATCAATCAAGCAGGACAGTAAGCAGTAGCAATGAGGAGGAGGAGGAGGAGGAGGAGCAAGAGCAGCTGGTGACAATGGCGGTGAGGAGGTGGACTCATTGGGGTTGGGATTCCTGTACTGAGCAGAGGGTTGGACTAGATGGCCTTAGAGGCCCCTTCCAACTCTACTATTCTTTGATTCTATGATTGAGCGAGGGTCCCCACGGAAGGCTCATGTCTTGCCCATGAGCCCTCCAAAGCCTAGAATTGACACGGTTGGCGGTTTCACTAGGCCCCTCAAACTGAAGGAGGGGGCATGCATATTGGGACCCCCCTCTTGATGCCTCTGGTCTTGTCGGGCCGGAATGATGGGCTCTTTCCCAGCAATGGGGCCCAGCACATCGCCTCCCTTTGCCCCCTTCTAGGAAGAATCATAGAACTGGGAGAGGGTACCACGGAGGTCATCCAGTCCAACTCAACGTTCAATGCGTGAATCTTGGAGCTACAGCAAGGGTGGGCAACGGGCCAATTTCCACCCCCTGGGCCCACCTACAAGCTTCACTCCTGCCACCACCGTTCTGCCGAAATTTGGCAGCATGGCAGCAGCAAACACCAACAGACAATGGATTGCCTCCAATACTTGGCGGCAAATTGACAGTGAAATTCAATGGCGATCCATGACGGCCGTTGAAAAGGGGGTGGGTTTAGCTTGTTTTCAAGGTAAATGTACCTCTTTTCATCCTCTGCCCATTAGGATGTTTCTCTTGATGTTTAGCCGGTACAGGGGCGTGATCATCCTGGGAGTCTGGTGATTTCCTCCGTCTGCGGTGGGACGCTCCCTGGAGGGCACATTGGAACGCAAAGTTCAGTTCTCAGCGTCCTCCTGCATTTTCAGGTGTGGAAGCGCTCCGGCGCCTGGTTCTTCAAGGGTGTGCCGAAGCAAATCCTCCCTGAACCGATGCCCGTCAGCAAGGGGAAGCCGCAGCCGGCGCCAAGCGGACCAGCCCCATCTGCCCAAGACCCGAAACCGTATTCCCGCTCGCCGAATCGCGGTAGGCTGAAAACTTTCTTATTCATTTGCCACTCTTGATATCAGCGTGCGTACACACCATTGCTTTTCAGCAGCGGTAAACGCTTCTCCTACGACAGTTACAGGCAGGAAGATTTATAAGCTAAGATATGCTGGTATGAGATGTGTGTATGGCCCCTCCTCTTTGCCTTTGGCTCCGCCCACTACAGGAATGCAGCTTCTCCGAAATGGAATTCGGCCTGAAAAGGGTTCCACAGCCCTGCTTTACAGCATAAGCAATGCCTCCAATAGCTCTCTGCCCCAAGGAGCTTACAATGTAACCTTTGGCAGGAGGGGCAATGGCTTAAAGTAGTGATGGGCGAATTCCCCTCTCCTTGAATCAACATTGGCTTGATATTGTTGGGAAAAATTCATCCAGGATTCTCAGCCCAGCTTGTTGCATGGGTGCCATCCACTTGCACCTGGGTGCATTGCCCCCTGAGATGGGTAGTGTGGTGACTTGCGTTGCATTTGCAGGACACATCTAATAACAAAAGTGCAGGTAGCTTCACAGCCATGGAAGAGAGGTGAATCTGTAAACCACCCAGAGAGCTTTGGTCAATGGGCACGATAGAAATGTAATGAATGAACGAATGAATGAGCAGGATGGAGTTGAGGAGCTGCTGATGTGTGTTGCTTGCCTGGTCTCCTGAGCATTGATGGTCCTCATGCATAATCTTATTCCCTGTTCTGAGCTGGAGAAGACATGGAAAAGGAAATCATGCTCAACTGATAACATCTCTGCATATTACGAGCGGGAGAGGTTCACATACCGGGTCAGTGAATTACAAACCTGAACATCGTTGCCAGGCCTGTTGGCAAATATATCACCCGTAGCCCAGGGTGTTGAACATCGTTCAGCTTGAAGGCTAAACTCAATTTCAGAGAAACATTCAAGAGCTGAATTCCAGTGATGGGCCTGGCCAAAAGACTAGAAATACCCATATTTTAGCTTAAAGCACTGACTGCCAGGAATTAAGCTTCTAGAATGGGGTGGGGACTGAAAAAGCCGGGAAGCCAGCAAATGATTGATGTTTGAGGATAGTGGGTGGAGCCAGGGCCCAGGGGTGTGGCCATATGGTGAATCCTGGAGGCCGGATTTGGCTCACGGGACTGAAGTCAGCCTCCCTCCCCCCCCCCCCCCCCGCTGTATTACTTTGTCTCCAAATCACAGTGTTGATGTGAATCTTTTCCCAGGTGGCCTTACATCCAGGTACGGGCCGCACCTTCGTTACAGGTGGTGCCTTTGCCCTGTCTTTGCGCCTGACAGTTGCACAATCCATGATGGCAGAATGCAGGGCGACCATGTTTATTGGCAATTCACATAACACCCAGTCAGGATTGAAAGCCTCCTTTTCCTGTATTCATTCTCTCCCCGCCCTCCCCGTTTCTATAAATGGTTCCTTCTTTATGTTCCCAAGGCCAAGCAGAATCTGCCCCTGCAGTGAAACAAGAATCTTACGGTAAGAAACGTAACCCCTTCCGGTATTTCTAGATTTTTCATTCGTATCCTGTCCGAGGTGGGGAAAGATCATAAAATGGCACATGCAGTCTTTTTCTGTTGCAAGGTCCAGGGGCCATTGTCTCCAATTAATGAGGCGATGGAGGAATTGAAGAGGTTTAGATATGTTGGGAATGATGAGAGTTGTGGTCCAACACACCTGAAGAACACCAGGTTGGGCAGGGGCCGCAATAGGGACTTCATGTCCACTTGGAGTGGGAAATACTGTGTTCCCTGCACACTTAATCCCCCCACCCCCAAATTCTGGACCATAAGAAGGACAGTACTATCCAAACTAAGAGGAGCTCAGCTGGATGAGATCAGAGGTTCTCTGAGTCCACCATCTTGCTTCCCACGGCGGTCAACCAGATGCCCTTAGGAAGCCTACAAGCGAGACAGTAGCCCATGGGCTTGCTGTTGAACAAATTTATGTTGGCGAAGACATTGGCCAATGGCTTTGAACCATGTGACGTAAATTCAACATCCATGTTCAATGCAGTCTTCCTCAGAAAAAGCGGTGCTGCAGAGCCACGGAGTAGGAGAGCAACTGCCTTCATGCCTCACTCATGGGTCTCCCACAGACATCTGGTTGGCACCGAATTGGATTCGACGGGCCCTGGCTGTGATCCTACAGGGGGGTCGTCTTCTCTCCCTATGAGCTCCATCATGCCAGCAATTTAGTACACTCGCGCCATGCCTGGGTTGTGGATTTGCAGCACGGTACTTGCATGACGCCATGCCTGTCCTGCTGACACTCTGCCTCTTCCCCGGCCTTTCCTAGAATGCTAAAAGTCTGGATTATTTTCCCGAAGTGCATTTAATGCATCCTTAAGCCTCCATGTAGTTTTAAAGGAACTGGGGGCTTGAATGGATTGCATCAGGTCCTGGGAGGGAAAATCGATCTCTCCCAGCAGCTGGCTCCAAGCCTCACTATAAAACCCAAACCTTGCATCCCAGGCTCGAAAGTGTTTTTTAAAATCATACAATGCCTGAATTTCTGCAGAGACAGGATTGTACTCCCTCAGTCCTCCCAAAGAGCCAGACTAAAGGGTCCTTCCAGTTCTGCCCACGGAGAAAGGTGGTCTGGTTGAAGTGCTCATCTGCCAGGACCTGATTGGAGGGAGAAAGAGAAGGGGAGGGGTGGAGTGGAGCGGAAAAGCAAAGGAGCAAAAGAGCAGCTATTCAGGTGAAAGGGATCACAAGCTTGATGCGCTTTTGCCTCAGAGATAAAAAAAAAAACGTGGAGGCAAACCAGGGGAGGGGGATAGGTGTGATGGAGGTCTACATCTGGGTTATGAAACTACCGATTGGGCTGCATTTAGGGGTGGGCATTTTAACATAGGTCTCTCTCTGTCTCCCTGTTCCATTCTTGCTTTTCTTGTTTTGCTTTTTTCTTGTGTTTTTAATTGATCTGTTCACACATTGTTTTAAGCAAGTTTTTGTTTTCATCTGTATTTCATTCGTGTCAGTTATTGTTAGAAATACTTTTGGCAAAACGATGAGGTATAAAATTAATAAATAAACAATGTTACTAGTACTATTAATAATAATAATAATAATAATAATAACAACAACTCCATTGTTTATCAACCAAAAATCTGCACACTGCTGCCAGAGTGCGTATTCCAGTGCAGACATTTTTATCCCAAAGGAAAAGTTAGACGTCCGTTGCACTAATTCTCACTGACGCCCCCCCCCCCCCCCCGCCAGAATGGAGCTTCATTCTGGAAGGTTTTGCAGTGAGAATGCAGTGGCTTTCCGGAAAGAACTGAACTACTTTATTTTTCATGCCCGTTGTTCCTTTTTTCTCTTCCCCCCCCATTCCCCCCATCTTCCCTGCCAAGAGAAATTTCAGAGAGAGGCAGATGCAGTGGCACCTGAATAAGTATTTGGCAGCCACGGTTGAGTCTGCATAAATTCTGGATTATTATTATTCTCTTAGCACTGAAGGTTCAGTCTAACTAGGTGGTTCTGTGACTAAGTGTGGAATTCGATGCAATAATGGGTGAGTTTTTGGGTCAATCACTGTGTTTTCCTAGTGAGACAGCCCCTTCTTTGCATGCAGCAGGTCCTAGGTTCAATTCCCCGGCATTTAGGCTGGAAAAACCTCAGCCTAAAATGTCAGCTTTTACAATACCTTCTGCCTGCGCCTCCGCCTATTCCTGGCTGCAAATGCACCCACAGTCATGTTGTCTCAGGAAATGCAGCTTGAGGGAACATGCTTGCACCAGGATTGCACATAGACCCCCCCACTCACGCTCCAAGGGCCGGGGGGGGGGGGAAGAGGAGGAGCGCTCCCCTCCAAACAGAATAATCTGCAATTATTCTGTACGGCTGTCAGCTGCTCATCAGGAGCTGCTGATGTTGAGTGATTGCCCCATTATTAAAATCTGGATCACTCTGTAAATCGCACAGAATTGCTGTGCACCCCCGGGGCCGCCAGGCGTTGGCTTGGTGATTGATGCTGTCAGAACAGTCATTAGCTTGCTCGTTAGAGCAGCAGATGATCAGGGCGGGTGCCAAGAAGCTGCAGTTGCACTCCGGCTTTTAGCTGTTGGTTGGAGAGCCAAGCTTCCTGTCCTTGTGGCAAAGAATCCACCTTTCCCTTCCAGAGTAGGCATGTCAAACATCCATTCACCTGCTCACCTAGAGTAAATAGAATTGCCTACAAGGTGACCAGGAAGTGGAATCTGTTGCCAACTCTTTTTCTCTTGATTTTCCACAAATAGTTACATTGACAAATGGGCTACTGATTTCTTTTGTAGGCTAGTAATCTCTGATGTGAAAGCCCCTTCAGACATTTTTGAGTAGAACAAAGGGTCACGTGGATTAATATGATTTTAGCACTCCCCAGGCGTGTAGCCCTGGGACCTGTTTTCAGTGCCAGGGCTGAGCCTCTGCGCCTACTCAGAGTGCTGTGCTCTTAGTATTTAGTGGCCATAGCCAATCCGTGCAGCTCTTCTGTAGACAGTAATTATATACAGTATTTAATTATGATCTTATAGTGTATTTGTGTACACCGCTTAAACATTTCTTTTTGGGTGAGCGATTTATAAATATTATTAGATAATTAATCAATAAATATATGAAATGATTGCGTGTATTAAATGAATATCCAGTTTTCTTAACTTCCACAATGGCACAATAACTCTGTATGCATTTAAGTTGCTCTGCATCTCGTTGCCCCCTTTCCAGACGAATTGTGATTATCCCTATAGCTTGTGTGAATTGCTTTCATGACTTTCCTGCCTTTCATCTACCTAATGCCTCAACCTCTTAGAGTCACATACATTCCTACCCACAATGCCCAAGGTACAGTTCCCCAACCAAACTGACTATCCCTCTCTGTAGCCATGCTCATTTTTAGCCTTCCATGACTAATGCCTTCCCCTTCCTCAATTTGAATGTTCGTGAACATTCTCTGTAATGTCACCACCTCTGTGATGTCACTGCAGCTTAGCCAGAGAGAGATTTCAAATAGCCAATTGCTGCCCCTTTAATTGCAGCTTTGTTGTCTTTATTACGTATTATGGATACATATTAATACCACTTAATGTAATAAAACCCCGAACTGGTTTACGTATAACAATATTGAAATCACGCCTTAACATACACGATGACAGCTTAAAATACAATATTAAAAACCTCAGCTAAAAATATACACTTGAAAACCGTTTCTGCTGCAGTAACAATAGAAGTGATACAAAAACAATGAAGTGGAACAGCAGCAAGATTAATTAGGGTTAATCACAAGCCAGAGAAAGCCTGCTTGGACAAACGCGTTTTCAGGAGGCGTTTAAAACAGACCACCATTTCTGCCTCCCAGATCGCACTGGGAAGGTGTTTCGGGAGGGAGCGGGTTTGTGCGAGTACTAAGTAGGCCCATTTCCAAGAGGTCCATTCTGTGGGTCATGGGATGACCCACTGGCCGTCCTCTGAAGATGTGAAAGGTCTTAAGGGATCTTAAGATCCGTTGGTTGTTTGTCGCTGTTGAGGTGGCTCTAGAGCATCTGTTTGCGTTTGCTGTCACAACGGGGATGTGACTTTCGCCACTGTTGGTTTTCCTTCCCGTGTTGTACATCCAGGCGCAGAGCCAAAAGCCACAGCTGCTGCTGCTCCTCCCAGCCGGGGCAATTATCCACCACTTCACCGCAAACCTTCCGAGGCCAGGGTGGCACCGAGTGGCGGCGAATATGCCGGCGAGGGGGCCGAAAGCCAGGATTACGCCGCAGAGAGCGAAGTCCACCGAAGCCCTGGAGGTGAGATGGAAGCTGGTAGAGGACACCTTGCGGCCCCGTTCAGAAGATACCTTAAACCATGGCTTCAACGCACCATGTTACGGTTCATTTCATCTGACCAAGCTGTGCGTTGCCGTGGGTGTCCCGCCTTGGTGGTTGTCTGCGGAACGGGCAAAACACGTCCGGGGGAGTTTGGGTGGTTGTCCTTGTTCATTGCCTGTTTGTTTCTATTTTGGCCAACTTGTGAGGTTTGTGCAGCATTCTTGGCCTTGATGCTGCCCGTTGGAGGATTTTTCCCCTTCTTTCTGGAACCATTTTTTCACACCAGCAGGGTGGTTAGTGGTGGTTGGCTAGGGTCCGCGGGTGAGCCATGCCTGTGTCATCCCTTGTGGCATTACCCCTTGTGTTATTATTATTATTATTTTATATAGCACCATCAATGTACATCCTTCTCCCACTGATCAAAGCGTATTTATGCACACAACCTTTAGAAGCATTTATTTCCATGCCGGTTTTCCCAAAGTACGCACGAGTCACATTCCAGGCTGAGAAATATATGGGCCCTGACCGCAGACTGCGTCTGAGCCCTTGTCGGCTCTAGAAGGTGAAAACTGGCTATATCCTGATCAAAACACAATCTGAAACAGATTTCTCATACATCCCCACTGGAGATGCCCAGGGACAAACCTGGAAGACAATTAAATGCTGCTCTCATCAAGAGTTTACTCATCTGCGGCATTTGTATTGCTGCGAGGTACACGCTCCTGTCTCTGTTGGCTTTCGTGCGGCACAGCTTTGTTTCAATAAAAACTGATAACAGGCTGTTGTCAAGGACTGACTCTCCCTAGCTGAGGACTGTAGATTGACGGGTGTGTGCGTCTTTGCTGGGGGAGCTGAATTGGTGGATTTAGCTTTGCGAGCTAAACGTGAGATGGAAGCAATCCAGACGTTGCCTTGGCTATGCAGGGCATGTTTCCGCAGCATATTGCAGGAGAAATATCCCGGTCACGTCCTCCTCTCTCCTCCCGGCTTATGAAGAGTTTGCTTCCGTCTTGGTTGAGTTGCAAGAAAGATGCAGCAGAGTTTGGTTTGTGATCTTGAAAGCCCATGATGGGAGCTGTAGTCCGACATGCCAGAAGGCTGTCCTGTATCCATTGCGGCCTGAGAGGACGTGGCCAGCTACTCTGTCTTTCCGATCCCAAGCTCTTCCTCTTGTTGAACCAGCTGGTTTGCAAAGCAGGAGGGCAGCTCATCAAAGCAAGTGAGCATAAATGCCCCCCCCCCCGCATTTAAAAACAGTTAAATATGTACACGTTTGGGGGTCTCTGGTGATTCTGAAATTTTAAAGGTGACTTAAGGCATAATCCTATGCATGATTAGACAGAGAAAAGTCCTACAACTCCCAGCATTCCCCAGCCAGGGGAATGCTGGGAGTTGTAGGACTTTTTTCTGTCTATTTATGCATAGGATTGCGCCCTTAAGGATAGTGGTGAGCAAGATGTTTCCATCTGCAATTCCCAGATGTTGCCAAACATCTGCATAACAGAGAGATGTACCTTCTTGAGACCATATTTATTACCCCGAACTGCCGAGGGGGAGTGACCCAGCCCAGGAATCTTTTTCATAACCCCATCCACCGACAGACAAAGGAATTGGAGAGCAATAAGTGTATGTAACAAGAAGGAGCAGTTTATCCAAATGTTCTATTCAACTGCTCTCCTCCTAACCTCTTCAAGATACATAGCAGCATCTCCTACATAGGGCGATGGTACCTTATAGAAGTGGTTCTTTGACTGTTCTGTCCTGAAAATTGTTTTTTTCCCCCTCACCCCTGATTTTCTTTGCCATCTCCCCTTTTAGGCCTCAAGAAAGCCAATCCTGGCCAAGTTGCTGGGGCCAGGCCATCTCCCCCAACTTCTAACCAGAGTCCAACCACCCAGCTGGCTGAACAAGGTACATTTGTTATTTTATTTATTTATTATTGCATTTATATCCCGCCTTTTCTCCTCCAAGGAACCCAAGGCAGCATACATAATCCTCCTCCTCTCCATTTTATCCTCACAACAACAACCTTGTGAGGTAGGCTGGGCTGAGAGTCTGTGACTGGCCCAAAGTCACCCAGTGGGTTTCCATGGCCGAGTGGGGACTAGAACCCGGATCTCCTGACTCCCAGTCCAACACTCTAGCCACTACACCACACTGCTCCCTCGTATTGCATCTGGCAGGTGATAGCGATGGGCCACCTTGGAGCCCCTCCACTTCTCACAGACTCATTTCTAGTGAGAAGCAATTAACTCAGACCGTTAGAATAACAGCCCTTGTTGCACCGAGCTTGCTTCCTAGATCAGACCGGGGCGGAGTCTCTTTTCGGAGCTGGGTTTGAATTTTCCCCAGGGCGCCCGTTAATCTTGAACCCGGGTGTTGTGTACATCTGAGGGCTGCACGACCATGACAGAGGGGGTCAAATCGCTTTCCCTCATTTGAGTTTTCATGGGGGTGAGGTGAATTTTGAGGTCGGGGGGGGGGGGAACTCACTGGTGCTCTCAGGATTCTTTGCCGCTTCTGGCCACCCCCCAGGGTAATGGCATTTCATGACATAGCATCGTTCTGGGGCATTGGGGAGGGATCCAAAGTGGTATCTGGCAGCAGCAAGGTTGTGTGGGGGGGTGTTGCGCTCCCCCAGACTGGAAATGTGTCCCCCCCCCCGCTCCATGTTACTGAAATGCCCCCATTTGCAGCCTGGAACCATGTGGCATTTTTGCTCAGTCCTACATCTTAAGAGAGCTGGGCGCCTTGGAGTTTTGCTGGACTACAACTCCTACCATCCCCAGCCAGTGTGGAGTTGATGGGAGTTGTAGCCCAACACATCTGGAAAGTGCCAATTTGGGGAAGTTTTACTGAAGAGGGTCCTGGATGGACCTCTGTGCTTTTGAAAGGTAAAACAGAGAAAGAGCAAGAAGTAGAAATTCTTCATTAGCAACAGCTTAACGTGGCCCTTTTTTTTGTGTGGCCTTTTTAGGACCCGCCGGAGGAGGCAGGCAAGGGGTGGGCCCCACCGGACGCTTCCCAGAAAGACAAGGTAAAGTGTCTGTCTCAGTTGATAATAAGAGAGGTGGCTGGTCTGAGTCTTCATCACGCTTTTTATCCCGGGAGCTTTTATTCCAAATCCCAGGTGTGCATGGGCTACCTTTCAGGGAAAGACACTCTGCACATGGCCAGAGGCTGCCTCTGCTGCTGAAAAAGGTGGCTGAGGTTTGTCAAACTACATCAGGCATCTTTGCAGAGAGCTAAGGACGCAGTCTTTGTTCACAGAAGAACTGAGTGTCACCGCTCTGGGTTCCGATCTGCAAGCTGAGGGCCCAGGAACTCTGGGATCTGTTGGTCTTGTTTGCAGAGAAGCATCCCTGAAAAACAGTTGCCCCTCCATTACTTAATCAAAGGAGATCATTGGCTCAGTCCAACGACAGGAAACGGCTCTTGTCTCACATCCTGCTTTGGGGCATCCCAGAGGCATCTTCCGGCCTCTGACTTAAAGAGAAAACTGCTGTGCTAGATAGATCTCTTGTTCTGATCCAGCTGGGTTCTTTTGAAGTCCTCATATACACCTGAAAAGCACGGCATCTCTGGCTCCGTTCCCCCCTCCCCGAGTGCCCTCTTCATGTCCTCCAACTTTTCGTTCTCACGATCAAGGGGTTGTTTTTCTTCCCATGATCAGAGGCTTAGAAATGGGTCAGCTCTTCTCCCATCTGAGCTTACCCAGTTCCCTTTTATTGAAAGCCCAGCGCTGGAGAGGTTCTGACTCAGCAGAAAAAGAACAAGGTGTGGGAAAAAGCTCAGTCAGATGTGAAATGCACAAGAGGGCGTCGCTAAAGGGAGCATGAGAGCAGCAGTTCAGAAAGCATCGGAGAGAGAGCGCAAAGTTTTCCACTGCTGGGGTTGGAGACTGTCCCGCTCCTGCCAACCGGGCGATGGAAGTCAGCTTCCAACATTATCAGGGACAATTCTGCAGTTCATGGACCAGGGAGATCAGTCTAGCAGGGGAACTGTCCAGCAGGCAGAGCTTAGGGAGAGAGATGTTGCTTCAACAAGGGCTAAGTTGCAACTGAGCAGCTTTATAAGGGATGTTGCTGTCCTACCCCTTCTTGTCATAGGGCCCTGATTCAAAGCATGCTCCCTCCTCATGAGTAGGGCTCAAAAATCGATTGGAACAGATGTGAATATTACACAAAATGCCTACAAAAATGCACGTATTAGGAGAAATGTTCACAAAAATGTCATGAATTTTCATGGAAACTTAAAAAAAAAATATCTCAAAGTTTGAGACAAACCAGGCTTAACATGGAAGAAGCTCTCAAAGTTCAAAACGAAGTGTTTGGATGCTTGGGAAATTCTACGGTGCTTTCTATGCACATTTCTCTGTGCGTAGAAAGCTAGCTCCAGGGATGGTGTGTGAGTTGGTTGGCAAACCACCAAACTAAAATTCTTCCTCATGACCAATTTCTTTTCCGCTTCCACAGGAAGTCTTTCGATGGCTCCGCCCCAAGCTGATCCCAACTACTCCACTCTGGGGACATCCCGGGATGAGAGGGCAGGCTCTGGATACTCATCACCCATGGCTGAGAGGCCCATGCGGCAGGTGGCTCCATATACTCAAGCCACTGCCCCGCCAGCTGCAGCTACACCTGTGCGACAGCCTCCTCAAGAGGAGGAAGACGATGAGGCCAACAGCTACGACTCGGATGAAGCAAGTAGGTAGAAACAGGATCAGCTTGGCTAAGGCTGATAAGAACCTAACAAGAGCCCTGCTGGATGAAACCAAAGGTCCATCCAGTCCAGCATTCTGCTCCCAGAATGGCCAACCAGCTGTCCCAATGGGAAGCCCAAAAGCAGGGCTCTCCCGCCCATGTTGCCCAGCAATTGGTACCCATAGGCTGGCTGCCTCTGATACCGGAGGTAGCATACAGCTATCAGGACTAATAGTCATTGATGGCCCTGTCCTCCATGGATTTGTCCAATCCCCTTTTAAAGCCATCCAAATTTGTGGCCATCTTGTGAGAGCGAATTCCATAGTTTACTTCCATAGTTTAACTGGTGTGAAGAATTCCTTCCTTTGATTTGTCCAGCATCTCCCACCAATCAGCTTCATGGGATGATCCCACTGGGTTCTAGGGTTATATGAGAGAGGTAGAAAAATGTCTCCCTATCCACATTCTCCACACCAGGCATGAGTTTGTACACCTCTATCATGTCTCCCCTTACCCTCCTTTCCCCCCAGCTAAACAACCCCACATGTTGCAACCTTTCCCCATAGGGCAGCCCTACTCCCTTCTTGACCCATGTCATGTCCCTCCAACCGAGCTCCTGGTCCATGTTTTCCACAATCACCCCCAGGCTCTGGGAAACAGAGACAGCGATGAGCCCAAGCTGAAGCCCTGCCAGTCTTGAGCCCTACTCGGGAGAAGGAATCATGAATCCAGGTAGTCTTTGGATTGAGGCCTTGCTGCCGATGATCCAGAAATTGGCGGAGCCATAAGGTCAACTAGCGGACCTTTTCCTTTGCCGCTTGGCTGGTGCTAAGTGCAATATGTCACCCGATCCATTCATGGGTTCTCAGATTCAGGTCTCGCTACATGGCTGGACAGCTGTTTCAGGAATCCTGTCCTGGAATCTATTTCTTTCCCAGTTGGACAGTTCCCCAGCCTTGCCGGGAGACTGGGAAGCCAATCCTTGAACCTCCAGGATGGGCAAGAATGGAACCCGGAGCATAAAGTAGCCATTTGGGCCCTACCTGCATCCTGATTCTCTTAGACATACTGGTGAGGGTGAGGGACTATGAACATCTCTGAAGCCCAATCTCCTGAACTCTGGTTATCCTGGTCTTCCCCACTCCCCCTCTGCCTTCACCAAATGCTACCCATGGAGTTGATTTCTTAAGGACTAGGAGCTTGAACGTTGCTCACGATGCTGTGTTCATTTGGCACCAGATACTGAAATGCCTTGCTTTTGTAGGGTAGGGGGAGAGCCCAGGATGCCCGGGCCTTGCTTTTCTCCTCCTCCTCCTCCTCCTCCTCCTCCTCCTCCTCCTCCTCCTCCCTCTTTTCTCAAATGCTTGTATTTTTAATTATTCAATTAGAGTTCTAAAGCATGCTACGATTCTCCCTGGCCCAGGAAGGCTGTCATTTTGAAAGCGATGACGGCTGAGATCCTTTGGGGCTTTGTGATGTCTTCTTGGGGACTCACTAAGTGCTTTTAATGGCTGGTAAATAAGTAATTGAGAAGGGAAGGACTGAGTGCAGCTATTTCTCTTCTCTCTCTCTCTCTCTCGCTTGGAGGAGAACAACCGTCCCCCCACATTGGAGGGTTTGAATCATTCGTCAGAGGCGGAAGAGCCTGGAGGGACCCTTCTGCACCCAGGCTCTTGAACTCCTGAGCCGCGTTGGCATGGGAGTGTGTGGGCGTGAGGCAGAACCCCTGAAGTGAAAGGCAAGGGTTGGGATCCAAAGCCAATCTGTTGAACTGGACCGCTCTCCTCGAAACCCTCCTCCCTTGCGCAGCCTCGGGCTCAAGCCCTCGGCCTTCGATCCCAACTGGGGCAAGCGTGGCTCCCTCTGAGTAGCTGCACCGGCTCCCCCCGTTCTTTGCCCATCCCATCCTTTTGTTGTCTCCTGTTCCTTGAAATTTTGGTTGTATGGTCCTGGCGGGGGCTGCCGGGATTCGAACTGGGGAAGGTTGGCTCCTGGGCGCTTCCCAGTGGAGGCCGGTGGCTCTAAAGTCAGTGAATCTGCTCCAGGTTTCAGTCGGAATCAGTCAGGACCTTGGACAGCTCCCTTAGGAGCAGGAAGACACCATCCTCAACTGTGTTGGGCTGTCCCCAACCATCCCCAATAGACACCTCTTCCAGCCATCAATTCGAACTGTCTCCATTCCCAGCTGTCCCTCATAAGAGCAGTAGATTTAGGAACTGGTATCCTGGAGCTTGGCTTTTTTGCCTTCTCCTTCTCCCTAGCCATCTATTTTCCTCATGTGTCATGCCATTTTGATCGTAAGCCTGAAGGCAGGGACCCTCTTGCTATTGATCTTTGTAAGATCCTCTAGGAGGGAAGGGTAGAGTAAAGAAAGGGGTTTCAACTCCTCCCTCCATCTTTCCCCCTCTCTCATCAGCTACGCTTGGTGCGTTGGAGTTCAGCCTCTTGTATGACCAGGAGAACAGCTCTTTGCAATGTCACCTCATCAAGGCCAAGGTAAATGCTGCCTTTCCATTCAGGTCCTGCTCTCTTCAGAGGAGTTTCTCTGGCTGGGAGGATCTGTCCAAGATGTCTGGTTCTCCTCTGGGAACACATCTGCTGGCCGCTATAGCCAAGTCTTTCCAGTTCTCTCTTCCCCTCGCACCCGCTGACTAGGGAACCCCGGATCAGATGACTGGCTTCAGGCAGCCCCAGGAGGAGTGGTGGGTCATGGGATAGATGAAGGAGGGGTGCAATTTGGGCTGTGCTTTGGGCAGAGATGTTGGAGAAATCTGCAGCAGAATCAAATGAGTTCAGGCTTCTATGAATCTGACCCACAAATTCCACGATGGGGCATTTCCCCCCAAGTCACATGGATTATGCAGATTTGTGGACCAGTTTATTTTTACTTTCCAGAATTTTATGCAAATTTAGTTGTAGAAAAATGAATAATATAAAAACACCACGTGCATTTCCTCCAAAGGTTAAAGCACCTTTGGGGGAATTTGCGTATTGGGGGATTTGTGAATTTTTGGGGAATGGGATTTGTGCATTTGTGCAAATTTGGGAAATTGCAAAAAATCTGATCCCGCCAATGAGTGGAATGTAAGGCAGCTGACAACCTGCGAAATGCGGTCAGAACGGACTTTACAAAATCCATGGATTGAAAGGACTCTGCTTCACTGAACGTGTGTGTTGTTGTTGTCAGAACTGGCCTGGAGTCTGTACCCTAGAAAGCATCCCAGAATCCTCTGCCATGCGCAATGATTCCTGGGCAGAAAAGTGAATCTGCAAAAGGTTCCCTCCAGGCGGGAAGCTTGAACGCCACGGTCCTGCATCTTTCTTCCAACCCATTTTCTTGTCCAGTTGCAATGAGTAGATATTCTGCCTCCCCTCGTTTGAAGATGTCCACAAAGCTGTGCTCATTTTGTTCCCATCCAGGGCTTGAAACCAATGGACTCCAATGGGCTGGCCGATCCGTACGTGAAGCTCCATCTTTTGCCGGGGGCCAGTAAGGTAATGCGGAATGGAATTGTTTAGCCAAGCGGTCCTGATGTCTCCCTGGACCTCTTTGCCTTCTTCCTTCTGTGATAAGAGGCAAAGATCTTCAGGCCGTGTGACATTTAGGGGACTTGCATGTTCTGACTTAGTTGACATGGAGGGAAGAGAGCCTCCTCTAGGACAGAGGCACTATGCTGGGAACACGAAGAGGATGGTGCTGTTGATTTCCTGTCCTGCTTCCCATGAGCATCTGGTTGGCCATTGGGTGGACAGAATGCTGAACTAGCCAGACCTTGGGTCTGATCCACCATGGCTCTTACGTTCTCGTGACAGCCAAAAAGAAGTCCTTCACACTATGCATCATTAAGAGCATAAGAAGAGCCTCCTCTGCATTGCTCCAATGTGTGACATATGCTATGGTGGGACATGGGAGAAGGCTTTCTCTATTATGGCACCCCGGCTGTGGAATGCCCTCCCCTTGGAGGCCTGACTGGCGCCGGTACTGGCTGCATTTCGGCGGCAAGTTAAAACATAGCTTTTTAACAAAGCCTTTGATGGCTAAATTCACCGAGGCTGCACATAGTTTTAATAGTTTAAATTGTTTATACTGCGTTTAAATTCCATAATGGCTTTAGCTTGATTAATGGTTTGCTTTGATTTTAGCCGTGTATATTTATTGTTTTATACTGTCTGTACAATTTTATCTGTATGCCGCCCTGAGATCCCAGAGATATAGGTTGGGATACAAACGTTTTAATAATAAACAAATAAATAATACTAGACCAGACCAAAGGCCTATCTAGCCCAGCATTCTGTTTCTAGACTGGTTGAGCCCCTTGGACTCTGTGGTACTTATCCCAGAATATCTACCACCTCCGGTTACTGATTAAATTAAATTAAATTTAAATACAGCTCCTCCTGACTGCCCAAACTGCTTTTTGAGTCAAAGCATTCTGTGAGTGTGTCCCCGGCTTTGTCAAAGCACGTAGGCTGCACTATGGAGGAAAAAAAAAACATTAACAAGTATTGAGGGACTTTCCAAAAGGTGACGTTGTTTTAACGTGAAGTGAGCCATGGGCCAGGAAATCTAATTATTACTGGAGGTTTAAAAGGTCAGTTTGCTTTGAAGGTTTTAGCAGGTCCTAATTGGTACTGTGGAAAAAAGGGAGCTTCCACCGATGTGTGGCTTAACCTTTCTGATAGATTTCCGTCCTCCCCTCTGTGTCAAAGAACAGCGCCGCAAATCCGTGCTCTGCAGGACAAGGGAAATTACATTCTGTGTAATAAACTTCTAGGATGGACAGAAACGTATGAAGCCCAAGCCTAACCGAGAAGGCGTTTCTCTTCGTTCAAGGAATGTAAACCCTTTTGTCCCTTCATGGCGGCTGCCAGTATTGACGTAGCCATGGGCCAGCCTTCAAATTCATGCAGGCCACGGGAGTGAAATGGAACCTCCATGGTTAGGGGCAGGCCCTCTGATAGCAAACTCAGCTGGTATGTGCCAACAGAAATGAAGTGAAAACGGGACTGCTAAGAAGAAAGAGGGACATACCTGAATGGCTGGGGGGAGCACAAGAATGGCAGAAATAGAAAATAATATGTATTTTTTTAAAATCTAAGGGCCAACCCTCCTGAAGAATATCCCAATGACTTCCGTCAGTTAGTAAACAGGGAGGGAAAGGCCTGCTTTGATGGAATGACTAGCTGGAAACCTGAATAGTATCACTTCTGTTAGGAGGTCAGAATCCACTGCAATATTTTATTCGAGGACCCATTTATATTTCTAAGGACACAATCCTGGGGGGAAACAGGGGTTTGCCTCCCTATCTAGCTTGTGGATTTCCTGGAAGCATCTGGCGGACCCTCTTGGAGAAAAAGTACGAAATAGATGGAGTTTGGTCTTATTCTTGTGATTTTTAGAATGGGGGTAACCCCCCCACACACACACACACAAACAAAGGGGGAGAAGCTACACAAAACAACCTCTGCAATTCGGACATGAAGGAGTTCAGGCTGAATAGGAAGAGAAAAAAACAGAAAACACACCAATAATGGGGGGAGGGGATGATATGGAATAGCAATAGGGGAGGAATTGTTCATTTTGCATTTTATTTAATGCAGACTTATCTAATTTTGCACTTTCCAAACCAATATGTAAACTGAAGCACATATACCCTTCAAAATTTGCTCCTCGCTGAATTTTTGCAATGGAGTTCTTCAGTCAAAAAATGCATGCAAACATCTGTATATGTATTTATTTATTTATTTATTACATTTATGTTCCACCTTTTTTCCTCTTGCAAGGAATCCAAGGCTGCTTATAGGATCCCCCTCCATTTTATCCTCCTAACAACCCTGTGAGGTAGGTTAGGCTGACAGTCAGTGTCTGGCCCAAAGTCCAGTGAGCTTCCATGGCCGAGTGGGGAATAGAATCCGGATCTCCCGAGTCCCAGCCCAGTACTCTGACCGCTATACTGCACTGCCTCTCAGTTATTATATTACATTATTATGGGGCACATAAAATGGACACATAAGCAAAAATTACATGAAAATACATTATATGAGGAAAAGTGCTTGCAAAAATGGTACTTTAGACAAACATACAAAAACCTTTCTATTAGAGCCATGCATGCAAAAAGGCATATGAGTTTTCACGATTTTTTTGTTATATCACAAAGTTTGGGACAAGCAGAATTTATGATTGGAAAAAGGAGAAACCCAAATTGCCCTATCCCTCCTTTGTAAGAAAGCCTCTGGAGCACTATTCTAGGGGAGAAAATTCCCATGATACAGCTGAGTAAGTTTATGAATGCTGTTTTGTAATTTCACCTCGGATGCCTTATTAAGAATGCCTGATACAACCAGCAAAACAAAATACCTATTAAAATATCTTGTGTTGTACACTAAAACAAATTTAGTTAACGTCACAGTGGCTTCAACCAATCCATTAAACATGATGGTTGCATAGCAGGAACACTTTGCCTATTGAACCTTTCAGATCTGGATGGAGCGTGTGTTTGTTGTGATATATGCCTGCTTTAATTACTGTTTTTTTTTTGTTAGTCAAACAAATTGAGGACCAAGACTTTGAGAAATACCCGGAACCCCATATGGAATGAGACCCTGGTTTATCATGGCATCACAGAGGAGGACATGCAGAGGAAAACACTCAGGCAAGTTAAAGGGTTTGACATTTGGTACCCAGACTATGGGCAGGCTAAGTTGAGGCTCCGCTCTTTGAACCCACCAATTTATCTCTGGCAGTATCCCATGCTGTGTTCCCTTGAGGCTTGCAGGGCAAGGTGGTAGTATCCAATGGCAGTCAGATCAAGGCACAAAGAAAACAGGATCTTGGATAGCTCCAAGTGGGTTCTGCTGGCTGGAACTTTCTGCTACTACAACAATAGGAGGATGTTGTCTCAGCAGGGAGCTGAAGCCAACTGAAGCCTTATGGAGGTTGGCAAGACTTGTGGTGTGGTCAGCTTTGCTTCTGTTGGAGGAGCTAGCTGGACTTAACTGCCTAATCTCTGGCATCTCTAGTTGAAAGGATATCTAGTAGCAGGACTTGAGCAAGACCTTATCTATCTATCTATCTATCTATCTATCTATCTATCTATATCTGGCTGTTCCTTTCAGGATCTCTGTGTGCGATGAGGACAAATTTGGTCACAATGAATTCATCGGGGAGACGAGGGTGGCTCTGAAGAAAGTGAAGGCCAACCAGAAAAAGAATTTCAACATCTGCTTGGAAAAAGTCATCCCGGTACATTTCACTGCCCCTTCTTGTTGCGCCGGTCGTAATTTGCTGAACTGAGTATGGGTGCATGTGCTCTGTAACATGAAAAGGAATGGAGGCTGGGATGGAGAGAGTGGGAGAAGATGACCACCTGGCTCCAGGTCCTTTGACTAAGTTTTAGGCTAAGAATCATGGGCGGCAAGGATAATTGTCTCTCTTATAACACCTGGGGAAGAGGGCAGGGAGCCCCTTTGGGAAAGGGGGCCATGGCAACACCTTTCCTTTGGGTGCTGGTTTCTTGGGCCCAGGGCCTCATTTGGACCCCACCTCCTTCTTCCTAGGCTTCTTCTGCCTCCTTCCCTGGCCCCTCTGTGACATCACAGACACCCAGCCAATCACTGTGAGAGGCTTCCTCATCACCGCCAGGAAATCCTTTAACGCAAAGCATATATAGACTCTGACTCCATCAGAGAATTTGCACCACCCAACGATGCATCTTCAAGATTGTTTAATATCGATTATCAATTATCCTTTAACTGGATTTAATTGCCATGTCATAGGGGTAGTTCTCACCCTACACATCTGGTAGTTGTGCCATGATGGGGAAGGCTGATATTTTCCTCCCTCTTCCTGTTTTCATCCTATGCTAACCCTCAGATGAAGCGTGGCGGCACTACCGGATCCTCACGTGGAATGGCCTTGTACGAAGACGAGGTAAGATGGGTCTCACATGGCTGATCTTTGGCCAAAGCTAACCGATTAAGGACCAATATGATGGGCATTGTTTTATTTAGCAAACATGCTTCTCTAATAAGGAAATGTTCATTTCATCACTTTTGAACAGTCCCTTCATTTGGTGCAACCTGGTGCCCTCCAGAGGTTTTGGACTACAGCTCCCAACAACCCCAGCCAGCATGGCCAATGGTAGGGGATTATGGGATTTGTTGTCCAAAACATCTGTGCTTTTCAGTGGATTGTGGGATACCTCTGCAGCGAGCAGTGGAGCTTAGGGAGAAACCTTAGGGAGGACTAATAAATTTGGAGCTGGGCTCCTGGGCGAACGAAACAGAAAGCAGTTAGCTGGGTGTAAAGGGAAATCAGGAGGGCTTACGGAGCAAATCTGTGAAGTTTCCTTGCACATGGCGCCCTCGTGTGGTCTGATTTAGATATTTTGCCACATTTTGGAGTGACTCGCCGGGGAAACCCAGGCCCTGATTC
Organism: Anniella stebbinsi; assembly: GCA_029215795.1. NCBI lineage: Eukaryota > Metazoa > Chordata > Lepidosauria > Squamata > Anniellidae > Anniella > Anniella stebbinsi. The sequence continues at coordinate 22,371,295 of JARDYH010000010.1, forward strand.
ACGCTTGCACGACCACAACATCCAGTGCTCATCTGAATGTGTGAAACAGCCACTGTGGGTTTAATCCCTGTGGATGGATGGAATGTGCATGTTTCTGTCTCCAGTGAGATAGTGTTTAATGGAAGAAGCCAGCCATGTGTGCGCTTATTGTTGAGTTGGTAAGTCATTGCTGAGTGATGGGACCGTAATGGAGTCCAACCAATTTCAAACAATCAAGGCCAACAACGTTCCCTTGAGTTCCTGAACATGCAAAAGTAGACCCTAACCCTAACGTGGTGCCCCACTCATTGTTTTAGATTACAATTCCTAATAACTATAACCATTGGCCATGCTGAATGGGGTTGATGGGAGTTGTAGTCCCAAACTTCTGAAGGGCAACCAGTTGGGGAAGGCTGTCCTATGGCAATGTGATTCTTGAATATGATTTCCGTGAAGTTGGAGGCTGGGCATGTTTTTCTGTCCAAAACGCAGCCTCTTTCTCTAACCACACCCTTTATTTCCAACAGGTGGGCCAAGTCGGTGATGTGGAGGAACGGGGAAAGATCCTGGTGTCCCTCATGTACAGCACCCAGAAAGGGGGCCTCATTGTTGGCGTCGTGCGTTGCGTCCACTTGGCGGCTATGGACGCCAACGGCTACTCGGACCCCTTTGTGAAAATGTATGTTCCGGTTCCATATTTCTATTAGCAAAGGAGCAACCTGCCCTCAGCTTGGAATTGACTTGGCTGTGATGATGAGCTTTCTTGGGGAACGCTCGGAAAAGGCTCAGACAGAGTTCCAGGGACCCAGACGGAGTCAAGTGCGAAATTGACCTCTGTATTGGTCCACAGTCAAATGCAGGGAAATCCAAAGAAAAGTTAGTACAGCAGAGAAAGACAAATCAGAGAACTGGTCCTCAGATGTTGTTCCAGCACCTCACGTCTGGAATGGAAAGCTTTTAAGTCTGAGCTTCAGAACCCACCCAGAGCTCCCCAGAAGGCCATTAGGTCTACTCACGAGGAGCATCCTACACGTTTACTCATGAGGAATCCTTATTCCTCAGGCAGGGACTTCTGCATCCAGCAGCTGACTGAGCCTGGACTGTGTGAGGCCTGTGCTTCCTGGCCTAGGTGGCCACGTGACATCTGCCTCCGAGCCTGAGAGGGGGATAATGATCTCATAAGGTTTAGGGTCAATGGGTGTCTCCTGCGAGGGCCCCAGACACCCAGACCTGCCTAAAGGTCCCCAGACACAGGTAGCTCCTCTGGCTCAGGGGCTCCTGGTCACTCTCTGAAGAGGAGTCCTCTAGAAGGTGCATGACGGAGCCCATGACTTCCACAGCCCCAAGATTTACCAGAGAGGTTGTGCATTTGGGATTCAGTTCAACTGAGCCCAAGTGAGAATTGCATTGTGAACGCAGGTCCGCTGATCCATGATGCCGAATAATGTGAATGTGGGAAGAGACATTGCAGGGGAGATGTTGCAGGGGCGTGTGTGGAGGAGGTGCTTCTCTCTTGTCTCTGCTGAGCATGTCCTGCCCTCCCCAGCCCTGCTCGGAGAGCAGAAAGAAGCTTGCTTGGGGGGCAAAAGCAGCCGAGTACAAAGGTTGAATGGAAGGAGGGGTGGCATAGGGACATTGCAGGGATGGAGTTATGCGCTGCCAGCTGTTCCCTGCAAATGCCTTCCACAACATGACCCGATTCTGCAGGTTTGGAGCTGGAAGGAAAGCCGTTTTGTGAGGATAACACATGCTTACAGCAGCATTCACTGGTGTAATGTCTCACTGGCATGACTGGGGATGATGGGCGTTCACGGCCAAGCTGTCTCCTGTTGATGGGAGTCATATTTGAATCCATCTGCAGGGCACCTGTGTCATTCTGGATGGGATTTTTCCGATGCCCCTCCCATAAAGAAAAGGAAACACTTATTTCTCTGCCGCGCAAGCTGGCATGCCCTGCTGCTCATACCCTGATTTTGGGCCTGGAGTTTGCATCCATCTTCCCTTGTGAACCCTCAAGGGTTTATTTTATTTATTTATTTTATTTATTACATTTATATACCACCTAATAGCCAAAGCTCTCTGAAAAGTTCACAACAGTTAAAACCGCCAACAGGACTCAAATTATAAAACAGTATAAGAACACAATAGAAAAATACAATATAAAAGTACAACCCGGGTAAAACCGCACAGCAATGCAGATTTAAAATACAAATTTAAAAAGCAGATTTAAAACAGCGGAGTTAAAAGGCTATCATCATAAACTGTTAAAATGCTGTGAGAATAAGAAGGCCTTCACCTGGCGTCTAAAAGAGTATAACGTAGGTGCCAGATGAACCTCTCTAGGGAGCTCATGCCACTGCCAGGGTGCCACAGCAGAGAAGGCCCTCCTGCTAGTAGCCATCTGCCTCACTTCGTTTGGCAGGGGCTCACAGAGAAGGACCCCTGAAGATGAACTTAGGAGTGCTTCCCTTTTGGCATAGGCGTTTGCTTCTTAGGAGCCGTCTCTCGTAAACCTTCGAGCTCTTAAGACACATCTGCATTTTCTCATTCTCAGCTGCTTGAAGCCTGACATGGGCAAGAAAGCAAAGCACAAGACACAGATTAAGAAGAAGACCCTGAACCCGGAGTTTAATGAGGTGAGGCTGGGACCACCTCCAGTTGCACCCCTGTGGAAGTTTCTCAGAGCCCCGTGTCCAGATAAGGCTGAACCATGACAGAACCAGTATGTGAGCTGACACTCAGTTCCTCTTCAGAAATCACACTCCTCTAAATTTTGCAAGGGGTTTCTCCAATCAAACGTTGGTTACAAAAAGGCATATATTTGGGAATACATGAATTCAATTAGGGAAATTGTTAGCAAAACAAAAAGCATATATTAGGCAAAAATGTATACAAAAATGCATGTCCCTGGAGAAAGGAACACAAAAGTGGTTATGAATTTTCACGCAAACTTAAATTTAAAAAATGCTCAGAGTTCAGGATGAACCAGACATAAGACTGGAGAAATCCTCAAAGTTTGAGACAAAGTGAATTTAAGATTGGAAAAACGAGAAACTGGAAGCGATAGATTTGCCCACCTGTAGCCTCACGGCCTCCAGTTCCTCTCTTCTTTGCAAAGTGCTCTCTTGCATCTTGATGCCTGGTGTCCATCTTGCCTTCCGGACAGGAATTTTTCTACGATGTCAAACACGGCGACCTGGCCAAGAAATCGCTCGATGTATCGGTTTGGGATTACGACATTGGCAAGTCCAACGATTATATTGGTGAGTCTGACCTCCCGTGGAGGACGTCAGAAAATGTTAGCGGAGGGTCGGTGTGAGCCCCTGGGATTTGTAGGCCCTTGGAAAGACATCCTCCATGGGCCCCTCCCCCGTGAGCCCAGCTCCTCCCCAACCATGGTCACCAGCTGCTCATGCTTCTTCTCCTCTTCCTCACCATGGGTCCCACTTGCTTGCTTGGCAGGCAGAGCTCCAGGCAGCCAGGGGGCCGTGGCATGTCCCACTACCACCTTCCAAGCTTAAGGAACAGCCTGCCTGGAAGTGAAGCACTGATTTGGGGCAGCCCATGGGATAGCGTACAGCATGCCAGCTCTTTGGGGTACCTTCATGTGCGGCTAGTGCAGACGTAACCTGAGTGGTGGCCTCTTCTCCCCCTCCCGCCCCCGCTCTGTCTCTCGCAGGTGGGTGCCAGCTGGGCATCACAGCCAAAGGAGAGCGCTTGAAACACTGGTACGAGTGCCTGAAGAACAAGGACAAGAAGATTGAGCGCTGGCACGCCTTACAGAATGAGAACCACGTGGCCAGCGATTAGGAGGCAGCCCCGAAGTCCCACCCTCCCGTGCCCACTTCCAAACATCTCGTCTTCCAACACATTTGTATTCCTCCTTTTGCTCCTGCAAAAAATATTTCCCCAATGTCTCTTGCCTCCTTCATAGGAACTGCCATCCTTCTTCTCTCCATTGTCTCCTCCTCCTCCTCCTCCTCCTTGTTCCCCTCCCCTCCTCCTCCTTTTCTTCCTCCTTTTCTTCCTTGTTCTTTTCCTCCTTGTTTTTCTTCGTCTTTCCTTCATTGTTCTCCTCCTTTTCCTTCTGGTTCTCCTTCTTCTTCTCTTGCTTGTTTTCCTCCTTGTTTTCCTCTTTCTTCTCCTCCTCCTTGTTTTCCTCTTCCTTTTCCTCTTTCTTCTCCTCCTCCTTGTTTTCCTCCTCCTTTTCTTCCTTGTTTTCCTCTTTCTTCTCCTCCCCCTTGTTCTCCTCCTTGTTTTCCTCCTTGTTTTCCTCTTTCTTCTCCTCCTCCTTGTTCTCCTCCTGCTTCTTTCCCTTCATGTTCTCTTCCTCCTCCTCCTCCTCCTCCTCCTCCTCCTCCTCCTCCTCCTCCACTAGTCTCACACCAAGGACCAGCCTGGTTCCACTTTCTGTTCTGTCATGTAACCCCTCCCTGCTACCATCGTGACCGCCTCCCACCACGGGTGCATTGACGTACAGATGTTTGTCTTAAGCCCCAGCCCGGCACTGAAAGCCTCCCGTTGGGCCTCTGCTTTCCGGCAGTGACAGGTCCCCCCTCCCGCTCCCAGGCGCCGTCGGGCTTTCTCCTCTCTGCCCAAGGTCTTTGTCCTTCAAGTGCCCCTTGACCCTCCTGCCCTCCTGCCTCCGCTTTCCATCTCTGCATGTGGAAGGGAAGGCCCTCTCGCTCCGTCCCACTCATGGCCCTTCTCCTTGAGGAACTGAAACCCTTTTAGCATCGCTAATGGAAAAATGCACGGCTGCGGTTCTTTGATCTGGCTGCTTTAAGCATGAGGGCAGCTGGTGAAAAGGGGAAAGGGAACCAAAACCAGCCGGGTAGCGCGGGTCTTGAGAAACCCATCCCTTTGCTGCCATAAGCAAAAGAGCAGTTCCACTCGAGTCTCCGATTCGTAGCTTCACTTCGTGCCGGCCTCTTTCAGGCCTGCATTTCCCACCCTCTGCCATCGATGTCGTTCTGAGAATGCCCAGTTCCATTCCTGAGGGCGCACTGGAGCCGTTCGCAGCACATCACCTCGATGCTTGAAGCGGGAAAGAACGGAGCTCTGCCTTCCCTGCTCGACAACTGTATGGGGCTGGAGGGCAGGTCCAAAGCCAGTCCAGGTGGCCCTTCTCTTCTCCACCACCTCCATGCTGCTGGACAAGACCTGCTCATGTCAACGGGGCTCATCTAAGAGATGTTTCCCATGGATCACGGCCTACTCTTTGTGGACCATCTCAGGAAAATGGAGAGCCAGAATTTTTCTGGAAGTTAGGGTGGCTTCCAATGGTCAAAGATACTGGAGGGAAAGGAAACTTGAACAAATGGAGTTTCCTCTTCTATCGCTTGCGTAGAACGTTTGATGGCCACTTTTCTTCTTGCTCAGACTAAAGAGCATACCTAATTTTGAAGTTTTTATGACTTCAACATGATCCACTCTGGCTCACCGCTGTCCAAGAGAGCCTCTTGCTGGTCTGGCTGGTTTCCCAGTGTTTTTTAGCAGGAGGCCCAATAAAAAAACCAACCCAATGGCTTCCAGATTCAGGATTCACTGTAGCTTGAAGTTTGACAAGCATTTCATCTTAAATGTTCTTCTTAGCTTGTATCATTGTTTGGAAACCAAACACCTTTGCCCGATAGCACTGAGTTGGTCTCCCAAGAGCATCCCTGGAGAACCATGCCATGGGCGGTGGTGGGACCAAGTGATACCTGCACGTCGTTGACTTCTCCCCTATTCATACAACAAGCAATTGTATCTGGTGCCTTGGAAATGGGGGATTCCCAGGCAGGTGGAGGGAGGAATTGTACACCTTCCAGAAATGTAGCATGCTACCTTATCTCACCTCAGAATGTTGGTGCATCTGGCCCAAATTTGCCGAATCTGACTGGGAGTGACAACTGTCCAGGGTCTTAGCTGAGAAGGGTCTTTCCCATTCCCTGCCCCTGGAGATGCCGGGGATATTGAACTGGAGACCTTCAGCATGCAATGCCGGGGCTCTACCACTGAGCTATGGCCCTCTGCCAAGTGAAAGAACACCATGGAGAGTGACTCCCTGCATCTGCTCACCTGAACTCCAGGAGGACCTGTTCTGTTACTGCTAGTCTGCCGGTTCATACCTGTGCCCTCTTCTGAAGCAAAGCCATTATCAGCAAGCGCTCGGTCATTCCTCCGGTGTTTCCAGGAGTAATTTCATCGCTCTCATCTTCTTTGTCAAACACCACCTAATTGTCCTGGCCTTTTGAGAAGGACACCTTGAGGAGCAGCTGGTCTAGCTGTCTCATTCCACATGGAAGTTTCATTTCTACTCTTTGACCTGAGCAGTACGGAAGCAGCCATCTCCAACCTCTGATGTCCCCTAAATGTTTTGGACTACCACTCCTGGCATTCCTGTCCGTTGGCCATGTTGGCTAGGGCTGATGGGAGTCAGAGTCCAAAACATGCTGGAGGGCAGCAGATTGGAGAAGGTTGATACAACCCCCCAGAAATCTCATGCATCCAAACCTCTTTACCCACCTTTCTTGTGAGTTCTAAGATATGTTTTTCCCTATCGTTGAAAGCTCAACCAAGTGCTTTGCTCAACTGAACAATCTGGGGACATATTTTTGCAAGTACCAAGTATTGAACCCAGTGTGTGACACTTTATTATTTTTATGTTATGTTCTGCCAGGTTATTTTTCTACTGCCCGATAGCCAAAGCTCTCTGGGCGATTCACAACTATTTAGCCGTTCCTATGACAGTTTCAGGGTTATTGTGGTCTTGGGTTGTATTTTGGTTTTCAAAGCTTCTGGAACTTCATAGAAATGATTTGGATTTTCTGTTCCTTCAGTGGAACTACCAATGGTGTAAACTTCTGGCATAATAAGTGGATGCATGGCAATATGGTGCTGCAGAGTTCCTGATCCGTTGTATCTTCAGGATCTCTAGGACTTGTCAATAGCCGGAAATGCATAGTCGATGTCCGAAAGCTCTCTGGCTGGTGTCGCTAAGCTAAATCGTTGGATGGCATTGTGGATAAGTTTCTCCCTCTATCAGACGTAGAGCTGGTTTAATGGTCCTGGCTCTCCCAGTGGAATTCTGGGAAATGCCCATTACGCAAGATAGAGTCAGATGATGAAAACTGATCACGAGTACCCTTTGTGCAGATGTGACATCACACAGAGCGCCACGCCCTCTTTGCTGATGCCGGCTCTTCGTTTCCAAAACACGCGACAGGATTGGAATCAGTTGGCTGATGCCAGTCATGATAATTTAAGCATAGAGATCAAGAGTGCAGAACTTCTGGCCCAGGGGGCCAAATTCTGAGTTGGCCCTCTGGGGGTCCCCAGAAGGTCATGCCCCCCTTCCCCTGTCCCTACCTCCGTTCCCTGACTGACTGTTTTTCCAGCTTTTGTGCAGGTTTCCCCCTGCCTTGTAAAAGGTTGAAAACTTGAAATGCCTCTCCGAAGGCTTTACACACTGGCGGGAAGAAATTTCAGCTACAATATGCAGGTGTTTTGGGCCACGCTCCATTTGCCTCTGGCCACGCCCACTGCTGGATTGCAGCCCCCAAGAGAGTCTCTGAAATGGGATTCAGCCCTCGGACTGAAAGAGGTTCCTCAACCCTGATACAGATGTAGAAAAACGGCCATTGTCTCGCAAGTAGGAATTTCTTCTCCCTGGTTTCAACATCTCTTTTCCGCTTTGTCCCATGTGTCATTGGAGGACATCCATTTTGAGCAGGTCCTCCATTTCCTCAGAAGTCTGCCATTTTCGATACGGTTTTGTAAGCATGGTTTGGAAGTTCCCATCTTAAACGGCAACCATAAACCCCTGTACCTTTCCTCTCCATTTTTCAAGAGATGGTTTACCCCTCCCTGATAGCGCGTGACCGTTTGAACAATGCCCCCCCTTTTGTCTTTCTTTGTAAATAAAGCATGCACATACGGATCGGGAATGGTGCAACACCTCCACCCCTACCCCCTCCAAAATATCCCTCTCCTGACCTCCTCCTCTTGACAATTGCATTCTGTTAAGCATGCAATGACTTCACAAAGAACTAAAACCAACCAACCACAGTTTACAACTATTTAACAGCCAACGTACCACCACCAAGATGAGAAAACCCACCTGGTCTTCCGCTGCATGCAGGTGTGAAACCCCTCCCTGCTCTTCATGTCATACCTAATAAAGTGAGAACAATGGGGAGAAACCTCATCCCGCCTTGTGTTTTGTCATAATTCGCCAGCATTTTCAGAGCGCCCATGCACAGCTGAGAGCAAAGCAGAGGTGGGAGAGGTCTCTCAAGCTCACCTCAGACGAACTGGGATGCACCAAATGATGCACGGTGTGGAGAAAGTGGACGGGGGGACATTTTTCTCCCTCTCCCATAATACTAGAACCCAATGGGGTCATCCCATGAAGCTGATTGGTGGGAGATTCAGGACAGACAAGAGGAAAGACTTCTTTGCACAGCGCAGAGTTAAACTGTGGAATTCACTTTCACGAGATGTGATGATGGCCACCAATTTAGATGGCTTTAAAAGGCGACTGGACAAATCTTATGTAAGAATATGGTGATGTAAGGCTTATTACTTGAGACCTACCAGACCGATTTTGCTCTTTTTTGTTTTAAAATGAATCTTGAGCAGTGTCGACTTGCAGAAAAAATTGAAACTTTGAGCAGTGGGTTTTCCTGAGAATCTGGAAACTTTTTTCGTTTCTTCTTTGTATTTGCATAAACAGATATTTGTGCAAATTGCACCTGCAATTTGCAGGATTTTTGCGAATTTCAGCCGCAAATTCTGTAACCTGTGCAAACTGCAGCTGAAATCTGTGCAAATTAATGCACGTTGTGGGTTTGATTTTTGTAAATGTCTATTTACGCAAAGACAGAAAATTCTCCAGCTGGCCCGGCTCTCTGCAGTCTAAGTCGGGCTGGCTAGTAAAAGTCAGAATGGAGCTGGGGGAATGATCCAATGAAAGCTGGTTAAGCTCCGCCCGTAACCACATTCCTCCAACACCCCTAGTTTGGATAGATCTGTTTTCACATGGCTGCTAGAAACAAACTCAAGGAATCTTGGTCAGGAAATCATCAGAACCTGGCTGTAATTCCCAAAGTGTACAGCAGGTGGCAGTTGCATCCCAACAATGCCAACCCTTGCTGGCACGAACACAGTGGGCCATGCAGGGGTTGAAGTGTGTGTGTGTGTGTTGGGGGGTGGTTGGGTGGGGAGAGAGATTAGGGTTGAGCCTGGGTTGTTGTTGTCTTTTTGCCAATTCCCCTGAATGCAGTGGTTGTTTCTGCTGAAGACGTCCGACCCCATTGGGGGCTCCTCCTGTTGCATGTGAGAGGAGAGATCAATGTTTAGTTTGAAACTGGACTCTCCAGAGCTCATCCTTGGAATCTTGTTTCAGTGCCAGGGTTTGGCTGGGGAACTTATTTTAAAAATAGGTGTCTCTGAGCATATGCAAAGTGCCTTTCCCTGCTCAGCAGTCACAGCCTGCTTGGTCAGTGTTGCTATTAGGGACTAGCGTTTCCAATCAGGTGTCTACACCCCTGCAGCTCTTGTTTTATCCATGCATTTTCCTCCTTTCGGAGGGATGGGCTCTTCTCTCTCTCTCTCTCTCTCTCTCTCTGTGTCTCACACACAGAGAGCACTTGACTTGCTGTTCCAGTAGTTTCTTTGCACGCTAATGAGATTCAGCTCTTTGGCCCAATCGATGGATTCTCATCTTGGAACCAGCCAAGCTGGTCATCACAGCCAAGAATTTACACTGTTGGTCGCTCCGAAATCAATACAGGTTTGCTCTTTGTTGAGAGGGTGTGTGTGTGTGTGTGTGGGGGGGAAGTGTGGGGCAGGAAAGAGCAATGGGCTGACTACTAAGCGGTTTGAGCATGAAATCAGGTTTCTTGCTGGTTTGGGACGGAGGCCTGATTTGGCGATTCCACAGGATCAGTCGGTGCAGCCAAAAACTGATGGCTAAAGCTTTGGGCTGAATAGAGGGGAAGATGGTGGCTCCGCCCCTTGGCCTAGAGAAGTCCCGCCCCCTGAAGGAGAAGACCACATCCCTTTGAGCAAAAGCATTCTCTCCAGAAAGACAATGCCTCAACCTTGGGCAGGGGTGGGCAATGTGTGGCCCCCGAGATGTTTTGTCCTACAACTCCCATCCGTTCTAACCAATGGTGGGGATGATAGGTGTTGTAGGTCAAAACATATAGAAGGCTAAAAGTTGCCTACTCCCGATTTAGGGAGAGGTCCCTTTTCTTCCCCAAAACAATCTCTGTCTTTGTTGACTGCAGGAAGAAAACACCACAGGTATTATTATTATTATTATTATTATTATTATTATTAGATATTTATATACTGCCCCATGGCCGAAGCTCCCTGGGCAGTTTACAGAAATTAAAAGACTGAATGTTTAAAAAATCGATGTACAAAAATTAAAACCATAAAACATAAAAACAGCTAATATTTAGAACATTTTAAACTTTAAGCCTGGCCAAAAATCCAGTTAAACCCCTCAACTTAAGCTGTTAAAATGCCTGGGAGAGTGTCCTGTTAAGATATCTCTCCTTTAATCTTTGAAAATGGGCTGGGCACCTTTATGACTGGCTTTGCAAGGGCATGAATAGACTCAGAGCCATACATCTGGGGCTGATTTTTTCCAGATCTGAGCTATAGTGAAGATATAACACCCTCCCTGAAGATTCATAGATTCACTGGCATTGTTTGTGAAGTAACTGTGTGGTTCATGGCTAGGTAGAGCCTCCATGATTTTTTTCCACCCCTCGGAGTATTAATATCAAGGCTGTAGGGTGTTTTTGTTTTTTAATTATGGAAAGCTCTGCACGCAGCACAGGGAGGGAAATCAGTTATTACTGTCATTTTGTGTAGCTTACAGCTTATCCCATAAATCCAGGTATCCAATGGGCTCCATATGTGTTGAGAAGCCAAGGCGTTGAATTTGAAGGTGAAATGCGGATGCAATTGGACGAGGGAGGCGACGGACGGCAGTGTCTTCTGATCAACCATGTGTTGAATATTAATTGTGCCTTATGCTGCTTTTATTGGAATTATATTCAGAAGAGGATGCTGGCGCTGCTGATGTGGCCCTCGTCTCTAGTTTATAGAGGATGGATAAAGTATGTTGTGAACAAGGTGACGTTTGCAAAATTTGGATAGAGAGAGAGAGAGTGTGTGTGTGGTTGATTGATGAGAAGTGGAATTTAGTTCTGAAGAACTCTTTCCCAGGCTTCAGAAGAGTGGGGGGGGGGGGGGGAACATGAAACACAAATTCTGGTAGCTGGAAAGCCCTTGCGAAATTGCTCTTTGGAGGGGGCTGTTCTTTTCAGAAAGCAAACAAGAGGAGGGAAATGTGAGTCATGTCCTTGCCAAGAAGAGCCACTGATTTGCTTAAAACCCACACTTCTCTCACCTGAGGCTTAACCCTCATGCTCCCGTCCCACTGAGACTTCCCTCCAGCCACTCAAAAGTCAGTAGGGAAGCCATCCTGGTGGCCCAGTCCATCTGACGGACTGGGCTCAGTTCTGCTGAAGGCCCTGCTCCTGCCCGGGGAGACATGCCTCTCCAACCCTAACGTGCACTGGGGCTGCCCTCCAGCCGCACAAAGTCAGTAAGGATGCCGTCCTGGTGGCCCACTCCATCTGTCTGGCATTCACGCCTTCACACTTGCATAAATGGGTTCCTTATTCAGCAGGGGGAAGTGTGCACAACAGAGCTTCCAGAAATGGTGTGCTCCCCCCTCGCTGCATTAATGGTGGCTGTAAAGGCCCCATTGACACAGCAGGAGGAAGTGCGCAGTTTTTTTTCAGTGAGGCTGGCTGGGTCCAGGCGGGCAGACACGGGGGAGTTCTAGGGTGACCAACTGTCAGGATTTCCCCGGATTTGTCCTGGTTTTTGTTCTATCCTGGGTGTCCGGGGGGATTTTCTGTAATTTTCTAAATTGTCCTGGAATGAAATGCTTTCTCCTTTAAGGCCGCCATTAGCCTGGCAGGGGGAAGGAGGATGCTTTTTCTGGAGGTGCCTCATTCCTCCCCACCATTGCTCCAATTGGGGCCTTAAAGGGGAAAGTGTGTAATTCCTGGACATTATAAAAAAGGTCCCCGTTGGAGCAATGGGGGCCGGGAATGACATACTTTCCCCTTCTCCACTCCAATCAGGGCCTTTACGGTGATGAGGGGGGAATGACATGCTTTCCAGAGGCCCCGGAAAGCTGCTTTCCCGCCCTCGCTTCCTGGCTGTCCTCTTTTTTGGTTTCCCAAATATGGTCAGCCTGGGGAGTCCATCAGCATGCCGGACACAGTCGGGTGTGCTACATCCCTAGCCCTGACATCCTCTTTTCCATCTGGTCCATCTAGGAGGCGGTGGGAGAAGTTGTAACTCATCGCTAGGCAACAGCCAATGACATTCTCTCTTGCTTCTAGATTCAAAGAGGAAGAATGTGTGTGTGTCCCCCCTCCCTCACAGTTTTTCTTCCATCATGATGTAAAAGCTACTATGCTATTCTAGGGCTTTTAGGCCCAGTTGGGGGTGGTGAGATGGACATTCTGTTTGCCCCCTTTCCAATGGGGGTGGCCGTCCTTGAGACCCACAGTCATCAGTTTTGGAATGGACTCACAGAGAGCATCTACGGAAAAAATGTTGATTTTTTTTTTGTCTCTCTCCCTCCCCCCCCCCTCTCTCTGTGTGTCTCCTGTCCTCTAAATAATTCAGCCCTAGAGCCTTCCAAACGAGAGGGGGCAGCCAGGGCAAAGACAATTTAGGTATTAATTTTTAACAGCCAAAAAAAAAAGTTGGGGGAGATTGTGCCATAAAAGGTAGAGACAGAAAAATATTCCCTCTTCCCCAAAACCTGGATTAGAAAGGTGATAAATGTTTTATTATTTCATATTTTAAAGGGGTGTGTGTGTGTTTGCTGATATTTATCAGGGCTGCAAATCTTACTCAGCAATCCTATGTTTACTCCACCTGAGAGTAAGCCCTACTGATCTCAGTGGGGTTCACTTCTGAGTAGACATGGAGAGGATCATCAGTTTGGCACGATGAACTGATCAATCCATCTTTTGGTGGATTAAAAATATTTCTGCCTCCCCACACACTTTGGATGTCGGTCCGGATCCACCAGCTTGCATCCTTCCTGCTGCCTGATTAGGCTCTTTCCCTTTGGGCTCTTTGGATTGCACAAAGACAGTAAGCTTTTTGGGAATCTCATTTCCCCGATCTCCATTCTATCTGAATCATGAAATGGGAGCTCTTTTCTGGCGGACGGTATAGGATGTGATGCGAGGGATGGTGCTTCACCCCCAGCTCATCCTTAATAAGGAAGTAAGCCCCGGCTTTAGTAATTAAGCAGAGATGAACAGATGATCGCTTCCTTGGCCGAGAATAGCGTGATGGAGATGGGTTCCATATTCTCTCGGCTCACACCGAGGTGGAGCGGGGAGGGGGGGGATTCACTTTTGCAGCAAAAGAGGGTTTGTTTTTCTGGTGCCCATCCAATTTTGGATCGGGCAATCAGGCTGAAATGGGAATGGGGCCTGCACCCCTTTTAGAGTTGCACAGATAAGGGAATGCCAGGTGAACACTGTCGCACCAGAGTGAGTAAATCAGTACAGGCTGAAATTCCCTTGATGTTTAAATTGTGCCTGATGATCCTTTGAAGGTCAAGCAGAGGAGGAAGTGGGATGATCATTTTCTTCAGGAACAAAACAGATGTCTGGAGCAAAACATTTGTTGTAACCCTTCATACTTAACAAACAACAGGAGTGTAATTGCAACATAGGACAGACACTGACACTACGCCCTTCAAATCCCTTCTCAAAACCCACCTTCCGCCACAAATCCCTCGCCTGTCTTCTCTTTCATCCCAAAAAAAGTCCTGTCTTCCCACTGCAAGAGTTGGTCTAGAGCAGACCTCCCCTCCCCGCCAAACACACTAAAACCTGGTGTAGTTAAGATGTATTGAACTACAACTTTCATCATCCCCAGCCACTGGGAATGATAGGAGTTGGACTACACATCTGGAAGGCACTAGATGGCAGGGGAGGCTGCTCCAGATGGGTAGGATTCTTCCTTATGGTGCAAGAGGGCCCCACGTTCAAATCGAAGACAAGCCCAATGTCTTGGGAAAGGTTCCATAGCTTATTGCTAGAGGCTGTGGAACAGCAATTAGGTCAACATTAACTTGAGAACAAGCTCAATATGACCTATTTCCCACTCTCTAGTGGTACAAAGGGGTGAGTGGGATGGTGGGGGTCGCATGTGTCCCGCATGTTGCTCATCGCTAGCTTAAAAAGGGGGGTTGTATGATTATTTTCATGTTATATTGGGGGCATGTCCAGGTTATATCTGAAGACCTGTGCAAACTTTTCTGGATGTCCAAGAGTCTTTGGAGTTCTGTTTCTTTTTTAAAAAGCAGCATTTCCTCCTCTGCTGAATGGCAAACTGCCTTTGGAATGGAGTTCAGCTTCAAAAACAACTTTCTGAAATATACACCTGCCAAACAAGAAGTTGTGTGTCTGTGAGAGAGAAAGACCCATCTCCTTGTTAATAAAAATAAAAAACCAAACATCCAGGCAATTGAAAATCTTCAGATCGCCTTCAAATCCCAAGAGTGTGAAACAAGGCGTTCCAGTGCTTCTCCTTTTTTGTCTTGTGGTGAACTATGGCAGAACACATGTGTCAGTCAGTCGAAAGATGGATACGATGGTTTCTCCTAGGAGCAAATGCAATTTCTTGGCTGATCAGTCATAGCATTGGCTTGTTGACCTGTGCTCAGATCCAGTTGATGGCTATAGGAGGCAGGACCACCGAGACTTCTGCAAGTCTTCCAAAAATATTCCCTCTCTGTCAGGGCTAGGCCACGGGCATCAATCTGGCATGAGTCAGGAACTAGGTGTGAGGACACCAAAGCAATCAGGATCAGAGGTGAGCCAGAAAGTGGGAAATAAGCTAGGAATCCAGAGGACCGACGAGCAAGCCCAGAAAAACCAGACGCACCAAAGCTTAGGTAGACTCAAGCAAAGTTCCACCATGACAGGAAGTCTTCTTATACTCCTTCCTGGGCGGAGTCAGTCCAGGCGTTTCCCTGAGAAGCTGTAGTGACGCCACTTGCCACAGGGGGCAGTGCTCACCAGTTCCTGGCCCTCCCTCTCTCCAAATCTGGAATCATTGAACCCATTTTTCTGCAACCGGGCTAAGCAGTTTATGGAAAGCCACTCTCATTAGGTTAATGATTCTCAGGAAATGGTTCCATACCCAGCCTGGTTAATCCTCAAAATGGAACATTTAATGCTGACGGATCAATTGGACACAGTTGTGCAATACTCGGAGATTGTGCCTGCAGTTCTGAAGGCCCGGCTGGCGCTCCATTGATTGAAAAGAGATATTGATCAGGGTTAACGTTCCCGCATGACTCATATCTGTGTCACTAAACGCTTCTTGCGGTGTCTCCTGAGCTGGCTGCTGGAGTAGGCTTCGTTTGATGCCTGAGGAGTCATTTGACACTATACGGACTACTCATTCCCCGTCGCTTAATTTTTTCCAACTTCTCTCTATTAGGGCATGCATTTGGGCGCATGTTTTGCACTGTTAAAAATGCATGGCGCTGCCATTCATTGCAATAGGGCACATGGGAGAGATCCCAGAGAATTACGCATTGAGAAATGGGATTCAATTTGTTTATGACCAGAATTTACCCTGTTTGCACCTGTCAAACCCAAACATGAGCGCGATCTAAGGTCAACGTCCGTATGTTCCCGTGTGAGGCTGTATGCAGGTGGGAAATGTGCTTGAAAAATGTTTACGTTAGAAATATACATACCAACCCACCACATACTTTTAAAAGAGTGGACACAAACAGCTTTAATCAACGGGAGAAGGCTGCATACTTTTGAACGCGCACCCAAATACTTTGCGATTTTCATGCAAAAAGGGGGGAAAACACCTTGCAACCGGATACAGATATGGGTTAAACAGAGCCTTGAGGTAGAACTTGGAGAACTGAGTTTGGGTTTTAGTTGATTGCCACATCCAGCTCACTGCCACTAAATAGCGTCTCCATGTTCTGTGAATACCAGATGCAAGGACAAGGCAAGAAGGGCGAAGCGTCCACCGTCATGTCTGGCTCGTGAACCTGGAGGAGGACCTTAGATGTTGAGCGTGGTGTACTGGTAGGTTTGTGCTGGGAGAACCCTTCCATCAGGTATTGTGCTCCTGAGCCAAGTAAGGCTATTGTGGTCCCAGTTCAGGCATAGGCACATGCAGGGCGCAGGGCATTCTTCAATGCCAAATGGAGGCATGCTGAACACGAGCACATATTTAATCATTTCCTGTCAGATGGTGGCCTTGTGCAAACCCGATTCACTCAGATGGAAATGGGGGAGAGTCCTATGTGGACTGCATTCAGACATGTGCTCCAAGTGAGCTGCTGATTTGTGGGGGCGGTTTTTAATTTTATTTTGACTTTTTCAAGTGCATTAAACTGCACCGCTGCCTGCGACGGTCTGACTTTCAAATCCACCCTGCGACGACGAGAACAGCTGCTGCGATTCCAAAGCCAACCAATTTTTAGATTAGTTTCGGTCACCCTTAACCCTTGGGCCATCAAATTCATTTGTTTCACAATATTATGCATATATAATAAGACGCCCAGCTCTCCGACTGACTGATACATTCACTGGGGTTTCAAGATGATTAGGCCGGCATTTCCCAACCTGGTGCCTTCTGGATGTTTTGGACTACAACTCCCAGCACTCCCTAAAATGATCTATGCTGGCTGGGGATGGTGGGAGATGAAAGGTCCCCACTCCACTTTTCCTTCAAGCAGCAGCGGAGGTAGAGAAGGAGCAGCCAACAGGAGGCCTACAACTCCCATCATCTCCCATGCTGCTACCCAGCACAGGAGGGCAGGAAGGAAAAGGCGGTCCCATTTCCATGGCTACTGAGGCTCACAGTTAGCTAATTTCTTCTAACTGGGTCAGATCTGAGCAAGGAGATCCAGTCCATGAGAAGAACCCTAGGGATGAAAGCTCTCCTCTTGTTTTCGGGCAAGTTTGGACAGTGCTGGTTCCAGGGTTTGGAGGGGGCATTAGGAAAGACCTGCCCCCTCCCTCAGTGACCCTACCTCTTCACTACCATGGCTACCAGCTGCTACATCTCCTCACCCTTCTCCTAATCTTTGCTACCACGTGCTCGCTTGGCAGGCAGAGGAGCAATGTCCAGGGGTCTTTGTCAATGGGCACTTGGCAGCTGCCCAACCATGCTTACTCTTGACCCCGGCCTTGTATTCTAGCCAGGCTTGAGAGAACTTTGCTGGGATCCCTACATGCAATGCTTTGCAAGTTCGTCCCTCCTCACAGAGAGTAGCCTCATGGATGGGTAAGCTAAGACGGGGGGTTGTGGGAGGAGGGGACTTCCTGTAGAAGCCAGACATGTCTCTCTCTCTGCTTCCAGGCTCACGCGGCTTAATTTACTTGCATATTACAGTCTGGCTCGCTGTGTTGGAACAAGGCGGCGGGCTGCGATCGGAGAGTGGTGCCCCTAGGATGTCTTGTAATGTTTCAAAGGATACTGGAATCAGGTGTGCACCACCCCGGGGTTGCCTCCCAGCATGCCCTGCTTCTGTTCCAAGGCAGTCCCGGGGGCAGGCCATTTGATTAGCGCGAAGCACCATCACAGCTGAGAAAAGGGCTCCGGCTGGCCGACCTGCCAGCTCGCCCTTCAACACTGCCTCCCATTTCCCGGAGCAGCGCAGGGCAAATCTGCTCCGACAGCCCTGATGAGGCCGGGAAAACAGAGATCGGTCAGAGATTCTGCTTCATCTCGTCGAATTACGGCACTCTCTCATGGCTTTGCTCACTTTTGATAGTATTGGACATGACACCCGCAGTGTAATACACAGAAGGGGAGGGGAGACCTCCTTTGGGGATCTGGAATCTCAGCCCTTTGCTCTGACCTCGGATCAGGCAGTTTCCAGGACAGTGGCGGGGTAGAGAGTCAAGAGGTGGAGTTTTCCTTCTGGGGCTCGCAAGTCTTGCACGCTTGGTCAGATTCTAGTTGTGTGTGGCTTGGCAAAGAGACCATTACTCAAATAGGCAGCAGGGTGGACTCAACCTGACATCTCAGCCGCTTCCCCTGGGGCCATGGCATTTCCCCTGTTTCAGCAGCTGCTGGTACTTCCTGATCACCCGCCATCTTGCCTTAATACAGGAGTGAGCAATTTATTTATTTTTCAGGGCCAAGGGCTGAATGATACACCTTCCAGTGGGTTTGGGGGTTGTGCAGCCTTGCAGGCATACAGACATGACTCCGTTGCCTTGCTCTGATGGCTCCTTGCTTTTTCTGAAGGCAGAAAAGTAGAATAAGTAATCCTGATGCATAATAATAATAATAATATATTTATTTATTTATTTATTTATTACCCGCCTCTCCCTTTGGATCGAGGCGGGGAACAACATCAAATACAAATACATAAATCTGATTAAAAACATATAAAACCTTATTAAAATAACAATAAAGCTCTTAAAATTCAGCTAGGTAGGCATGCCGGAAGAGATCAGTCTTTATGCATGATGTGGCACATCATGTAGCCAACCTCTGTAAATGAAGTCCCACAATGCATTGGGTTTAGGTGGATCCTTGAGCTAGGTCAAATACATTCCTCCAACCCTGGTGTATCCCTGAAAATTGCTGTGATGATGAAGACTTTTCCTGATGCAATGACATTTGTTGTATTCCTTCGTCTTTACTTGTTCTCCGGTGCCCAGTAGACCTTCAAAGAGAAGAAATTTCTTATTAAGAACAAAAATGAGACAACCGTTTTGCTCCCTTGAATTTTCATCATCGCATGATTAGGAGTTACAGTGAAATAACAGATTGGGGGGGGGGACTCTCCCCTTAATAAATCACCATGTAATATTTCTTTTCACGCCACATATGTACGATTAACCAATGTTGTTGGCTCCCTGATTAACTTTGTTTATTTCTTAATTAGGTTGAGCATCGCCTGTCTCGTGGTTAAGAAATAATTGTTTGATTAATGCCTCCGCATTTGCATTTTCATTAAGATTCCCAAATAAGTTCTGCAGCAATTAGTTGAGATGTTAGGCACAGATCTAGAGAAACACAAGAATTACAAATTTCTAAACCCATTAAATAATAACTGTTATATTGATTGGTGATAATGGGGCATAGATACTAAACACATATTAGGAGGGGTTTAAATGATGAGCAACCAAGCTGCCATGAGACATCTTTGGAAAGAGGGGTCCTAGTTTTAGGAGCAGAGGCGGCTGCCCTATATACCTATTATATACCCATGTAACCTAATCCAATATTGTCTACTCCAGGTTTGGGAGATTTGTGGCGACTCCAGAGGCCTGTAGCTCAGTTGGTAGAGTGCTGGCTTTGCATGCAAAAGGTCCCAGGTTCAATCCCCAGCGTATCCTGGTAGGGCTAAGAAAGAATCCTGCCTGGAACCATGGGAAGCTGCTGCCAGCCAGTGTCCACAATACTGAGCTAGATGGATCTAAGCGTCTGACTGAGAATAACCAGTTTGATACATTGCTAGATGTTGTTGGATTCCAACTCCCGCCATCCTCACCAGAATGGCCAACGGTCAGGGATGATGGGGGTTGTAGTCCAGCACCATCCCGGTAGGCAACGGGTTCTCCGCCCATGCTCTACTTTGCTGGGTAGTGGCTCTCTGAGGTCTTGGGAGAGAAGGGTTTTTCTTATCACCTGTAACCGGGATGAACCTACCCATAACCTACAGTTAACATCTTGAAGCCCACCTCCGAATGCCTTCTCCAAAGGAGGTTCGGATGACAGCAACAACAGAGAGGGCCTTCTCAGCGGTGGCCCCCCGATCATGGAATGCTCTCTCCAGTGAGGCCCACCTAGTGCCAACACTGTTGTTTTTTCATTACCAGGTGAAGACATCCCATCCCAGACATTTGACAGCATATTTAATGCATCGGTCGAATAGTTTAAGGTTGTTGCTGTTTTAGTTGTTTTATGGTCTTGAGCTTCTATCCTCAATGCTTCATCGTATCCAGCCTCAGACGGCCACAGGGAGCTGACCAGGATCCTGAACTCCGGCCTGGTGATGGCTCAGTTGTGCCAGCATCCTTGTGGGGCTCTAGCCTGGAACAGGACATGTGTCAGACTGTACGGTGGTAATACTGGTGATGGTTCGAAGGGAAAGGATGTCTCAGCTTGGGGCTCCTGGCAGCAGGAATGGGGAGAAATCTGTTCACTTTGCATTTTATCCAATACACGAAACGAAATCCAGCCATCCTTCGAAATGTGCTCTTCTCCAAGTTCTCCAATGAATTTTCCAGTCAGGTGGCTGAACAGACCAATGACACCCCAAACCACTCACTGTGGCCTGATGTCTAAGCCTGAGCTACTCTCAGACTGCCTGTTTTCGGGGTTGGTGAACTGCTTTCCTCCTCCAGAATCCCAGTCTTCCAACAACCCCTAGCAGTACGGTCCAGCAAGTTTAAGTTTTGAACCCCAAATTGCTCATCAATTCATAGAGTTGGAAGGGAACTCGGAAGTCATCTAGTCCGACCCCCTGCTCCCTATGCAGTGTGCAGCTACAGCATCCCTGACCACTGGCGGTCCTGCCTCTGCTTAAATACCTCCAGCAATGGAGAACCCGCCACCTCCTGAGGCAAGCCCATCTACCTCTGAACAGCTCTCGCTTTTAGGAAGTTTCTCCTGATGTTTAGCCAAAATCTGCTTCCTTGGAATTTCCCCGTCGGTTCTGCCTTTGGGAGAAACCAAAAACAAGGCCACTCCATTTGCATGTGTGAAACCTTCCGAATCTGACCCTAAAAAAAAACGGCGTTCCTGGTCTGGTCAGCTCTTGAGGCCCTGAAGGGCTCTGTGTGTACCTTGACCTGTGCTAGGAATCTCGTGTGTGTGTGTGTGTGTGTGTGTTTTGTTTTGAAGGCGTGAAAGATGCTGATGACTCTCCTCTTATTGCAGGGGAAGAAACGGCTGCTGCACACACACACACACACACCCCGGCTGTGCTCTGGCTGCCTCCCCCTCAAAAGTAATAATAGACCAGAGTTATGTACTGCTAGGGATGTGGTAGTTCTGAAATATGATCTTCCCTGCCCAATAAAAATAGCCAGATGAGGACCGTGATGAGCGATTGCCTTATTAAACAGTATCCAACGGAAGCAGCAGGTTCTCCCAAGGTATTATCAATGAGATCCGTATTGATCAGCTGGGAGCTGAGCAAAACCGGCGCGTTGTTGCAGTGGGGGGGTGAGAGGAAGAATAGCGGGGGGGGGGGCGGCTCAGCAGGTCAAGCGCAGCGGTGCTCCACTTTGACAGAAACAAATTAATTGATTCTCTTGGGCCCGCCGTGGGAGCGGTGATCTATCACTGCGTGATCAATGTGAGTTTGGATGGACAGCCCCCGAGGGAGGAGGGAAGCGAAGGCCCCGGTATTTCCTGAGGGTGCACCGGGACTTTTTAAACTTGTGAGCTGTCAGGTGGGCCAGTTTTGAAGCCCAGGGATTGGGGAGCCTGCCAATCACGGCCCAGGAATGCAAACAAGGGAGGGGCGGGCATGGCCTGGTGATGCCCCTGAAGAGCAAAAGAAGAGGCCTGTAGGATTCCTGCCCCAGCCAACCAGAGGCCTCCAGGAAGCCCACAAGCAGGGCGTGAGGGCAATAGCCCTCCCTTGCCGTTGTGCTCCAACCACTGGCATTCAGCGGTAGACACTCGAGGCTGGTGGGTCTGGTTTTGGTGTGGTTGTGAATCCATTCTGGGTTTCAGTCAGAACCTGCCAGAACTCTAAGGGAGCTCTCCAAAGTGCTGAACCCCAGCCGCAAAATGAATTCACTGCCCCTCTGACAGCTGAGCTGCTAGCCTCCACTGACACCTGATGCATCCTTCCTCAAGAGGGAGGCATGTCCCTCGGGATGCCTGAGGAGGAATTTGGAGAACTGCAGTGAACTCAACCATGTTTGTCCATCCCTACGGTTCCAGAGACCGTGACTGGCCTCCTTCCTCAGACTGAGCGTCATGGCAGTGGGCAGGGCACTGCAGCCAGCCAGGAGAAGGCCGGTGATTGTGGTGGAAACCTCTTTGTGTGATGGGGGGTACAAGTAATCTGCCACCTGAGGCATAGATCTCACCCTGCCTCATGGGAGACTGCATGTCTATTCAGAAGTAAATATCTGAGTTCAAAGGCATGTACTCCCAGGTAAGCAGGGCTGCCCCTACCATTAAGCAGGGTGAGGCAGTCATCTCAGGCAGCAGATGATGGGAGGTGGCAGCAAGGCACTGGAGGAGAGAGCTCCATACCTCATCGTCTGCCCTATGCTCCTTAAACTAGCCTATGTTCATGTTCAATGGAGGATGTTGTCCCATCCCCAGTGTTGAAGAAACAGTCTAGTCAGCTTTTGTGTGTGGAACGGAAGAGCCCCCCCCCCCCCCGTATTTTGCCTCAGGCAGCAAAATGTCTTGGGATGGCCTTGCAGGTGAGTATGGACGGAATGACCACCTTTCACTTACAGGTGGATGAAAGGAAGATGGGAAGGCTTTCAGAAAGGCTCAGCTTCTTTCTGAAGCATCACATCTGAGCGATGCACAGCAGCAGTGCCTTTGAGGACCCTATCCTGCCTTCGCCACATTATCAATCCCAGTGGGAGGGGGGGGTGCTGAGTCCTAGGCAATGAGCATCCATCACGGACTTCTCCCCCAGCGCAAAAGCTGTGATCGGTAATGTCTTATCGACCAGGCTGCTCGGGAGATGAGAAGGTGCAATTGGGAGCTCTTAGGATTAATAAAAACATACCTCTCACCAAGGCCGTAATTCCTCCTTCCCTCCACCTCCCTGCTTGCTCACCATTGATTTTTTCCCCTTCAAAAGTGCATTATAGAAGACGCCAAGGGAGTCAACACTGCTGGGTGATTAAAAAAAAGAGAGGGTGGATGGGTGGAAAGGTGCCAACTCAGGACCCCTATGCATAGGCGTGCGCAGCTCATTTCATTAGGGTGTGCAGAGCGGAGAAGGGGAACGTGTGCTTTATTGCTTCTCCACTTAAGGCCCCAAATAGAGCAGTGGGGGTGGGAAAGTGCACTTTCCAGGGTCTCCAGAAAGTGTGTAGTTCCCCCAGGGATGCTAATGGCAGCTTTCCTGAGGCTTTCCCATCCTTTGAAAAGCCCCAATTCGAGGGGGGGCAGGAAAGTGGAGGTGGCCCTGGGAAATGAGGGTGTGCCTGGGCACACCCTGGGCACACGCCTATGCCCCTATGTCTCCATCCAAGTGCAAGATCCTCTCTCTCTTTAAGGAACTATGGGATATTCTGGACTGGGGAGAAACCTTAACAGTAGGTACTTGGGTATCCCATAATTCTCACTTGTCCGACCCCCCTGGATCCCACAAAAATGTATGTCATTGTCATTTATGTAGCTCTGGCTCTGAGGAAGAGGAAGAAGACAGCTCTGTGGGCCCATCTTCATCTCAGTGATCCGTGTTCATGGCTAGACAACACATGATATCATCATGCAGCCAGGCCACGTGAAAACAACCCAACAGAGAGGGGCCATGCAACACGGCCACGTGTGACATCATGCCAGACCATGTGATTTCAAACGGCAGTTCCCAAGATGTGCCTCGATATCGCACATGTGCAGAACCGCATAGGCACAGAACGGGGTTCTGCATGGAAGGAGATGTGTTGTCGGAGTTCCCCTGGACAAAGCATCCCTCTGTGAGCAAATGACGGATCCACGCAGGGTGAGTTTGCCCATCACGTGCCGGGTCCACTGTTGAGGAAAAATTCCAGAGTCTAAGCGGATTGGTGGAAAGTTTTAGAAGCCTGAAGGACAGATCAGCCAGCTGCAGGCAATAAGGTTGAGAGAAGAATTTTTTATGTACAGAACTGGAAAGGTCATCCTGATTATTGCCTAAGTGTCTAATATGATAAGATGATTAAGAAGGGCTGGGCTGATGTCTAAAGGTATAAAAGTGAGCCTTAGTCTAATGACTACTGTGGGTGTCAGATGAAGGTGTCAGATGAAGGTGTCAGACGTGCGTGTCTGCCGTGTGTATTTGGACGTGGAGAGAAGTGTGGAGAGGACTGTACATATATCTGGATGGAAACTGTTGTGCTTCTGTATATATTGGACCACGAGTAAACCATCTGTATTATACACAAGATTTGATGCGTGAGTATTTCTTCAGCTCCTGGAATTGCTACTAGACTGATTGCTAATACAAACGCCCGCAGCGTTTGCCCTCTTTTGCTTCCACTCCTCAACATCCACCGCTTGCCTGATGTCCGGTAAGAATAATTTTGGATTTCCCTCAGAGCTAAAGTGTGCCTCTCTAACCTTGCCAAGAGGCAGAAGCCGAGTTACAGTGAGTGGCACATGGGCCGGCAGCAGTCTGATTATCTCTCCCCAGGGCAAAATTAGGATATCGATCTTCTCTCTCTGTCTTTCTCTCTCTCTCCCCCTCTCTCTCCTTCTCTCTCCCATTGTCTAGTAGATGCTCCTGCAGTGACATCTGACAAAATAGCAAAGCCTTCCCAACCCCAATCCACTCCCTGGAAAGTCCTCGAAGAGCTCCTGTGCATGGCTCCAGCAGCCACAACCCCCAGTGCATTGCTGGTTCTTCCAGGAGGGTCTTGTTTCTTAGGCGGAGAGTCTTCTGGAGTTGTTTGCCCCATAAATGCTTCGTTCTCACACATCGATTCACCTTTTATGGCAAACTGTGGGTGCAACTAGTCAAAAGGTCTAGTTGGAACACCTTGGAGAACTCCTTTAGAGTTCTGATGGTTGTGACTGAGGTCCCTTCTACAAGGATTCGCTTTTGCACCTGGTTAGGCGATTATGCGCATAATCGCTGAAGCGCATTTACGCCTAATCCCTCTGCACGAGAGGCGGCGAGAGGCGGCGAAGCGCATTAACAGATGTCCAAAATGCGCTTTACAAGTAGTTAATGCGCATAAGCGCTTATTCACACAGTCAAAATGCGCTTTAACGGATGGAGCAAAATAAAACTCGCGATTTAACGCGCATTTGATAATGCGCATAATCGGAGAGATAACGCGCCTCTACGCCCGATTTGCGCTCCGTTCTTGTAGAGGTAAATTTTTTAAATCGCCTTGAAAGAGCTTTAAACCTCTCTTGTAGAGGCAGCCTGAAACCCAGAGTGGATTCACCGCCCCACTGATTTCGGAGCCACCAGCCTCCACAGGATCCTGGTAATCATGTCCCAGCTCAAGACAGACTGAACCCCAAATCTTGCTTTGACCTGGGTGAACCACTTGGTGGCTGTAGGCTAGCCAAGATGCAGCTGTGAGTAATATCCACAATCAAATCTTCTAGAGACCCCAGAATAGGGGGATAAATGAAAAAAATAAAAAGTAAAGAAGACATCTAGGCATATGACTCCGAGACAGATTTGGAAGGAGAAAAGTGGGTGTAAATCAGCGGAGGATGGGATGGTAGTTATGGCAACCTACAGGTGACTGGCTGCCTTTAATGCAGAGGTTGCCTTTTACCTGACGAGAGGGGAATTTGCTCCTCCATAATCTTGGGTATTAAAATTTAATTGTTTGATGATCAGCTTTCAGGCGGTGCGATTCAGAGCAGACGCCGGTCGCCGTCTCTGGAATGGAACGCTTTGGCAAAAAACATTACCGTGGCGCTTATGCTACAACTGCCTTCCCCCAACCTGGCACCGCCCAGATGTGTTGGGCCACAACTCCCAACATCCCCCAGCCAGCACAATAATGGGCTGTGCTGGCTGGGGATGTTGGGATTTTTAGTCCAAGGCATTTGGAGGTCGTTGGGTTGGGAGAAGGCTGATCCGCAACTTCCTGGTGATTCAAGGAGATGGAAGACAGGACAATGGCTTATCCTGCGTCAGGCTGTTTGTTTCTGTGGCTCAGGATTGACTGGCAGTGGTTCTCCAGGGAGGGGCTCCAGTGGGAAGGGGTGACTTCCCCAACGTTGCTAGTGGATACCCCTTTAGATGGAGATGCTGGGAATTGAACCTGGAGGTCCTCTGTGATGCTGCCTAGAACAGGACGGATTCCACTCCCTGGTCAACTGAATCATGGGCCAAATGTGCCTCCATCTGATCCGGATGGTGCTTCTGTTTATTGTCCCTTCCCAGCTGCATGAAGCATGGCTCAGTAGCATGAGTCATGCATTCACATGGCCCAGAGCTTATTCATGGGCTTCGCTACCACAAGATGTAGCAATGGCCATCGATTTAGATGAGATGAGGCCCATTCATGGAGGAGAAGGCTATCAATGGCTACTAGTCATTCATCATTAATGGACGCTAGTCATTTATAGCTACTAGTCACTAAAGTTACTAGTCATGAATAGCAACTACTAGTCACTAGAGTTATTGCATGAAATTTGCTATCAGAAGATGTAATGGTGGCCACCAAATTAGATGGGATTAGATGTATCCATGGAGGAGAAGACTATCCATGACTAGCAGTCCTGAAGACTAGATGCTTCCTCCAGTACCAGAAGCAGTGTTCCTGTGTACACCAGTTGCTGGGGAACATGGGCAGGAGGGTGCTGTTGCACTCATGTCCTACTTGGGAGGTTCCCCACAGGTAGCTGGTTGGCCATCCATTGTGGGAACAGACTGCTAGACGTGATGGACATTTGATCTGATCCTCCCAATGTTCTTCTAGGCCTATTTCTTGGCGAGTGATAAAGAAATAGAAACCAGTGAGCCACAGTCGTAGTGCTCCTGTGGCTGTTGAATTCTTGCCCTTTGTGGCTGGTCGTGGGTGGTGATGAAAGTGGTCAAGGGGGTGGGGTTCTTTTCTGGTGGATCTAGAAAAGAACCATATGGCCCCTGCCGTACTGAAGGTCTGTGCTGAGAGGACTCTTCTCCCCACCCCTCCCATGGCCCAGGGGATGTGTTTTCCAGAAAAGCAGAGAAACGGAAACCTCCAGCCTGTTAGTGAAGGGGCTTATCCAACCTTTTCAGCAATCCTCCCCCCACCCAACAAACCTTGCACGGAAGAGGAAAACAACAAGCCAGTATCCACCACTCCGATCAGCATTCTCTGCACTCATTCCCCCTTTAATCCTTTAATCCTCTTGCTTCTGGCATTAATCCCCAAGGTTCTTCTGTTTTTTAGCCCCCAAATGCCCAAACAATAGCAGTTAATATGGGAGAAAGCAGCCATCACCCTAATGACTGGGTTAGTCTGAAGTGGTCTTGCTTTCCGCCTTGGTGGGAGAGTCCCTGTCAATGGGCAACACTACGTTTTTAAGACCAAGCAGCAGCGGGAAGGGGGGGGAACCATTAATAAAAGGATGGCTTAGGGACTAGAACCTTGATAGGTTCCATATGGAGCGATTCAGAGATGTTTCCCACATCACAGCTAGGGTTTCTAACTCAATCTCAGACAGATTCATGTCAGAGCAAGCTTTCAGATGGAATTCAGTTAACTTAAGCAAACTTGAATTTCCAGACTTGCATATCCCTAATTGTGTGTTACTCCTGCTACTCTTAGGAAAGGACCTTGAGATGTCTCCATGAGTAGTAACTGGGATTGTGTGGTGGTACAATAAAGCTCATCCTCTTTCTCGTCTCCCACTCCACAGAAAAAAATGGGAGAAGAAGTTATTGAAAATGGATATGCAAAAATATATTGGTCTGGGGAACACCAGTTGGACGTGTTTGGGAATAGGAACAACTCCACATGTTTCCAGACACTAGGGGGTGATAGAGAATGTCCTGTAGCTTGATCCATTTTTATTTCCTGCTCTCTCCTCTTCCTCTTTCTTTTCCTGTTTCCTCCTTCCTCTCTACTTCTGCAGCAAGTGCCATGCGGTCTCTCCATATCTCATCCTTTCACTCTCTTACAGTCATGCAACCAGCTTTAAGGGATGCTTTTAGTTAAACAGTGTTAGATAGGCTTCTAACACTGTGTAAAGGCCCTAATTAAATAAGTTGATCTGAACTTCCTTTGAACTGCCCTGCGATTATTGCTTCCAATACTAAATGCTGTTTTGCCACGCTTTCTCTATGTAAAGCAACTCTGCTGGAAGACACACCAGACTTTCCAACGGGAAGGAGGGCATCATGAGAGACGCTCGCCGAATGACCGTAGAAAGAGGAATCTTAAAAGCAAAGCAAGGGGATCTCAATGTTATTCCGTACTGGCCAGAACAAAGAAGCAGGGAACTGGAGCGAGGCAATACAACCTTGCAGTCTCCTCCCATCGCCACCGTTTTCGGTCACGCTGCCACCGATTCCCTGCGTGACCTTGGGCCTGTCATCTTAAGCCTCTTTGCAGCAGCCTCTTCTCTTTATAGGGGAGAGATCATGATTCCTGCCAACGGTGGTTCATGGCTTAATGAATTGATGTACATTAAGGATCCAGGGAGGCCCCGGGGTGACGCTTTGCAAAAGGCCAAGCGCCCGAGAGCATTGCGAGGCTGAGTAATCCGCACGTTTGGGCAGGCAGGTGTCTCGGTGGATCCGATTAAAGACATATCCCATTTACAGAGGGGCTTTTAGGCAGTCACTCAATTAAATGCAATCTGATGAGGCGGAAAGGCAGGGCAGGCGAGTTCAACTCACTGCTCCTCTCCTGCCCAGTGCAACCTTGGCCGATGCTCCTGGTCCTTGAACATGCATCAAACCCAGTGGATCTTTTTCTTTTCTTTTCCGAATAATGTTTCACCTCAATCTACACCCTCCCCCCCATGGTTTGAAGCTCTCGGGAGAAGCCGCTGCAATGCCAAGTGACTAATAATAATAATAATCCTAATCCTTTCCAAAATACATATGTCAAAATACTGACGTTAACGATAGTATATAAGAAGGAATAGAAGAGCAAATGCTCCGAAATTTCGCCGTTAAAAATCGAAACACTGCTATTTTCACCCCTAAGATAGCTCCTGAGCACCCCTTCCCCTCCCACATTTCTTAAATGTTGCTGAAGGTATTAATATATATATTGTGTGTTGATTTAAAAGCCCCCAAAAGTGCCCTTTTCCCTCCTGTGGTTAAAGGTATGCGCACATGTCCTATAATCAGAAATGGTTCAAACAGAACCTTGTGCCTAAACTTTGATTAGGGCACCCTGCATTGGCATTGCCAAAAAAAGTGGTGAAAAAGGGTCACATATTTGCAAACGATTTGCTTATACTGATTTATTTGTACAAATGGAAACTCAGAAATAATTACTATCCTTCACATCCTGCCTAAATTATGCAAAACCAAGCCAATTTACATATATTCTATTTTGCATACTTTTCTCTTTCTCCTGGTCATGGGAAGGGGCCAATGAAGCCCATTTCCTTGATCTATGGGCATTTTGCCCTGCCTCTCCCCACCCCCACCCCCGCCTTGGGTTTGGTGAAGGTGTCGATCTTTATCTTTCCACCCAGTTGCTATAACAATCATTTTTACAGCATGAATATAGATGGGCTGTTGAGACTGGACCAAAGCTTATGTTTGCAGCCATGAGGACTAGCCTCTTGCACATTTTAAAAACATACTTACTCTCTCTCTCTCTCTCTCTCTCTCTCACACACACACACACACACACACGATTCTCAAGGAGATGTATTCTATAATTCTGGATGTTTGTGGACTTGGATTCTTTCCATTCCCCTGCATTAATCAGGATCAAAGCGAGGGAAAGAGTTCAAAGACAGCAGATCCAGGTGCGTGGATAAAGTAGCACATTTATCACTGGGGAAAACAGCCCAGGCAGCAAAAAAATGGTGATTTGCAAGGGCCGTTTAAGCATGAATGTCAACCCTGCACAATGATCTCAGTTTAGCAGTGTGGGTGGCTTTTGTTTCTGCAGTTTCGGTAAGCCACTTTTTTTCGGTCTAGTATCTCTGTTGTTGGAAATTCCCCCCCCCCCCCCCCGGCCTTATCAGTATGACATGGGAAACCATCCACAAAAAGCATTTAAAAAAGGGGGTTCTACCCTCCCCCTTGAAAAACAAGCCCACTTTTTCTTTTAGTGAGTAGCTGCTGTGTCTACAGATCTAACTAGACGAAATGACTGAGATCAGTATCCAGATTTTCCATAGCTTTAGATTTTAGCAAATAAAAGTAACAATGGTGTGTGTGAAGAAGCCTCGGATAAATGACTACACACTGTGCGGGGAGGAAGGACGTAATTCCTCTGATCGAAATTGCCCCCCCCCCCCGACACCATCCTTGCAAACTTTCCCTAATGGGTCGAAAAGCATTCCTGGGAGGAGGAAGACTTAATTGTCTCCTCCCCCAGAACCGGTCCTAATATGAATCGGGCCTTTTGCGAGATGGAAATTAAATTACAAAGCAGAAAAAAAAGAGCAGATTATTTTAAAAGCAAAAATAGCGACCCAGCCCCAGCCCCGGAAGAGCTAGAGGAAGCACAAACTTTGTTTGGCAAATCATTGTTCTATGGATTGCTGAGGCTGGGTCAGGAGACGTTCTGGCTCAGCGCTCGGCAGACCTCTGAGGCAGCAACCAGAAAATGCCCTTGCTCTCAATTTCCAGCATCAAGCAAAGGGTTGGACGAGATCCAGATGTCTGGGACTTTGATTCCCATCTGCCCCAACCAGAATGGCCAATGGAGAGGAAGGCCAGGAGTAGTGGCCCGAAACATCTGGTAGCTGCGAGGTTGGGGCTCTAGGTTTCTGTGATGCTGACCCAGTGTTGCTGTTCTATTGTTCCCATGGCCCAGGTGGCCACCACCAAGAAGGCACTCAAAGAATATCATGCAGGATGTGGCAACGTGGTTAATAACAGCATCACCTGTTAAGGCTTGAAGACATATTCGATGTGGGAGAAACCTGAGGGACCCTAACCCCATAGAGACAACCAGTTTGCCTCAGACATTCTATCACAGGAGCGGGCAGAAGGTAGTTCTCCAGATGTTTGGACTTCAACTCCCAATGGCTACTACTAGCTGATTTATATGGGGTTTCTTCCTGGCTTGTGCCATGGAGGAGAAGGCTATCACTGGCTACTAGTCCTGATGGCTATGTGCTACCCCTAGTAGAGGCAGCACGCTGGGGAACATGGGTGGGAGGGTGCTGTTGCCCTCATGTCTTTCTTGTAGCGTTTCCATTGGGGCATCTTGTTGGCCAGAATGCTTGAGTAGAGAGTGCTTTGGTCCAGCCCATCAGGACTCTCCATGCACTCTTATAAAAGACAAATCAGGCCAACATTTACCAGGAAATAAGGCAGAAAACCAGCCACATCTTGAAGAACATTGTTGGATCCTGAGATGTGCCGGTGAATGTTAGAAAAGTTCCGGGAGGGGGGAACTTCAGCATTTTAACGGAGAATCTTGGAGCTCTGAGGCTGAGACCATCCCTAGCAAGCTACCTGGGGCTGTGTGCTCAGGCACAGAGGACTCAGCATCCTCTTCGAGTGCAGAAGAGAACAGTCCACACACATTCAGCATTGACTCTTGTGATTGGTAAGCCGTGTGAATCCTCTGCCTTGGCCAGGTTTGGTAGACATTGGAGGACTCTGGACTTCTTCTCTTGCATAGCCAATGAAGAAAGGTTTTCTTCATTTCAGAGTTTATCTTCTCCAGCTTTGAGTTCAGATACTTGTTTTTGGGGCCCTGAGCTGGACAGCCCACCTTCCATGACCTGAGAAAGTCTTGAAGAAAAGGTTTGTTTTTTTGTTTTGTTTTTGTAGCTTTTTGAAGTGTTGTAGTGGTTTTAAATGTACGGATTGTATGTATGTTGTATGTTTTTGCTGTTTTAATTTTTGTATATTGTTTTTAATTGTTTTTAATCCTATGTAAACCACCCAGAGAGCTTCGGCTATGGGGTGGTATACAAATGTAATAAATAAATAAATAAATAAATAAGCAAGCTCCTGAGGGCAGAGACCTGTCCATTTTTGCATAAGAATTTATTTTGGGTTGTTTTTGAGCAGAATTTACCCAGTTCACACCTCCTGGAACTGAACACAGACTTCAGTGGAACTTGTGGTTGAAGCCTGTAGATTTCTCAGCTTGTGAAGCAATTTTCATAACAGAATAAACTTTGTCTTTTATTGGTAAATGATGAACACCCAGCAGGACTTAAGAGCTAACTGGTAAGTTTCTGAGTTCTCAGACATTTTCTCCACCATCCTGCTAAAATTTCCAGTAGGGATGGATAGATCCATCAATTCATGTTACTTTCTAATGCATTTATTTATAAGTCTGTTCTGGCCTGTTTCTGCATTAATCTGCAAATTTATTATTATTATTATTAATAATAATAATAATAATAATAATAATTTAAAAACTGCATTTAATACATACTTTTAAATGCCTTGTCTCTCAAAATTAATATTACAAAATGTATTTTCCCCCTTCAAATGTTGCATCTGCAAATGTATTTTGGCCTTTTAGTCTTTTAGTAAGAACTGAAATTGAGCTTTTGAGGTGTGAGAAAAGTGGTGGGTGGTTAACTTCTGGTCTGCATATTAGTTCAGGAGGTACGTATCAGGCCCAGATCGTATCAGGATTTGCAAAGACTGAATCCCCCGGATATCTCTAAATACCAGTTCCTGACATTTGCTGTACTAATATTGCGATTGCTCCCATTTTACAGATGCAGTCTGAGGCTAAGAGAGAAGCAATGTGCTAAAGCCACACAACACTGCTTGATCACTGGGCTCCCAGGTACCCAACCACCGCTCTGTCTAAGGGGACTTTTGAGATAAGTGAGGACAGGGTAGCTTCCTTTTTGTCCCACCAACATCTCAGGCCCGCCTGATGGGTACACGGGAGAGGGCCGTCTTGGTGGCTTCCCCAAGGCTCTGGAACTCCCTTCCTAGAACAGCTAGACTGGCTCCCTCTGTGCTACATTTTCGGAGGCAGGCAAAACCTTTTTTTAATCTGGCATGCTTTTGGAACTACTCTGGACCTGTATCTTAGATTTTTTTAAAAAAAATCTGTTACAGCTTTTAAATTTTTTAAATGTTTTTAATTTCATCACAGGTTTAATTCTATTTTAGCTTTTGTAAATCTATATTTATATGTTTTAATTGTACATGTTATTGTTTTGATCTTGTAAACCACCTTGAGTCCCAGTCCTGGGGAAAAGGAGGGATATAAACTACTACTAGTAGTATATACTACTACTACAGCTAATAATGATGATGATGATGCCAAATGGCAGATTGAAAATCCAGTCATTGCATCTTCATCTTTTCCAGGAATCCTCTGTCTTAACCCCTCAGCTCTTCCATATCCAACCATAACCTACATCTCTGCATTTGCTCACCACCCTCTCTTCTTACTCTGGCAGATCCTTTCTTCTATGACTCTCCGATCATCGGCATTTGGACTGTAAGCTCCTGAGGGCAGAGCCCGGAACGGTGCACGATCCGGCTTCACTGATCCCCTACTTCCGTGTTTCGGAGAAACCTGCGTTCTGTCGAAGGCAGTGGCGAATTGGAGATACCGCCCCTCATTTTTGCGCTCGACCTCCGTCCGGGAGACCGTCTCAGCGCCGGCAAACCAACCGCCGTGAGCCCCCAAGAGAAACGTGGCGGTACGACGGAGCCAGACGGCGGTTCCTCGCGAAAGAGGGCAACGGTGGCAGTTAAGGAGTTAAGCGGCAGGCAGTGCTGGAGGCCTGCGAATAGAACAGCGGAGCTACGGCGGCGGCGGCAGCAGCAAGAGAGAGGGAGGGGAGGGGAGGGGAGGGGAGCCAGCCGGAGAGCGATGTTCCGTAAGGGAGTCCAGGAAACCACCGCGCTCCGCTTTGGAGCTGCGTTCAAGGGCAGGACTTCGTAACCTTCCGTCGCGGGTGGGGGAGCGGATGGTGCTGAAGAAGAAGAAGACCACCCTCCTTTCGGGAGAGGAGGGGCAGTGGCGGAAAGAACACGCCGCGGCGGGGGGCTCCGATGAATGAGGGGACGCTGCGGTGGCTGGCATTTCCAGCGCTCCCAGCCTCTGTCCGGAAGCGCCCTGGCACCGGAGCCGCTCGCCGCGTCTGAAGGGGGACCCGGCTCCGTTCTGCCCCCCCTCCGGCAAGCCGCCAAGAAGCAGATCCGTCAGATCCGGGTGCGAAGAGCGAGTATTGTGGCCCAACAGAACTTGGATTTGCGCACCGACGCATAGGGCTTCTCCTGCCTAGCTCGGCCCGGGGGGTGCCCCAACGACCCCCCCCCCCCCCCCGAGTTAAAGAGAAGGTGGTGATTTGAGGATCCCACAGAAGGCTGCAGTGCTCAGGTAAGGAGGGCCTGGGAACATCAAGGTAACGGTGTAAAAAGACTCACTGGCCTTTGACCCTCAGGTATTTTGGGAGAGCCAGAGATGTGGCCAAGCCAGAGAAAAGGGTTACTCCTCAGGCTGATGGGCAAAGTTTAGCTTTGGACCGTGTGCGGATGGTTCGGACGCTGTCGCATTTTTCTCCCTCTGATTCTGTTGCTTCCACGGCTGGCAAAAAGATCTGGCTCGTGGCACGTTTAGTAGAAACGATCGCTGTGGGTCAGCAACATCGCTTGGGGGTCTTTCTCTTCCCCCCTTTTTTAAAACAATCTGAGTTGCAAAGAGACCAAGCTGGAAAAGGGGCAGGGTGATTTTTCCTTCAGGCTGATGGGGGATTATTCACACACACACACACACACACTATAGCTTTTTGAACCCCCTGGGTTTGTTGGGATCTGGAAGAGCAGGTGCCTTGAACGAGATGGAATTGTATTCTGGGAAAGGTGATAAATAGCCTTTGTGGGAAAGCTGGGTGCTCATATAGACTCCTGCAGCAAGCCCCCCCCCCCCGGGGGGGGAGGAGGAAGGAGGAGGAGGATTTCTGGCTTTGGGGAAGAGGAAAAATAGGATCATTCTTTGACTTTGTGCTGGGGATGCTGGCAATAAAAGAAGGCCTTTCTGGTGAACTTTTGTGACTCCGTCTGGACCCAAATAACTTGCAGCAGGATTTCTGATACATGTGTGTGTTCGAGATGTACTCAAGATAATTTAGCACTGGATAATTACCCCTTAATGACCTTTAATCTTCTTCTTGGATTCAGCATTGGGGTGGTAAAACAGATGATCAAAGAGGGGTTCCCTCCCTCCCTTTTTCAAAGCATGTTTACCGGCGGAACGGAGATGCTAAACCGCGTTCATGGTGATGACGTTTTATTCAGGGTCAACCAGCACAGAGGGGAAATAGCATGTGTGTTGGGGTAAAAGACAAAATAGCCATACTAACGGAAAGGCAACTTTTTAGAAATGACCTTTAAAAAAACAAAAAGGTTGCATTTGTTTCAGGGGAGATGAAAGGAAGTTATATGGTGAGCGGACAACTGAGACTATAACTCCACTGGACATGCTGGGGGGGGAATGATGGGAGCTGTAGTCCAAGACATCTGGAGGCTGCCAGGTTGGGGAAGGCAGAACGAAGGGATGAGTTTCGTAGGGAAGAGAAGGGTGGATCAGTTCCCCGGCTTGCATGGGAAATTGGGCACAGGATGGATGACTGTTTGCTTGCACAGCAGCAGAGAGATGTGTGTGGTTGTTTTGTTGTAGTTCATTCCAACCCGCTCCAAATTTTGTCCGTAGTGCTGAGCTGGTTGTCAGTGTGAGCCGGCTGTCAACCGTATAGCACTGCTGTCTGCTTTCCAGACCTTGAACGCAGACAGAAAGTTCTCCAGGGCTCCCTCCCCAATCTGGAGCCGATATTTTGAGCCTTGTCTCTTAAGCAAAACATCAAGTGACCCTCTCACAAAAACGGCTTGCCCTAGCGGGTGCGAGTAGGAAAAGAGAAACTCTCCGATTTTGGAGATCCGTCAACATCGATGAAAGGCAAGCAGACGCCGGGGTTGCCCTGCCCAAAGGAAAGGAATGTGCAATGCAAAGAGCAAGAGATCACTCCTGTAAGCCAGCCAAGCTACATGATGCATGTGAAGGGGGAAGTCTTCAAGGTCTGTGAGAGTTTGTGTGTGCTGAGCCTGTGTGTTCTGTATTCCTGTGTAGGTTGAGTTTCTGAGCGTGTTGAATGTCTTTGCGTGCGTTTAGTTTCTCTCTCTCTCTCTCGTGTGTGTGTGTGAGAGAGAGAGAGAGAGAGAGAGAGAAGCGTGCGTAAGAGGAAGAAGAGGGAATGACATGCATCCAAATCCACGTATGAATTTCCATGGCTCTCCATTTGTACGTTCTGATGTTATAATGCTGCATCATATCGAAATGTCCCTTCAGGCGCACCCCTTTGGGGCGTTGGGGTGGCCCAGTCAACAATGGGGGGCCAACGGGAACTTAC
The DNA here is from genome assembly GCA_029215795.1 of Anniella stebbinsi. Lineage (NCBI taxonomy): Eukaryota > Metazoa > Chordata > Lepidosauria > Squamata > Anniellidae > Anniella > Anniella stebbinsi. Next base: position 22,407,511 of record JARDYH010000010.1, read on the forward strand.
GAGTGATAGCCCATTTCAAAATAAGCTTCTTTGCACAGCCGAAGGATCCCATTCAAAGGTCGCCTCGTGTCCTGCATGCAAAAGCGGATATCAGCCGTGGCCCAAAGCCGAAAGCAGGTTGATTTTGCCCGAGCTTGAGTGGTTAACATGATGTAGCGCAGCTTTCACCAACTTGGGCTCCTTGCAGATATGTCAGACTACAACTCCCATCATCCACGATGGCTGAGGATGATGAGAGTTGCAGTCCAACACATCCGGAAGAACCCAGTTGGGGAAGGCTGCATCAGCACATGGGGGCGATTTGTAGTCTCTCTCTTTCTCTCTCTCTCTCTCTCTCTCTCTCTGTGCTCCTTTCACACCGGCCATTCTCCACGGGATGCTGCAGTCACCAAGTCACACGACCCCACGCATGTGCCGGCTGCGTAGGTAGCCGCCAGAGGCCTGGTGCTGCCAGGAGTAGGCAGCAAGTTCTGGAGAAACGCCCTGCTTAACCTACAAGTCAGAGGGACCTTTGCAGAGCAGCTGGCTGGTTTGGAGTCAACCTGGTAGTTTCTAATTCCTTTCCGCCTTCCAATTTCCAGAGTGAATAATCCATGCATGCCACATGGCGGTTCCCAGCTGCCAAGGGCAGATCCCCCGTATCTGCAACTGCTGAATGTGTTGCAGCGCCGGGGTGTTCGCTCCCCCCATCCTCTCTCCTCCCCTACCCCCCGCTAGTTCATTTTTGAAAGTGCATCCATTGCCAGCAGGCAAAACAGATTCCTGAATGTGTCATGCAGTCAGGTTGCGCTCTCTCTCTCTCTCTCTCTCTCTCTTCTAGTCCAATGTCTTGGTCGCCCTTCTGCTCCTCATTCCGACAGGAAGTATGGATGTCAAATGCTCAGCCTTGATTTCAGAGCGGGTGCCAAAAAAGAAAACCTGGCTGCGCATTCTTGAAGCAAGGTGGGGCAGCTTCATTCTACAACACTTCAGGCTTGGGGCAAATCCGGCTCACCTTGGGTCCCAATGTGTGGTTTTCCAGAAGGCCACGCCTCTTTCCCGTGGCCCTGCCCCTCCCCCGGCCACTGATCACGTTGTTTTCCCGGCTTCTGTGGCATTTTCCCCACATTCTGAAATGCCGCTTCTAAGGTTCAGTTGCTGTCAATAACTTTAGCTTTAAGCTATTTCCAGTGCTTTGGCCCCGCCCCTTTGCTTTTGGCCCTGCCCCTTTGCCTTTAGTCCCACCCACCACTGGAACCTGGCCCCAAAGAGCGTCTCCAAAACTGAGTTCACCCCTTGGGCTGAAAGAGATTCCACACCTTTGTTCTGCAACAAGAACTTAAGAAAAGTCCCGCTGGATCAGATCAAAGGTCCACCTAGTTGCCTCCACTTAGTTGTTGTTGTTGTTGTTATTATTATTATTATTATTATTAATTGCATTTATATACTGCCCCATAACCAAAGCTCTCTGGGCAGTTTACAAAGATTAAAAACCAATATACAAAATTTAAAAACCATAAAAACAGATTACAAATACAACATCAATTTAAAACAACTATTCTGGGTCAAAAGAAAAAAAAACCCCTCAACATACACTGTTAAATGCCTGGGAGAAGAGAAAAGTCTTGATCTAGCACTGAAAAGATAACAATGTTGGTGCCAGGCGAGCCTCATCAGGGAAATCGTTCCATGGTTGGGGGCGACCACTGAAAAGGCCCTCTCCCTTGTTGCCATCCTCCAAGCTTCCGTTGGAGTAGGCACCCGGAGGAGGACCTTGGATGTTGATCGTAGTGTATGGGTAGGTTCATGTCGGGAGAGGTGTTTCGTCAGGTGTTGTGATCCCAAGCCATGTAAGGCTTTATAAGTTAAAACCAGCACCTTGAATTGGGCTCAGAAACATACGGGCAGCCAATGCAGGTGGGCCAAAATCTGTTTTATATATTCGAACCTTCTGGTTCCTGTTCTCAATTTGGCCGCTGCATTTTGCACAAGCTGCAGCTTCTAAACTGTCTTCAAAGGCAGCCCCACGTAGAGCGCATTGCAGTAATCCAACTTGGAGATTACCAGAGCATAGACAATGGAAGCCAGGTTATCCCTGTCCAGAACATTGTTGTCCACCTCAGCATCTAATATCCAGAAGAACCCTGCCTTTAAAACTGGAGGATCTATTTGGCTACTATGGCTAACAGTCTCCTCCACCATGTCTCCAAGAGGATGTCCTTCTATTGGGAAGGGCTGTAGCTCAGGGGTAGAACATTGCATGAGAGAATGATCCAGGTTCATTACATGCTGGCGATTTCATGCCTATTCTGGTTCCTGATTCATTTCCGGGCCCAGTTCAAAGGGCTGTTTTTGATCCAGAATGCCCTAAGCGCTTGGCATCATGGTACCTAAGGCAGCTGCCCCCTACCCTGTTCACGTCAGATGTGTCAGGCTACAGTTCCCAAAATCCCCAACCAGCGTGACTATTGGAAACCGTCGTAGAATAGTGTCGAAACACGCATAGGATTATCCCCATAATCTCTTTCAACTGCAAGACTCTTGGGGTGGCAGGAAGGGGAGGGGGAATTAATTACCAGCGCAACTCATGTGACCTTCGTGGAAGATGAAAGGTGGAACATTTTGACAACTGCTGAGTAGGACTTCTCTCTTACCTTGTACGAAGTTAAATTAACCCAGCAAGTTCGTCTGGAACGAACACTTAATTTGGCTGGCTCTGAACTTCTCTTGGTTGTAAAAATCTGTTGTTTCCACTGATGGCTTCTTACCCATCAAAGCTGCAGTGCCTTGTTTATACATTGCAAATGCTACATTGGAGCCGCGTGAGGTTTTAGTCTGGGGGGGGGGGTTCGAATCTCTTTTGGCTTGAGGGCTGAAAGCTCCCGGGGGCTGCATGCCAGTGGTGGGTGGAGCCAAAGGAGAAAGGGGTGTGGCCAAAATGCCACCATATTTTAGCTCACAGCCCTTTCTACCAGCAACTAAGGCCTTGGGAGAAGCATTTCAACCTTTTAGAATGGCGGAAAATGCACAGAAGCCAAGAAAATTTGCAATGAAGCTTCAACACCCTTGCTTATGCATCCACCCTGAGTACTTTGGGTGAAGGAGAAAAGACAGATTTGTCAGTATATAAGTCAGCATAAAGATGCGCTTGTGCCGCCTATTAGGGGGAAATTGCAATACTAGATTGTCTTTTAGGAAGCCAGGGAGAAGGAAAGCAGATGTCCAAGTAGATCCAGGGAAAACCTGCTCTTCCGTTGGTTTGAGCAGCCTTAAAATTCCTCCAGGGATGGGGTTTTAGCATTAGAAAAACTGAGGTATTAACAATTCATGATTCCCAGAGGGGATTAGATGCATCATGAGGATCATTTCACAGAGGTCTGTCTTTCTGTGCCTCTTCATGGTGAGTAGCCTATTGATGGCTCTTAGCCATGATGATGAGATGGAACTTCCATGTTGGGAGGCAGTCTACCACCAAACCCCAGATACTAGGTGCAGGCAAACAATGAGGCTACTGAGAGATAAAGTCCTAAACACCTGGAAGGCACCAGGATGGGAAAGGCAGCAAGACATCGACTGGAATTCAGTTATCCTCCAAAATCCACATTCCTCCAAATTTTTGCAGTGCAGGTCTCCAATCAATCAGCACACATGTTAGTGAAAACAAAGTACAAAAATGCACTTGATAAAAGTGCTTATATTAGGTGAAAATGCTTGCAAAAAATGTGTATATGGGACAAATTTGCATACAAAAGTCCATATATTAGGAGAAATGGATACAAATTTTCATGCAATCTTTCATTCACACATGTTTGCTGTGGGTTTTGGAGATGCCATTCTTTTAAGGAGTCACATTAAAAAAAGACAATCTATAACTCTTCTTGATGCATTAAAATGTATTAAGATGAATCACAATCAGTTAAATGCAAGAGACATACCGTACTTCATGTATGTGTGCTTTTGTTCTTCTGGTAATGTATTGACTGTTGGCAACATTTTATTAATCTATTCATTTTTGGTCGACCTCCTTTAAATCCGAGAGTGTGATAACTTTGCCATGACAGCAAAATATCTTCTCCTTTATTGTATGAAGGACGTACAGCTGCTTCTCTGAAAAGCTGCTGTGTATACTGTTTTCAGGATGGAGTCCCCCAGGAAGGGCTTGTGCGTGTGAGTGATCGCTTACAAATCAAAAAGGCACTTTGCAAAATGAAGCCGCTCAATTCAAGGTTGCGTCTTCGGCTCAAACAGCCGAGATTTGGTGCCGGGGGTAATACCAACTTCCAGTAAAGATAGAAGGAGGTCTTGGCTCTCTTTAGGGCTGGCTATAAAGCAGTTGTGTAGTTCTAGCCCTTGACTGTGGAGCGGTATATTTTCTGAAAATCCCATTCTGGTGTTTCCAGCAGGCCCCTGTGTTCTCTCTGCCTTTGTGGCCTTTTGGAAGTCTCTTAAACTGTAACCATAACTGGCGATGGCATGGTGGGGTATGATCTGATCCCCCTCCCCGATGCCCCGGATGTTTCTACAGAAGAAGCAACCTCATCCTACAGTGAGTGTTTTGCCCCGGTTATTAGAGTGTCACATCGCTCCTTTGCGCACACGCTGGCCGGAGAGAAACCACAGTCCCTAGAAATGATCAGATTTGCTGGCTGGGAGTTCAGCCGGGGAAGCCAAGAGATCAAATGACTCCGTGCTCTTATGATGAGGCATCAGCTTCTCTTCCCCAGTGTCGTGCCTTCACTGTAGGACTGCCCTTCGGAAGATGGCCAGGAGCTCCCTGAGATGAGCAACACACAGAGGAGCTGCCTCGGTATGGGTACCTTGAGGTGGGTCAGAGGGACCCTGGCCCCTTGGGGGAGACACTCATTGACCCTGGTTGTCGTGGCATCGTTAGCCCCCTCTCAGACTCAGAGTTGGTTGCCAAGCAGTCCCCTAGCCCCAGGGGGCGCAGGCATCAAGGCTCAGTCAGCAGCCAGATGTGGAAAGGCTCACCTGAGGAATAGGGACTCCTCGCGAGTAAAGGTATACTTGTGAGAAAGGGCCTGCTCATGAGTAGACCTTTCTTCAGCACAAATGGCCTGCAGTTGTGCCTTGGGTGGGACTTTGAAGGCTCAGGCTTAAAAGCTTTCAGTTCCAGAGGGGAGGAGCAATGTCTGAGTATCAGTTCCTGAGAAGAATGGGAGCTACAGTTTCTTAAGCTGGGAGGCATGGGAATGACATTTTCCCATGCCTCCCACTGTCAAGACACAAGTGTCCAGGACTTCAGACTAGCTTGGGGGTTCTCCTGGAGCCATCTTTGTCACTTGAGGCTCAGGTGGCCTCAGTGGCGTGGCGTGCCTTCTACCAGCTCTGGCCCTATCTGGACAGGGATAACCTGGCTTCAGTAGCGTATGCTAGGTTAACCTCCAAGTTTGATTGCTGGGGCTGCCCTTGAAGATTGTTTAGATGCTGCAGCTTGTGGGGAATGTGGCAGCTAGATTAATAACAGGGACCAAAAGATCTGAACATGTAACACTGATTCTGGCCTGCTGGTTGGCTGCATGTTTCTGAGCCCGAGTCAAGCTGCTGCTTTTAACCTATAATGCCTTACCTGGCTTGGGACTGCAATACCTCATAGAGCACCTCTTCCAAAATGAGAGATGCTTTACGATCAGCATTTGAGGCCTTCCCACAAATGCCTCCTCTGGGAGGCTCAGAAGGTGGCAATAAGACAGAGGGCCTTTTCAGTGGTGGCCCCCAATTATGGAATGATCTCTTAACTGAGTCTTCCTGGTGCCAATCTAAGCTAGTACCTATTTAAAGGTCTAGCGCTCCCTCTAATAGCATGCTCGGCACTGCCGTGCCAACAGGACTGGAGCCCAAAGGGGGGCACCAAGAAAAGTGACATTATCAAGCATGCTCAGGGGAACTCTGAGATTTGTAGAAGGTTTTTTTAAAAAAGTTTTTAAAAATACCTCAGGGAGCAAAAGTCCTGGCTGAGGATCAGTTGAAAAATGAAACCCGGGGGGGGGGGGGGAGGAATTGAATATCCAGCAGCGGTGGGGGGGGCATGAGTGGTTGTAATCCTGGCTAACTACGCTTGCGAGCAGAATTTCTGGCTAGATGGAGCCGTGCTGGGACTCTGCCTCTCAGGGCCCTTCAGGCGCCCAAGACAGAATACAGAGGGACAGTCAAGTACGGGGCACGGCTGGGACAATGGCCCTCTCTTGAGCTGCCAGCAAATGCACAGCTGGGTGGCTACTAAAGGTGCCCCCGTTTGTGGTGCGATGTTCCCTTTTGCTGGCTGCTTTGTTCCGCTGGGCTATCGCCTTGCAAAGGGGAAGAATGCAGCTTTCTGAAGCCTGTCTGGGGTGATGGGGGGGATGTTATTACATGCTGAAACAGCCACCCGTGAAAGTAACCCAACCCCAGGCTTTTTCGGCCCCCAGGTGGCTTGCCTGGGCAGCTTAGAGATGCAGGCTGGAGAAATTGAGCCCTCTGCCCGCATCGTACTCTCCCCCTTCCCCCGCAAAAGTTCTTGAACTTGGCTCCCTGCTCTGTCTAAATCCAAGCGATGGCTGCCTCTATTTATTTTTTATTAATTTACAGTGTTAATTTATTTTTATCAATTTTTATTATTTTTTAAATTAATTTTTACCAGTTCTAAAAAAAAAAAAAAAAAAAAAAGGCCTCCCAGAGCGGTTTGTAAAGATTAATACGGACACATTCATGGCCCTCAAGCTGACAATCTCAAAGACATGACACAAAAGGAAAGGGGCTTGGGAGGGAGAAGGAAAAAGGCGAGTTCTTAGTTTTAAAGTTCATATAGTTGCACTTTCTGGCAAGGAAGGGCGGAACAAATTCCCTGCAGCTGCGTCTTCTTTGGTTGAGGCTGAGGCCAACTTTGGTTGACACTAGTGCGCAACTCCGCCCCCTAACAGAGCCTTTTCAACATCCGCCCAGAATGTGAAAAAGTTTTGCTGCTTTTACTCCCAGGGAAAACCTCCTTCTGCTTCAGTTCCCGCAGCCCAAACAGACTGGAACCCTGATGAGGCCCTCTGTAAGCCAAGGCACATCATGCCGAATCGTGGCCGTCGGGGCCCCGAGAGGTTTTGGCGGGATGGAGATGACACTCTCCATCCCTGTAACGTCGCTCCCTCCCCTACACAAGGTTCTTCACAGAGTTTGGAAACTTAAGATATAATGGATGCATTGTCTGTGCTAAAGAAAAGGAAAAAAAGGAGACAAATTCTCTCTTTTTTCCCCTTTTCCAAGGTAACAGTCTGCCAATTGAATGGGTCATACAAATGGAGATGATGGGCTTTGAAATCCACAGGCAGAGATCCAGGGCTGGCGAGGCAGGGGGTTTCCTTTTCCTTTCAAGAACGAGAATACAGACAGGCTCGGCGCATGCCTGTCTTTCTCACACCCAGGCCTTCTGGCCAAGGCCTCTCCTCGCCCTCCCTGCACTTCTCCATCTGTTGTATAGGGACATAGGAAGCTGCCTTAGACTGTGTCAAAGCCTTGGTCCATCTAGGCCAGTATTGCCTACACTGACTGGTAGCAACGGCCCTCTGGGGTTTCAGGATCCTTTCCTAGACCTACCTGGAGATGCTGCCGGAGATCGAACCTGGGACCTTCTGCATGCAAAGCAGAGGCTCTGCCACAGAGCGATGGCCCTTTGCCTCCTGGAGCCAGCTCTGATGGGGGTGGTGCATTCAAGATAGCCGTGTGTCCTACATGACAGAGGGCAGTCCTCTCTTTGAAGGGCTGCCCATTCCAAGACCAGATTGAGACGGGAGAGCAGAGCCTGACCAGATCGTGCAAGGCCACTCATGGCGCCTGCTCAAGGTCTTCTCCACTAGGGTGAATTCCATTTCCATTTCATTTATAGTAATGGGCTTAAATTTTGCATCTTTATGTATCAATTAGCCTATGCAAATTGCATGCAAATCCATGTCCTCTCTTTTTGGGGCCAAGCATCGTTGCCCCATCCAAGGCGCATGAAACTCAGGGTAATCCTGACATTGTTGGCCCACCTGGCGCCAACATTGTTATCTTTTCAGGGCCAGGTCAAGACTTTCCTCTGCTCTCTGGCATTTAGCGATATCTGATAAGCCCAGGTCTGGTTAGTGTAGACTGACCAGACGCCCGGATTTGTCCGGACATGCCAGGGAAATGGGGTGCAAATCCACATCCGGGCGGAAAAAACCGTTTTGGGGGGCCAAATCCGGAAATTTAGCCCCCCAAAACGGTGACCAGGTGGCCCTGGGGCGAGCTGGGCCAACTGGGGGGCGGCGGGGGCAAACCGGGGCGGTGGGGGGTCACGCGGCGGTGGCGCGAGGCTGGCGGCGCGAGGCACCTACCGGCTGGGGCGTCCGTTTCCCTCCGGTGCTCGGAATCTACTGAGAAACAGGCTTCGCGGCCTGTCCCTCAGTAGCGCGCCGGGTGATGACATCATCAGTCGGCGCACTGCTGAGAGACAGGCCAGGAAGCCTGTTTCTTAGTAGATTCCAAGCACGGAGGGAAACGGACACCCCCAGCAGCAGCAGGTAAGGAGCGTGGGGCGGGTGGGGGGGCGGAGGGGGGCGCAGGGGAGTGGGTGGGCGGCGCGGGTGCTCGCGGCAGGTGGGGGGCGGCACGGGTGCTCGCGGCGGGGCACTTACCTGCTGGGGCTTCCCTCGGGTGCTCGGAATCTACTGAGAAACAGGCTTCACGGCCTGTCCCTACTGGGGGATAGGCCGCGAAGCCTGTTTCTCAGTAGATTCCGAGCACCGGAGGGAAGCCCCAGCAGGTAAGTGCCCCGTGCACCCGCGCCGCCCCCCCCCCCCCGCCCCGCGCTCCTTACCTGCTGCTGCTGGTGCTGGGGCTTCCCTCCGTGCTCGGAATCTACTGAGAAACAGGCTTCACGGCCTGTCCCTCAGTAGCGCGCCGGATGATGACGTCATCACTCGGCGCGTTACTGAGAGACAGGCCAGGAAGCCTGTTTCTCAGTAGATTCCGAGCACGGAGGGAAGCCCCAGCACCAGCAGCAGCAGGTAAGGAGCGCGGGGCGGGTGGGGGGTGGGGGGGCGGCACGGATGTGCAGGGCGGGTGGGGGGGGCGGGGCGGGCGCGAGACACTTACCTGCTGGGGCTTCATGTGCCACGTCTCCCTCTACCTCCCATGTGCTGCATTTCCCCTACCGTGCCTGCCCTGACCGCCTCTCCCATCTCTCACCTACCTCCCCATTGAGATTGCACTGTTGCTGCTGCTGCTGCCCCCTCCCACAATGCTCTAAGGAAGGACTTCCAAGAGTCAGACATTTTGGCCTGTCTGAGGCACACAGGCTGCTTTTTACAGCCAGTGGAGTTTTTTCATAGAGACTGCCCCCCTTGCTCACCTTCTGAGGATCTTTGAGGAAAGCCATAGGGCGGGTGACTGCTCTGGGGAGCCCCACTGGTTATTCTTCCCCTTTGGCATTTGCTTAGGGTGACCATATGAAAAGGAGGACAGGGCTCCTGTAACTTTTAACAGTTGTGTAGAGAAGGGAATTTCAGCTGGTGTCATTTGTATGCATGCAGCATCTGGTGAAATTCCCTCTTCATCACTGTAGTTAAAGCTGCAGGACCCCTGCCCGCTTTTGTACCTGGTCACTCTAGTATAGCTCCTGCAGCTTTAACTACAGTGATGAAGAGGGAATTTCACCAGGTGCTGCATGCATACAAATGATACCAGCTGAAATTCCCTTCTCTACACAACTGTTAAAGATACAGGAGCCCTGTCCTCCTTTTCATATGGTCACCCTAGTGTTTGAAGCTTTCAACTTTATAACCATATGGTCCAAACTTTTAGAAAAAGGAAGGGAACAGTGTATGTGTGTAGGTGGGGAGGGGGAAAGATTAAAAGGAATGTATAGCTACCTATCCCAAGGAGAGATCTGAAGACCAGGTTATGATGGATCCAGATGAAGGTTGAAAGAGATCTCTCCTAGAATCCAGGGTATAGAACTCAGCAAAGTCCAGGTAGGGAAAATTAAGCCACGTAGAGAGTGTAGAAAATATTTAAAAATGAAAAGATCAAAATCAAATAGAGGGTGAAAACAACACCAAGCTGCTCACACCCTAAGAAAACAACACCCTAAGATCAGTGGCCTTTTCAATGGTGACACCCCGTCTGTGGAATGCCCTCCCCAGAGAAGCTTGCTTGGTACCTATGTTGTGGTGTTTTCATCACCCAATTATTTTAATAAGTATTTTAGTGCTCTTCGCCCTATGCACCTTTATTTTCTGCTGGTTTTACTGTGCTGTTGTGTTTTTACTGTTTATGGCTGACTTCATTTTGGTTTTATTATGTGCTGTTTTTAATTATTGTTTTATTGTTTGTATGTTATTTTTTAATTATTGTACACCACACAGAGAAGTTGGGTTATTGGGTGTAATAAATAGAAAGCATAATGAATACATAAACAAGGAACACAATTAAAGTCCTATTGATTACAATGAGAAATGCCCTATCCTGTGTCCAGCTTGTGATATCATTTTAAGGTTTTCTTTTATTGTCGTATGCTTGGAGAGAGAGAGAAAGCATGCACAGACTGCTATCACTGTGCTTTAATTTCATGTATTGACAATGACAATGACATATCAACGTCCTCAGCTCCTTCCTGGAGACAGAGGCCAGCTCATGGACCAGCAGCTAATTACCTCAGAAGCTGTGGTTAGAGTTGTATTTTCATTGGAGTTCTACTGTTGAAAATTCTGACCAGCAAAATATCTCAATCTATGCCAATATGAGCGAGATTTCCTAAAACTTTTGCTGGGTCTCTCTTTTCCTCTTCCTTTTCTGCAACATTTTTGTTGTTAGGTATTGCTATGTCAATGAGGTAGTTGTGTTTTCCTTTTATATTTATGACTGTTCTTGTCCCAGAATTGTTCTGTCCCAGCATAGCATGGCTTAGCTTGAGTTTGAGTGTGTCTGGATCTCCTAGGCTCTGAAAGCATCTTTTTGGAGAGCACCTGCTGGTTGCATGTTCTCTGCACACTGAGGCAATGTAAATTCAGTATATACTTGGATAAAAGGAAGGAAAGATCCTTATCTAGCATTGTAATAATGGGCATCTGTTCTGGCCTATCTTTGAATTGTACTGACCATGGTCTTGTTCACATGGCTAATGAATCAGAGATATAATCACACATTGTTAGATTAGTTTCTCACTGATCAACCAGAAGTTGAAACAAGCTAAGAGGCGAGAAGTGACTACAACAAGCCTTTAGTCCATTTTGTTCCATGGCTAATGTTTGCAGGGTAATCATATTTTATACTCTTCCTGCATGCTAGGTTGCTAGTTTGTTGTACTAGATTTCTCTGCACTTGTCCACTGCTTCATTTGTTCAATGGTAACAGTATGCTGAATCTGTGAGTATGGATATGAGAAAAATGATGGGGAAAGAGTGTTAAACGTTAGGAAAATTTAGACTATTGTAATCCAGTGAAAGATTTGCAGTCAGAAAAGATATTTGAGGGAAGGGGAGACTCTGTCACACAGAGTATAGTAAAAGCTTCAAAGAACAGCAAAAGCTACAAAAGTAGAAGTGAGTGAAATTAATTTCAGATACATTCAATGTCTCACTTGTTCTTTATTTCAGTGATTTTAACATTAAGATGTTGTGTAGAACAAGTTTGTCTTAATTGTATGCTGTGAAATCAGACATGTGACCAAGGCCATGTTTGGGTGGGCACGCCCCCTTGGGGATGGACATGTTGGTGGGCACGCCCCCTTGGGGCGGCCATATTGTCCTCCTTTTTGGTTTCCAAAATATGGTCACCCTAGGTTAGTGTATGTTTTTGCAGTTTTTATTTTTGTATATTGTATATAGCTTTGGCTATGGGGCGGTATACAAATGCAATGAATGAATGAATGAATGAATAAATAAATAATCTGTGGCGAGGGAGGCGTGTATCAGCAAAAGTCCAGCAGGCCAAATTTCTCCGAATTCAACTCCAAACCTAGCTGTATTTGAATGTGCATTTCCCCAAATGTATGCATCGTTTGTGGTCGTCTTTGAAATGTATACATTTTGTCTCCCGCGGATCGAACCAAAAGTACACATTTGTTTCAGGCACACGTTCCAAATGTTCGCACGCCGTCAAATGTGTTCACATTGCAAGCTCGGAAATACGGGCTCCGACCGCAAATCGCATCCGGCCCGGAAGGTGCAAACTGAGTAAATCCTGATAAAAAACAAGCTGAAAGAAATTTCTCAGACATCCCGAACTTTGACAAACTGCCTGTGCCTGTTGCGGTCGCCATCGTCTCCTCTTGGGCAGATGGTGCTAAGGTGCAAGCCATCCGCTGCGTGCTATCTGCTTCCGAACATTTTGCTGGGAGGTTCTTTGAGGCCGGGAGTTTGGTTTTTCTGTCTGTGCTGCAATGAATTCCAGATTTCTTTCCGACTCTGAAGTCCAGACAGCGCCTGCTGTTTCAGGCAAGCTTTTAGAGGCAGGCGGCGTGTGGGTGAGTGGGTTGGAGGGGGGCAGGCATTCTTGAGAGTTCCTAATCCCCTGCAGCTGACCTCTGAATGTCAGTTAAATTTAAAACTCAAGATCATCAGCAGAGCGCAATGAAAATAACTTTTTACTCCCCCAGTTCCTGTGTGTGGGATGTGAGAATGAGTATGGAAAACATTGCCCGGCTGCGTGTCTCTGATGCAAACCGACGATGTACCCGCAAGGAGTTGTATTGTTTCTGGGACAGATCTGTCAGCAGGACTTGTGAATCCAGAATCATAGGTAGGCAGTGAGAAGGAATTGCCTTCCCAGCCACTGACGCAAACGATGGGCAGCTAGCTTAGATGGCTTTGAAAAAGGCGTGGGCAAATTCTTCAGGCGGCAAAATGTTTTGAGACGGCCCCATCCACACGATAGACTCGGAGATGCTGATCGGGTCATTTCCTATTAGAATTTGCGACAGGGATGGGGGGGGGGGGACAAGCCATTTTCACTATTGCCCAGACACCTGATTCAAACCTCTTCTCATCACATTTCCTGCATTATTTGCGTGCTTTTCCTCATTATGGTCGACTGCACATTTTCAAAAGCGTGCACCCAAAGTACACACTTTTCTCTGTAGAATAAAGAGTTAAAATGCACGTTGTAATACATGCACACTTTTAAAAGTGCATTATTATTTTTTAAATGTGAGTTTGGGGATTTGTGAGCATTTTTGGAGAATGTATTGTCCTGCTCATGTTTGCTTTCGGGTTTGCAGTTATGGCTTGTTCAAATGATTTCCAAACATTAATGAAATGCTCATGCACCCCTGATTTCCAAAGTTCGATTCGTATCCCTGGACTGACTAGCCCAATTTCCCAAACGTATGCAAATTCCCTCACATTTCGTAATTTGTGCGAATTCCCCCTAGACTGAATCAGCCCGCCTCTCCTTGATTTGCGCAAGTTTCCTGTTTGTGCACTGCAAACGAGAACGGGAATTGGGCGCAAGACGTACGATGAGACAAGGTTTGGGGAATCTCAGGCATCGCTCATTTGCCCATCCTTATACAGTCCCCGGGAAAGGACTATGCCACTTTTAGAAAGGGTCTGTACAAAGAGTAGCGGGGAGGGACCCTAGCTCAGCAGTAGAGCCTGGAGAAGGTCCTGAGTTGCACAAGTTCGATTCCCACCATGTCCAGCTAGAAGGATGAGGCACCAGCTAGTGGGAATGCAGTCTGCTGGAAACCCTGGAGAGCCCCGTCCATCCGAGCAGACATGGTAGAAGACAGAGGCATCCCACCCAAGGACCGAATTTCATTTTGGAGTAGCTGTCGGGGGGCGCATTGCAATGGTGATCTCCCAGGTGTGAGATTACTTCTGAGCGTCTATGGCAGCCTCCCGAAATGGGCACCTTATGGTGAGGGATGTCTTTCAGTCCTCTCCAGAGACTCTTCCTGCTGCTCTGCCTCTCCGCTTGGCCTTTTTGTGAGCTGCCTCCGAAGCGAGGCCTTAAATTACTCTGATCACGCCATCTGGAACTCATCTTTCCCCATCATGAACTGCGAGAGTCTCTGGTCAATTACGACATATTTGCATATCTGCAATTAATACTTCAGCTAATTGTCCTGAAGCAAGAACACTCTCGTTTCTCTGTTGTTCCTTCCCTGGTGAAGGTGACAAACGGCAGGACTGTGGGTGGGAGGAGACGTGTAATCTTTCATGGGAGTGTGGCGTAGTGGCTAGAGTGTCGGACTGAGAGTCTGGAGATCTGGGTTCTAGTCCCCGCTCAGCCATGGAAGCTCCCTGGGTGACTTTGGGTCAGTGACAAACTCTCAGCCCAGCCTACCTCACAGGGTTGTTGTTGTGAGGATAAAATGGGAGAGAAGGAAGGTTATGTATGCTGCCTTGGGTTCCTTGCACGAAAAAAGGCGGGATATAAATGTAATAAATAAATGTAAATAAATAAATACACATGTAAGGAAGTTGGTTAAGCCTACAGGTGAGGAGGAAATCTCTATGCTGGGAATTATGGGAGTTGTAGTCCAGCGCATCTGCAGGGCACCAGGTTAGGGATGGCTGTCCTAAACTAAGGCCCCCACCTTTTTTTTGCTATGGGTTCCTTGGCCTTCCACAGTTGCACAGCAGGGGGAGAGCTTTGACAGATGCAGAGGCCCACGTCGCTGCAACAGCGTGCACCTGTTGAGCATCTGCCTGTTTTGCAACCACTAAAGACGCAGGAGCCTTCCTGGAGGCAAAACGTGCAGCCCTCCTTTGCTGCTCTTTTTGCAAAATAGGTGGCTTGCAGTGGAAGGTTCTAGACATCTCGTCCCTTCTCCCCACTGCCAGCAAACCCCCCCCCCCCCCCCCGGAACACCGGAAGAGCCCCGGCATTGATTGCAATAAACTTCACACTTCAGAGAGCAAGACGGGTTTGAATAATTACACAAGGAAGCAGAATTAAAACATTTATTTATACTCCACGCCGCCTGCACCAGCGATATTTTTTACTTAATCATCTCCAGGCAGATGGCAGAACATTAGGGCCCATTAAACTAATGGCATTCAGAGTTCTCCATTTATTTTCTGCTAAGTTATTTTAGGACTTTTGTCATATTTTTTCCCCTCTTTACTTTTTGGCGGTGGGGGGCGAAAGAAGGGAAATAAATGAAGAGAGGTCAGCGAAAGCTTTGTGTGAAGGTGGAGATTTATCCTCTGCGTCTCGTTGGATTGGCCGGGTCGCATCGATGATAATCATCCTCATGATGATACTTTGGCTTCCTGATGGGTGGATTTTTTTTTTTTTTTACACTGTTCAAAGATTGCCCATTATCTTCTTGCAATGGTGAGAACAACCCTATAAGGTAGGCCAGTCTCAGCATTCCAATATTGTGGAAGGGCAGGTGGGAAAGAATCAGAGATCTCTCAAGGCACAAACTGGGCCCCGGCTGGATTTGCTATGCAATGACATATTTTGCAAAGACAGCCCTCTGAGCATAAGCAGAGGGCTGATCACCACTGATTAGCTGTGACAGATCGCAACAGGTTGGGTGGGTAGAAAGATGTGAACCTCCAAGGAAACCTGAGTCCCTGCAAGCTTTTCAGTTTAGAAATCAAGCAAAGGCGAGAGAGTATTCCGTAGTACAGCCTAGTGGTTAGAGAAGATCTCCCCCCCCCCCCCCCCCATCTCCTGCTACTTATGAACCAGGCATTCCGCCACTTCTCAGCTCTGGCTTCTCTGTCTGTCACTGCCTGTCCTGCTGGTGTTAAAACCACCTGTGCTTTGTTGGGGTAGGGAGCGGAGAGACCCCCTCAACCAGTACAGCACATCCTGTACAATCTCAAGCACCTTGTTACAATAAAAGATTAAGAAGAAAGCAACTTTCTAGTCCTCAACAGCCCTTGATACGCTTACCGTCTTTAATGCATCCCTGTGTTTGCCAGCTAGCAACATGAAAAGGTGTTCATTCAATAGGTAAAGCTGTGTCCAGCCGAGAGCTGCAGACAAAGTGGGGGAGAAGCACATCTGTGCTATTTCTGCCTGTGTTGCTGTTTGTGGAGGGGAGGAAATACCCTTAAAACTGCTTTGATGTAAGGGATGAAAAAGAGCCACAAAATCCCAGCACTCTTCCAAGCTTTCTACACTTTCTTCAAGAAGGCAAACTCGCCTAGTGTCTGGGAGGTGTTGGGTTTTTCTTGTCTGGATAACGTGCAGAATACAAAACCGTTTGGGCCTTTCGATTCTGGCATAGGTCAATTTTCAATTTATGTGTTTGAGAATGACTTTGCTTCATAAAAGGCGGCGGGGGGGGGGGGGAATGCAGAGACACAATCAAACCTTCTCTCAAACATTGTGGTCTTGTAGCCTTTTTCCGCCCGCCCCTCCATGCCTTGTCTTTGTATGCATTTGAGAGGGGAAATGATTCACAGTTGATAAAACAGCTTTAGGAGCTGTAAAAAGTAAAGCCTCTTTTTTTTCTTCTTCTTCTTAAAAGCAGGAATGATAAAAACACTGAAGATTTGCATTTTCCCACTTGCTAAACATCTGGGGCTCGTGCATCAAAAGCGATTCACCTTGCGGGTTTGGGTATGCTAATCTGAAATGTAAGTGGTTTTATTTATTGCATATGTATACCACCCTATAGCCAAAGCTCTCTGGACACTTTACATAAAATCAAAACACTTAAAAACAATATACAAAAATGAAAACTGCAAAACATACAATATACACATATGCATTTAAAACCACTACAATAACTTAAAAAGCTATAAGCCTAAAAAAAAAACAAAAAAAACCCAGACCTAGGCTCATCAGGTATCACTACATGCTTGAGAGCAGAGGAAAGTCTTGACCTGGCGCTGAAATGTTAACAATGTTGGTGCTAGGCAGGCCTCATTGGGGAGATCGTTCCACATTTGGGGGGCCACCGCAGAGAAGGCCCTCTCCCTTGTTGCCGACCTCCAAGCTTCCCTCGGAGTAGGCACTCAGAGGAGGACCTTGGATGTTGATCGTAGTGTTCGGGTAGGTTCATATCGGGAAAGGCGTTCCGTCAGGTATTGTGGTCCCAAGTCGTGTAAGGTTTTATAGGTCAAAACCAGCACCTTGAATCGGGCTCAGAAACCTACAGGCAGCCAATGCAAGCGGTTTTATTGACCCACAAATTCATTTTGTTCTGAAGCAAAAGAGCTGCAAACCAGAGCTCAAGTTTGGAAGCTCTATTACCAAATGATTTTGAAGGGTGGAGTGGATTATGTTAGCATAATTCAGTGACGGCAGGAAGGAGAAATGTAAAAGATGGTGGAAGTGAAAATATAGACTCCCGCCAGTCTTCACCATTGTCTATGCTGGCTAGGGCTGATGGGAATTGTAGGCCAAAACATCCGGAGCGTGTGTGGCAAGTTACCCACTCCTGATTTAAACTAAGATTTCCCCAGTCCAATTTTAACATTTTATCAACGTCTGCGTCAGATTAGAGAGTTTCTGTACATGTACAGATGGCCTTTGTTTCATCCCCGAATAACCAAAAGCCTGCTCCTGCATTTTGGGTGCAAACGTCTCATAGGCTGACCATATGAAAAGGAGGACAGGGCTCTTGTAACTTTAACAGTTGCAGAGAAAAGGGAATTTCAGCTGGCTTCATTTGTATGCAATTAGTACCTGGTGAAATCACCTCTTCATCACAGCAATTAAAGTTGCATGCACTATACTAGAGTGACCAGATACAAAAGAGGGCAGGGCCCCTGCAGCTTTAAGTGTTGTAATGAAGAGGGAATTTCACCAGGTACAAATTGCATACAAATGGCGCTGGCTGAAATTCCCTTTTCTCTACAACTGTTAAAGTTATATGAACCCTGTCCACCTTTTCATATGGTCAGCCTAGTCTCAGGTGTCCTTATGGCACTGGCTGGAAACCCCACGCTGGGTTGTTTCAGGAATGAATATCCATTGTCTTTTCATGAAGACCCTTTGAGCAGATCAGAGCCGCTTGTTCATATTTACGTCATCGCTAACTTGCTGCTTTCCTGAAGCAATAGAGATACTCAGAGGGAGAGAGGCACATGCAGATGAAATGACAGCCATGTGTGAGGGCCCCTCAGACGCTGTCACTGCACAAAAGGACTGGGTGGCAGGCCCAGTATTGTGCAGCGGCAGAGCTGCGCGGCTGTGAACTCCCACTTATAACAGAGAGAACAAAAGGCCAACTCGGTGTGAGGCCATCTCTCTCTCTCTCTCTCTCTCTCTTTCTCTCTCTCTCGGTACATCCAAAGCCGTTAGCACTATTGGGCCTCCCCTGATTTTGTCTGCAGCTATGGAGCTCCCAGAATAGCTCGTGTGGAAAGGCGATGGGGAAGCAGCAATTGCTCTGGAGAGATAAAAAGAGGAAAACAAAGCCAGCTTGCCAAGGTGGCTGGCCAGGCCTCAGGTTTGCTCTCTGTCCTTGCCTTGCCAAGCCAGACCAGGATGTAGCAAAAGGAGCAGGGAGGTACTAGTTCCCCTCTGTTCTGTGCTGATTAGGCCTCATCTTGAGTATTGCATCCAGTTCTGGGCACCACACCTCAAGATGGATGCAGACATGCTGGAGGGGGTTCAGAGGAGGGCAACGAGGATGATCAGGGGTCTGGAAACAAATCCCTATGAGGAGAGACTGAAAGAACTGGGCATGTTTAGCCTGGAGAAGAGAAGACGGAGGGGAGACATGATAGCACTCTTCAAATACTTGAAAGGTTGTCACACAGAGGAGGGCCGGGACCTCTTCTCAATCATCCCAGAGTGCTGGACGCAGAATCATGGGCTCAAGTGACAGGAAGCCAGATTCTGGCTGGGCATCAGGAAAAATGTCCTGACTGTTAGAGCAGTATGACAATGGAACCAATTCCCTAGGGAGGTGGTGGGCTCTCCCACACTAGAGGCGTTCAAGAGGCAGCTGGACGGCCCTCTGTCAGGGATGCTTTAAGGTGGATTCCTGCATTGAGTAGGGAGTTGGATTCAATGGCCTTGTAGGCCCCTTCCAACTTTATGTAGGCTGACCATATGAAAAGGAGGTCAGGGCTCAGGTAACTTTAACAGTTGTAGAGAAAAGGGAATTTCAGCCAGCGTAATTTGTACACAGTTCGTACCTGGTGAAATTCCCTCTTCATTACAACAGTTAAAGCTGCAGGGGCCCTGCCCTCTTTTGTATATGGTCACTTTAGTATAGTGCATGCAACTTTAATTGCTGTGATGAAGAGGGGATTTCATCAGGTACTAATTGCATACAAATGATGATGGCTGAAATTCCCTTTTCTCTGCAACTGTTAAAGTTACATGAGCCCTGTCCTCCTTTTCATATGGTCAGCCTAACTCTATGATTCTTCGAGAAGGAATCTTCCCCAGTCCCAGGCATCTGAAGATCTCCCTGGTGTGAGTGAGTGTGTGTGTGTGTGTGCTCATCCCATGATTACCTCCATCTTCCTAGGATGGCCCAATGTCCTACTTTATAGAGGACGGTTCTCCCATTTTGGACATCTGGCAAAGGGCAGTCCTTCATTTGGAAGTGTGCCCTATTTGAAGGTCCAAGCCCAATTGAGAGAGTCAAAGGGCCATCAGGTGGAAGGCAGCAGGTCCCTCAAAGTCACCCATCCGCAGTTAGTATCCAAACAGTCGTCTTTGAGCGCAGGTCACCTAAGTCTTTTCCACTGTGGTGAGGTGTCTTGTACCCCTATTTATATAATGGTTATTACTTCTGCTTTCACCCCTAAATGTATGAATTTGCATCAGCAAATGTTACACACGTGTGCATTCCTCTCCTTTGGAGATGTGTAAGTGGTCGCCCCAGGCTGCACAGAAGCACTTCAGACGTAAAAAGTGGCTGTGGACAACCTTGAGTAATCAACCGTCATACACATGTGTGTGGACACGCTCCTGGCTGGGAGGAGACATTTAAAAATTGAGCTGCAGTCCCCCGACTATTTATGGGGGAGTAAGCTCCATTGGACACAGTGATATTTACTTTTGAGTAAACATGTGTGGGATCAGGCAGGGTGTGATCCATTGGATGAACAGTGGAGCATATTTGTGTTCTTGGCTACATGGGGATATCACTGCCATTGACAACAGGGGCTGGGGAACGTGGGGCCCGTTTGATGTTGTTGGACTCATCAGCTCCAGAGAGCATGCTCAATCGACAGGTTTGATGGGAGTTACAGACCAGGAACATCTGGAGGGCCGCAGGTTCCCCACCCGTGCTTTACATGATTAGTCAGTGTGGTGTAGGGATGTCAGAGAAATCTGCAACGGAGTCAAATCACTTCAAATTTGTATAGATCTCCCCTGCGGATTCCACAGTGGACTGTTTTTTTGTTTTAGAAGTCTCATGGATTCTGTGGATTTGCAGCCTGGTTTTCCACTGGCCAAGGGAGGGATTTTCACAGAGCGCATTAGTGCTAATATGCAATGTGGACGTCAGAGTGACTGCCCTAAGAGGAGAAGAAAAAACGGGATTGGAGTTTGAGATAAGAGAAGAAGAGTTACCTTAGTTACCCCAGGGCCTCCTGAGATGAGGAAGGTTGAAGTTCACACATATTGGTTTGTAACCAGTCAATTCTCTGGTTGCAGACCCTCAAGCATAATCTCTCCATCTTAATGCTTTCTCTCCCTTTGATTTCTAGGCAGAGCTTTCTTGTTCTGCTGCTGCTGCTGCAATGAATGGAGGTTTGTTGAACAAAGTTTGCAGTCATCACTTTACACCTGGGGAGCCCCTAGATACGTCTCCATTCTTTTGCTGAAAAAGGCAATCCTGCCTCTTCCATTCACGAGATGCATCGGAAGCAAACGACCCTGTCAGACTGAAAAACCGGCCAGGGAAGCCACGTCAACTGATCAGCTTTCAAACAGCTCTTGAAGTGCGTCGCTTCCCTGAACATGATCCCTCTGTCAATGGAATCCTTTGGCCACTTTCTTGGGGAACGTCAACTGGAGACTAAGAAAATGATTTGAGGGAGTGCCACCTTTTCCCAAAGCAAGTCCAATATCTAAAATAAGATATCCAAGTCCCAGCCCGGGGGACCATCTATAGAATGGTGAGGTATTTTTTGTGTGTGCAAGTTAAAAGACAGAATGCCAAGTGGAATATCTGATCTCTTGAAATACTACATTGGCGCCATCGACAATTGAATGTGGTGTGCCTTCCATTTCATCAGGCTAGTAACCCTGATTTCCTCGACCAGCTTGGAAATTCATTTGCTGCTTCTTGTTTTGCGGATTTGTGTCCGGTCAAGGAATGGAATGAGGTTGGCATGGCCAAGCTCTTGCTAAAATTCCAAAGGTATTTTCGGCGGAAACCCATCCGGTTCTTCACGTTGATTGCTCTGTACCTGACCGCTGGAAGCTTGGTGTTCCTCCATGCCGGCTTCTCCGGAGAGACCAGAGTCTCAGAGAATGTACCCAGCACTAACAATGTTGGTGGTGATGGCACCGAATCCCAGTCTTTGGGAACACTACAGCTTGGCAGGGAAGTTAAAGAAATGCCAAAATCTTTGACAACAGCCCGGAGGTATGGGTCCTGGTTTAAGAACCCTTCCAAGGACACACCCGGGAGGAGCAAAGTTGGAGATTATGGTGGAGCATGGAGCAGAGCTCTCAAGGGGAGGAACATCCGAGAGAAGGAGGAAGACAGAGGTAACATTTCTTTTGATGTATAAGGGAGGCAAATAGAATGTTGTGATTCAGAATGCAATATTATCCATGGAATCCTGAACTCCAAAAGGTGTAGGGCTGCACTAAAGATTATCCAGTTTCGACTTGGGGGTCAAAAATAACGATCAAGTTAGGCATTTAGCATCAGCACCTGTTTTCATTCTTTTTTGCCCCACTCAGCTTTTGCTTTGTCACCATTATCCATAGGCCCTTGGCAAGGTCCTGGCCCATGCCTGCCTGCCTTTGACACAGTCCCTGGTTGGAACATCTTGCCATGTTACATGGCAGGGGATCTGGAGAAGTGGCATGAGTTGGGGAGGTAACTCAATATTCCAATTTTCGACTAATCATTACAAAGGTTGTGGTGTGCATCTAAACGGGCTCTGTTGAGGTAAGATCCAGCCATAATACACTCCCCTTCATTTTGCTTGGCTGGTGGCCTCTTCTGACTATGGACTTATGGGGCTGTCTGTGGAGTGTTTAGCATCTCTGAAGGCCTCATTTACTCTACCTGACAAGACACTGATTTTTGGAGAGGAGAAGATCTGTCCTGTGGTGCTGTTTCATTTATTACCGGGTGGAAGGGGCCCAGTGGGTCCTCGAATATCCTGACACCATCATCCACACCACTATCCTGACACCATCATCCACACCACCCTCGTTTGCACATTGTAGCAAATCATGCAACACTTTTCTGAATTCGGGAAAATTGCCGGATGTTGTGGTTTTCATTGTTTTGTTTTTTTGGAACATGCACAAGGTTTAGATGAGAAGCAGAAAAGGGGGGAAGAGTCAGACAACTTGAAAACAGGTTGTGTTTTGGGTGGCTCATTTGGCACAATCCATGGGAATAAGATATTTTCTGATCTTCGGATGTGCTGAGCATCACATCTTAAATCTGGAATATAGGAAGCAGCTGTTGTATGGAGTTAGACCACTGTTCCATCTGACTCAGAGCTCTCTACACCTGGGGCCTGGAACCACTTTCAAACCAAGGCCAAATTCAAAGATCTCAGGGGTGGGGGTGGTGGGGGTGGTGCGTGCATTCCAGTGGTGGATGGAGTCGAAGGCAAGAGATATTCTCCCGTTCTCCTCGCATTGGCTTCCTTGATCCAAGTTGCTAGGCACACTGGATGGGTCGCATCTTCCCATTATGCCTCCCGCTCCAGACCCCAAACGGCATCACAATTCCCTTCCCGGCGAGTTTGCCATGCTCTGAGAACAGAGGGGAGCTCATTTCGGGGAAGCACATTCGGCCATGCTCGTTAGTTTAATCTGAGTTGACATCCGGAGAATTTCTACCAGATGGCAAGTGGGAATCAACTGTCAGCGACTGTACAGGCGACCCTCGCATTGCCTGCCATATGCAAGGCGTCCGCCGCAATTAACCTCCGAGAGGAGGGCTCCTTGTTCCTAATGACACTGACGGAGAGTGCCTCGGGGATATCACAGCACCGTCAGATGCAAGCAGGCGGCATCTGTCACTGACACGCCGGCTTTCCTCTGTCGACTCTTGCTAAAGGTGGCAAACAGAGGCACATCCATTCCTGCTCCGTGAATTATTATTATTTTTTATCTCCGGCCCATTTACAGGAGAGCTGGGTTGAAAAGCGACCTGGGATGTGTCCTTACGCAAGAGAATGCCACAACAACATCTCTGGGGCAGTGCAAGATAATGTAGCTGTGGGCCCATAGGAGCTGAGTGAGCTTCCCTTTTAAATCACTCAGTGAAGGGAAGGTTTTTTTTTCAGAGCCCTCTCTCATTCACATAGCAAGACGCTTGGGACTGAGAGTTGAGCTGCCGGTCTCGCGGAAGCAGGTAGCTCCGGTTTCAGTGGGGTGCTGAATCCGCTCTGGGTTTCAGTCAGAGCCAGTCGGAACTCTAAAGGAGCTATCCAAGGTGTGGAAGCCTTAAAGTATTAACGCCTTAAAGTATTTTGGACTGGCTTGGTCTTGAATGGGCAATTAAGGGCCCGATCCTATGCCCATTTAGACAGAAAAAAAAGCCCAACAGCTCCCCGCTAGCTGGGGGATACTGGGAGTTGTAGGACTTCTTTCTGTCTAAACATGCGTAGGGTTGAGTCCTAAGGCCCATTCATTTTACCAAAGATCTGCTCCGGATGGAGATGGGACCTGTGAGAACTGGTTTGCTGCCATGGAGATCAAGTGCTGGGAAAAGAATCTCCTTGAGGATATTGAGGCTCTTATGCTGTTTGGAGACACGTTGCATCTCTCTCTCTTTGCCTTCCTCATGCAGTCTCAGGTTCTCCCACCAAAGTCCAAAATGCTCATGACTACAATGGCCTTTATCAGCTCACTGGTCTGCGGTTGCCAGCTCCTCCTAATGAACTGTGTAGTATGCTATATACTGCTCCTCTTTGGTGTGTGTGTGAAAGAGAGAGAGACAGACAGACAGACAGACAGACAGATCAACAGAGCTGCCTGCATTTTGAGGCTCTCTTTGAGGGACGCGGCCACAGAGACAGTCATCATGGCTGCCTGCACTTCAAGATGTACCATTGCGCCACTACAGCTAAAGCCGAATTTTGAATGTCCTTTCAGTTCCCATTCAATTGCAAGGGAAGGCTGAGGGGTTAGATCAAAGCCTTCCCAGGTTAGGTGGGCTTTAAGGAGGGATTTGAAAGGAAGAGGCAAACCGGGTGGTGTGGAGAGTTGGGGCTGCCTTTCTTTACAAATCGAGGCAGCTGGAGGTTTCTTCTCCATCTGCGTGCGAAGACAGAGGAACACCCGGTAGGTTGTTTCTGTGCTGGCGCTGGCGCCGTAAATCAAAGGATCTTCAGTATGCAGGAGAGCGCGCTCAGCCTTCGCACCTCGCCGCTGGCGAAACTGGGCTGTCACTGTGATGGATGGTTCCCCGGACAGGGAGTGGAGCTTTTCAGGGAGAGAGAGAGAGAGAGAGAGAGAGAGAGAGAGAGAGAGAGAGAGAGGCGGGTCTGGGGGGTGAATTTGGTGCATGCCACTCTGCAAAGACCATTGTTCTTGTAACACTTGCGGTGGCAGCAGCATCAGTAGGAGTCCCTTTGGAGAATGGCACACCCAATCGTAAGGGGACAATGAAGTGCACTGACAACCATTGGGGCCCATTGACACATGCCAGGTACCGCTATATCCTGCTTGGTGTGGCTCCTGCCTTTTATATACCACGTTCATACCGCTATATCTCGCATGGTGCAGATCTGGCCTGAGAGTATCCAGAAGGAAAGGGACTCTCTCGCATTCAGTTCTGGATCATTGCTGAGTTTTGTGGGGTTATTTATTTATTTGGGGATTCTCTTCCTAGGACTGAGGAAGCCAGACCTTGAATTCCACTGGGAGCCATTGCTGACCTCTGCAATGGAGACAGGGGGCAGGGGTCCCCAAATCTGACATCCTTAGCCATCGGTTGGTCTTTTACATGTCTAAAGCAGTCCTGAATAGAGGAGGAGCAGGATGGATGGATTGCTAGATGGAGAGAGGGTGTTTCATGTAACTCCCTCTCTCATCCAGCATCCCCAAACAGGGCCAGAGAAGGGGCAGGAGAATTGCCTCCCCATAGCCAGCTCCCCACCTTCTGTCTGTCACTGGGACAATGAGTCTAAATGTGGGAAGCGCTGAATTCTATTTGCAAGTCCATCTTGCGCTTCCACACTAGTCTATCTTGTCACGCAGTAAGGGATTTGGCTGCATCGCAGACCTCTGGCAACCGTTGGCTGAGCTGCTGTGAGGTCACAGAGAGGGGAGGCAGGCAGAAAGATTTCCCTGGCTGCCATTGGCTGAGAGGCTACGAGGCAAGGGGCAGGGAAGGAAGCAAAGAAGGGAGGGAAATTGTGGGGGAGGCAAATAAAACTGCCAGGGTGTAAGAGCTACAGGAGTGTTACAGGTACCCTCTTTTGGGGGTGATTCACAAGAGCCCCCCCCCCAATAGAAAGGGAATAAGGATGTGCAAAGCTCAGCTGGTTTGGGGTTCAGAACCAGGGACTGAGCCCAGTCTGTCTTCAGGGACGGGGGGCAGGGGAGGCAGGGAAGAAACCTGGCACAGAACCTCTCGGAATCTGCTCCGCTCAACGGGTGATATTTCCACAGCTCCCTGCCTTGGGCAATTTCTGTCCTAATCAGAAAAGCTGCAGGTCTCTTGTCAGACCAAATTAATAGGCATGGCTTTAATAGATTCCTGAGCAGCTACCCATCCGGCACTCTGAGAGGACTGTCCTCCCCCCCCCCCCCCCATGCACTCTTAATAGGCGTAAGGAATGGCAGCAGCTACAGTTCACTGAACAAACAGTCTGGGCGATGTGCACGGCTCGGGTTGCTTCCCAACAGACTCCCGTTATGACCTTTATTGAGTTTGGGGAGGGGGGAGTTGGAGACAGCAAGGAGTTTGCTGGAGCTTCTGTGCCGTTGCACAGCAATGTCAAGGGTCAAAGGCAGGCATGGCCGGGCACCTGCCCAGGGCCCACCTGACCAGAAGGGGCCTGCTGACAAGACTTGCTCCTCCTCTTTGCCATGGCAACCTGCTTGTTCACCTGCCTCTTTGGCCCAGACAACGGCGGTGGCGAGAAAGAGCAGGAGACGCCACGGCCTACTCATTCCTTGGCTCTCTGCCTGTTAAGCAAGCAAGTGGAACCCATGAAGAGAAAGCGGAGGAGCACCGAGAGCAGCCGGTGATAATGGTGGTGAGAAGGTGCACTCCATGGAGGGTGTCTGGCCTAAGGGCCCTCAGAAACCTAGAGCCCAAAATGGCTGTGTTGGTTCCTTTTCATGCTTGCCGACCAGCCAAGATGAGGCTGGTCCAAGCAATAAAACCGAGCTCTTTGAGGGAGCCCCTTTCAGAGAATGGCAGACTCATCAGGTTCCACGCTGGCTCCAGTCTCTGACTTGCCGTTTGCCTTTAGGCTCCACCCACTACATCAGCCAGCCATATTTGGTGACCATTTTGCTCAATTCTTGAGGCCGGGCCTCAGTCACTCTCCAGTGGCCAATGTCTTTCAAAGCAATGTTGTTTCACCAGCAACATCCTCTGTCCGCATCCCATCGGGATGGGTGGGTGGTCAGGGGAGGGTTTTGCATTAAAAAAACAACACCAGGGTGAGAGAGAAGGGGGAAGTTGCTTATAAAGAACTTCTCTCTCATCCCTGGCTGTCTTGGACTGGCCCTGATGATACACAGCAGAAGACAGCTCAAATCTGTGCAGATCTCTCAACCATGGGGGGAAATTGAGCAACTGTGGAAATGCGCACAGATTCGGGGATTTTTGCGCAACTTTTTGTGTTCAATCGCTGTTCGTCTTGAGCAGTTTTCCCATTTGTGCAAAACCAGCAGCGATCGCAAACATTAATCAGGCGCAAGACGAGTGGCGAGACGGAGCCCGGAGAATTTTGGGGAGCCCAATCGTGGCTTGTTCACCCAACCCTACTCGGAAGTGATTCTTAAAAGGCGCAAAGACTGTGGCGTGATTACAGACGTGTCAGGAATCCAAACGCATTGCATGCCGCAACCCCCCTGCCAAAGGAGGGGAAGGCGTCGTATTATGACAGATGTCCGCTGGCAGGCAAGTGGTACATGACAATGGAGAATTCATTTCCCAAAGGTCTTACAAGGATTCCTTTTTTCTTTTGGAAAGGAGTACAGAAATCTGGGAAACGGCAGCAAAAGCAAATGCATGAGCTCTCCCCGGGCACTGGGATGGTTGCGCTAAAGACCATGTTGCTCCCCGTAATCCATTTAGAGCAGCCTTCCCCGTGACTTCTCTGGGTAGCGAACGAGACAGCTCCTGCCGGGGAGAAGATATTGCGTCAGGAGTCAGACTCTCTACGTGAGTTCAGCCTGCATTGGCGCTGCGGAGCGGAATGGATGGAGAGGCCGAGGGGGCGGCTTGAGCCCTGAACTCTGCAGTTTAAGGCTCAGGGGTGTCTCCGCAAGGGTAAAAGTTGCCAGGGCAGAGCTGCGCTGGATCTACTCACTGAGCTGCTCTGTTTCCCAAGAGACTGAAGCCTTGTTATTTAGGACCGGGTCACTCCGGAAGATTGCCGGAGGAGGGCGATGCGGCTGGTGCAAATCCAGGGGTCTCAAAACTCTTTCAACCCAAAGGCCAAATTCTATTTTGGAGAAGCTCTTGGTGGTGGGTGGGGCCCCAAATGCCATCTGATTTTAGCTCAGATCCCTTCCTGTCAGTAACTCAGTCTCGGGAGAGGAATTTCAACCTCTTAGAGTGGGGAAAACGGCATAAAAAGGTAGAAAACTGCCAAATGATCAGTGGTCAGGGGAAAGGGGGCAGGCCCAGGGGAAGGGGTGTGGCCCTCTGGGGCAACATGAAGGGCAGGATTGGCACCCAGTTGTGGCCCACGGGCCTGGCGCTCAACACTCCTGTGCTGGCAGAATACAACGGCTAGCTCGTCCATCCGAGAGCTCAGTATATACCTGAGTTGCTCAGAGCAAGTATCTCATTGGCCCATTAGGTCACATGGCCGCTGCTGAGCTGCTAGCTGCAATAGTGCCTCTTGGCCAAGTATGACCAAACAAGGCCTTGCTTCAAAGCTGTGTCTAACAGCTACGTCCCGCCTCTGTTTTTACTCTAGAGTAGGTGCATGACCCCAATCTGGACTAGTGTGGGGTTGGTGATGGGGGGGGGGGGTGCTTTAAAGATCTAGATCGAGCTCCTGCACCTACTATAAAGGAAAAATGAAAAAGATGTGGTTCCTGGGTATGGCTTTAAAGGCCTTTTGGTTTTGTTCCGGTGTGAGGTGGAAGTGCGGAAGATCTCCCAGCTGGTGTCTCCTCTGGCTGTTCTGCCCCAGTGGCACAGAGAATAAGGCACGTGCCCCCCCCCCCAAAGACCCATGGCACTTTGCAGCAATGCCAGGCCAGTGTGAGATATTTGGCTTCCGCAAGTGGCTCGTAGCATGGCCGCTTGGATTATACACAGCTTCATTGTTGCCCTGAAGGACATTGCCAGGGTGACATGGTACTTAGAAGCAGCCCATCCCTCCCGGTCTTTTTGGGTTGGTGGGAGGATTTGGAATTTTGAGAGTGTTGTAGGCACTTTTACAAAATGGCTGCCATGGAAGGGGGCTGGACCATTCATAAAATGGCTGCCATATTGGGCATGGCTGGTCATGGTACGCAAATTTCCCCAATGCCAAACTGCTGAGATCAAAAGAAAAGTCACTCGCTCAAGAACCTACGTCCATGGCAGAGGCGGGGTCTGAGGTCCGATACACAAAACTGCCCTCTTGAACCCAAATGAAGATGACACCCTTCGCTTTGTAATAAGCCAGTCACCTTATTTTTTAAAAAAGTGTTAATTTAAAAAAGGAAGTTAAATAAAAATCAGGAGGATCATAGACTAGTAGAGCCGGAAGGGGCCTATAAGGCCGTCAAGTCCAACCCCCTGCTCAACAGAGATGGGACTGGGGGTACATTGATGCCTACAGGTGCCATGTTGGAGATCCACTGGATCCAATGAGATCTGGGATCAAATTCCTAGTCTGCCGTGAACCTCACAGCCATTTGCTCAGCTTTATCGGCCTTCCAGGGTTGTTGGGTGGATAAGTTGTGTCTGTGTGGGGATGAGAACATTTTGCTGTCTGCTCTGATTTCATTTGGGGGAGGGTGGAATAAAAATGTAATACGGAAACCGTTGCTTTGATTATTTCTCATTCAGTGCCTGAGCACGGTCCTGACACGTGGGGTGCATGGCTGTCTCTACCTGAGCAATGTGATGTCTTTCTTTTCTTTGTTTTTAAGGGTGGATTTTCATGTTTTTCCCCTTTCCCCCAGCAAAATACATCGGCTGTTACGTAGACAACACCCACCGGAGAGCCCTCCGCGGAGTGTCCTTCTTTGACTACAAAAAAATGACATTGTTCCGTTGCCAGGACAACTGTGCCGAACGGTAGGGTGTCATAATGAACACGGGGACTTCATTAATTCCGAGGCATCAAGTGTATTTCTCTCCTGTCAGCTCGGGCGGGTTGACTCTCTCCCCCCAGTAGTTGCTTTCCTTCCTCCCTCACACCCTCTGAGCCCAACAGTTTTGAAAGATCCCATTTTTCTCACTTCGGGGACACGAAGGCCTCATTTGCAATGGAAATGGCCTTCTGAACGAGGCTGGAACCGAACCGAGACGCTGGAGTTATGTATTGTGGCGCTCATGGTCTGACGAGAGAAATTGGCTCCTGCCATCAAGAGAGAGAGAGAGAGAGAGGGGTTGTTTGGCCCTTTTGCACCAGCCGGCGGGAGCAGCAGAGAATTTGGCCTGTTGCAGAAAGATGGTTACATAGACAAGGCCCTCGATCCAGTGACCCTGAAGCCTTATTTAACAGAAGGAAATTGTGATGGATTGATTGGCAATGATATTGACTGGCTGAGAGTAGGAGGAGAACTGTAAGAGCCCCTCTGGGCATATAAAACACACAGAGGGAGACACACACACCACCCTGTTCCAGCCAGTGCATGAGCTTTCAAGGTGCCAAACAAGGCCTGGAGTTGGGGCTGGTCTGGAACAAGAGTGATCCGGCATCTGGTAGCAAATCCTTCAGGACCTGGGAGAGCTCCAAAGGAAGGCAGACGTTGATCTGTCAACACCCACAGATCAACCAAGCCCTTAGACAAGGAGACGAGCCCAGCACCTGGAGCAGAGTTACTAGGAATTTAGACGAAAATACAAAGGCTGCCATGTTGGCCATAAGTAAAATGCCAAAACCCAGATAGTCTAACACTTTTATTAGGCCGACTCAAAGATTACATCATATGGGCATGTTTTCGTGATCTCCAGATCTCTTCATCCAGCAAAGTGTTATAAAAAGTGATGGGAGAGAGAGGAACTAACTTGAGGTTGTAGCCAGGATTTCTACATGGCCAGAGTCTTAAGGTGATATGGAGGAGGAGGGTTTGCAGACATTCAAATTGGCCTCTGACAAGGGATAGGATGGCTTAAAGGCTTCAGTGTGTAAGACCCCTGGGAAGACGAAAGCCTTGGATGCTCTGCCTTCTTGAGCAGAGTTTCAGAGGAGAGGGGATGCCGTTTGGTGTCCAGTGGATGAATTCAGATGCTTCATTCAAACCATTTGGACTAAGATGAGATTGAAATCCCACCACCTCCATTTCACTGCCCTGTTTTTAGGTGGCAAAATGGAGGAAGGGATTTTGAGGTTATTCTGGGATAGGGGCAAAACTGGGGGTGGACCCCTCCTCCTGGAGTCCACCTGGCCAACTTCTGGGGATGCCGATGCCGATACAGAAAGGCAAAGCCTACAAGGATGACAACACAAAACCCTGGGGAGAAAGGACATGCTGAGTCCCATCCCTGAGAAACTATTGCGGAATTTCTCTTCCCCCTGGAGAAATCCAGTTAAATGGTCCCTTCCCGCCCCCGCCCTCCCAAGCTCAATTTTGTTGCACATGCACAAGGTAGAGATTTCAAGGGGCCATTTCCACTCCACTCCTGTTCTGGTTTTCTCAACTAGGTGACCCCCCCTGCCCTTATTTTTGCCACCTGTTGGAGCTCTCGGACTCTTTGACTTATTGCTTCACCCGAAAAACACACATCACCCTTGCCTGCCCCCATCCGCCGCGTGCACAACCTGCCTTGCCTTTAAGTAATGGGTCCATTCCTCGCTCCATGATCTATAAGACACACGGAGATCTTTTCTCCTGAGGAGTCATGGTTCCCCCTGCTAGCGCCGTGTAAATCATTTCCTAAGAGGTGTCATTGGTAAACACACACTGGCTTGCTTCTCCCTCAGAGGACGTAACAGGGGGAAGAACTTCAGCCGGTGGTCCTGCAAGAACAATTGCTCAAGATATCTAAATATGGCTAATAATAATAATAATAATAATAATAATTGTTATTATTATTTCATGAGACCCACCACTTACCCTGAAAAGCTCCTCCCTACATTGTGAGAGGGCTGCTCGGTGCTAAGAGAAATTAATTCTGTATACATGCTAAGGGCTACCCTTTCTTTTCCTTACTTCACAAGATGATGGGAGTTGTAGTCCAAGGATATCTGGACGGCCAAGGTGCCCCACTCCTCTCCTAGAGTAAAAGCCCTCTACTAAAACGAAAAGAAAACCTTTGGGGGCTGAAGGCCAGCACAGATCAAGCCTGTCATATGCTGTGACTTTATTCTTCTACTTACTCCCTGTGATGCAAAGACTCTGAAGTGGATGATTCTGGAGCAGTCAGGGAACTTGATGCCCAAATGTTTGAAAGAGAGAAATCTGCAATTGTACTGCCAAGCTGTAAAACGATTAAGGGCCAAACTATATAATCAGAAACATCAGATATTTTAATATGTATCTATATCTGAAATAAAAAGAAAGAAAGATGATGTGGTGCAGCCCTCTTTGGACTATCCCACTTTTAAATTCTGGGGGAGTTTCATCTTTAAATGTTTCCTGCAGGGAAAAATACACTGAACTCCATGCAGATAGAAAGTGAGCAAGTCAAGAAGGTTTTTAGACTGTTCTGTGCTGATAGGATTTAAACATGCGCTCTCCTGCCACCAGAGTTCTGAAGTGGTACAGTCCAATGAAGGTTGTGCGAGTCCTGATGTAGCATTCAGCATGTATTCAACTTTAGAGAAGTCAGGTCCAGAAAGGGAATCTGGGACCTGCAACCCATCCACCCGTCCGATGAGTTGTGCTTCTCTGTCTCGCCAGGGGTTACCTCTACGCAGGGCTGGAGTTTGGGGCAGAATGCTACTGTGGGCACAAGATCCAGGCCGCGAATGTCAGCGATGCCGAGTGCAGTATGGAATGCAAGGGAGAGAAGAACAACATTTGCGGCGGAGCGAACCGGCTCTCCATCTACCGCCTGGAGCTGGCCCAGGAGTCTGCAAGGAGGTGTAAGTAGCGCTACTCGCTGAGGTGGGATCAAGGACTGGGATGGTCCGTGGAAACGGAGAGGGAGGGAGGGATGGGATGGGACCAGAAAGTCTGTGGATCCCTTGGAAAACCGGAAAGAGATAAAATAGCGGCAAGGTAGTGTATCTTTATGTTTAAAAGAAAAAGATGGGATATATTTCTGGGCGAACCCACCAAGAAAAAGCAGGATTCTGAAGCCTACATGTGTTTTACTTTGTATAATGTTGCACAACGTCTTCTGATCTTGTCATCCATGGGTGGGGGAGCCTCAGGCAAGAGTTAGTATTGTAGGCACCATCCCCAGCCTCACTGAAAGCGCTGTACAACCTCTCTCTCGCTACGAGCTCTAACCGAGATTTGTCGATGCATTTTCATAAGGACTAGAAACGCACATGCGCTGCCCTAAATGCAGAGCTGAGATTCTTTGGGTAATGCAATGTGATTCCAAATTCCGGGCTTGGGAGAAAAGGCCATGAAAACACGCGTCGTACACAGTCCAGGATCTAGGGGTCTGAATTTGGGGCTGCTTTGCGTAACCAGGGCCTGGAAAAGTGATATGAAAGGGAGTGATGGGGACACACCCTGTTGAGCGCTCTGCACTGGCAGATGAAGTGTAATGCAGCCCGTGGATGGTGGGAAATTGTGTGCGCAAAAGGAAGGAGAAGGTGCTTCAGCGCCGTTAATGAGTGTGAAATGGCTTTTTGAGCTGTTCTTGACTCTCTTAGACTTTCCTATATCTTGCCGCTCATTCCATATTCATCATGTTCCTCTCTGCCATCAGTAGTTAAGAGGCTGGGCCGGTGTGGCTCATTAGCAGGTACTTAAATGTCAAAGGCGGAGAGAAGAACCTTGCCGGGCAGGTGAACAGAACGCTTATGTGGAAGGGAGGGGGACACCTCGGTGGGCGGTCCCGCACGTAAGACAGCAGAGAGATCGAATTAGGAGCCTGCAAGGTGGGATAGGTGGGCAGGCAGGGAGAGCCAGGAAGCACAAATGGATCATGACAAGCTGCGAAACAGGAGCTTTCGAAGGGATCGCCCTCTGGAAAGATCTTAATCGGAAACGTCGTAATCTCTGAATGTTTGTGCGGATTGAAGAATATATGTCTCAGATTGATATGGAGACAGGATGAAAGAGACTTCTGGGCAAACTAACGCAAAAATGACAAAAATTGGGAAAAGATGGTTCATCCCTCCCTTCGTGATCCCTGATTGGCTAGGATTGTGGGACTCACTTCAAAGAGAACAAGCACTGAAATTGAAGGGAAAGTAATTGCACAAATGAAAAGTCTTCCATCTCTTAGAAGCTTCCCAGGGAAGCTAGACTGGCTCTCTCCTTGATACGTTTTCAGAGGCAGGCAAAAACTTTCTTATTCCGGCAGGCCTTTGCTGAATAATGGGGACCTCCAGCTGTGCTAAGATTTTTAAAATTTAATATGTATTTTAAATGTGGAAATGTTTTAATATTGAAACCTATTTAATTATATTTTTAACTTTTGGATATTTTTATTTATAGCTTTTAATTGTACATTTTTTAATTTTGTAAAGCTGCCTTGAGGCCCAGGATTGGGCAAAAGGCAGGATACAAATATAATAATAATAATAATAATAATAATAATAACAACTTAATTTTAGCTTTTGATTTGTGCACGGTTCCAGGCAGCTGTAAACTTGGGTACCAATTCAATCCTTGGAGAGAGAGAGAGAGAGAGAGAGAGATCAATACAATGGAATTGCAGTTTGGCATAAGACTGGTGAAACAGTAGCTATAGCAGCATGTTGAAAAAATTGTTCTGAATGCAAGTGACAGATACAATTTTTCAAATGGCAGCAATAAGGGTTCCCATGCCTTCACGAATTATATGTAAGAGTTCCCATGGCTTCACGAATTATAGCGATGGGATGCATTAAACAAATCGGAGACCTAAAATATGGAACTAAGTTGATTTTCCATGTATTAATAGCTGTAAGAATGTTGTTATGAGGGCAAAAATGGAAATCAAAGCTTCCTCTCTTAATCCATCAATCGATCAATAAATCCTGGCCATTATTTTTGTTTATTAAAATTAAGGGGAGGGGGGCTCTCCAAAATGAATTGTGTGTAAAGTAAAGTACAGGGAGGAAGGGTTGGTTGGATGATGCGACCTCATCCTGAGCTAGATCCATGTAGTTCAGTAATGTCTACACTGACTGGCAGCAGTGGATCCCCAGAGTTTCAAGCAGAATTTTTTTTAGCCCTACCTGGAGATGCTGGAGATTGAACCTGGAACCTTCTGCATGCAGATGTAGGTGCCTGATCACTCTTCCCCATCAAGTTGCCTTCTGCAGAGTAAGACTGTTGGTCCAGCTAGCTCAGTATGTGTCCTATCCACCCAACAGCAGCCTCTTTCCTTAAATATGCTGACAGTATATTTAAAGTGCTGCGCCAAGGATTATGGGAGCGGGGAATGGTTTACGTGGATGGAGCCCTCTGTTTCCCAGGGTGGAGTTAAGGTTTGGGGGTGGAGCCCAGGGCAGAAAGGTTCTTAGTGTTATGCGTTTGCAATCAGCTTGTGGCCAAGGAGTCTGGCATGGAGACAACAGAGGTATTAAGAGTCCAGGAGGACTGGCTCATCGACCTTGAAGATCGGTGGCCCAGCTGTGAGACCCCCACCTTTTGTTGGAGAATTTAAAGTTTATTGACCCAGGAGGGGTTGTGGGCATCTCTTTATGGCAGGGGCTACAACTAGAGGGGAAAACTGCAGAGGAGAAAATTGACATGTGACCTTGGGTGGGTGGGTGTTGCTAAGGAAGCCCACCTCTGCAGCTTTCAGGCAGACTGGGTTGGGCGGTTGTTTGGGCCCTGTCCGAAAGCTCCATCTCAGGGAATCTTATTCCAGGTCTCTTTAGAAAATGCACTGCCTCGGTTCCTGTTGTAAATAAAGAGTGTCACTGAAGAATGTAGATAGCAGAGTCCATTGAAACAGTCCTTGGGTAAAAGCCGAGGTTGCAGTCTGAAGCTGAGTTGAACAAACTTGGAATCACAAAGCATTGAAGCGTAGTCAGAAGTCCGGTCCAAAGGGTCAGGATACGTCCAGGCAAGAACAAGGTTCCAGGGAAACGCAGAAGAAAGGTCAGGATACAGTCCAAGGGTCAGAACAAGTCTAGGCACAACATGAAGCTGAGAAGCAAAGGCACAGGCACCAGATACGAATGTTGCTTCCAGCGATATGACTGAGCGCTGACCAGACTTTTATGGGGAGTGGATGAATTAGCAATTGCCGTCAGCTGCATTGGATTTCAGCCAGTCTCTGCCTGCTTTCGCCACTCCCCCAGCACTTCCAGGCTCAGCTGCTCCTTATCTCTGGCTGATCCCTTAGCTGACGTGCAACAGTCCCTTCCTCAAACTGCTCACCATCGCCTGGCTTTGATGTCATGAGTCCCTCACCCTTGTGCATTAACTGGCTTGCTGTTCTCTCCTCTTCCCTGTAGATGGCAGCGCCATATTCCGCGGATGCTTCCGACGGCCGGAGAACATTTCCTTGGCTTTGCCAGCCAGCAGGGTCATGAGAAACATGTCTGTGGACCGATGTGTCGACTTCTGCATGGGGAAAGTACGTTTGCCCCGCCTGTAACATCCCTGCATGGGGTACTAACAGTCCACTGTGCTCTGGAGTGGCCTTTCCCCAACCTTGGGCCCCCCAGAGGGCTTCCAAATACGTGCATAGTTTAGGGACGTCCACCATTGGGAAATCCAAACCTTTTAGGGCTTGCTGGATTTCTGCAGGTTCCCCCGACTCGGCTTGCATTTGTGAGCTGAACTGTGGGTTTTCCTGGGATTTAAAAAATAATTATTATTTGCCTTAATGGACATTTGTACAAATATTGGCTTCCGTTGGAGCAAATTTGTGCAAAAGTCTATTCCGGGGGGGAGGGGGGGAGAGAGAAAAAAAAGATGGGAAATCTGCAAGCTGGCCTGGCTCACCATGAGCCAAGTTGGACCAGTTGCCAGAAGTTGGAACGGAGTCCAGAGGTCCGAGCCGACGAAAGGTCATCCAGTTCCACCTCCCAGACGGATTCCTCCGACACCCTCCTGGAGGAAAGACAGAGGGACCCCATAGCAGGGTGTCATTGTGCGGTGCTGAACAGGGCGGCGACCAGCCGGCCTCGAAGGGCCCTTCGCTTGGATCCCACTGGATCGGGCGCAGTTGTCTTCCGGCTTCTGAAGAAAGGGCAGTGAAACATCAAAGGCCTGCCGCTTGGAGACCCCACCTTGAAACGGGAGAAGGGGCGCGTAAAGAAAACACGCTCCCCTTAATTCATTGGCAACCCATTCTCAGAGGGTTTTCCATGTGGGAAACATTTGCCATGAACCCTAAAAGAAACCCTTTTGATCAATAGAAGATGTGTGTGTAGCTCAGCTGTTTAGTGGCAAAGCTGTTCAGCAGTACTCTTTACATGCTCCAGGGAGCTCTGTCTTTGCTATTGCTTTACATCAAGCCTGCCAGTTTCTCTCCTTACCCCCTGCTTTCCCAGCCCCCCCCCCCCCATTGATTGATTTATTTCATTTCATTTCATTTCTATACCGCCCAATAGCTGAAGCTCTCTGGGCGGCTCACAATTTGCTCAATGCTAAGCAAATTTTGCATAGTCTGAAGCTGATCCTTTACACCGAATGCAGATCAGAGAGCTACGGCCTATTGTGGCCTGGTACCATGTCCATGGGCCTCCTTGATCAACAGGATTATATTATTCAATCAACCCATTTGCCCCCCCCCTTCTTCAAGGCACACAAGGCAGCATACGCAGGGCATATCCCATTTCGTGCTCACAACTACCCTGCGAGGTAGCTTAGAACGAGAGATGGGAGCCGGCTGACTGTCCTCCACTGGTTCTCGAAGGCAGGAGGCGAGGATCTTTCCTCTGTTGCTCCCTCCAGGAATACCCCCTCGCGGCGCTGGCTGGAACCGCCTGCCACTGTGGCTTTCCCACTGTGCTCTTCACCCTCCATGAGCGGGAAGACGAACAGCTTTGTGCCCAGAAATGCAGCGGGGAAGAGTTCGAAAGCTGCGGCACCTCCAAGTATTTCATCGTGTACCAGACTCAAGTGCAAGGTAGGATGGGCCGGACAGCTAGCGCCATTACTGTGCGTGGCGCTGGACAGAGAGCAAAACAATAAAACAACGCCCTGCCCAAACGGCTTATGATCTAGAAATGTCAACATAAAATTTTAATAAAAGTTCAAAAGGTTAGAATTGAAATTGGAAAAAAAGGGGGGGGTAAGGAAAGGACAAGCGTAGAACCCAATTTTCAAGGAGAAATAGCAAAAGCTTTAGAAAAAAGAACAGTTTTCAACTGAGACCTAAAAACCGAGATTGAAGGAGCAGTCTGCAGACAGAAGGACCTCCAGATCCCAGCAGATCTTCCCAGATCCCAGCAGATCTTCCCACGGGTGGGAAAGATTTATTTCTTTTTTCTTAGATATATTCACCGCGCTACAGCTATTAGCTGGTAGGTCTCAGGGCAACACACAATAAAAACGCCTGTCAACCTCCAAAATAATAATCCATAGAAATGATACAAACGCAGCGGGATGAAACCATCAATAAAACAGGGACGGGCAACTTGTGTCCCTCCAGATCTTGTTGGACAACAACTCCCACATGCCCCAGCCTGCGTGGCTAATGCCCATTTGGAGGGCACCAGGTTGGGGGATGCTGAGATTGATAAAGAAATGTGGGGGTCACACTGGGCCAGTTCAGACAGCACGCTAAACCATGGTTAGGCCATTAACCCCTTTTCCAGCAAATGGTCAGTGGGTGTGTTTAAACAGTGGCTACATAGCCACCGTGGTTAGGAATGGTTCACATGACACATTAAGCCATCCTGTTGAGCTCAAACTGTAGCTTAGCATGGGTCTATGAGACACCAGGATCCCTGGATTCTGAGCTCCTGGCTAACCCCATGACCCCTTCATCTGTCCACAGACAACCGGTGTATGGACAGGAGGTTTTTAACGGCTCGGGCCAAGCAGTTTGTGGCCCTCGCAAGCTTTCCCGGGGCGGGGAATACTTGGGCCCGACATCTCATTGAGCTCGCCACCGGCTTCTACACCGGCAGCTACTACTTCGACGGCTCTCTGTATAACAAAGGTAAGGCTGGTGTTTTCCCGAGGGAACAGAAATGGGGCGGAGATGGGGAGGTCTGTGATTTTCAGGGGGCTGAGACCATTTGCCCTCAGCGCCTCTGAATCCAGGCAGTGTGGTGCCGTGGTAAGAAATGGGGAATAGGACATTTCACAATCCGGATTGTTTCATCTGCTTTAACATCGCTTTTAGTTCAGGTTACATCCAGAGCAGGGGACACTGTGAATCCGCTCCGGGTTTCTGCTTGGCTTGTGCAGATGATGATGATGACAACGAATATTTCATTTCTATATCACCCAATAGCCGAAGATCTCTATGTGGTTCATAAGATAACAGAATACAGCGTCAAAATGCAGCGTAGAATACACTACAGCATAAATTGTAAAATACAAAATTTAGAACAATTTAGGCAGCTAAAAACAGTTTCAATAAAATTCTCGACCTGTTTAGACAGCTAGTGTAAAATGCCTGGGAGCAGAGGTCAGTCTTAACCTGGCGCTGACAAGATGAGCAGATGACTCCTCATGCGCTGCACCTTGGAGAGCCACTTTGGAGTTCTAACAGCTTCTGACTGAAACCCGGAGCGGATTCACCGCCCCACTGACATCGGAGCCACCAGCCTCCACTGGTCAGGGTTGCAGATGGCCACACCCCCTTGCCCTGTCCCCACCCCCTTCTGCAACCGCCCATCATTTGCTTTTCGGCCATTTTTTATAGCCCTCCTTCCAACTCCACCACTCTATGGTTCCATTCTATGATTCCTGAGGCTCAGTTCCTGTCAATAAGAGCTGTAAGCGAAAAGCTACTGGTATTTTGGCTCCACCCCTTTGCCATTGGCCACGCCCACTCCTGGAATGCGGCCTGGGGAGCTTCTCCCGAATGGAATTTGGCCCTGGGGCTGAAAGAGTTTCTGCACCCCTGGGAGACGTCCTCCTTGCTAAGGGACCTCTGGAGTGCAAGATGTTTGTTGTTGGTCATTTTCAGGCAGAGTTTAAAGAAAACAATTGCAAACAGAAATGGGGATGTCTAAACTTAACGTAGGGCAGGTGAGAAATTGAGCAGCATCAAGCATGGCTGATTTGTCTATCTCTACTCCACCGACGTGGCAAAATCCAAGACGGACTCCGGTGAGCTCCAGGCCTCGTTGTAAGACTAAAGGGTTTCCGCACAGTTTTGCCAAGGCCCTGAGTTCGGGAAGCCATGTCTGGTCTCTGCCTTTGTCTAATCTTCCTCTTGGCTGTCCTCCCTCTCTCTCTGTCTCGTGTTGGAGTCATCTTGAAAGCCAAGCGGCCTCAGACCCCTTTTGAGAATTGCGATCAGTTGCCTGGAGACCAAACCTGGGGCTCCCTTGGAAATTCTGCATCGTTAGAGTTTTAAAACATCCACGGGAGACTGAGACAGAGCCGTTAACAAGAAGTGTCCTTGGTGAGAACTGGGTGAATCCTCACACCCAGCTCCTCATACCCAAGGAAGCCCCTTTACATCAATCCATCTCCGATAATCTCCCAGGGAGACGAGAAATGTGCTGAGACTTAACTTAATGATATAGCCAGGGAAAGCTGCGCACTGCTGTCCACGGCTATAAAGCATCAGCGTCCTCTGTTAACAGCCGGCAAGTGAGAGCAGAGAGCAAAATTGACAGCCTTAAGCTGAGGTGCACGGATGGAGAAGTAGAAATGACCCTGGATCCTGGGGAGAGAGGCCAGATACTTGGGGGAGGGGGAGGGAAACATCCAATTGACCCTCCCACCACCTGCCAGGAGAGAAGCTCAAAGCAGCGGATCTGTTTCTGTTGTTGCAGCATTTTGAAAGGCCTCAGGGAGGGAGGGAGGGAGGGGAAAAGAGCATTGTCAATTTCCCAAATCTCCACTTATTGTATTTCTAATGCGGATAGAAATGTAGGAACCCCGTACTATGCTCTCCCATCTCCTGTAGCGTAGCTCTGCTCATTTTCTGAGCTGCTCACTTTACCCATCCCCTTCTGTGGATAGTCTCAGAGGACATTTCGCTCTGCGAGCGCCTTAACATGGCGCCTGCACTCTCCATCCGGGAGACGTTACAATCTCAATGGTTAACGTTAGGGATATACGAGGATTTTGTTTGCCCCCGCAAAGCAATCGAGCATAGGGACGTTGGAGAATTACGCAAAGGGACCAAATGACTTTCGATTTTTATGAATCCGACCTGCGGATTCCCCCATGGACTGGATTTCTCCCTGTCCGGCGGATTTTGCCAATTTGCAGATTCTGCCAATTTGCGGACTGTGCCAATTTGCGGATTTTGCACAACTCTCATGATAGAAAAATACACAAAATATAAGAGGGCAAACTGGCCAGAAATGTGCATTTCCCCCATAGGCTAAAGCATGAGAATGCACCTTTTGGGGGGGGGATTTGCGCATTTTGGAGGAAATTGCAGATTTCCCCATGTGTGGGAACAGCGGAGCTCGACCCTGGGCCTTGCCGTGTGCAAAGCTGCAGCCCCTCCGAAGCAAGCCGAGAGAGACGGCAGAGAGGAACAGCTTCTGGTTTCGAAATGGCAGGAGAACAGGGGCCACATTTCCACTCTGGGCTCCTCTGCTCCTTTCTTGCTCCGGAAGGAGGCGTGGTGGCCAGGTCCGCCAGGCGGGCGCCCTCCTCGGCGCCTCCTCACAAAACGATGTATCTCAGCTTCCCTTAAGCCGCCGCGGTGTCAGGTGTGTTTTCACCGCTCCCTCCTTCTCCCCTCCTTCACCTTCAATGAACAAACAGCTTTGAAGCCCCAGCCAAGGGAAACCAATGTCCAGAGAGAGCCGAAGGGCCACACGGTTCAGGCCACCGCCTGGCTTGCTTCCGCAAAGTGCTTTTTGCGAGCGCCATCCCTCACTTTTTGGAATCCTCCCGGGCACGTCTCCCCCTCTCTGCTGCCAGTGCCCGCGCAGCCTCGCCTCTGAATTATTTGGCTCGTCGAAATGTCACAGCCGGGAAGGCGCTATTGAAACAGATGCTCCCGACCCTCGTTGCATTCAGACTGTGGAGGCCGTTAGCGGGGCACAGGTGGGAGCGTGCGCACGCCTGTGTATTGAAGGCCCTGCAAAGGTCCCGAGGAGGCCTCAGGGAAATCAGCTGGCACAGAAGGAGCAATGCAGAGACAGCCAGAGCATAGATGGGCTTTCAAAACATTCAGGGGACAAAGGGATACGCTTGGAGCAATGGAAGATGATGGGGCCTTTTGGCGTTCCGGGTGCTTGAAAGCACGCTTCCCCAAACGGATGTGTTCCAGATGTGTTCGACTGCAATTCCCAGCCATTCCCAGCCATCATAGCTATGCTGGATGGGGGTTATGGGAGATGTAGTCCGACTCATCTGGAATGCACCCAGTTAGGGAGGGCTGCTTGGGAGAATATAAGGCAGGCCTTTGCCCCAAAGCGCTTACCATCTAAAATTCCAACGAAGAAGAAAAAAAGTGAGGGAGGAGAGGAAGATGGAGGAGAGGGTAAGCGGAGGAAGTTTGGATTTGCAGTTATGCATACTTTTATTTTAAAAGTTTCTAGTCCCTATGCCTGAGAAGATACACAGCCCTTGTAAAAACTCAGAAGCCAGAGAGACAGATGAATAAGTTTTTTTTTTCCTCCAGTCCTTGGGTGGGAGCGTCCGTCCTTGCCCCTTCCCGGGACTCGCAAAACCGAAATAGATTATGCACAATAGCAAAATGTTCAGGATCACTCAACGTGAGATGAGTTATGCAAATGGAACAAACCGGGTTGCAAAGCTCAGATTCTCTGGGCCCAGAATGTGAACCTGGGTTCGCCCGGAGTCCGTCCACCCAGCTCTCTCAAACTCACGCTTGGCTCTCTGTTTTGCCTCCCTCCCTGCCCTGCAAAAGGCTTCAAAGGCGAACGAGACCACTGGCGGAGCGGACGGACGATCTGCATCAAAACCCACGAGAGCGGGGAGAAAGAAATTGAGGCTTTCGACTCGGCCATCTTGCTGATCCGCAACCCGTACAAAGCGCTCATGGCGGAATTCAACCGCAAATACGGCGGCCACATCGGTTTTGCTTCTCACGCCCACTGGAAAGGGAAGGGTGCGTATGGCGAGCTATCCAGCTGCGGCTTATCTTCCGAGGAGGGGGGGGCGCTCTCCCAAATGCCTTGCGACTCTTGCGGCACGCTTTGCAAACACCTGAAAGAGAATCGGAGACGCGCCTGCCTCTTGCCCTGCCCGCTGCACTGCAGGGTGGGAAAAGCGGAGTCGCGTCCTGCAACACAGAGTCGCTTGGAACGGATGTCCTTCAAGTAACTTCCAACACAAGGATTCGGTGATAGTTGTGCTGGCAGCATCTTTGGCCCCTGTGGATTGTAAGGGGTTGAGCTCAGTAGGAGCTGCGGCTCCGATGCCAGTAGGGCGGTGAATCTGCTCCAGGTTTCAGTCAGAACCAGTCAGAAGGGCTTTTGCTGATTTGTCCCAGCGATTCCGCTCATTTCCAAGGTTATGTTTAGAAACACTAAAGCTCTATTGCACAGAGTTCCTTTGGAGTTCTGACTGGTTCTGACTGAAACCCGGAGCGGATTCACCGCCCGACTGACCTTGTAGCCGCTAACCTCCACTGGTTGGGCTACAATAGAGGCAGCTGCCAGAAGATGTCAGGACATCCATTGGGGGATCTCCAACGACCTCCCTCCCTCTCAAAACCTAAGATGTTGCCCCCCCCCCCCCATCCATCACTGCGCTATTTTTGCAGGTGATGTCCAACAAGGAGAAATAAAACCCAAGTTGATTCGCATTGACAGCTATGATTTTTCATGAAATGGAGGTGAGTCAGCTTCTGGTTGGGCTGCTCCAGGGGTCAGTTGTCCCCCACCTTTTGTTCAGAAGGGCCATGGCTGCCTGGAGGCTTGTACAGGTGTTTCAAGTTCATTGTTTACACCTGGCCTTTACCAGGACAAAGCACCCTTTTTTTATTCCATTTTTCCTTCCTCCCCATTCCCCAAATAAGCTGAAGTCTCTGTGATTTTTTTCCTCTTAAATTTTGCGTTTTGTTCCACGGCATTAATTTTATGACCATCCCTTGGAAGGGCTCCAAAGCAAAGTTTTATGGGAGATGAGCATGCAAGGTGAATTGTCCGGTTCCTGTTTAATGAAACAGAGAATCTGTTTAATAATTCTTGGGGGGGGGAGGGGGTCTAACGCACCATCTGAGCAATTCATCAGGGCAGTGAGGGCAGGGGGTAAGCGAGGGCATCCATCCCTCGAGGGGGCCAAAAGCTTAATCATCTGGGCCTTTTCTGCATTGTCACGAGGTGCTGAACCGGTGAAGCTTCCAGACCAGGATCCTTTGGAGATTATACCTGGTTCATTATCCTTTTTATCACTTGATTTTAATGGGAGGATCAATTAGCAAGAAACCTCTGGGATAATTGAAAGATTATTTTTTTAAAAAAATTAGCAAGGGAGCAGTTCTAACCAACAGAGCAGTTTGTTCATGAGATCCTATATCAATCATTCACAAAAGATCTTTGCCAGAAAAAAAACTTTCCTAACAACAGGGCCAGCATCACGGGTAGACATGGCTGGCACCTGGTGTCGGCCCACACCCCAGTGGGAACCCACTGACAAGAGCTCCCCAGAGTTTTTCCTCCTCTTCTTCATTGCAACCCGCTCCTTCACCTGCCTCTCGCTCTGGCCCAGAGAACGGCGGTGGTGAGGAGGAGGGGGAGCAGACGCCATGTCTTACTTCCTCACAAGATCTCTGCCTTTCATGAAAACAAGGGGCAGCAATAATGAGAAGAAGAATGAGGAACAAGAGCAGCGAGTGGCCACGGCAGGGAGAGGGCAGAGGTATTGAGTAAGAGGGTCTGATCCAGTCCCAATCGGATTCGGACTGCGGATGGCCGAATCGGCCTGCCTCGGTTCAGATTCGGGTTTCAGGCTTGAAGTGGCGCACAGCCCTAGTAAAATACTCGTATGCGTCTCCATGCTGAAAGAAACATGGCAAGTGATGATGGCATCACGTGGCGACACCTGCAGGAAGGGCAAGACCAATTCACTGATTGCTACCAGGGCATAAAGGCAGCCGTTGCTGGTGGGCCCAATGACGTGGCCTCCGGACAGATCAACTGATGGGCTTGACCAGTGCTCAGAAGGCTGGTCTGTCTCCTTGGCAGTTTAATAGGTTTGGGGGTCATGCACTCCTGGTTGTTTGGGTGAAATTAAGACTGAAGTCCTAAGCACACATACCAAGGTGTGGCCTCCAAGTCAGTCCCCTTTGGTGAAGCTAAGCAGGTTTGGATGGGTGACCACGTGGGCATCCCCATCCACACCTCTTAGGATTCCCTGATGGTAGAAAGGCAAGATAATAAATAAAT
The DNA here is from genome assembly GCA_029215795.1 of Anniella stebbinsi. Classification (NCBI taxonomy): domain Eukaryota; kingdom Metazoa; phylum Chordata; class Lepidosauria; order Squamata; family Anniellidae; genus Anniella; species Anniella stebbinsi. The sequence goes on from JARDYH010000010.1 coordinate 22,452,447, forward strand.
GCATCCATGCAATAAACCCATGCGTCCCATTGAGCTCAATGCTAAACATGCTGCTGCTACTCATGAGTAGGGTTTTCCCCTTCCCTTCTTTCAGAATGGCCGGAGTTTGTGAAGAACTATGCCCCCTGGTGGGCGACGCACACCCTCGACTGGCTCAAGTTCGGCAAAAACGTCCTGGTGGTGCATTTCGAGGACCTGAAGCAAGACCTCTTTGTCCAGCTCAAGAGGATGGTCAGCCTGCTGGGCATCGCGGTCCTCGAGGACCGGCTCTTGTGTGTCGAGGGCCAGAAGGACGGGAACTTCAAACGATCCGGGCTGAGGAAGCTAGAGTATGACCCCTACACTCCCGAGATGAGGAGAATGATCAACGGTTACATCGAAACGGTGGACAAGGCTCTGAAAGTCAGAAACCTCACTGGGGTGCCAGATGACTATTTTCCGAGATGATGGTCGTGTTGGACGGGGGCATCTTTTGGTGGGGAGGGGGTGGGCTCTCCCTCCCTCTCTCTCTCTGTCCCTGAAGGTGCGGCTTGGTTTCCCCTGGCCAGTGACTTATTTCCACCCAGTGGGTGGCCCGCCTTTGGTACACATCCTCCTGCTGCTGTTAATGAATCCACTTGCATGAGCAAAGAGTGGTCATCGTCCATCATTGCCGATAGAGGATGCCTCAGCAATCCCTGCCTTGCCCCACCCCGAATCTGTGTCCCTCGGGGGAACACGATTCATACATGCATCGGAAAGACCTGCGAAGCACAACTAATTCTTTGCAGTTCCCAGTCGCAAGAACTTTGCCCCCCCAACCCCTGCTCCAGTAACATGGCTCACCTCTGCTCTTTACAAAGGCCAGCTATGTGGACCCTGCTCCATGGCTTCCATCCAAGCTGGGTAGGGTTCTATTTCTGGTCAAAAATCCTGCAGTTGATGGGTCTTGGTAGCCATTCAGGTCTTTCAGTAGACCTCGTCGGCACTAACACATGCATCGCTTGGTTCCTTTCTACTGTTGCTTCTTGACTGTACACTTGAGCCTGGTTCACATGAACACTTGTTGACTAGTTGTTGGGGAACATGGGTGGGAGGGTGGTGTTGCACCTATGTCCTGATAGTGAGTCCCTGGTCAACAGTCGGTTGGCCGCTGTTTGAACAGAAAGCTGGACTAGATGGACCCTTGGTCTGATCTAGCATCAGGGCTCTTCTTAGGTTCTTATGACTAGAGGCTGGTTGGTCCATGCAGTGGTATGAGGGGGTAGGACCCTGTACCACTTTAGACTGCATCTGGACGATGCTTTTTTTAATCCCCCCCATGTCAAAACAAACACACACATCCTTGAATGGTTTTCTTTTAAAATGAGCAATTTGGGGATTAAAATTCTAGTCACATCCTCTCCCTGTTTTTGAGCTAGTTTTATATATGCGGAGATTTCTTCTTCGCGTAGGGGAGCATTCAGACAAGGTGAGCCGCCACCAGCAGTATGAAGTGGTACAGTCCACGCCATCCTCTCAAGACTCTGTCACCTAATTCCCACCTCACCCAGCTGCAGTGGTGATGGATGGCCCCAATTTTGATGGGGCTGAGAATCCATGCTGGGTTTCAGTTAGAACCAGCTGGAAAAGAGCTATTTTGAGGGATAAGGAGATGCACCATGGGTAGCTTCTTTAGAGCTCTGGCTGGTTCTGACTAAAAGCCAGGTTGGATTCACAGTCCCACCAAAATTAGAGCCACCACCCTCCCACTGGATTTGCATGTCAGGCCTCCAGCATCTGGGGGGTGGCTGGCATGTGTGAGTGATCCATCACCACCCACAGATTCCACTGCCAGGCATCAAGGGTTGGTTCACACATGAGCATGTCCATAGCTACAATGCACTACACTTGAAGACCATAAATGTGACATATGGCCTTCTCAGATCATGTAGAGGTCTCATCTGAAGCTCCATCCCATTCAAGGCCCTCTTTGCCAAGCATTGGGCAGTGTGGCTGATTCAGCTGTTCTGCATCTTGCTCACCTGGAAGTCTCAGTCTATGAAAACCCGACTTAGGAAGACGACTCCTCATTAGAATCAGATCCCTCAAGGGTGAATCCCCAACACCACAGCTTCACCAGGTCTCCACTAGGGATGGGGAAGGAATTCATTGGGCTCACATTCTAATAAGAGTCGTCTTCGTTCACACTTCCTGAGAGAATACCTGAACCAGAATGCAAACATTCACACCTTTTCAAAATTTGCAATGCAGTTCTCCGACCCAAAAAATGTATACAAAACATCAGGGGAAATTGCGTATGGAAGTGTGTGCATTTTGGAAAACAGCATATAAAAAGGAACGTGTTTGGGGAAATCGCTCCTTAAAAAAAATGTGTATTAGGTGGGAAAATGCATTCAGTACTGCCTACGACATTTAGTGCGTATGAAAAACACGAACAGGAAGGAGCATTTTGATTTGCCCCCCCCCAGAAGATACAGCCACAATTTGACAGGATTGAGGTGGAAATATTGGCTGGGGAAGAGCGTTCCATCACCCTTATCCTTATCAGTGTGCTCTTCCCCAGCCAGGTCTTCTTGGTTTTTTCTTTTTTTTCTTTTTTTACTATTTCAAAATGATCTTTCTTTCTTTCTTTCTTTCTTATTTTTAACTGCCTGAATAGCAATGCCTGTGCATCTCTACCCCTATCATTTTGGGGAAGGAGAAATGCCCACACTTCTGCTCCGGCTGCCCTTCCACTAGGCAAGGCAATGGAATTCTTTTTGAAATGCAGATAAAAGTGAGAGAAAGTAGAGGAGGGAACTGTATTTTTAAATGATAAAACAAGAAGGGGGGAAACCAAGAGGAAGATGCCAGTAACACTGTAAAGTGCCCCCCCCCTGAAAGCATCTGGAATGTTCTGGGCCCAAAACCATGCTGAGAGCTGGCTTTCTACTCCTTGTCCCCTTAAAAATAAACAAATCATGTTTGGAGGGCTCCAGGTTGGGAAGGCTGGATGCAGGTGTCACCATGACCCTTAACTCTGTGCTGGCAGAGCCTTTTCCTGACCAATGTTCTAGAGTGTGGGGTGGGCCTTCCTCGGAGGTGAACAGTTCCAGCGTCTTCTCATCCCACTCCACCGCCTGACAACTGAGACATATCCCTGGGGCAATAAGATTCTTCTTCTCAATTTCTAAAGGACGTCTGCAGATAACAAGTGCTTTGCAGTTTGCATTTTTCTATCACCTTGTAAGAAGGCCAAGCGGGACAAGAATTATGTTTGGGGTGAGATGGGGGGCAAACGCTACTGAGCTTTGTGGCTGGGCAGAAATTTGAACCCACATTCTTCTCATGTGCAAACACAGCATTTCCTTGACACCATTGAATGAGGATGAGGAGTAGGAACCCTAGCTAGCCTTCTCCTGTGCCCCTGCATAATACAAATCTGCTGTATATCTCCCATCCCCATCAGATGGAGACCTAAAAGCCATAGATTGTATCCGGCTCCTTTTCCATCGCCAGTCTTGGATGCCTAATTCTCTCTGTCTCCTCCCCTCCATCCATGGTTGAGGACAGTGGAGTGATTTCCATTGCGACCCAGAACATTGCAATGCAGAGATCTGTTTTTTCAATGCGCCTTTGTGGAGGGAAACGAATGGACAGCTGCCAAAAGGGCCTCTTGCATTGCGTGGGGCTGTTGGGCGTGTCAGCGGTGTGTCCCTTTGCTTCTAATTCCCTACCACCACTGCTTTTCATTTCTTGCTTTGATGTTTCTGCCAAAGAGGGTTCCGATGGGACTCTTATGCTCCTGAATGTATTTGGTAAGGAGCACCGGCGACGTTCATGGGGAGGGGTTGAGTTCTTTTCGCTCTGTCCCGAGCCTTTGCTTAGCAAAGTCATTTCTGGGCTCTTCACTTTGTTTCGTTTCTCTTGGAGACCAAATAGTCCCGGTGCAAGTCGTACGATTTCTGCCTTCCCCCTTCATCTGTGGGGCGGCCCCAAAGCTGCTGGACTCCGTCTGAACAATCCTCAGGTCAAATGCTGCCCATTAAACAAATGTTTTGTTAATATTTCTACAGTGCAGTCAAGGTTTTTTTTTCTGTGGGGCTTCTCAGCCACAGCTTTTGGCATCATGGACGGGGGGGAAGAAGGAGAAGGGAGTGGATGTGCAAAGGTCACTTCTCCCAAGGCCTTTCTGACCCCCAAGCAGGGACCACCTTCTCTCTCACACGCTGGGGTTTCACTGCCACCGGAACCGTTAAGGCTCACAAACTTTACTTTATAACCTTGTGCTGTTCCCTTTAAGGCCCTCCTTCTTACGTTAGCCAAGAGCAGAAGGCATGAGGTTTTATAAATAAAGAAAGCTACATTAATTACAATAATAAGTTGTTGAAGAATAAACAAGCAACTCTTAAGTGGCTCTATCAATATAGGTTTTCTTCTACACAGTACTCCAAAATCGCTCTCTCAGCCAATCCCTGCATAATCGCCACTCTAAATCCTAAAATCCTACCTCTGATCTAAACCCAGCCTCATCTTGTCCCTCTCCTTCCCAGCCCCCTCTCGTTCTAAACCACCTCACATCAAATTCCTGTCTGCCCCACACAGGCACAGCACCCAGTTTATATATCGCACACACCCTTCATTCCCATCCTCTCTCTCAGCCAATCAGCTTACACATATGCAAATCCATCATCCCCCACACTAGAGATGCTTACCAAACCATAGACCTATAACAAGAATACACAGATATAAATATGAACTCAGTATGCCCAGACGTGTAACCTCACAGTTACATATACACTCTGTTAGTTGAGATTGAAGAACTTAGGACGAGCCCTTCTGGATCAGACAAGAGGCCCATCGGATGCCTTTGGGAATACCACCAATGAGACCATGTAGACCAGGAGTGTCAAATATTTTTCAATCTGAGGCCTGGATTTCATTTCAGAGAAGTTCTCAGGGGCTGCGTTTCACCGAAATGCTGGCATATTATAGCGCAAAGCTGTTACAGTCAGTAACTGAGCTTTAGAAAAGGTATTTCTGCCTATTAGAATGAGGTGGGGGGACTGCACAAAAGCTGCCAAACAATTGGCAGTCAAGGGAAAGGGGGCAGGGCCAGAGAAAGGGGGTTGTGACCTTCTGGAGGACCCTGGAGGGTTGGATTGGGATCCCTGGTAGGCTAGACTGCCACCCCTGAGGTAGGCCATGAGCTTCCCCTGCTCTGGCCCTTCCCCAGCAGGGATGGGCAAACAAAAGTCATTCAAGATCCCTAGGGTTTTCCGAACAACGTCTCACCGTTCGTCTCATGCCGGATTCCCATTTGCGATCGCTGCTCGCTCTGTGTCAAGGAGAAACGGGCGTAAATACGAGCCGCAATCAGACTGGAAATTTGAGCAAAATTTCACTGAACGGACGCTGATATTCTGTGCGCAAGTACAGCCAGGCTCTAGGCCAGGGCTGTGCTGGATGAGGCCAAGGACAAGGTGGCAGCTCCCCCTCCCATCATATGCAGAAGGCCGTGGGATGCTTAGTCCATCTGCCACCACGCTTCAAGGCAGCCGGCTGGCTTAGGCTGTGTGTGCATAAGACAGAGCTCAAAGGACACCTCACTGCCAGCTGCCACCCTCCAGCATCTGCCACCAGAAGCAGCTGCCTCACTCTGCCTTATAGCAGGGCCAGCCCCAGTGGAGGCTGGTGGCTCTGATGTCAGTGGGGTGGTGAATCCACTGCAGGTTTCTGTCAGAACTCAAAAATAGCCATTCAAAGTGCAAAGCTCCTTGAGAGTTCTGATGGGTTCTGGCTGAAACCCGGAGCAGATTCACCACCTCACTGATATCAGAGCCACCAGCCCCCACTGGCCAGCCATGCTGTAAAAAAATAACTTCTTTAGGAGCCTGTTACAAACTGTGGGATGGATTGGGAGGGGGGGGCTGCTCTAATTTGCCTGAATGAACTCGAGAAATTGGAGCAAGAAGGAACAGACTTTCTGGCGCCTCCAGGGAAATTTGGCCTCAGGCCCAACCCATCTTCTAATTGTGGTAAATCGAGGAAATAAACAGAGCTTAGGTTTGGGGAGAAATTGTCCAGTAGTTGAGTTGTTGCAGACTCCTTGAGTGGCCGCTTCCCCCCCACCCCATGCTGGCTATGCCACATGACTGCTCTAGAAACCATAGACTTGGAAGGAGGGCTTGAGGAGGGAGGGGGAAATCCCACAACCCCCTCCTGCAGACACAAGGCTGTTGTGGGCTGCCCCATGCCTGGAAAGAGTCATGTGTGACCTCCGTGGTCTACTTCATCTGGATAAATGGCCTCTGCTTCCAAACAGTAAAGGATTCATGCCGTACTGGGAGAGCCAGCCAGATGACATTTGGACCTGAGAAGGGAGAGCCGCATAAAAGGATATTTATATTGGTTGAAATTTTGCAACTGTCTGAAATAAAAAGACTTGTGGTACCATGAACAGATCAAAGACACAATCCTATGCATGTTTACACATGCATAGGATTGCGCCTTAGTAGATTTATGATGGCTAATGTTTTATGGATTAAGTCAAGGCGTGCGGAAAGTGCAGCCCAACGACCTCCGCCCATTTTGAAAACTCTGCCTACTTTGCAAACTCCACCCACTTTGCAAGCCCCACCCTCTTTGGATCTGGCCCCTCCCACTTCCCACTCTGGCCATGGCCGCTACTTGGGGTTTGATCACGATGTGGACCTCAGCAGGCACTTTAAAAGCACAAACGAGATAGATATTGTGCCTGCCATTGGCAGGGTAACCTTTCACCAGCTCCCGAAACCCATATGCCTCAATTCATAATCAGAGGGGATTAAGCAATTTCCACTGAAAGGCAGCAAAGTTTCCTGTATTCACAGCTGGATCTTGTTTCTCTCATCTCAGAGATTAACTCCTCTCTGCCATTTTCATTGCTTCCAGGGGCTTTATTGGGGATCTGGTGCATCAGTGGATAAGAGATATCACGCAACAGCATGGCTTTCACCTAATAATGTCTCCATTACAGAGAAGGCCAGAAATCTGGCACGTGGAGCCGTTCCTGAATATTGGCGATCCCAGATGACTTTTGTCCAAACCGTTTTCAAGAGTTCTGGACAAAATTCATCTGGGATTGCCAATACACCGGTGAATAATGGCAGTTACCCAAATGGGGTGGCCGGCATTCGACAGCGTATATCCACTGGGGTGGGCAGGTGGAATAAGTCTTTATATTGCTTTGTGCTTTTTCACCTTGAAGAAATAGATACAGATAAACAAACATGTTTGAATAGATACAGATAAACAAACACACTGGCATTTCTTCCCGTCCAACTTCCTGCTCCGGAAGATGAAATATCAAGAAACTATGTCATGTTTCTTGTCTCCCCCACTTCCTCCTCCTTCTTGCTAGGGCAATGGGAGAACACGTTGTTTTGCTGACAAAATCCACTGCCAGCCCAAATGAGTTCCTACGGAGGCACCTTGGGTGCTTCACAACCAAAGAAGAAGACAAATTCTTGTTAAACGGATGTTCAGCGGGTAAGAGGGCAGGAGTGGGCCAAGGCGGGACAAAATAGGTGAGCCAATTTGCAGGCGTCGTGTGGGTAACTCTTACAACAGCGTTGCATTTGGGGGAAGGGCTGGTAAGGTGACCTCCAACCTGCCCATTTGGCTGAGTAAAGTGCTGCTAGCTTGATTAAACCACGTCTGGATACACCCAGGCATGTGCCCGATGCTAGTCGATATCCGTTTCCAGGGTTGTCGTTGTGCAAGAGAGGGAATGAAATCCTTTTGGCCAGAAAGGGATTGGTTGTCCCTGCACACCTCTCCCCTGTCGGCTTTGATCTCCCGCGCTTCCTGCCGCTTTATTTCCTCCCCTCTTGTGCTGACCGTGGTGCTGAATACCAAATGAGCCCGATCTCCGCTCGGTCTCTCCCTAGACGCTCCCATCTTGGGTAGCTCGGCTCAGGCTTTGAGTATGTGACCAGCATGATTTTTCTTATAAATTTGAGGGGGGTGAATGGGAAAGGCGGGGGGAAAGAAGAGATTGGTAGGCCGGATCTCCATTGCCGGAGCTCGGAGGCTCCTCCAAGCCCACGCATTGGGTGTTCCGGCAGTGACCTTTCCTTGCCTGATTCAGTATTTATGGAGAAAGGGGAGTTCATAATGGAAGCGCCTCATGAAATATTAGCCATGTGGCAGAATGTAATTTCAAGAGCTATTAAGGCAGAAATAATAATAATAAAAAAAGGAAACTCTGCTGTCCGCGCTCGTCACAGAAATAGGAAAATAACTTACCCGAAGGCTGTTTTTTTGACTAGGTGTTGAAATAAGGGGGATGGGATGGGGGGAATAAAATGGGGTGGAGGGGAGAAAAATCACATTTTCCTCCACTGCTGCATAGCCAGGAGACTCCCAGCTGGGTACCAGGGAATTGTAGCATCACAGGTCCACTCTCTTGCTTCCTGGGTTTTCTGGAGCTCTTTCTCTCCCCTGCCCTATCTCCAGTTCCACTAACTACCCCTCTGCATCTTTTCATGTTTTAAATAAATAAAATAACTAAATTGTCTGCTGGGGCTGTCTTCTCAAATTGACTTCAGCTTGGCTTCGAAGACTCGGCATCTGTCTCATCCCTCGGTGAAATGCCATGACCTGGCTTCTCAAGACTCAAGCCAAAGTTCACTCCAGGTCATGTGCTGCATGGGAAGGAACTGTTGCGCTCATGTCCTGCGTGTGGGATTCCCATGGGCCTCTTGTTAGCCACCGTGGGAACAGGATGATGGACGGGATAGGCCTTTGGTCTGATCCAGCAGGGCTCTGTTTATGTTCATTTGAAACAGTATTAGTGTTGCAATGCCGTAACACCTGAACTTGCTGTCTGGATTCCAACCAAGCAGGCTATTTAGCTGCCCCTGTGGGGCAGGGGTGGGGGAAGAAAGGACACCCAGAAGAGCCGTCAGAAGAAAGTGGAAGAGCCCTGTGGTCAGAGACGCGATCCGTCTGTTCTTGGCAAGATCAGTTGTCAAATTATCTGCTGGCTTCCCGCATGTCATTTGGTGCTGCTTTCCCAAAACCACGTTGGAAGCATATTTAGCCCATCTTTTATTTGAAGTAATTTCATTAAGATCGTGAAATGTATCTCCGGCAGATTTATAGGGCCACATTATCTACCGCTGTCATTCACTTAGTGGAGCTGAACATCCCCAGCCTAAGAGGAGAGAGGGAGGGGAACTGAGGCAGAAGGGAAGGCAAGGGAAGGCAAAAGGCTTGGAGAAGAAAAGACGGTGGTGAAAGGAGATGCATGTGGCTGTTTATTTATTTATTTATTACATTTGTATACCGCCCCATAGCCAAAGCTCTCTGGGCGGTTTACATAGGATTAAAAACAATTAAAAACAATATACAAAGATTAAAACAGCAAAAACATAAACATACACACAATCTGTACATTTAAAACCAATACAACACTTCAAAAAGCTACCAAAAAAAACAAAAAAAAAACAAGCTCTTCAGAAATTGCCAAATGCCTGAGAGAAGAGGAAAGTCTTCACCTGGCGCCGAAAAGATAACAATGTTGGCGCCAGGCGGGCCTCATCAGAGAGATCGTTCCACAATTGGGGGGTCACCACAGAGAAAGCCCTCTCTCTTGTTGCTGACCTCCAAGCTTCCCTCGGAGTAGGCACTCGGAGGAGGGCCTTAGATGTTGAATGTAGTGTTCGGGTAGGTTCATGTCGGGAAAGGTGTTCCATCAGGTATTGTGGTCCCAAGCCGTGTAAGGCTTTATAGGATAAAACCAGCACCTTGAATCGGGCTCGGAAATATACAGGCAGCCAATGCAAGCAGACCAGAGTAGGTCTTATATGCTCGAACCTACTGGTTCTGGTTATCAATCTGGCTGCTGCATTTTGCACAAGCTGCAGCTTCCGAACCACCTTCAAAGGCAGCCCCACGTAGAGTGCATTGCAGTAATCTAACTTGGAGGTTACCAGAGCATGGACAACTGAAGCCAGGTTATCCCTGTCCAGATAGGGACGTAGCTGGGCCACCAACCGAAGTTGGTAGAAGGCACTCCATGCCACTGAGGCCACCTGCGCCTCAAGTGACAGAGATGGTTCTAGGAGAACCCCCAAGCTACGAACCCGCTCCTTCAAGGGGAGTGCAACCCCATCCAGAAAAGGTTGAACACCCTCCATCTGGTCAGCTGAACCACCCACTAACAGCGTCTCAGTCTTGTCTGGATTGAGTTTCAGTTTATTAGCCCTCATCCAGTCCATTGTCGCAGCCAGGCACTGGTTCAGCACATCCACAGCCTCACCTGATGAAGATGAAAAGGAGAAATAGAGCTGCGTGTCATCAGCGTACTGATGACAACGCACTCCAGAACTCCGGATGACTGCACTCAACGGTTTCATGTAGATGTTGAACAGCATGGGGGACAAAACTGACCCCTGTGGAACCTCATACTGGAGAATCCACGGGGCCGAGCAATGTCTCCCTAGCACCACCTTCTGGAGCCAACCCCCCAAGTAGGAGTGGAACCACTGCAATGTAGTGCCTCCCACTCCCAACTCAGCCAGTCGTCCATGGTCGATGGTATCGAAAGCCGCTGAGAGATCAAGGAGAATCAACAGAGTCACACTCCCCCTGTCTTTCTCCCGACATAGATCATCATACAGGGCGACCAAGGCTGTTTCCATACCAAAACCAGGCCTGAAACCTGACTGAAATGGATTGTAGATCACCAGAAGAAGAGCCCTGCTGGATCAGCTTCATCTAGCACAGCATTCTGCTTCCCACAGTGCTTAACCAGAGGCCTCATGGAAGCCCACAAACAGGACAGGAAGGCTGATGAAAGGTATCGGCCACCACCACATGTTATGGCAGCAAATTCCAACTCAAGGGAGGTAGGAACAATGGGCTGGAAAAGGGACTTCACAGTGGTGGCCCCAAATAGTCTATATTAGTGCGGTGGAGGAGGTCCACCAATTCCCCGATCTCCTGGCTTTCAGAAAGAAAAGGAAAGTGACAACTTTGGAGGCTGGCCTTTGGAAATTAATTGGCCAATGACTTGGATTATGTTCTGATGTTTATTTCAGAATTGTGACCTCCCCCGCACCCCCGGTTGCCTGTTGTTGTACATTTCCTGGAAGCATCTGCCTGGAACCGTAAAGCTGGACTTGCTTGGGCCTTTGATCTGATTCTGCCAGGGTGCTCTTCAGCCGCTCTTTGGAGAAGCATCACACACAGTTTAAACTTTGATTGATGTGACCGTTATTTCTTGCTTGTCTTTATAACGCACCCCTTTTAATAAATATAGCTTTACAAACACCACACACACACACACACCCCTTCTCTTTCATCTTGTCCTTAAAAAAATCAGGATGATGGCTGCATTCCTATTTTAAGGATTCCTCTTTGCATATCTGCTGTGCACTGCAAATTCTGCCCCAGCCTAAGGGCTGCAAAGTTCATCTGCCTCTGGCTGCACTTCATTCAATCTCATTACCTCTGCAACTCAGACGATTTCATCATGTTTTCAGTTACAGAGAAAGGCCGGCTGAGGGAGGCCTCCAGAAGAGATGTCTGCCAGACCAGGGGTGCATGAAACTGCCTTTTAATGAGTCCGAGCCTTCGTTCCATTTAGCTCAGTCTTGTCTACGTGGGATGTCAGCACTTCTCCAGGGATTCGGAACGGAGCATTTCCCAACCCTATCTGGCAGATGTATAGAAAGAGGCCCTGTCATTGGCTGTCAGCCTCTGGATTGGCCTGGGCATGTGTATTATTATTATTATTATTATTATTATTATTATTATTATTATTATTATTTCTCATGGTGGTTTGCTAGTTGGACATGATGGGCTTTGCCAAGTCATACTGTCCTTTACAGATTCAGGAATTTCCTGACAATTGAGCCTGTTTTAAATATGACTGGTTTCTGGATGTTGGTGTTGGTGTATTCTGGTAGGCCCAGTTTCTGAAGGTTTTCTGTGTAGTTTTTTGATGTGATGCCGGTGACTGATGTGACTATTGGAATAATTGTGACCTTTTCCTGTTGCCATAGTTCTTTGACTTCCTTGGCCAGTGGTGTATTATTATTATTATTATTGTTATTATTATTATTATTATTATTTACCTTGATAGCTCATTTAGAGTATTGACTGGTTTGGTCTGAAACCCAGAACAGATTCACTGCCCCATTGACATCAGAAACATTAGCCTCCACCAGGTCAAGGTGGACCAAAGAAACAGCGATTCCACCCCCCCCCCCATATCTCTGGGGTGGGGAACTTCCTTGCATGGATTCAGAGGTGAAGTCTGGATGCAGCAAAATGGCCCCTCCTCTGAACTCTGTCACCAGAACCAAGCCCTTCACAACACTTCATGGTAAAGCTAGCCCTAGGACCAATAATATACATTTTCATAACCTTGACAGGAAATGTTTTTTGTTGTTGTTAATGTTCATATAGCTTGAGCCACCTTCACTGTTCCTTCTTTACATGCTGTTATCCTTTGGGGGGGGGGGTCTTGTAGAAAACCAGCTTTATTTTGATGCCTGCTTTTCATTTCCCTGTTTCCAAAATGTCACCCTCCCCGGGTGTCACGAGCGAAAGCAGGGCAAGCCAGTGACTGAGCAGTTGCTGTAGCAACACTACCTCCAAATCCAAACCTTTGCTGTATCTCCCTGTAAATTTTAAAAATACTTTGGGTGGGCGAAGGTTTCCAGAGAGGGAGGGAAGTGATTCAAAACCGAAAAACAACGAACGGCGAGAATTTATTGGCTCGAAATGACACGACCGCTGATATTTCACAGGTAAAAAGAGGAGAGCATCTTCACAACACCCCTATTTCATTGTTGCTTAGGTGAAATCCCAGCCCAAACATTCACAGCCCAGGAAGATTCTCCAAAATGCAGTCCTGGTCCCTGGTCACATAGCGTAACCAACACTTGCCGGTTCGAGCCCCAGCGTCACCTGACATGGGAATATTAAAGGCTGCTTTTTCCTTCTTTCTAAAAGGTTGAACAGTATATCTCAAGGCGTAGTTACTGGCAGTAAGACTAGGGGCGTACGAGAAATTTGTTTCAGTTGATTTTTGATCATGATTTTACCCAGTTTGCATCTTTTGGTCCGAACACAGACTCGGACACAATCTGCAATCGAACAACCTATATGTTTCTGAGCCTGCAGTTTGATTCATTTACACACACACACACACACACACGTGTGTTTGGCAGCAAATGTACATTTTGAAATGAGCCCGTTTCAAATATGCACACAACGGAGGCTTACATTTGGAAAAATAGGCGTGGATTTTCGTGGGAAAAGGAAAAAACAGCGATGCTCACAATCCGATAGAGACTCAAGTCAGAACAAGATTCAAGACAGAATATGGATAGTGCTTTGTACAGAATTTGGGGGTGGGTGGGAATGAAACCACCATGGAGGATTCTAACACATTCCTTCCACCCTGAAACGAAGACCAGTTAGCTTGGATCTCTGAAATCAGAGAGAAGTTCAGATCCCCAGAATTTTGGAAGTGTCCCTGATTGTGACATGGTTTGAGCATCCCTAAGTAAAATGTGGCAGTGGGGGAGGGCTGTTTTGAGGAAGAAAGCCAAAACCTGATGAAGAAGTGACAACCCACCTTTTTTGGGGTGTCCTTTACATTGGATTTCTTTACCAATGGCAGCCTCACAAATATATCGCTTCTGTTACATTACAGTTGGCTTTTGCATCTGGATTTTAAAAGTAAATGCTTCCCAACTGGAGAAGAGTGGTTCTGGGCTGAAAAGAATTTAATAGGAGTTCCTTTTCATGCTTCAGAATATTACTTTTCTCATAGGACCTGTAAAAAAACATTGGGGGGGGGGGATGGTACGTGCGTGATTTGAATTTGCTTGTTGTTTGCTTATTCTGTTTTCAGAGGCTTGTTGTAAGTTTTATGTGTGGTGTGGGGGTTGACAAACAGAGGGGGAGATAGAATGATAAAATGAACAGCCTCAGTTCTGGACAAAAGGAAGATTCCTGCATTGAGCAGGGGGTTGGACTTGATGGCCTTATAGGCCCCTTCCAACTCTCCTATTCTATGATTCTATGAATTCGCAACAGGAAAAAGGAATTTCTCTCCCTAACACCCAAATCTGCATCCAGCTCTTGCTGCTATTTAAAGGGGGGGTTGTTAAGAACATAATCCGGAGGGCCCTCCACTCATACTTCCATAAAAGCAATAAAACGTACCAGGCGATGAAAGTGATGAATCTGTAGAGCAGGAACATTCATCCCCCAACAAAAGAAACATGTTTATTTATCACTTTTACTATTCTCTGTAAAATTTACAGTCGACAATCTGCAGGATTGCAGGAGCAATAATTTAAACGGGGGCTCTAAGCAAGTAATGCCGCACCAGAGAAGAGAGCAGTGATCAAATATTTCTTCCTTTGGTTTTGTTTGGATCCAATACTCAAACAAAGGGGGTGGGTGATTTATCGAAAGGAACCACATGCGGCATTATTTCAAGAGCCCGGCAGCTAACTAGGGTTGCGGGGAGAGAAACGTACCACCCGGTAATTACAGAAAGCAACACGCTAGACCAAAATGGTATTTATGTCATCAAGAATAATCTCCCCAAACGTTTACAATAATGTGCAGTTGGAATGGACCCAGACGTTGCAAAGGAATGGGAGAATAGTGTGCAATCATGCAACAAAACAGACCACAACAGACGAGCTACCGAAAATTAAAACAGGGAAATATGGCAATGCTAATGCTCTGAGTCACTCCGAGGAGGCGATGTAAAAGGGAGGGGGGGGAGAAAAGATTTGGTGAGAGTGGCTGCTGGGGAACACTTGGGGACATGATCCATGGGAACTAACAAAGCCCCTTAGCCAAAAGAATCCAGGTGAGGAGTGACAACTGCCATCCTATAGCCCCTGGGAGAGCTTGGAGCCTTCATCCCTGAAGGCAGGGAGGGAGGCCTGCCCTCAAAGTGGGAGATCCATCCGTGGTTGCCTCCTCTCAGCCTCCACAGAAACCTCCGTAAGTGTTACCATGGGACCATGCTGCCTGGTGATTATGTGGTCCAACACGTCTAGAGATTGGAAAGGCTGAAATAAGGAGCCCCCCAGTCTAGTCTAGCAGGGCTCTTCAAATGGTCACCCGCAGGGGTGTAGTGGAAACAGGGCTCACAGGGACACAGCGCTGGGATTTTTTTATTAGCAGGGTTTATTAGCATCTGCCATCCTCCCCCGACATATATCTGTTCCTCTGAGCATAGCCGCAATCCTCATAGTAGCTGGATTTTCCCAGCCAAAACAATTTGTTCCCTGTGGTAACGTAACATATTTTGTGCCGGCTTGGACTTGAACGGCCAATGAAGACCCATTCACTTTACAAAAAACCTGCTCCAGGAGTAGATGAAAATTGGTTTGTTGATATGGATGAACACCATTTTCTGAATTTTGGGGGTCCCCTTGAGGACATCTCTATGGGGACAGTTATGATGTGTGTATCCTCTCCATAACATACCATTATATCACTGATCTCATGGGACGTATTAGTCATGAACACAGGGTCACCCTGCATAGAGGAAGGACACCATATCAATGCCACATGTGAGGGAGTAACAGCAAGAATAGGCCACTGCACGCCCCCATGTCACTTATGGGTAGGGATGGATGGACACACCAGATTCCCCTGCCATGCGATCCCTATATTCAACACAGACTTTAAGTAAGCACTTAAAGCCTTGGGTCTGGTAGAGGAATTTGTCCACTTCGATTTCTCCCATATCTGATTATTATTATTTTAATCTCAAATTCTTTCCAATTCATATATGGAGATATTTGCAAATTTCAGTAAATCCTTATCAAAAATGAACTGGAACCAAATTCTCATCCATTCCTTGTTAAGTATTAGAGGCCTTTCAACTGCAACACAGGAAAACATGGCCCCCATTCAAAGCGAGTTCCTGACCAGAGTTTTAAAGCTTGCGCAGGGCCAGATTTAAACTTATAGCCCTAAGCTATAACATGAGTGTGTCCCTTCCCTCTTCAACAAATAATAAAAAAATTAAATGCAAAATACGGGCTGTACAATTAAACAGAATTTGATAGTCGTGTAATGTTGTACACATTCTTTCTTTCTTTCTTTCTAACGCGAGGCCCTTCGTCATGTGAGTCCCTGAGCTGTAGCTTTCTTAGCTTATACATAAATCTGGCCCTTTGTACACAACAAACCCCAGATAATTGTCCTAGCAGCTGGTGAATTCCATCCTCTGAAGCAAAACAGGTTTGAGTCCAACCTCTGGATGCTGACCTCTGACATCCTTGGAGGAAAAGCTGGTTACACAAGAACGAAACAGATGTTGATTCAACACAATCACTTCACCTTTTTTTTGGCTCTCTCATTCTCTGGGACGAACCTGGCATTAACTGGAAACACCAGATGGGCAGCTGGCCGGGCAATCTGGCAGATGGCAATCTTTTGTAAGGGCGAGGCGGGCGACGCTCGGCTTCGGGCGAATCCCGAATCGGCATTTCGAATTGAGATGAGCTAAGAACAATCTGTTTGGCCTTCCTGAGCACTAAATCTCTTTTTCTTCACATGCTGCTATGATTCGGAGAGAAGCATCGGCCTGACACGCTGATTACAATTCATGCTTTGGGTTCCGCTCCAGTTTCATTAACCTGTGTGACATGATTTATTCAAGGCCAGGATTAATTCCCAGAAACGGCCACCTTGGGACTTAGATTTGGAGACTTCTTCGTGATGATAGGATAAATGGAACCGGCTGATTCGAGGTCAGCCTGCTGGCTCCACGATTAATGCACCAAATGCAAGAGACCTTCTGCTCCATGGCAGCTCATTTAAGTATCACTTTCCTAGCAGGGTCAGTTTTTCAGCATTGGTGGCAGATGTCCAGAGCTTGATCAAACTGACAGATGGGAGGAGGAGGAGGAGGAGGAGGAGGAGGAGGAGGAGGAGGAAGAAGAAGAAGAAGAAGAAGAAGAAGAAGAAGAAGAAGAAGAAGAAGAGGTTATCATTTTTCAGTTGATCCTAAGACTTGGGCAGGTTCAGATGTACTGCATCCAGTTCTGGGCACCACTGCAGAGAAGTTGGAGGGGGGTCAGAGGAGGGCAACGAGGATGATCAGGGGTCTGGAAACAAAGCCCTGTCAGGAGAGACTGAAAGAAGTGGGCAGGTTTAGCCTGGAGAAGAGAAGACGGAGGGGAGACATGATAGCACTTTTCAAGGACATGAAAGGTTGCCACACAGAGGAGGGCCAGGATCTCTTCTCATTCATCCCAGAGTGCAGGACGCGGAATAATGGGCTCAAGTCACAGGAAGCCAGATTCTGGCTGGTCATCAGGAAATCATTCTGACTGTTGGAGCAGTACGACAATGGAACCCATGGCCTAGGGAGGTGGTGGGCTCTCCCACGCTAGAGGCCTTCAAGAGGCAGCTGGACAACCATCTGTCAGGGATGCTTGAAGGTGGATTCCTGCACCGAGCAGGGGGTTAGACTTGATGGCCTTATAGGCCCCTTCCAACTCTACTATTCTATGATCCTATGATAAGGGTGAATAGTCCTAGGCCATAAAGGTAAATGCTAGCATTTGAAAATGAGACCAGACATGAATAATTAACCAGTGCAATTGATACATGATTGGCACAATGTGCTCCAATTGCCAATGATCTCAGATTAGGCATAGTTTCACATAGGTGAAGCTGGTCCTGCAGTTACTTTGGTCCCTGTCTAGGTCCAAACCAGCATTACTAAGACCATTTTCTTTTTGCCAGCCTGGATGGATCCTCATCAATTCCCTCCCTTGGTCCATGCTCAGTGATGGCCAGTTCCCACGTCCTGTTGTCCAAGCCCCCAGTTCAAGACCCATGATCACCTTGCAAATGGGCAGTTCTTTAGATTCCACCATCTCCTCTGCCCCATTTTCCCTCCAAGTGTGGGAGTGTGAGCAATCCTTCCCAAGCAGAGCAGGGGCAAGACAACACCCCCAAGAGACACACTGGAAAATGCCATCAAGTCAAGACAGGAAGGCCATCCTCAGCTGTACGAAGCCAAGCAAGATGTAAATTGCTCCCAACCAGATAGCAATCTTGTCTCTGTCATTAATAATTCTCTCTCAGATAAGCATAACAGAATATTTGCTCGATCAGAGTGGAAGGCGAACACGTCACGCTGACAGGAATACAGAGGGAGATATTGTAGCCCACTCGTCGAGAGAAGGAATGAACCAGGCGGAAGAGAACAACCGGAAAGAGAAAGGGAACAGATGCAACCATACCAAGCTCTACCTCACAAGACATTCCTTCATGGGGCCATTTTGAGAGATGAGAGAGGATAGACCAAAGCATAACCCCTGGCTACCACCAGAAACTAGCTGTCATGAGGATATCTTGCAACTGTCTCATCATGGGTAGTCAGAAATTGCTACATGTTAGAATCTCAGGGGTGCTAGGTGAGGTCCTACTTTGAGCAATTGCTGATCATTCATGAGATCTGCCCCCAGTCCAGGTGAAAATATGGGGCTCCTGATGCTTTAAAAATGCTACATCTTGTCAGGTTCTCCATGCAACATTGTTGGTGGTTTCTTCTTTGGCCCTCCAGCCAAAAATAGTGGAGAGTGATGCATGGAAATCCTGCCACGCAGTGCTTTCTGAATATCAGCATTATTGTATTTTATTCTATCTGGATCAGGGAGGCAGACCTCTCTTGCCTGTTTGTTGAATTGTCAGAAATTACTACATATTGAGATTTGTAATAAATAAAGAGATTTTGATTGATAGATAGATTAGAGAGAGAGAGAGAGAGAGAGAGAAAGAGAGATGTCAGGACCTCAGTGTTGCATAGATGATAATTAACAATAACAATAATAATAATAATAATAATAATTTCTTACTTACCTCTCCCTCCGGATAAGATTTCAACATGCAGGAATTTCTAACAATTTATGAAACAAACACAGAATTTCTGCCTCCTGGGCACAAGAAAAATCTAACAGCAGTAACGTTGCAAAAGTACTACATGTCAGGATCTTCATGCAACCCTGTTGGTTGCTTCTGGCTAGAGGGCTAAAAAGGAAACTAAAAAGTCCTAATGTGGAGGTTTCCATATTTCAGCAGGCCATTGCAAATACTTTCCCCTTGGATGTAGACAACCAGCTAGTGACAGTCAAGGAGCCAGAGCGCATAAGATTCTCACACGGACCTCCCTGTGCTAGATAACTGTGCAAATTCCACGCCACTGCAATGTGAGGGAACCAGGATGCTCTCTGAAGCCATCATGGTGTGAAGGAGGGAGCATTCTTCTCCTGTGTGTGAGCGGCAACAGTTCCATGCAGTAGAAACAGATGTATTTGTATGTGGAAGAGGTTTGTGCTATATTAAATAGGCAAACAAGCCAGAAAGACAGAAATCAAATATTAGCTTTTCAAAGAGATCTTAATGCTGGTGGTTTAACCCACTCATGTTACCCACTCATCAGTTTTGGAGAGCTGTTTGCAAGGATGATGGATTGTAGAAGGAGAGGGGCTAGTGAAATAGCATGAGACAAGGGGCAGGCCTCTATGCAAGAACAAAAAAAAGGACTCAAAGCTGCCTTATACTGAATCAGATCATTGACTATTTTGGTTGGCCACCACTCCCCAGGGTCTCAAGAAGGGCTTATTTTCCCCAGCCTTGCCACCTGAGGCTCTTTCAACTGGAGATGCTAGGCGCTGGCACTGGGACATCCTTCATGCAAAACATGTGCTCTACCACTGAGCTATTGAGGATGCAGTTGAATTGTGCAGTTTGACAGTCAACTGATGGGATGCATGATTGCACCCTCTATATAAAAGCTGAGATGGGGAATCCCAAGGTAAAAAATAAGGCCTGCAGCAGCTTAGACAGACAATGTCCCTATGCCTCTATCATACACAGGATCAGCAAGGTGTTGATGGATTACTGGCCCAGCACCACAGATGAACTCCCAAATGGATTTCTTGCTTCAACTAATACTCTCCAAGTCACTTCTATTCTGCATGTCTGCAATTTTATCATGCAAGCAGAGAATTGGGCATTGGGGATCTAAAACTAAATAAATCAAAGGACAGGGCTTTGTTTGTGGTGTCACCCAGGCTTTGGAATGTCCTCCCCATAGAAGTTCAAATCATGCCAACATCATAAGCTTTGCATCACTAGGTCAAAACACTTGTATTTGCCAAGGTATTTTAAATTGACTATGTTGCTTAGTCTACTTTGTTGTTTTAGCTCCCTCTCAGTTGTTTGTTATGAAGGCTATTGTTTTATTATATATTTGTGTGATCAGCTTTACTCATACCTATTGTATACCACTTTGGAATTCATGAAGATGAAAGGCGGTCTGGAAATAGTTTGAATCAATAAATGAATGCCTCATTTTGTCAGGTTAGTTTAAATGAATCCATAAATGCTTTTGCAAGCTAGCTTATGGAAGTGAGCTAGTTTGTAGTCAAAGAAGCAGTTGGGGAGGCAAATATCACCTCTGTTGCTTCTCCCACCCTGCATTGGATGATCAGATGCCTCCAAGTTTGGGGCCTTCTGATCACCAATGGTGCAATCGATAGGCTTGCCCCCTTAATTGTTCATTCTGCTCTCTGAACTTAGATTTGGGCTTCACTGGGGTAGGGTGACATTTTTCAGCAGCGGGTACGGACTGCTCTCTCTCCTGCCAGCTGTAAAAACCTTCTGTTCTTTCGGCAGGGTTTAGACAAGCTTTTGACCTCTATGCATGTTGAGTTAATAGGATTCTGGGACCGTACCTTTTAGCACTTAATTAAATATTATGTACAGTGGAAAGAGAGCAAACAAAGACTCCCTGTAGCTGCCAAATGAAGAATGAGTGAATTCCCTCCCTCCTGCCCGCCTGCTGTTTAAAAATAGGTGGACTGGATTTCAAAGGGAAAGGTAACAATGTGTTAATATCTAGAGGGAAAGAGACAGGCCGGCACAATCTCCTGGAGACCTGGAACAGCTTATTCCTTAATGCCCATGGATCACGCAAAGTACTATGGCACTGTGGGAAAGGCATACAGGGCAGCAGCAGAAAGGCTGCCAACTTTTCTACTGGGCGCTGCTCCTGTTCCTTTATACAGCAGCTTGGCCTAAAGACATTTTGCTTTTACAACTAAATACCGCACTTTCCCTGCTCTAAAAACAAAACAAACAAACAACAAAAAAAACCCTGCTGGACATGCTGTTGAACATCAGAAGCGACAGTGGGGAGTCACGGCATTGTCTAAAGACACCATAAAGAAATGCGAGTGAGGAATGGCGAGGACGTGAGGAATGCTTTGAGTAGAAAAACTCAGAATAGACAATGACAGGAAAGAAGGACAAACAGTCTGGCTTTGCATGAGGCAGCATTTTATATGGGGAAGAATGGTCGCTTAGTGGTCGGACCCACACAGGTGATCCCCTGTTCAATCTCTGGCATCTCCAGGTAGGGCTGGAAGAGACACTTGTCTGAAACCCTGGAGATCTGCTGCTGCCAGTCAGTGTTGGCCATACTGAGTTAGATGGACCAACAGTGTGACTCTATGTAAGGCAGATCCTATGTTTCTATTTGCATCAGCTCTTACTTTACATTTAGAGGAAGGATCCCTTCTTGATCATCCCAGAGTGCAGGATGCAGAGTAATGGGCTCAAGTGACAGGAAGCCAGATTCTGGCAGGACATCAGGCAAAACTTCCTGAATGTTAGAGCTGTATGACAATGGAACCAGTGACCTGAGGAGGTCGTGGGCTCTCCCACCCTAGAGACCTTCAAGAGGCAGCTGGACAGCCATCTGTCAGGGATGCTTTAAGGTGGATTCCTGCATTGAGCAGGGAGTTGGAATTGATGACCTTGTGGGCCCCTTCCAACTCTACTATTCTATGATTCTATTAATAGCGCAATGATAGGAGGGTATGTTTTGCATACAGAAGGCCCTACATTCAAGCCCCGCATCTCCAGGTAGGGATGGGAAAGGCTCCTGCTTGAAACCATGGAGAGCCAAAGTTGCCAGCCTGAGTAGCACTGGACTTGATGAACTAATAAAAGCAACATCATATTCCCAAAATATGCTTTCGCCCGAGCCCATATTATTGGGCAGAATGTCCATCAGGTGGCGCTCATCTGTCTGCGATTCGCTTTGCAGGTGGTCCTGGCCATGGTGCTGAATCGCTTTGGTTCAAAACTGAGCCCATTAAATTTTCTGCCCAAAGTTAGAGGCCTAAACAGTTCAATATCTGTCCTCCCTTGACCGCACCCAGATCGTCACAGATGAAGCCTTGCTGTTGTAAGTCCTGGCCACTTGAAAACTCCCCCAAGTCAGTGAAAATAAATACCGAAGGGACAAAACTGTATTTTCCGCTTTGTCATTACCCATGTATCCATTCTTTCATGCCACAAACTTAAACTGGTTTAAAAGTCATTCTTTTTTCACAGGGAACCTTGGGAATTGTAGTTCGTTGAGCGGTGAGGTTAACGATAAGCGACACTGAGAATTACAAAATACCGACCAAGCTAAAATTCCCAGGATCCTTTGCAAGGTGGATATGTCCTCTCTGGCTGTGTGCTAGGTCAGAAGAGGCCACAGAATGGAGACTTCCTTCCAAATTGAGACATGTTCTATCTTACAGTGATGCAGCCAGCTGTGTTGTTCTGTGTTTTTGGTGATCACACGATGCTGTTTGTATGGCGGAAAGCTGCTCCTGCGGTAGGGACTGGAGATTAGAATCATAGAATGATAGAATAGTTGAGTTGGAAGGGGTCCTATAAGGCCATCTAGTCCAACCCCCTGCTCAATGCAGGAATCCACCTTAAAGCATCCCTGACAGATGGTTGTCCAGCTGCCTCTTGAAGGACTCTAGTATGAGAAAGGCCACAATCTCCCTAGGTCATCAGTTGCATTGTCATACTGCTGTAACAGTCAGGAAGTTTTTCCTGATGTCCAGCTGGAATCTGGCTTCCTGTCACTTGAGCCCGTTATTCCATGTTCTGCACTCTGGGATGATTGAGAAGAGATCCTGGCCCTCCTCTGTGGGACAACCGTTCAAGTATTTGAAGAGTGCTATCATGTCTCCCCTCCATCTTCTCTTCTCCAGGCTAAACCTGCCCAGTTCTTTCAGTCTCTCCTCATGGGGCTTTGTTTCCAGGCCCCTGGTCATTCTCATTGCCCTCCTCTGAACCCCTTCCAGCTTGTCTGCATCCTTCTTGAAGGGTGGTGCCCAGAACTGGACGCAATACTCAAGATGAGGCCTAACCAGTGCCGAATAGAGGGGAACCAGTACCTCATGTGATTTGAAAGCTGTACTTCTATTAACGCAGCCCAAAATGTTTGTTTTTTGCAGCCACATGTTTCATCATACTCTAATTAAAAGTTCCTAGGGCAGGATGGAGCTGTATCTGGACCACAGGTCACCCATTGGCCATTGCTAAGTATCATATCACCTTTCCTCTTCTTGGGAGTGACACGTTTAGGATTGGCATCTTATTCTTTCTTGCTTGGCTGTTGTTGACACCATTCCAAGCACACCGTTGTGTCATGAAGCATCAATATAAGGCAGAGTTATCAGATAAGCGTCTTTATCTAGAACTGCAGGGTCCCCATTAGTAGCAACTCTGTCGCTTCATTTCTCTGGGGAATAAGTGGCAGGTTTTTGTTCCACTGGTTGCTGAGAGCATATTTTAGAGTGGCTTCCTGGAGCATGGCTGTACATTTGGAAACGTCAGTTGTGCCCTACAGTTCTACTCAGGGGTAGGGCATAAATACTCACCACTCCCCAGGAAAATACAACTTAGAACGAAGAAGATATGTTGACAATTCAAAGGCAACACTCCCAAATGAACCTGCAATGAGGTCTACGTATGTATTGTGCTCTTGAGTTGTGGATAAGCAATGTCTCAGTTACCTTACCTTTGAGACCCCCGTGGTTATGTCTGCATTGCAGACCTAAACTGGTCCTGGAGTCATCCCTTCTCCTCAGGGAACCCTAAGAATGTTGATTTCATGCGGAAGGACTAACAGAGTTCTCAAATGCCTCACAAAACCTGAATCCCTACGTTTCTTTGGGAGAGGCCACTTACGTCTTTTAATTCGTTTCATGAGCCACCTTCTTCACATAATTCTCAACACAGGGATCCGTAAAACAACAATAACATAAATCAGAGGTGTTGAACCTCTCTCCGCTCGTAGGCCAAATTCTAAATTTGGAGAAGCTCTCAGAGGTGGGCGAGGCCAAAAGGAAAAGGCGTGGATCTAAAATGCCAGCATGTTGTAGCTTAAAACTATTACTGCTAGTAACTAAGCCTAGGCGAAGCATTTAAACCACAAGCCACAAACAACCATCTCGACCAAAGCCCAGTTCTTATGATCTCCATCCTGACAGCCTCATAAATCCAAGACGTACCCCCATCGATCAGCAAGGGTGACCCTACGGAAAGGAAGACAGGGCTCCTGTATCTTTAAGAGTTGTGTAGAAAAGGGAATTTCAGCAGGTGTCATTTGCTGGTGAAATTCCCTCTTCATCCCAACAGTGAAAGCTGCAGGAGCCCTGCTCAGCATGACCAGATACAAAAGAGGGTAGGGCTCCTGCAGCTTTCACTGTTGGGATGAAGCGGGAATTTCACCAGGTGCTGCATGCATACAAAAGTCTCCTGCTGAAATTCTGTTTTTTTATACAACTGTTAAACATGCAGGAGCCCTGTCTCCTTTCCATATGGCCACCCTAGATCAGCCAATGCCTAGCTGCAAGACAGAAAGTGAACCCTTGATTCTGACGGTTGCCTATTGTCTAAATATCTCTCCAAAGCCTCTTCCTTTTCGCTTCCTTTCCATCGCTCTGCCTTCCCATTTGGCACGCATGGCTCCTTTACGCCCATGGTTTTACAGCCCCCGAGACACATTGACAATGGGTTTTTCTTTGTTTAAAAATCCCCTCAATCCAACCCCAGCAGTCAATCTGCTCGTTAACTTTGCTGGTTATATGTCGCCGTTGTAGCTTCAGTGGCTGCTGTAAAAGGGTTGTAAAAAGTGCACTCAACAACCAAAAGCACTTGGCAACGCACTGCAGACGACGCTATGGCACAAGGGGCCGGATCCTGCTGGGTCAACAGCCCTTTTGTGCTGTTCTAAATCAGGCCTGGATATTGTGCCAATCAAATCCAATGACTATCCCAAGATCCTTTTCGGCTGTGTTTTACCAAGATACAGGGAATGAAGGGACCAAAGCTGTGCTGAACTGCACATCCTCCAGCAGAAAAAATAGTATTTTTTTTCCTGGAATTGAAAAGAATTGCAATGCCAGGTAATAATAATAATAATAATAATAATAATAATAATAATATATTTATTTCTTACCCGCCTCTCCCTCCGGATCAAGGCGGGGAACAACATCAATACAGACAATATCAAATACATAAAACTGATTGAAAGCATAGAGACTAATACATTATTAAAGTCAACCAAGTCTTAAAATTCGACTGGGTAGGCCTGCCGGAAGTGATCAGTCTTTATAGGTCTCTTGAATTCTAGGACAAAGCCATGGAATACTCAATGAACACAATCTGGACACCCTAGATGGCATCTATCCCTACCCAAAAAATCATACCATCCATCTTTCTCTAAATTTTGTAGTGGCCCAGCAGAGAATCCCCCCCCCTTCTCTTCCGGTAGGCATGGGTGGATTTTGTTAAATCTATTCCATCTATATTTTGTGGATTTCATTCTTTCATCTGCTCATTGGCAGAATCAGATTCTCTCTCTCTTCCCCCCCCCCCCCGGAATTTTGTTCCACTTCTGCTAATTCATAATTAGCATTTATGATCAGAGCTCTGGACACAAAGCCCTATGAAGAGAGACTGAAAGAACTGGGCATATTTAGCCTGGAGAAGAGAAGATGGAGGGGAGACATGATAGCACTCTTCAAATACTTGAAAGGTTGTCACACAGAGGAGGGCCGGGATCTCTTCTCAATCATCCCATAGAACCAATGACCTCGGGAGGTCATGGGCTCTCCCACCCTAGAGGCACTCAAGAGGCAGCTGGGCAGCCATCTCTCAGGGATGCTTTAAGGTGGATTGAGCAGGGGGTTGGACTTGATGGCCTTATAGGCCCCTTCCAACTCTACTAATCTATGATTCTATGATTCATGCATATTAATGTGAATTAGTGCAACTCCCCCCCACAAGGGAAACAAAAAGGTCCACAAATCCACAGAACAGGACTCAGAAAAAGCTGGTCTGTTGTGGAATCTGCAAGTTGGATTCATAGAAATTCGAACTCATTTCAATCCGTTGTGGATTTCTCCAACATCCCCAACCTCAAAGGATTCTGCTCCCTCAGTGGAATCCTCTGCACCTAACAGCATTTGTCCCCTGCTCATCTCTTTCCCAATAACCAAGCTTTGCCCTTGCTCTGTGACGCTTTGCTTAATTAGCTAAAAAGTGCTGAACAGTGTGCAGATTAAATAGGGCGGTGGTACAAACTGTTGCCTGCTGTTGTTTGCAGCACCCCAGGGCGAGAGGCCTGCTGAGCACTTTCGAGGCTACAGAGAAGCGAACAGCAGCACCCCATGGAGACCTGGAAGGTTCCATGGCTGTGCTGTCAGAAGGAGCCACCAAAAAGATGGCAGCTTCATAAATTACACCCCCTCAAATTCACCAGAGCGGCTTCAACAAGGTGTCCACATAAATTAAGGGACGAGGCCGGACAAACCAGGTCTTCCTTTCCCTTCAAAGAGGAACTTTTACCGTAGAAGAGACTCAATTGAAATAGCTTTCTTTTCCCTCAGAAGGGAACTTTTACCTCAGAATAGGCTTTAACATTCCAAAGGGAAATAAAATTTCACCTCAGAAGAGGCTTTAAAAACTCTTTTCCTTCAGATAAGGTTATTTCAGGAGGGGGAAACCCACAATCCTAAAATGTGGAGAAGGGGAAATTGCTATTCTGTCCACTTCGCCAGTAATATATGCTGTAAGTATTTCAAAATACTGTTTTCTGGGGGCAAGATAATTAGAAGGGGAAACAGAAACATTGGAAAACTGTTCAGAAGTTGGAGATGATGGAGAGCATGGTGGTCCACCGTTCCTGTAGGAGCAGGCCACCAGAAGCATTTCACAGGGCCAGCCTACTTCTGTTTCTTTCCATGTACAATTCAAGGTGATTTCGCTAAATATTTTGCCAATGAAATCAACCCATGTATATGTAAGTCCGAGGCTGGTTTCCCCTCACGGTCGCAGTCCAGTCGGAGGAGTGGGGGGGGGGGATCATGAATTATCTCCCAAATTAACTGTGCATGAAATTGGATAGACAGAATAGCTCAGCCCGCCTTTTATAGAAAAGATTTATTAATGGACTATGAAACCTCACAGAAAAGACAACAAGAAGAGCAAGAAAGTTGCTTGACAGGTTATATGAAACAACGGATCCCTGAAGCACAATTTATAGAGTGGAGGGAGGAATACACACACACGGCTTCCGTTAGAATCTAATCCTCTGTTGGGAAAATTGGATAGCCCAGAATAAGTATTAGAGAACCCAGGGATGGTCATCTCCTGCAATTTTGCCCACATGGAACATGGTGCGGCAGATCTTGCTTCAGGTGGTTACCTGCCTTGGGCCGTGCCTGCAAGCCATAATGATGGCCACCAATTTGGATGGCTTTAAAAGGGGGCTTAGACAAATTCCTATCTACTAGTCCTGGTAGCTATCTGCTACTTCTAGCAGCTGAGGTGGTAAGTCTATGTACACCAGTTGCTGGGGAACATGGATGGGAAGGTGCTTCAGCACTTAAGTCCTGCTTGTGCGGTTCCAAGAGGCATCCGGTTCGCCACTGTGTGAACAGAATGCTGGACTAGATGGGCCCTTGGTCTGATCCAGCCAGGCTCTTCTGATGTCCTCACATTCCAGAGCTCAGAGTAACATGGTTTCCTTTTCAGTCATTGAAGAGGGTTTTGTGAAACTCCTGCGGGGAAGAGATGAGTGAACCGTGTCCTCACTCAGTGCATTAGCCAGCCTGGACATGATAGTCATCTTAAACTTTTTGAAATCTTGGCCCATGAAGACGTAAAGGACAGGGTTCATGCAACTGTTGGCAACTGCAATGGAAGTGACAATCGGCACCCCAATCCCGAATAAAGCATGGACCTTGTCCTTTGAGACAGAGCGGTGTTGTGTTTCCAAGAGGTTGAATGCATGGTAAGGACACCAACATAAGAAGAAAGTCAGTATAATGGCAACGATTATTCTCAATGGCTTTTTGATCTTGGTGCGACGGTTCCTCTGCAGCCGGAAAATCATTATAACATAACATGACGTGATAATGGTCATCGGGACGATGAAACCAACCAGGAAACGAGTGACATTTACTATTGTATGTCTCATTTCACCAAGCTGGTGGTCAGAAGGGGACCAGGACAAGGAGAAGTTGTTAAAACAACGGACGTGGCCTTTCTGCATTCTGATGTCTCGGAAAAAAAGGGAGGGGGAGCTCATTAAAAAGCCGAGAGCCCAGATGAGAATGCACAGCAACCAGGCCACCTTCGGATTCCGGTGGTTTTGGGACCAAACTGGGAAAACCACCGAGATGCAACGATCAAAGCTGATGATGGTCAATAAGAACACGCTGGTGTACATATTGAGGTTGAGAAGCAAGGAGTTGACTTTACACATGGTTCTGCCAAAGACCCAGTGGTAGTTCATGGCTGTGTAGGCGATGTTCAAAGGCAGAAAGACGTTGAAGAGGAAGTCGGCAGCTGCCAAGTTGAGGAACCAGATGGCGTTGACGGACTTCTTCATCTTGAGCAAGATTATGGCCATGACCAAACCATTGCCCAGTAAGCCCAGGAGGCAGGTCACGCTGTAGACAATAACAGTGAGGATTTGAACAATGGGCTCAATGTCAGAGGCTGGCTGTTGGGTAGGGACCACTTCAGTGATTAAGTCATAATCCAGATAATAGTAGTCGTCATCCACACTCGAAGCATTTCCAGGACTATCCATGACCTGTTGGAACACAAATCGGTCAAAATGTTAACTTTGGGGCAACACAACTTACAGTGCACAAGGACCAGGAATCCCAGAAGAGGGGGGAGCGATGTGAGTCATGATTGCTATGGGGTGTGCGGGTGGCTGTGTATGTACATGTGTATTGGGTGTGCCTTGCTCACCAATCCTCCAAGCCAGCAGTACATGCAGCCATCTCATCTCCATATTTTTGAAGGCTCGTGAGCAAGACACTCTCGCATCCAAGAGCAGGTTTCCACTTTTGTAAGGGGAGGGGGAATCCGACATTACACGCCTGTATATAATGAATTTATGGTTATGCGTTCCTCTTATACCTCTGCATTTTATGGTGAGTATGTCTGTGGTGGCTGGAAGAATGGTGGATTTGCATATGTGTGGACTGATTGGCGGAGAGGGTGAAGAGAAGGGTGTGTGATATATCAACTGTGTGGTGTGCCTGTGTGAGACAGACAGGGATTTGATGCAAGGTGGGTTAGATCAAGATAGGGTGGGAGAGGGACAATATGAGATTGGGTTTAGACTAGGGATAGGACTTTAGGTTTGAGAAGAGAGAGAGAGAGAGAGAGAGAGAGAGGTCTGTGGTGATTGTGCAGGGATTGATCGAGAGAGTAATTCTGGAGTATTATGTAGGAGAGGATCTTCTGCTCTTGGCTACATAAGAGGGAGGTCATAAAGGGAGCAATTCAAAGTTATAAAGTAATGTCTGTGTGTCCCTACAGATATAGGACTGAGTAAGGGTTGGGGCTGAGCCTGAAAGGTCCACGTGGCTGCAAAACAACTTCAGAGAATGTTCCAGGTATCAGCCTTAGTGCATGCTATGGTGAGGCTCAACAGGCTGGGTCAATGCCCCATAAGAATTGAGCATGCCCCCTACAACATGCCCCAGAATCCTTTGCAGGAGGTACTCTATGACAGATGAGTCAACACAGACAGAGTTACCCAGAGGTAGAAAGTCTACTGAACGCTGCTTTAAATAAAATGGTGTGTGGAATGTGAGGAATGTTTTCCAGCTGTCATTTAACAAACGGGGAGGGGGGGGAATACTTTGGCAAGCAGAGTGCATTGTTGTAAATAATTCAATATGTAATAAATAGAAGACTAACATGTTTCTCTCTCTCTCACACACACACAGTTTGCTAAAATACAGACCCTTGTGAGCTTTGAAATTTTAATGGAGATAACTAACGGCATCACTTGCAGTACTCAAAACGGATGTCAAAGACAATACGGAGATGAATAAATACTATGTTATACCCTAATCAAAAAAGAACAATGCAAGTGGAAAAATGAGCCAGAAAACTTTCTGGTTTACTGTCAGAAATGGCCTTCGATTTTCTGCTGAATTTTGCCTAAAGGGAACTTCTGAGTTGTATTTGAAGTTCCTATGAGGCTCACAAGGACTTTTTAGGGCAGCAAAAAGTTCCAATAAAACCGCTGAAATTGCACAGCAACGTTTTAGGGCTGGCGGTTTGGATGTGAGCGGGGGATGGAAGCATGACAAGGTATCAAAAACTGAATCTGTGAAAAGCGAAGTGGCCTTGGCTCTCAATTCTAGCCTCTGCCATCCAGCACTGCAACTGTTTGCTGCAGGTTGGGACAAAGTTTGAAAGTCTCTATTGTGCATGACAAGCAATGCAGGCCGCTGTCTCAGCACATTTCCTCAAACACCAGGCAGGAAACCCCGAATTAGCAGCCTCCTGACTCAGCCAACGTTCGCCATCGCCGCTGGCCACGGGCATCCAAACATTTCCTTTTGAATTAAAAAAATGGCGGCACGCCAAGCTCAGCCTTCCGCAACAATCCCACTGGCCGCACAGCTAATAATTTGGACAGGACGCCTGGGAGTAAATCGGGGGGGGGGGGGCGTGTGCCCAACTTACTGTACAGCGCCAGGGAATAACACCAAAGGGGGGTTGTAAGGAAAGATCTCTCATTTTCCCATGGAACAGCCCAATGCTGGCAAAGCAGGAAGGGTCCCTCACCTCGGTGGACAAGTGAATGGAAAGGCATGGGAAAACTGCTAAGCAGCTCCTTGCCCACAGGGGGAGGATCCCTTACTTCACCCCCTCTCCCAATTAACCTCTCCAGTCCTCACCATGGGTCTGCGGTAGAAGGCCTGGCTCTATCTGAGACCATAAGACCAGGCAGGTGAGACCTCAAGATCTTCTCCACTGACTCAATCCACAGGGACCCTCTGAAATAACAAACGCTGGACAGTTTGATTGCTTCCAGAACCAGGTTCATCTATGGACAACCAACCAAAATCCCATGAACATCTTCTGTCCAGCTTATCCTCTAGCTTGCTAGTCCAGGAGGCCACCTGGGGTTGGACTGCCGCTGGGGTTTCTAAAATATTCCCCTTGAGTGCCAATGCGCCTATGGACTCCTCCCTTGGCTCCCTGTCCCTCCTGATATTTATGTCCTTTCCTGAGACTTTTTGCAATTAAAGAAAATTAACTGGGAGGCTGGCTTTCACTGGGAGCTGGAGACTTCACCGCCACAATGGCAATCCAACGGGGACAATTCATATGGACATCCCCGAACACTGCAACGAAGTATGAAATTATTCCTTGCGCTTCGGCCTTGGCTGCTCCCTCCCTGTCAAACTGGATTTGTGCACAGAGGAACTTTAAAAAAGAAAAAAAGAAATGAAAAAAGAAAGCACACTGACTTGCATAAACCTGTTCTTTCTGCATCTGTGACCCAGCCAACCTCCCAGAGTTTGGATGGGTGGGGAAAAGGTACCGTCGTCAGGACTTGAAAGTAACAGTGACAATCCAGATTTAGCATGCAAACTGACTTCTTTCTTGGAATTTGGTTACAAGGCAGTCCAGGCGTGTGATTAATGGAAATGGTAAGCAGATGTGGGAGAAACATCTGCCTGGAGGTTTTAAAGTCCTGCTAGCTGTCTTGTCGTCCTGACAACACTCATAAAACACAGCGGCCACTGAGGCAGCACATTTCCCCAATGTGGAGACGGCCGGGTTCTTTCCTACGGCTGGATGAAGCTGGTGTGTTTTCTCCTTCACACCCATCTGCCTTCAGACATTCTGCCGTCAGAGCTTCATATCTAGAAGCTAATGCATGGAGGACGCCTCCAACAGTTACATCACCCTCCTTGATGAATGAGCCTTTGTATGCACAAAAGAAATCACGATTATATTTATATTGGCCTTCTCAGAAAAGTCAATGACTGAAGACTGGGCAAGCATTAAAAAACCACCGAAGATCTTGTTACTTAAGTATTATATGGCTTCTATTATGGAATATAGAGTGGGATCCAAAGGAATATGCTAAATATGCCGGAGGAGTTGAGCAAGCCGGGTAGGATTTCTGACTTTCCCCCCATTTCAATGGCAGAAAAAAACTTTGCTTCCTACTGGCCACACTTTGACACCAACCACTAGAAATTCTCCCAAGTTCAAAAGTGGTTCAGCAGGCATTGAGCCATGCTAAAAAAATGAAACCTCCACATTCAGAAGAAATCTACCTCTGAAATACCAGACGGGACAAACCACAAGGGATCCCTGTGCCTAATAGTCCACTTCTGGGTCACCTAGAACTGGGGTCTCAGCATGGTGCCCGTGGGCATCAATATGCCAGCGGAGTCTTCTCTTAGTGCCCTTTAGCGTTCTGGCTTGTCACACTGATGCATGCTCTCTCTCTCTCTCTCTCTCTCACACACACACACACACACACACACACACACCTTCATGACAGCGGTGTGGAGAGTACTAAATCCTTGGGAGGGATGGTGTATCGGACTGACCTCCCCTCCCCGGTCCTCCTGCCTAGAGTGACCAATTGCCAGGATTTCCCCAGATTGTCCTGGCTTTTGTTCTATCCTGGGTGTCCGGGGGGGGGGGGGGTCTGTAATTTTCTATAATGTCCTGGAATTACACACATTCCCCTTCAAGGCCATCATTCCCCCCCACGCACTGTTCCGAATGGGGCCTTAAAGGAGAAAGTGTATCATTGCCAGACATTAAAGAAAAGGCCCCAATTGGAGCAGAGGGCTCCCCAGAATGACACGCTTTCCCCTCCTTTGCTCCAATCAGGGCCTTAAAGGTGCCTCCGGAAAGCGCATCATTCCCCCCTGCCACTGGGTGTCCTCTTTTTTGGTTTCCCAAATGTGGTCACCCTGCTCCTTCCTATCACAATTATGCCCCTCCTCCAGCCTGCCCAACAGAAAGAGTCCTTCCTGTGCACCTTTTTTTCTGCACAGCCTGCTGAACAGCTGACCTTAGAGAGGGGCACTGCAGGCAGAAAGACAGCGGCAGGTAGATAAAGTACGAACCTGAGAACACCTAGGCCAAGAGAAGAGCGGGGTTTAGGACAGATGAAGAGGGACAAAACCATGGAAGGAAGATGAAGAGGCCAGAAGAAGGGCTCTAGAATAATAATAATAATAATAATAATAATAATAATAATAACAACAACAACAACAACAATTTATTTCTTACCCGCCTCTCCGTCTGGATTGAGGCGGGGAACAACAACATGATAAAATACATAAAACTGATTAAAACATGACACATATTATTAAAACTGTAAAGGGTAAAGGGAGTTTGGAGAGAGGAGAAGCAGATGTGCCCAGGAGCTGCAGAGGCGAGGAAGGGTGACCTTCAGGGATGGATTCAGAATAACCAGCCAGTGCTTTGGTTGGAGGCTTCTTGCTTGGCTCAATTAGTGTAAAGGGAAATATGAGATCCATGCAGCAAGAGGAGCAGATGAACAGACCTTTAAGATGAATATTATATCCAAAGGCTAGTCTCTGGCAGCAGCTTAAAGATGGACACTTTTTATGGTGCCACCTCCTTGGAAGTGTGAATGGGGAAGATGAGGAAGTAGGGAGACCTGCGTTTCCCACTCTGGGCCATTTCCAAAGACGGAAGGGACGGAACTTTTACGTGAGTGGAATGGGAGATGGGCAATAGGGCAAAAGCCAATGCATGGGCCTGGCCTTCCCCAGAGAGGGAAACTCACATTCGCCCAATGAAGGACAAAGCAGTAAAAACAAATTGCACAGGCTGGCTGGATGTAGACCACAAGAGCCGCATGACATATTCCCCAAATAAACAGCTGGGGATGAACATTTCCATTAATTTCCCTCCATCTGGCGCTCCTGGCAATCGCTCACTTTCTATCTGGTATACGACCAACATCCTTCCGTGACTCTACCAAGGACTCTGGGCTCTGCTCTCATTTTGAAACAATCAAAGAAGGGTCTGGCGTTGCGAGTACTGCAAAGGATTCTTCAAGAATAACAAGCATACTTGAAGATAACACAAGACCGTGGCTTTCCCATCACCACATTTGCTTAAATTCAGGTCCACCCTACCCATTACGCAGAATGAAGTGGCAGACTGAGGCCACCAAATTCTGGACTGCACTGCTTCAGGTTGCAGGTGGAGGGGGGTTGCGTTTTTGAACACTCTCACAGGTAAGGTAACTCTCTTCGTGTAGAAATGGTACAGTACAGAATTCAGAGGAATCAAATCTCCATTCTATTTATCTGGGACTAAAACAACAAGAAACGCAGCCCCAAGCCCTCTACCTGACCCCAATTAGGGGTCTGCCTTATTCCCCTCCTTCCTAGTTGCCTCATCCACCCCACCACCCCACCAGGGACTGACAATCTGGCACACTGCTCTGAGCCTGAAAGCCAGCTTATCTTTCCAGATCCGTTATACACTTCTCTCTGTTTGTTTTCCAAAGTCATTACTTTCCAGAAGGAGATAAGGATGTGTGCAGAGTTGGTACAGGGAGAGCTGCTTTTGTGTACTCAGCATCCCCGGCTTGACGCAAACGCTATCTAGTATTTGGTGGGAGCTGGAAGAAGGAGGGGAAAAGAGGAAGAGCAGGGATGTGAGGTCAAGACAAC
This sequence comes from Anniella stebbinsi, assembly GCA_029215795.1. NCBI lineage: Eukaryota > Metazoa > Chordata > Lepidosauria > Squamata > Anniellidae > Anniella > Anniella stebbinsi. The sequence continues at coordinate 22,487,327 of JARDYH010000010.1, forward strand.
ACTAGGGAAACAGCACATCGATACCCATCAGTTAAATCTCTCCTTGCCTTGGAGGTCCGGCAGGGATATCGTCTCCACCTACACAAAGCTTGGTCTTGCTTTCTTGCACTGATATACGCAGCCAGTTTCAGCTCCTGCTGGAAATGTGTCCAACCCAGGTTGGGACTAGTTCACACAGCTCCCAAATCCCAAGTCAGCAATAAGTCGTTCATGCCGGCCATATTTTCAACCCAGGCAAGGCTGAACTGACAGTCCTGCCCTTTAACTCCTCTGTGGATAAAGACATAAGCAAAGGGCATCTGAACTCCTGCTTTTTACACATTTAACTTACTTACTGGTCCTAGAAACATTACTAATCATGGAGCTGTAGGGGAAGCCGGCATGATCCTGTATGATTAGGAACCAAAGAGCCAATCTACATGTTGTTGTTTTTAAAAGCCTGCTTACACCGACCACTTTGATTTGGAAGAAAAAGCAGCTGGGAGGAACCCAATCCAGGCTGTGCTCCCAATCCAGAAGGGGAGGCTGCACTAGTTTCCCACTAAATCTGGCCCCACTCTGCTGCTATTAGCCCCTAGAGGAGCTGTTTATTGTTATCTTTAGAGGCAACCAGCAGCCAGGCAGGGGGTGATGTTGAACCAAAAACTAGCTAGTTTTTAAAATTTTTCCATGGCTTCCTTTTCTTCAACATAAAACTGGATAATTTAAGCATGCTTTCTATAAACAAGATTGAATATTGTGCAATTTGGCCCAAAGGACCTTTTCTGTGGTGCCCCCCCCCCAATTATGGAACAATCTCCCCGATGAGGCCGGCCTGCTGCCAACATTGTTATCTTTTCGGCACCAGGTCAAGCCTTTTCTTTTCTCCCAGGCATTTAACAGCTTATGTTGAGTTTTTAACTGAATTTTTGGCCAGGCTGAGAGTTTAAAAATTGCTAAAAACGTTAGCTGCTTTTTTGTGGTTTTAAATTTTGTATATTGTTTTTTAATGTTCAATCTTTTAATCTTTGTAAACCGCCCAGAGAGCTTCGGCTATGGGGCAGTATATCAATGATAATAATGATAATAATAATAATGATGATAATAATAATAATAATAATATAATATCAGCCAGCACTTGAACCCAGAACTTCCTGTTCTGTGCATGGGTGTGAATTACTCAAGGCTACAACATGGGAGCAAGCAAAGCAGCATTGCTTTTTGGGGGCTCTAGCATGGATCCAGTCACAACTCATCCCTGTCAGCTGGTTGGTTCCTTTGGCTCAGCTTATAAATGCTTCCAGTTTAGGCCTGGATGACACCTAGATGCTACCCTTGTTTGTGTGATCCTCGAGCCTTGCTCCTGGCACCCCCCAACCAGCACAGCCTGCCCCAACAAAAGGGCAAAGCAAGGCCTGTTTTCATCTTCAAGAAACCAACAGCGAAAGCAGAGAATTCATGGCACCCAATGAGCACTCAATGAGCATCCAAAGAGGCTGGATTTTGAGAGGTCATGGCAAGCATTTTGCGGGCAGAAACTGGACACGTCGCTGCAGAATGAGCAATTGCGGTCCACCCCATGCCGGGCGGGTTGCCCCTGCGCTGAATTCCTAACCGCTCCCCAAATCCGATTCAGCATCCATCAGCAGCAATTGACTGACTGGAAGGAGCAATTTCCTCTCCAATATATATCTGACGTGGGCATTAATTAAAACCCTCCGACGCTGATCTCATCAGTCCAGCTCGGCGCACCGTGTAAACAGCTCGCACACATTTTAATGGCCGGCACGTGCCGCACCATTTCTATTCCAGGAGGCCGGCTTGGATTGCAAAGGACAGGAAGGAGAAAGGTGAGGTCCACCTCCTGATTCGTTTTCCACCACAACCATCATGGCACCTTGGCTTCCGGGGCAATCCATGCACCGGTTTTCAAGGGCTGTAGCCTGGCGGGTGGTGTCAATAGTGCAGGGACCATCTTTTAAAGAAAGGGAAAAGCAGGTAGATGGATAGACAGACAGAGTGACAGGCTGCCCTCTCATAGACTAGTGAAGAGACTCAGGTCGCAAACAACCCTCTTTTCTTTCTGGAGGTCTCAGCTTGGTTCTGCATCATCTCATCAAAACATAACAAGAGCCCTGATGCTAGATCAGACAAGGCTCCATCTAGTCCAGCATTCTGTTCACATAGTGAGCAGCCAGCTGCCCACGGCAAGCCCACAAGCAAGACATGAGTGAGACAGCACCCATTTGGGGGCTAGGGTCAGAACTTTGGTTAACTCCTTTCGAGTTCTGAATGGATTTAACTGAAATCCGGAGCGGATTCACTGCCCCTCTAGAATAGGAGCCGCCAGCATCCACTGTCCAATGCTGAAGAAACCACCAAGCCCGTTCTTTTGTGTAAATGGGCTTTTTTACAGCCATCATTTGTGCAAAATGGCTCTTTATGGAAACGACCGAACAGCCATTTTGTGGCTTGGCAGAGAAGCAGGACATGCAGTACAAGGTGCACCTTGCAAGGTGCCCTGTGGGGACCCGGTGTGCAGTGTGGACAGGTGTGCCGAGTTTGGCCATCCCAGCTAGGGGATGCCTCAAAGAAATCTAAAATGGTGTCAAACGGTTTGGGATTTCTATGAATTCAACTCTTGGATTCTGCCACAGATTAGCTTCTTCCGAATTACACGGATTCTATGGACTTGCAAGTCATCGTTTTTAACTTTCTGGAAATTATTATTATTATTATTATTATTATTATTATTATTATTATTTTAAATGGCATATACGTTTCCAATCTCTCTTCAGCCTCAGGTGTGTAGTGATTTTGCATGTGTGTGTGTGTGTGTGTGTGCTCTGCTCATTGATAGTTCACTGAACTCAGAAAAAATATGCAAAATGTTATGCGCCAGCAAAGGCTACATAAATTGCAGTGGATGCGGGGAGGAGGGGGGGATATCTGATTCCCTCAATGAGAAGGTGACGGGACGAAAGTCACCTGACAATCTGAAAAACAGATTTTAAAAAATCCATACGTCTCTATCTGCCGCCTAGGAGTTGTCCTTGGTTCTGCATGGGCTGCCTCTGACCAGGTCTCTGTTTTGCTTCCCGACTGTCTTTCAGTGCCAGGCTTCATGCAGGAAGCAGGTAAACCTCTCTCACTTGCTGCCTACTGGTTGCTTCACCCTCCCTTTCAGTTTCCAACCTGCTAAGCCTGCAATCTTCCACTATTCAGATGCTTTTCTCTTCCTGGTCACCTGGAAATGATTCATATTCGCCAGAGGTGACCAAGCAACTGGCTATTTAAAAGCTGGAATGGAGGGGGACCAAAAGCAATGGGGAAAGAAACACAGAGCACTCACCCTGGTCCTGCAGCGCTTTATTATCCCACTTGCTTCCTGTTCGGTTGTTAGAGGTGGGATCAGGCACCACAGGCTTCATCAGTCCTTTCCATGGTACATGTTTTGTAAAATGCAGCCCATCTAGACTTCTTAATCTATCCTCGCCCAAAGCAACACCCTCTTTTGGCCAGCTGGGACCCACACCCCCACACCCCCACCCACCCACCCACACCCAACTGAAATTGGATCCTACTTTTCAAGCCAAGATATTTGAATCTCAAATTGATTTGGGTCTGTGCATAAGCCCTAAATGCAAAAGAAAAGTTTTTTTAAAAAAGAAATGGAAAGAAAAAGAGCAAAAGACCTTTTAAAAGAACCACTTTGCTCATGGAGGGAAGGATTTAATTTATGACCGGCTTATATCTCTGCAGAGACGGCCCTTTGACTCAGCACCAGGTGCTCCTTCAGGGAAGAACATCTTTCAATCCTGCACATTCTGTGGCCTAGAAGGCTTGCTGGAAATTCTCTTCAGCAGCTTCTCTACAAATCTGTACACTGTCAGCGTTGGCCAAGCTCTTTCTGAGCCCGGGCCCACCAGCTGGAAAGATACGGGGTGGGACAAAATGTTGTTTCACGCTTCCCTAGATAAATACCAGCCACAGGAGAGGGCCCTGCACTGCCAAGCATGTAGATGGAGAAAGAGTTCCCCCCCCCCTTTTCTCCCCTTGGAGATCTTCAACCAGGGGAAAGCTCTGTTTTTCAATATAAGCACAGGTTGCGTTGCACACGCAAAGGGCTCCTTCACACAGAGCATGTGTTGTGCAATCAAGATCAGTTACCCACTAAAGTTTGTGGGTCCTTTTCATGACGTTGTCATCCTCCGGTGCCTTTCCTGCCATTTCTTAGCTTTATTCCACCATGATTAAACTCGCCAAAATTGCAGTAACAAATATACGTCACCATCAAAAGCTGGTGTAGTTCCGGGATAGCGCAGTATTGCTGCGATGTTGCAGCGCCATCTGCTGGCTGTATAAATGGAACATATGGAACAAAAGAAATGGCCAAGAAAGGGGGGGGGGGGGAGGCATGTGTATTGTGCCCGGAAAGAATCTGCAAGAAGTTTTTAATGTAGCAAAGCCCAGATTCAGCACCAGGCTTCCCCTTTGTAAGTCTGTGTTAGGTTGCTTCCCCAGAGACTGGTCACAGGAGGAGGTAAACGTGATATGATGCTAACAGGCGGGGTCAAGGTAGCTGTCATCTTGCCTATGGAGGACCTTCTCTTCAGGGAATGACCTGGAGCCTCCTGAGCCAAAAACTGTGGATGAGCTGCCTGCTTTGAGGGTCCAGATGAGGGGGTCTCAGGCAGAAAGTGTTCAATCACAGCACTTGCTACCTAAGATCCCTTTAACTGAAGATGTTGGAGATGGAACAAGGGACCTTTTCCATGCAAAAGCCAACGGCCGTTTCCTTCCCGGGACACAATAGTGACATCATGAGGATCTTTTTGAATCAGGTTCACAAACATGGTGGGGTGCAAAAGGGTGAACCCCACCTCCCTACACATTGCAGTTCTGATTCACCTCCTCCACACACATAGTTAGTATTCAAATAACTAACATCAGATACATTAAGTGTGTGTGTTTCACATATGGTCTGGTGGGCGGGGATGCTCCCATTCCAAGAAAATTACTGCAAAGGGCAGGCTGACCCCAAAGGGATCTATGGACAAAAACATGCAATGCGTTCTAGCAGAACACATTATGATAACTCTTCTTATCGCATGTTGCCCATTACAGCCTTGATCATGCATTATCTAAAAACACCCACCCACCCACACGTCTCAATGCTAAAATGGGAGTTTCAGCCATCCTAGAAGAACGGCCACCCTCATGTCTAACTGGACGAGGGAGTAGCACCCTATGGAACACCCCGACACCCTAGTCAATAGAATCATAAATGAGTGCCCTGCCTCCAGTTTCTGATTTGAGTATAATCAGATTAGTAAGTTAAATATTATACAAATGACGTAAACATTATGCTCGATATAAAGACCGGGATGGAAAAACCTCTGGGATAGTGTTGAAGGGGGGGTTGTCAGGGGACACAGGTCAAAAGTGGAAAGGGACACCCCCTTTCTCTCTCTTTCTCTCTCTCATCCTCCGTTCCTGCTCAGCATGCTGCTAGGGGAAAGGCAGACCTCTGGATTGATTGCCAAGAGAGGGCTTTTGAAATTAGGTTGAGAGGTGAAGGTTGACCACCCCTGACCAAGATTATTTCTTTATTTATATTATTGCATTTATATACAGCCCCATTGCTGAAGCTCTCTGGGCAGTTTACAAAAAAATAAAAACATTGAACATTTAAACACCAATACACAAAAATTAAAAGCCTAAAAAGCCTAAAAACAGACTACATATAATGTTAAACTGTCCAAGTCAGTTAAAAAGCTCAACATATGCTGTTAAATGCCTGGGAGAAGAGAAAAGTCTTTACCTGGGGCCGAAAAGAGGACAGTGTTGGCACCAGGTGAGCCTCGTCGGGGGAGATCGTTCCACAATTGGGGGGGGCACCACAGAGAAGGTCCTCTCCCTTGTTGCAGTCCTCTGAGCTTCCCTCGGAGTAGGCAACCGGAGGCGGACCTTAGATGTTGAAGGTAGCGTTCAGGTAGATTCATGTTGGGAGAGGCGTTCCTTCAGGTATTATGGTCCCAAGCCATGTAAGGCTTTATAGGTTAAAACCAGCACCTTGAAGTGGGCTCGGAAACGTACAGGCAGCCAATGCAAGGAAACAGCATTCACATTAGGGTGACCATCTGAAAAGGAGGACAGGGCTCATGTAACTTTAACAGTTGTAGAGAAAAGGGAATTTCAGCCAGTGTCATTTGTATGCAATTAGTTCCTGATGAAATTCCCTCTTCATCACAACAGTTAAAGTTGCAGGGGCCCTGCCTTCTTTTGTATATGGTCACTCTAGTATAGTGCCTGCAACTTTAACTGTTGTGATGAAGAGGGAATATCACCAGGAACTAATTGCATACAAATGACACTGGCTGAAATTCCCTTTTCTCTACAACTGTTAAAGTTACATGAGCCCTGACCTGGATTTTATCTGGTCAGCCTAATTCACATGATCTTTTGTGGATGCGACAAGAGTCAGTGAACAACTCCAGGGAGTCCCTAATTGGCAAAGAACTCTTCTGGATGACTCACCAGCTATTCTGGCTATGGAACCCTTGTGAACTATCTCAGATTAGCCTTCTGAGGTTTTCTTGATGGCCAGGCCCCTATCACTTGGCCCAAATCCTTTTCCTCCGTGGTTTCATGTCTTTGTTACAGTTTCCCCCATTTTAAAAGGTGGGAATGCCTCTCCTAAAACAAAATGGTATGTCTATTAGCGTATTTTCCAGTAACATCCATATTTTTGTATGACTAAATCTGCGTGGCAATTCCAGAAAGTTTTAAAAAATGGTCCACAGGTCTATTGGTTCTGCGTGATCTGGAAGATGCCAGGCCACTGCAGAATTTGTGGGAGAAATTTATAGAAATCCAATGTCATTTGAATCCATTTCCTATTTCTACAACATCCCTCATCACAAGCAATGTGATACATTGGCTGAGAGCAAAATAAAAAAAGAGGGGGGGGGGGGAGAGTCCCGTCTGCTCCCAAGATCGTTAAAGGTCCCTTTCATCTTCTATTATTTTGTTATATTGGCTGCTATTAATTTCAGCCTTGCCTTGCATTCCACAGACTGTAAAAGAGGCTGATAAAACACACTGGTTTTCTGCACAGCGAGCATTTCCCAAGCTCCACCTTCGATTCTCCATTCTGCCTTCTGCTGCACAGGGAGGAATGCAGGAGCGGCTCTGACTTTTTTATGGCCAGGTAGCATTTGTTGCGAAACAGAACCTCCTAGATTTGCAAGGGCGGGAAAGAAGGCTCCAGCTCTCAGAGGGCAGCTGTTGACGGAGGTCAGGCTGAGCAGGGCTGTTTTCCTCCACCACCCCACCATCGACAACAAAAGGCTGAGCATCTCAGAGACACGGTTCTTTTTTGTGTGGTTCAGTGAAATCAGGCACACAATCACATCAAGACTTCCGCGGCGTTTTAGCAGTGCGCTGCTGCGCTGCTAAGCAGCGGCAGGGGAGGAGATGCAAAGGAACAGAAGAAATCAAGAGCTGCAGCAAGCTGGGCACACTTTGGCGGTGGGTTTTGCTTTTAAAAACTCTTCTAATTAAACTGCAATTCTGAAGGACTGGCCGAGCAAACCAGAAGAACCCTAACGAGGTAGGACAAGGCAAATCCTCTCCTCCGTAACAGAAGAAAGCACATCTGGAGCACTGGCAGCTGTGTAAACCCATTCTGGGTGGGCCATAGGGACTCCGCTCTTTCTCATACATGCACATATGCATACACACCTGAGATACTTGAGGAATTTAATCTTTGTGGGGTTTTTTTTAAAAAAATTGCAGATTAACATGGAAAGAGGTTAAAATAAACTAATGGGTGGACGCATGCAGAAATGACACAAGCTGGCAATAGCAAAACATCTCTCTCTCTCTCCCTCGTCAATATCCACAATTTGGTGAAAGTGAGCATTCACTTTGCAGTTCTGAAGATTTTGCACCTCCCCATCGTTAGAACGTGCAGCATAAATGATGCAAAAAAAATATGCAAATGGACGCACACAGGCACGATTTCCACAGGTTGCAAAATTCAGCTTTTTCGTTGCAGGATTTGGAGCACAACGGTGCAGCATTCCTGGGGTCAAATCAAAGGCAAACTCATCAAGGAAAGGGCCTGTTCTACCAAGTGATTTTTCTGTAATTCGCTGATCGACGCAAACACAGCGCACATTTTGAGTAGGTGGCGAAGAGGGGAAGGAGATATTGGAAGATCTGCTTTGTTCTCGGCTTGCAGGCCTTGTGTTGTTTTTCTCAGCTAGCCGTCGAGCGACTTGACGCACGGCGGAAAAGTACCCTGGACTCCATCCGAGGAGAATCACAGCGCCAGGAGGAATTCCAATGGAGCAGAGAACAGCTCCCAAGAAACCAACAGCTGTAACGTGGTCATCACAGCTGCTCTGGGCAGCCTGACCTCCAGAGGACTCATTCAGCCCAACTCATTCCTCCCCCACACTTCCAGGGTTGAAAGGTGCATTTTTCACCCCAAAAGCCTTTAAACGTAGGGATGGCGGATCTGACCCCTCTCTTCCAGACAGGAATGAGCGATCAAAGAAGATGTGGGGTGGCAATCTCCGGTCCCCATTGCCTCAGCTTCTTAAAATCACTCCCTACGCTTTGTGGAGATATTGTCTAGTCTTGTGAAGGCCTCCACAATGGCTGACATTGGCCTCATGCAGAGGTGAGGCCAGCTCCCAGAACTAGTGCAACAAAACGTTAGCCCGGGTCAGAGCAGAGACCCCACCGGCCAGGGGTCTTGCTTGCCATGGGGTTCAACTGGATGCCTACGGGGAGTCCACAAGCAGAGTGTGAAGACAACAACCCTGCTTTGCAGTTTGCCCTTCGGCATCTGGTACTATGTGGCATTCTAAAGGCAGGCAAAGGTGGCTTCATCTAGTCCAGGGGAAGGCAGTCGTTTGGGGCCCGTGGGCACCTTTGGCAATTTGGGAAGTGGGCCTGGCATGGCCACCAAAGAAGCCGCCACGGAGGCGTGGCTAGTCCCCAAAGCATAAGCAACTAGCCCCAAAGACTGAGTGCAAGTCAGAGGTGAGATCAGAGCTCCAACACTGGGAGTCTGGAGACCCGGGTTCTAGTCCCCACTTGGCCACGGAAGCCGACTGGGTGACTTTGGGCCAGTCACAGACTCTCAGCCCAGCCTACCTCACAGGGTTGTTGTTGTGAGGATGGAAATGGAGAGGAGGAGGAGGATTATGAACACTGCCTTGGGTTCCCGGGGGGGGGGGGGAGGGAGACGACATATAAATGCAATAATAAATAAATTAAATAACTCTTCCGAAACCAGTTTTCAGTGTCAGAACAAACCTATTTCATTGAGCCCCCACTGCAAAAGCTGGGTTACTGCTGCTCTTCCTAGCCAACCCTCACCCCCCCACACACATACACACACTGCACACTCTTCTCCAGCTTGCTTTCTTTAGCACACACACACCCCGCCCAAAATTTTCCAGGCAGTAGTGACAGGAGTCCGCTTTTTCCATCCCCTCCATGTTTTTCATGGCTGAGAGCACTGCAAAGGGAGGCATCGGCCTGCAGCCGCCCAATGTCTTTATTTCCTAAGAATGTCCCACATCTGGGCCAGAAGCATTCATGGGAAATTAAGGTGGTAGCAGCTGCGCCCCCCCCCTTTTGCTTTCAAATGATCAAAGGGGACCTCCTACATGGAAATCCTGTGCCGCTGAATGACGGTCTTTCTCCAGTCGGAAGTGGTTTGAGACGGGCATCTCTTCCCATGACATACAGACATACATGTCTCTCATCCCTCTGTCTCCTCTCTGGTCAAAGAAGTCTTGGAGGCTTCATGAAAAGCCTGCCACACCTGTTTGCCAGAGCAACCAAAGTAGGATGAGTGTCTCACGCCGCATGCAGCAACCCCTCTATAAAGCCGTCCTCAACTCCCTTGACAAAATGTAGCCCTCTTCTTTTGTGAAAACATCAGCCTGCCTTCCAAAAACAGAAAAGAAAGAAAGACACAGCTGCAGAGAAGCAGAATTGCTCTCAACGCCCTCTTCTTCCATTCGTGCCTAAATCCCCCGATGTCATTGCAGGATTGAAATCCAAGTACAGCGTGTTCATGTGAAATGAGGAAATGCTTGGTTCTGCAATGCCAAAGCCATGATGAAAACCGGCCCCGAGGGTCCCGCGTCAGCGGGGGCTGCGAACAGATGTCATTTTAACAACAGGAACAAGGACAGAAAGCAAATCTTTGTCACAGCCAAGTGTCCAGAACTGGCACTTCCTTAATTTCCGCCCTACATTTGCAAATATTATGTTGCAAGTGAATTTGCCACTTCTGCAGAGGAAAATCCCATAATGACATTCACCACCACCCCGGTTTTTCTGTTTCTTTTCCAACTCTCTAACCTCTATGGCCATTCCTATTAGGATGGATGAGTATTTCGTTCTTGCTCACGAAACGCGGAAGCCTGCCCCATTCAAAGCCCCAAACGTGGGCATGAGAAGCGCCTGCCAAAACTATTCACAGTTTGCCATATCACATGCTCACCTACGTCTCGTTCCCGATTCCCAGTTTGATTCGTGCAAATGTCCTAATTTAGGAAAATTTCCTCAGTGGACTGAATCAGACCCGCTTTAATCTACAGAGTTTTGCACAAAGTAGGAAAAATTGCGCAAATTAAGAAAACGTGCGCAAATGAAGCAAATCTGCACAAATCAGGCAAATTGCTCCATGGGCTTGTAGAGGGAGTGCAACCCCCCCCCCCACCCTGGTGCAAGAATCGTCCAAGTGCATCCTCTACTGAGGACCTGGGCTAACAGGGTCCTTGTTGGGAGGGAGCTGTATCCCCCTCACTCCAGCTGTTTTTCAGCATGGGGTGGCTTTTCTCATTCAATGCTAACAAATGGATAAATTGCTCCATTCAGTTGCATGGGGCTGGGGAAAGAGGGAGAGAGAAAGATGGGGAGTGGGGGAGACGAAGGAAGGAAGGAAGGAAGGAAGGGTCAGAGAGAGAAAAAGGAAGGAAGAATAGGCACAGAGAGAGAGAGAGAGAGAGAGACCCTTTCTACACCATAGGGACGTAGAGGGAGGGAGGGAGGGAGGGAGGGAGATCCCAGAAGTACCTAATACACACCATCAGCGCACAGGGACCAGCCAGGGGCCATCTCAGGCAAACAGCCTGGTGTAGAAATGGTCAGAGAGAGAGAGAGAGAGAGAGAGAGAAAGAGAGAGAAAGAAGGAAGGAAGGAAAAGAAGGAAGAACAGCCAGCCAGAAATGAAGAAGCCAGAGGTGGGAGCATGCACACAGGATGCACCTTTATTCACACACCAACACAGATAAGGGGGCATTCCTAACATTTTTGATTGCCCCCCAGCCCCCTACAGCAGTCAACTTATGGTGCTGCCCAGGGCACTGTTTCAAAGCACCCAATGTAACCTTGGGCCAGTATGGTTGGGGCTCCCTGCCTCAATCTCTATGCTTCAGACCAACCCACCTCTACTCCATCCCTACAGACTACAAAGCCAGCAGTCCTTGCAAGGAGCCTAGAATCCATGGCGTTCGGGAGCGGAGTCAACGTACCTGCCGTGAGGAATCCATAGGTTCTTGGTTCACACTGGGAGGAATTGATTCTGGGTTCTGTCAGCAATCTCTTGGAGACCCAGCTTGGTTTGAAAAAGATCACCATTTCATCCAAGGGCAGACATCGTCAGCCGGCATGACCAGATAGTTGTCCACCCCTGGGCTTCAATCATAAACGGTGTCAGGACCTAGTATGAGATGTAAATGCTGCTGAACCAATTGGAAACTATGACCATGTGCTACCAGATTTAATAGATATTTAAGGGGGAAATTGCCCAGAAAGTCCAACACCATCACATTTGGCCTCAAAAGAGGAAACTTCTCTAAAATGAGGGAACTGGCGAAAAGGAAGTTGAAAGGGAGAGTCGAGAGGATTCGATCCCTTCAAAATGCTTGGAGATTACTCAAAAACAAAACAACAGAAGCTCAGCTAAAATGTATACCACAGGGAAGGAAAGGTAGCACCAAGACCAAGAGGTCACTGGCGTAGCGAACAGATACAAGGAAGGAGTGCTTCACACAGCGCATCGTTAAACTATGGATTTCGCTACCATGAGTCGTGGTGATGGCCACCAATTTGGATGGCTTTGAAAGGGGATTGGATAAATTCCTGGAGAAGGCTATCAATGGCTACTAGTCTTGATGGCTATGTGCTACCTGCAGTATCAGAGACAGTAAGCCTATGGTCACCAGTTGCAGGGGAACATGGGTGGAAAGATGCTGTTGCCCCATGTCCTGCTTGTGGGTTCCTGGTCAACAGCTGGCTGGCCACTGTGTGACAGAATGCTGGACAAGATGGACCCTTGGTCTGACCCAGCAGGGCTCTTCTGATGTTCTGTGAAAATGCAGGCTTTCTGGGGAAACCAGGCTGTATCCCCATTGTGTGACTACATAGAGCTGCTATGGAAAGGAGGATTAAGATAGAGGAGAAGAAAATGGTTGTAACTTCTGTTTACCATCAGTAATAGTGCTCATATTTCCAAAAGCAAAGAGGACCTCAATTCAGTTCAATTGTTCAGCCCAGAGAGAAAAAAACGACTGTCTGTTATCAAAAGAACATTCAGTATTTGCGAGAATTTCTGTTCAACGTTTGTGTTGAATGAACAACATGAGGGCTTTCGTTTAACACACCCCTGTGGGATTTTTTTGTAATTCTCTTAAACATTGAGTTATTGGACTGAAATTTGGTGCGTATGTTCAAGACACAAAAGTCTACAGAAGAGGCCCAAATATGATGATCTGCATGCGCCCTTGACTCTGGGTTGATCATCTGCAAGTAGACCCAACTTGGTGCATGAAGAGTTGGGGCAGTGTGTGTGTTTTGGGGGTGGAGTTTGTGCAAATCATGATTTTTGCAAAATCACAGCCATAAATAACTTACGCAAAAATTCGGCCATAGATGGCCTAGTTCGCGCGAATCAGACCATTTTACAGCCAGGATTTTGCACACACAAAATGGTTACATTCCCAGCTTTGGGGAATTGTGTGGCTCAGCCCTCAAATGCAGCTGAGGTGAGTCCGTTGTGGGAATCTGTCCGGCCCAAAAAAGGCCAAATTTCTGTGCAATGGAAAACCCGACTAGAATGCAGCTGTCCAGAGGTTCTACAGAATTGAATTTGGCCCTCAGGTTGAAAGAGCTTCACTCCCAGGCTGGAGAGTTGGACAAGAGGTTAGGGGAGCCTGAGGTTCAAATCCCCACTGAACCACTGAGAGTGGGCCTAGTCACTGCTGGAGGGAGATGGCCATGTAGACCACCTCCAGCCTCTCAGAGGAAGGGAGGTATTTTTAAAAAAAGAAAGAAAGAAAAGAAATTAACCATCAAATAAAGGCTGGCCACAGTTAAGTTGCTCAAAATCATCCACCTTTAATGGGATGCTAGTCCTTCTCATCAAACCCACCCAGGTGGTCCAAATGAGCACTCGGAGCCCCTGATCCCTCCCCGGGCTGTTCTCACCCAACCTCCCCACTTAGACCCATCAGGGATAAACTCTTAAATCCTTGCACCCTATTCCTGTCATCTGCCAAAGCTGAGGTGGCAGCACAGGGAGAGAGGGAAAGAGGGAAAGATGGAGGCGGGGAACCTCAATTGTGATTAAAAACTTCCCAAGGGATAAATGCTGCCTCTGCACAATTTGCAACCACAGAATTGGGAATGCAAAGCCAAGCGAGCCCTGGAGAAGATGAGGACGATAATTGCTTTTTTGGCACTGCCCAGTGGATCAGCTTCTTCTAAGCTGGGGAGATGAAAAGGCTGGCAGATTCAATGTGCCTCTCGCTCCCACGGTGGCTGAGGGGGGCCAGAATGTTCTGCTTTGCAACGAGACGGTCGGTAGCCAGCCCATCTTTAAACCAAGGAGCTGCTGGTGTGATGGAGAAGAACAGGCCTTGGTTGGGAGCATCTCATGGGCAGGGGCGAATTCCCAGGAGCCACACAGGCTCCGCCCAACCTGGTTGGCCATTGGCTGTTCTCAACAGGAAGGGCGATAAAAGATGTCTTATTTCAGCTCTTTCTCATTTAGGCCTCAGCAACTGCAGTATTCTCTGTCTCTTGGCTTCTTCTGTGTATTAGCCCATTGGTCCATCTAGCTCTGTATGTTGAACTAGGCTGACCATACGAAAAGGAGGACAGGGCTCATGTAACTTTAACAGTTGTAGAGAAAAGGGAATTTCAGCCAGGGTCATTTGTATGCAGTTAGTTCCTGGTGAAATTCCCTCTTCATCACAACTGTTAAAGTTGCAGGGGCCCTGCCTTCTTTTGTATGTGGTCACTCTAGTAGAGTGCCTGCAACTTTAACTGTTGTGATGAAGAGGAGATTTCACCAGGGACTAGTTGCATACAAATGACACTGGCTGAAATTCCCTTTTCTCTACAACTGTTAAAGTTACATGAGCCCTGTCCTCCTTTTCATATGGTCAGCCTAGACAAGAAGCTCACAAGCATGACTTGTGTCAGCTGATGTTGTTGTTGTTGCTTTTGTTTTAATGCAAATGTATTATAGCCCTTATGATTGAGAAGATATGCTTGGAAGGGCATTAGTCTGGACAGAGAATCATAGAATCACAGAATAGTAGAGTTGGAAGGGCCTCTAAGGCCATCGAGTCCAACCCCCTGCTCAATGCAGGGATGATTGAGAAGAGATCCTGGCCCTCCTCTGTGTGGCAACCTTTCAAGTCCTTGAAGCGTGCTATCATATCTCCCCTCCGTCTTCTCTTCTCCAGGCTAAACCTGCCCAGTTCTTTCAGTCTCTCCTGACAGGGCTTTGTTTCCAGACCCCTGATCATCCTCATTGCCCTCCTCTGAACATGCTCCAGCTTGTCTGCATCCTTCTTGATGTGTGGTGCCCAGAGCTGGACGCAATACTCAAGATTAGTGGGGGAGTTTCCCAATGGCCAGGAAGGGAGCTTCTGCATAGCTCTTTGCTGCTGCCTGCCCATGGGATTAGCAGACAGAGAGTGAATGCTACCAACGGAATAAAAATGCAGAAGGTTGGACTAAGTAATCTTTTAGTTCTTCCCTGGTCTGTGATTCTCTATTCTCAAAGGAGCTCAAAAGCTAAATCACTGCAGCCTTCCGAGAGCCTTGTGAGAATGCCTTTGCAATGCATGTCTGGCTCAGCTTTCAAGGGGGAAACACTTTTGCATCCCAGACAGCACGGCAAAGGCACCCGCTGAGTCCTGCAGCCTTTCTCTAGCTATCTTGCCCAACTCACTATTTCACAAGAGGCCCAAACAGGAGAAAACGTGCTTACTCGGCTGATGATTTGGAGAACAGCTCTGGGAAAGCAAAGGGAGGGAAGGAGAAGTGAAATCTCTCAAGCCAACACAAACAGACTGAGCACAGGAACGCTAAAGGGAGGTCTACTCGAGAGGGAACAGATTTCCCACTCCCCGAGCTCCAAAAGCTCCTCTGCAAAGATGGATGGCAAATGTTTTTTTTTTCAGGATATATTTGACATTCCACACCTGTCATCTGACATCCAGTGACGTTTCAATAGGAGATAACTTTTGACAGTATCTGACGGCTGCCTTGAAATAGCGTCGAGTCAACTTCACGCTCACTTCATTCATCCAGTTTATCAATCATGCCATCAATCGTTCAGAAAACATGTCGGCAAGGGAGAGAGAAACAAGCGATCCGATTGATCATCTCCCCTTTAGATTCTGAAACTCAAACATCAAATTTGGGACTGGGAGGACAAACCTCAAGGTCAAAATCTAAATGGTGAAATCATCACATTTCAGCCTGATCTTGGCCTTGCTTAATTGTCAGGGTAGCTAAGGTCTTGCAAAGCGCTCTCTCTCTCTCTCTCTCTCTCTCTCTCTCTCTCTCTCTCTTGATCCAGCACCTCAGGTTCTGCAAGGGCTTATCAAGGTCTAAATACAGAGCTTCCTAGATCAAGAAAAAACAGATTCTTCGGGAGTGAGACATACCTTTGGGATTAGATGAGTCTCATTTCTGCCTTGCTGCTGCTCACACCGTTGTTTCCGGTGAGAAGAAAGATGGTGTAGATCTCTCCAAATGCCTATGGAACGTACGCTTCACCAGAGAGGAAAGTTTTCAGGTGGTTTCAAAGACGCCATAAATCATTCAGCAGAGCCAATGCCCTTTGCACATGGTCAGAAAACCTTTGGGCCTCCTCTCTGTCTCCACATGGTCCGTGAAGTGGCTTCTACAAGGGAGAAAGAGACATGCCGTGGGATGCATTTCTTCCACAGGGGGAGACAAAACGGTGGGGGAGAGAAACAAGCCACACCCAAATCTCAGGATGAGAATTTGGCATGGTTTCCCTCCTGCAGCTGGAGGAGCGAGGGCGTAACCCAGTGACCTAGGAAAGCTGGCGTCATTCCTGCTGGCGAAGTAAAGCCCACAGAGCTAATAAGTGGTTGCTTCATTCGAGGAAGAGTTATTGCAAGACTTTTGCTTGAGGCTGCTTTCGGGAGAAATCCACCGGAATGGAGAGCACCTGGGAAGAGCGCGTGTGTACCTCACAGGGGTTCAAAAGAACTATCTATCTGTCAGGTGGGGTGAGGCAGAATCAGGAGAGGTCAAAGGTGGCTTGGGAGAACAAGAAAAGCATCATATTCCTGGATATGTCTACTCAGAAGTAAGTGCCCTTGAGTTCAACGGGACTTACTCCCAGGTAAACAAACGCGGAGTGTTCAGTGGCTCTTACGCCTTCATTAAGTATGTCTAAGGATTGCAAGATTCGTGCCTGAGGACTGGGCGTGAATGCCTCGGCGTGTCAAAGGTGCCAGCCTCCTGAAGCGACAGATCTCAAGTTCCACAACGGCCCGCAGAGCAGAGGAGAGGCAGATCTTACACCCAAGCCCCAAGCCAGTGGGAAATTTCTGGTGCACGAACCTCGTTAGTTTTTTACGCAAGTTCCTCGGATGCGAGGAATTTCACGTGCAAGCAAAGCTTCACTTCTACATACCCATTAGCCAATCTTAGCACCTCCTCTGCGCCTGATGCTTCCATGGAAGGAGTCTCTGCCCTGAGGTGCCTACAAAATGAGCTGCCCTGAGGAGCAATCAAGGCAAGCTGATATATGGGACGGTGAAAGGAAGGTGGAAACATTACCAGGAAGTTCATTAGCAATCGCAAAATTAGCGCTTCTTACGCCTGCCATAAAATGCTGCCTGGATTTGCTCATTAATACTCTTCCCCCCTCTTCAAATCTGCTGAGTGGCCTTGCAAATATTAATTGAGATTGCCTATGCAACCACAACCACCCTGCTGGGTATGGCTTAACAAATACAGCAATGTTCCAACGCGGGTCAAATGATCTCCTTTTCGTAAGAATAACGATGATGATGCACTGGGTGTCTTTGGCATACACACCAAACCAGCCTAACCCAACCTGGTGCCTTCCTGTTGCTTTGGATTTCAACTCCCATCAGCCCCAGGCAGCATGACCAATTACCAGGAATGATGGGAGTTGTAGTCCAAACACCTGGAAGCCACCAGGTTGGGAAAGGTGGATCTAAGATAATGCCATTGTTGATCACTCACCATTAGGGTGACCAGATAAAATCCAGGTCAGGGCTCCTGTAACTTTAACAGTTGTAGAGAAAAGGGAATTTCAGCCAGTGTCATTTGTATGCAATTAGTTCCTGGTGAAATTCCCTCTTCATCACAACAGTTAAAGGTGCAGGGGTCCTGCTTTCTTTTGCATATGGTCACTCTAGTATAGTGCCTGCAACTTTAACTGTTGTGATGAAGAGGAAATATCACCAGGAACTAATTGCAAACAAATGACACTGGCTGAAATTCCCTTTTCTCTACAACTGTTAAAGTTACATGAGCCCTGACCTGGATTTTATCTGGTCAGCCTACTCACCACTCAGGGGCAAACTAGAGTTGATATTAAAGATGTGGATGCGTTTGATGTTACTATTTTTTCTTCTTCTAAATAACAACTTTTCATCAGGAACCACGGTGGGAAAGTATTTTGATTCTCAGCTGTTATGTAAATGGGGCGGGGGGGGGGGCAAGGGAGGATAACAAATCAGTGGAGGCTGGTGTATTCAATTTCGGTGGGGCTGTGAATCCATTCTGGATTTCAGTCAGAACCAGCCAGAACCCTATCCCCAAAATGGGTGCACCAGCTTCCCCTGCTTCAAATGCATCCACACTTTTGACAATACATCTGGGGCCAAAAACAGACATCACTTTAAATATAAACCTTAGCATGTGAGGGGAGAGGCTTTTAGGATCTAGATCTCCCCCCCCCCCCCCGTGCCTTCTCTACAGTAAAAATGAACAAAAGGCCACGTCTAAGCAAAGTCCGTATTGACTGGTCATTCGACCCTCAACGTAGGAGCCAGGCCAGAAATAGGGGACTAGACATGTGTGGTGTGTATCCCATCCTCCCTAAATGGTGCGCCTGCTTGGGATATCTGGGATCCGGACCCTGTCACGGTTTGGAGGCCCCAATTCTTTGCTCTTTGTGGACCAAAGCCGTTCAAAAGGACTGATGCTTGCAATCGAGACATTTTGCCCATCCTCCGAAAAGGGACATGCCAAAGATGCCGCTTTGGGGCGATGGAATTCCCTCTGTCTTCTCTGCGGTTCCCAGAGCTCTCTTTCTAAAAGTTCTGCGTTGAGAAAACAGTGACATTTCCACAAACGGACACACAGGCATCTCAGCACTTGCTAAGCGCCTTCAACAACACAGTCACCCCATCCCACCCTCACGCATGGAATCTCAAGCGTCTCTCTTTCCTAACTTGCAACCCATTTTTCCCTTCTGTGGTTTGCTTTGGCACCTGGCACAGGTGATGCTCCAGGGGGTGGGGTGGGGGGTGGGGATCCCACAATTCCAGGAAGTGGACTGGCGATGCCCGGTGATATTGCAGAAGCTGGGGTGGCTGGGCGGGTCCAGAAATTGGGTGTCCTGCCTTATCGTTTTGCTCACCTCCCATAACTAGCAGCACACCCTAATTGCAAAATAAGGAAACCTGAAGCAAACGCATTTGATTTGCATCGTTTATACAATGCTGGGCTTCTTCTGCAGACCAAAAGGGCAGGATAGACATTTAATCAAAATAATAATGCATTATTTATAATGACGATGATGATGCCCCCACATAACTCATGAGGCTGTCTGTGGCAAGCTGTCTCCTCCTGAACCACTTTGCTGGCATGGGAGGGAAGGAACAGTCATAGGCTATTTCGGGAACCTGTTGCAACCTGTCACCTGAGAGCGAGAGAGCTCCTCTACCCCTGCCCCTTCAAGACTGTAAAAGGGTTTTGCCCTGCATTGGTGCCTTTATGATAGCAGAGGAACTAACACCAATCACCACCTTCACCTCAGATCTATTTGCATGCCCAGCAACCGACATACCTCACACTCAATGCAGGAGGAAAGACTGTGCTGTTTAACAAGCCTAGAAACAGAAAGTCATCGATGAATGTTTGAGAGAAACTCTATACCCTTCTCATTTTGGTATCATCATCATCATCATCATCATCACCATCATCTAAAATGGCCAGTCAGCTGGAGAAAATGGGAGGACGCCTCAGCAAAAGGGTGGGATGTGAAGAGCGGCATGCCTCACAGAAGGCCTACGGTTCTGGCTTTACCATCTCCAGTGAAAACAAGATTAGAGGGCGTAAAAATCCCTCTTTTCTTGATATCCTGGAGAGCTGCTGCCAATGAAAGCAAACAGTGCCGGGTTCAGTGTAAGGTAGGCTGACCATATGAAAAGGAGGTCAGGGCTCATGTAACTTTAACAGTTGTAGAGAAAAGGGGATTTCAGCCAGTGTCATTTGTATGCAATTAGCTCCTGGTGAAATTCCTTCTTCATCACAACAGTTAAAGTTGCAGGGGCCCTGCCTTCTTTTGTATATGGTCACTCTAGTATAGTGCCTGCACCTTTAACTGTTGTGATGCAGAGGGAATTTCACCAGGAACTAACTGCATACAAACTGCAAACTCCCTCTCCGAGAGTTCAAACGCAAGAGTCCTTCACAGCCTTTGGGAGAGAGAACCAATTCTTTGGCTCCTGGTTTGGATGGCAGTGCCTTGAACAACCCACACTCAACAAGGCCAGATGCAGCAGAAAATGTTGGTTCCTGTGAGAGGGGAGACGGTCCCTCCTACTATCTTGATGCGATTGACCAAATATTATGCGCCACAACTTACACAAAGGGTGGCATAGAGCAGGGTTCCCCAATGCCCCACAGGTCCAAAACGATTGTGTACCCCTGGCACTGGAGATTAAGAACAAGATGAAACATCAGCTATTTTGCTGCCAGGAAGACCTTCACCAAGAGCCGGGCATGTATCTCCCAGACAGCCAGATTTACAATTTCTGGAGGCTCTTCTCCACACACACCTTTTCTTCTATAGAATGGAAAGGCAAGCCAAAAATAATATTTCTTCATGGAAAGCCACACGCTCCCTTTCTTGCAACATTCAGCTCTCTCCGCGTCTGCAATTCATGATGCTTCTCCCTTGTCGTTCCACAGACGTCGTTATTTTAAGCTCTTCAAGAAAGTTCCAAATTACCCTTTAGAAATCAGAGCAAAAACATCTGACTCCCGAGTTTAGTAGCTTTAAACAAAGTTACTAGTCTTCATGGTCATGGGAGGGAGGAAACTAGGAGAAACCCGGATGCTCTGGGGAGGTTGTAGACACTTCCATAGCTCAGTGGTAGAGCTTGAGCTGCAGAAGGTTGTAGGTACGATCCCCGTCATCTCTAGTTAAAAGAATGAGGGAGCAGGTGATGAGGCTGAAGGTGGCCTGAGATCCAGGAGAGATCCATCAAAATAGGCCAATGTGGTACTCTCTAGATATTTAGGGCTTCAACACTCATCAGCCCCCGCCAGCGTGGCCAATGGTCAAGGTTGGTGGGAGTTGTTGTCCAAGAAATCTGGAGGGCAGAATTGTTGAGGGAGGGTGAGGCAGGACCATGCTGGGCTAATGGGTGAGTGTAGCAGAAGGCAGCTCATCCCTCTAGGCAGGAGTGGTTGTGGAAAAGAGAAAAGCGTCTGTTCAACCGCCATGGTCCCCATCTACCTACATCAGCCTTCAACCTTGCGCCTCCCAGATGTCCTGCACTACAACTCCCATAATCCCCAGCCATGGGCTCATGGCCATGCTGGCTGGGGATAAAGAAGTCATAATCCAACTCCAGCCTACTATACTTCCCGGGGGAGGGGTGCAAATTTTGTATCAGTTCGGTTTTTGATAAGAATTCACCAACATTTGCAAAACTCTCCCCATCGGAAACAAAAATAACTTGAGATTTTTGAGAAATGGAATATGGGAGAAATGGAAATGGACTGATTCGTCCATCCAGGCCCTGGGATTGGCATGCTTCACTCTTCAACATCTGGATTTGAATCTCTGCGAATCCATCCGTGTTGTGCTGAATTCGGTTGCCACCTCTTTTTTTACAACAGGCTTCTCATCTTTAACAAAACCATGACAGAAAAGTACAGCATGGTCCTCTCCGTTCCATGAAGAGCTGTGCCTATTGAATTTCTCTGGTGCAGATGGGTCAGAATTTTGTTTGGTATGTTGTTTGTTAAGAACTACTCAAAATACACAAAATTCTTCAAAAACTGAAATCAAGGGTGGCGAGAAAGCACCATAGAGAGATTCATCCTTCCCTCCCACTTGAAGATGTTGGTTCTTCACCTTGGAGAACTCCTTCAGAGTTCCAACTGGTTCTGATTGAAACCCGAAGCAGATTCACCACCCCACTGACATCAGAGCCA
Source organism: Anniella stebbinsi (assembly GCA_029215795.1). Classification (NCBI taxonomy): domain Eukaryota; kingdom Metazoa; phylum Chordata; class Lepidosauria; order Squamata; family Anniellidae; genus Anniella; species Anniella stebbinsi. The sequence goes on from JARDYH010000010.1 coordinate 22,509,101, forward strand.
CCAGCCTCCACTGTTCCCTACTGATTTGCTGCCAACTAAGATAACGTTTAAAGGGGGATTAAACAAATTCATACAGACTGCTCTATCAGTGCCTCATAGCTATAATGGCTGGGTCGGACCACTGGACTCAGAGCACTACGCAAACAATGATCCCCAGTTTCTGGGACGCAAGAGCAGGAGACATCTGCCCTCTTCATGTCCTGCTTCTGGTCTTCTCAGGACATTTGCTTGATGGTTCTGGGAAAGGAGGATGTTGCCATACAAGATGGACCCACCTCGGTTTGATCCTGCAGGAGTCCTCTGATGTTCCTATTTCACTGGAAGGATGCTTTTTATGTTACCTTAGGAGACAGTAGTGGTAGTAACATGTAATAATGATCAGCCACGCTCTCCCTGTGAAGTTCTTCTGAAGGAAATCAGCCGTTGGGCCCTAGAGTGCTCCCAAGTGATGAGGAGGAACTTACTTGCAGAAACAGCTCGTTGTATGGGTTTTGTGGGTTGCTGTTGTTTTAATTTCTGCTTGTGGCAATTTCAATTTAGGAAGTCCCATAGGTGAGTCAAACCCATCACGTGTTAACCTTAAGAGCTCAGTTAAAAATTCAGCATTGCCACGACTGGGGAAATCAATGTCTACTTACACTGCAGTCAGTGGGGAAAACTCTACGCTGGGATCAATCTCATTTACCAATTGCTTCTTAAGTTTAAATCCGATCCTATCTACTCTTTGCACTGGGATCAGAAAAATGGTTGTTTCACTGCAGGCCTGCTTCCAAAGGGCGACATGAAATGGAGGGTATTAAAACTCATCCGTTTTTAAAAGCTCTCTTCATGATCAGTTGCAAAATATTGGGGAAGCAGACCTTCCAAAATGTCAATAACCCAAAGCTTATGAGTTTCTCTCCACTATGGAGACAGGTTGAAGCAGTACATAAGTCATTTCCCAAGATGGAGATGAGCGTGCATGCCCCCTCCCCCCCAATTTTCCAGCCCTACCTGGGGATGCCGGGTATCGAACTGTTTTCCACCAGTTGAGTTATGGGTATCATGACTAGGCCTGTTCCCCTTAGGAGTTTCAGACGATCAATCAGAATCAGATTCTGAAGCAGAAGAGCCAGCACCAGAGACATACCAGCCTACACGGGGAGTGGGGAGAGGTGGCTCTCACGGGCTCTTCACCAGCTGGGAATGAACTTTCGCCAGACCTTATCTCTGAAAGTGGAAGCAACCCACAAGCTCTGGGAACTGAGGGTTCTTCCGAGGGGGAGGGCACTGAAAGGCTAGCTGATCTTCAGGGTACGCCTAAACAGGCAGAGCTAAAGGAAGGTGAGAGAAGGTCGGCCCGGTTAGCTTCTCGTTAAAGACGTCTTCAGAACTAGTCTCTTTGAAGTCAAAGCATACTGGCAAAAGGCTTTCCCTTTTTCTTGAAAGAACAATGGTCTCGCATAGTTTGCATAATGTTGTCTAGAGAGAAGTTTCTAGAAGTTAGAGTCCCTTCAGGTGGGAAGAGATGTTTATTGCCTGACTAAAGCTTTGTGCATGATGTGACAGAGCTCATTACTGTCTCCCAATAAAGCGAGAGGTTTTGGGAAACATGACAATGGGGACCTTTGCCTCTGAGCTGTGCCCAGGCCAATTCCATGCTGCCATCTGACAAGCAAAGTACACGTAGGTGGTAGCACAGGTTGTACGTACCTTTCGATTCCTTCAACTGAAGCTCCCAAAGACGACAGGGGGGGGGGGCATTTTCCATTTATCATCAAAGGACAATTCTCGCTTGGGTTTCTCCCAAAGAAAACGTGTCATTTTGAAAGCTCTGTCGCGTTAGCGTTGACATTTAAAGGTCCGCCACTTCCATCACGTCGAATTAGGGCGGCAGGACCAGATACATCACCTCAGGTAACATGACAGGAATTTGTCAAGTGCCTGTAGGTGGGGGAATGGCGGGGAGGTCCATGCACGCAAACTAAAGGAAGAGCTGTCTCACTGGATAGCCATTCTAGATAGCCACTGGATAGTTATTCTTAGATTACTGCAATGCGCTCTGCGTGGGGCTGCCCTTAAGGCTGGTTTGGAAGCTGCAGCTAACGCAGAATGCAGCAGCAAGGTTATTGACTTGGGTGCCTTACTGCGTACATATTACGGCTATGTTCAAGAATCTAGGCTGACTGCCGCTCTGCTACCAAGCTACGTTTAAGGCATCGGTGTACAAAGCCCTGTACAACACAGGGCCAGGTCACCTCAAGGAACGTCCCCCCCCCCCCCCACATCAACCTCCCAGGCTGCTACAACCTTCAGGGGAGATCCCATTGTCCGTGCCAAGGCCTGTGACTTTCTTCTTGGTGATGACATGGAGTTGGGCCCACCAGAAGGAAGGGGGCCTTGGAGTCATCCGTCAAGAACCCCTGGACAGCAGAGTGAGCAAGGCACACCGGTCTCTTGGTCACGGCCTTCCACAGTATGCTGAGAGGCACAGCGTTCCAATTTAAATGGCAATCATGATTTTTAAAGTTCCATCTATAGGCATAAATCAGCATGAGCAAATTTAAACGGATCAGTGTCCTCTCTTGTCCTCCAGTATCAGAGGCAGTAAGCCTAGGTACACCAGGTGCTGGGGAACATGGGCAGGAGAGTGGTGTTGTACTCAAGTCCTGCTTGTGGGTTCCTGGTCAACAGCTGGCTGGCCCCTGCATGAACAAAATGCTGGGCTAGACGGACCCTTGGTCTGATCCAGCAGGGCTCTTCTGATGTTCTCTTTTTGGTGATGCATGTTCTTTCTTGGCAATTCACCCTCGCCAATCGCCAGCAGTGGGGGATGGGCAAATGAGCAATTTCCCAAACATTGTCTTGCTGCTGATCCTGTGGATGATTCCCGTTTGCGTTTGCAATCACTGCTTACTCTGTGTGATTGGGAAACATGCATAAATCGAGCAGCAACTGAACAGGAGTTTTGCGCAAATCTCCCCCAATGTCCGCAAAGCTCTGCAGTTTGCACAGATTTCTTCCATAGGCTAAAGCATGGTTGATTTTGGGAACAAGATGAATGCAAGTGTGTTTTTGACCATTTGCAATTGTTCCCCGTGGACGTGTGGTTGCGTTCATAGCCGGAGCTTCGAACGGGGCATGCTCACACATTTTGTGAGCAAAACTGCACATCTCATATATCCCTACCAGCAGCACCCGTTTCTCCCAAGGGTGCCATGACGCAGCATCACACAAAGGGGATTATTGGGGGGGGGGGAGATGGGATGCCCAGAAGGAGAGGGCCTTTTGCCACAGTAGATCTGCAACACACACACACATAATACTTGAGAGATTGTCACACAGAGGAGGGCCTGGATCTCTTCTCGATCATCCCAGAGTGCAGGACGCGGAATAACGGGCTCAAGTGACAAGGAAGCCAGATTCTGGCTGGACATCAGGCAAAACTTCCTGACTGTTGGAGCAATACAACAATGGAACCGATGACCTAGGGAGGTGGTGGGCTCTCCCACCCTAGAGGCCTTCAAGAGGCAGCTGGACAACCATATGTCAGGGATGCTTTAAGGTGGATTCCTGCATTGAGCAGGGGGTTGGACTCGATGGCCTTGTAGGCCTTTCCAACTCTACTATTCTATGATTCTATGATTCTACTTATTTATTGATTACATTTCTATACCACCCCATAGCTCCCTCCTCAAAGGACTGCTGAAATGCCCCCCCAAAAGAAATTGGGCCATGCCTTACATTTATTCAAGTGTTATGTCTCATTGATGGTTTGGCACTTTAGAAAGGCAGAAATTGTCTGGCCGGAAGCACTTTGAATACAGCCGGCCTAGGCAAAATCCTCTTTGACGAGCAGCCACCCATTGAAACAGCTGTGACATCCAACTCGACATGGGCTTAATGAGGCGCTTGAAACAACCCACCCTGGACTTGATGAAAAGGTGGCCGATGCCAAAGGGAAATTATGATTTGGCAAGTTGGCATTGCCATTTATTTTGAGCTTAAATCTCTCAGTAACTGTGGAACCAGACGAAAAAACACAGCAAGACTAGTCTTCGGAAATATTTATCCTCTGATCCCAGCATGCCACAGTGAGAAGGGTTTTAGTGAGGTCAGAAACAGCTATTTAGGTTGGAAAGAGCTATGCCATTTGAATCATTTATTTATTATTATTTCTTTAAAAAGCTGCCTTCAAAACTAAAATACTTTTTAACGTTGGCTGTAATGCAGCTACCCGACCGGAATTTGCTTTCAAAACTGACAACTGTTTTCCCCCCGACTTCTTTTTTCTCTGCCCCTGCCAAGAAACAAAAACATGAAAGATTGAATACCATCAAGCACAGTGACATTTCAGAGACACGATCGCGTGCTCAGGAATACGTGGGCTTTGCCTGGAAAATGCACTCGTGTTCACCCGGGTTGTTCAGTGGATTAAAATTACAATAACATAAACGCCCGCAAATTCTGATGTGTTAAGAACTGAACTGAAATTCTTGCACTTCTCCAGATAGGGCAAACTCATTCGAGGGAGCGGAAGCCCTTCAAGAGAGCTGATGCCAGAGGCCTCTGCTCCTGCCTTCATGTGTTCCTCGTGGGCATCCCAGAGGTATTGGGTTGGACACCATTAGAACACTGTTGCTGCTCTAGACAGGCATTTGGTCTGATCCAGCAGGACTCCTCTTAGGAACTCTTGGAGACAAAAGCAGCTTTTGTGTGAACCTTCGCTGAGAGTGCCATCCAAAAAGCTACCGTGCCTTTACACACACACACACGAGCCCTGTGAATTGGCTCTGACGCTGAAGAAAGCATTAACATATCAGAAAAAACATCCCATGTGCCAGAACAGAAGAAGCCATTTTGCTGATTCCACTGAGATTGGGTTGGGGTGGGCAGGCAGAATGAGACAGAAGAAATTGCTGATCTATAAAAAAGACGCTCAACCAGCAAAACGTGCTGGGTAATCTAGTCGAGACACGTCTGGGATCTTGATGACATTTCCAAAAACAAACATCACCGGAGCTTGCATTTCTAGAGCTGAGTAGGTGGATGCAGCTGCATCTAATATTGGGCTATAAAACATGTTCCCGACATCTGGAACACGGACTTTCTAAGGGCACGTTTGGCTGGAGAAAAGACCATTGGTTTTAGGAGAGCGAAAAATGATTTGAAAGAGGGTACCTGCGCCCCTCGGTCTCACTGATGCCTCTGCTCAAACAGGTGCTGCAGGTTTTTGAAACCAATACACAAAAACCTACCAAACCTTTTGAGCAGAATCAAAAGTAGGATGAGTAAACACTCTTCATGCAAGAAGCCTTCTTTTAAGGCACTTTCAACTCCTTGAGAAAACTATCCCCTATATCTTGCCCTGCACTGCAAATCTAAACTGGTTTGCAACTGTTTAAAATTGTCATGTCTCCCACGCAAGGGAGCTTTGCGAATTGTAGTCCAATAAGGAATTGGTAATTAAATGGTTTGGTTGCCTCAGCTTGCTTGCAGCTTTTTTTTACAACCATTTAGTCTTTAATTTGTTCTTGTGAAGCACATTGACCACACTGTATTTGGATTTTGTTTAAATTATTATTATTAGTAGTAGTAATATTATTATTAATCATTTCATTACCACCCCATAACCAAAGGTCTCTGGGAGGAATTCAGTTCATGAAAATATAAAATACAACGTAATAAAAATACACAGGAGAAATAATCTGTCTTCGTCGTGTTGTGGTGTAGTATGGCATAGTGGTCAGAGTGTTGGTTGGGACTCGGGAGATCCATGTTGTAGTCTGCATTTGGCCATGGAAGCTCACTGGGCGACTTTGAGCCAATCACTGACTCTCAGCCTGACCTACCTTGCAGGGTTGTTGTTGTGAGGATAAAGTGAAGAGGAGGAGGCTCATGTAAACTGCCTTAGGTTCCTTGCAAGAAATTCAGTGAATAAATAAATAAAATTAAAAGGAAGGATCTAAATGTAATAATAAATAAAAATGAATTAATAAATTGGATCGGCAGTGGATTAAGGTGCATTTTAAAGGCCGTTGCTCTTATTGGAATTCAGAAGGAGTTCTGAGAGGCTTGAGAGACAGCAGAATTTTTTTTAAAGGAACCATTAAGTAAGAGCACATTTCTGCAACCCAATGAGCTTCTGCTATTTTTCTTTATTATTCTTTTTTGTCAACTGTAGCCAAGTTCATCTGTGATGCAAGACACAGTGCTTTGCTGAGTCAGCAGCGCCGGCTGACTTAGGATGTGCCGCGAAAATCAGAGAGACAGCAAAATGTGACCAGGCTTTGGAGGAAGCTCTGTTGAGTTGAATGATCCCAAGAAAGCGGATTAAAAGACCTGCCTGTTTCGAGTTTAGTCAGGTCAGCCAGCCCAGGGAGAAATGGTAAGCCAGAGAAAGGAGTTCACGGCATGCATGATCAGATTATCCGGTTGCCTGCCATCAAAGCCAAGCAGTTCAAGTCCAAGGAAGAGATACGCCCGTCCCTTTTCTAACCTGAAAATCTCACCAGATGGTGAGACATTCTGTCCCTTTTTCGCCCATGGAGACTTGAGCTGATAAATGCTGCCCCTGCATGGTGAAACACAGCTACCACCAGTCAGGGATGCTTGAAGGCGGATTCCTGCATTGAGCATTGGGTTGGACTCGATGGCCTTATAGCCCCCTTCCAACTCTACCATTCTATGTTTCTATGATCATTTTTTTTCTCATGCTGAGACCAACCAAAGAAGATGCAATGTAATAAAGGAAGTGCCTTTAAGCATGCACAGACTTCTAAACAGCCTTTGGGGTCCCTTGTTAAGGCAGAAGGGAGGGATAGATTTAGAAATGTCTTTATAAATAAATAAATAAATAACCCCACAGAGCCCCCTAAATGGGATTCATCCATTCTCTCTGGCTGACCATGATACCCTGTAACTCCTTTCCAGGGCACTGACTGGTGTTAATGTCCTATTCCTTCAAATCCTTCCTGAAAAGCCATCTTTGCTATGGAGTCCCCAAAGGTTTTGCCTGTGGTAGGGACCAGGGCTATGAAAATGAGGTAGACAGAAAGTGCCTAGAGGAGTCAGGAAGTGCAGTTCTTCTTGCTTACCACTAGATGGAATAATAATAATAATAATAATAATAATAATAATAATAATAATAATTTATTTCTTACCCGCCTCTCCATTTGGATCGAGGCAGGGAACAACAATATGATAAAATACATAAAACTGATTAAAACAGGACACAAATTATTAAAATTGCATTATAAAGCCCAACAGGTCTTAATGGGTCACCGCATTGGTTAACAGGTATCCCTTGCTACCACTTCCTTCCCTTTGTTCTCTCTCCGTTGACAAACATCAGATTGCAAGCTCCTTGGGACAGAGACCTCTCTTCATGTTTATGCTGTAATACCTATGCCATAGTTATGGTGCTGTATACCTATGGAAGCCATCAACCTGCAGGAGAGGGAGGCCTGCTGCCAGGGGAGGAGAGGAGTGTGCCTGCCTGCCTGCCGGCTTTTTGTTTTTGTCTTTGGGTGTTTTTTTTTTGTTGTTGTTTCCCCCCCCCCCCCTTTCCACAGGCTTGAGCTATGTGCCTGGGAGGGAGGATACAGGGCCAGGTGGGGGGATCTGAGGGGAGCACAATCAGGGTAGTGACGGGTAGAGGGAGATATGGCATTGTGAGGAGGACTTGCCAGGTAAGGGGAACAAGGTCCAGACAGTTAATGGCTGTGCCTTGTTCCGGTCCCCCTCACACCCACAGGCTTGTTGGTTGCCTTATCAGCCAGCCCTCAGGCCTCCGGGTGCTGCTTTTAAATGCCAGATTGGTGCATAATAAGATCTCCCTCATCCATGACTTAATTGTGGATGAGGCAGCCGATCTGGCATGTATAACCGAGACCTGGGTGGGAGAGCAGGGAGGAGTCAGTCTCTCCCAGTTATGCCCACCGGGGTACTTGGTTCAGCATCAGGGTAGACTTGAGGGCCGGGAAGGGGGGTTGCTGTGGTCTATAGGAACTCCATCCCCCTCTGCAGGCTCCCTGTCCATGCGACTACTGGTCTGGAGGGTTTGCACCTTGTGTTGGGCCAACGGGACAGATCAGGAATTCTGTTGGTGTACTGCCCACCCCGCTGCTCAACAGACTCCCTAGCTGAGCTGACAGAGGTGGTCTCTGGTGTACTGTTGAGGTCCCCCAGACTCTTGGTTCTGGGGGATGTCAACATTCATGCCGAGGGCACTTTATCTGGGGCAGCTCAGGATTTCATGGTCTCCATGACAACCATGGGACTGTCCCAACATACCATCGGCCCAACGCATGTAGCAGGGCACACTCTAGACCTGGTTTTTTCAACTGGACATGGAGATGGGGATCTGAAAGTGGGGGACTTTACATCAACCCCTGCTGAGGTTTACACTTACAGCAGCTTTTCCCCTCTGCAAGGGTGGGGGATCCATTAAGATGGTCCGCCCCCAGAGGCTAATGGATCCAGATGGGCTCTGGGGAGTTTTCCGGCTAATAGGGCTGGCTCTCCTGTCGAAACCCTGGTTGATCTGTGGAATGCAGAAATTACCCGGGCAGTTGACACGATTGCTCCTGAGCGCCCTCTCCTGTATAGAGCTCGAACGGCTCCATGGTATACCCCGGAGAGTGATGAAACAAAACAGGAGACGGCTTGAGGGCAGATGGAGACGAACTCCTGATGGATGCAATCAAACACTGGTAAGTGCTTATGGTAAGCTGTATTCAGGGGCAGTGAGGGCAGCAAAAAAAACCAATACTTTGCTGCCACTGTTCAATCATCAACCTGTGGAGCTTTTCAGAGTTGTCTGGGGGCTTCTACATGCTGGCCCCAAGGACATGGTAGAACCATCTGAGGCCCGCTGTAATACATTTGCTGGGCACTTCCAGAATAAAATCTCTGGCATCCGTCAGGACTTAGACTCCAGTGTTATAGCAGGTGAATCTAGTGAGGTATCCAGAGCACAGGCTTGTCCTGTTCTCTTGGATGAGTTTCAGTTGGTGCAGCTCGAGGATGTTGACAAGGTGCTTGGACAGGTTCGTGCAACCACTTCCGTATTGGATCCTTGCCCCTCTTGGCTAATAAAAGCTAGCAGGGATGGAACAACTGGCTGGGCCAGGGAAGTGATTAATGCCTCTTTGCAAGAGGGAGTGGTCCCAGGCCTCCTGAAAGAGGCGGCAGTGAGACCACTCCTAAAGAAATCTTCCCTGGACCCTGAAAATCTTAATAACTACAGGCCAGTGGCAAATGTTCCATTCCTGGGCAAGGTCCTGGAGCGGGTGGTTGCGAGCCAGCTCCAGGCACTCTTGGATGAGACTGATTATCTGGATCCATTTCAGTTGGATTTCAGGCCTGGTTTTGGTACAGAAATAGCCTTGGTCGCCCTGTATGATGACCTATGTCGGGAGAAGGACAGGGGGAGTGTGACTCTGTTGATTCTCCTTGATCTCTCAGTGGCTTTCGATACCATTGACCATGGTATCCTTCTGGGACGACTGGCTGAGTTGGGAGCGGGAGGCACTGCATTGCAGTGGTTCCACTCCTACTTGGGGGTCGGCTCCAGAAGGTGGTGCTTGGGGAACATTGCTCGGCCCCGTGGATTCTCCAGTATAGGGTTCCGCAGGGGTCAGTTTTGTCCCCCATGCTGTTCAACATCTACATGAAACGGTTGAGTGCAGTCATCCGGAGTTTTGGAGTGCATTGTCATCAGTACGCTGATGACACGCAGCTCTATTTCTCCTTTTCATCTTCATCAGGTGAGGCTGTGGATGTGCTGAACCAGTGCCTGGCTGCGACAATGGACTGGATGAGGGCTAATAAACTGAAACTCAATCCAGACAAGACTGAGACGCTGTTAGTGGGTGGTTCAGCTGACCGGATGGAGGGTGTTCAACCTGTTCTGGATGGGGTTGCACTCCCCTTGAAGGAGCAGGTTCGTAGCTTGGGGGTTCTCCTAGAACCATCTCTGTCACTTGAGGCGCAGGTGGCCTCAGTGGCACGGAGTGCCTTCTACCAACTTCGGTTGGTGGCCCAGCTACGTCCCTATCTGGACAGGGGTAACCTGGCTTCAGTTGTCCATGCTCTGGTAACCTCCAAGTTAGATTACTGCAATGCACTCTACGTGGGGCTGCCTTTGAAGGTGGTTCGGAAGCTACAGCTTGTGCAAAATGCAGCGGCCAGATTGATAACTGGAACCAGTAGGTTCGAACATATAAGACCTACTCTGGCCCGCTTGCATTGGCTGCCTGTATGTTTCCGAGCCAGGTTCAAGGTGCTGGTTTTAACCTATAAAGCCTTACATGGCTTGGGACCACAATACCTGATGGAACGCCTTTCCCGACATGAACCTACCCGAACACTACGTTCAACATCTAAGGCCCTCCTCCGAGTGCCTACTCCAAGGGAAGCTCGGAGGTCGGCAACAAGAGAGAGGGCCTTCTCTGTGGTGGCCCCCGAATTGTGGAACAATCTCCCCGACGAGGCCCGCCTGGCGCCAACATTGTTATCTTTTCGGCGCCAGGTCAAGACTTTCCTCTTCTCTCAGGCATCTGGCAATATCTGAGGAGCCTGGGTTTGTTCTGTTTTGTTTTTTTTTGGTAGCTTTTTGAAGTGTTGTAGTGGTTTTAAATGTACAGATTGTGTGTATGTTGTACGTTTTTGGTGTTTTAATTTTTGTATATTGTTTTTAATTGTTTTTAATCCTATGTAAACCGCCCAGAGAGCTTCGGCTGTGGGGTGGTATACAAATGTAATAAATAAATAAATAAAATAAACATATGGGAGTTGGCTTTTGTTTTGATTTGTTTGCAGCGTCTTCTCAATGCACACGTAGCTATCAGGATTCAGCAAGACAGAGAAAGGGGGAAGATGAAGATTAAATGAAGGAAGTGAAAACCATGGCCAACCAGGCACATGCTTTGCTTTGTAAGAAATTCCAGGAATTAAAAAGGAAACCATTCCTAAAGCATCAGATCTGCTTTGGACAGAAACCCAGCTCATTCAGAACTCCCAAATCTGGAGTGAGATTTGGAGGAGGAGAATTACCAAAGCATCCGAGAAGAAGCCTGTCATGCAATTTCCACCCATTGGTTCTAGTCTGATTCTTTGTTGCTCCAAAAAGCAGGCCTAGGACAGATGGGTGGGAATGGCAGGGAGACAGATGTCAGCTAAACGATAGGAGACCCCCCCCCCAGCGTAAGGACTGTTCAATAGGGATAGAGGCTACTTTAGGAAGTGATGGGCTCTACTTCACTGGAAGCATTTGAACAGAGGCTAGATGCCCATGTGTGAGGGATGCTGCAGCTAAATACATCCTTAATTTTCAGATCCTGCATCGAGCATGGGGTTAGACTAGATGACCTCCAAGCCTACGATCCTGTGAAAACTGCCACCCTAACTGCCCTTGCTTCGAAGGCAGCACCGGAGTCGCCCCCAAGTTTAGAATCAGGTTTCAAGAGTCGTTCTGTTTCAAGTTGCATCCTCTGCCTAGGAATCTCCACTTTCCTTTCAAGGAGATTGCGGCTGCCGGTCCAGGTGGCACATGACGTGAGCACCAGCACAGCAGGATGTCTGGCTCCAGACAGAATGTAATTTATATTCCCCCGTTGTGTTTTTAATTTCTAGGGTTTTAACAGCACCGCCATGAGCTGTATTAAGGACACTGCTGATGATCCATCACTAGTAAATCCCCCCCTCAAAAAAAAAGACAAGAAAAAATAGTGAGAGATGGGTGAGGGGACGATCTCCAGGAGATGCTTCAGAATAAATTATTTCCCTGTGTCGCAAGGGGAGATTCACTCGCCTGCCATTTTTAATGCACCTCTAGATCGAGATAAATAAGGTGAATTTGCCATGTTCAGAAGTTCAGAACGGCCACTGGCCAGCATTAAAGTTCAAGCGTGGTGCAGGTCATAAATTTCGCGGAACGACAGACTCCCACTAAATGCCACGTAGATGGAATGCAAATACGACTGTGCTGCTCACCCATCATTTAGGCCGAAGGAAAATGAGAAGGGCTCACTGGCGAAGCACAAGACAGAGGACCATCTCTTACCTTTTCCCTTGGCATTTCTCTACTCGATGCAGGAAAAACCAGAGCAAGAGCGCTGCTTTGTCTATCTGGCCTCATCTACACCAAGCAGGATATTGCACTATGAAAGCGGTATATAACAGGCAGGATATAGCGGTATTAAAGCGGCATATGGTATAAGTCAGTGGCCCCAACAGTTGTCAGTGCGCTATGAAGCAGTCGCGTGGCTCCTGCCTTTTATATGCCGCTTTCATGCCTCTTTCATAGTGCTATATCTTGCTTGGTGTAGGTGAGGCCTCTGTTTGTTAAGTTTCTATTCTGCGCAATAGTTCTCTGGAAGGCTCCCCAAACCGAAACTAAAAACCACAAAATGAGCAAGAACTTCATTTCAGATCATTTTTTTATAAGGACATGTCAACATTTGCAAATGTCTTCATGCTTGGGACGGAAAGAACTTGAGGTTGATTGATTGATTGATTGATTGATTGAAAATGTTGTACGTAAGGAAGAGCAAAACGGACTGATTTGTCCATCCTGATCCCTGACACTGAATCCCCATGTTATGTCCATTCCTGTTTGGGGTGCTGAATTCGCGTTGCCAGCTCTTTTTTCTGACAGGCTGCTCATCTGTAACAGCTACCGGGCAACCAGGCGCATCATGCATCTCTCCCCAAGGTACTTGAATGACAATCCGGGATCTCTCGCCCATCATTCTCAATGGTTGACCTGGGCTAGACCTACACTAGGGTATTTTTATGGGTATTCAGGTGCACATTACACATTCTGCATACCGTTTTTGAAGCATTACTTCCTGCTTTTTATCCAGAATACTGCAACAGGTACCACTGTATAAATACGCAAGAGGATTATAGCATCACTGTGATGGGATTGTATCAATATGGGACAAGGTGTGAATCTGGCTCTGGTGTTGCCATGTCATAAGAGGAGAAGCACCTCTATTCCCACACAGTTTGTAGTTTTCTAAACTTCTGTTATACCCCTCCCATTCAACAGAAAGAATTGCTACCTCCAAGAGCTGAGCCATCTTTATTTCAGAACAAATAACTAGATTTGTAAGGGGGGCATTCTACACATATCGCTTGATGCCCGGCGACCACGCAAAACCAGCAGAGTACCATCCTACAAATTCCCTTTTTCATTTTTTATACAATAAGTAAAATCCTAGTCCTCATGGCTAGCGAGATAGACTTGAAAGTGTATGCACAATGGCTGGTACCATCTCAGCTCGTTCACTTCATACTGTGGGCCAGCTCTGAACATAAAACAATGTCTCTTTCTATACAAAAGATCCCTGCTTCTTCCAAAAGAGTCGTACCTCCTCCGTTTCTTAAACGCTGCAATCAATTCACCTAAATTCCCAGACTCCCTCCCCTCACCACATGTTCAGTGATGCTGTGATTAATGGTGAGTATCTAATGCCTTCTTCACTTTGGGACATCGATACGAACGTGGAGAAAACCCACCGAGCAGTTTCCCATAAATATTCAGATATTTTAAATATATTACCCCTTCCTTTAACAGGAATTTATTCGCATGAATCCCATCCCCTTCAGCACTTTTTCCTTGGCAGATGGCACCCCACCTTGGCTCACAGGCAAACTTACACCGCAAAGCGAGGAAGGGAGGAGAACGGACTCTCGAAAAGCAAGACCAAGAAGTCACTGGTTTACATTCAAAGCCAGTCCACTTCAAAGGGCTCATCATGTTCAGCAGCCTGGGAGCCAATTCCGGGTCTCCGGGGATCTCAAACTGAACACAATTCCCTGCTCCCTGGCAGGGAGAAGGTAGACTCAGGGGCGCAAGGAGGAAGATCTTGCCCATGAACCCTCAAAAAGGTGGAATTGGTGCTAATTTAATGTCCACCCCACACACACCATCTCAAAGGGTTAAAGGGTGGACAATATTAACACTGGCATTTTTAATCTCTCCCAATGAAACATCTCTCATGACAACAGCCCTGGTTCTCAGGCCTGGGAGAGCAAAACGGAATATCTTAGAATGGCCAGACACAGAGCTGCGGGATTTATACTCCTGCCGCCCAGCAAGGCATTTTAGGATTGCAAACCAGAGAGCTTTATATCAAACACTGGTTCCGGATTGGCTCTCTGGGCTCACCTGAATTCCCTGGGACCTGGAAGATTCTGGGATGTTGCAGTGCCCGGGTCTGAGCTTGAACAACTTGCAGTTCCCTCCTTATGCCACCAGGTGGCAGAAGGAGCAGAGCCTTGATCCGCAGGGCTCCTGGTTCAAGTTGCACGGCATCCGACAAAACCAGCGAATCCCCGTCTCACTAAGGATGGAGGAAGAAGACAGAATGGGCGTCCGATCACACCAGTCCCTGAATGGAAAGGTTTTGGTTAGGCCATTGCATCCAACCCCATGTTTATTTCTATTTTATTTTCACCCCGCTTCCAAGCAAGACTCACCCAGACATCCTCTCAGCACTCACACAAAAGGATGAATAATTGCATCGTCTCTTGAAAACCAAATTTCTCAAACGAGTAGCATCCTGCATGCAGCTGGAAAAGTCTTCCGGCAAAGTAGAAGACACTGCACAGAGGCTGCCTCTGCAGATTAGCACTTGAGGCGTGATGCCTTCTCCGAGACGTGAAAACCGTTCTCTTCCAGAAGGGGGACAATGCTGGAAATTGTACAGTAAGAGAGCCCAGGGCAAGAAAACTCTGCTCTGTTCCGACCCGCTGCCAAATTCTATCTGTAACCTCAGAGTCACCCCGGGCAGTGAGCTGGCTGGCTTGGACAAATCTATTCACACATTTGTGTAAGGAAAAATCGGAGATTTGATTATATCCTTTCTTCGTTTGTTAAAAACTATAGACCAGCCCTATATCGGTTGATTTCAGGATGATTGACAACCACATCGAGGGCGGTGCCAATAAGACAACAATCGCTAAAACTACGATGAAATCCCGTGAGGCGACAGACAATTAAGATCAGCCCAACACACGGCAAAAGAGAAAGGTCTCAACCTGGCATCTGTTCTCCCGTGCATGGCAGAAGTCTGAAACCTCTTCCTATTGGTCCATGGTGGCGTGACAGGTATGTGTAGGGGTCACATGACTGCTGTCAGGTGTCCCCTCTACCTGAGCCAGGACATCTGTAGGTGAGAATTCCAGGGATGAGGTGGGACTTCCAGCAGGGGGTGGAGCTAAACCCCATCCTATTTGAATAAGGGGCAGGGCTTAGAGTTAGATGTGAAGTAGTCCTTTTCACTACTCGCCTTGTTGTGGAAGGCTTGGATGCGGCCTTCATCATTTACTGATGGTTTTTCAGTTGTTTTATGACCTTCTGAGTCATGTTGGTGATGTTTGGATCAAGGAAGGAAGCTTTCTCTCTCATGTGGAACAGGTGTGACCCTAAACATCCACATGGGAAATGATTACAAACCATGAAACCAGTTGCTGTGCAGGAATTTGTGCAGGTCGCGGGTTACAATTAGGAAGACAACAGAAGCTGCAGTGGTGTCGTCAAAAGACACACACAGTTTTGCTCACCAAGTACCCGTTAAAAATGAATAATGGCGTTTTAATGGGGAGGCGGGTTAGTTATTCAGGCTCCCAAGATGCCAGGCTTGTGGAGAATACGATGCAGGCCCAGCATCAGCAAGGAAGAGGAGAAAAGCTCCGTTGACACATTGTACCTTGGAGATAAAGAGCAGGGCTTTCGGAGGCATGGATGGAGAGGCACCACTTGTACTTTCCAAGAGGAAAGACGATTCCCCCCCCCACACACACACACACACACTGCAGCAGCTGGAGGGAAGGCACACACTCGCTCTCACGGAACAGAAAGGAGCTGCTCTTCTTCAGAAAAAGAAGGTCCGAAGAAGAGGCCTTCTGGGTCAGCCACTGAGTTGCATCCAGCCTCGCATTTCACTGCCTCCAGCAGCTGTGGGAATCGAAGTGCTCTGAGATCTCCTGGGGGAGAAGGCGATCCAGGGCTACTAGTCCTGGTGGCTATGTGCTACCTCCAGTATCCGAGGCAGTTGCTGGGGAAGATGGGCGGGAGGCTGCTGTGGCACTCAGCTCCTGCTTGAGGGTCCCTGGTTGACAGCTGGCCGGCCACTGTGTGAACAGAATGCTGGACGCAATGGACCCTCGGTCTGATCCAGCACGGCTCTCCCTACATCCTCCTCTCCAGGGAGGCAAGAGGAAGGAAGCATTGCACAATTTTTTTTAAAAAAGGAAATATGGCTGTGGCAGGCTAAAAGCATCCTAATTCAAGCAGGGAAGCAGCTAAATGAGCGTTTACAAAGCGGCTGGGCAAAGACACCCCTCTTCAACTCCCTCGTCTCTGCAGCTGTGACCAGCAGAGGAGGCCAGACCTCCTCCTTCACATGAAGAGAAGTCCTGGACTTCCATCCGTGGCCCACTGTGCCCCAGAGGCTGGAAGGGGGCTGCCTGTCTCTTTGGAAGAGCCAAAGTTCAGCTCTGACATGGGGAACCGAGGGTTCCAAAACCCTCCGCTAATTTTATCTCCCAGGCAGGCCTATTATGAATCTGCCACTGGTCGTCAGACACCCCCCCCCTGCCCCCACCCCTCCCTTGTATTCTGCCTAACCCAGGCTACATAAAGTCCTTATAAACTCTGCGCTGTGATTTATGGCTCGCCATCACGAGACAACAGAAAAGTAATTCAGCAGTGTCACTTCAGGTTCCTTTCCTCCTCGCCCGGGTACCTAACGTTCATACTGCCCCACTGGTCACCAGAGCCTGGCAGTCAAAAAGGGGATCTACTTCAATGCGGGGGGTGGGGGGTGGAATGCAGTCACAGCCAGAAGGAGACGCGTTGCTTTGGAACGGCAAAAGGAGATGAAACTCCTGAATTCCCACCAGGGGGATTCACTCGCCAGACTTTCGGGAGTCGTTTCTTCTCTCAAGACTAGGGCTGCGCTGACTTTTCCAGTCGATTTAATTTTTACACCATGTGTTGGGGGCAGGGAGGGGAAAAAAGGACATCAGAAGAGCCCTGCTCGATCAGGCCAAGGGTCCATCTAGTCCAGCACTCTGTTCACACAGAGCCAGCCAACTACCCACAGGAAACCCATGAGCAGGACATGAGTGCAACAGCACCCTCCAGCCCATGTTCCCCAGCAATTGGTGCCCACAGGCTTACTGCCTCAGATACTGGAGGATAGTGGCACATAACCATCAGGACTCATAGCCATTGATCGCCTTCTCCTCCAGGAATTTATTCAGCTCCCTTTTAAAGCCATCCTAATTGGTGGCCGTCATTACATCTTGTGGGAGCGAATTCCATAGTTTAACTATGTGCCACGTGAAGAAGTCCTTCCTTTTCTCTGTCCTGAATCTCCCACCAATCAGCTTCATGGGATAAGGACCCCTTTGAGTTCTAGTATTATGAGAGATCCACATTCTCCACACCTGGCATCATCTTGTACACCTCTATACAAAATCACATAGGTTCAGCACTTTGGATAGCTCCTTTAGCATTCTGGCTGGTTCGGACTGAAACCTGGAATGGCTTCGCAGCCCCACCGAAACCAGAGCCAACAGCCTCCATTGTCTACAATGTGCTAGACCCTCAGGACGGCCTTGTCCTCCATCAGATATGGCTTCATAACAACACCTTGTGATGACGTGGGATGGTCATAAAGCCAGTTCAGAGGGAAGGGGATGATTCCTGCCCTCGCTCTGAAGTGTTGTATGGGGAAAATTGCACTGGAGACCTCATTGCAGCAGCCTCTCTTTATTTCAGTATTTATATACCACCTAATAAGAAAAGTTCACTGCCCAGTGCAGAAATGCCAGACAAGGCGGGGGGGGGGGGGGGACTCAGAAAGGACAGCAGTGGGAGTTGTGAAGGCACAAAGCCAATATGGAGACAGGTCTTTCCGTTTCACTGGACAGGCTGAAGGGGGAAGCCAAAGGCCTCCTGAGCAAAGTGGGATGTGGGGGAAGGGAGGTGACCCCCTTGTGGGTGTTGCAAGAGTAGGGTGGGAGAGTGCTTGCTGGGCAATGAGCTTATGCAGAACATGGAGAGCAAGATGTACAGTGGCAGGCAAAGAAAGGCACGGCGCTTTAAAAGCTGAGGACTAGGCGCTTGAATCTGACACAGAGCATGGCAGGGAGGGTTTGATCCAACAGCAGCAGAGCTTCCGCATAAGATCCTTGGAATGAGCCGGAGAGCTGTTGACAACAGGGAGACCTGTGAGGAGGAGCGGGGAGGAACAACAGAGAGGCTTTGCAACAGGCACACGTGGCGTGTGCCCGTGATTTATCGCCTGTGTTTATACCTGGCACTGGAGAAGCGGCTTCCAAGATGTGGCATGTCCTCCGCCTTTAATTCTGTCATTGCTCTTGAA
The DNA here is from genome assembly GCA_029215795.1 of Anniella stebbinsi. Lineage (NCBI taxonomy): Eukaryota > Metazoa > Chordata > Lepidosauria > Squamata > Anniellidae > Anniella > Anniella stebbinsi. The sequence goes on from JARDYH010000010.1 coordinate 22,527,487, forward strand.
TCTCCTCCCGGAAGACCCGTCTCTTCGGAGCAGAACATCTTTTGCGGCCATAGATCATCCTGGCAGCGGCAGGATTGGCTGTCGGTGACACGCCACGCGCCAGCACCTCTTTCTAGCAGCAACAGCAGCAGCAGCATCAGCCCTCGTTAAAAAGGGAGCGTGATGCATTTCCCTTGGGGAGGGGAAGGTGTCAAAGGAGGGGGCAGACTCTGAGACAGGCACCTGTCCAATAGAGAATAGAAATAGAGGAGTCATTTTTATCATGCCCGAGATGGGGGGGGGGGAAGGGAGAGAAACGCAAGTCCTCTTGGGGTTACAAAGAGGCTTCAGATCCATCTCTTGCCAAGCAGTGACCCGCAATTGCCCTGGAGACATTGGCTCCCACTGCTGTGATGTCACAGAATGTTCACAACTATTGTTAGGCTACTCAGAGCGAAAGCGCCAGCGATGGAATGTTGCCCAACAGCGGAGCTTCTGCGAGCGAAGTTAAAGATCCTCTAAAGGAGCTACCCAAGGGGCAAAGCATGAGAGTAAGGGAAGGCACCTTGGATAGCTCCTTCAGAGTTCCGGCTGACACCCAGGGCAGACTCTGTAGTAACCAAAGATGCCAGAATTTCAATCTGTGACCTTCTGCGTTCAGAGGATGTGCTCAGGTAGACACTTTGAGGTATGGTCCCTGGGGCACAGGAGTCCTCTTTCCTACTGCCCCCCCATTTGCATACCTGCTTCCCCCACAAAGAAGATCTACGGCCCCACGACCACACAAACCAAACCGAGCCAGGAAAGGCCCGGAAGTGCACACATGCCTCTCTCTCCAACACACATACACACGCACACACAAATTCCCTATTGTGCTTCCTCCATCTCCTCTGGCAAGCAGCAAAGGCAATAATTTTAGGTAATTTAATTAGGTTTTCCTCTGCTTTATGTCCCGTGACATAAAGATGTAACGAAATTTTAAAATGCAGTAATTTTACACCCAAAGATTATTAATACGGCAACAGGGTTGCCAGCAACAGAATGTCAAATTACCTGGCTTGCAGATGCATTGAGGAGGGGTCTCTCTCTCTCTCTCTCTCTCTCCCTCTCCCTTTTTCCTTCTAGAGGTTTGTTACAGAGGATTTATATCCTCCTGCGGAAGGCTGCTATTATCATCATTGTTAGGGTTTTGAGAGATGATTTCTCATCAGGAAAAGATGCACAGAAGCAGAACGCCCACTCCTCAGGCTCCCGCTCAGCTTTCCATACAGACACGGCTCAAAAGGCCGCAGTCCGGTTTGGCGCAAGGGCTACGCCTGTGAGCGGAGCAGGCGCGCAATGTGGCTGAGGGCCCATGTCCCATCATAGACGGCATAAATGCAAAGCCATGTTGACATTTCTTGGCCTTGCAGCACCGTGACACGTAAAGCTTCAGGCATTTCACCCAGGGGGCTGCAGAGGTGCACTGCTCTATTCCCCTTAGGGGGGGAGGCTTCCCCAGAGGGGAGAGGCTTCCCCACAGAAGAGGGGAGGAGGCAGCTTTATAACTCTTTCCCACAAACTACTCCCCCCCTTCCTGCTGTCAGACTTATCAACTGCAAAGCTATGTGTTGGTTGTAGAAGTCTGCCACCTAGTGACTGGAGGCAAAACTGAAGGCTTCAAGCACACAGACATATTTATGTTAATTAAAATTAATCGATGCATTGTAAAAAAAACAAAAAAAAAACAAATAACCCACGTTGCCTACCCCTAGAGTCCACTTAGTATGCATGGCAAATTTCAGGTGTTTAAGCTTCACAGGCTGAGCGCTATGGTGCTGACAGACAGACCCTCTATTATTATAGATTTAATAATAATAATAATAATAATAATAAGAGTCATCATGCATCAGCCTCCTTATTCTGCCACTTCCCAGCATTTCTTCTTTTTTTTAGCCATTTACATTCAACCTGACAGTCTCAGTACACATTTTTGTACATAAGCAACAAGCAGCTTTGCAAAAGAGAGAGAAAATCCGGCTGAAAGGGGCTGCTGGAACAATTGCATCCCCAGAAACATTTGGCATTCCAAGGCTGCAGCAATGCTGGAGTCCTGGAAATTAAACTGACAGTGAGTGGCGAGCTGAGTCAGCTCCATTGATTACACACACACACACACACACACAGAGTAGAAGCTGTAAGAAGTGGGAAATCCTGATGAGGCAGCAGAAAGGAAAGGCCTTTTTCCTAATAATAATAATAATAATAATAATAATAATAATAATAATGACAGGAATGGGCTAGACAGACAGACACAATACAGCTGCAAAAATAATTCACCAACAACTGGCCATCCAATTCAACCTTATCAAACAACCTACTCCATACTATACATACTCACCCGAAACAATCTTGGAAAATGCAGACCATAAAATATACTGGGACAGAACAATTCATACCGACAAGACAATACCCTGCAACTGACCAGTCATAACGTTCATAGACAAAAAAAACCACACACACACACATACCTCATCGACATAGCAATACCGAATGACAAAAATGTTGTTGAAAAGGAAGAAGAAAAGAGAGACAAATATACACCACTGGCCATGGAAATCAAAGAACTATGGCAACAGGGAAAGGTCACAATTCTTCTGTTAGTCACCTCAGTCAACGCCTTCACATCAAAAAACTATTCAGAAAACCTCCAGAAACTGGGCCTACCAGAATACATCCACACCAACATCCAGAAAGCAGTCCTACTTAAAACAGGCTCAATCGTCAGGAAATTCCTGAATCAATGAAAGACAGCATGAGTTGGCAAATTCCATCACGTCCGTCTAAAAATATGCCATGAGCGAGAGATACATAATAACAGAGATACTAAGTCGTCCAGGTAGATAGACCAGAACGCTCGTTCACAGGAAAAGCGTAGCAGGGATTTGTGATGCCAAAGGTTTCATCTAGAAAAGGCCAGTGGGATATTCTGCATCGCTTGTCCACGAGGACATGGGGCAACCTCCTTGTGTGAGTCACGTCCTCTCAGATCTCCAGCTGCAAAGCGGACTTGAGGGGGCCTACCTTACAGGGTCATTTCTCATAAGAAAGAAGACAGGATGTACCTAAGAGCTGAGCTGCGGGTCCCACAGTGAACCTCCACCATCTCTGTTTTCTAAGTCCCCCCAGCTGCCTTGTACAGACTACTCTGTTCTATTGCCAGTTGCCTGTTCTGACTGGCATCTGCTCCCTGGGGTCTCCGGCTGAGCCTGAGAAGCATTTGGGTTTTCCATTGCCCAGACCAGGAAGTATTTATAGCCAAGCCAGGTTGGAATGAACCAACTGGGATCCAAGATGGCGCCTGTGATGTCATTACAATACCTTCTTCCTATGGACTCACCGAAAGGGGGTACCATTGCAGACTCCGGGAGACTCCGGGCCTGGTGTTGGCTCCATCTGACAAAATGTTTCAGAATTCCAGCTCAGCAATGCACCTTAAATCATGAGCAATATCAGAGCCCAATCTCTTTCCGGTCCACGGTGACATTTATTTTTTTTCTCCACAGCTTGCCTCGGAAACCACCCAAACATCCTTGCGCAATTTAAAAAAAAAAGTGAGGCAGAGAGAGGAAGACAGAGAGAAGCCAATGCAAGACCTCAAATTGCCTTTCCGTGAATTTCAAATTGCCATATCTATTATTTTCATGGTGGTAACTGCAGCGCCTTTCTCCCATATCCGCTATTTCTATCATTTCTGCTCTTTATATCAAGTTCTTCCTGCTAATGAGTCCCCGATTTTCATTTTAATAAATGTTGCATGGGCAATCCTCATTATATGGCCCTTCATCTACCTAGGGCTACTTTCCTCAGCTGGAACAAGCCCTTCAGTACGTGGGACTCCATAAAACATGAGGATCACGTATTCCGACTCCACCGACTGCCACCGCCGAGAAGAATTCAGTAATTGAAAAGACCTTATAAATCAATAGAGCTAAATTGAAAACCCTGCACAGGACTCCACATAAATTCAGCCAGGAGCTCTCTCTGGTTCAGGCCCCGGGTTGGTTGTAGGAAAAGAACGCCCGGGATGAGTTCAAAGGAAAACTCGGACCTTCCGCCACGGCCGCGTCATCCGTTCGCAAGCCCCGAACCAGCGTTGGCTGCAAGTCAGACCTGGTTGCTTGGAGGCTGCCGGTGAGAGTTCAGCGAGGTCTTGCTGGTTTAGGAGAAGTCGTTTGAGTTTCATCACCATGAGAAAATAACAATAATGTGCTGTTTATTTACAAAAGCGTAGCAGAACCGTATACCCAAATCAGCCTTGTCTGAGGTTCCCCAACCATCCATCATGCAGTGCTTTCCTAGCTATTATTATTATTATTATTATTATTATTATTATTATTATTTCATCTCTTTCTCACTAGTGGTGGTTTTTCTAGACTGACATGACGGGCTTTGCCAAGTCATGCTGTCTTTTACAGATTCAGGAATTTCCTGACGATCGAGCCTGTTTTAAGTATGACTGCTTTCTGGATGTTGGTGTGGATGTATTCTGATAGGCCCAGTTTCTGGAGGTTTTCTGTATAGTTTTTTGATGTGATGCCGGTGACTGAGGTGACTAATGGAATAATTGTGACTTTTTCCTGTTGCCATAGTTCTTTGACTTCCATGGCCAGTGGTGTATATTTGTCTCTCTTTTCTGCTTCCTTTCCAACAACATTTTTGTCATTCAGTATTGCTGGGTCGATGAGGTATGTGTGTTTTTCTTTTTTGTCTATGACCGTTATGTCTGATCGGTTGCAAGGTATTGTCTTGTCGGTATGAATTGTTCTGTCCCAGTATATTTTATGATCTGCATTTTCCAGGATTGTTTCGAGTTGTTATTATTATTATTATTATTATTATTATTATTATTATTTATATGCCACCCCATAGCCGAAGCTCTCTGGGCAGTTTACAAAGATTAAAAACACTGAACATTTAAAAACCAATATTCAAAATTTAAAACCATACAAAGCATAAAAAACAAACTACACAGATCTCTCCACCACCGCCCCCGTTCTAAAAGATTGAAAGGCCTTTGCCAAACCTTAGTTAGTGGCAATAAATGCTACATCCTAAAACATGCTGGTATTTTGGGGTAATTTGGTCCTCTGCCTTTGACACCCACTCACCCACACCCACCATTCTGCCTTCAGGCTTGCCTACTGCTGATATGTGGCCCCAAGATCTTCTCCAAAATTGAGTTCAGCCTGCAGGCTAGAAGAGGTTCAACACCCTTAAGTTTACAAGGAAAGGGTGCCTACTCTCCCATATTTTACAGGGGGGTGGATATTGATGAATGAATAAATGAATTAATTAAACTTTTATAGTAAGTTTTCTTTCCTGGTGAGTCCCAGCCAGCTCAGACCCCCTCTGTGTAAAAGCAAAGTTGAGATTTGAGGGTGAGGAGTTGTATTTGTTTATTTTATTTTATTTCTAACCCATCTTTCCATCCAGATCGAGGCAGGGAACAACAATAAATATAAATATAAAAATTATAAAATAGATAAACCATTAAAACAGATTTAAAACAAAAACATTATTTGCAGTGTCTCAACTCTGTTTGTGGCAACTTGCAACCTGAATAGCACGAGCTGATCCGCAACAGACAGGTGTGCCGGGAAGGAACTCCAGGAATATCTCCCTTCGGGGTTCCCTGCATTGCAAGACTATAGCTAAGTTTTCTTTTTCTGTCCGGGTTAAACGTATTGCTGAGTTGCACTTGGAATTCACCCCATTTCTCTCTCTCTCTCTCTCTCTCTCTCTCTCTCTCTCTCTCTCCGGGGTCTTGGTTCATATTTTGATTTCCCACAAACGTCATAACGAATGTTGGTGGGAGAGAAGAATTGGTTTGAAGAAAATGAGATCCTAGCTCACATTTCCTCCGAGCCCAAATGTTTGCATAAACAGCGAGCTGTTTGCTAGTTGTCAAGTCTCGTACTGCTTCTCGGAGGCTTGATTCGGGAGGACACGAACAGCGAAGCAGAGCCCAAAAATTCCGATCTACCTGCCACCATTTGAAAAGTCCAGCTTTCGGCTCCAATCTGAAGTTAATTATTAGAAAGGCTGAGGAATTATCTTTCAAAAAATGGCTCAGAATGAGCTTGCTTGATTTTGCTCCTTCTCCTCCTCCTCTTACATGAACCAGACAAAGAGTACTGTGTGTCTCGAAACCTTGCATCCACCGTTTCTTTCCTTTCCCCCCCTTTTAATTAGTAATCATCTCAAAATGCAGCCGTATCCTCCCGTAATGCTTTGCTAGGCAGCAGGAGAAAAACAATAACATAAAAACAAACGTCATTTGGCTCGTTTGAATTCAAAGCCATTGAGTGGAGGGCCCCAAACCTCCGTTTCTACCAGCTGTGTAGATCTCTCTTTCTTTTAAGAGTTTGGGTTAGTGGTGGGGAAGGGCCATTTTAAAGGAGCCTTTTATAAGTGAAAAGTGCTGTCGCACCAGGCAAATGATCCCCCATGCTCTTGCTTAATTGATGGGACTGTTTTAGCATGGATAAATTAGAGGTGCTGTTGACGAACTAATCTGTTAATTAATGGGAGCCTGGAGGCATCCTTGTCCAACAAAGTATTTCATCTAAAACGGAGAGATTTCTTTTTCTCGAGGAGGCTTTGCTGCGCCATGCCATCAGAAAGGCCTTTTCTGAACCCCGGCGCATCTTGGGTAGACATTTGCCTTCCTGCAAAAATAAACATAGGAACAGGAATGAGAGGCCCTTTCTATACCTAAGGGTGTAGAGGGGGGGCCTGGGGATGATCCTGGACTTACCAGCTTCCGGGATCATCCCCCTCTTTCCAAACAGGAAAGGTGTGATGGCCTGGCTTCCTATTGGGATGTTGCGCCTACCTTTTTTTGTGTTTTAAGAAGGATCCAAAGAGAGCTCTTGCGCTCCATCGAAAAGGTAAGGTTTTTTTTAAGCCCCCCCCCCGAATCATGGGGCCCACACCCACCACAGGTGGGACGGGTGCCCACACCTCCCGCAGTCTCGGGACATTCCCAGAACTGCAGGAAAATTCGGGTTTTCCCAGGGATTCTTTATCCCTAGGAAAACCCGTGCCCATGCCTGTCCCCATCCCCGGGAGTTCCTGTGCATCATTTGGATGCACAGGGACCACCCAGGGGCAATCCCATGACAAAAGGCCAGTATAGAAATGGACAGAGAAAGCAGAAGTCCAAACTGAATAATCACGTGGTCTTGAAAAGTAGGAGAGACGGCCACACAGCAGCACCATGCCTTTCAAAAGTTGTTCTCGAGTAAATAAATAAATAAATAAATAGCATGTTGAATTATGACCCGGGGAGATCTGGGTTCAAATCCCCACTCAACTATGATTCCCACAGACCAAGATGGTCTGTAAAGTGAAGTGGAAAAAAAAATATGAATAGAAGTTAAATGTACTATCCTCTGTCCATAATTAGATTTAAATTCAATGTATTTCTTTTTATTTATTTTTTTCCTTTCAACTACAACTCCTATAGCTGGTTGGAGTGGTTGGAAGTTGTAATCCAGCACATCCGGAGAGTATCAGGTTGGAGGAAGGCTGTCACTTTGCTAGCAGACCTAAAAGATTTCAACGAGACACCTATTCTTGACGGATTGGGACCTGTGCTCAAGACAACCAGCATCCGTCAACAACTGTGGGTGAGAGGGAGCCTAGGCCTGACTCAGATTAAGGCAGCTCAATCTTAATTTTTTCCTTAGAAAGCTTTGGGAAACCAGGTGATCTATACTTGAAACATCTTTCCCACTCCACAGGGAACTCTGGGAAATGTAGTTTGGTAGGGCAGCTAGGACTCCCTAGCAGAAAAACCACCATTCCCAAGATTCTTTGAGAGAAGCCATGACTTGAGATGTCAGAGAAATCTGCAACAAATTCAAATGAGTTCATGTTTCTATGACCTTTTTATCCCCTCTGAGTTGCACAGATCCCACAGATGTGTGGACCGTTTTTTACCTGGGGGGGGGGGGGGGTGCGCGCAAATTCACAAGTGCAACACGATTCTTATGCATCCATTAAAAAATCCAATTCCTTCAATGTGTGGATAATGGAACAGAAAATGTCTGAAACACAGGCAAAACACAGATAAAATGGATTTAGCAAAAACTGTGCACTCTTAAGCTGTGACAGTTAAAGTGGCATCAAAGCATTATAGGTCTGTAATGTAGCTATTTCCCATCCGCCCGCTCAGTATATATTCCGTTCTCCTTTCGGGAGGAAAAAAAAAAGATATTTTCTGTCATTGTGGAAAACAAAAGAGTCGTTGCATTCAGCAGAGTGTAGGCAAAACAGGGATCTCATTTGGCTGCAGCAGTTAAAAGATCTAATTGGGCTACCTACCTTCCCCGACCTGATGCTCTCCAGATGTGTCGGAGGGCACCAGGAACACCCAGCATTCCTCGCCAACATGGCCAATGGCTCCAAATATCCTGCTGGATCAAGCCAAGGGTTCATCTGCCCCAGCATCCAGTTTCCAGCAGTGGACAGCTGGGTGCCTCTGAGAAGCCCACCAGCAGAAAACGGTTGTCTGAAAAGAGATTTGCACGAGGAGCCTCGCCCCCTCTCTGAGCCATTTTGCTCCCCCCCGACGCTGAATTTCAGCCACTTTTCTTGCTTAATGATCATCATTCTTGCTTAATGATCACCATTAAGTATTTCTCAAAGTTCCTTAATTCTACTCAACGAGACCGTAGGGACATTCTGGTTTCAGTCGGGGCTTTGTTTCGGCAGAACGGCTTGCAAAATACTTGCAGGCAGGTGTCCTCTGCAGCATGAGCTATTCCCTCCGCACTGGTAGCCAAGCCTGCGGAGCCAAAAGCAAGCAAAAACACTCATGCCCTTTCCCTTCTGCCCTTCTTGCATTATCCCCCACCGCTCAAGCCTGGATTAAAAGTGTAATATTCTCTTTTCGGCGCCCTACCGGGGAAAGGACGCTAGGCAAAGATGTCGCGAAACCAGAGAGCAACAGCTGCTTGCCTGGTTTCAATTACACTGAGCCAAACTAATCTCCTACTTAGAGGCTCGGGTTTTGCTAAACCTCCTCTTGAATTATAGAATCACGGGACCCAGGAGGCTGGAGGAGCGACCCGAAGGTCATGGTGCGAGAACACGCAGTGACAGAACGCTCCATATTGGAACATTCCTCAAAGATTCTTGATCTAGATTACAGAAGATTCTAGGTTTAGGGTCAGCTGGCTGAAGGCCGCGTTTTATTTACTAGAGAAGCCGGTTAGTGAGTTGATGGGTTTATGCCAGATGTCTCCAACGTGATGCCTTCCAGATGTGCCAGATAGGATGAAGAATTCATTCCAGCTCGTTTTCGATGAGGATTGCAAAGAGGCATCCGACTGGGGCGTCTGTGTAGGGAAATGCGTACAAAAACAAGAATGAAAAGAAAGGATAGGACGAAAAAGAAAAAGAGAAGAGAAAATCCGATGCAAACTTGGGGCGGAACAAGCCTCCAAATGGAATTTGGAAAACTTCAGCAAGCCCGAGTTTTGCCGATTCATACATTTATTTATTTTTACCGCTTCCCATCCTGAAGATTTCGGAGCGGTGAACAACAAATGGAATAAAAGAATAAAAACACCATACTAGAAATTGACCGTTTTTAAAAGAACAAAGTTCTGATAAAACCCCATTTCTGGTAAAACCTGATAAGGATTTTTGATCTGGACATTGATATAAAATCAAAACCTGGAACACTAGTTTCCCCCAAGCCTCTAAAGAAACATTTTAAGGTAAAGTAGAGACATATTTCACTGCACCAGGGTAAAGTTCACACCTCACATTCTAGCATTTCAGAGGAAAACCACAGAGCAACATAACCCATAACATCCTCTCCCAATAACAATTAGACATGACTCAACGGCCCTCACACACAGACAAGATGGCGCCCCCAAAGTAAATATTTCCAGTTCTTCCAGAAGAAAAATACTGGCCATTAGAGAAAACCAAATAACACCAAGTATCAGTGATTGAAGGTTATCAGGAAACAGTAAATTACTTTGAGGCGTCAATAGCCCCGGATATTGTTTTATTTTGCTTTAAGATATTGTTTAGTTGAAACATTTATTGGCATTTATCCATCACAGGAGGGAGGGGGTGAGTGGTATGTGACGTCAAAGCCTGTAACAGAGATAAATGAATCAGTTTTGTCTTTGTGATTCAGAGAGCTTTGGTACTACCCATGTGCCACTTCTCTCTCCTTCGTACGAAGTTTTAAATAAACCTGTTGGACTGAACTCTGCCTGTTCCTGGTGATTCTTCAATTTGAGAGTTAGGAAACATTTCCTTAACAAACCACAGCCGGTCCTTCAAGGAAAGCATCCAACCATAACTTTTTCAGGAGGCTCCGGAAGCAACACAACGCTGGCGCCTGCCTGACCTCCAAAGGCAAGGAATTCCACAGGAAGGGGCCACCACACTGAATGCTCTTTTCCTGGTGGACTCCAGTCGGACCATCCCTACTGTTGGACTACAACTCTGAAGTAGTGAGTGAGAGGATGACCGGAGCGCCTGGGGTGGAGCATATGAAAGAAGGCGGTCCTTAAGGTACCAGTCATTTTCTGAAGACGTGTGTACTGTCACATCTTCAGCCATTGTAACAACCATTTGTAATGGCAGCTTTTCAAAAGACCCTTGGATTCCCCCCCCCCCATACACATGGGCACGCACATCTATCTCTAGCATCATGCACATTATTTGCACATTCCTGTGTCTCAAGATCATGGCGTGTCAGCAAGCACATGCTTGGCCGTCTCCTCGAGAAAGCCTTGGCCGTGGTGGCCTGTGAAGCAAAATCAATTTTTGTTATTGAATGAATTCGTTCTCGCTGAGCTGGAAGGGGCCAAGGGGAGAAACCAGTGCAGTTAACTGGATCGCGCAAGGTCAACCACACTACAGCAAAGACTACGCACCCTCTGCCGCTCCGGAGATGGAGCGTGGCCAAATTGGATGGCATCCGGCTGGCCTGGATGGCTTGACCTTTCTGAATCAACTAGACACCTGACATTTCACAGGCGCCGGGACCAGATTGACTCAATGGAGGCTGGTGGCTCCGATGTCAATGAGGTGGTGAATCTGCTCTAGGTTTCAGTCAGTACCCTAAAAGAGCAATCCGGAGCGCTTCGACATAGGAATTGCCCTGCCCCTGGTGGCCATCAGACATAGCTGGGCAGGCCACGTAACAACCAAGGGGCCCTGATCTCTCGATCTAATTGGGATGGCTTTAAAAGAGGGTTGGATAAATTCCTGGAGGAGAAGGCTATCAATGGCTACTAGTCCTGATGGCGATGTGCTATCCCAACATCTGAGGTAGTAAGCCTGTGCGCACCAGTTGCTGGGGCTTTTACATCACGTCCTGCTTGTGGCAGGGCCTTTCTTCTGTTGTTATGATCTCAGTGAAGGTAGACCTTCTTAGGGGCTGCTCCATGGCTGGAGGAGCACAGAGTTTCCCCCCCCCCCAGCGCTTTTTAAACGGGCCTTAAAAAACCGGGGTGCTCCTGGCTGGTTTTAAATGAATTTATGCCCGTGGTTCTTTCACGCCTGTGAGTTTTTATCGCGGTGATTTCAAATGTTTTAGGCCGCTGTCCTTCGCTACCGGTATTTTCTATTTTACTGCTTTACATTTTGGCTTTGTAAACTGCCTGGGGGAGGCTGTTCCTGGAAAATAGTTTTCACCCAAAAATGTATTCACTGGTTCCCTGTTGTAACTGGTAACGAAAGCCCCACCGGTTTCCTGCCCCCAAGGCAGGGTAATTGAAAAAGACCCAAGCGGTGGCATTCTGGAGTGTCACCTTCCCTCTTGTTTCGGGATGAGAACAGCAGCTGCTGACGCTTCCCTTCCCTCGAACACGTCCGTCATCTTTGCTGGCTGTAATGCACCTTCCCTGAACACTCCTTGGCTTGTTCATCAATGGATAAAAATGAGTTTCTGTCTGGCAGTTCCTCATCAGTGGCCGTCAGGAGCCACGGCGTGAATTTGGGGGCCTGATTATTGTGACAGATAAGGCAGGCAGGCCGGAATGGACGGATGGCTGCGGCTTGACAGGCGATGCAAAGGCCAGGAGGCAGAGAGGGGGCAGGAAAGGAGCCCCCAGGAACACGCACAGGGCAGAAGGGTCGTGGTTTGCATCACGCAGGCGCATCATAGCGGTTCAGCGCGTGACCAAGTGGCACATTCTGGCTGCCTCGTTTCAACAAAGGGCTCCGCATCCACTCAGCCCATCTGCAGCGATGAGGCGTCCCGTGAAAGCCGACGGGCACAGGGAGCAGGCGATATGGCTACACTTTTGAGCCTGAGGTCTCCGATGTAGACCAGCGGTGAGGGGCGCATGGCCCTCTGCAACTCCCATCCACCCTATCCCACGGTGATGGATGACGGGGACTTGCAATCCAACATCAGGAAGCCCACACATTCGCCTACACATAGGCAGGGGCCACAGCCAACCCGGATATGGCACTATGAAAGTAGTATGAAAGCGGTATATCAAAGGCAGGAGCCACACCACTGCTTTATAGCGGTGTTGAAGTGCACTGACAACTGTGGGGGCCCACTGACACATGCCATGTACCACTTTCATACCACTGTAGCCTACTTGGTGTGGCTCCTGCCTTTGATATACCGCTTTCATCGTGCAATATCCTGCTTGGTGTGGATGAGGCCATTGAACCGCTCTGTATTTTCAACAGAGAAGCTCATGGGCATTTGGCAGAGAAATCAAACCTCTCCCCCTCCCCTTCAAAACAACAACACTAATAATAATAATCAAGTTTACCTCCAGCCTGGGCTGGAATTTTGTCCAAGCCTTGATCTCCAGAGATGAAGCAGGAGGGCCGGCCACGTTTTTCAGGGCTCAGTTGGCGTGACCAGTTGTGACGGTTCTTGCGCTCTGGCTTGCTCTCCAACGCCTCTTGGCAGGTTCAGCGTAGCAGCTGAAAGAGGGGAGAGAGAAACGCACCTGTTAGTACAACCTTCCTCAGCCCGATGCCCTCTGGATGTGCTGGACTAAATCTCCCACCACTCCCAGCCAACACGGCCACTGATAACGGCAGCTGCAATCCAACTTATCTGGAGGGTGTGGGACGGCTATGCTAGCATCTCAAAGTCGAGCGCTTTCTTCCCCATCATACTTCACCTGGCATTCCCTTGCCTTTGCGCCTGCCTGTACGTTCTGCTCCCTGTCAAAGGCTCTCTTTCGGATTGGCCCAGCCCAGCCCAAAAAGGAGATGCGGCCCACGTAGCCACCTGCTGCGCAAGGCCTGCTCAGTTGTGGCACCCAAGACCTGGAGTCACTTCCCTGGTGTGCTACACCTAGCCTGCTTTGAGACCAGCAATGAAGAGAAAAACTGTGGGGTTCTGGGGTTCCCAAATTCCCATCCTAGGGTTTTTTTCCATTCCCCTGTTTGCTTCCCCTCGCCATAGCTGTGGTCTACCTCTCTGCTACTCCATGCCTCTTCCCTCTTCTTCCCCATCACGCTGGGGAGGATCGGTGCCCTTCCTGCCTCCCTCATTTCCCCCTGCTCTCAGTGGCTCCGCTTGGATATCTCAATCCCCCCCTTTCAATGCCATGGACTCATTTTTAATGAGAAGCTACAGGGCTAAATTGCATTCTCTATTCGCTGTCTCCTGATACAGTCTCCGGCACTAATGAGATTTTCCCCGGCTAACACATTTTAACAGCAACCGCACTGAAAACTTGTCCGGCGTCGACTTAATACTCTGAGGGAAAGAGAGTGGGGAGGGAAACCACAGGATGACACCCTAGAGGATCCTGCTCTGGATTTCCCCCACCCCCACCCCATTGCTGGCAGGAGAAACAGGTAGATGGAAGAGAGGCTGCTGGGATACCGTCCTCACACTTGCTGCGAACGCAGCTGTCAAATGCTTTGTATGAAAATGAGAGCGGCAATGGAGAGCAGCAGCGTGCCAGGCCACAGCAGATGGCATGGAAGAAGAGGGGGCCATTTTCCCCTGCCCCCCTCATGCCACCAACGCCACCTTGCTGGTATTGTGAAGTCCCTTTTGATTCCTATGCCAAGAGTTGGATAAATCCCTGGAGGAGAAGGCTATCCATGGCTACGAGTCGGGATGGATATGTGCTACCTCTAGGAGCAGAGGCAGTAAGCCTATGTGCATCAGTGGCTGGGGAACATGGGTGGGATGGTGCTGTTGCATCCATGTCCTGCTTGTGGGTCCCTGGTCAACAGCTGTTTGGCCACTGTGTGAACAGAGTGCTGGGATGGATGGACCCTTGGTCTGATCCAGCAGGGATCCTCTGATATTCTTGTGAGGGAAGCTCGGAGGACAGCAACAAGGGAGAGGGCCTTCTCTGTGGTGGCCCCCCAATTATGGAATTTGGAATTATCTCCCCGATGAGGCCCGCCTGGCGCCAACACTGTCATCTTTTCGACGCCAGGTCAAAACTTGTATTTTCTCCCAGGCATTTTAACAGCTTATGTTGGGGTTTTGAACAATTTTTGGCCGGGCTTAAAAGTTTAAAACGTTTTAAATATCAGCTGTTTCATGTTTTATGGTTTAAAATTTTGTATATTGACTTTTTAATGTTCAATCTTTTAATTTTTGTAATCCACCCTATAGCTTTGGCTATAGGGCGGTATATAAATGTCATAAATAAATAAATGTGATAAATGTAATAAACAAATAAATATTCTTAAGCGTTGCTCAAAGAGGAGCACCCAGGTGAGGCCTTGATAGCTACTCCAGAGTGAGATGTTTCCATGGAACGGTCCATGGCAGACTTTCTAGTGGGGGGCTTCTGGATTGGCATCACTACTTGCATGGCAGACTTCACCAAGAGGTCCTGCTCTGGCATGCTAGGTTCCAGGACCCAGGGAGAGGGGGGAAACAGGTGCAAACCAATCCGGAAGTAGAGTTGTGGTTCAAAACAGGTCAAAGTCCAGAGTAGCAGAAAACGTTCATTGGGGCTTTACACCTCAGACAGCTCCTTGAGAGTGCTGACTGAAACCCAGAGAGGATTCACTGCCCCACTGGCATCAGACCCATCAGCCTCCACTGTCCTCACTCCATCCTGAAGGTGGCCAGCTCTCCTTCCCTCCCACACAGGGCTGTTGCAAGGATAAAAGAAAAAGGTACATCAACCAGGCTGATTTCCTTGAAGGAGGGACAGGATATAAACTAATAAATAGATTATTATTTATTATAAATAAATATTCAACTAAAGAGCTCAGGGCTTGAGGAAACTGTTTTTGTCTTCATCAGTTCTCATTACAACACTGCATGGCAAGCCAGTCTAATGGCTGCCCCGATATAAACGGCATGTGGCGAGCAAAGATTCTGCCACGAAGCTCTCTGAGTACCCTCAAGCCAGACATGATGGGCAAGGCCCTGCCTTCTAGTCAGACTCTAAGCATAGTTCTTTTTCTTGGAGAAAAGGCAGGGACAGATCATTTGCTGGCAGATTTGTTGTAAGTCTAGAACATGAGAACCTAAGAAGAGCCCTGAGGCTGGATCAGACCGAGGGTCCATCTAGTCCAGCACTCTGTTCACACAGTGGGCAACCAGTTGTCAACCAGGAATCCACATGCAGGACATAAGTGCAATAGCAGCCTCCCACCCATGTTCCCCAGCAACTGGTGTACATAGGCTGACTGCCTCTACTACAAGAGATAGCACACATCCATCTGGACTAGTAGTCACTGATCGCCTTCTCCTCCAGGAATTTCTCCAACCCCTTTTTAAAGCCATCCAAATTGGCGGCCATCACTACATCATGTGGAAGCGAATGCCATAGCTCAACTATGCACTGTGTGAAGACGTTCTTCCTTTATCAAGCTCACTAACTCTCCAACCAACCTACCACACAGTGTTATCGTGAGGAGGATAAAATGGGATGGGAGGGGGGGGGAGGGACCTTAGGTTACTCAGAAGAAAGGAGGAAGCAAAATATAAAAAGCAAACCAACAAACTTCCAAAGCTCTAAGATTGACCTCAGTCACCAAAAAAAAAAAAAAAAACCTTGCAGGGCTAGTTCAGGTTTTGCCTACCCAAGAGTGTCAGGTAGTAGACGCCTCACAATGACTGGCATTAACTGCAGCTGGATTTTGCACCCAGGGCAGAGAAAGCCCTGTGCAAGCTACGGATCGGTTCCACGTAAATGTGGCAGTGACCCCCTGTGGACCTTCCAGAGACTGCAGGCTTCCAGCCCCTGGCTGTAACAAACCTCCATTAGCGACCGTTTGCCCCCAGAACATTCCTATCCATAATATGGGGGGGAAATACAGAAAAGCATCTACCAGAGGGGGGCAGAAATGCCCCACAGCAAATATACCTGTCCCAAAGAAGCTGTCCCTGCTGATATTCTGCCTTGTCTGCAGGTAAGGTCTCATTCTGCTGGTGTTCCAAGCCTGCCTTTTAATAATCCGTCCACAGGCTAACTGGATCTCCCCCTTTATTTGATCAGAACCACAGAGAGGAAATCAATCCTGCATCTTGAGCACATTTGGATCAGAATTCTTGGCTGATGCGCTGTGTTTTGGCTACAATCTTCCTCGCACTCAGCACCTGAATTTGCTGTTAGAGGGAAAGAGTAGTTGTTGTTTCTCTCTCTCTCTCTGACTTGAAGGAATGGTGTTTTTTTTGTTTATACTGTTCCTAAACAATTTAAGAAGTTTATTATAGGGTTTGTTGTCCTTGTTCCTCAGAAATAGCAAATAAACACAGTCCACATTTGCTATTTCCACCTATTCGGCTTCTAACGCTCTTACTTCAGAGAGTACTTGGAAATTCACGGCAGCTTACAACCTAGAAATGTGTTTGTCATTTAATAGGTTTCTACAGCACATGAGCAGCCGGGCCATGGTGCGCTGGGCACATGGTGCACTGGGCACATGGGTAGAAACAAGAACATGGCAATGAAATTCAGTGCAGTCACACAAGGGCATAAGAGGAATAAAATGAAGCATGTTGACAGCAAAGCGCTCTTGGTGTTTTGCTTTTGAAATCGATATTTGATGCCGCGTTATAGAGGGAGGGGGCAAAATTAGAGGGCCAGTTGCAAGACAACTGCATTTCTCCATTTCTTATTCTGTATTATTTATACATTTGCCATTGTGGGGGAAATAGCCAATTCTGCTACATAAGAGTTTTCTTCCTTAAAGCTGAGCATCTGTGCTTCTCGGAAGCCTCATTTGCTTTGCTAGCCAGACATCTGGAGAAAAAGCCAGGGGTAGTCTTGGGAGGGGCAAAGAGAACAATTACATTTCCTAGATATCCAACGGCATCCGCAGCCAAAAGGTAATTTATGGCAGAGCATCAAATTTTACCGTGCATAAAGTTCTACACACCTCTAGCAAGGGATTGTCTGCTCCTTCCATAAATTGTGCTGTTTTAAAGCTTTCGTTGTAGCAGTATCCCAGAGGAGGTGGAGTGGGATTCAGAAAAATGGGCGACTTAAAAATGCAGCCTTTACCATGGCAGAGACATTGGATGCTGTTCAATTGCGGCTGCCAATTTCCACCTTCCGTTAGCTGGGGGTCCCTGTCCAAGGTGCTGAAATTCCTGGAGCCGTGGCTCCGGCCTACACGCTTCGGCTTCTCTTACGTGACCTCAGGCCCGTGGCCCAAATTTTTCCCACCTGTGATCCCAATTGCTCCCTCCCCCCCAACTGGCCACGCCCATTCCCATAACACCACCCCCTTTCGTCTGCCAGTCGTTCAGATTTCTATTAACCTGACCAGGGGATTCTGCAGCGCAGCTTTTTCCAAGTTACATGATTCCATGGAACGGATTTACACTTCAGAGGAGGGAATTGCACTACTTCACATCAGAACTAATGCGCATTAGTACAAGAAGAACAAAATTCTGGTTTATATACTTCCAATTCCAGCAATGAACAGATTGCGAAATTCAGACAGCAGGGATCTAACAAAACCCATACATCCCTACACACCAGCGGTCTGGGAAGCATTGTCGCTCAAGCAAGGCTCCGCTAGAACAGGAAGCCCTTTTACACTCCTTCCTGTCTAGGGTGATCCAATGGCCAGCCTGTGTGGGCGGAGCCAGTCTAGGTGCAACAGCTTCTTCACTGAGAAGCTGCCACTTACATTTCAGCGACCTCAGGGACTAGCCCCTTGTTAGGAACTGTTGGATCTGCTGCTGCCCTGTGCAGCGGAGGCTGGTGGCTTTGATGTCAGTGGGGTGGTGAATCGGCTCCAGGTTTCAGTCAAACCCAGTCAGAACTCTAGAGGAGCATTCCAGGGCCTTCTCTGTGGAGGCTCCCAAATTGTGGGATGCTCTAGAGCAGCTGCTCCCAACCTGATGCCCTTCAGATGTGTTGGACTACAATTCCCAGAATCCTCCAGCCAGCTTTGCTGGATGGAGGATTCTGGGAGTTGCCAAAGCCTTTTTCCGTTTTATTCTATTCAAAACCTTTACCTTTTTACTCTGTTAACTATAATAATTAACATAGATTAGAGCCATGCTCTCATGGCTGCCTTTCATCTCGGGGTATTTCACACTCCCAAACTGCTCCTGTTCCGTCAGCCTCTAACACGGACAGCGCAAAACTCACTTTTTCACCAAGCTTTCAGCCTTGTTCCCAGCCTCCATTAAAAAAAAAGTAAATAAACAGTAAAATACCCATGTGGTTAGGCAGGCAGGGCTCCTAGCATTCAACCCAAATTGATCTCCCCACCACAGCAAGCCAGACCCTGAATGAACTGGCTCCCCAGGGAGAAAGGGCAGCGGGTGGGCTCCACGCCTGGCCACTGACATTCAAAAGTGACTCTTGCCTTTCATCTGACAAGTCAGCCCAGTGATTTAAAGGCAGAAAGGGGCTTTGCAAGAGGAGAGACGGAGAAGGGAGAGAAACTCATTTCGGTTTTGAATTCCTTAGGCCCCAGAAGCAAACAAAACAATTATTTTCTGCAAGTCCCTGCCCAGCAGATCTATAATTCTTGAGTGGCAGCGGACGGGTTCTCAGGGAGCGAGCTGTTCCCTGATGAATAGCCGGGTCAATGAAGAGTGTGATATCTATTGGCTCAGAACGCTTCCTGGGCCTAACGAACAGTAAATCAGAGCTTGGCCGGGGGTGGGTGGGGTGGGGGAGAGACCTCCCAAGCGGTCACTTCTGTGTCAGGCAGCTCAACGGTCAAGAGTTTGGTTGCCTTCCCCACTGGGGGAATAGACTCCATGGACCAGGTCCAAGAGGGAGTCACGCCTTGTATTTGCACGTAGAATTCAACATTTCAAGGAGGGATGAAGTATCTTCTGCTCTAAGTGCTGTCATAGAAAATTTGGAAGCGCAGGCACTCATCGTGACAATCCCCAAAGCCACATCCCCACAGAGGGTCCAAAAAATGCAGGCAGCTGCATCAATTCATATCAACAAATCAGTTCGTCTCAACTAACTAGCAGTTAGTTGAGACGATGGAGGCTGATGGCTCCGAGACCAATGGGGCGATGAATCCGCTCCAGGTTTCAGTCAGAATCAAATGGAACTCTAAAGGTGCTTCACTATTTTTTAGCGTACATGATTTTTAAATGTATTTTTTATTGTCGACTGTGTCATTTTTATTTTTAAGCCGTGAGCTCCCCACCCTCCCCGAGAGCCCCTATGGGCTGAAGTTGCAGGATGTAAATTAAACAAGCAAACTGAAGTCAAGGGACCTGCCCTGCTCCGTTCCCAGCGTCCGAGACTGAGAGATAGACTTCTGCTGCCCATGTAGGTTCGATGGAGCTGTCTTGACTGCAGCATCGTCAAGGCTAATTCATTGGGAGGGATTCTGTCGCAATCAATCCATCCGTCAATATATTTCCATTCTGTTTAATTGTCCCCGAGGACACCTAGGCTGATTTAGAAGCTCCTTTCCAACTCTACTTGCACACAGAAGGCACCTCTCTCTCAAATTCCATTTTTCATTATTACTACAATGTCAAAATCCATTAACTCACAAAGTCAAAATGAGATTTTTTTATGAACCAATTCAAAGGGAAATAAAATCCCTTGCTGCCATCTATTGGCAAGAGAGAGGAGAACGAAATCCTTCACATTTGCAAGTTGAGAGTTTAGTTTTTTAAGTTTTAGGATTTTATGTAACACAGCAATCTGTGTTATATAAATTTCCTTTCCGGCAGCTCCACTTTCCTTTCCGCAATCTTTGGATTTAGAAGGGAAGTTTACAACACAATCCCTGCCATGTCTATTCACAAGTCCCACTGACTTCAACAGGACTTACTTTTGAGTAGTAGGCATGTATTTGATTGACCTGTTATGCATTTCTTTATGGTGCCAGCCTGCCCTGGAATCTGCTGTCAACTGTTTATTTTTTTTATTTAGTTATTACATTTATATCCTGCCTTTTTTTCCTCTTGCAGGGAACCCAAAGCAGTTTACATGGTCCTCCTCCTGTCCATTTTAGCCTCACAACAACCCTGTGAGGTAGGTTAGGCTAAGAGTCAGTGACTGGCCAAAGTCACTCAGTGAACCAGGTCTCCTGAGTCCCCATCCAGCACTTTAATCACTATTTATTGCATTTTTATATCGCCCAATAGCCGAAGCTCTCTGGACGGTTCACTACAGTACACTGTCTCTCTAATTATTATATGGACCAGTGTTTTCTAGCTTGCACCCTGATCAGGGATAACGTGAGTTGCATGCACTTGGGAAAGATGGGCATGGGAGTCTTACGTTTATTTTATTATGGTCGTTGCTTTTCTTGCAAAACATCATGAGCATTAAAGGGCAAGTCATAAACATTTTAGTTTGTATAATCAAATGCGTGCTACAATCTAGTATCTTATAGGAAAAAACAAACATCCCTTTCGTAAATATTGCAGTCTATTTCATAAATTGCTTTTCTATCCAAAAAGAACAGCCCCGAGCAAAATACACGAAGCAAATACTATGGTCGCCCTGTGTGTTTTGCAAGCCAGCTCGGCCCAGGAGGCTCTTTGCACCCCTAAACGCAGGCCTTGCGCTCGCCCGCCCGTTTCCTAGGCAACCCCGCCCACCATTTTCCTCCAGGCGTTACCAACCTGCACATCCCCGCCTTCGCGGCCTCGCCATTAGCCAAAGCCAGCTTTGCGGATGGACGGGGACCCGGACCAATCGCAGCCGTCCACGAAGACAAGCGCTTCATTCCATCCCGGCCCTCCCTCTCCTCCCCAAGAGGCGAGGTCGAAAAAGAGACGGACGCGCCGGCGTAGCCAATAGAAAGGGAGGAGAGGAAGCGAAGGGCGGCTGGCGGAGGCGGGACTGAGGGAGATGGGCGTGGGCGGAGGCCAATAGGGAAGTGGAGAGAGAAAGAAGGGCTTGGCCATGGGCGGAAGCTGGATGTGGAGATGAAAGTAGAAACAGGCACGAACAGACCGGCTGTAGGTAGGAGGGGGGCAGAGGCTGGGGGGGGGGGGGCAGAGGCTGGGGGGGGGGGGGCAGAGGCTGGGGGGGGGGGCAGAGGCTGGGGGGGGGGGCAGAGGCTGGGGGTTAAGACATGGGGGAGACCTGATAGGGTAAAGAAATAGGGAAGGGGATATTTGGGGGGGGTTAAGACATGGGGGTGTTGAAAGGGGAAGGGGGGATTCCTACGAGGGTGTCAAACCTTGGAGGAAGGGAAAAATTGGGGGGCCCATTTGAGTGGGGTCTTCATTGGTTGGAGGGAGGGGCAGATTTGGGGGAAAAGGAAAGGCTGGGTCCGTTTGGGGGGGGAATCTGGTGAGTATAACTAGAGGAAGAAAGGGGGGTTCAAAAACTAGGAAGAGGGGAGAGTTCAGTCTCAGGAGGGTCAAAAGAAAAAGTAGAAAGAAAAGAGTCTTGATTTGTGAAGAGGGAAAAGGTGGGTCTCAATGGGGGGGGGGGGGGGGAGAGAGCAGAAAATCAGGATTTGGGGAAAGGAGCCTGATCTTGAAGAGAAGGAAGGTCACGATGTGAGGAGGAGGCAGGGTCGCTCTTTATGGCTCCATCTGAGTTTCACCGGCACAGTTGCATGGATTGAAACCCCTGTAAGTTGTACACAACCTTGTTTTGAAATCAAACCTTTTCCCATCGCAAGTAGGGTGGATTTCAAACTATATTAAGAAGCAGCTTAAACCACACTCAGGATTTTGATAGGTTTGATAAGAATTTCTCCCTTGTTTTTGTGTGATGAGGCAGAATTGTTTCCAAGCGACCAGGATCAATCAATAGCTTTGTGGGTGGACAAGCAGGAGAGTCATCCCATAACTTATTTGCAATGCAAAGTTGGGCACGAGCTGTCAGGTAAGCAAAGGAAGGACACCCTGATGATGAGTGACCTGTAGAGGCACAAAGTCTGGTCTACCCATGCAGCAGAATCTGGTGGAACGTGTCCCCTTCCGTCGTCTCGAATGATGCAAACCATTCTGCTGCCTCATTCTGCTGTGTGTGTAGATCTAGCTCAGGCGTGGGCAAGTTGTGGCCCTCCAGATGTTTGGGGCATCACCCCTCACTGTTGGCTATGGTGGGGATTTCAGGCCAAAACATCTGGAGGGCCATTCCTGATCTAGCTGAAAGGTGCCACAAATGGAGGATCCAATAGCCTAGAAAAAGTGGAAAGGGTGATTCAAGCATGTGGGCAATACAAAGACGGAAGGCAGGTTCGTTCAGAGACACTAGCAAAGGGGATCCATCTTGTGCGCCTCTGGAAACCTTCTCCTTAAATCCATTTCTCTGCCCAGGTAGGACCTCTAAGGAGATGCACCTCCTGCCCTTCCCAGTGGCCAGATGAACCTCGTATCGATGGCAGCCGTGGTGGCTGTGGCAGAGCCAGAGGTGAAATGGGCATCCCTGTGGCTCCGTGTCCGCTGGGCAGTGGCGCTGGTGGTCCTCCTGGCCGCGCTGCTCATGCCGCTGCTCCAGCTGACGTTGGTGGAAGAACAGTGCCATGCCGTTCTCAAGGGCTTGTCCTTGCTGAAAAGCAAGCTGGGCTTGGGCTATGTCGGGATCACCAGTTACACGGGGCAGACCACAGGCCTCAGCGTCACCTCTGGGGGACTGGAGCTGCTGGTGTTGAAGCCAAAGGTCTCCCAAGGTAAGGGGGTTTGCCTTGGGCTAACAACAGAGGGGTACCAACTTTTGCAGCTTGGTGTTACTGCAATCGCTCACTTGTACCCAATACTATGCAACGCTAGTACAACCAGGAAATCAAGATTTGGCCATTGCAGTGCGTTGTACAAATGAAGGCCATTTAGGGCACCGGTGTACTTGGTTTTCTGTATCTTATCTCACTTAACTTGGGCTTTCAAATTATTTAAACATTTTCAAGGAAGGTGATGGAGGAGAACTGAGATAGGGCACGGAGATGAGTGTGTGTTTGTTTTCTGTGCAGTGCTGAGAGCTAGGAATCCTCCACTACAGTTGTGTGCTTACTTATTTATTCGATTTATAACTCTCCCTTTAGCCAAAGCTCTCAGGGCAAAGTTTATAATTAAAGCAAATTTAATAAAATCAATGACAAAACTAATGATAAACACAACGAAATAATTGTTTTTAAAGAAACAATTCAGAATAATTTCAACTCTCACAGAAGCTTGATTCTACCTAGTTACTTTGCTCTAGAGCAGTGGTCTGCAACTGGAGGGTCGCGACCCAAACGTGGGTCACGAGATCAGTCCAGATGGGCCGGGGTGAAGCTGTTGCCATGTTGGGCGATTGTCAAAGTGGGTCCTATGTTGCAGGTTGGGGGTCTGAGGTGGTTCTGGGGTCCAGACCACCCTTTCTGCAAGGCTAATAATGTTGCCTTTGTTTCAGAGGTCAGGTTAGAAGCCAGAGCAGCCCTCAACCAGGCCCTGGAGATGAAAAGGCAAGGGAAGCGAGAAAAAGCTCACAAGCTTTTCTTGCACGCCCTCAATATGGACCCGGATTATGTCGACGCCTTGACGGAGTTTGGCCTCTTCTCCGAAGAGGAGAAGGACATTATCCAGGCTGACTACTTATACTCCAAAGCCCTAACCATCTCCCCCCGTAACGAGAAGGCTCTGATCAGCCGTGACCGGACGCTGCCCCTGGTCGAAGAGATTGACCAGAGATACTTCAGCATAATTGAC
Organism: Anniella stebbinsi; assembly: GCA_029215795.1. Lineage (NCBI taxonomy): Eukaryota > Metazoa > Chordata > Lepidosauria > Squamata > Anniellidae > Anniella > Anniella stebbinsi. The sequence continues at coordinate 22,551,539 of JARDYH010000010.1, forward strand.
AGCAAAGTGCAAAAAATCATGTCCATCCCAAAAGGCAACTCAGCCCTGAGACGAGTGATGGAGGAGTCCTACTACCACCACATTTACCACACAGTGGCCATCGAGGGGAACACGTTGACGCTCTCCGAAATCCGGCACATCATCGAGACCCGGTACGCTGTTCCCGGGAAAAGTCTGGTGGAGCAAAACGAGGTCATTGGGATGCACGCTGCCATGAAGTACATTAACACCACATTGGTCTCCAGAATAGGGTCTGTGACACTCAGCGACTTCTTAGAGATCCACCGGAGAGTGCTGGGCTACGTGGACCCAGTGGAGGCGGGGAGATTTAGGACTACCCAGGTGTTTGTTGGGCACCACATCCCGCCCCACCCTCGCGACGTGGAAAAGCAGGTGCTCGAATTTGTGCAATGGATCAACTCCGAAGACGCCATGAGTCTGCATCCGGTTGAATTCGCCGCCTTGGCCCATTACAAACTGGTTTACATCCACCCTTTTGTCGATGGCAATGGGAGGACCTCCCGCCTCTTGATGAACCTCATCCTCATGCAGGCCGGCTACCCGCCCATCACCATCCGCAAGGAACAGCGGGCAGAGTACTACCACGTCTTGGAGGTGGCCAACGAAGGCGATGTCAGGCCGTTCATACGCTTCATTGCCAAATGTACCGAGACCACCTTAGACATGTTGCTCATCGCCACCACTGAATATTCAGTGGGCCTGCCCGAAGCGCACGGCAGCACCAGAGACTGCAAGCAGACCATCTCTGTCAAAACCCGAACGTGACACACAGACGTGGGAGAAGGCAGGCATCTGCTTGGCATCCACATTTGCAAACATTTTAAGAACACGGAACGAGAAAGGCACTTTCTTTTAAGCATTTCATTTATTTAAATACGTTTTTAAGTTAATCTTTTACGCAGTAATATCTCGCTATTTATTCTCTCATAATATCAGGCCAAATGTAAATTATTTGTGGTTAACTTTGACTGGTTTTGTTATGAAGGGGAAAGCAAGATGACTTCTAAGAGCACACCAGCATGGACAATAGCGTTAGATGGATTCAGCAAAGAACTTTTTCCCAAAATGTTAAGCAGAGGTACGTTGGCGAGATTCAGTCCACAATGGATTTCCCAACCAACGGCCATTGGACAGGAAAGATTTGTTGCTTATTTGCCCACCAAACTCTGGCCAAGGAGTTTATTAGGCATCAACTTCTTCCAATATGGCGCAGTTTGACAGTCGACACATGGCTATGCCCAAACTCCACCCGCATTAGGGAGGGGAAATTCTTTTCTGAATCCACCCCAAGCTGGAACTTATATTGTCAACCATTGCTTTCTTTGTTTGTGTATGTCAGTTGCGTTCCCAGCTTGAAGCCAGCGTGTCTCCCTCGTGCCAACGCTCTGACCTCCTCAGTGGGGGACCTGATCCATTGCCACGGTATTGCACACCCTCACCTTATTCCCCATCCTCAAATAGTATCACTCCTGTGAGATGTTGAACTTGGGCCGAGATCAAAAGGACACCATAACTTATTCTGTGGGCCCTATAGGCTTACGGCTGGCATTCAAAAATCACAACTCGATGCTGCATGGGAAACTGAGTAATCCGTAATACGGCAGTGTCTGCTGTTCAAAAGTCAAAAGGCCTGTACTGGGCATCTACCCAAGGTCACTCCTTGGATCCTGGCCCTACTTGGGTACCGTTACCTGTGCAGAGTTGAGTGGCCGGAAACTTGCCCTTCATCATGGTTATTTTATCTAATACTAGAAACTGACAGGTTTGGTTAAAAAAAACCTTTTTGATAGCACTTTACACAGATTCACTTGACAGTAACGGAATGGCAGCGGAAGCAAGCGCTGCTCCAGAACTCCAAGGACAGAAGAGAAAGATGTTATGCTTTTTAGTGATGTTGGCAAGTCCAGATTTTAATAAGGAGGTATTTCAGATAGGTTCAGGGGGCAGGAGAGTGTCCTTTAATAATCTGACCTGCCTCTCTCCCGTCTCCATCCTTGCTCACCATCCATCGCCCCAACACTGCAGTATTCCCTCTGAGAAACACAAGAGTGTGGAAGAGCTTTACAAAATACATACTCGAAAACCGATCAAATTCAACAGATCAGGAGAACCATAGCCAGTAGGCTCCTGTATCTTTATAGCGCTGTCTAGACGTGGAGTCTGCTAGGCACTGCTTGTCACAGAATAGTATTGCACATACAAGTTGCAACTGCCAAAATTATTTTACAGAACTGGTTTTAAAAGGGACAGGAGCGCTATAGACCAGGGCAGGGTATGTGGGGGGAAAAACAGGAACTGATGAAGCTAAGGTGTGTGTGTGTTTTTAATTCAAACTCTCACATGGATAAAAATCAATTTCACAAGCAGAAATTGTGTCTTTCCTTTTAAATGGGTCTTCAGAACAGGACTTCTGAGGACTTCCAACCACATGCATGCTAACCCACCTAAGGAAGCAGGTGTCGAAGTCCCCTTGTTTTCATCGTACGCTGACATGTTGCGCCACCTCCTCAACTTGTATGCTCCGAAGGGGAGGCTGCAGTGCCGAGTTCCGATGCTTGGCCTTAGGAAGAGTCCTACAGGCAGCACATCAAAAGGGCACCCTGGACAGCGCTGCCTCCAGAACATAAGACTTGCCCTGCTGGATCAGCCCAAGCGCAGCACCTTGTTTCCAATAACGGGTAAGCGAGTAGCTCCAAGATCCCCACAAACCAGATGCAAAGCTAACAGCCCTCCCCTGTGATTTGTCTTTAGCATCTACATATCATGAGTAATAACTGGTGAAAAACGTAGGCTCTGTTTTCCATTTAGCTTAAACCCTCTGGGGAGTGTAGGTCTTCCTTGGGGAAACTCCAGCACAGACGTAGGTCTTAAAATCCTACCATGCATGCCCCTGGTTATCTAGCAACTTGGGCAACTCAGTATCCTGGGCAGAGCTTCAAGATCCCATATCACAAATCCAAACTCTTATTTTCCTCTCCCAAGAAGGGGAAGCTAAAACGAAAGTTCCAAGTCGGTTTATATTAGTCTGTTGTGATGGCTGCAGACTGCTGAAGGGACAGTTCAATTCAATCACATTTGGGAATACGGAAAGGCTTCCGCCCAGCTCATCACTACCAACAACACTCAGCACAAGCAACAGCCCTCAGACAGCATTCAAGAACTGCATTTTAATGAACCCGAAAGGAGGAACGTAAGCTCACGCTTCACATCGTTTACAAAAAAAACAAAATGGAACAAGGCAAAAACAAATACAGAAAACAAACAAAATGGTACAGATGTTCAGCAAAACAAAAACGCCAAATGGTCCATGGAAGTGGAGTATCCAAGTATTTAAACACGCGACTCTTGGATTATCATGTCAAAAGAAGCTTAAAATCATAATCTGGCATATCATTTACAAATACACAAATATAGATATAGATATATAAAAAAAACAGACTAGCCTGAGCCAATTGTCAATACAGGATCGATATAAATACTTCCCCCTGCTCCCCAGTACTAAAATAGGCCATTATGGTGAAGTTGCTAACATCAGCTATTTATAATAACTTTATACAGGAGGAGGAGGAAGAGATGAGTGGCATCAAATATGAGGGGAGGAGGGGTCAGTGTGGGCGCATGTTTCTATAATGTGTACTAGATGAGCGAAGTTGCCATGACCTGTGCCTGCAGTGGGATTTGGACAAGCTAGAGCGATAAGCTTTCACATTAAACTTCATTTCTTGAGAAGGTTTTGAAAAGAAAAAGAGGAAAGAAAGGGAAAAAAACGTCCTCCGTGAAACACACGTTGTACCCAACCTCTAGAGTGAGTTCTCACTACCTTATACCTCAATATGAGGGAGCGTTTAAAGCCGTTTTAACCAGATGCCCATACCCAAACTCCCCAAAGCAACATCTTTTCCCTCTGATTCTGAGAGAGAGGGAAAAAAGTTCAATTTCAACAGCACCCTGCTCTGTATATCTCCATAGGTGTGGAAAGTCAGGAGGGAGCCAGCAGCGGTTGTGACCGGCTTCTCTGCACACCCGTAAGAACAGCCCAGGGCTTCTAAGCCAGTGCGTCCCCTTTCCCCCCACATGCCCCGCCGGTCGCTGCAACTCGCTCACTTGTTCAGAAGCAGTCTCGCAAAGTCCGCATTGGACATCTTCTTGGGCTCCTCGATGGGCAGTGATGCTGTCGCCGGTGGGGGCTTCGAGGCCACCCCGTTCTCCGCCTTGGCCGCCGGGTTGTTCTGGCGCTGCAAAGCCCGGGGGACCATCGAAAGCTGGGTTCTCCCCTTGCCCCGTCTTTGGAAAGAACAGAACACAACAGGGGTCTGCATTAGGAGCTTTGTTTACTGCGTGACTAGGGGGAGAAATAAAATGCCGTGGCCTGTATGAGTTACACAAATTCCGTTTGGTTACTTTGCCTTGTCATGAGACGCCAGGAGGGAGGGAGGGAGGATGCCGGAACCCCTACTCCAAGCGTGGGAAATCACTGGCAGGCCAGGACCTCTGTTGCTGCTGCGTCACTCACACCACTTTCTGATCGGCCATGAGCCATTAAGATCCAGAAGCTTGCTTCTAAGTATTTTTCTATTCCCCTCGCCAAAATATATATTTCCAGACCCCAAGGCAGTACATCTCTACATTTTACAAACCCAGAAGTTCGAGCTGCGATGCTACATGCACATACTTTGGAGCAAGCCCCACTGAACTCAATGGGACCAATTTCTGAGTAGACCTATGCAGGAGCGTGCTCTTAAGCTCCAGCCAAGAATGCTAAACAGTTTCTGAGAAGATGAGGGAAGCCTCCATAATTGCAATGTATTTCAGCTACGCCAAAGTTTTTATTTAAAAATTGTTTGTCAGCCGGTCTTCAATCCTAGGACTCAGAGAGTGGCTTGTAACAAAATGTACCTAAGAACGCACACACAACATCAAAGTGGCAGCAAGTTGAAAATTCTAGAATTTCTAAAAAAAAAAAACCACCAGAAGATTGAAAGGTCTTGACAAAAACAAAGAGCTTCCCCTCGTACTGAAAAGAAAATGAAGGTGGCACCAGGTTCCCGGAAGATGCAGCGCTGCCTGAAACTTGAATGCATGGGGGCACAGGCTGCAGCCCCCAAGCCAATGCTGCACCGCATGCGCCACTTGAAATACTCACGCGCCATAGACCTGCCGGGGGGGCATGGTCTGAGCCGCTCTCCACTCGGTCTCAGACTTTTCGGGGAATCTTCGGGCAGGCGGGTTGCTGATGGCCACCTTGATCACGTGGTCTCTGATGGTCGCGCCGTCCATCTTCAGTACCGCTTGGGAGGCCTGTGTTTCGTTCTCAAACTCCACGTAGGCCAAGCCCTAAGAGCAAAGGGAGATGTGCTGTACACAGAGCGTGCTGCGTTTCCAGCTCACCCCCGCGCTGGTGCACGTATCCAGGCAACTCCAAATACAGATGGACAAAACCACTGCTTAAGAATAAGCCCGCCTATGGATTCTCGTGTGTATACTTTGGGCATACCTTGGGTTTCCCAGCTCGATTCGTGACTAGACGGATATCCTTCACATTCCCGTGGACTTTGCACGCTTCCTCCAGCTCCTCCTTAGTACAGGAGAACGGCAATCCGGAGATGAAGAGCTTGTGTTTCTCCAGGGCAGTGCTGTACTTGAATACCTGCAGGGGAGAGAAATGAAATCACTCCAAGTAAGGCAGTTCAGAAACAGCAAGCCTGGACAGTGCCTTTTCAAATGCAGGGCTTCAGTTGTCACGTTTTACAGTGCAAGCGCCTGAGCCCTGTACGCTTTGTCTTACAAAGAGAGAAAGTCAAGTATCTACTTTGTTTACACGGGGCCAACTGCTATACAGAGCGCATTGAAAACTGGAACCTATTGAAGATTCCTTCGTTTATTGCATCTGCTCCTCCATTACTGGTACGACTGTGTGTGGCTAAGGACATGGAACCATCTTATCTCATATAAGGCAAGCCCCTGGAAGAGACATTACCAGTTTGAAACAAACATGCATACCTTAACTGAACCACAAAAGTCCCTGCCCTCAGATTTTCTCCTGCTTCCTTATGCAATCCCCCAACTAAGCAATATCACTACAAGCGTGGTGGTGGGGGTGGGGGTGGGGGGGGACTTTTACCTTAAAGTCTGGGTTCTTGTTCTTGTCGACGCAAGGAGACACAAACATTGGCCTTCCCTCAACGTTTTTGCGATCCAGGCTGAGAGCTTGCAGAGCCGACTTCTCATCCTTAAATTCCACGTAACAGTAGCCCCGAAAAGTCCCCCTGTTGGTGAAGATGGGGCGGACTTCTGCCACCTCCCCAGAGTTTGCAAAGAGATCTTTCAGCTTGGCTTCTGGCTCCGCCATGCTGTAGGAGAGGTTGCTGACAAAGACCGTCATGTTATCTTTCTCACTGTCGTGGAAGATTTTGGGGGTGTCTTTCCACTTGGAAGCTTCCGCCTCCACCTTTGGTTTCCCGTCTGCTTTCCCAGGCGCGTTTCTTCCAAACAGCCCAGTTTCAGTCTCCATGTCTTCATCCTCCTCCTCCTCCTCGACCAGCATATCACCGCTGCCCCCGCCCTTGTGTTTTTTGGTGGGCCGCTCAGCTGGACAGGGAAACATTCAGAGATTGAGACGCTTCCGACGGACGCCTGCTGTTCTGACACGCGGGCCTTTGCGGGGTGCAGGTAAAACAGAGGATACGCGAGGGATGCCGTGCATTCTACCCTAAGCGGCCATTTTCCTTATGCTGTGTATGTACTGCAGGAATCCCACCCACCAATTCAGGAAAACCAGAGCAACAACATCCTGCCGGGGACTCTGCCGCCCTGCTGTGCTTTCCCATCTCTGCCCATGGTTGAGAGACCCCAATGCATTTCTTCCCAGAACCCTAATCCCCTCCCCACAGGGGTAAAGGGGGGCACACTAGCTGCTCCTCTGCACACAGCATTACAAGGGAGTCTGTGATCCTACATGCGCTGACCCAGAAGTAAGTTCTAAAGGAAGCAATGTGGGATTCTGCCTAGCACGTGAGCACGGGATTCTGTCCTCAGCTTCCTTCTTCCCACCAACTGGGACAAGTGCAGGACATGCTCTGCATAGGCCACCAAGACGACGACCCAAGCTGGTTTGCCAGCACAAGCGGAGCCAATACCTTCCTCCTCCTCCTGCCCCCATTCGCCGTCCCCATCCTCCGCTTTACGCTTGTCTCCAGCCCGGGGTTTCTTGGCCTTTTTGGCAGCTCTCTTCTCGGCCCGAGACTGCTTCCGCTGCTCGGCTCGCGTTTCTTCCTGCTTGGCGAGGGCAGCTTCCTTCGCGGCAGCCTACAAAACAAGGCAACGGCACTGAGCGAGCGAGCGGGCGTTCCGGCTATGGCCCGGACCGTCTTCTGGACTGCAATGGCCAGGCAAACCGTGGGCACCTGGCGCCTCCCTTTGCCAGCCTATCTTGCCTGGGTTAGCCTGGGGGGAGGGCTCTTTGGATCATACTGCCAACGATGGGGCGGAGTGCCTCCCTCGCCAGAAAAAGAAAGAAGACCGGTCAGTGTGGGGCGGGCAGGGTCAGAACCACAAAGACTCTGTTCAGATGACACATTAAGCCGTGGTTAGGCCACTAAGCCTTTTGCATGTTATGTAGCCACCATGGCTAGGAATGGTTCATATGACACAAAGCCATTATGTTTAGTTCAAAATGCTTAACCAATGAGGCTTTTAGTGTGTCATCTGAAAAGGGTCATACAGCCTTTCCCCCAACCTGGGTCCTTGCAGTGGTGTTAGACTACAACTCCCAGAATGTTGTAGTCCAACATTGCTGGAAGGCCCCAGGTTGGGGAAAGGCTGGCTTAGTCTAACTCGCAGGCGCCCACCATGCAGCAGCTTTGCAAATTAGACTAAAGTGTGCCTAAAAAAGCAAAAAAAGAACAAGAAAATCCTGACCTTTGCTCTTTGCTCATTGACTCGAGCAAGCCGGTTCTCCGTTTTCTGAACAGCGGCATCCCAGTCTTCTAAAGAGCCTGAAAAGGGGGGGGGGGGAATATTAGCCAGCCTTTCTGCCAAACCTGAGAGTGTCCTGCCAAGAGTCATCCTAACCCTTCTCAATAGCATTATTTATCGAGGGCCCCATCCCACACATATTTAGACAGAGGTAAGTCCTACAATTCTGGCTGGGGGATGCTGGGAGTTGTAGGACTCATTGCTGTCTAAAGCATGCACAGGATTGAACCCTTCTTTATTTGAGAAAATTCTTACCCACATTTCATGGTCAAATGATCCCAAAGCGGGGCACAAACAATGACAATAAAGTCATGCGGCATTGACCCCAAAACACAAAACGCCCAGAACTCAACAGTCACCGAATGAACTGCGTGCATGGCGCAGCAAAAGAAAAGACAACAACCTCCAAGCACAACGCAATCACATTTCACGATTGATGGCCAAAACCAAACGCACGACTCTACAACCCAGAAGGGAGTCAAAAGCAGCCTACCTTCAATTCTTTCCAGTGTAAGGAGCACCTCACAGACATGCTCTGGATAATCGCTGGTGCACTGGACAGCACGATGTAGCGCCTTTCTGCAGTGCTGGGTATCACCATGTGCCCTACAAGAAGATGGGAATGGGGGGGGGGGGTTATGGGCCGTCACACACAGAAAGCAAGCAACCCAATCCATCTTTGGCTCTAGGCAGCCTTTGAATTGTACGACCACCATTCCAGAGCATCAGAGATTTCCAGGTAATTTCATTAAGCTAGGAAACATGGCTTGCAAGTCACATGGGACCCGCTGTTTTCGAATGAGGCACAAAGTTGGGGTGGGGGGGAGTGCACTGGGAAGAAAGTAACATGGGGAGGAGGCAGGAAGGCAGTTTGGAGACCCCTTTACAAAGGAACATAACAAAACTGAAACACGGTTTGGCAAAAGGCCATACCACATTCACACAGGGGGCTGATCTGAAGAGGAAACCTTCCAATGTCTACCTCGCTCTCCTTTTCAATCCATCGATCACCATTAAGAAGGTGATCGTTTACTGTCGTTTACTGTCTTTGTAACAAATAAGAAGAGCGGGGCCATTTTCCTCTCCAGGAACAGTTGCTGTTTTATTGTATTACTATGTACAGCACCATGTGCATTGATGGTGCTTAATGATAATAATAATTGCAACAGAAGCTCAAGGAGATTTAGGAAGCAGCAGCTGGGAAGCCCCCACATTCAATGTGCTGCCCGTGGGCTCAGGATCCGAGCGTGAGCATTCACACCAGGGCAGCTGCTAGTCCGCTTACCGCTCCAGGTTGTAATACTCCAGCCACATATTGGCGTACTTGGAATTCCCTTTCGTCATGATGTGGTCCCAGAGTTCTCGTGCCTTCTGCATGTTGTTGCACAGGCGAGCCTGAGGAGAGGCGGCCCATGATTTAGGCAGCGCTTGGAAACGCTTCAACAGCAGGCTTACAACCCCCCCCCCAACTCCCCGCAAAAGTGGGGCAACCAAAACAGAGGAGTGGGATGAGCCAACGTTACCTCGATCCTCGCCCAGGTCTGCATGATGGTGCACGAGGGATCTCCGCTCTCGCTAAACCCTGCAGGCAGAGGCAAAGGACAGAGCTGTTCCTAAAGGGTTTCTGCGGAACAGCAAGGGATGGGCGACGAAGGCTCCTCCGCAACTGTCTCCACCAGCAGTCAACCCAGCCGGTTGAGCTGGTGGTGATGAGGGGGGAGGGGGAAGCAGGGCCATTCCAACAGCCCTGCTGAAAGAATCCCCCCCCTTCCATCCATATCCCCTTTCCTCATGTGTGTTGCGTCTTTGCAGACTGTCAGCCTAATCATACGTAAGCCACCCTGGGAGCCTTTTCGGCTGAGGAGCAGGATAAGACGACTTAAAACAAAGCTCTGAGGAATGGTCTCCTGTCCAGGAGTCCCAAGTAGACAGATTTGGAAGCGGGAGGAGAGGTTAAAGGTACGGCGACCTCTAAGGCGCACCAAACTTTCAGGTGGAGGCTTTGGATACGGCGCTTGGTTAATTTCAGCAATCCCAGGATGGAATGCGAGTGACTGTTGAGGAGAGGGGAAAGCAACGGGGCTCCAGGGCCACTCGAGAAATAACTCCTCACGAGGGGTCCTCTATTGCACCCTTTGTGTTGGCTGGGAATGATGGGCATTGCAGTCCAACGCATGCGGAGGGTGCCCGGTTGGGAGGCCAGGGGTCTGCAGCACACAGCTCTTCCCCCAGGTGGGCAAGAGCAGCTTCGACAGGACTTCCACATTCAGGGGCAAGAGAGCTCGAAATACCAGGGATGGAGGACGGAGGGGAAGACCTCCACCTTCGTGCCCTGGCTTCGAGGCTGCTGTTGGAAACCAAACGCCAGGCTGAATAGACCAACCTCAGCCCTTCCAGGCGTTTTGAACTCCCAACTCCCATCAGCACCAGGCAGAAAAACATCTGGAGGATCCCAAGTTAGGGAAAGCCAACATTGACCTTTGGGGACCTGGGCTGGAGGAGGCTATTTTTAAACTGAAACCAGGATTTGGAGGGATTCCTGTTTGAAGAGGCATTCCTTGCAGCTGAGGGGGGCAGGCTAGGCCAATTCGTGCGAGATGCTTTGCAGGCCAAATGCAAAAAGGGGTCACGATCCCATGTGATGTGACCACAGAAGATCTATGCGTCGCAACCCCTTTTCAAAGAGAAGCCCCAACCTACGCTCTTCCACTTCCTCCTTTAAGTATTCGACTGCGTGGGTGAAGGCGGACCGAAGCTCCCCAAGCTCTTTACTCGAGTCTGAAAAACAGCAGGCAGAAGGAAAGCATCAGCTCAGGGCCCCCGATTCTCCTGGGATTCTCTGCTGCACCAGCCACCAGAACACAGGTGCCACATTTCAGGGGCAGTTTAGAGGAGCAAGGCCACTGACTGGGGCAGCCTTACCCAAGCCGATGCCCACCAGATGTGCTGAACTAGAACATGATTGGCGTTGGCCATGCCAGCTGGGAATGTTGAAATCCAACACAGCTGGAGGGCAGCAGCTTGCAAAATTAAACCTGGTTTGGAGAATGTGGAGAGGGAGACCTCTCTCTCTCTCTCAATACTAGAACCCAGCGGGGTCATCCCATGAAGCTGATGGGTGGGAGATGCAGGACAGATCAAAGGAAGTCCTCCTTCACACGGCGCAGAGTCAAACTGTGAAACTCACTGCCACATGATGTAGTGACTGCCACCAATTTGGATGGCTTTAAATGGGGTTGGAAAAATTCCTGGAGGAAAAGCATATCCAGGGCTACTGGCCCTGACAGCTATGTGCTACCTCCAGTAGCAGAGGCAGTAAGACTATATGCACCTGTTGCTGTGGCACCCGTGTCCTGCTTGTGGGTCGACAGCTGGCTGGCCACTGCGTGAACAGAGTGCTGGACAAGATGAACCTCTGGCCTGGCCCAGCCCCAGGGCTCTTCTGATGTTCTTATGGGGATAGCTGTGCTTGTGTTATGAGAAGAGCTATGGAAGGCATCTGAGAGGAAGAGGCCTGCAATTATGAATGGGCCTTGCAGCAAGGAAGCAGCAACTCTGCTGAAGGTGAGCACTGTCTGGGCTAACCTTCAACGCTGGAGGGAGAGCGGTGGGCGCTCCAGGGCCTTCTCCTCACAGCTGCTTCCAGTCCTGTCATTTCAGAACCTAGGGCAGGGCATAGCAGGACGAAGTGCTACACACATAGATCTCCCGTGCACAAGGAAGGACCGTGACTCAGGGGTCAAGCACCTGCTTGGCATGCAAAGGCCCCAGGTTCAATCGCCAGTATCTCCAGGAAGGACAAGGAAAGGAATCCTGCCTGAAAGCCTGGAGAGCCGCTGCTGCCAGCAAGTGTCAACAGGACTGGGCTAGATGGAGCAAGAGTCTAACTCTGTATAAGGCAGCTTCCTATGTGAAGTATTAGCAGAGTCTAGACAGACTAGCTTTCTGCATGCGTGGAATGATGGGGCTGCGGAGGCATCTCAAGCCACCTTGCTGGTTGTTTGACAGAACTAAAGCTTTAGAGGGCGATGTCGCCCCAAAAGTGACCCTAAGCAGACTTCAGAGCTCCTAAGCATTGAACCCCAGACACAGTTACCTTGAGTGAAATCCACCCTTCTGCGCAGGTAATCCAAGTAGGCCTGCCAGATTTCCACGTAGTCGGTCGCCTGGATGAAGCCGGCGTTCAAAGCCTTCTCGAAGTTTTCTAACACGGGAAAAGAAAAACAAGCAGTGGGAACCTGGTGCTGAGGGTCCTTCCGAGCCGCAACGCCCCCCACCCACCCACCCACCCACCCTCCCCGCCGGGCAGCAGGATACAAAGCAGGGCTCAGGCCCTAAAATTTAAGAGCGGCAAAGCTCAGAGCCTCCCCACCTCCCACACCCAATCATAACGGGCACGGGGGGCTGTGGCCACTCCTTGGACTGGTTCGGATGGCACGCTAGCCCGTCGCGGGTTAATTAACCCCCGAGGGCCCACAGTGCACGCCATCTGCCACTGTGAATCTGCAATCCTCGTGTCATCCCTCACATGACCTTCAAACAGACCACGGGTTATGCGATGGTTGGAACCCTCTCCAGTCGTGCCTGGACGACACGACAACCCACGGCAAACACTGCCTGGGAGACGCATATCCCTAACGGCAGATGGCACGCACTGTGCCCCTCTGAGGGTTAATCAACCCATGATGGGTTGCTGTGTCATCCGAACCAGGTCAAAGGCCAAGTGACACATCCTCACAAGGTGGAAGTTCAGCCCCGGACTTATAGCATCCAACATGACACAGAACGTTTCTGAGCTTCAGGAAGCAAAGGGTGGTTTCGGATTTCAAGAGCACTTGATCTTACCTGAAATCAGCCGATGTTCGACTCGATGCCTCTCCATGGCCAGGAGGTACTGGCTCCAGAGCTTGACTGTCCAAGGGCAATTCCTGACTGCCCGCTCATGGGCAGAGAGCACCAACTCTTTCACTTTCAGCTGCCGGTCCTGGGAGATCGGACACACGATCCAAGAGTCACATTCAGGCTCCTCGATGCCACAGGAGTCCCTAATGGGGCATTTGGGTGCAGGGTTCTGCTTTGGGGGCGCTCTGGTAGGAACCCGCCCCCCCCCACAACGTTTCTCGCCATCACGGAGAAGATAGTCCCTCGCCTTTCTCCTCAAATTAAGGAAAGCGAGAGCAACTATGCAAACCCGCATTATTTCTACATGTCAGAGGATTTGGATCTAGGTTTCTGAAGCTTTCTTTTAGCAAGAATTACACACAGTCCTGGTTAAAACTACTTCCTGGCTCTGCTCACTGGGAGAGGGGCCGCCCCGGGAGGCCTCGAGACGAGAAGAAACCCGCTTGGGGTTCCTCACCAGATACTGAGTGTAACGGGCCCACAGGTCGGGCACAAGGCAGTTCTCCGCCAGGGCGCGCTCGTACGTCAGCTGGATGCGAGCCGGGTCCCCAGCCTTGGTTTCAAAGTCGATGTAGGCTTGATATTCGGCCAGCTTTGGGGTCTCGGCTACTAGCTGGAACGAAAGCAGGAAGAGAGGAAGGAAAACAGTTCAGGGGGTAGAAGAGGAACCCATGGGGAAACAAAGGAGGATTTCATCTATAGTGTACAGCATATGGAAAGTCTGGTTTAAAATTAAGGCGGCTTCTGGGGAAATGGGCCCACGTGCCTGGGAGCCTAGAAAAAAACACAGGAAGGAGTCATCAGGAGGCCCTTCTTTGGGATACAAGCCCATGGACTCCTCCTTAGGAACACACGAAATGCCCTGCTACTGAGCTAGATCTCCCTGGTCCATCACTCCCAGAACTGCTGGAGTGGGGGGGGGGCACCCGTGGGCCTCCAGCTGCCGTCCTCCCTGACGGTTGGCCACGCTGGCCGGGGCTGGGGGGATTCCGAGCCCTACAGCATATAGGCAGCCCCAAGCTTCCCAGCCCTGCAGGGCTGCCTACTGGAACTGACAGCCCCTCGCCAAGGATGCAAGTGAGCGGAGGCTGACCGGCCCTCCGAGCCAAGGCCCCTTTGAACTGGAGAGGCTGCCAGGGACCCCGCATGCAAAGCAGGCGCTCTCTCTCACACACACATAGGAGGAGCACAGCCCTGCCCCCTGAAGGGGAAACCCAGACTTTAAGTCCCACTACTCCAATGGACTCCGTGTGAAGCCCTACACAAATCATGCTCTCGCAGCACACGTTCCCCCCCCACCCCAGAAAACGCTAACAGCACCGTGCAACGCGGGGGCAGTTCGGAGGCAAAGGTAAAAGCGCTCAAACTCTGTGCAAATGCCACTTTCCCATGGACAGGACCACCAAGTCCTTACAAAACAATTAACGGAATGCCAACTCAACTAGGATCAATACTCAATAGAGTCTTTCCCGCCTTGTTTCCCCTCCCCTTTCTCAGTCATCCCCCAGATGTCATTATCTAGTCTGGCAGCCCCTACAGGCTCTGTCCTCTCATTCCTTGAGACGCACCAAAGGCAAGGATGGGCCCGTTTTAAACAAAAACGTGTCAAATAAATAGAAAACACACCCCGTCATGCTTTAACTAGATTGGAGTACTACCTTAAAGAAGAATGAGTCCCTTAGCAGAGACTAGGGAAAACACATGATCAATCTGAGCAGCAATGACATCACAGACTGCATCCCAAATATCTCTGCTAAAGATGGTTTAGATCTCTGGCGAAGGGAGAAAATGACCTACCTACAACAGAGCAAGGAAGCGACTTACCAGGGCCTCTTCGTAGGGTTTACATTTCCCCATCTGCTGCAGAGCCTTCTTGTAGTTTTTGACCACCATTTCTGGGACCGGATCCTCAGACCACTCTTCATATTCAGCATAAGCAGCTTCCATATCTTGACATGAAGATGGAAAACTGTGTCAGATGCTAGCAGTAGCAGCAGAACCTGAACTCAGTTCCACGCATAGCGGACTGTGGAGCCATCAACAGGCAAGGAAGGAAAGAAGGAAGTTGCTCTGAAGGAAACCCTCCCCTAGTCTGCCTAATAAGTGACACGAGAAACTGACTCTCCCAAAGTCTGACAAAAATACAACCAAGTCAGTATCATTTCTAGAACTGGGGCAAGCAAACCTGTGCTCTCCAGATGTTTTGGACTACAACTCCCATAATGCCTTTCCACTGGCCATGCTGGCTGGGGCAGACCAGAGCTGTAGCCCAAAACACCTGAGGACAATAGGCTGCTTACCTCTGCCCTGGAGTGGCACTGATGTTCATGGCACTTTGTGGAGTCGCCAATCAGAGGGCCGAGAAGACTGAGCCCGTGAAAATTCCTCGGCCAAGGCTGCCGAGTGAGCTTGTCATTGGTGAGACTTGAACCAGGAACCTCCTGGCTCATAGTCCACAGACACTCAGCCACGACACAATGGCAACTCCGAAAACTGAAGCGCTGGAACAGAAAGTTCAAGAGGGGCAAAGATGACCCCGATCAAAAATCACTCCCACCTGCTCAAGAGGACTCACACCATTTAAAAGAGAAGCTCAGAGGATGGCAACAAGGGAGAGGGCCTTTTCAGTGGTGGCCCCCCCAACTATGGAATAATCTCCCCGACGAGGCTCGCCTGGCGCCAACACTGTCATCTTTTCGGCGCCAGGTGAAGACTTATTTTCTCCCAGGCATTTAACAGCGTATGTTGAGCTTTTTTTTAACTGACCCCTGGACAGTTTAAATGATATATAGAGTTTTTGTTTAGGCTGTTATGGTTTTAAATTTTGAATATTGGTTTTTAAACGTTCAATGTTTTTACTTTTTGTAAAGTGCCCAGAGAGCTTTGGCTATGGGGAGGTATACAAATGATAATAATAATAAATGGGGGGGGGGGGGGGGGAAGGAGTGGATTCCAAGAATGAAAAATGACGTTAGGACCAGCCCCATGCTTATTCTTAGCCACAAAAAAAAAGATAACTTATTTTAAGTGTCGGGCACAGTATAAATGGAAAGTTGTCCCAGTCAACAAAAGAGTCTAAGAAACAAAACCTCCACAGCTGATTGCTGGCAGGGACTCTGCATGACACTCGCTCCCCTGACTGGGCATGGAAGGCGGCATTACTCAAAGTTACCCTTGCCGTTCCCCTCCAAGCTCAAAGAGCGCCAGGCCTCTGTCTCCGTCTCCAGAGCAAAGCAGAACTGCTCCAACACAGGCGCTCCAGACACGCCCGACAGATGCCAGCCCCCCGGCCTGGAGCCACGAAACCTCGTAGATCCTTACCCAACAGCGGGATCCCCAGCTGACGCCTGAAGAGTACGTGGATCTTTTCAAGCTGGGCGCTGACGGTCTGCTGCTGCTCAGGGGAGGGATCGCTGCCAGCGGCTCGCTGGAGAGAAAGGAAGAAAAGGTGGGCATCAGGCAGGCAGAGTGATGCAGCAGAAGCTGGAAAGCCTATGAGAGCCAGAACGCCAACCTCATCCAAGAGCAAGAGCCACACGCACAGAACTAACTCCAACTCCTGGGTCGGCAGTGCCTTTTACTGCTGGGGCCCGAGGCCAGCAAGTAGCATCCCCCTGACCTGCTACTTGGAACAGAGAGGCAATGCAGACCACCTGGGTGCTGGCTATTCTTCCCTGGACTCAGAGATGCACTGGCGCCTGGGAAAGACTCCCCTCACAAGCATCCTCATCCCCATCTGCATGCACTTCTTAGCGGCCCAACGGCTTGCTAGGTCAGCTTCCAACCTGCAGGACTAACAACCCAGCGGTTAAGATATTGTCACGTCTCAACAGAATGCAGCCACCCTCGTGGGAATTTACTACCACAAGTACAAATTCAGGGTAACTAACTGTGCAATCCTATGTACGTTTAGACTGAAAAGGGCCTACAACTCCCAGCATGCCCCATGCTGGGAGTTTTTAGGCCTTTTTTCCAGTCTAAACATGCACAGGATTGCACCATAAGCAAGCCAGGGCTTTACCTTCACCATTGCCAAGATGGCGTTTTCAAATTCCCGATAGGCCTCCCAAATGGCAGCTCCTTTCGTCACATGAAGGCCGACGGCGGTCAGCGCTCTTTCGAATATTGAACGAACTTTCTCTATGCCTCCCTCCTGGCCGATGCCGCCAATTGAGTACTGGGCATACTCCAGCCATATTTCTGGACCTAGAAGAAGGCGCCAATAAGTTGCTTACACAGTTCTGCAAGCCGCGGACCAACGTCTGAATCTACCATCCCTTCCAGAAGAGTAGCTTCTCCTAAGAACAGTTAACACTGAATTGTTTGCTTTTACATTGCTTGTATCTGCGCTTTTTAATTCCTGACTGTTGTATTTTTATTCTATTGGATTACATGTAAGCCACCAGTTACATTTTATTTGAACCCGGGGGGGGGGGGGGGGGAGGAGGAGGAGCAATCTGTTAAACACGACCTTCCCAGATTTCACTGCTCAAGCACAGAAAAAAGCAGATGCAAACAGATGCAAGAGTCAATTTTTGTGCTCATCAGCAAAGTGATCTTCAGGATCTAAATGATTACTGTATTGCAGGGGGAAAGGGGAGAAGGGAGAGGAGAGATTCCTTCACTTTGGAAGAGGGTCCCTGCTGCTTCATGTTGTTTTAGCTGGAAAAACAGTTGACGCTTGCCCAAAAAAAAAAAGAAGTTTGGCTGGCATTTCTTCACCTAAATCTATTTAATGCAAGCCGATGAAGTTTTATCCCATGTGGAAGGGCTTTTTACTAAAACAACAACAACAACAACCAACTCACAGATATAATCTTTCACAGCTCGCTCAAAGAGATCGTAGAACTTTTCCCGCTCCGAGTTTTCTGAAGCCACCCGAATCTCATCCTTCAGCCAGTCTAGCCAGATCTCTGCAAAACATAGGAATGGGAATTAGGGAGAACTATTCTATTAAGATATGAATCTGCTATCTCATGTTATTTGAAGGCGATTTTGAAGGAATAAGTCTGCATACCAAACCAACAAGCCGACTGGCTGGCCGCTATTCATTAATTTATTCTTAACGTGTATATACTAAATCACTTGCTAAGAAGCCATCAAAGCAATTACGTACCATGATCACACACTGTGCGAACTGAGTCGATACATCACAAGTCAGACCATACAGTGTATTTCATTTTCACAACCATTAGTTTGCAGTAGAGCTGGGGACAAATATATTATGACCACCTTCGCAGGGCCTTTTGTCTCCCACAAAAGTGGTAGGGCATGGGGGGGGAGGGGGGAGAGGCTGTGCATACTAGTAATTTTCGGCAGTGGTGGGGGCTTACCATTAAGACAAAGCAGCAGAAGGAACAAACTTTTTTTACTCCTTCAATAAAACAAGAAATTGCCATCCTGCCCTGTTCTTCAGTGCTATAAAATGCCACAACAGGAAGAAGGCTACATCATGCAGATTTCACAACTACCACTTCCAAAAGCTGCCTATATGGGGCAAGAGTGTTTACACACAAACGCAGCATCCCATTAAAATTCTGATATACTTTCACAAGATATTAGAGCAGATCAAACTATGACTTCCAGGAAGAGCCAAAACCACTGCCTACCTTCAGTGAGGGGGAAAAGTTCGCTCATCTTCTGGCGGGCTCTTCGGAGTTTGATTAATTCTCCTTCCTGGTGCAACAGTTTGATCAGATCCAGATGACAATTGTAGTCAAAAGCATTGATGGATAGCTTAAAAGTGAAAACAAAGCAATGTTTTATTTGTTAGCTTTCACTGGAAACATAGTTGGCATTTATTTACACAACCAAAAGACTCAATGTCGATTCTCTCAGGGTTGTGTTCTTCACCAGGTACACAAACAATCTAGGAACCTCCACATACACACCGGTGATCTCCATTAAACACAAAGCCCCCATGTTTTCTTTATAATATTGCAAGCTGTGCTTTGCATCAGGAATTCTCAACTCCATTGCTTAGACCAGGAGCTTAAAAGCCATACACCTCACAATCTAGTGATGTTTATTTCCATGGAATTGTCAATGG
This sequence comes from Anniella stebbinsi, assembly GCA_029215795.1. NCBI lineage: Eukaryota > Metazoa > Chordata > Lepidosauria > Squamata > Anniellidae > Anniella > Anniella stebbinsi. The sequence goes on from JARDYH010000010.1 coordinate 22,570,485, forward strand.
AATCTTAAATACCACAATATCACCAAATCAGTTATTATAAAAACAGGTATCTGAGCTAGAGAGAAACAAAATTCATACTAACAATTACCTGGCGTACCTGTAACAATTTAAATAATAAACTCTAGACTATGTGCTGCGGCAGCAGTAGAATCATCAACCTATGCAACACTGCAGCGAAGTCACCCGCCTTTGGAGAAAACAGTTGCCTGTTGTGTCTCTACATGGATCACAACTTTAGACTCACCTCCATTCAAACAGACAGAGATGCAACAGGCTCATAATTTAATTCCAGCAGAATCGTCTGCCCTTGAAGAAGACTGCCTGTTGCATCTCTGCCAGGGTCAATGCTCTGGGAGTGCCCAGTGAAGGGGGGGGGGGGCAGAAAAAATGGGATGGGCAGACACAGAGGAAAGAACCAGAGGGAATGACGGGTTGTAAAATTAGGTCGTGTTTTTTTGTTTTTTTACATTCTGATTTTTCTCCTGCTTTCCCCGTACTTCTCCCTTGAGCCTTCTCTACCCCAGCCCCCAAAAGTCAAGAGACATGCTCAGCACAGGGGCTGACAAATGCAGCAGACTTCCCTACTCTCAAGAGGAGGCTAGCCCGTTGCACCCCTGCATGAGTCACTGCCTGAGATTTGCCTGCATCCAAAAGGCCCTCCCAGGAGTCGAGCTCGGAGCAGGGACTCCTGCAGAGACACAGCGGGGAGGGAGAGAATAGGAATACGATTAAGGGTGCAATCCTATGGGTGTTTAGACAAGGGACAAAAACGTCCTACAACTCCCAGCATGCCCCGGCCGGCCATGCTGGTTGGGGCATGCTGGGAGTTGTAGGACATCTTTTTTTCCCCTGTCTAAGCGCCCACAGGACGGCAGCTGAAGAGCTCATTCTGCCTCCTGCCCACCTCCAAAGGAGGATTAACTCAGAGTAGGCCAGAGGGGGCGTGGCCTCCCCGGCTGAAGCCCCGCCCCCCGGAGCCCCTCACCTGCTCCTCCAGGCGCTGGATCTCGGCCTCGTTCTCCTTCTCCTCATCCTCGCCGTCCCCGGAAGATTCCTCGGACTCCGACTCCCCGCCGCCTCCGCCCTCGTCCCCTTCGTCTTCCGAGCCTCCCTCTTCCCGCAGCTCTTCCTCAGCCGCGGCCGCCTCAGCTCCAGCGGCCGCCGCCATCTTGTCCAGCCGTCGCCCTCTCGCACCTCCACTAAGCCCCGCCCTTCTCCGACGAAAGCCCCTTCGCCCGCCAAGCCACCGGGCTGCCCTTCCGACTGCCTGACTGAAAAACACCCCTCGGAGGGAAGCCGCATCCATTCCGAAGGCTTTGAAAACGGACGGGTTTTTTCCCCCCACTTGTAGTATAAGGTTGTCAAGAAGGGTTATAAGAGAGGGGGCGGAGCAGGGAGAGCTTCGCCATCTGGTCCTTTTCAAACAGGCAGAGGTTTAGACAGCCCCGCAGGCAGTGTGAGGGCTTCAAGGAAGGTCACTGTGTCTCATGCTGTTGCCTGGACTCGCGGGAAAGACAGGTTGAAGCCGCCATGGGGAGTGTGGCAAGCGACCGCATACGCCGCATCGGCCAATAGGAGGCCGGCTAGCCTGCGACAATGCACGCGGGGGCGGGGGGCTCCTTGGGAAACTGTGCAAAACTGTCCCTGTGCGTCGAATTTTGGATTGTAAGCTCCTGGGGGCAGGGACCTGGCCTCTTATAATTTGTACAGCATCATGTACATAAATGGTGCTATATAAATAAATGTAATGATGATGGTAGAAATAATAATAATAACAACAATAATAATAATAATAACTGCCTTCTCCGCATCTCTAGCTTGTTCCTCTGTAGCAGATACCCAAAATTCAAGAATCGAGAGTAAAGCAATGGCTGGATTTCCAGCAAAAGGCTTTGCTGCCAGCCCGGTCTTCTAAAAACTCTTCCTTGCCTTATTCCCCAATATATAGGGAGGGGGGTGGGATTGGCGGGGGTGGGGGAGCAAGCCTTCTGCACATGGGCAAGGGAACTAAGAGCATCCACGTTTTAAAATGTCGCCTGTGCCACCAGTATACGAGAGGATCTTCTATGGCAAGCTGTTTCCTCCGCAACATCTCTCTCACGCAGCTCAAGTGCAACTCCAGCCTAGTATCCTGTTTCCAACAGCAACTAGCCGGATGCCTCTGGAGAAGCGTTCCAGCCGAGGGGACATTAGAGAGAGGCTTTCTCCACCCCCACCGCATGACAGATGGGGAGGGTCTGCTTCAGCTGTCGTGACTACAAGCTGCAGACAGCCCTTTTCCCATCAGGCATTGATCAAATGCAGCCTTATTGATTTACTATATATATATTTTAGTACCCCCAAGTTAATCAATGTTCTCTGGGCGAATTACAAACAGTTGAAAACATAAAATATATAAACATATAATACAACCTCCCCCCCAAACCTGGTGCCCTCCAGAGGTGTAAACACGCCTAGGATTGCACCCTAAATAAAATATTCCTCCTTCTTTCTCCTGCAACCTGCAAGAAGGCTATATCAAATACCCTCCGGCCAGCAAACGGTTAATCTCGTCCCTTGGCGGGAAGAAAAAGGGGCGCGGCTAAAGGGCGGTCACGTGGTGCCCAGCGCGGCGTCATGCCCTCACTTGTCGCGCAGGCGGAGTGGCGTCACGAGCGCGCCTTCTCCCTAAGCCTTTCCCCGCCCCTTTATTTACCTCCCTCGCCAGCGCCGTCCTTTCAAAACAGACAAGATGGCGGCGCTTCGAGCAAGCGGCGTGCGGGCTGCGGCGCTTCTGAGGCCTGGCCTGGGCCTGCAGCAGGCTCCCCTCGCCCTGGGCTATCACGACAAGGTGGGGAAGGGGGACCGGTAGGCCTCGCTCAATTGGAGTCGGGGGAGGTGAAAGAGAGAGGGGTAATGGGGGGTGGGATGTCTCAAGAAAAGTCAGGGGGGGATCAAGGGTCTTCGTGTGTCAGGCTTAGCAGGGGCTGGGCTGGTATTTTAGAGGGCTGGCTTGAGAGTGTGGGGGTTGAAATGCCCCAAGAAGAGCTGGGGGGCAGGGGAGCCTCCCCCAGATTTGGGGTCCATAAGGATTTGGGGGACTTATTGGGGTTCAGCGAGAATAGGATGGTGTTCAAATGTGGTCTGTGAGGGGTGGGCTCCCTATCAGAGGTGATTCCCCCCAGTATGACATGGGTTGCTGGGGGTGGGGGGGTTAGGGGGAAATTGGTGCTTGATTTTGCCTTTTTCCTCACTCCTGCCTTTTTTCCTCCTGTATTGTCTTTTAGGTCATCAGTGTGCAGGCTGGAACAGCCTTGCTCTTAATTTATGTACAACGCTTAAGATGTTTTAGGGGCTTTGGAAAGATTAATCATGGTATCTTGTGGCTGGGATATAATCCCTCTGTGGTATAGAGAGAAGGAAGAGCAGTAGAAGGAACAGGGCTGATGCAATATGGAGTTAGGGTACCACAGGAAGGTGCTGAGGGTGGGCAATCAGGGAAGGATCCATTGGGAGGTTCAAAACTGACTGGCTGAGCATGGTGGCTGGGTGTTGTGCTTAGATACCTTCCCAAATAGGATAGCAATTCCTGTGCTGTGGCTTTATAACGGAGCATAGTGTGATGGGGGCATTAGACTTCTCTTCTTTGAGGCTATTTTGTGAGAGAAGTGTTATGGCCATTTCTTATGTGTCTCTTAAGGGATGCTGGACTGAGCGGCAATGAATTGTAGAACTAGAGAGAGTCTTGGAGGACCTGTAGTCCAACCCACATGCACACACCTGGTTCAAAATAGAATATCCACTGCTGGAGGATATATTTCATTGTATGCATTCCAGTCAGGAAATCTCTCCAGTAGGTGGCAATGATAGACAAGGACAGTTCAGCACTGCTGTCTAACCTTAGGGAGTCGGCAGCAGAGCAGGGTGGACATAGTTGTTTGTCTTTCTCCTCTAGTACTTTGAGGAGAGGAGGAGAGATGCTGCTTCTAAGGAGGGGTTTCATATATCTCCTAATATCTTCTTTCATTAATTTGTTTGAGAAACAGACTAGACCATGTAAGATAGCAGGAAATCATGAAGCTTTTTGCTTCTTCCACTATAGAAATTTCAGTAATCGAACCGTCTGGACCCAATGAACTGAAAAGGCCTTGGGGAGGACTTCAGAGTAACCTTCTAGGCATTTGTGCTTCCTCCCTCTGGGCGTGGGAGTGACTTGACTGTTTTCTCTTCAAGCCTGCCAAGAATTCATGGATACCCTTTGCCTGGGAGACCTAGCAACCCTTGCCTTTGAATTTTCCCTTCCAGGTTGTAGATCACTACGAGAACCCCAGGAATGTTGGCTCCTTGGATAAGGGTGCAAAGAACGTCGGGACTGGCCTTGTGGGTGCTCCAGCCTGTGGTGATGTCATGAAACTGCAAGTAAGTTAGTGCAGCCTTAAGGCACTGCTGACTGTTACGGACAGAAACAGGGAGAAACAGGTTTTCAGGATGCTTAAAATGCTTTATTTCAAACCCAACGCATTTCGGCCTGTGTTCTTTCAAAGGCCTTCCTCAGGGGGCTGTAATATTAAAAATGCATTAAATTACATTTGAGGAACAACACATACTATACAGATAGATAGATAGATAGAGGTTAATTAGATATATTGAGGTTAATTAGGCACATTGCCACAAAGGCCTATGCCCATATGTATGTTTTTTTAAAAAAAATTGTTACTGTATGAAAGTTCTGGGGCCTGTGCACATTGCATAATAAAGCTTATGCAAATCATATAAAACCATATTTAACAAAAGTATAATATACAGATTCTTACTTGATAAGAGGTGTCTGCAGAAATACTCCTGACAAGGTGATCGTCTCGTACGATAATTAACGGCGACTGAGAAGAATAACATTCAAAGGCCTGTCGCTGTCTGTGATTGTAAGGAAGGTGAATGTTTCTTCTTCCCACCCCCAAAAATTAATGGTAATTAACGTCACCTAAATGCCTTCAGGTTGAAGTGGATGAAAATGGGAAGATCACTGATGCCAGGTTTAAAACTTTTGGCTGCGGGTCGGCAATCGCTTCAAGTTCCTTGGCTACTGAGTGGGTGAAGGGGAAGACGGTAAGTCCTGCCTGTTTCTAGACCTTGATCTTATTTAAAGAGACTTTAGCTCCTGCTTTTTCTGGCATCTAGGGCACTTAAACAACGCTCCTTACAGTCTCAGCAGGGTGGATTTCTACAAGTAGTTCTTCCACACGTTGACCTAAGATGGTGATAACGTGGAAGTCAGCTAGTTATATATCAGTTATAGAAAATGAAGTTTTGTGATTGGAGCGGGCTTACAAGAAGTTACTATGGAAGGCCTTGGTTGGGAACAGGAGCATGAAATTGGCATTCTTGGATATTTCAGGTTGATGAAGCCTTGAAGATCAGAAACACAGACATCGCTAAAGAGCTCTGCCTTCCTCCAGTGAAATTGCACTGCTCCAGTAAGTGACTTTTATTTTGGTAAATTGTCACTACTCAGGTAATTGTCTTTTCACATGTGATGTTGACGAGAAAAAGATTTCAAGGCCCCAAAACACAAAGTCTGTGTGTAGATGAACACCAAAAGAGAGTTTGAACCCCCCCTCCTCTTCACAATGTGAAAAAAAAATTGACCTCCCTTTATAGGACTATTGTAAAGATTACTGAACATGTTCATTTGTACACAAGTGCTGTTATAATTATAAGCTTTCAAATGTTCTAACTGGCTACAAGAACATCCCTCAAAACTTGGGAGTCTTGAGACTGTAATGCTTTGATAGGTGATCTGTCATGCTTGTTAAATGTCCTGAAATTGTGGGTGTAACCTGCTAGGATTTGAGCTCTTCTCCCAAAGTCTTTTGTGTTGAAAATAGGTTTGTTCGTCTCGCTTCCACTTCTTAAACCAGTTCAACGTTTTACTCTTACTCTTTTCCCCTCCCTGTTCCCCCCAGTGCTGGCAGAAGATGCCATCAAGGCTGCCTTAGCAGATTACAAGTTGAAACAGGGACCGAAGACTTCCGAGGCAGAGAAAAGAGCAACCAACGCATAGAGGTCTTTGGTGTCAAAGGCTGGAAGCCTGCCCCCCGCTCCCCACGGCTTCATTCCTGTTGTAATTCGGTGCAGTTCCAGTAAGGATCCGTTACATCGCCTTGGTGCATTTTAGAAAATGCACGTCACATGCGCACAACATTAGACTTTCTTGTATCCCAGTGGGGAAACTCGGCTTCCAGCCACATTGCCTTGAGCTCTTTGCTACCAGCTTTCCTCTCCCCCCTTGTTTCCACGTGTGTGAAAAGAGAAAATTGTCTTGCGATTTCAGTGTGAGAATTTCTGTATAATCTTTGGCAAGTAATCATTTGGGGCCCGTCCGTGTGTAGGGGGTGGGGGGGAGGGCTGCCCCTCATGGTTTGCTAGGGAACGGACACTGTTGGGCAGATTGAGTTACCTCGGGGTTGCAATGAGCAGCCCCAGTGCCCCTTCAGGCGAGATTTTCCTATACAGGCAGGGATGTGTTGCAACCCAGTAAACTTGTGGGATTTTCCCCACAGGCAGGGAAATGCAGTAGAGCATCAGGGAGTTTTCGGGGCAAAAAGGTAGATAGCACAGGCGGGCATTAGCTGGGCCCTTTTGCTGTGTTTCTCCAGCTGTGTTTGTGCTGTTGGTAGTGCATCCTCCAAGCCTAAAATCAAGGGAGGGGATCTTGCCCCCAACAGCAGGCCAAGTATTTTCCATGTCTGGGCTTAAAAAAAGGACTGTGTCTTACCTTGACGAAGCTGTTTATGCACAAATTTCAGGTGTATGTTAAGTGTAGCATATGCTATATACATATATACAGAGATAATATATGACTCTGCTCCAGTACAATGAATTGCCTTTTAATTTCACACTTGGTTGTTTTGCTACCTGCCACTTAACGAATTACTTAGCACCTACCTTTTATGCGTCATGATTCTCTTTTTTAAAAAAACAAAAACCCTGCCTGCGAACCCAAGTGATGAACCCTGTACCTTTGAATCAACGGGCCTTAACTACCGATTTCCACAGGTATGCTAAACATGTGGTTGGGATATCTTGTACTATATCTGCCCTCACTTTATTTTCAGAGGTAGCCCAGCCCCTGCTGGCTGGGGCATGATGGGAGTTGTAGTCCATCACATCTGAGTAAATATGCACAGGATTGGGCTGTAAAGCTGCAATCCCATACACACTTTCTTGGGAGTAAGGTCCGTTCAACTTGGCAAGAATTGCTTCTGAACAGCTCTGCATGGAATTGGGCTGCACTCCTGGTACTAGATTTGTTCCTTTGTTGAGGAAGGAGAAAGGTCATGGTTTTGTTTCCAGTTGAAAGATGAGATACATCTCCTAGTGGGGGAGGCAGTTAATGTAGGCATGTCTGGCTGTTATAAATGGCTTACGTCACAGCATCAGAGTGCTTCTGGAGTGGGCCCGGGGCCCATCTAAGCCAGCGCATCTCTAATTGCAAACTCAGGTGGCGAGTACCCATAAATTTATAGCCCCATAAGAAATGGAGGTATCAGCTAGCTTGGAGGAACTTTTGGGGGTTGCGCAAATGCAAACAGTGCTATGAGAACTGAGCCTGTTCAGTTGGCACGGAATTTCAAGTGACAACAGGGAAAAGTAAAAAGGGTTTGGGAAGGGAAACTGGAATGGCCAGCTAGGAGGAAATAGGAGAGAAGAGATGCTGCAACATTTTGTTGCAGGTCTTGCTTTTAACTGCAGTACAGGAAGGGAGCACTCCGCTCCCCCTATTGCCATCTGGTAGCCCTGATTTCCTGGTCATCAAAATCTGCTCGCCTCAAGCTCTTTTCAATAGTCTTGAAAAGCAGCAAGCTCCGCTAGAGGGCAGCAGAGCATTCCAGTCTTCGAAAGGGAAGATTAAACAAACCCCGTCAGCGAGGGAGAGGTGCGTTCATAGCAACGTCCAAGTTTTTACCTCTGAGGCATGTGGATCCTGGTGCCCAGAAAAGCATACTGCGGTGAGCTTCCGGAATAGTGATAGATCAGCACTACACTTCAAGCTTCCTAGGCTGCTTTATGACCAAGGCAGGATCAACAACTATGAATGGCTAAGGTGGGTTGGCATTGAGACTAGGCTTTACAGCTGAAAACTCCTAATGTATGCAGCAGAATGCCAACTTTGCTCCTTTTAAAGCTGCTAGTCCTCATGTTTAAAATAAATAAAAATTGGCAAACCAGTAGCGAGGGAAGACTTCTGAATAAACATTTTTCGCTGGGGAAGAAAAAGAATCCATACATCAGTTCGATTGCTCTCCACTCTTCCCTAGCCTGCGTTTTTAATTTTTTTTTGGTAAATCCACGGCTTTGCAACTTCACTGCTGTGCTAGTTGAACCCGCATCTCGCTAACTCCCCTGCCCCGCATTCCTATGCCTTCACTGGGAGACACCCACTTTCTTAACCCGAACGGAAGCCGCCACTGACAGATGAAAGAAACACCAGTGGCAAAATCGGAGCAATAGGAAAAGTCGTGGTAAATACTAGACACTTAGAAAAGGTGCGCAGCTTCACGGGGGGAAGCCTGATACGGCTGCGAGTTGGTGGCTGTGACATATAAACAACGGAGCGCAACTGCGCAGCCACAACAAGGTATTTTGATGTAATAGACAGGCCTATTGATGGATGAAATAGCGGGTTAGACATATTCACGGAGGATGGGTCTATTGATGGCTACTAGGCATGAAGACTGTAGAACCACTTCGTATAGGAGCAGGGGGAATAATACAGGGGGCTCTAGATGGACCTTTAGCCTGATCCAATTTGAAAAGCCAGCCAGAAACAGATGCATCGCAGGCACCGTCCACTTCCCTGTTTTAGGTGGAGCCCATTCACAAGTCCAGTTGTGCGAGACGTGCAAATATTTTTGCCCACACCCACCACTTGTGTGAGACGTGCAAATATTTTGGGCCACTGCTAAGCGCCAGCTGCTATCCCAGAGATGCCTGTGGGGCAGTTGAAATAATTGATGGCCAGCTCAGGTTTCCAACCGAAATGGCTCTGCAGCTGCTGCAACATCGCGGTCAAGAAAGACAGCTGTACGGTGTCATCCTTGCATGTCTTCGGCTTGTTCCTGTCACCGGCGGATCCCTCCTGCAACGATGTCAGTGGAGCAATGGATCCTAAGAGGTGATGACTCCTTCTTTTGAAAGGAACCAGATTCAAACTCCCGGTTTAATTCAGATTTTGTTTTTCATCTGGGTTTTGTTGCTAGCTGCCTTGAGCCCCATTTTGGGGCGGAAAGGTGGGATATAAATTAATTAAGTAAATACAGAAAACACGTTCCTCTTCGTACATACACCGCGAACACCCCTCTTGCGCGGTCATTGGTGGTCTTGACTCAACCGATTGCAGCAACCGACCGGCCAAGCCATAAACCTTCCCAGCCCGTATTTGTTGGGTACTGACCTTGAGACGGGGTACTCTGTGTGTGTGTGTGTGTGTGTGTGTGTCTCCCTGAGTGTGTATCTCCACAGAGGGGAACAGGGCACTCTAGTTGTCTGAAGCGAGAGCCTTGACAAATCCAAGAAAGGCAACGGAAATAGGTCAGGGACTGGCATTTCTGAAAACATGGCCTTGCTCGGAATGATGCTTTGGCTCGAGACAAAGCAAACGAGGGGAAAAGATGACGGGGAAACATTCTGGTCGCTCGCAATGCCATCCAGACACAGGTGCTCCTTAACAAAAGGGAGGAGGAGAACTGGGGCCCCATCAAGAAAGAAAGAAACATGGCGTTTAATTCTAAGGGAAGTGGCTGCAGTGAAAAGGACGTTTACGTCGTTTCAAAGGAAGAGCACGCCTCGTTTTCTAGGCTCAATGAAGCGACCTTTATAATTGCTTTAAAAAACTAGCAGGGCTGCTGCAACCCGGTAAAGGACTTCTAAGCACTCAGTCCTACCGATTTTTCTTAATTAATGGATGCTGATCAAGGGCATTTGCGTCTAGGTGAAACCGACCATTCTGAAATGAGGCGCTTGCTTTTCGTCGTCTTCAGATGGCGGGGCTGTTCACGGGCCAAGCATGATCTGAAAACAGGCATGCCCTCTTGCGCAAGAGAGGAAGGGGGGAGGCTCTATTAAGATGACATTTTGCCATCTGCAGGTTTTAGAAGTACCGACACGGAATTTCTTCTCTCTGTCCTGGTCACAAACAGCCCTTCCTCCCTCTAGCCTTGTGTCTGTGTCAGTTGTTTCTCCCTGGCTTCTGCCTTGGTTAGCTTGCCCTCTCAGTTGTCCACCCCTTTGCACCCCACACCGACTCCCGTTCTTTGGTCTCACGTGCCTTTTCCCCCTCTTCCATTTATTTCTCCCCATCTACTGTCCCCATCACTGCATGGTGTCAGGAGCGTGTTGTTGAGCATCTTCGAGGATGGGCAGCCCGTCAATAGGTCAACAGGCATGGGAGCCAAACAGAAATGACTGAGGGTGCCTGGTGAGGCTTAAGATATCTCCAAGAATCCTCAGCAGCATTCTGGGATCTCGCAGCCAGCACGCGGGGGGGTTTTGACAGAGACAAATTGATGTGGGAACAGGTCCTTGAGGGTCGGAGGGCTGAAGGGAGCGCCCAAGACTAGCAAAGTTGGGCATTTGCTAGGGCTCCAAGAGATGCAGAGGACCCACCACCTTAGCCTTGGAACTGTTTCGCCTTTACGGGGCATCCAAGAAGATCAGGCTCAGTCCCAGAGAGGTCTCAGTTTGTACGTCCCAGTTCTTCCCAGTAAAGGGGGACCGCAGAGATGCCATGCAAAGCCCCCCCAAATCCTCCCATATACACTTGCCGGGACCCTAAGATCATCTTCAGGGGTTCTTCTCCAGGAGCCTCCCACAAAGGAAGTGAGGTAGGTGACTACTAAGAGCAGGGCCTTTTCTGCTGTGGCACCTTGATTATGGAATGAACTCCCCGGAGAGGCTCATCTTTTTGGCACCAGGCGAGGCTCACCTGGCACCTATGTTGCACTCTTTTTGGCGCCAGGCGAAGCTCTTTTTATTTTCCCAGGCATTTTAGTTTTTCAGTTTCTCTTTTAAATCCAGTATTGTGTTTTAAATCTTTGCACCACAGCTAGGTTCTATTTGGTTATTATTGATATTTTTATACTGCAGTTTGAACTTTAAAAAGTTTGGTGGTGTATTTTATCATCTTGTGTTTTACGGTTTTGATTGTTGTCAACCACCGAGAAAGCTTTGGCTATTGGGCGGTATAGAAAAGTAATAAAATCCTGAAAGCACAGTAATGTCTGCAAAAAAATTACTGAGCATATTAAGCCTCTGTCTGTCTCTCTCTACCCAGAAAGCCCTTCTGCTCTGAGCTGAATTTCACAAATCCCACCAAGCAAATGCGCCATTCTAGCCCTCGCGCAAAGGTCAAAGTGTCTGGCGGGGGGGGGGGGGGAGAAACATCCTCAAAAAATGGTTTTAGGGCCTCCAAGCATTTCCCTTTTGGTGCAAGTATGCTGGCTATTTCCTCTTTTAATCCCTAGAGGGAAACAGACCTCGGGACAGCCTTTTGCTTTTCTCTGGACGGAGAGCTGAGACACGGCGACGCTGAGAAAGGCGACCCCCTGGAAGGAGGGGGACAATTCATCTTGCTGTTACTATTTGGGGACCTGGAGGGAATAAAAACACTCGTGAGTCTTTAAAAGGGTTGGGGGGGGGAGGGTTGATTCATGGTTAGGCCGCACAGTGGCAAATGGGACGTCAGATGCAAAGAGCAGCTGGAATCCAGTGATATACTGCTCCTGAACATGGAGGCTTCATCGTGACTCCTAAGAGGCCATAATTTGTCCATAGGAAAAAAGGCGACTTTTCATTTTAATTGCAAAGCACAGCTTTACGGGTTGTGCTAACCAAAAATTCCATCATCTTAATCACTAGCTGACCCACAAAAGCAGTGGCGACGGGGAAGCAGTCAGGAATCAACCGGATGTCTCACCACAGGCTGGCTGAGATGATGAATAAGGGGCCAATCCTGCATGGGAACAACCCAAATTGCCTCTTACTAAGAGATCTTCATAAACAATTCCAGAATATTTTCTCACAAATTGAAGGGGGGGGGCCTTCCAGTGATACGGCCACCATCTCAGTCACAAGGAACAGGATGCCATTTAAGTCAGAATGGTCGCTTTTTATACCCTTCTCTTGGCTCTGTATTCTCTTTTGGGGATGGGGGAATAGGTAGAGAGACGAGCTGATTTAGGTGGAGATTTACAGATGCCCAGTTTTGACCCTTCGAATGGCTGTGCAAACCAAACATACTGTGCAAACCACACATACGCTTCCACTTTTCCAAAGCAGTTTACTACACACACACTTGGAGACGCAGATCATGAAATGAAAGATACGCCTGCAAAGGGAAGGGGAAATTATTAGTGTCTGAAAGGCTAAAGGGGAAAGGGACAAGAAATGAACACCCCAGTCTGCCATTCGATTTTATTTTTCAAATCCTGGCTATATGTTTTTTTAAGTAACTGGCGAGATTTCAGCATATAAGAACTGCAGGGCTTAATCATCTCGTTTTACAGCTTTCTCTCTCTCCAGTCAACTGCTGCGCCTCTGACCGACGGGATTTGATGTTCTTAGCCCTTCCGCGGTGATGGTTTTCTGCGATTGAATACAGCTCGGGGAAGCCTAGCCGCATTTTCCATGGAAGAGTCCAAGATTTGAATTTGACACATTTAAGTAGCCGTTGGCTTGCCGTACGAAAGTGCCCTCAGTCCATGAGGTAACTGCCGGCATCATTCTTTATTTAAAAAGTGGTTTTAGCCACATAGAGAGGGACATTCTCAGAAGAACACAAGAAGAGCCCTGATGATGGATCAGACTAAAGGTCCGTCTCATCCAACATACTTTTCACACAATGGCTGACTGACCAGCTGTTGATAAGGAAGCCACAAGCAGGGCATGAGTGCAACAGCACCCTCCTGCCCATGTTCCCCAGCAACTGGTGGACGTAGGCTTACTGCCTCCAATACTGGAGGTGGCACATAGGCATCAGGATTAGTAGCCATGGAGAGCCTTCCCCTCCATGAAAGACAATAGTATCGCACGACAGTTGAATGGAAACTCATCTCATGGTGATTTTCCCCACCAAAGATAACTCTCTAGGGTGGGATAGGGTTCCCCAACCTGGACCCCTCCAGATGTTTTGGCATACAACTCCCAGCATCCCTGACTGTTGACCATGCTGGCTGTGGCTGGTGGGAACTGTAGTCCAAAACATCTAGAGGGATCCAGCTTGGAGGAAATCGTGAGGGGGCAGAAGGCTATCCCACATCTGGCGCTTGTTGAACCATCATGATGTTTGCCGTTAGGGCCGGCTCCAAGTTTGAATGCCTTCTGGTGGCTCCCCTCCACTGTTGACAGGAAAATTGGCAGACAGGACTTGGTGGCAGCCATTTTACATTTCCCACAACCCCCTGGAGTGACAGGCTATGTCAGCGGCATTGTGGGAAATTGAAATGGTGACTAGAGTTAGTCACCTGACTCTGCTCAGAGAGCTGCTCCGGGGGGGGGGGCATCTGGGAGGCTAAGAACTCTGGTCCCCGGCCAAGCCTTGGAGTGCCAGCAGTTGGCCAAGGATTCTGGGTGGCAACAACAGCCCTGTTTGCCGCTTGCCCAGAGAAAGCCCTCTGCCCTTTGAGACAGCATAGTTCCATCAGGCTGTCAATCAGGTCCTGCCAGCCAGGAGAAACCTCCTTGCACCTGTCTAAAAAGAGTCCTCAAAGAAGAGGTTGCAATAATCCTGACTCTCCTATGCAGGCTGGGGGTGATGGAAGTTGTAGTTAATTGTTGTTATGAGGAAGGCCATGGGTATAAATATCAGCAGAACCTTTATGAAGAAGCCAAGCAAAACAATGAGGGTGCTCCCCACACCCCCCCCCCCCCCCGCAAATTCCTCTCCAAACTTCTTCAAGGCTTGTCACATTTAAGATAAAGAGTTCCTTGGTCCAACTCTAATGCTTGCTGAAATATCCCTCCTTCTTGCCCGACTGGCCCAGAAGAGGAAATGGCCCAGAATCCCACCTGGAAATTGTAAGGCCACTTAGAAGTTCTTCACCAAAGTATAAAAATGAGTTTTTAAAAAATTACCCACCCCACCCCCAGCAGAGTAAAAAATAATAAGTAGTCCAGGAACATTGTCAACACATTAGGACAACGTTTAAGTGTCCGAAATATACATTGCGAGTTTTTCTCCCCCTCAGGGATTTCAAATCCAGACATGAGTTGATACAGGAAGATTCTTCATTGGTAGACAGTTCAGGATTCAAGCCGTGGAAAAGCCGAGTTCTGGTGCATATCCGTGACCTTGAGTTCTTTCCCCTCATGAACACGTACTTCTTGTGATAACATGAATGCCTGGATGCTCAGGGATCTCCAAGCTTGTTTATCTCAGAGCTTGAGGACTACCGAGACATCCGAGGAATGAAAGTTGGTGTCTGTCAGGAGGCAGACCACAAAGGAATTTGGAGATTAGCTAGGTGGTGTCAGTGGTGGGATCCAGAAGTCCAGCTGGCCATTAGGTAAGTTTCGTGTGTCACATGGGTGGGGATTGCATTTAAAACCATAACATAAAGCAGAAAAGTCAAGGCAAGATCAGAGGGGCAGTCCTGCCATACTGTCATCAACGGAAACGTCAGAACTGGCGTTTGATCTCATCGAGGACATTTTTGATATATATAAAAACATTATGTATGCATATAATGGGTTTGAGCCAATCAGAAGAAGAAAAGACTAGAAGAAAAGGTCAGATACTGTGTGGGAGTTGGGGGAACTGATAGTGCCCACAAGCTATGAGTAAACTGGAAAAGGGTGATGATGGGATATTTTGATCGGGACCACTAGTAAAGATTGTTCAGCTACAAGGCTTCATACAGATATACCTGTGCACGAGGCAGACTTTTAAGCTGCGCTACGCACACACATACCCTTCTTTGCTCCTCAAAGGTCGTGCCTGCTCCGTTCTGCACTGAATGCTGGCTCTTCTTTCATCGAAAATGGGTTCACCACTTTAAAAATAACGTTTCGTTTTGCTTCGTACGTTGAAAAGTGCTCCGAGTATGGCTGAACGGGTTTCACGCTGGACACCCGTGCTGAACAAACTTCGTTATGCCCAGCCGTACTCGGTGGGCGAGGCGTCTTTCTGATTGACCCAAAGGCTGACCAATCAGCATCGTACACAGCCTCTTTCCAAAAGGAGGGGGAGGGTGGCTTGATGACTGACACACAGGCCAGGCCAATCAGCACTGTGCAAATTCAGGTTGCAGCCAAACATCAAAACGAGGTTCCCTTGAGCTTGATCGGGGAAGAATGTGGAGTTCACGCCCAAATCGTGGCAGATGGGCTTCCCCAGCGGGCTCACCATGAACATGATCTACGTGTGGACACAGCCATTTGGCTCCTGGTACCGTGACTCATGGGGACGGAAATGCCAAAGAGAACGGGGCCGGACTGACAGTGCAACTGTACAGTGGGAGCTAAGTGATAGACACAGGACCCTAACCAAAGAGTCCGTTAAAGCCAAGCCAGGGCACGCTACTTCTAATGGAGCTTCTTTCGAGCAGAGGGAGGCAACTTGTCTTATATAAGGACCGGAGTGGCCTCGCTTTGCCTGCGCCATTGGGGAAAAAAAGGAAAGGAAAAGAAAAGTCCATCAAAAGTTTCATATATCCTAAACTTTTGACACCCACAGCCCGCCAAACAAGAAGCCAGTTCAGTTTTTTAGTCCCCCGAGACACAAGCTTCAGGAGACGGCGGGGGGCACGATCCTTCCTCCTCGTTTCCCAAGATCTGTGTGATGCAATGATCAGTCCCTGGCGATTCCTTGAGCTCTTCTGGAGAAGGCGGGCTGGTTCCTTCCACCGGCTGACCCTCCGTGGTAGACGGAGCATCTTCTTTTATCTCAGGGGCTACCAAGCCATGCAGAACTGATGCCTCCGGGGACACCTCGGCTTCCTCCTGAGGACTGTCCGGTTCTTTAGAAGCACCTTCCTCTTCTTTCTCGCCCTTACCGGTCGCTTTCACTCCCTGCTCTTCCTCGCCTTTGGTCGGCCCGTCCTCTATTTTGGCGCTCTCCCCATTCGCCGTGAGGGCCTTGGCGGGGGATTTCAGGTTCTGGGCCGCAGCTAAGATGTCGGCCTGCAGCTGTTTGGTAGAATCGACTGGTTCTTCCTGGTTGGTATCAGCGGGCTTCTCGGGGACCTCGCTGAAGGCTTTGGCACCACCCGATTTGTCATTCTGATCCACGTACTTCTTCTTGGGGAAAGATGACGGGTAATAAGCCGAAGCCTTGTGTTTCTGCCGGACAATGACGGCCGTGCACACGGTGAAAAGGAGGATGAAGACCAGGGAGCCCACCACAATGATCAACAGCATGTACTTCTGGAAGAAGTCCATGATCCCATCCAAGATGTTGAAGGGGGTCGAAGTCCCATTCGCTGAGTCCACGAGGATGTCGTCCGAGGTGGGGCTCGCACCCAACGTCACGCTCACGGCAGGTGGGATGGAAGAAGCCCCTTCGCTATCTCCGCTGCCGCCGGCGTCGTCCAGCACCATATTGTGAACAGACCGCAAGGTGCACAAAGGAGCCATCAGGACAAGCAGCAGCCAGATGTTGGTTGTGGCGGCCATGATGGAGGTTGGAGGCATATGTGGGTCACTGCAAAACACAGGAAGAACCAGAACACAATGTATTTAATGTACCAATTCTGAAAAGATACGTTTCAATACTATGTGATGTTTCATTGTGTTCTTTTTTATTATTAATGTTACAGTCCCCTGAAGAAGGCTTAAAATAAAGGACAGGCTGAAGCTGGTGGGTGGGAGATTCAGGACAGAGAAAAGGAAGGACTTCTTCACACAGCACAGAGTTAAACTATGGAATTCCCTTCCACAAGATGTAGCGATGGCCACCAATCTGGATGGCTTTAAAAGGAGGTTGGACAAATTCCTGGAGGAGAAGGCTATCCATGGCTACTAGCCCTGATGGCTATGTGCTACCTCCAGGAGCAGAGGCAGTAAGCCTACGTACACCAGTTGCTGGGGAGCATGGGCAGGAGGGTGCTGTTGCATTCATGTCCTGCTTGTGGATTTGCCATTGGGGCAGCTGGCTGGCCACTGTGTGAACCGAATGTTGGCTAGATGGACCCTTGGTTTGATCCAGCATCAGGGCTCTTATGCTCTTAACTTGAGGCAGAGATGAGCTCAAAATCCCACCCGCTCAGGAGGGGAGATCATCTGCTGCTGATCAATGGATGGATGGACGGACAGACAGGGCTTCAACCTACAGAGAGCTTGTCCAGATTGGAATGAATGCATTTATCAGAGCACGGAGTCTGGGACTTGCTAGTTTAGCAGTTTTAGTCCATCGCCTGAGCTGCTGGGACTGATCAGGCAAATGCTGGCCGGAACAAACCACAGCTGGCTGCTGGATAAAATTCCTGAGATTTGAGGTTTACATCGGAAACTGTTACACAGGCTGAACGCAGCAGGCTCAAAGCATGCAGGGGCCGGCTGATCCAACTCAAGGTTTACTTTAGCAGCTACAAGATTTGTTGGTCGAGCTAAACAGAGGTTCAAAGGATGCTGCCCTGTTTGGGCTCTCCCATGGCATGCATCCAGTTCTTAATTTGGAAGTCAAAACAGGGCCTTTCGCCTTCTCAGAAGCCTTACCCAAAATCCCAAGCGGTGGCCCAACGAGGAGGAAGTGCCACTCTCTGTACATGTTCAGAGACTGACAGGCTCCCTCCTGAATTGTCTTCACTGAATGTCCTCTGCTCTTTCTGAGGCCTTTTAAGCAGTCTTTCCCCAAAATCCAGATGTTCCTGCTGAAAGGAGCTGCATTTGAGATAAACTCTTCTTCTTCTACACAAATACAATGTGCTCAGATGTGGAGACTTCCTGTAAAGCTCCTAACTCCAACCCGGGTGCGGTTTGACCATCTGGATTTCCCTGCAGCTAGAATATCCAGAAACGCCTGGATAAAACATCTGATAGTGTATATAAAACATTCAGAAGAGCAGCCCTGCTGGACCAGATCAAGAGTCCATCTAGCCACCCAGTATCCTGTTTCCATCAGAGGACAGCCAAGATGTCTCTGGGAAGCTCATTAGTGGGGCATGAAGGCAACACACACAGAGGTTGCTTTCCCTCAGCATCTGGCACACAGGGGGTAAATGGCCTCCGCACATGGAGATTTCCTCCAAGAACTTAAAAAGGAAGATTCCTTTCATGTAAATTAAAAAAAAAACTTCTGTAGGACTTTGAAGTCTATATATGGGTGTGTTTTCTTAATGAGAGATCTGCCTTTAGGTTTCCAGTGGAAACCAACATCTCCAAACATTCCAGCCATCACGCCGGCAGATGATAATTTTAGAGAAGAATTTCTCTCTTTTTCTCTCCCACTCCAAGTGGCAATTTGGCTCCTAATCAACAACATCTACTCAAGAGGAGATGCACCAATCTACACTTGGGAAGGAAATGTACTTCTCCTTGAAGTGTGCTGCCCGGAACCCTTGCAGGCTGTGGTGAGAGAGAACTCAAGCCTTGCAAAACTGCCTTGCCCACCCACCCACCCACCCACTTACCTACCCTGAATGCAATCCTCTAATCAAGTCAGTGGCTGCCACACGTTCATGTCGGCAAACCTGCATTGCAAACCCTCCCTGCAAAGGGGAAGGGATTTGGGAACATAGAACGGGAGAGAGATCAGGGGTGCCACTCGGACTGGGCTTTGGGGGTGACACCCAGAAAGCAGCATGAGGGCAGCGGAAGCCAGCCCCGTTTCCTTCCTGTTGCCAAGACAGTGTTATGCTTTCAGGGTGTTTAAAATGCAAAGCTGCACGCACACAGAGTGTTTTTATTTTTAATCCAGGTTGGCCTGCTGGATCCGACCAAGGGTTCATCTAGTCCAGCATTCTGTTCACACAGTGGCAAACCATTTGCCCACAAAAACCCACAAGCAGGACGTGATTGCGACAGCACCCTCCTGCCCATGTTCCTCAGCAACTGGTGTATACATTCTTACTGCCTCAGATACTGGAGGTAGCACATCACCATCAGGGCTAGCAGCCATGGATAGCCTTCTCCTCCAGGAATTTATCCAACCCCCTTTTAAAGCCATCCAAATTGGTGGCCATTGCTACATCTTGCAGAAGTGAATTCCGTAGTTTAACTCCGCACTGTGTGAAGAAGTCCTTCCTTTGATCTGTCCTGAATCTCCCACCGATCAGCTTCATGGGACGACCCCATTGGGTTCTAGCATTACGAGAGAAGGAGAAAAATGTCCCCCTATACACATTCTCCACACCAGGCATATTTTTTTTACACCTCTATCATGTCTCCGCCTTCCTCAGATTCAACCCTTTTTGGCTGTCCAGGAGTAAAGAGAAGGTAATCTTTTTGGTGGTGCCTGTTGATTTTTATTAAATTGCAGCATACTGGTTTTATTGTGGTGTTTTATGGATAGGTTGTGGATGGCGGTGAAGAGGTCTGTTTCTTGCAACTTGCTTTGAGCCCTTAGAGCAACAGGACAAAAACCCCAGCGAATGAATCTATTGTCTGCATGTGACGCCTGCAGCCTTGCTCCCCCTATCCCAGCGACCTTGCACACACGCCAAATTCTTCAAACTCAGAACGCATATGCTCCCCCCGCCCTCCTCCCTGGAAGCATAACATATTCCCTAATTCCGCTCTGGTTTTAAAAACTGTGCGTGTAACCCAAGACGCATCCATCTCTTCTAGGCAGGAACAAATCAACTGGTAATTAAATCAAGAGCCCAGGCCTCAGACCAAACCTTTCCAGATCACCAGCTGCAGAACTCCGACCTAATACAATCTTTAATTCCATTTTATTTTCATTTCAGCACTGGCGTAGTTTTCACACACACCGTACACGTCTGTAGAAGGGTCGCCCCAGCCACGCTTACGAAAGAGCTGGATCGCCAAGGAATATCGGGACTTTGTTGGAGCCAAATTTATGAGTAGTAATAATTTTGAAAGCAGCAACTTTAAAAAAGAAATGAAAGAAAACAACAAACCCTAACAACAATAAAACCCAACGTAAATCGTGTTCGGAGGAAGGCAACGAGGATGATCAGGGGTCTGGAAACAAATACCTATGAGTAGAGACGGAAAGAACTGGGCAGGTTTAGCCTGGAGAAGAGAAAACAGAGGGGAGATATGACAGCACTCTTCAAGGACTTGAAAGGTTGCCACACAGAGGAAGGCCAGGATCTCTTCTTGATCATCCCAGAGTGCAGGATGAGGAATAATGGGCTCAAGTGACAGGAAGCCAGATTTTGGCTGGACCTCAGGAAAAACTTCCTGACTGTTCAAGCAGAACGACAGTGGAACCCATGACCTAGGGAGGTGGTGGGCTCTCCCACACTAGAGGCCTTCAAGAGGCAGCTGGGCAGCCATATGTCAGGGTTGCTTGAAGGTGGATTCCTGCATTAAGCAGCAGGGGGATGGACTGGATGGCCTCAGAGGCCTCTTCCAACTCTACTATTCTGATTCTATGACCGACAACAATGGATGTTACCAGCTGGGGGGCTCCTAGCACTTACAATCCAAAAGCATGATACAGCTATTGCTGTGTTTTCCTCCTTAACAGGTTTATTTTCTGATGAGGAATATGATGAAAGCAGCAGAAGGAAAAGCCACAACTGGAAGATGATATCAAGACACAAGTAACCTTTTGCATACGTTTACAAGGCCTAGGCACAGCCTGGCAGCATGCAAAATAGCAACAGAGCATGCACAGAGTGTGTTTCATAGGAAGTTGCCTTATACTGAGCCAGACCAATGGGTATCTACCCCAGTATTGTTGACTTAGGCAGCGGATTTGTGGGGGTTTCAGGGGGTTCCGGTCCCACCTAAAGACCAAACCTGGGAAATTTGCATGCAAAGCGAGGGCTGTGACTCGCTATGGTTGCAGTGGATCAGATGGAAGCAGCATGCACTCTGCACGCGCTCGGTCCCTTTGGGCTCTGCAGAGAAAGGCCCTTGCAGAAAGCCCAAGGGCCCTGGCGCTGAAGGATCTCACAGGACGATGCAGCTCTAGATGCAGTGGCATCCCCTTCCTTCGAGGTCTCGTTGAAAAACCCTAAACAATAGGCACAGAAACAGTGGAGGCTGGTGGCTCCGATATCAGTGGGGTGGTGATGTCAGTGCGGAAGCACCAAAGGTAACTCCTTTAGAATTCTGACTGGTTCTGACCCAAACCCGGAGCAGATTTACGGCTCCACTGACGTTAGAGCCCCCAGCTTCCACTACATATGACAGGTCGGCTGTGCTTCAGTGGTAGAATTAAAAGCAGGGGGGGTGCTGAATAAAACTGGACAAGGCTGGCCCCCAGACGTTGGCTTGAACAGCACAAGAGATTCCCACCCCGGGCAGGATTGCAACCCTTGCCTGCTTTTTTGCTGGCTTTGAGAAGTCTCCGTTGCTTTTATTTCATTTCGTTCTCTTGGCTGCTGGCTTCATGGGGTCTCTTTTATTGTTTTCTCTGCTGCCGCCTCTGCGTTGTGGCTGTTTTTAATTCCACTGGTTTATCTTCAACTGTGTTAGTTAATGTCTGTATTTTTAAGTTCTTATTTTAAGTCCCCCCCCCCCCGGGCCATTGTGCAAAAGGCAGAGAAATGCAAGTCTTGGGTCATGGCGGATAGGCACCTCCCAAACCCTGCCAACTCAAGTGACCACAGATTTGGATAAAGGTACAGAGATGAAGCCACTGCTCAGATTATGGGAAGAAAAGTAGATCCATCCCCTGACTCCACCCAATTTTAGCCAATTCATCAGCATCCCCCCCCCCCGCCCTCAGACTTGTAAAGCCAGCAGCTACAGGGGCTATTATTACAAAAAGTTTGGGGGGGTTACTCCCCTCTAGGTCCCTGCCCCCCTGTAATTTGAGCACTGCTTGGAGCAGACAGTGACAACACAGAGGCAGGGGGAAACGGGACCGAATCAAAAAATCACAAGTCTCACATCAACGGGCCTTGCTCGCCATAGGCGAGCCAAATTCAGCTATGTGCAGAGCAGCCAATACCAGGCCAATGAATGGGGCAGGGTGGGGAGAGATTAGCAGCTTTTTCCGATGCTCACTGTATGCCTGCCATACATTTGGCAACTTTTCTCCATGCATGAGAGAGTAACTATCATTTTTAAAAATCTATAAGCCAAATATTTAGAGAGGTAGCCAGATTGAGGGAGGGGTGGTCACACGAGGAACTGTGGCTGCACCATTGCACAAAGCCAGCACTGACCATGCGTCAGTTTCTAGCTTTGGCACAAGTACCCAAGTGAGGAGAAAGGGGAGAAAGGAGGGTTGGCGGAGGCCTGCCCAGACCTGAATTCAGCACACGCTGGGGCCTGCATGTAAACCTCCCCCACTGCCTTTTCACGCACCTAATGGTTGTGTGAATGTGCAGTGCTGAGATTCAGACGTGTGAATATGCTAACGTCTCTGAGCATGTGCAGAATGCAGATTCCCCATCACTAGTGAGTAACCAAGTACCCCACCTCTGGAATAAAGAGGGGGGGGGGATTTTCCAGATCCCAGAGTATGACTTCCAGGAAGGGCGAGGCATAGCATCTCTTGCTTTCAGAAATTAATATGTCTGGGGATCTTTGGTTAGTAGTTAAGAGCCTTGCGGGTGCAAATCCCGCAACGTTCTGCCTACAGTTCATTTCAACATGCAAGATAATTCCCACCCACCCCCCGGGGGAGGGGGAACGTACCCTAAAAGTTGCATCCTCCCCAGCTCCGGCCTCATTCCATCCTCATCGGAAGGAGGAATAAAAAACCAGCCCGTAGTTGTAGCCCAACACTTTTTAAAGTTACCAGGGATGGATGGATGGTTGTATTTCCAAACCGCTCATGCTCCCTCCGGGAGAAGGCATGAGGCCGAAAGATTGAAATTCCTAAAGGATAGGGGGGTGGGGGGTGTTAGCTTGAACCCCTCCCTGAAAAAAAGATATACAAAAGGAGATCCCTTTGCTGAAGAGAAAGGCCGAAGGAAAAAGTTCTTGGCAGCTGCTGCGAAGAAGCAAGAAGTTCGAAAGCGCTGAGAAAAGAAGGTGACAGATGTGGAGGAGGGGGGGACACCCCTCAGTTAGTGGAGGGGGGGAGAGAGAGAGACACACACACACACACACATGTCATTTACTCACCAGTGGAATCTGGAGTGGGAACAGAATGGGGGGAGGAATACTTTGTTGGTTCCTCCGGCTAAGTTTTTTCTCCTGGCCTCCTTGGAGAAAGACTTGTGCAGAGTTCCTGCATGGACGGCTCCGCTTTCTCTCTCTCTCTCTCTCTCTCTCTCTCTCTCTCTCTCTCTCTCTCTCTCTCTCTTCTGCTCTGCAGCCTCCCTGGCCAACTCTGTGCATGGCCAGCTTGTCTGCATTAAATCTGGTTCCGTGTGGGGGACAAGGAGCAAAGGGGAGGGCCGAACCCAGTGGCTCTCCTCCCCCCCCCCCACACCCTCTTCCCTCCTAGAGGCAGCAGCAGCAGCAGCCCCCCCCCCCCAGCTGATGGGAGAGGAGAAGGGTGTGCAGAGAGCACACATGGGGAGAAGGAAGAAAAAGGGGGAGGGGGGATTGCTCTCCCACCCCCCACCCCGGCACATCAGTCAGAAGAGAAAGCTCCCGCCAAAGCGACAAGCCAGAGGATTTGTTTTCATACATTTAATTAGACGAGGAATCTGGGTGTTTGAGGGGGAATGGGGGAAAAAAGTTTGGGTGTTTTTTGGGGGTGGGGTGGGGGGAAGGGTGCTGACGTTTCTTCTTTTCTTTTTAAATTCCTCCCAGTTAATATCATCAGTGCTTTGATCCCTCTTTCTCTAGCCGTACCGTTCTAGGAGATGGATCAGGGATATGGGCCACGCCGCAAGAACCTCAGCTGAACCAGCTGGATCAGACAAAGGGTCTACCCAGTCCTGCATTCTGTTCACACAGGGGCCAGACAGCTGCCCCCCTGGGAAGCCCACATGCAGGACATGAGTGCAACAGCACCCTCCCGCCCATGTTCCCCGGCCACTGGTGTACATAGGCTTGCTTCAATGTAAAATTGCTGAAAGGGAAGGGATTTGGGGGGGGGGGGGCTCAGGGGGTTGAAGTCGTATAATTTAAGGAAATTGAAATGGTTTCCCTTGCCACTTCTTCCCCCAGGAAATGAGTGCCATGGAGCATGTACAAAGTTCTACTCTCTTTGCCAATGAGTCTGCACTGCCCCATAGCCTGTCACTTGGGATCAAAGCTGTTAATTATCCTTATTTAATGTTTTTTTATTATTATTTATTGCATTTCTATAACACCCAATAGCCGAAGCTCTTCGGGCGGTTCACAAAAATTAAAACCACAAAACACAGCATAAAATGCAATATAATGGATTAAAACTGCAGAACGAAAGCGCAAACGGAGTCAAACCAAGCAACAGTGCAGAGATTTAAAATGAAATAGCAGATTTAAAACAGCAGATTTAAAACTCTGCCTTGAAGAACTATTATTGTAGCTGCTGTTATTTTTATTATTATTATTGGCAAGCAATTGAAGAGAAGGGTCCTTAGTCTTCATTTGAATGGAAGATGAGGACTAAGAGGTTACAACAAATAAGAGGATTTTAGACATTAAGGGTGCGATCCTACGCATGTTTAGGCAGGAAAAAAGTCCTGCAACTCCCAGCAGTTGAAGGACTTTTTTCTGTCTAAAGATGCACAGGACTGCGCCCTAAAATGAAAAATAATCTCTTTTTTCGTTTGGACAAGTGAGTTTCCAGAAGCTCCAATGAAGTGTTCCAATGGACAACAGACAGACAGACAGACACACACACACACACACACACACACACACAGTGGCCCCCTCCACAAGGATGCGCTTTTGCGCCCGGTTCGGGGATTATGCGCATTATCGCGGAGGCGCATTTACGCCTAATCCCTCTGCACGGGAGGCGGCGAGAGGCGGCGAAGCGCATTAATTGATGTCCAAAAAGCGCTTTAGAAGACGTTAATGCGCATAATCGCTTGTTCACACGGCGAAAATGCGCTTTAACGGCCGGAGCAAAATAAAAGTCGCTATTTAACGCGCATTCGAAAATGCGCATTATCGGGGAGATAACGCGCCTGTATGCCCGTTTTGCGCTCCGCTGGTGTGGAGGTAAAATTTATAATGAGCCTTCAAGGCTCATTAAACGTCTCGTGTGGAGGAGGCCAGAGAGAGAGAGAGAGAGAGAGAGAGTTATTACTGATCCTTGAAAGCAACCTGAAACCTTTCCGCTTTCCTCTGAGTTCCTTAAAGACCAGAGAACAGGGCAGGGGGAAGATGGATGGAAGGAAGGTGGACGAGCAAGAGTTAAGGGTTTTTAATGGGAAAGGGGGGGAACCTCCCCAAATGCCTTATCAGCCTCATAAATATATTGCAGTCACGTCACAACAAAGTTCTTGCAATCCTGCAAAAGCAACAAATGCACCATTTCCCACGAGAAACAGAAATGAAATGGGGAGGGAAGACAAGGGAATCCGAAAAGCCTTCGCATGCATTTCTGTTTTTCAAAAGAAAATCCTTCCCCACCTCCACCCCCCAAAAAACTGCACCTGAATACAGGGGTGGGCAAACCTTTTTTTTAAAAAAAAACAACTCTTTTTTCATGGACAACAACTCCCATCGTCCTGACCATGGGCTATGCTGGCTAGGGCTGCCGGGAGTTGCAGTTCAACAAATTTGAAGTATTATGTGGAGCAGGATGAATATCAGACTAAGTACGGCTTAACTGTGAAAGGATAGCATCGGTGAAAGTGCCTGGGAGAGGGGATGGAGGATGCTACAGCGGTGGCTGGGGAAGATGGGGAATGTAGTTCTCAGCCTTTGGGCTGAGATCAAGTGTGTGCGTAGCCCAACCCTTCCGGAAGGTACAGGGTCCGGGGAGACTGACATAAACCCCAAGAGCACGAATTTGAAGTATTATGTGGAGCAGGATGAATATCAGACTAAGTACGGCTTAACTGTGAAAGGATAGCATCGGTGAAAGTGCCTGGGAGAGGGGATGGAGGATGCTACAGCGGTGGCTGGGGAAGATGGGGAATGTAGTTCTCAGCCTTTGGGCTGAGATCAAGTGTGTGCGTAGCCCAACCCTTCCGGAAGGTACAGGGTCCGGGGAGACTGACATAAACCCCAAGAGCATGAAGCCCTAAGAAAGATTAAGACGATGAATGTGCCTAATAAGTTATGTCGTGGGGGTGGGGGGAGCAGGAAGACATGTTTCATAGGCCTTGTCAGACCTAAATTCCAACTGGGGAGTGTGCGGCTGGCACCGTTCTGACAGCCCCTTTGTCAGCACTGCGAGAAAGCCGGAGCGGGAGGAGGCTTCGGTTGCTGGGGACCATGGGTGGGAGGGTGCTGTTGCACCCGTGTCCTGCTTGTGTGTTCTGGTCGACAGCTGGTTGTCCACCGTGGGAACAGAATGTTGGACTAGATGGACCCTGGGTCTGATCCAACGTTGCTCTTCTGATGTTCTTCTGTTCTAGACTTACAACAAATCTGCCAGTAAACGCTCTGTCCCGCCTTATCTTCAAGAAAAAGAAGTATTCTGAAAGACCGGATCAAAGGCAGGGCCTTGCCCATCAGTAAAATGTCCTTTACGTCTGATGCCAGCCCCTGCGTCAAATGCCAAACTTTGGTAACCGTTACGCTTTAAAGCTCACTGATTGGCAATTGTGAGGCGGTTTAGCTTCATGTAACCCCCTTGTTCTCTGTCAAAGTCCTTCCCTCTTGCAAACGCCGTTACTGACGTCTGAGCTGATTCCAGAGAATTTTTTTTTTAAAAAAAGTCCCCAACTTCTCCTTAAGCATCCTGCCTCGGTACCTTGTGGTTGGGACAACATATCTAAAAAAGGTGCATTCAACCGCAAGCTTTTCCCCATATGCCTCTCTCTTTTTCAAAGTCAAAAGTCGACTCTGCTATCCAAGCAAGCACTTCTGAAAATTCGCTCCTGCTCACGATAGGCCCACAGAACCTATTTTTAATCAGGCCTATTACTCTTTGGTTCTTTTAGCTATCCCGTCCTATACCTATCTTATCCTATGCATACTGCTCTTATAAATAAGCAAAAAAAAAACCTTCTGGCCAGTTCATACAGCTGTCTGGCCTGAAGTAAACCCAATTACAATGCCATATAAGCTTCTAACGTTATTCAGCTCATTTGTGTCTCCATCATGCCACTTGGGAACTACAGGGGCAGGAGAAAGCCAGCTTTGTGGCTTCACAGAGCTGTTCCCCAGGCAGGATCTGGGAGGACGGATAGTTCTGCAGAATGCAGAAGCTTGCATCGCTTGGCCCAAACTTCAGTTGGACCAGTCAAAGCTATCAGGTGACCAGTTCCTGTTATAGAGGATTGGTTTTCATTCGTTCATTGCTGCTCAGTTTGTTTGGAGTGGATATATTCCGTTTTCTTGTCATTGCACAATATGGCCCCAACTTTGATCGTTTGTAGCCCAGCGCTCAAAATAACTCTTGCAATTTATCCTCACAATCGCCCCTCTGAGGCTAGTCCGGGGTCACCCTCACCGCCACCCTCTGTGACTGGACCAGGGTCACCCTTTGAGGTTTGCGGCCAAGCGTGCATTTGATCCTGGGTCATGCAGACCTCGTCCAATCCGGTCACAAATACACTGCACTGGTACATCTTGGTTACTAGATGGTAGAGCCATGTGTTTTGCGCCAGGGCAGAACACGTTGGCTCATGGATCGGAGGCTGGACGGCATCTGGAGTCGACTCGTTTTCTATTTCACCATTTTTCTCTGTCTGATGGGCAACAACTTTAGCAGCAGCCTGACTAGCTGCTCACTTGACCCGTCACAGAGGCCTTGCAGAAGGAAGGATGGGCCAGGAATTCACTCCGCTGACATTTCAGTGCAAACTCATCTAATTTCGAACCAGTGCGCGAACTGCAATTCAGTTTTCTATCAAAATTCACATTTTTTCTGAATTTTGCAATAGAGTTCCCCAAGCAAAAACTTAATATATAAATGTGTATATTAAGGGAAAGTGCACACCAAATGGTGTATATTCATGAGGATAATATTCCAAAAGGCATTACATTTGGAAAATTGCTTGGAAAAAAAATATTGGGCAAAGTGCCATACAAAAAAATTCATGTATTCGGAGAAATGCAGACGAAGTGCCCATGGAAGCAGGTGGGAGCACAGGAGAAAGAGGAGGAGGAGGAGCATCCGGTGTCAATGGCGCTGAGTGGTGGACTCCCTGAGGGAGGGGCAGCTGGAGCGCATCTTGTCCAAGGGCGACCCAACAACGGGAGGCAGGCTCTAACCACTGAGCTACGGGCTCTCCTCCAGCACAAAGTGCTGCGTCCAGTCCACAAAAGCTTTTTTAAAAGTAGCCAAGCTGTAGTCACGGTGGCCGCATCTGCCAACGGCTGGAAGAAAGAGGGGGGTCTTCCCTTTTCACTGCCTGCCCGAGTGTGCCAACGGCACTGGCACAGCTCTGGCCATCCTCTCCCGGGGCTGCTGCCGCCGCCGCTGCTACTAGCCCACATGCGTGTGCCTCCCGGGACTAGGGATGACAGCAACAGTTTCGCCCGTCGGGTGGCTACGCTTGGGCCAGGCGCAGCCTGCCATCGCTCTGTAATTTCGTCCTGTCGGAGCACGGGGGCTGCAAGGACGCTTCGGTATAACGCTAACGTGCAATTTGACAAAACGCTGGCCTGGCGTGGCTTGTAATTTGGTTTCCCGCCCCCCCTCCCTGAATGGAGGTTTTTGCTCGGTCAGCAAGTATGCAGCAGGAGCCAGCCAATTCCTGACTTCTGCGAAGATTTATGGAGATCGTCCCAGACTGCTTAGGGGGGGAGGGAATTTGCCAAGCCAAGATCGCTGCTTCTTCCAGAGCGTAGAAGCCAGGGGCCGTTCTATGGACCTTTTAAAAAAAATGGCATTCAAGCCACCCAATCCTGCAGCAAAAAAGGGGGTCAATTCTACAACCTGTGAACATTTTGGTTATCTGTGCCATCTCTCTCGTTTTGCATCATTCGGTCAATTAATCTGCTATTGTTGATCGATTGATTTTTTTTACCAACTCCACTTCTTTTAACCAATCTCAAAAAGGGCCAAATCACTTGGCCACGTTCCAAAGTTGCTATATAATGTGATACGCAGAGACCCGCCTGGCCACGTGTTCGTGGAAAATGGCCAGCAGCCTCACGGCGGTTGTGATGCCACTTGTCGTGAAAAGGCTGCAGCTGGCTTTGGGGAGAGAGCCTGGCGGATTAAACCAATAAACTCACTGGGGAGAAACGACGACGCTCCTTCGCACATATCCGTGCCCAGCCAAGGCTAACGAAAGGCGCTGGGCCAGTGGCAGAGGAGGAAAGCGCATGTTATCCTTACAGTCCCTCCGTCCGCCGGGTCTTCCCGGTGTTTTAAAACAGCATTCCCCGGCCCGGAGCCCTCCAGAAAGTCCTATCATTCACAGCCAGTCTAAACATGTGTAGGATTGTGACCTAAAGGTTGAAACGAGCCCTTCCAATTGGGCTTGGACAGAACACCAACGGCAGCTGGCATTGTTTCGATGTTTCGTACGCTGCCCTGGGATCCCTTAAGCAGTTTGTACATTTTATAAGTAAGTACATTAATAAATAAATAAATAAATAAATAAATAAATAAATAAATAAATAAATGTTAATGTGGGCTGACCACCCAGCCTCCAAGAACAGTTGTGTCAGGTGGCCGCGTTCTGTACTAGGTGAAGTCTCTGAACCATCTTCAAAGGCAGCCCCACGCGGAGCACATTACAGTAGTCTAGCCTGGCCATCGCAAGTGCATGGATAACGGAGGCAAGGTCAGAACTCTCTGGAGAGCGCCATGGTTGGTAGGACCACCTCTGCCACTTGAGCTTATCCAGCTAATGATGCCTCCAGAGCTCTCCAGCTGCACACTTGTTCCGTCATCTAAGACCAGTTCTAAAACTCTATCCAGAGAGATGGCAGTTTCTTTGTCCGGATTTTGGGTGCCTCTACACAAGAGGTTTAAAGCTCTTTCAAGTCTCATTAAAAAATTTACCTCTACAAGAGCGGAGCGCAAATCGGGGGTAGAGGCGTGTTTTCTCTCCGATTATGCGCATTATCGAATGCGCATTAAATAGCGAGGTTTCATGCTCTGGGGCCATTAAAGCACATTTTGACCATGTAAACAAGCGATTCTCCACATTTCAGCCACTTTAAAGTGCGTTTTAAACAACCAGTCGGGCCACCAGTTATGCACTTAACCGCCTCCCGCGTACAGTCATTAATGTAACAGTGATTGTGAGAAGATGTGCATAATCCGACAACCAGGCACCAAACCGAATTCTTGTAGAGGGGGCCTAAGTCTCATCGTGTTTGCCCTCATCCATCCCACAGCTGCCTCTAAATTAACAGCCGTTCCTGAACGAGAAGTAGATCAGCTGGATTCTCTAGGACCGTCTCCAGCGTACAATTGCACTTCCGATGCCCAATTTGGGGGATGAAAGAGAGACAAGACGCCTCCTCCTATTTCATCGTGGGCTCCCGCAATCCTAGGCACCCTTTCTCCCAGGTAAACATGCAAAGGAGTCATCTCCAAAACGTTCTTAAGGTGTTTGTTTTGTTTAAGCATCCAGATCGATTTACTGAGCCACCGCAGGACGACAGCAGAAGGAAAGGACCCAGCAACCCGGAAGCGGAGAAGATCCTCTACCGACGTGCAATGGAGCTCATTGGTGCGCCTGCCTCTGACCCAAGAATGAGCAGAGTGTTTGCAAGTACACGGATGCCTCTGATTCCACCTCTGAACTATTGGAGATGCACAAAGCCGACATGAAGGCTTGCTAGGGTTGGGCATCCGCCAAAGGCCAGGAGGAACCCACTGATAAGAGCTCCCTGGAGTTGCTCCTAGGCTTCATTATGGCCACTTGTTTCTCTCACTGGCCCAGACAATGGTGGAGGTGGTGGTGATGAGAAGGTGGAGCAGGAGATGCCATGGCCTACCCGCTCACCGGCTCCCTGCCTGTCAAGTAAGCAAGCGGTGGCAAGGATGAGGAAGAGGAGGATGAGGAAGAGCAGCTGCTGACAATGGCTGTGAGAAGGTGGGCTGCCTGAAGGAAGGGGCCCATGGAGGTGGACTTCTCCAAGAGCCCTGAAAAAGCGGGGACCAGCGTTGGTTACACACAAGTCCATTGGCCTGCTGCCACCGGTTCTCCTGCAGAAGGGACCACATCCGGATCTCTCTGCCGCCTAAAGTAGAGGAAGGGCGGCTGGGGCTGCACAGTAGCCTTGACTTGCTTTGACTTCGAGAGAAGAATCTGGGATGTTTATCTGGAAATTGGCGGCACGGGCTGCAAAAGCCACCGGCAACTTGGCTCCGTAGGCCAAAAACAATCCGAGGGGAATGACGTTCCTGTCCCTGCCTCCCTCCCAAGGGGGCAAAAAGCCAGAGCAAACTTTATCGGAATATCTTGATCCGAGGCATCCCAAACCGATGGGGGAAAGGGGGGTTTTCTCCCAGCTTAATTGCCATGCAAGGGAAGATGGGGGCCCCCACTGCTGCATCATGTGGGGAGGAAGGAGAGTTATTATTATTATTATTATTATTATTATTATTATTATTATTTACATTAATATACCATCCCATAGCCGAAGCTCTCTGGGTGGTTTACAAAAATTGAAAACATTGAACATGTGAAAATCAATATGCAAACATTTAAAACCATAAAAGCCTAAAAATAAACTACATATCATTTATGGAAGTTACCCTTCCCTCTCTGGCTGCAATGCCCTTTGAAAATTGCCCCCTGGGTGGCAGTTAAGCTGGGGGTGGGGGACAGAGCCCGATTCAAGGTGCTGGTTTTAACCTATAAAGCCTTACATGGCTTGGGACCACAATACCTAATGGAACGCCTCTCCCGACACAAACCTACCCGTACACTACATTCAACATCTAAGGCCCTCCTCCGAGTGACTCTTCCGAGGGAAGCTCGGAGATCGGCAACAAGGGAGAGGGCCTTCTCAGTGGTGGCCCCCTAGTTGTGCGAGGCCCGCCTGGCGCCCACATTGTTATCTTTTTTTCCCCAGGTCAAGACTTTCCTCTTCTCTCAGGCATTTAGCAATATCTGAGGAGCCTGGGTTTGTTTTGTTTTGGGGTTTGTAGCTTTTTGCATTGTTGCAGTGGTTTTAAATGTATGTGTGTATTGTGTGTATGTTGTATGTTTTTGCTGTTTTAATTTCTGTATATTGTTTTTAATTGTTTTTAATCCTATGTAAACTGCCCAGAGAGCTTCGGCTATGGGGCGGTATACAAATGTAATAAATAAATAAATAAATATCAGCACCAATGGACACTCAGCGTTTCAGGGAATGGATTTGGGGCCGTGGAAAATAGACTGGGGCTGAGACCCATGGACCCGGACCTGATTTTCCAGACCTTTCTAGCAGGCACCTCTGCATCCCACCACCTCCATGAGTGCCGCCTAGCAGACTTCGACACATTCCATAACTCACAAGGCCTTTTGCGACACCGTGACGGGTTGCGTCTCTCAGTCACTGGCACAGTTCACACATGGGGGGTTTAAAATACGGGCTGGGCATCTATGGCCTTCCAGGTGCCATCGGACTGCAGCCCCCATCATCCTTCGCCACTGACTATGCTGGCAAGCATGGTGCATGGCGGTTGCAGTCCAACAACATCTGGAGCGCTGCAAGTTGCCTGCCCATTAAAATAAATAAATAAATAAATATTTGTCCTCACGAAGAGGAAAACTGTCGAGACTGAAACATGAACTCTTTTCGCAATCATTTTTTTTTAAAAAAAAAAATTCCAAGCAGTTTACTGCCTGCCTGGTGCCAACATCTGGTTTATTCATGTGTGAATAGAAGGCCACAGCTGCGACAACTGATCCAACCGTCAGCATTAACTTTGGGCGGCAAGGAAGTGGAGAGAGGGGGTGGGATAGAAATGAGGGGGGTTCAGCAGGGACCAGGCCGAATTTGGGATATATCTGTTTTTTATATCTATTACATTTTATCCCGCCCTTCCTCTGAGTAGCTGAGGGTGCAGTACACGTAGGAGTAATCCCATTTTTCCCTCACAATAGTCCTCATGAGAGACAGAGAGAAAGAGGGGGCCAAGGTCACCCAGTGGGTTTTCAAGGCTGAGGAAGGATTTGAATCCGGCACTCAGTGCCCGTCCTGCCATAAGGCAGAGTGAGGCAGTTGCGTCAGGCGGCAGATGCTGGGGGGGATGGCAGCAAGGTGTTGGAGAAGAGAGGGCCGGCCCTACCATAAGGCAGAGTGAAGCAGGAAAGATGCAACAGCAAACAGTTATCCAGCCCTTTTAAAGGAATGTTTTAGTGGCTGCTAGTTTCATTTTTAGTGATGCGTGTGTGTGTCGCCTCTTCCAATCTTCTTTTAAAATTATTTTTGAATTATTGTCACTGCATTTAAAACTCGACCCGCCAGATGTGTCGGACTGCAATTCCCATCATTCTACTTGCTGGGAATGATGGGAGCTGCAGGCCGATACATCTGGAGGGCACCTGGCTGGGGAAGGTTGTGCTACAGTCTTTTGCGATGCCCCCAAAATGTCTGATCGCACGCCAGGCCGCCTTCCCGTAGCACGATTAGGAGGTGTCAGAGGAGCTCATCTGCCCCATCATCTACGGCTTCTTCGGAGGCTCCCCTCTCCAGCAGGAAATGCTCCCTTCCTTTGCCCACAGCAGTGGCAAGGAGGAAATGAAGCTGATGAGAACAGGCTGGTGAGGTCACGTGCGCTGTGAATGGCTGTTGGCCGTGGGAACCTCCAAGCGAGGATCTTTGGAGAGGAGGAAGGAGGCAAGCCCCCGCCTCCAAGAGTTGCAGAGGAAAAGATGCACCCATCTTGCGTTGGAAGGCACAGAAGTTCCCAAAAGTTCTGTGGAAGAGCTATAGTGCACACTTTCCCCCCAGCACATTCAACATGGAAACACACTATGCGCAGACCCTGAGGAAGGTTTCGCCTGTGAAAAAAGATGGCCTGCTCGCCTCCAGGAAGAGCCCCAAGGGGATGGCCCAGAGCCATTACTCTTACAGGGAGGCAACAGGCAGACTCCTCTAAGGGCAGGCCATTCTGCCGAGTTGTCTCTGCATCAGGGCGCCAGGACGGCCTGTTCCTACCCCCTGCAAAAGCACAGCAGGATGATCTGGCACCAGCAGAGTGGAAGAGAGGCGAGCCCAGCGCAGGAACTCATCCAGAGAGAGAACAGAAAACCTCTTGCGAGAGAAGGTACTTTTGCTATCCCTTTGCGTTGAGAACCATACCGTCACATGCCTAAGGGTGGTGGGAGTTGCAGTCTAACACGGCGGCTTAGAGGAGACTAGCAGACAGTGTCCCTTTCAGCAAAATCGTGCTTGGCAAGTGCATAAATGTATATCAGCCAGAGAACCAGAGTCAGCACTGTTTGAAAAGAAGAATGGAGCAGAAGTAGGCACAGACCCAACCTGATCCCAGGGGGAAAGAGGAAATCATTCTTTTGGCAGTTCTACCTAGTAAGCAAAGGATCATTCCCCCCCTCCCACCCCCAGCGCTCTGGAACATGGGAGAGTTCAAATGAACCCAAAAGGGAGAGAGAGACTTTCTTGTGGATGGCCAAGTAATCAAAAAACCACCGTTTGCACGAAGCTGCTACGCTATCCCGGCCCCGCGTCTATCTTTGGAACCTGGGTTTTCGCCATCAGCTGGGAGGGCTATTTTGATGGTGTCTAAAAAGAGACGTGGCCAGGGAGACAGCGATCGGCCTCCGGAGCAGCAGGAATGTCTCTGATGTGTGTGTGTTTTGGCTGCGAATGCTTTAATTGTGGAAACACGTAGGCCTTAAAAAAAAAAACCGTCGCCGCACAAGGGTGTATTCCTGTCCCCCAGAACAGCCGTCGTCAGCAGGGGCTGTTATTACGGAACCCCAAACAAGTTTTTAATGTGGACAGAAATGGGGACCAGGATGCAGGGGGTTAGAAAAATTGTGGATTCTTGTAAAGAAAAGCTGGTGAAGAAAATGGCGAGGTTTGGCTTTAGAAGGAAACTGCAGGGCAGCAGGCCAAACCCAGCCTGCCTGGCATCCCAATCCAGCCCTACTGAATTCCTCGTGTAGCCACACTCCCTCCACTTGGTCCACCCACTTTTCCCCAGACCGCAGATCGTTTGGAAGCTCCACAGCTTTTGTGCCATTTTTCCCCGTTCTAAAAAGTGGAAATGCCTCTCCTAACAGAGTAAGCTAAAATATGCTGGCATCTTGGCCACATCCCCTTTGCCATTGGCCACACCCCCTTTGCCTTCGGCCACGCCCACCTCTGGAATGTGGTCCCCCGAGAGCATCTTTGATACTGAATTTGACCCTCAGGCTAAAGAACGTGCAACACCCTAGCTTTGAAATAACGCATCTGTGAAAATGAAAGCAACATTGGATGGGGGAACAACCGAACTGAAAATTTAGATCTCGCGAATGAGCTCAGTTCGCTGTTGGACAACATTATTTGAATAGCTTTTGGATAGCTCCTTTGGGGTTCGGACTGGTTTGGACTGAAACCTGGAGCGGATTCACTGCCCCATTAACATCGGAGCCACCAGCCTCCACTGGTCAATGCCTGACATCTCCAGTTTAAATAGGGTCTGAGGCAACAGGGCTTAGAGACCCCCACCTCCACCTGAGCCCCTCCCCATCAGAGCAGATAATCCGGTTCAAGTTGGATCAGTGACATAACTTGGTCAAAAGCCACATGCTGATGTTCAAAGCCAGGTCAAGGCTGTACAGAAAGTCATGGAAGCATCCTGAGCTTTTCTATACAAGGCAGGTTAATCCACCGTATATACTTTCAGTTTCTTTTCCTGCTTTTCCAATAGGTGACCTCTAGGTAGCAGTGTGGTATAGCAGAATAGTACAAAGACACAAGTGGAAACTGTCTTTTCTTTCTCCTTCACGAATAATAATAATAATAATAATAATAATAATAATAATAATTTATTTCTTACCCGCCTCTCCGTCTGGATCGAGGCGGGGAACAACAACATGCAATAATGCATTTTCCCTGCTCTAAAAAAAAAAAAAACTTGCCAAAAGTGCTTTTCAAAAACAGAAGCAAACCTGGACTGTTACAACGTCGTCTAAAGACTCTGTAAACTGTGAGTAGGGAATGACCAACACACCATAAATGCCTCATGTAGAAAAACTCTCTGAGAAATTTTCCCAATCAGGAGGCACTGGGATTAAAACCCAGGTCTGCCTTCTCAAAGACCAACTTCCTCACTACTCAAGTACCCTGGGAGGCTCCTGAAATTAAAATTTTAAACTGTGACACAATAAGAGGTTGTCTCTGAGAATGTACAAAGGGCTTTCAAGACAGACAAGCGGCTGCTTGCCACACCTCTGAGATTGAGGGGACACAGGACCTGGCAGGTTTGTGCTCCCGCACCGCTGCAATTAAGCACAACTCGAAAGACGGAATCAGGTTAAGGGGAGACGGAAGCAAAATTACATGAATTCCTCTTGGCAGGATCAGTGCCCCAAACTACCAAGCCCACATGTGGGGACCAGGCCTCTGGCTTTGAAGTTTCCATCCCCAATTTAAAAACGATGTGCAAATGACGCAAAGTCCCCTCCTCCTGACAAACCCCCCACCCCAACCAGCAGGAGGCCAAGCTGCTGCAGCTAACATCTGGAGCTTCCCCACTTTGGTTTTTAATTTCCAAAAATGAGGAAATGGGCCAGATCCTGCCATTGAAGAAGGCTGCCGTGTGCCGAGCCACCGCAGTCACCTGGATTTCTTCTGTTAATGAGCTAAACCGCTGCTCACAGTTGGAAAAGCTTTGCAGATACTGATTCATTTTGTTGCTCAACATTTACATTCGTCAGTGGGGGAGCACATTCACCTCAGACGGAAAAAATGCCAAACACAAGAAGAATGCCGAAACAGAGGCACGGCGAGGGCCACGGCCAAACTGTGGCAATCTGGCTCATGGGGAAACACGCACCCTCCAGCTCAGACATTCCTTCGCGTTTGGGGGCGGGGGCAAAATCTCTCCCCACGACCTCTTTCGGAGAAGCCCTAATTCGACTTTCTGCGCCCGCAAACAACAGAGACGCTCTGAAATTGTACATCGCAGGGTAGGGTGACCCTATGGAAAGGAGGACTGGGCTTCTGTATCTTTAACAGGTGTGTAGAAAAGGGAATTTCAGCAGGTGCCATTTGTGTGCATGCGGCACCTGGTTAGAAATCCCCTCTTCATCGCAACAGTGAAAGCTGCAGGAGCTATACTAGAGTGACCAGATACCATAGAGGACAGGGCTCCTGCAGCTTTCACTGTTGTGATGAAGAGGGGATTTCACCAGGTGCTGCATGCATACAAATGACACCTGCTGAAATTCCCTTTTCTACCCAACTGTAAAAGATACAGAAGCCCAGCCCTCCTTTCCATAGGGTCACCCAATCACAGTGCAAAATTGACATTGGAAGTGGCCAGTTTCCTAAGGAAGCTCTCTACCCGCCTGGATATGCAAAAGTTTAGGGTTGGGGGAGAGATTCGACTGCAATGCCCATCAACCCCAGCCAGCATGGGGAAAATGGTAATAAACCATTTCCCCCTTTCTTACCCCCACCCCGATTGGGGAAAGGCAAACCAGAGCTGTCTTTCTAAGTTCAAACAACTGATCTGTGGTGTAGTGGGAACAGAGGTGAAGCCATAGGGCTTTTCTCAGGGCATTTCTACACGAGGCTTTTTATCCCGCAATCCAACACATCTAGAGGGCAGCAGGTTTGGGGAAAACTATAGGGTGGCCATGTGTCCTCTTTTACAGAGGCCAGTCCTCTGTCTGAAGGATGCCAGAGGACTCTCTTCTGTTGGGGGGGCTCTATTTAAAAGTCTGCCCAGCCCAAGTCCAGTTAAAGATAAAGAGCCATCCCAAAGTAAGCTAAAGAGCCTTGGAGTTGCTCTAATAGCCCCCGAGCAGCAGGCTGAGCAAAGCATGCTGGTCACCCTAGAGGAGATGAATGTCTATTTAAATTCAAATAATTATTTCTAAGCTTGTAGGGTAATATCCAACACACATCCTACCACCAAGAGTAGACCCATTGCAATGAATGGAATTTAAGTCATGACTATCTTAAGTCATTTCAGTCAGTCTACTTTAAGTAGGACTTCTGTTGGATTGTACCGTATACATATAAATTAGCAGAGACAAATTTTATGTAAATTGCTGTCCACTTTTGTCCCCGTTTGGCAATTTACAAATACCCACACACCCACCCACTCACTCCAGAAGGCTGGTTTATCACTTTAGCTAAAACCCAGAGCGCTGTGTGATCTTAACACTAACTTTGTTTTCCCCGCTGATGGTATCAGGATCCTTGCTTTACCACATTTTTCCCCATCAGCTGCCTCCAGTCTGTATTCGTTGTCAACATATGTTTTCAGCGCTAATAATGTCTTTTTCTAGTCCTACACCTTAATACTTTGGGTTTGGGACATGTTCTTTGTTGCTCAAACGAATGCCAGGAAAAATTCTGTACTTGTATTACCGGTACTTTTTTAAAAAAAACAAAAGATGTGTGTTTGTACTATTACATATGGGAGAAAACTCAAAATGCAAATGCTAAACAAATGTCTTTTCTTTTTAAAGGATCTCAATCTGCAATGACCTTATATCATTGTTTTGAATTTACACGGCCTCTGTGCAGCAGAGGAAACTTTTGCTAAACTTTTCTGCTTTCCCACCACCCGGTTCCTTAAAGGGGCACTCCGGCCCCTTGCCAGAAACGTTGATTCACGAGACAAAATCTCAAAGTTCTACTATCCCCTTAAAAAAAACAAAAAGTTAGCTCTGTGCTGTTGGTGGAGGACTGAGTTTGGTTTCCAGCTGAAACGAAGAACATCTGGTTTAAATCACAGCCCTGGGATAATTCAGCAACAGAAATGTAAGGCGATATAAGTGCCTCAGCTTAGGCCAAGTAAACGCACAGGAGACATGACTGCAAAAGATCTCTTTTGCAAAGAGGCAGAGACCAGGCTCCAAACTCAAATCTCAGTCTTGTAATGATGATAAATGTTTAGTGAAAGGATAAATTGGGTCTTTTCTCTACCCTTCTAACCTCAAAAATTTTCAGGACATTTCTACATGAGGCTTTTATCCTGCACTTTTACGAAGCTTCTGCTTCTAGATTCTTCACCAGCTTATGGTCGGCTCTTTATACGTTCTTTTTTCCAGCTGGGTGTGCGCCTTTCTATAGGTTTCATCATACAACCACTAGATGGTGCTGTAGTATAGCAGGATTACACAATTACAAGAGACTTTCATTCTGCCATTTCTAAATAACACCAGACATTCCTAGTTAGGAACAACAAAAAAACTGCATTTCCCAGTCTTGTTGGGGTCCCGCCACCATTATGAATCAGCAATAAGAGGAAATGTGTCACCCAAGAAGAGGACCAAAGATGATTTGCATAAGGCATGCATGTGCTAACTTACAGGTATAGATGTAAATTTAGAAATAATTAGAATTTAAATACAGTAGATCTTGTCATAGACTGTGACCAAGTATTATGTGTACCTGTTTGCGCATCTGATGGACCACAGTTCTGGTGGTTAACTTTAAACCAGAATTGGAATGGGCAGCCTTTCAAACAGAGGACTGCCCTCTGTAAAAGAGGACGCATGGCCACCCTACAATGACCATGCAGCTTCCCATATCCATGTTCAGCTGAGAAACATCTGCTCTTCTCAGCTGATACCCAGAACGCCGGGAGCAGATGCCTGAAAGGGGATCATGCAGGAATTCTCACACACCGCA
Source organism: Anniella stebbinsi (assembly GCA_029215795.1). Classification (NCBI taxonomy): domain Eukaryota; kingdom Metazoa; phylum Chordata; class Lepidosauria; order Squamata; family Anniellidae; genus Anniella; species Anniella stebbinsi. Next base: position 22,610,331 of record JARDYH010000010.1, read on the forward strand.
ATTAGTGCTGGAAAAGATGCAACCCCATTGCTGCGTGCCCATTTCCAGAGAGCTCCTAATGTGAATCAACATTGTGTAGCAATTCTGTCTTTTCTCCATAATTAGTTTTTTTTTTTTCTGGTAAGATGGAAGATGCAGGGGGGTTAATAAACAGACAGCGGCAACATCTGGAGCCTCATAAAATTCAGTGACCAAAGCAAGGTAATTACATGATAAAAACTAGGGATGTGCAAGGACCCCCCGGATCGGATCGGGACAAAATTGTTCAGGACAAAATCGGAGGTCCCTCGGATCGGACCCGATCCCGATCCGAAAATCGGAAGTCCGATTTTCGGATCGGCCATAGGCTTGCATTGGGGGAAAGAAAGCTTTCTCCCAATGCAAGCCTATGGCTGGGGTGAGTGGGGGCCTAACTCTCCCCCTCCCCCCTCGGGCTCTTACTTGCCGGGGCGGCGGCTTCCCTCCGGTGCGTCGATCTACTGAGGAACAGGTTTCATGGCCTGTCCCTCAGTAGTGCGCCGGGTGATGATGTCATCACCTGGCACACTACTGAGGGACAGGCCGCGAAGCCTGTTTCTCAGTAGGTCGACGCACCAGAGGGAAGCCACTACTCCAGCAGGTAAGTGGGGGGCCCTCCCCCCTCCCACTTCTTACCTGCCGGGGCCGTCCGCTGCTGTCCGCTGGCGCCCACGGGCGCCAGCAGACGGCAGTGGACGGCCTTGGCAGGTAAGCCCCCTCCCTCCTCGCGCCCCTTACCTGCTGGGGCCACCCGCAGACAGCAGCGGACGGCCCCAGCAAGTAAGGAGCATGAGGAGAAGGAGGAGGTCCGATCCTCCGATTTTATCCAAACCAGATCAGATCCTTCCGGACCGGTTCAGATGAGATCGGATGATCCAGAAGCTTGGATCGTAATTGGATTTGCATAAGGCATGCATGTGCTAACTTACAGGTATAGATGTAAATTTAGAAATAATTAGAATTTAAATACAGTAGATCTCGTCGTAGACTGTGACCAAGTATCTTGTGTACCTGTTTGCACATCTGATGGACCACAGTTCTGGTGGTTGACTTTAAACCAGAATTGGAATGGGCAGCCCTTCAAACAGAGGACTGCCCTCTGTAAAAGAGGACGCATGGCCACCCTACAATGACCATGCAGCTTCCCATATCCGATTTCGGTCGGATCGGCTTCGGATTGTGGATTGGACCCGATCCAATGCACACCCCTAATAAAAAACCTCATCTGGAAGCATCCAAAGTGAGGGATCTGTGCCAGCCATCCCAAACCTAGATGGTTTGGATGACAGCTGCTAGCATTCCTGACCATTGGCCATGCTGGCTGCAGCTGATGGGAGTTGAAGTCCAAAATATCTGGAGGGTACCAAGCTGGGGAAGGGTGCTCTATGCCATCTTGGAAACTTCCCAGGTTGCATGGAGAAACTTCCAAGTTTAAATTCTGGCATCTTCCTACTTCCAGGAGCCATTCTTGATACATTTATTGGGATCTTTGCAAACTGCCCTTCATAAAAAGATGCCAGGGCATTGGACAAGAAGTGTGACCTATAAAACCCAATGAACTACAGTCATGATACACCACAATCGGACAATAATAATGAAGCATTTAGTCCAGTTTCTATGCACCACCAAAAGCCAAAAAGAAGAAGGTTGATCGCTGGGCAGCCATGTACACACACACGTTTTGATTTTGAAGATTCAAAACTCAATGCCGCAGGAAAGATTCCAGAGTCCCACAGCACTGGTGCAAATTTGCAGGATTTGTATCTGTTAGTGCTGCCTGCCAGACATCCCATTACAATGGTACCTTTGGGCTTGTAATGCTCCTGGTTTCGGAGCGCCCTCTTGTGGGCCATGAGCAGCAGCATTATTTAAAGGTGAGCATGAAGTGATCATTGCGTTGACGTGATTTATGAAGGTGAAAGGTACCGCAGGGAGGAACCAAACGCCATTTATTTTTAAGGTGAGGGGCTTCAAAAGAATGTAAGAAGCTCCTTTGCAGCAAGTCATCTTCTTACCAACTGCAGTGACTGGGTCTAGCTCTCCCGGGTTTCAAACCAGCCTCTTTCCCAACCCCAATGGCAAAGCCAGGGATCAAACCAGGTGCCTTCTGAATAAAAAGCGGGTGCTTTTCCAATTAGAGATGGAAATTTGGAAGTGCAGGGGCTTATCAGGACAGCCCCATGTATTTCTATTTAAATTAAAATAATTATTTCTAAACTTGCATCTGTGGGTAAAATCCAACATAAGCCCTACTAAGTTGCAATGAGTAAGACTTAAGGCTGAATTATTGCTTTAATTAAAAACCAGAGTGCTGTGCGATCTTAAAAACTAACTTTTTTTTTGTACCACTGATGGTATTGGGATTCTTGCCTTTAAAATTCCGTTATGGTCAAATCCTTTCCACATTTTTTCCCACCAGCAGCTTCTAGTCCCCACCCAAAATAACATTCTGAACTCTTCAAGAAACCTAAGAGTGTGAGGTACCAGCTTCAGTATTGCAAATTTGCTGGCATTATGAATCATTCCGATTGCAGAATTTCCTCAGCTCAGAAGTAGTGCCAGTTTGTACATAAAGCCTGCGTACTTGGAGACCAAGGGAACAGGATGAAGTGGGCGTGTTTTAGTGGGTTTAAAAAACAACCACCACAGAATCCAACTGTGCTTTTTGCCTCCTGGTAACAAGCAATGAAGGTTCTATGCAGAATCCAACTAAAGTCCTGTCTAGACTAGACCCACTGAGCTAAATGGGACTTAAATTAGTCATGACTCTAGTTAGATTCTACCCACAGCTGCTATGTGGTGAGGCTGTAGCCGACGCAGATTCAGGGCCCCGGCTGCTCGACCACAAGCAGTGGAGATGTTCCTGTGCATTGGTTGTTTGAGCTATTTATTTCCTTTCCAGTTTCTCGTCAGATAAAGGTCCCTGTGACTCAGCTCGCTTCTGTTGCAAGATGCCAAGAAAGACAGCTCTTCCTGGGTTGATTCTGTCAAGATCACAAGCAGGAAAGGAAAGAGCGATGAGAAAAACTGACTTGCACCTGCGTGCGAGCAATCTGTTCATAAAAAAATCTCCCGAGAAGCTAAGGACAGCTTCCTGCACTACAGATGGGCTTTGAAAGATATATCGACATCAACCACTGCTATCTCTCTTTCTCTCTCCTCCTCCTCCATTCTCCTGGAGAACGAGCATGATAGCTAAATAAAACCTCCCGCTTCAGAGGCAGTCTACCTCTGAATAATAGCAATTACTGGAGGAGTATAGCTAGTGCCAGCTACTGGTTTTGGAAGGCTCTTGAGTCTGCATCACATTGGAAGAAGAGCAAGTAAACGAACCCCTAAAGTTGTGTCTGACATTTATTAGGTCCTGCAGCAGTGTTCCCAAAGTAGTAACGGTTTTCTAGAGTGTTGTTTTATACTTGTGTTGACAGGTGTCCCATAATCTCTCTCTCTCTGAGGAATTAAACGTTGCTTTAAGTTCAGGATTGCTACAAATACCAGCTCCAGGTTTCCGGGGGCCTTTCAGGAAGACACTTGGAGACTAAAGGAGCAGGATTGGCTTGCTTGACAGGCAGAGAACCAGGGAGCAAGGAGGACGTGGCATCTCCTTCTTTGCCATCTCACTACCTCCGTTGTCTGGACCAGCGCATGAGGCAGCTGAACAACAGGCTGCAATGCGGGAGGAGGAGCAACTCCAGGGGGCTCTTGTCAATGGGCCCTGCAGCAGTTTGGGGCCTCAGCAGGTGCCCAATCATGCCTACCCTTGACACTGATCTCGGGTACAACTGTGGGAGACAGCTGCTCCCTTTAGGTTTGTGGGTTTCCCAGAGGCGCCTGGGTGCAAGAAACGGGGCCTTTAGTCTGAGCCCACAGAATTCTTCTTATGTTCCCCTTCCATCCATACCTGAAGCTAATAAAATCACCTTTTAAGAAATGTTTTTAATTCTCTTTGCAATCTGTTCTGCTGGTGGTCTTAACTTGATTTGATAATGTCATAACAGTTTTATTCTTTGCTGCCGGTTTGATCTTGGTTTTTGTTTTGCACTGGTTTTATTATCTCTATATATAAAACGCTAAGGCGATGTGTGGCAATGCATGGAGGTTGCAAGCTATGAGAAGAACTTTGTATGGTGGAGGTTCCGAGCTATGAGACGAACTTTGTGTGGCTAAGCAACAGGATATATAAACACGGCTGGGAGGGGGGAAGCCCAGAGAGATAAGTCCCGCAGATTGGCGGGTAGGCGAGCAGGGAGGGGGGTGGCTGGGAAAGAACGGGGGGAGTGCCTGTGAGGACGGAAAGTCCAATGGATTCCCGGTCGGCCTCACTCCTGTGTTTTCTGGGCACCCACAGAAAAGTATGATACTCTACAATAAATTATAAGTGCACAGGTGCTCTGAGTGAGTCAAGTTAGATGATGATGATGATGATCATTAGTAGTAGTAGTAGTAGTAGGATTTGTTTTCATGTTTGTACTGTATGCTTTTAATGCCTTGAACTTGCCAGGCAGTTTAAAATGACAGTCAATCAACAAATAAATGCGTAAATAAATAAGTCAATCAGACAAATAAGTAACCTTGGCTATGCACAGGGGGTCTCAACCTGTAGAGCTGCCTTTGCAGAGATGGTTTGAAGACGCAACGTAGAGGGTTTCGTCGCTGGCACTGCTGAGAGCAGAAAGAACATGTGACAAGGCTAAAACCGCATGAGGAAGGAAAAGAGAAAAAAGATAAGAAATGGAGGAGGGAAGAAGGGGGGCAGAAGAATGCGGAGGAGGAGGAGGAGGAGGAGGAGGAGGAGGAAGGGGTAAGGCAGTTCAGTAGCAAAGCCCTGCCAGTTAGAGGAGACCAGAGGAGACCAGTCCTTCGCCAACATGGTGCCCTTGAGATGTGTTGGACTGTAACTCCCAGAATCCCCCAGCCAGAGCTGGCTGGGGGATTCTGGGAGTTGCAGTCCAACACATCTTGAGAACAACCAAGTTGGAGAAAGCTAGAGGAATCGATACTGGAGATGGACAAATAATCTGGTAGAAGGGAAGAACATGACGGTCCTGGCAGCGAAGGGGACAAGCGTTCCTCAGTTTCACCAAACTGAGACACCGGTTTCATTTCTGCCCCTGCGGTCGGGGCTTCTTCTTCACTCACCTCCTTGTTTCCCTTCCAGTCCTGTTCCAAGAATTGGACAGAGAACAGAAAGCCCAGATTGGAGATGTGAGGCAGTTCCAAGCCACCCACAAGGAGCACATCCCATTTGACCAGCAGGGAATGGGGGAGGAGGACCTTGAGGTGCATAAGAGCTGCCTCAACTGGATCTGAACCATGATCGGCCTGGCCTAGTATCCTGTTTCCAACAGTGGTCAGCCAGATGCTAATGACTGCACAACCACTTTTATATTTCAACGTATTTAATCATGTTAAATGTGCATTACTTTTGGGAACTCCATCCCCAAACTATCCCAAGAAAGCTCCCCACTCACATACCCAAAGACAATATTTTAGCCATCCAAAGAAATACAAGGTTGGAAACACACACACAGATGTCAAATTGACCCAGCTTTCTATAGATTTCCATGGCTGGCATTTAGTGTCTGCTGCTGCCCAAAGCAGCGCCTCACTCTGCCTTACGGTAGGGCCAGCACTGTTGATTTCACTGTTGCCTTGGGTTGGGAGGGAATACAAGCCTACATCTTTGCACTCCTGTATGTTTAACTGTCAGATTTATACATGAACTTTAAAAAAACCCCAACAACAATGGAGTAGATTTGTGGGCAACAGCAAAACAGAGAGCAGAATTTGGCTAATAATAATAATAATAATAATAATAATAATAATATGGCTAACACTTTTTTTTCCCCCTCTGAAGGCCTCTCTCTGCAAAATATTGCTTGCTGGTTCACTCACATGAAATGGGCTCCTACTGTGGGCACTTAAGGATTGTCCTGTCTTAACTGGATCTAGTCACAGCTGTATGAATTCGCTGTGATGACACCGGAGTGCAGAAAACATGCAGAATGTGTCTCAGGGAAAAGAATACAGCTTCCCGGGAGTTTGGCTTTAATTTCTTTTAAAAAATGATCGTGTTTCTAGTCCTTATTATTTCATAGGCATCAAGAAGAGTTAGGGAAAACGTTAGATTATATAGGAAAAGGTTACATATATCATCTCTGTATCTGTGCCCAAGCAATGCAGCCATTTGTCCTTCCAGGGATAAAAGTGTACATTACTACTGTCGGTTTATTTGTTACATATATATCCCAGCTTTCTCCCCTCCTTAAGGAACCCAAGGCAGCATACCTAATCCTCCTCCTCACCAATGTATCCTCACAACAACATCCCTGTGAGGTAGGTTGGGCTGAGAGTCTGTGACTGGCCCAAAGTCACCCAGTGAGCTTCCACGGCTGAGTGGGGACTAGAACCCGGATCTCCTGACTCCCAGTCCAACACTCTGACCACTGCACCACACGGATTGACTGTTGTTTCTCACCAGAAAATGGCACAACCCTAGATCCTAAACCCTAAGGCAAATTTTGCCATGTAGGGGTAAAGTTCCTTCCTAAACAGAGACAACTTGGAGTACTTACTTCCAGATGAGGCTTTCATCATGCAATCCCCTTGCCTCATTATCAGAATTTTGCGTGTGGGTCGGTCACAATGTCACCATCGCCCATTTGTCACCCTCCTGTATTTTTCCATTGCTTCCCCTGGCTTTTTTTTATCATGAAATATCTGCTAAAGAGGGAAGGACAGGATACCTGCACAATGGCGCCTGGCTAAATAGTGCTAGGATCTCCCTCCTCCCCCATCTGGAAGCACCAAGCGTCCTTTGATCAGGGGTCTTCACTTGGAATTACAAAAGATTCTGTTTCCAGGATCCCACATTGCATCATCTGCCAGGACGGCAGAGAAACCCTTTTGATTTGGACTCCTACAACTGCCTTCTGTTATGGATCCCCTGCACCCACGTCAGATACAACCCACCTGCTGACTATATCAACTAGGACAGGTCTATAAAGGTATCACCAGTGGAGGCTGGTGGCTCTGATGTCAGTGGGGCGGTGAATCCGCTCCGGGTTTCAGTCCTAACCAGCCAAAACACTACAGGAGCTCTCCAAGGTGCGAACCATTTTGTCCTGTTTCTTTCCTTGTCTGCAATCCTATGCTAATTTTACTTGCTGCCAAATCTAAATGTTTTGGGTTACGCAAAACACGTTTGGGTGTATTCTGCTCCTGAGGGAATCCAACCTTTCACTGTTGCTGTTTTAAAAGCAAGTTTCTAGGCACGATGGTTTCAAAAATGAGGCCTGAAACCTTTAGGAGTCAGAGGGGTAGTTGAATAAGGTTTTCAGTGGCTGAGGGGAGGGAGGGACCCAGGCGTTCTACATGCCTCCTTCCCTTGGATGAGCAAACCAAACCCAATAATGCAAAATGAGAGAAAAGATACCAAGTTTTTCAATGGTTAATTTAGGCAGGTTACAGAATCACACCTTCCTCTGTGCAATAGTGCTACAGATTAGCTATGATGAGTACATATGTTAAACATAATTCTGGAATTGGGCAGGTCCTAGACAAAGGCGCTTTGAATTAGACACACTTTGGAGGCCCTAGAAAGAGACCATCCGAGCGGGCTGGCGAGAAGCCTGAGATGGAGGAAGAGAGTGCGGGTCAATGATCCGGCAAGAAGCTGTTCAGAGTCAAGTTGTCCATCTCCGCTTCCGACCCGTTCTCCCCCAGCATCTTCACCCTTTTCACTCGGGGTGCCCTCCTGGCCGCCTCCTCTGCCTCCTCCGTGGCCAGCAGGGACGAAATGCACACCATCTCCGTGTGGCTGCGCTGGTTCATTTTGTAGGCCCGCTTTTGGTGCCAGAGCATGGTGGCCAGGACACCCGTGATCACAATGAAAATGCCAGCGACCAGGGCCAAGAGTAAGATGGCCAGCAAACACTTCCCAAACAAGGGCCCCGTACCACCGAGGGACCCTGCTGAGGGAGGATTCGCCTGGGCAGGAGTGGTGCTTGCCTTTCCTTTTCTGCCAAAGACAGATCCAACTGGGCCGAAGCCATGGCTCGGGGCTGTGGAAACAAGGGCATTGTCCGAGGTCTCAGGGGATGTGGTGGATTCGTCATCTAGCCACGGCCATTCTGTGGTGGCAGCAGCCGTGGCCGTTGCGTGAGGGAAACTAGACTTTCCAGTTGCTCTGGGGGCAGCCTCAAAGTCACGGCTCGGGGTCGCTGTGGAAACAGTGGAGCTGTCCAGGGTCTCAGACAATGGAGTGGATTCACCATCCAGCCACGGCCGTTCTGTGGTGGAAGTAGCCATGGCTGTCCTGAGAGGAAAAGCAACCTTTCCCTTTGCTGTGACAACAGGCCTGGCAGCGTCAAAGCCGGGCCTCAGAGTCATTGTGGACCCAAAAATCTCAGGGGATGCAGTGGATTCATCATCTAACCATGGCCAAAGTTCAGTGGTCGGTGAAACAGTCCCCGTTTCTGAAGAGACTTGAGACGCAGTTGTGCCTGCTTTGGCAACCTGATGGCGTCTTCCTTTGGCGCCCGTTGTTGCACTGGAGGTCAGCAGAGGCTCTCGAGATGGGCTCGTGCTGTCTGTGTTATTTAAGTGGACAACGCCTGAGGTGGTCGTGCCGAGGGTGTTTGAAGTTGCTTTCACAGAAGGTCCAGCAATTTTGCCTTTGGAAACAGATGTGGGTTTCCCTGTAGCAGCTAGAGCAGCCCGCCTCTTCCTGCGGGGTACCTGAAGGGATTCGTGGCTCTCGTCTCCTGTCGTCTTCCATTCCCACCTTCGTGGGACAGCTGGAGGAGGCTCCATTTTGACAGGGAGCTTGTTGGCCTCCGTGTCCTCCTCACTGGCAATGTTTGCTGTGGAAACATTGGAGCTGCCCAACGTCTCTGAGGATGGAGAGGATTCAGCGCCCGACCACGGCCATTCTGTGGTAGAAGCAGCCGTGGCCTCCACGTCCTCCCGACTGGTGCCATCTTGACCAAGGAGCTTTCGGGTCGGGAGCTTATAACTGCCAGCTAGGAGGAGGCTCAAGAGAACCATCAACAGCGAGAGCCAGAATGACGCCATTTTGACCTAAAAGTGAGGAAAGCCAAATACACACATTGATATTTGTCCACAGGTCTCACCCTGCATCTTCCCTCTGTCATACGCTTCCTCTTGCATCTCAGAATGGCTGCTGGGAGATTCAGGATGACAAGGGAGAAGGGATGGCACATTTTGGGCAGAAATGGGGTGTTGTGCCTCCCCCGCGCCCTCCCCAATATCTGGCTTACTTTTAATTGATTGTCTTTAATATCACGCCTTTCAGTTCCATCTAAAAACAACAACTGTATGATGTCATCTGGTACTTCTTTCAAAGCTCACCACAAAACCCACCTTCTCCATGAAATTTTGGGCATAACGTGCTAGTTCCCAGATAGACCTGTAATTGAGCCTAAGCACATGCAAATGAAACCATTACATTTTGTTTAGCTATTTAAATCTTTGTCTCCATTTTCCTCGCCTTCCTGTTATGTCCTGTTTAGACTGTAAACTCTGTGAGGCAGTGACCAGACCTCTTGGACTCTGAAAGGTGCCATGTATTATTATTATTATTATTATTATTATTATTATTATTAAACAAGCATGGTAGATAACCCACTTTCATGAGTTCTAGCAGCATCTTCTGCCCAAAGCATTTTGAAATAGTTACTTTCTGGAATCTGTGTTCTCTTGGACCGGTTCTCATTCTCCCCAATCCCAGGTGGATGCGGGCTGGTGGGGGCTACTCAGTGTTAAGCAAATGCATTCTGTAAATGCTCAGAGCTTGTTTTCCCTTAATTACCAGCTTTGTAAAAGTTCTACGCTTGAGTCAACGTAAGCGCTGGCACCGTACCTTGCCTTCCGTAGCGGTTTTCTGGGCAGGTTTTTGGATACGCTTCGGTTCAAGAGGGGGTCCATTTGGAGAAGGGTTTTAGTGTACAAAATGGAGCTGGCCGACAAGTTCACATTACTGGTATCAATAGGGAAAGACCATCATTTAGTGGGATTGTTCCTGCGTAGCATGCAGAAGGTACCAGTCTCAATCCCTGGCAGCACCTCCAGCTATGTCTGGAAAGAAGCCCAACTGAAACCCTGCAGAAACACCTTGGAGAGCTCCTTTAGGGTTCTGACTGAAACCCAGAAAGTAACTGGAAGCCCCAGGTTGGGAAAGACTGGCTCAGAGCCTGAACTTCTGATAATACTGTTAAGATCATCTTCTGGGTCTCTTCTCTGGCCACCGCCGACCACAATGGTGCAACAGATGGCTACCAGGGAAAGAGCTTTCTCTGAAGTGGCCCCCCATCTGTGGAACACTCTTCCCAGAGAGATCGGCCTGGCTTTTCCCCTGTGGATGTTTAGAGCAGACTATCACCTCCCTCTTCCAGCAGGAATGGAATCTTTCATCTCTTGCTCTTGGTTAACTTCATTGCTGGCTTTTTGTTATTTTTAATGCTGCTGTATTATTGTAATGGTGGTTGTTTTCTTGTTGTTTGGGGCTTGTATGATTGCAAACAACCCCAAGGGCATTTGTCAATGGAGTGGTATATAAATTAATTTAAATTAATAAATACTGGACTAGGTGTGCAAATGCTGGGACTTGATAGAACATGGATTTTTCCCCCTGCTTCTATGGCACTCTGTAATGCAACCTTTCATTCTTTCCTAGGGGTCATTTCGGCCACTCCAAAAGCCAGAGCCTTGTGGCACTTCAAAGACTAATGGGATAGTTGTCATGAGCTCCAGGCACATCTATTAGATTTTAAGATGCCTCAAGGCAAGGCTCTGTGTTGCCTAAGTTTGAAGTCTATGATTTCCAAAGCACAAATGCAAGATTGCCTGGAACTGGACAAAGACAGCCCCCTTCTGAGCTATTTCCTGCGTAGTTCAAACACACAATGCAAGATGGGCAGTGTGTGCAAACCACAGACACTTATCTTTCTACTGTCACTGAGCTCAGCCCCAAAGCAAGCGAGTTTTCAGTGGTTTCTTTTTTTAAAAAAAATGGGGGGGGGGGGGAGATATAGGAAGCCAGGAAGGAAATAAGTCAAAATTTCATATAGCTTTGTCAGTGTACAGGTTACATATTTATTTTCATGAGCAAAACGGGTTGCTAGGTCTGTGCCCGCAACCGACAATGATATCAGAAGGCGAGGGAGGAGAAAGATAACAATGGGTGTGGGCAAATTCTCATGGGATGGAGAGTTTAAGGGTTGGAAACCAAAGCTTAGGGGTTGGAAACCAGAGAGAACCAGGTAGATGTTTGGGGATAGAGTTGTAGACTTGGGGATCAGCGAGGGTGGTCATGTTAGGGAGAAAGAAACCTTTGGTCATCAAAGAGAGACAGAGGCTGGAGATCAATGAAAGCAGTAGAAAGTGAAGGAGGGAAAACTTTAGAGGTTCAAATACCCCAGCCTGGGGTTCTCCAGATGTCTTTAGACTTTGCAGGCCCTTCAACTGTCCATCACCACAAAGTCAAAAGCAGCAGCACTGAATCTCAGACCTGCTTCAAACTGCAACTGACTTTTGCCTCTGAAAATGCATTTATTTATTTTACTAGTACCCCACCTTTCCATCCCTCCCCAAAAGGGGGGGCACTTAAGGTGGTCCCGTTTGGAGTATTTTCTACAGGTCCAACTACTGTTTAAAAGCACAGGAACCCTGCTGGGGGTGGTGGTGTTGGAATGCCTTTAAAATAACAATACGCACACAATTTAAAGTCCTAATACGGCCCATGGGCTAGCCGAAGAGCAGGTGAGAGGGAGCAGACCCCAGCTCAACCGCACAGCTCCCTTTCTCATCCCAAAAGATACATACCGAAGTTGCAGAAGAGCGAAATGAGGTGGGGTGGCATTTGTTCAGTGATACGGCGTGCCGCTTGCGGAGATGCGGTGCTTAGCAAGCGCCTCTCAGATCGCGGCCTCTCAGCTCTGAAAAAAGAGGAGACTCCTAGATACACACACACACACACACACCCAAGTTTGTCTTACCTGGTACTGGACAAAACAGGAAGCCTACAGCTGGGCAGCATGAGATGAAAAAGCAAAATCGGAAGAGTTGCGGCAGTTTTGGAGAACACACATGATGCAGCTTCCTCTTGTGGGAGGACTGTATGTGCTCACACATACAGATGAGAAGAGGTGTGGCTATGGGGCTATGGGGCCCTAAGATGGCTTTTGCACAGGAAATCTAAACAGGCCAGACCTCCGACTGGTGGTTTGGGATTCTCGTTGTTACTGTTTTAAAGAAGTTCTGATCTTGTCTCCTCCACAAAAGGGAAGGGGGCCCATCAAGACTCAGTCCATTAACTTGGAAATATATATAAATTTAAAAAGTGCCCCTTAATTGCTGTGGGAGTTAAGCATCAAAAGAAAAAAAAAAGTTCAAGCACAATGAGGACTAGCTACATGGAAAGCACAGGAGCATTTCCTAATGAGGGCCTGGGCACAGAAGACATTTGCAATGTCCCACCCACCCACCCCAAAATAAGGGAAAATCCTCTCCAGCAGACTTCACAGATGCTCAGGGAGGATTGGAGCCTTACAGACACACACACACTCCCAGGTCTGCATGCAACAGACAAATGGGTGTGCCTCCACCCTGGTCTCTTTGTCAAGTCCACAGGCATTATTTGCAAGAGAATCAACTTCTGGACCAGAGGTCTTACTGGAATATATTTCACAACTCCTTTGATGTCACTTCCTTTCTCACTTGCTTATGCAAATGCTGGGAGTTGTCAAAAACATCTGAAGGACACCAGGTTGGAGAAAGTGGATGCAGGGAAACCTTGGAATTGGGGAGAATGACATTTGAAAGGTCAAAATAAAATCCACCATCTTGGGTTTTTCGCTAGGACTTTCCCAGGTCTCATGGACAGCTGTTCCAGAACCACTCTTGCGTGGGAACACATGGGAACTGGTCTTCAAGAAAAGAACCTCAAATCTCGTCTCTCAAACACAAGGTGGGGGGTCTTCGTCTATTCTGCTGAGCTGAGGAGGGGAGTCCCAACGATTTGGCAAGAGCAGCTCTTTTTACTTGGTCTAAGCGTTGTTTGAGAGACAGGCATTCACATTAAGTGGATTTACAAGCTAACTGGGCTTTCTGGTAGTGGGGTGAGTTCAGGTAATGTGACATAACCCCTCAGGGCAATTGTGGGCAGGGGGAGGCAGGAGAGAATCAACAGGTAAAGGAAATAATTTCATCAAAGAAATAAGTAACCGGATCACAAGGCAACTCGCTAAGCAAAAGTTCTGAATGTCCACGGGTGCAAGGTGCTACAGGTTGAAAACTGAAAGCTCCAGCTGAGGGGTTCAGGCACCTTAGTCCCTGTGCCACGGTGGCCATCTTGTCCTGACGTCAGCTACTCCACAGCTCCACCACTGGTGATGGTAGCAGGCAGTACTGCAGTTTCTGCCCCAAGGAGGACCAAACAATACAAGAATTCTAATCTGTGGTCATTGCCCAGGCAAAGACTCCACTCTTTCCATGGCTGGCTAAAGCTATGTACGGTGACTTATGCGCAGGTCATTGGGCCACCAGCCCTGACCAGTGTCACTGCAATAGACAAGAGACTGACACTGAGAAAGCAGGTTTAAATATCTGATGGGTTATGTAGCTGCCATTCATGATAATAAAATGAAAGTGAGTAGGAATGCTAGTCAGACGGGCCTTGAGTGCGATCCAATGGGACTCTCCTTATGTTCTTAACCATACATGTGCCACAATATCTATTTCCCACCTTGGTTGTGGGAATGAAGGACCCTGCATCTTGCAACAGTCCCATCTCTTCCAAAGCGACTTTTGCAGCAGGGGTCCCTCCATCCACTCAGCCCGTGGTGTGTGTGTGTGTGTTTATAAGAAAATAAAGAGACCATCACAGAAAAGAACAAGCTTTGGAAAGTTGTGGGTTTTTGTAATCAATTATTTTTTTTTAATCTCTGAAACAGGAAGCAAGTATTTGGGCAGAACACTATGGGCGCTCTATAAGAGTGCACCTCTCGAATATTCATTGCTGGATCTCGTGGGGGGACGGACAGACGGACGGACGTCACAGCTAGCGAGCAGCTTCAGGCACTGACTCGATCCAGGCACCGCCAGTTCTTTTAAATAAAACACAAGCTACAAACTAAACCTCCAAGGAGGGCCTTTTCCCTTGTTCCATCCCTTCAGAAACAAAACAGAAACCGCTCTTAGGAAAAGCCAGTGCTCTTGGGGCAGAGGAAAAGAGAGAAAACTGGGCGAGTTATATGGACTCTGGCATTTTGGAAGGAAAATGTCCTCGCTCCCCCAACCTTACTGATTAAACGCACGAAGCCCCCCCCCCCGAACATTAACACTGAAGCCACATGTACAGATGGACAAGGTAATAATGCCTTCGGGGGAGACAGGGACGGAGCTCCCTTCTTCCTTCTGAAAACTCCACACTCACTCGCCACCTAGCACATCCCAAACGAACCTCCAGAACCGACACGACTACACACTTCCCTTCAAGTCATTATTAAGCACAATCGCCCTGGCCCTTTCCCACTTACAGGAGTTAACTGTTTTATGAACCTCTGGATCCCGTTATACGGTGCAACTTACATCGTCCTGTCAGCACATTCCTAGCGATAATTCATTTCACTGTTGACATGGAATAATTTCCCACACAGGCGGGTCCCTATTCTCCCCAGAGCACAGAATCCTTATTGATAAGCTCTGAACATGCAATTTAATAATAATAATAAAAAAAAAAAACAAAATCACCCCCCTTAAAAAGTCTAGCTAAAATACTGAAGAAAAAGGCTATATAGCACATTTTTTTTAAATCCCAGATGAAGCTGTGTGTGTGCATGTGTGCACTTGAGTATGCGCACACTATCCAAACCTCTTAGAATGAAGCATCCTCCCAACGGCTCCACTGTTCTTGCAGGCAAGGTGATTCAGTCCTCCTGCAACCCTTCGAAGCTATGGGGAGTGGAGTTCGCAGGCTGGGGGGGGGGGGGGGGGACGCGGCACTGTTCTCATCGCTATTGCTCAGACTAGGTCCAGAAACAAAACAAAACAAAAGGGGCAAAACCTTAAAATGTACTGGAAAAGTTAACTTATAAAAGAGCAAACTAGCCTTATGCAATGCCTGACTTGTTTCAATAAAGCACTCAATTATCACGGCGCCATAATATTGCCTTAAGGGAAAAGCACACCCTGCATTCTCATAGAGATGTGAAGGCCCGAGGGAAAAAAACATTTTCCCCCACCCCAAAACCTTTTGTTTTTTCCCCCCAAAAAAACTGGGGGGGGGGGGGGGATGAATAAAAATGGGTTATGGGATGTTGTATTTTAGCATGGTGAATAAAATGTTTAAGACAAAGTGTTCCTATATTTGCTTCTCCAAATGATTTCTATGTACAGTCTCAGATTATTACAATTTCTGTGCACGGAGGACAAGCAAGTCCTAGGATGCAAACTGAGACTACAACACGCAAGAGCAAGATGCATTTCTGCCTCTAGGGGCCGCTGCCGTTGAAGCAGAGACTATAGCTCAGAAAATGAGTCTGATTAAATCTCATGCATATTCATTGAATCTTGGTCCCCCCTTTTATCTCAGTTCTTTTTATGGGAATCAGTGCTTTCTGTCCGCTTGACACTGTGGAGGACTAGCAGAGACATGAATAATTCTCTTTGTTAGTAATGTTGATGGTTTCCTCTGTTTATTATTTTTTTTATTGTTTTTTGCCTGCTCCTCATAAACTGGCAAAACCAAAGAGGTTCCTTCAGTTCAGGAGCTTGTAGCTCCATTTGTTTTTGTTTTTTTAAAGGAACATTTTAAAAAAGTAAATTCAATTTGTAATAATTGCTTGAATACACTGTTCTTTTAATATACCAAATGCGATATGCCAAACCAACTTGTTCATAATTGCATTTTATGTTCCTAAAGTAACAGACTTTCAAAATGTAAAAAGTGCTAATATTGCATTTGTTTCAATTTTTCCTTAAAATTTCCAATTCCACCCACCCACCCCAAAACGGGAAGGGGGGAGGAAACTGGGGTTTTCCACGGCCTCAAAATTTCCGGAAATTTTACATCTCTACTCGTGAATAAGGTCTTTACTGAAACGTGCCAGGCCTTTTACTATTCTATTATAGAAGTTAAAATGCTCAGCTCCATCCTGACGTTTTGCCTCTGTTGTGTTTGGTACCTGCCCTCCCACATCTTCTCCCTTCTCCTCGCTGAATGACGCGGCTTCCGACACTGCAAGCATCCAGGCATCACAGAACAACGTGGCAGGACCAGAAGTCCTCACTCATCCGCACCAGAAGGTCCCCTCCTGAGTTCTCTCACAGGAGAAATCAGCTGGGGAAGCGGTTTGGACGTGTAAGTCACCTTTGCCCTTTGATGAATGGTCTGCAGCAAAGGACTGATGAGGCCAGGGGGTAGTTTTGTCCAAATCCTAAGGAATGTCTTTGAGGGGCAAAAGAGAAACTGGCAGCGCTTGCAGGCCTGGAAGCAGGGGGAAATGTTAAGGGGTTTTGTCAGCTCAAGATGGAACGTGATCGTAATGATGACAGGTATCCGTCAATCAATGGAAGGTAGCGGGCAGGGACTGACGGACATGTGTCTCAAACCAGGGCCCCAGATATTTCCTGCACTCCATCACAGCTTTGTGGTTAAGCATTTGCCTGGCAGCCGGAGGCAACAAGGGAACACATGCAGGCAACTGAGCAGGAATGTTGGAGGAGGGACAACACACTTGGTCCCTCCTCTGCACCCAGCAGAAAAGCCCCCTCTTCCATGGCCAGCACAGGCTGCTGGAGGAAGAAAGGAGCTCTCAAGTCCTTCTTCCAGGTTCAGGCAGGCTAGTGCAGCACTTACTGAAGACTGCTAGTGTGCTTGGGTGATGTAAGAAGCCAGCAGGTCACACCTGGCATGGCCCCTCATGTCCAAGCACACTCTCCCTCAAGCTGCTTCATAGGCCAACTCCAGGCGTGGCGATCCTTGACCACCAAGGAGGGCTTTTTGTCTGCACCGCTGAGATCAAGCAGATGTCCAGCTGCTGATTTTGCTATCTGGATAATAAAACTGTACCTGGAATTTCTTATGCAGCAGAAGAGATCTTTTTAAAAAAAAAAAAAAACACAAAGAAATCCTTAGTGACCAGTATGAGCAACTCCAGACTCTGATACAAACACAGCTATGAGAGCTATAAACACAGAGGATGGGGGTGGACAGGTGGAGGTGAGACTAATCTCAAAGAACCTCCCAGCAGCTTGCAAAATTTAGTGGCTGATAATTTGTCCTTAACGTCCCAATCCCCCCCTTCTTAAAACCTTGAATCAGAATGACCAATGGAACTAACGTCTGCAGAAAAACATACTCAGAAATCAGCAACCACAATATGCCAGTTTTTGACACTCTTAAGATTAAAGCAAAGCACAACAGAGGTTTGAATAACGGCAACACAGACTTCAAAATGCAGCTTTGGAAAAAACACTAAATCTCGATGATGGTAAAATTGGGGTGGGGGTGGGGCGAAGAGGGAACCCACGGAGGTGATGGGATCAGGATGCATTTGTAAGAAGTCAGAGAGCTGAAACTATTTTTCAGGTTGGGTCTTTCAGACATGGCAGTGGGACTCCCGCTCCAACTGTTCAAAGATAATAATAAAAAAGGCCTACGCAAAACTCTTTTGTTCTCTGAATGGCACAAAATACACACAGAGTGATGTTCCTTTAGATTAAAAACACAAAATACTGCAAAATGGTAAAAAGGGGAGGGGGGAGTTACTTTTGGATTTTGGCATCTTTAAAGTAAAAAAAAAAAAAGAAAAAAAAAGAAAAGGTATATTTAAAAACCATGTAATTTTGGTCCCACATCCTAGGAAGTTCAATAGATTATCTTGGCTCCTCCTTGGAGAGGCGGAATGAATGGCTTTGAAATCAATTAATAAATGAGCAGAAACCGGTTGTAGCAGCAGCAGTTTTGAAATGGCCACGTGGTCACTAAAATATCAGGAAATAAGATTCTCACTAAAAAGGCTTGGCTTCGAATCGTCCGCGGCTTCTGCCGGCACTCTGTGAATTTAGGAGAAGGCTCCGGCCGGCGCAGCACCTGAACTGGTCGTGTGGCGGGCCAGCGCTGGAAGATGGAAACGTCCTCCCAAACGACGGTACCTTCACCCGGGCGGCTCACAGCACCAGTTCTGCTTCCTTCCTTTCTTCCTTCCTTCCCTCCCACCCCCCACCACCCCCGCTTGGCTCTCAGACTGCAATCTTCGCCATCTGCTGTTCTAACTTGGCAATGCGCTCGTCTTGATGGGTGATTGTGTCTTTTAGAGATTTGAGCTCTTTCAAAATTTCATCCAATTTGGCTTCATTTTGCTGGAAGAAAGAGAAAGGGAAAAAGCCGTGAATGTTGGGAGTAAGAACGGGGAGCCGTTACCCCCACGGTGTCGCTTGCGTGCCCTCACCAATGTGGCGTCAGGTGGCAAGGCATCTATCTAGCCTCGTAAGAAGGGGATGCGATTCCAACATGGGACAGAGGAAGCTGCCTAAGACCAGGTCAGATGATAGGTTAATTTAGCCAGCAATGTCTATTCCGATCTTCCCCAACCGGGTGCCCTCCAGATGGGTTGGAGTAGCCAGCAAGTGCTGTGGGCTGTAGCCCAACACAGCTGGATGGTGCCAGGTTAGGAACTTGCCTTACACTTATCCAGACCGCTGATCCATCAAAGCCAAGTACTGCTGACACAGACTGGCAGTAACAGCTCCCCGGGGGTTTTCCAGCTCTACCTGGAGATACTGGGGATTGAACCTGGAACCTTTTGCATGCAAACCAGGGGTTCTACTACTTAGCTATGGCTCAGGAAGGCTGGTTGACCCTGACGGTCAGGGTCTCAGGCTCCTCACCTGCGACCTGGTCCTTTTAGGTGGAGGTGAGTTGGATCCGTGATCATCCCCGTGCCCAATGTATGCTCTGCGACTGAGCTACGGTCTCTCCCCATTTACAGAAGAAAGAGGGAGTTGTTTTTGTCCAACGATCATGTTTGCTACCCACCATGAATTATTGTGTTGTCTGAATGCAGTGCATTTTCCGCAAGGTGGGTTATCATCTTGTCTGAACGCGGCACATTTCTGCAGGGTGGCTTGTTAACCATGCAGTGCGGTTTATTTTTCTCAAACAAGCTGCCTTGAAAACCCGTGGCTTGCTGTTGGGTTGTTCAGGGTGGTTAGCAAGCCACAACTGCATGGTTAATGAGCAAACCCCAAGGAAAACACGCTGCATTCGGACAACACGATAACCATACCTGTGGAAAAAGTGCTCCATTTAGACAACACGCTAACCCACAGTTCAACGACAACTCATACTGGGTGGGTTAGCGTGTTGTGTGAAGCCAGCCAATCAGTGAATTTCAGACCCCTGGCACTGGAGTCTAGTAACTTAAGTTTTGCTCACGGTGTTTGAGGTGTCCGCTGCTTTCTTTGGGGGACTAATGAGATCGCTTTTCTTGTTTGCTGCTGGCTTGTTGTCCAATATGTTCTTCTTGACCACCTTGAGATCCCTGTTTTTGCCGGGAATATATCCGTGCTTCAAGGAGATGAGAATGGGCTCGGCATTCTTCCCATCAAACCAATCCTCGGCTTCCAAAGCTGCTTCTGGCCCGGCTGTATCCGGATACAGGTCATCTTGGAAAAGGTCCGACTGCAAGGGGTGGCAAGGAAATACAACACCCAAATGGATGAGTGTGCCCTGCAGTGGAAATCCCTGTATCGTGCCCCATCGCACGTCTCAAGGGGCGCCCAGACTCACCTTCCGAGGGACAGTCATGATAATGGGCTCGCACTTCCGCTCGTGAAGTTTGAAGAATCTTCAAATGGAAACAAAAACAGGAAGAACTTAGTATGCTCAGCTCAAAATTGAGGCTTGGCTTCATTCCTCCCCAAGCAGGCCTCAAAACCACTTATTGCCAAGGGGCACGGAGAGACGCTGAAACCCAAAGGACAGAGCCAGAGAGGCCTGAGCCCAGACAGGTTTTCCCTCCCTGAAGGAATGACTTGAAAGCCCTGGCCTGTGTTGCATTACCCCTGCACACAAGTATTTCACTCGTGACAGATGAGTTATTGAAAGTGTCAGCACGTGGAGGCCGAAGACAAAGGAAAAAGAGCGCTCTGGCCTGCCCCCTACGACCTCAAGGATTGCTTTGCTTCCCTCTCACGCTGCGTTCCATTTTTCATCCTTCTCTGATTGCCCCCCTTGAAGACAGGGAGCGTTCGTAAAAACCTCGCACACATATTTTCATGCGTCACGAGACCAGCGCAAGCATGGATGCCTTCGCCCTCCCAAATACGGAATCTCCCCGGGGCCAAATTCATGACATGCAAAAGAATCATAACAGAGCAAAGAGGTAGTGTGGGAGAGACTGGGTGGTATAAAGAGAAAACAAAAAGAGATGTCTAAGTGGGAATATGAAAGGCGAGGCTGGGTGGGAAGTAACAGAAAGCAGGTGCTCATTATGACACACAATACCGGAATTAGAGTAGGGGCCCCTTGGTGAAACTAAAGCGCAACTTTAAAAATGAACAAAACTAGGATGTTTTCCACAAGGAGTGCACAGCTGGCAAGTGCAGCAGGACGGTAACACCCAGGGGGAGAGAGAATAAGACCGAGAGAAATACTCAAGATCCCTTTTCAAAATCTTATTATTCGTTTGTTACATTTATATCCTGTTGTTCCTCCAAGGAGCCCAAGGGTTAGAGTTACGAGATCCTCCTCCTCCTCCTCCTCCTCCCACCTTCCGTTTTATCCTCACGACAACCCTGCAAGGTGGGTTGGCTGAGAACCAGCGACTGGCCCAAAGCCCCCCAGTGATCATCATTGCCAATCAGGAACTAGAACCCGGATCGCCCCGGTCCCAGGTCAACACTCTAACCTCTATACCACACCGGCTCTTGTTCTGTCCCTACAATATTTGTAACCGTTTAGCATGGTGATGGGGAAGGCTGCTATTGTCCTGGACCTCGGGATGTTGCTGGCCTACAGCTCCCATCAGCCCTGGCCACACAGCCAACAGTGAGGGATGATGGGAGTTCCAGTCCAATGACATGGCCACATGTTTCCCATCCCTGGTTTAGGAGGGAAGCGGGATAGATCCTAGGGTGCCACAAGCAGCAGATCCCACAACCACACACTGGGTGGTTTGCGTGGCTGAGGGAGGCCCGGGCACTCCCGATCTCCCTCGTTACCTGGCAATCTCACACTTGTTCACATCCAGGCCCCTCTTCGGCATGAATCCCATCCCTCTCTGCGGCTCTTTGCTGCTGAAGGTGTTGAGGTAGTGCACGTACGGGGACTCGTCCGTGATCTCAAAGTAGCGAATGCTGCTATCGCCCTGGAGGAGACAAGGGACGGAGGAAGGCAAACGACAATGAGGCAGACGTCCTGCTGGCCAATCGCACACGGGCAACTCCCCTCATTCAGAAGGTGCACATGCAGATGAGCAGAGCTGCGCAGGGCGGACAAAAACTGTCCTGTTCTGCTAAGCTTTTACTAAAGAATGCTGCTCCTTGGTTTTGAAAGGCTCCCGTTTTCTTGCCATGTATGTTATTTTAGCAGTTTCGTTCTAGCTTCCGTTCGGAACGACTACATTTTGTTTTTAATGGCTTCATTGTAAATCACCTCGAGCGCTTGTCAAAGGGAGGAGCAAATTCAAAAGTATTAAATGAACAAATAATACGAATTTGGAAGAAGGGATTTCTCTGAATCCGCTCTTGGCGCAAAGTGGTCATTCAACCATGACAATTTGGAGTCTCTGCCACATTCATTAAATTCCCACCGTGAAATAAGGCAAACTATGAACCACCTTGCTGGATCAGACCACGGGTCATAGAATCATAGAACAGTAGAGTTGGAAGGGGCCTGGAAGGCCATCGAGTCTGATCAATGCAGGAACCCACCTTAAAGGTCCATCGAGCCCAGCATTGTGCTTCCTTCCTACAGTGGCCAAACACAAGGCACCAACAGGGCGTGAGGGCAAGAGCCCTTCCTCTCTAATACCCCTGTCCAACCAGTGGCAAACTGCCTCTGCACACGGAGGTCCCATGCAGTTAGAACACCTTCGATGTGTCTAAACGCCTCCAAAAGCCAGCTCAGATCAGCAGCCATCAACACCCCTCGGGTGGCTAATTTCATTAGATGCTGTGTGAAGCAGTCTATTCTTCTGCCTGTCCTGAAGCTACTGCCCAGTTTCATTAGATGACCCACAGGTTTAGTATTAGGGGAGAGTGAGGAAAAACCTCACGCTATCCATTAAAACCTGCCAGCTAGCTGCAGCCCATGGGCTCCTTCACGCAGTCCCAACCCAGTTTCCATGCAGGAAGGGCGGCCATCACTTTCTCCTATTGGGAGTTTGACCTTTAATAGGCATCCCATAAAAAGGGCTGAAGCATCAAGAATCACAGCCCCTGCGGGTGACAGCAGGTTTTATAGGTAATTTCCCCAGACAAAAGTCCTGCCATTGATCCGTCTTTGTCTAGAACAGATCCAAAGCCTTTCAGCAAGCAGCCCGGCCAGATTATTTGGGTGGTGCCCTGTGAGGCTAGCCAAAGTGATGGGGGATGCCATCCAGCCCCAGCGAAAATAAATAAACAAAAAAGGATTGTTCACAAACGGTGTGTGAATCTTAACGGTGACACTATTAGCTTATTGTTTTTAAAATGCCCTAATCCTGGATTCAGAGGGAGCTAGAACATTCCTGGGTGCTAGCAGCATTTCTTTCAGGGCCCAGACAACCTCAGTCCTGGCTCGTTTCCAGCTATGGATTTAGTCCATTCAGCATCGGAACACCAGCACTTCTGGCATCAAAAGAGGCTGGGGAAGCAGCCTCAGCAGGAGCACCAGCCCACTAGAAGCTTCTGTGCAAGCCACTCCAGGAAACAAAGGGGGAGAGGAACATAAAGCACATTAGGGGATAAATATGGGACCCCCAGTTCTGTTTTACTTGCGAATTCTGCCCCATCTGGTATGAGTTTCATCTTTCATTTGTTTCCATCCATTAAAACTTTTAAAAAGCAACAACCACAAACCAAAGACACCATGACTTCCTTAAGCCCATGCATGATAGGGACAGCAAAATGAACTCAAAGGAAGGAAAAACATGGTCAATTGCTGGTTTCTCTGATCTTTAATAGGCTCCATGTTAAACTATAATTTTAATATTCCTTTTATATGTAAATATAGGCTTTTATCAGGAGGCTATGGAATGAGTTGCCAGTTTGGCAGCTTCTATGTCTGGGAAACCTCGGCATCGCGGCGCTGTGGTGTTTGGCTTACACATTACTACGTGTCAGGTTCTCGTGAGTGTTTTGGGCACCATCCACATGTAAAGTGAGGGAGATGGAAGAGAGGAGGATTGGAGGCTGAGAAAGGCAGCAATGGTGGGTGCGGTGCTGCGGCCGGACTCAGGTGAACCATCCCTTTGGAGAGGAGGAAACAGCTAGTACTAAGGTGTTGATCTTCGTAACTCTCTCTGCATTTATCCTGTATCACCTATGATGCAAACCACTGAATTCTCTTTTTATTTTCTGGGGCGGAAGGGCATGCTTGTTTCGTTTCGTTTTAAATGCCCCGAAAACAAAGCGATGGAACAGTGGCCATCACAAGTTTTGCTGGCAGCATTTCCACATTATGCCCTGGCGTGAAATGATTCCGATCAGCACAGGAGCGGTTACCTACCTTTCCACACAAGTAAATGATGTTGGTGTCTGGATCGTAGAAGGGCAGCAGCACACCGTTGCTGGTGTCCATTTCATGGAGGGCGATGGGCTCTTCCATACTTTTCTGCGAAGAGAAAAAAGCGCCTCACATTTTAAAGAGATGGATAATGGGACTCAACTAACCTAAAGCTCCTGGTTGTTCTGCTGAAGAAAAGAGTCTTCCCTCAAACCAAACAAAATGCTGTTCCCCGCCTCGATCCGTTGGGAGAGGCGGGTAATAAATATATTATTATTATTATTATTAAAACAACCCAACAGCTTATCTTCTAAAGCAAGACAACTAAAAGAAAAAAAGCTTACTGAATATATCCAAAATTCTTTCCAAAAGAATTTATGCATCAAAGGTGAAGGTTCAGGGGAAATCCTGCGGTGCCGTATTTGAACCAGCAGCCTGCTCTGTCCTCAATGCATTCAACAGGTTAATAATAATAATAATAATAATAATAATATATTTATTTATTTATTACCCGCCTCTCCCTCCGGATCGAGGCAGGGAACAACATCATCATAAAACACACAAAACTAACCAAAAATACATAAAAACAATATATCATTAAAATACCAATAAAACACCAATAAAACACTTAAAATTCATCTGAGTAGGCCTGCCGGAAGAGATCAGTCTTTATAGATCGTTTAAATTCCTGAAGACTGGTAAGTTCACGGATCTCTCCCGGCAGGTCATTCCATAATCTGGGAGCTGCAGAAGAGAAGGTCCTCTGGGTAACAGTTGTCAGTCTAGTTTTTGTTGACTGTAATAAATTCTTCCCAGAGGACCTAAGTGTGCGGGGCGGATTGTATGGGAGAAGGCGATCCCGCAGGTAACCTGGACCCAAACCATGTAGGGCTTTAAAGGTAATGACCAACACTTTGTACTTCGCCCGGAAACTAACTGGCAGCCAGTGGAGAGATTTCAAAGCTGTTTTATTAAATATCCCATATTTGCTGAATGCCGGCCATGAAATACCACCCCCTACAGAAAAGTATTTTGCTGCTTATGAAATAGGCTGGAGCTAGGAGTGTATCCCAATTCTGGAGAAGGGAGTGCCAGAAACATAGGGAGCCTAATAAAAATGTATCTCTATGTGTTCTTCAAAGAATTTCTTCAGGGTCATGTCGAGACACATGGAAGCAGGCAGTCTCCCAGACTGGAAACAGACAAAAACGTTCATGGGAGCCGAACATAGTTTTAAGAGGTATTGCTTTCCATGGCGCACAACTATTTATTTTTGCCCCTGTGGTCAAACAGGTTTTGTAGGTTTTTGGGACAATACGAAAGCCTGCCAAACCTGTACAGAGAAATATTGAAGTAGGATGAGCACACAAGCCACAAGCTGCAAGCCCTCTTCTAAAATGGCCCTGAATTCTCCAAAGGATGATTCTCTGTCTCCAACCTGAAGTGCTCAGGGACCAGGCTGAGAAAGGCAGCTATGGAGGATTTTGTAAAAAACTAAATACACCCGAAGTATGAAGAATCCATTTCTGGAAGAAGCCTCCAGGACCATGAGAAAGGGACATGACCCAAAAGCACAAAGACAAGTTTTTGGAACAGCTTCTCATCCGCCAGCACAGAACTCTTCGACAATGACAAACACACACAGTGGAAGCACAGGCACTCACCGGATTCCAGAGCGCAAGCTGCCTTTCGCTCATGCGGCTAAAACCAGTGGTGAAGACATTCCCGTCAGAGAGGAAGATGGCCCTCATTGGCCGTGCGCCTTCGTGGGCTTTCTCTTTCTCCTGGGGGAGAGGGAATTGGAAACAGGCTGTCAGACTCCAGCTGCTAGGAAACCTAGTAAGAGCTTCCCTGATGGGACTTGCAGAACAAGCCATGAGGTCATTTTTAAAGCTGCAAAACATGATGTAGCGTACCCAATGGCGCATGCAAACTGAGGGGTTTGCCCACAGCTTTGTCATCAGACTCCTATACCCAATCCATGTGTGCAGCTACAGCAGACAAACCATGAACGAATGAGTAATATAGACAGAACGGAACATAAAATCTAGGCCCTGAACCCTGGCAAAATCATAGCTGACATGCAAGCTGACATGCAACCGCGCTGAGTTTTCTTTGAAGAAGGAATAGAATAGAATATAGAATAGAATTTATTACGGTCGCAAGAAGGAAAGAGGGATATAAATATAAAATGAAATTTTAAGGCACGGCTATATTTCACAGCCTCCCGGTATATAACGAACTTGGCTTTTAAGAGGGGGGGGAAGGAGCAGCAGGAACTCCTTGGCACAGATTTTCACAGAAACCCCAGCTGCAAAGAGATCCCATTGGTTTTTTGTGGTGCCTCATATACTCACGGCAACAATTTCTTGCTTCCTGGGGTCGATCACTCGAACTTTCTTGTCTTTGGAAGCCGTGCAGATGAGGCTGCCGTTCCAATTCCAGCTCACGTTGTAAATCATGTCCTGATGCATGTCGTCCAGGTTGATGAGGGGTTCACCTGTTCCCACATTCCAGATGATGATGGCATTGTCACAACCTGAAGGAGAGTAAACTTAGCAACCTGGGTTTGCAGTAAAAGTCCACCTGCTGGTATCTCTTGCCTGCCTCCTGCCAGCCCTTTCTGGATGGGCAGCGGATAATGGTAAACAAAACTTTCTAACTCTAGTTAAGCTTCAAGAAGTCTCCAGCTTTGCAACCCAGAAACAAAAGAAAGCAGGAGGATATTATGGGACTCTTTTCCTTGCAGGGGTGGGCAACGTCTGGACCTCCAGATGTTTTGCCGTACAACTCCAATATCCCTCATCATTGGCTATGCTGGCTAGGGATGACGGGAATTATAGTCCAAAACATCTGGAGGGCTACAAGCTACCGATCCCTGCTTTACTGTGCCAATGTACGTTAATATAGATGTATGCAAGGGTTCAGGCTTTAAAGACTTCTTTCATCAAGCAAAGCTTGCATAATCTAATATCAACCTAAACCGATCCAATAAAAAAGACCATGATGGCAACAATGAAGTGGACAGGCATTGCCTAATAAATTAGAACGTTAATGGGTTCTTTACACAGAAAGCTAATGACAGAATTATTGCTGTCCCCAGTTTCTTTGCTCTGGTATATTTTGTTCAACCTAGACACTTGTGTGTTTAGGAAAATTTCACTCCCACGCTACTGATATTTAAAAGGGAAAGCTTGGAATAGAACTGGAGGGAAATCGTTGTACATTCTGACAGGTGCTAGTTTAGGATAGAAGAATGAAACAGAAAGATTTTAAAAAGCATAATCAGCTTTAGGAGAACTTAATGAAGATTAGAAGCTTATGAAGGGATAAAAAAGGAGCATAAATCAATGCGTTTTCCAAGGAGGGATTCCCAGAAACACAAGACAAAGCCCTCCAAAAACTGAACCTGGCCCAACTTTTGTGCAATTTAACTGGTTACATGATGTCACCATTTTCCAGAGCGGTGCATGTTCAGGGACAACTCTGGCAGTGTCAATAATACTTAGCATTGTATAGCACTTTTGAGGGGTCAAAATGCATCACAAATTATTATCTATAGCACACAGAGGACTGCCTAAGGTCTCTTAGTGGGTTCATTGTTGAGGCGAGATTTGAATCTAGTTCACCCTTAGCCAATGCAAACAGGGGTGGGCAACCTATGGCCCTCCAGATGTTTGGCCCTGCAACTGCCATCATCTTTCACCACTGACTATGGTGGCTAGGGCTGATGGGAGTTGCAAGCCAAAAGTTTTGGAGGGCTACAAGTTGCCCGCTCCTGCAATACCTTATGGCTAATTAGAAAAGAATTTATTCTGTTCCCTGTTATCCAGTTGCTTTCCTCTTACATATATACTTGAAAAGCAACTCATTAGGTGGCACTAGAAAAATGACCAAGTGTATCAAAGGACACAGATAGGGTTTTTTTTTTAACAGTGTGTTTTCTCAACTTGTGATGGTGCAGCTTGAGATCTTTTGGGACCACAGGAATATTTCCATTCCTGGCTGCTTTGTAGGAGTTTGGGATCTGCAAGAAGCAAAGACCAAAGAACCGAACCAGCAAATGACGTCCGTTCCCCAGGAGCCCACTGCCTACCTGCACTTAACAGCACGTTGCGCGCAGTGGGGTGCCAGGCCACGATGCCCACTCTTTTAGAGTGGCCTTCTAGGATGACCACAGGGTCCGTCAGGGACAGCGTGAGTCCGTTCTCTGGGATCTGCCAGACCTGCAACGAATTCAGGGGGAGGGGGAAACATGGAGTACTGAGATACTGTCCATTTCCAAATGATGGGCAACTCAGATATCAAATTTCAATAATCCTGTTGGGAGTTTTGCCAAGGTGACATACAGATGAAGAGATGATCTGTTACAAAACGTTACGCCTCCTTGATGACTGCTTGAGCAGCTATCTCCCGCTCAACTGCTACATATAGCCACATTTCACCCAGAATTATCTAGTAGCAAACAGCACAGGCATGCAATTAAGGGCTTGTTATTCTTTGCCAAAGGTCAGCATCCCAGTGATGTGTTCTCTGTGAACCATCTGAATGGGGCGACACAAAGTCAGCTAAACATCGCCAAAAGCAGCCATTTTCTGTTTGCTGGGCTGTGACAGGAAAAGACATCTAATTTTTGCACTGTGAGGTGAACAGAGAATCCTCTCCTGTCATATACAGAATCGAAACTGATCTGTTTCTTGTCGACCCTCATCCTACACAGGGTCTGCACAACTTGTGACCCTCCAAGCTGACTCTGCCGTGCTCCAAACACCCTGTTTTTGCTTCCTACCTAGCTCTGCATTCATAGTGGGGGTGCCAAACACCTGGCAGGCCATAATACAAAGCAGGTCATGAAGGACGTCATGTGCTGAGTACCCATATTAGGATTCTCTTTCTTAGCTGAAGAGGGTGCAGCTGCAATGCTTGAAGACAGGTGAGCGCTTAATGTTTTGTTCAAATGCAGGATCTCATTTGTTTGTTCATTTTATCACCAATGGGTGCATTTGGTGTTCCAGGAGGCAGAAGAGGTCAGCAAGCGTCCAGGAAGGATTAGAGAAAGCCTCAATCCTCCTCCTGTCCATCACCCCAGGATCTATGCATTTCCTTATATTCCCATGAGCATAGAAGACAAACCCTTCAGCTCCACACACACTACAAACACATATCAAGCAGTCTTTTATCCCCAGTATCAGGTTTATGGCATTTTTCAAGGAGAGCCAGGCTAATAAGGAGGTATCTCTTGTGAACCTTCCATATGAGTCATCAGCAGCCAATCATAGCTTCTGAACCAGAGCTGACCTATATCGGGGCGGGTGGGGAGGGTTCAAACGCAGGGGGAAACATATTTATCTACCAGCAGATGGCAGCAAAGTAACGACCTGCTTCTGGACTATCCTACTACTGTCTGCTTCTGGTGGAGGAATATTGCAGGCTCTGGCAAATCCACCTGCAACACCTGACCTTACCTCCTGAGATCTGGTCATTAGAAGTAACTCACGGTTAACGGCGGTTGCAATTTCTCTCTCGCCTTGAGAGAGCACAGCCACTGAAAAGCTTGAGACAACGTTCAAAGCTAAGCGGGTCATT
Organism: Anniella stebbinsi; assembly: GCA_029215795.1. Lineage (NCBI taxonomy): Eukaryota > Metazoa > Chordata > Lepidosauria > Squamata > Anniellidae > Anniella > Anniella stebbinsi. The sequence continues at coordinate 22,639,666 of JARDYH010000010.1, forward strand.
TTAGGATAACCCCAAACGGCAGCAGTTTAAATAGGTTGAATCTGCCAAGTACAGACCCTGAAGGAATCACCTGACATGAGGGCCAGGGATGGGGAAAGTTGCAGGTGGTTCTGGTGACTCAGGCAAGCTAGAAATTCAACAGCTCCCTCAAATGGTAAATTATTTAAAACATCACCATACTATGACATGGCATATTTTCTTTTGTTAAAATAAAGACCCTTTTGTGCCCCCAATGTCTCTTTCTTGCGGTTGCTGCAATTCCCAGAGGGGTAGCCAAGTTAGTCTGTGGCAGCAAACCAACCAACAGCAAAAAGTCTTCTTGCACACTGAAGACTAGCACATTCCTACCGGCGTAAGCTTTCGCAGACTAGAACCCCACTTCATTGGATGCATGGTTGTTTCGGTGTTTGCAAACTGCAATCTTCTTGGAAATGTAAAACAAGAGAATGGCGGGCACGTGAGAATTAAAGAAGTGTAGTAATGTCACACCATCAGTTTCATCATGTGGCGAGACTAGCATGGAGCAATGTTAATCACATCCAGAACAAGCCGAAAGCAATTGTGGGAACCAGCTGTAATTCTGCAACCTAGGGCGCTGGTAACAAGTGAGCGTTGGCTCAGATTCTGCTCAGAGAACAGGTGCTTCACCTGGCAGACAGACAAATGAAATAAAAATATATGGCAAGCACTGTCAGCAGGTAACAAGCATTGTCTCGTGCACTACCACTCTCTGCAGAGAGCACACAGTGGACCACGGCAGATACAGCAATGGCCCGATGGCTTAATAGCAGCCAATATTCATGGAATCATAAAACAGTAGAGTTGAAAGGGGCCTATAAGGCCATGGAATCCAACCCTCTGCTCAACGCAGGAATCCACCTTAAAGCATCCCTGACAGATGGCTCTCCAGCTGCCTCTAAGGTGGGAGAGCCAACGACCTCCCTAGATCATGGGTTCCATTGTCGTACTACTCTAACAGTCAGGAAGTTTTTCCTGATGTCAAGCCGGAATCTCGCTTCCTGTAACTTGAGCCCATTATTCCGTGCCCTGCACTCTGGGATGATCGAGAAGAGGTCCCAGCCCTCCTCTGTGTGATAACCTTTCAAGTATTTGAGGAGTGCTATCATGTCTCCCCTCCGTCTTCTCTTCTCCAGGCTAAACCTGCCCAGTTCTTTCAGTCTCCCCTCATGGGGATTTGTTTCCAGACCCCTGATCATCCTCGTTGTCCTCCTCTTGCCTATATCAATGACGACTAAGCCAGTTCAATCCCAATGCAACAGAACCCAATACCTAATTCCTAGTGCAAAGGCTCCTCTTCACAAGTCACTAATTCCAGAGCTGTCGCATTAACTTCTTAAGCTGGAGTAACAGAGCACAAGGTACCAATGTAAAATTTTCTTGCAACTCAGGAAGCTATAACAAAATGGCAGCGGATTAAACGCAGGCACCCACACAGCTCTGGAGGAGGTACAGCCCTTCATATAGGACACAGTCCATTTCTGCACCAGTAATTCTATATGAAAAACATCCCCCGCCCCATGCCTTAAGAGTTTTATCAGCACAAGACTGACTCCATTAAGGCCTGCAACAGAAGGAGAAACTTCAAGCCTTTAACATGAACAGAACTATTTGATTGGATTGGAACAAGCAAGCAAGCGAGAGCGCACAATACAGAAAGGCTTTTCCAGGTATTGGGCCGTGTGCATCCACACACACTGAAGGAATAGCACAAGGATCAGGCGTGGGAATAGCAGAGGGAGACATCATACACGGAGGACACGGCAGGCCTGGAGTTCACATAAAATTCTTCATTGTGGGAGTGCTCAAAGTATGGCCCGGGGGGGGGGGGATATGCCCCAGAGAAGCCCTTTATTCCCTTGGAAGGCTTAGCCTATGGACCGCTCTAACTGCTGCACTACAGTAAACTCATCCTGGCTGAAACTCCCTTATCTGTCCCAGAATTCTCTGGCACAAGGCCGTGGCTGTACTGGGAAGAACCGCCGACTTCAAAACTATCTGGCTTTGGTGCCAAAAAAGGGCCAAATTGCAGGCCAAGCTCCTCCTGCTGCATGACGACACGGATTATTTAGCACTTTGATGGACACAGGGAAACTCACAAATGTACTCCAGGAGAACAGGCGCTGCTGTTCTGCTGACTGGCGAAACAATGAGAAGAATAAACATTGCATAAGAGGGAAATGCCCATGCAAGCATCGGTTCCTCTCCAAGCACATGCACAGAGAACATAGACACAACCTTGCATGCTTAGCATACCAAGAAGAGTCGAGTGTTCACATGGTCAACCAAACATCTCTACATTATGCAAAATAAGGGGGCTAAATTAGTACCAAGATTTGGTCCTCACATAACTTATCTCCACTAGCCTTACTTTTGGAAGATGGAAAGCACCTCTCTGGTCCAACTCTCAAAGCCCTCTCTGCCCACAGAAAAGTCCCTTGCTTGGAGGGAGTTCAAAATCCAGGTGCCGGGAATTTACATAACCCCAAAGATATTTATTCCAAGAAGTATGACATTGCCACAGGTTCCTGATACACCAGCTGCACCCCTTCCTAGAGTTGGAAGACCTAAAGTTGGAAGTGTACACGCTGGTAACTTCAAGGCTCAACTTCTGCAATGCGCTGTACGTAGGAGCTACCTTTGTACCCTAGTCCGGCAACTTCAACTACTTCAAAATATCGCAGCCAGGTTGGTCACCGGTACCCCTAGGGTTGACCATATTACTCCAACTTTAAAATCACTTCACTGGCTGTCAGTTAGTTTCCAGGCAAAGTACAAAGTGTTGGTCGTTGCCTTTCAAGCCCTACATGGTTTGGATCCAGGTTACCTACAAGATCGCCTTCCCCTGTACAGTCCGCCCCGCACACTCAAGTCCTCTGGGAAGAATTTACTTCAGTTAGCCAAAACTAGGCTGACAATCGTTACCCAGAGGACCTTCTCTTCTGCCGATCCCAGACTGTGGAATGGCCTGCAGGAAGAGATTCGCCAACTTAACAGTCTCTCTAACTTTAAAAAAGCCATAAAGACTGATCTCTTCCGGCAGGCCTACCTAGCGGAATTTTAAGAGTTTTTTGTTATTTTAATGATGTATTAGTTTTATGTGTTTTTAATCATTTTATATATTTTATACTATTTGTATTTAATGTTGTTCCTCGCCTCGATCCAGAGGGAGAGACAGGTAAGAAATAAATATATTACTGTTGATATTATTGACAGTAGGGATGTCGGGGAAATTCATTGGGCGGGGGGATACGTGCTGGAGTTCAACAGGTTTTCCTAGGCTCCCCTCCCCCACCGCGATTTGATTTCAGTTCCTGCTTCAGCGCCCAACTCACTGTGCAGTTTGTGGATGCTCTGGGAATTTTGCACATTACTGGAAGGTTCTACAATTCATGCACATTTCTGAGCAATGTGCGCAATTCGCAGTCGAATTTGTGGGATTTGCACTAACTGCTCAGAAATTTGCACAAACTGTAGAACCATCAAAAACAATGTGCAAAGATGCTCCTGGAGTTCAGGGAACAGTCTGCAGTTCAACTTGTAGGTGCAAACTGAGTCGTACAAAGAACTGAATTTCACAGCGACGGACATCCCTAATTGACAACTGTCCCATTCTATTCCAGGTCTTAAGTATTTCACATGAGCAAACCAGAAATGCTGCAAACTGGTGCCTGTTTTCTGTCATGGCCACCGCAATCCCATGTTCGATCTCCCTTACTGGTGTTCCAACAGAAATCTGGACATAAGCCCAACTGATACTTTGCTTTTACAGGGAGAACCATTTCCCTGGGGAGTGTAGAAAGTATAGTTTGCTACGGTTGTGAAAACCAGTGTGAGTTCTAGCCAAACAGAGAGAAACGTGCAAAATTACAAAGTGACTCAAGGGGAAAAAATCAAACTACAGACGACTGATGCTGAAGGCAGGGAAGAGTCCTGTTTTGGGGTGGGTGGGTCCTGAGCAAAAGCACTGGCTGATGCATGCAACCCTTTGATGGTTAGAGCAACATCAGCCCTAATTACCTTATTAAACAAAGGTTCGAGTTTGCTTCTCACTGAGCCAGCCAGTTTACTCTTTAACAGGGCAATGCATCACCTTTCTTCCCTGTGGGATGAAATCATCAGAGAGGAAGGAAGCAAATTATGGAGGCTACAGCTTGCAGCCAGGGGTTGTCCTGCTACATGCTTTTCATTGGCCATGCTGGCTGGAAATGATGCAGCCCTACACATCTGGAAGGCACCAGGTTGAGGACAGCCGCCAGAGAGAGGTATGAGAGGATAAAACCAAGAGGCAGCTGTTTTAGTCTAAGACATGGCTTCAATATTTTCCACTCGTTCTTCCCTAAATCAATGTATCTGCTGAGTGTTCACAACAAATGGGGAGAAGCACCAACATCTGGCAGAACAGCCTCCAAAAAAAGAGAGACAAAGGCAGCCCCACGGGGAGGGAGGAGCATTCCAGCAGTTAAGTTCTACAAAGACCAAGTTCTGCAGACGAAGAGAAGCCGCATCCTCTGATCTTGCAGGCTGGTCCCCAATTCCAACAGTGTAGGAAAAGGGCTGCAGTTAATTCAGTGGCAAGGGGAATGCTCTCTGCACATGTACGATGCAGGCCTGAGCTATGGGGAGTCTGGCCTCAGAACTCAGCCCTGTCTATAAACATCCCCCCAACCCCCACTTGCCTCAGCGCTGCTTCCTCCATCCCTCTCTCCTGGCTTTCACATTATCTCAAGAACGTCCATGATGTTTTGTTCCAGAGCCCTGAATGAGTTTACCAGCTCAAGGATACACCTCCACAGTGGGATGTGGTCCTAATGGAAAATAATCCCCAGTCTTGGGAAGAGGTTGTTCTCTTTTCTACTCCAGCTGAAGTCTTATAAAATGCCTATCCATCATCGTGACATCCATGAAGCTGTGGGCCATCAAGGATTTGCTTGGAACACCAGCAGTCATCAGCATCATGTGTCTGCCTGGAACTTCAAGGGTTTGCTGAGTAACCCATGTCCAACAGCATCATAGACATCTTTGCCAATCCAACCTCTGGCTTCATGCAGGGCCAGGACGTCCAAGGAAAGCAGCAGTTCACCTTCTTCAAAACTCAGACAGACTGACTCGGGCTGAAATTAATTCCTCCCGCTTGAGGAGAGCCACTTGGCACCCTCTACAAAACCCTAACACAATCCGATGTTCTTCAACCGAATAAGACGAAACCTGCAGTACATTACCGTCATTCAAAAGGTTCTGAAGAATCCATATTTTTAAGCAATTCCTCATTTGCTGGCATGAGAAATCCGTTCTTCAAAGTGAGCATCCGGACTAGAAGGCCACATGGCAGTACTTTAGAGCAAGCCTCTCTCTAGAAGTTAAGAGAGAAAGAAGCCAACGGGGTGGACTGCTCACCTCTGCCTTGCAAAAACATTAAAAGGACTTTGTCCGCTTATTAAAAACCTGCAAGTCTCTGCACCAGCCTTCCCCCACGTGGTGTCCTCCAGATGTTTTGGACTTCAGTTCCCATTAACCCAAGTCAGCATGGCCAATGGTCAGGAAGACTGGAAACTGTAGTCCCAAACATCTGGAGGGTGCCAGGTTGGGGAAGGCTGACCTACTCTATTTAAAAACCCATCAAGCACTACACACACACACACACACACCCTAAAAACAAACAGCAGCATAGCCCAGCGAATGGCCTGGGAACCCTGCCGAAAGTAAGAAGGCATGGATTTGATTAGAAAGCTGGATGAGAGGATACTGGGAGCCCCACGTAAGAGCAGGTTAAGAGCAGGATACATCAAAAACCAATTGCCACCAGCATATTTAAGGAGGCTTTTAAAAATAAAATTAAAAAATGCTTTGCCCTGGCAGTAAAATGAACAAAGCGAAGAGACCTGGAGAATGTCTCAGGATAAGGAATTCCTTAGAGTGGGTGCCACAACCATGAAAGCCCCGTACCGTCAAGAGTGCCCACTTCCAGGGATAAGGGCAAAATGCTAGGGAAATTGAAGGAATCCGTCTCCGGGGGGGGGGGGGGGGTCATTTTTCCACAGGTTGACCCAACTCGATCTACATCAGTTGGGCCAGTTTGTGGATTTTGGGTGGGTGTGCGTTTATTTGCGTAGATACCTGTTTGTGTACATGGATATTTACGCCCCCCGCAGCAAAACAATTAACCAAAAAGTTCCTGGATTTATGGAACAAACCCATGGCTCGGATGCCAAATGCAAGACGAGTCGGGGGGACCGTGGAAATCTGGCAAACCCAGATTTCCCAGCAGCGGACATCCTACACAATGGGGCAACACCTTACTCACTGACTACATGTAGCTGTGCATATTTCACAGGCAGTTCTGAGTTGTTGTTTAAAACTCTGAAAAGCAGCTCAAAGGCGGAAACCGGGAGCAGCAGGGGAAAGGGGCTGCCCCAGCCTCTCTCAGTGCTGTGGGGTCCACAGGTCCCCTTATGGCACTCTTGTACTTTCAAGTGCAGCCTTTAAGGCTGCTTCCCAGTTAAAAACATCGGGGGGATGAAACTCACAGCTGTATGTAACACGTAGTTTAGCCTAGAGAGATTAGAAAAGGACATGTGCTTAATGCGCTAAGCTTGAAATGGGGGCTCACTGCTCTTTTCCCTCCCACAGCTTGTGGAGCCTGGCTTTCTCCCACCTTAGCAAACCATCTAACGTATGTCCAAATCAGCAAGTTGTGCATCTGCCTCGCCGTCACCCAAACCTAACAGCTTCAAGGGGGCTGTCCACTTTTTACAAAAATCTTAAGATTCACTTAAACATTCATTCAGCATCTTAACTTGGTTAAGAATAATTTGGCCCAAATAATTATTTGGTTAAAAAATCAACTTTTTTAATGTTAAAAAAATGCTCTTAGAAGAGATGGGGAGAAATGACATCATATGGAACCACCAATCAGAGCTCTACACTGCCAATTTCTGCTGCCAACAGGAAGAACTGGTTTCTCATGGGGTCAATCATGGGGAAAAGGGCTGTACCTGTGTACAAAATAGGGTAGCTGCACTTTCCTAGCTCATTGCTCAGGTTACAGAGCCTTGGTCACTCTACACCCATGGACAGTAACTGGTTTTATTGAAGGGCCACCCTGAGGCAGGGGTGGACCCAATACTCTACAGAATAGGCAGAGCTCAAATCCCAGGGCCACGGCCACCACAACCTCCCACAATTCCTCTTTCTCTGGACTGGCAAACAAGGGTAGGTGGGTGGGTGCGAACACACACACACGATCCCCATCTGGGGGCCAGACATGGAGCTGCCAGTTTGTGATTCCTACTTTAGACACTTTTTCCTAAACTCGTTAGAGCCTCCGTCATCACTACAATTGCACTGTGATTCAGCTATGCGGATCGTCGTTCAAAAGGCACCCGCTCCAATGCCACGCAAGTTTCTCCATGCAACTTGGATTAAAGGCAAAAAACATCTCTCTTTCAAGAAGCTCAAGTTAAGCTCTGCCAAACTTCCTGGTGTTTATGCTTCAGACGGCATTCATTCCATTTCACGTGCCTGCTGAATTATGGTTTCTTACAGAACATTCCAGCATCCTTTAGCGCACCAGTTTAGTGGTGAACTCCGAAAAACCAAATGGTTTCTTTTTATAAAGTGGGAATGCAGTACATTTTGTTAACATTTTCATGTCTTCCCAAGACTGAGATCACAGGGGATGGGATGGGATAAGGCCCCCATGGGACAGAAAAGAAATCCAAAAGTCATGATGGATTAATTTATACAAGACACAGAAATGAACTTATTTGACTTGATATGAAATAGAACTTTGACACTGCAAAACACGCAAAATACCTCATTAAAAAGTGCTTTTAATTATTCTTTCGCTTGTGCCCTCCATGACTGTAACCTCCCAACCTGGAGGCTTCCAATCACCCGATGCATTTTTCACTAGACGGGCTTTCCCCCCCCCCCCCCCCATCTAGCAATGGTGCTTTGGAGGGAGAAGGAAAGAGGTTGGCAGAGACTCAGGATATCTTGGCCTCTTCAGTCTTCTCCCCTCCCTCCCTCCCCACCCACCCAAACACCCCTTTTCCCCCCTCTCCGAGGTTGAGTTTCCTCAAGCTTGGATGGGGGACTCTGAACAACCCTACTCCCCACAAGCGCTGTCTAAGGGCCATAGGATTGCACTCTTAGGGACAATTTCCTCTATTACATTTTTGAGGTACATACAGGACTCAAATTAGGCCCACCAATCAAGGTCATCTGTCATTGATGAACTCACACTGTCACAGTGAAAAATGCAAGCCACGGACCATGAACATTTATGGAGCAACACTGAAAACCCTTCTGAAGTTGGCTGGTAGTCTTGCTCACTTTGATGGTGCAGGAAACAAACATTAAGTAAGCTATGGTCTTCAAAAGCCTTAAGTCATCCAAGAGTGTAAGTCAGTTAGAGTTCAGACACTACTACTAACATGGGATATGAGTCCTGCTTCAACAGGTGATGCAAAGAATGCCTTTCTAAGTTGTAATGTGTTAATTCTGTGCGCTAAGATAAGAAAGGCATTTAAAAATTATAATGCACCTTGTCAGCCTGGCTTTCATTCAATTTATAGACACAAGAAGTAGCATATTTAGAGTCTGTTGTGAAGTCAAACTGTCTGTCCGATGTAAGAGTTACTCACTCCAGCTCTGCAATACACATAGAACATGCTGTAATAATGCAAGCAGTATTTCCCATCTTTCAATGTACCATAATTTGGCACAACATTTTTTTATTATTATTATTATTTCATTTTAAGGTAGAAAAACGACTTCTGGCTGCCACTTAAAAGTTCTCTACAGCAAGGTTTATTGCTGAAGATGAAAGCGAGAAACAACTTTTTTGAGATGCTTAATAGATCAACTCACCATAACAGTGCAGTCTTCCGAGCCACTGGCGATGACGTGATCATTATGAGGACACCAATCTATGTCAAGCACTGGTCCTGTATGGCCACATACCGTGGGGTAGGATTTGTCGATTCTACCTGTCTGAAGAGGGAGAGAAGAAAACGCTGTAATGTACAGGACAAAGACAGAATTGAGGCACACGCACAAAAAACACAATGTACGAGGCCAGATGGATACATCTTTCCCCACCGATAACTATGACCGATAACTATGCAGTAATGAAGGCAAAGTCATTTTGCTCATATTCACATTGATAAGGTGGCTGGCTCATCAAGCTGATTACTTACAGCCTTGAATGGCAGCAACACGCCTCAGTCCTAGCAAAACTCTTCTCATGGTGTTGCAGCTCTTCCAGCTCCATTATTTCATAGCAAACTGCCTTATGCCTGTCAGACTGCTTATCCACTTAGCCCAGTATTGCCTAGTCAGACTGGCGGCAGCTTTTTAGCATCTCAGTCAGAGAAAACTCTTTCACATTACCTGCTGCTGGAGCCTTTTGACTGCAGATGCTGTCAGGGACCTGGGGCTTCCTGCATGCAAAAAAGCAGGTGCTCCTTCACTGAGTGAAGGTTGCTCCACGAAGTTTCCAGAAGCCTGCCCAGGTGTGATGCTAGAAATACCTTTAACTGGTTTTCCCCCAAAGATATTTAATTTCTAGTTCACCGTGCTTGTGTGGTTACACCCCATTCATTGAACTGCAGGCACACCCCTCACGCCTGTCTTTTCCAGACACAAACGTCTATCTATGGCTGGATTTCCAGAGCTACTCTTTGCTCCTTATGCTGCTTGAAGCCTGGGTCATGCATTCTATTATTATGCTGCTAATTCCTGGGAGGTTGCTGTTTCCAAATCAAAGTTCACTGTACGGAAGGTTTTAGAACAGTGATAGCCATTAGCTCTTGCAGACCAATTGACCTTAGACCTGCTTGTCAAAATGGGGGGGGGGGGAGAGAGATGGGGGGCAAGTCCTCAAGGACTATGAGCTGCAGCAAGAACAGGACACAGAAGTTTAATAGGCAGACATCTTTTCTTCATAGTTGGGAAACACATAGCAGCCACTTAGAAGCGTATCATGTGGCATCTGCAAACGAGAGGTGGCTACCTACAACCTCTGACCTCAGGATAAGCCCACAAGGGCAGACAGCTAGTCCAGCGCCAGCCTCCCAGGGTAGCTCACTGGACACTCAACTCCACCCTTTGTTCTCTCTTGGGTTTCAGCTGCATGGTGGGAACAAACTGACTCTAGATGGTGTAAATGGGAATCTGAACCCAGACTGATAGTCCAATTAAGTGGAGTTTATCACAGTAAAGGATAGTGCCAGATAGCAGTGAGTATGCACCATAAAATGAGGTAACAAAACCAAAAGACAAGATGGCGGTCTATCTTCAATCCGTGCTACATAAGCTACCAGTGCTAACAGGTTTACATCGGGGCCCCTTTTGCAACCAACAAACCTTGTGTTGATCAAAGATGGGAAAAGAACAACAAGAGAGACAGAGGCCTTGATGTGACAGTCTGTGGGGTACATATTGAGGAAGAGGACTTCACACCATTCTGCCTGCTAGTTTGCATGTAACTAGCCTAAGATGGGAACACCTCTTTCAAAAAAGGGAATGGGGGTGGGTGGGGAGGATTACTATCACACCTAAAGTTTAAATCTAAACAGTTTAAAATGAATACAATAAGGTGTTTATAAAAATCTCATTCTCTAAAATGAGTACACCTGGCCATTTTTAAAAGCAGCTTAAAGAAATATCCTAAGAGTTGAGTCCCAATGGATCAGCTGTGTTTGGAGTGGCAGCAGTAGGCAATCCAAGATATGCCTTAATTTGTCAATCAGCATTTGACTGGGAAGAAAAAAAATTAGCTGGTACATACTTATTAATTTTGCAAATGTCTCCCATTTGTATGATCAAGATAAAGGCTGAACTCCGAGTTTGCAAACAAACAGCTGAGTGTTAAATCTCGCTCAACAGTTTGTGAGAAATGACTGGAATATATTATGTTGAATTTTGGGGGGTGTAATTTTTGCAAACTGCCTAGAGAGCTTTGGCTATTGGGCGGTATAGAAATGAAAAATATGTTTAAGTTACCTAAAATGGCAATCCATTAGCTAAGAAAAAGACCTGCAATTATCTCTCTCGGTATCATTACCTCACTACCCTTTTGTACTCAAAGAAAAAAATCAAAGATAACCACCTGGCTCTTGCCATAATTGTCTCTCAGTTTGGGATGTACCCAAGAGAGTGTGTGTTCCATTTACATATAATGACTACTTACTGCAAGCTTGGTAAACAACCTCAGAATTAAAATGAAGTTTTTCCTGCTTCATTAGCACCATCAATCTCAGACTGGCAGAAGCTATTCCTGAGCCTTTTTCTTTCGTCACTGACCAAATCAAAACCTGCCCAAGCAGCTAATCGGAACAGAATGGCAGATATTTTTAAAAAAGCTTCCACGTTTCCACCACAAACACTTCCAGGAGTAAGTCAGTAGCAGTACAAGAGTAAGATGTCATCCTGCAATGAATGCAATTGGGATTTGTGCGTGCAATGAAGCATTCTCACAACCACCCTTCACCATATGCCCTTCTGGAACCTTTTGAGACCACGTGGAATCAACTCCTGGTCTGGTTGTCCAGTTTAGACATCATCTCCCAGATTGCAACAGACTATGAGCGCACTGCCACTATCTATACACACTCTGGTTGTGTTTTTATATCGCGTTTTTATACTGTTTTGTTGATGATTTTATTTTTTGTGAACCGCCCAGAGAGCTTCAGCTGTTGGGTGGTATATAAATGTAATAAATAAATAAGAGTTAGATGTACTGAATATTATGTTTAAAACAATCCTTAACTGCAAGGCCATGATTATATACTGGAATCAGGCAATGGCACAAAATCTGGACATAAGAGTTAGAATTGTTGTAGCTCAGATTAAGTGTTGCTGCATGACTAAAATGAATTTGGTAGAAGCCCTGAGGCAGCACTCAATCCCCTTGTTAAAAATCCATTAACATTTAGACATGAGCAATGAACACCAAAATAAACAAGGAGATTGCAGCAAGATGTAGATTTATGGCAAATGCACACAAAATTGGCCCAGGTGAGTGAATTGTAAAAGATGAATAAAGTAAGCTTTTTATACACACTATTCCAAATCAGGGGGCTTAAAGTTTACCAAATAAGGCAACAAAGAAGTCATACAGGCCAAAATAGAGGTCGGTAGTCCTGACGCAATGGGACTGCAGAAACTGACTCCGTTTTCTACCATGACTGACCTGTCTCTCTGATAGGAGAGGCAGTTGATTACAGGAAAACAATTCTTAGATGAATTTAGTTCAGCAAACCACTTCCTCGTGAATGTTTGATATCCTCTCAGCTGAAAATAAAGAAGTGGCATCAACTAGCACATTCCGCTAGGTACATCTTTAGAAGGAGGGAGTAGAGCAAGGAAACCGGATCACAAAGAAGGGGTTTTAATGCAAACTAAGCTTTCTCTTTCAGACAAGCCCTGTTTCTCCTCGAGGGCACGACATCTCCCACTCCCAAGGTTCAAACTCCCCCCACACACACACTGCTTATCATTCAACAAGAACTGCTGCATCTACAGAGCACGGACATCTACCAACACCAGATGGTTCATACCCCAGGCGCTGGGCTTAAATGAAGACTGCACTGCCGATTCAGACCATGACAAATGGCCATTAGTCATCCAGCAAGCTGGCCAGGCGCTCCATGACTAACTCTGGTTAAGATAAGGAAATAGTGCCTTATCCCAAGGGAGAAATATATCATAGCAGCAGCACCAGCACCAAAAGACTTCTAAAACCTGTGCCGCACTTAAGTTGTACTGGAGACACAAAGCCTGCATCTTGCATAAGGAGTCACAGAAGACGTCCAGTAAGGGAAAAGGTAGTAGAGTTCAAGTTCTATCAGAGCAAACGGTTGGACTGTGAACAGCCTGTTGACCAAGAAGGTGGTCAAAGCAGGTCTGACACTGTAGGCACGTTGCCTTGCAATGCTGGCGGCTGGCAGGTTGAGGATGTTTATGGGGAAATGTTGAGAAATGTGGGGGAAGGAGGTGTGTGTGTGTGTTTATGTATGTATAAAATTGTGTATTTTATAACAATTTCCATGGGAATGGAGGAATAGGGTGGCAAAAATGAATTAATAACAACAGTGGTGTTGCTCAGACCAGGGCCTTGACACAGAGGCCCCGTTCACACAAACCATAGTGGCTTGTTAACCACACTGTATGTGCTGTTTGCATGCCAGCTGGTTTGTGCAATTACCCTTGCCAGGCACAGCTTCTCATGCTGCCCAAACTCAGCGAGTGGGGCTTGATGGGGTGACTACAGAACCCATGCCCTGTCGTAGGGATGTGGGGTGGTTTGCTAAGCACTCCAACAAGCCACCCTAGCTTGGTTTGGACAACAAGAGAATCCGTAGCGGCGGAGCTTTGGATCGGCAACCTGGCCTGATGAACTTATACTTCAAGGTTCGTGGGAAAGCGAAGAGGAGCCTTAACAGGCCTGTGCAGCTTGTAGCGGTAACAAGGTCTGTATCTCTTCCCACCGGGAGACCAGAAATGCAGCAGCTGGATGACTTCGTTGCTTCATGCCATGTGCTTACAGCTGAACTGAGATAAGTGCCGGGTACGAGCACAAAACGCTCCGTAATGGTAGAAATTTCCATGGAATATCTGCCCTGGAAAATCTGTGGCAGTGCATAGAAATCCACCGCAAAATTAGAGCTGTGACAGTGGGATACAGACAGAGCAAAACTAACGGCCAACTGCTAGCCAGAGCAAGAAATCCCGCATTTGGCACAGCGGCCGCATCTCAACTAGCGAACAGCGGCTTGTTGCGACGACTGCATCCTGATTTCTGAGGGGGAGGGGGATGCCAAAATCTAACATAAGTCTAACTAGCCTGCATTTCTTACTGGTTTGAGACATCCTCTTGCTCACAAGCTCATTTATTTATTTTATTTACAATATTTATATATCACTCCATATCTAAAATAGATTCAGCTCAAAATCCCTTCTAAATACCAGTTTAGGCAGTTCCTGGCTCCGAAACTAGTTTCTGATAGTCCTTGTGCAGCTGCAGGTTGTAATGTCATTCCTTTCCTGTCAGGGACTCTCTGGTGATCTAGGCGTAGGGATTGCACTGGTTGGAATACAAGTGTTTTTCTTTTGGCAAACCCAGCCCCTCACTTTCTAACACACAAATAGCCTTCCTCCTTGCCCCCACCCTATTCTCAAATACATAGGCAACCTTGCCCTCTCACCCACACAGCAGTCATAATTGGACTCCTCCCAGCCTGCTGGGAAGAGTGCAATTTTTACATGGGGAGAAAAGTGCACAGGAAGGGTCATTCCCACGTGCCTCTTCCCCCCCCCCCCATCATAATCCTGCTCTCCCCTGGCCTTCTCCAAGCCTGAACTGCTGAGCGCCAGTCTTTCAGGAGGGATCTGGGAGCAGCTGCAGTCAAGGCCGCCAAAGGTGGCCAATGGGGCTACCCACCTGTAATCTACTAGTACAGAGGTCTGGGGAGAGGCCAAAGTTGTTTCCCAGACAAATTTTTACTTTATTCTTATCTATTTTTCTTATCTATTTTTATATATCTCAGTCAGGAGATCACAAAAACAGAAGATGTTAATAATTTCTGCTAAATGAACTTTGCATCACAAAAATGGATACTTAGCAGCTCCTAAGACTAGCTTTTCAAGGCTTCAGATTCACACCAAATTCCTCACGAATACAAGAGTGGCTGAATAAGAAAAGTGATGTTCTGGTGATAACTCCAGGTTGGTAGATTTCCCGTTGATTGGCTCAAGGCCTACCCAATTAATCACAGCCTCACTCCCTGCCAAAGTATCCACAGATTAGCAGAAACCGCTCCTCTTTTTCCTCCCCTAAGACCTAGCACTGTGCAGGGACAGTGGAGTTTCGACTGTAAGGAGAGAGCGAAAGCGGCAGTTTCCAATTCTGATCCCTTCCCAGCAAAATAAACACTGCACTTTCCAAAAATGAGGAACATTTTTGCTCCCAAGCTCCAAATTTCCATGCCATGTTTCAAGCTAAAACCAACATTTTCATAGGCAAGGTTTATGAGCAGAAGTGCTGACAGCCTCTCAAAAGCAGAGAAGTGAGTAAAGTACTGCTGTTAGAACCCCACCTAAACCACGGGAAGAATGTCAAGAGATCCTCCGTCAAGGCTGCTTGCAGACACACACATACAGCGAAGTCCAAAAAGGGATCTTCCAAAGAAATTGGGAGAGATTTAGGGGAAGATGCTGAGGCTTCACACAGACAATACTGATGCAACTGCAGAAATTTCCCTGACATATAATATGCCAATTTGTCAGGCAAGAGGCAAGACGTAACAGGTTTTTCGAACAGCAGGTTTTTCGAACAGATATGCCTTCCCCAACCAGGTACCCTCCAGATGTGTTGGACTGCAACTCCCATCATTCCCAGCCAGCATGGCTATATTGGCTGAGAATGATGGGAGTTGCTGTTCGACACACCTGGAGGATATGCAGTTGGGGAAGGCTATTTTAGAAACTATATGGCAGATTGCGCAGAAGGCATGCTTGAAGGACAAGCAAAAGCAACTCAGAGTATGATATGTGTCCATCTGTCCCCCTTAGCATATGCAACAGCTTGCACACCCTTCCTAAGTAAATGCTACCTGGCCCTTCTGAAAAGGGGCAATATATAAACCACAACAGGAGAAAATTCAAATTATACTTTATGCAAGAGAGAAATCATTTGGCCAAAACCACAACCAGCAAAGCATGCCCAGTGCTCTGAACAAAACAACCAATGTTGCCTTAAAGAAGAACCAAGCATGAACAGACATTTCCTTTTCACTTGAAGGAAAATGTTTTGGACAGCGATTATAAGGACATCCTAAAAGCCCTTGGAGCTAGTGAATATTGGACTTTTCATTTTCAATATGCCTCTGACCAAGTCCTGCAGCACTGCCCAAGGAAAGTCCAAAATAAGTGCAGTCACACGCTCGAAAACAGTTTTCCCCAACCTGGTGCCCTCTGGAAGCTTTGGACTGCAAGTGCCATCATTCCTAGCCAGCGTGGCTGATGGGAGTGGTAGTCCAATGCATCCGGTGGACATCAGGTTGGGGATGTTGTCTCTAAAAGAAGTTGGCTCCCTGCATGAAAGCCTGCGTGGCTAAAAGGAAAAACACAAGGAACTTTCCAGTTTTATTCACAACATCTGGCTGAACAGGAAAAGCAGTTTAAGCTGCTAATTCAAGCTTCCAGATATTCCCAAGGGCCTTAAACAGTACCCCCAGCTCAGCCAAAGTTCCATTTTGTGCATGCAATATCAGGGTCAACATTAAGATTCTGAAGAATCTCTACCCTACAGAAGCCACACACACACATGCGCGCACACACAACCACACACGCACCACATACCCTGATCTCAGAAGAACCTGACACCCCTTCACTCTGCCCTCATATGCCCACAGTTCCACTTGCTGTGGTGCTTTTGATGGTACTGACTGTAAGCGGCTGTAACTCCCCACAAACATATTGTTCCTGTGGAATTCTGACACTTAGGGTGGGTGGGGAGGGGAGCTCTCAGCACTGCTGCAATTTCAGGGTTTCCCCAGAGCTCCTTATATATCCTAAAATTATTTTAAAGGGGGGGGGGGGGGGGAGGCTTCTAAAAATATTGTTCAGTGCAATAAAAGAAAAAAGAAAAATGCAAAGTGATTTACTGATCTGAGGCATATGGCACATTGCTCCCTCCCTGAAAAGGGTACAGAGCCAAGAATCAAGCAGAGATGCTTTTGCAGCGCTGGTTTTTCCACTGTTTTTAAAAAATTCCATACATAGTACACTTCGGCCGGCGCTGCCAAGGGATTCGGCATGGGATGCCTCCCGAGATAACCGTAGGAGAATTATTTAGACCTCTCAGTCGCTCGCAGACACAAGAAACCAAGAGAGCGTCAGCTGGCACATGCACAGCTGATGCAATCCAGGCAGCAAAGAGTTAACCGTCCTTTCCACTTGACTCAAAGCCGGCATCTCTCCCTTTTTACAGTAGAGCGCCTATCCCATCATTCTCCAGGCTCAAAGTGGCCAATCAAAGCGAAGGGTGGAAATTATTCAAGACGCTCCCAACCCAAAGAGCTGTAATGGCCATATATGGTAAAAACCACTGTCAGAACCCTGCAGTGAGGGCTGCTGTTAGACTGCTCAGTGAAAATGCTGCAGCAGCCGCTGTGGAAGCAAGGATGAAGGGACGGACACACACACACACACAATAAGCAGCTCATATAAATCATAATAAATGGGGATGCAGGAGGTGGGAAATAGGCCTTCATCTGCCAAGGCAGCATCAGGGTCACAAAGCATAAGCAAAAATACCCACCCACCGGACATACTGCATGGGCTTCCATGCACGGTTATACTCATTATTACGGTTGCTGACACAAGGGATAGGATCCGGTAAAAACATTCATGGGAAGAAAATGAAAGAGCCCTTCAATTTGCAAGCCGTACAGATGGAGGCATTCAAGATTACTGACAGGCCAGCGCTCCGGCACCTGATGTATCTTGCTCCTGGCTCTCTCTCTCACCCACCCTCCTCGTTCAATACAAGAGGCATTACAAAAGCCTTCGCAGCGACATCCTATTTCAGACAGGTGCTGCGCAAAGATGTTTCCAAAAACCCATTATATTTATTTGGCATTGACAGCTTCTTTCAACCTCAAGAGCTGTTTTAGGCAGCTAAGTGCAGAGCCACTGAAAAATGTGCCACATCTGCTTGAGGTAGCCGCAGCCAACTAAAGCAAGAAGAGATTCCTGGCAAAGACCACTGGGGCTACAGCATAAAGCACCCATGATTTAAGATGACCCACACAGAAGGAAGTGAGCCTGCTAGGCTGGTATCTGAACTGGTCAATTTAGAAAGACTAGGACTACTTGAAATCCTTTTTGTCTTTCCTGAGGATCCACAGCTACACATTGTGGTCTCTTGCAGCAGGAGATGCATCTTCTAGCACTGCTTGACCTTTTTGCTTAGCACATACTACAGATAACTACTACAGCCAACACGGTGCTGGATCAGGGCTAGATAGTTACCATCATGAAAGGCCTTTGGTATAAAATACTCAAGTTATCTAACCCAAATCCTCGACATTCATCATCCCGTGTATTTCAGATATTCAGGCTCTGAGTGCCGTTGCGCTGCCCACGCACAAGAATTGGGGGGGACCCCCCCCAGTTTGCAGAAGCACAAAACACAGCTCACAGACGTACAAGATACAAAGCTTCAAAATTAATTAAGTCAGCGCCTTTTGCTTCCTATCCCCTTACAAAAATACTATATTTCAGTCCAGCTTCTGAATTCTGATTCCGCACAAAATACATACACAAGAAGCAGGTTTGCCAATTGCACAGATAGGCAAGGCGACACATGCACATTCTATTCACAAAAACAGCTGAACTTGCGTAAGGCAGGGCCTGCCACCCTGATTCCATTTCTCCACACACATGTGTCCCCCATACACTGGTGGTTGCATGACTATTCTCTGTTTTCTGTACTAGAGATGAAATAAGACATCTAGGACATGGGAGGCAACCCACTGCTCTGCAGATGTCTTGGACTACAACTCCCATAAGGCCAGCCAGCATGGCCAATGGTCAGGGATTATGGGAGCTGTAGTTTAGGACATTGCACAATTTTTTGCTGAAGGGTAACAATTTCAAATTCAACAAGCGAAGGACCCAGAGATCTCTCTTCTAAAAGGGTTTGGTGTTTACTGTTTTCCTGAAATGAGACCCCAGGCTGACGGTAGTTAGATACAAAATGAATATCAAGAATGGCTCCTTGGGGCTCAGTGAAAATGCACCTGCTTTGCATGCAGAAGGTCATAGATTTAACCCCCAACATCTCCAGGTACGGCTAGAAAAACTGCCTAAAAGCCTTGAGCAACATAGCTGCCAGTAAGTGTCAACAGTACTGGGCTAGATGGACCAATGGCTTGGCTCAGTATAGGGCTGCTTCCCATGTTCCTTCCTAATGCAAGGCCAACACAACAGATTCAAGTAGTCAAATGACCTAAGTTTCTACTTACTGGATTTTTAAAAAATTCTGAAGCAACTAAACAACACTGTAATTGGACAGAGTAATGCTGAAGGACAACGTTAAACAATGATTTCGAAAACACACTTACCTTGTGTAATGGCAGAACCAGGAATGCACCACCACCACTTGCCTCTATTATTATTGCAACGAATTTGGGATTGACCGCGCAAAAAGAACTATCCCAGGTAACACGGGAAACTCTAATGTCATCGTAGCACTGGTCGTTTTTCACCGCCTGACCAAAGACGTGCCGAAACTTGCTCTGTCGTACCACCCGTCTCATTGTTTCTGTGGGAGAAGAGAACAGGAAATTCAGAAGACCGGCATGGCTTACTGTTCCACAGTTTCCCCTACTTGCACAGCCCGGAGAACTCGTCTTTCGCTACAGTGCCAGGAGACAATCTATTTTTACCAACGTGTTTCTAAATGCCTAATGTTGGGCCCTCTGCAGTTGGAAGAGTGCTAGTAACAAATCCATAGCCCATTCCTGTAACATTGTGATTAACTCAATATGTTCTCTCCAAACTGAGAAGGAAAGACCTATTATCCAAGAGGCCCAAATCCAGCCACATGATTGTCTGAAGTCTCATCGGAAACAGAAACTTTGCCAAAAAATGCCCTGTCCAAAATAACCATCAAGCAGCAAGATTGGGTGTTTGACTGGTTAACTGCCTCATCAAATATTGGTGTTGTGTTTTTAAGTATTTTTTAATGTATTTGTTTTATTATTGTTTTCATCGAGCTTTTGTTTGAAAAACGTTTGAGTTCATATAATTGTTCTATTTGCTTGGAGGAAAGGCAGGGTACAAATAAATAAAAATAAATCTTGTCAAATAATGATTAAGTATATGTAAAGCTTTATTTAGCTTTATCAATATGAATAGATAATCTAATCACCAGCAGGTCTGATACCTATGCTAACTACAAGAAATTAGTTAACCTATTATGAAATAGTGAAAGTAAAACATTGTATAGAATTATTATCTAAGAGTGATGTAAGTCCAAGTAGTTCATTAAACAGATCTTCTCTTTGGTTTTATTCCCTACATTTATTTTATTTTAAAGTGACATTGAAGAAAAGTAACAGCATTCATTCATTCATTTATTTATTTAAATGCTGTTTTTTGAAAGGCAGTTGTGCTAAAGAGGCAGCAGGCTAATCATTCAAGTATCACTGGCATCATAGCTCCATGGACTATTTGACTATAGTTCACCTTTCCCCAATCTGTTGCCCTCCATGCTGGCTCGGGATGATGGAATTTGTAGTGCAACACATCTGAAGGGTACCCCGATGTGCGGAAAGGCTGCCATAGTCAAACAGGCAATGAATTGACTAGACAATATTTGACCAATAAAATGGATTAGCATACCCATCCTACTGAAGACCTTAGCTAGTGGAACACCTTTCTTCTGATTGTCTACTAAGATTTTACCAATTTCCAAACAATAAACAAACAAAAAGTTGAGCACAAGTCCATAAACTGGCAATGGTTAGGGAGGGGAGAAACAAAATCAAATGCTAGATTGCTCAAACTCTCAGGTGGGCATCATTACACACAAATCTTGCAAATAAGAAGAAGGGAAATCTGCTTATACGCAGATCCCATTTTTCAATTTCTACTGCATCATGTGCATGTACCCAAACAGAGATAACCTTTAAGGTTACCCATTTTTAAAAAGTTAATGACCTGCACAGCTACAGTTAGAACTGTGAATCAACTAAACAAACATTTTGTTCAAGTCAGATCCATGGAAATGCTGGATCACAAAGGTCATCTTTTGTGCCTGTTGCATTATAAATAAAGAAATGCTTTCAAAATGTTATAGTTTTGCCAGCTGCCAACAAAATCTCAACATCCTTGGCAGTAATGCAGAGGTGAAGGACCCAGGCTTCTAAAGTGTGCTCGCCCTAGTAGCTAGCTTTGATTCAAACTCTGAAAACTTAAAAGTTATAGATATTGCCCATTCCCCAACCTGGTGCCCTCCAGATGAGTTTGCCATGCTGGCTGGGAATTACAGGAGTTGCAGTCCAACACATCTGAAAGGCATCAGGTTGGGGAAGGCTGGATCACATAGACAAACAGAGATCAGAGCATTAACATGAAATAGGAAAAGGTTGTTAAAGCTATTAAGCTAAAAACAATGGAGACAGCTTTCAATCCACAGAAGAAACCTCCTCAGCAAAAACTTCCTAAACCTGCAAAAACTATGCCCAACAAAAACCATGCCCTGCAGAGAAGATAAGGACTGCCAGGCTCTGGTCTTTTTGTGGAGACTGATAATAGGAGGGAGACCACCAGCTGCTTCCAGAAAAGCCAAACAGCTGTCAAATGGTAATAATATTCATTTAGCAGTGACCTTAACAGAGTTCAAGACAATGATCCAGAGGTGAAAAACTCCATCCATCTTATTCCAGGAGTCTTAAGCAATCAAGTGGTGATGTGCTTTTTCTAAATTGCACTAGTGAGATTTTTTATATTTTTACAAGCAGCAGAGCAGATGGCTCGTTAGTACCACACACAAAAAAGCCTTTATCAACTGCAAACCTAGTAAAATATAGCAAACCATACTTTGCTTCAAGACAGGGCTACCCCATTACTAATCTCTGCACAATGTTACTGTTCAGGAGTTGAATAAGGTGACTATGGACTAGATCCTTCCTTGGAGGTTTTCAGAATGACAAAATCTTCAGAACCTCTAAGGGACGGATGCTTGAGATAAAGGATATCCCATCTCAAGGCCAGGAATCAAAGAGCCTATCAAGACTACAGATTAAATGAGGTGACAATAGTTTACTTCATTAATATTTAGCTAGTACCATAATGTGCATTGTGATTCACAAAGCACAAAGAGGACAGATTGCCTGTCCTGAGGAATTTACACTCTAGAAATTCAACACAGGGGAGACAGAGGATGGAGAGGAAGGAGGAGGCAAGGCTAAATAGGAGGAGAACCGGCATTTATTTCAGTTACACAAACAGGAGTAGGCAACTTGGCGGCCTGCAGCTGTTTTAATTACATCTATCATAATCCCTTACCATTGGCCATTCTAGCTGGGGCTGATGGGAATTGTAGCCCAAAACATCTGGAGAGCACCAAGTTGCCTATCCCTGAAGTAGGGTGTGGAGACCAAGGAATTATCCCAAAAGCTTATTGGAACAGCCAGGTTTTGAGGAGAGATTTGAAGAAATAACAGCCATTCTCTGCCCTCATGGAAAGTTAGGAATTGAAGTTCTGTGAGGGAATGCTGGGAACTTGGCATCCTGACAACACCTACATTTCCCAAGTCCTCTTGCGTTCATGTCCTGCTTGTGGGCTACACATGGGCATTTGGTTGGCCACTGTGGGAACAGAATGCGGGACAAGATAGGCCTCTGGCCTGATCCAGGATGGCTCTTAGGTTCTTAAAGAAGGGAGGGAGTCATGACAGTAAAATTGACATTTGTACTGTAGATATGGCCTGATCATATCCGATCCGTGGTCTTCGGTTGAGAATCTATCTTTTATCCCCAGTCATTTACTTGGGATGCTCTTCGGAACGTATTTCAAGATACACAGGAGGATTACCCGTATACATGTCTACTCAGAAGTCTCTTTGTTTTCAATGAGCCTACCAGGTAAGTGTGTATAGGGTTACTTGCTGTCTTTTTGTTGATTTCTCCTCCTGGTATTTTTCAATAGTTAACAAACATTTTGAAATAACAGGTTTATCAGCCTTAGGTCAATTCACATATAGTGAGAGAACCCTAGTCCATGTTCTTCAAATTACTCAACCAGCAGAGGGAAGGGTGAAATGGCGCTACCCAATAACTCCACGGTGTTGCAAGAGCAAAGCACTACAGCAGCTTTCCCCAACCTGGTGCCCTCCAGATGTGTTGGAGTGCAACTCCCATCATGCCCAGCCAGCATGGCCACGGGAAATGATGGGTGCAGGCTGGGGAACGGCGCCTATTCAGTGCAACTATTTCCCACTCAGTCACACACCCACTTGACAGGTACTGTTCTCAGCAGCAACTCCACCACCCTTCTGGTTCTGGCTCCCTGGTGTGTGGTGAGTCACCCATGTATTTGTTTTGTCATCATGATAAGATAGGCAAGGCAGGACCTGTACTGGGGCAAGTGGGTTTTCACAGCAGCTTTGCAAGAACATCCACTGGTTAGATTTCCTCCCACAAGGTTAGCCAAAAGCTATATAAATCTGACGTTTTACACCGAAGTCTGAAATGAAATCGTCTCACGCTAGCGAGTTTAAATCTTCATAACAAAACTTTATCGAAATTCAATGAAGAAGGAGGGGGCGAGGGAAAGAAAAGGTTTGGCACTCAAAAGGAAAAAGAGGTCAGGTCCCCCCCCCCCAATTGCTCTTCCAGCATCACTAATCTCAACAAATGCGAGAATTACAGTGGATTTCTTTGTACTCATCTCTAACTTTATGCCCTTATGAACTAAGCATTCATAGAGGTGGGATAGTTAAGCAATTGTCATTTCTAATAATTGGAGAGGTTTTTTTAAAAAAAAATAGTAGTAGTAAAATTCCCATTCATTTGTGCTCTCTCTCGCTCTCTCTATGCCCCCACTATACACACACACACACACCTACCTTGCTAGGCTGCTCTGCTATGACGCTGAATCATCCTCAACAGAAACTATGCAAGATGAACACACATATGCTCAACAGCCTCTCTAAGCCTTCATTTCCATAGCCATGGGAGTGATTCTTGGCTTTGGATCAGAGCCATTTTGATTTGGCTCCCTTTCAAAACAAAAGAGGTGTGGGGAAGTAGAGAGCAGACAGAAGAAACATGCAGACTCTAGTTATGAAAAGCAGGAATGATGGATCCCCTGAAACCCATCCAATAAAGCATTCGGATGAAAAATTAAGCAAGGGTTACCTCGTGCCTGAATGCAAGAGGCATTTCTGCCTCCATTTAAAGCCCTGAAGACAATTTTCTAACCTAATTAGGTTTTTCATGTTGCAAGAACACATACCCTCCCCCACCATGTTAAAGAAGGGGGTGGGGGAGCCAGCTGACTCCAATGGGCCAATGGCTCTCATTCACCAAGGTTTGCTCACCATTAGGGAGACCAGCAGGCTGGAGGACAGAAGGAACCCGAAATGGTTACCTGTGCTAGAGAGAACTTATTTAGGAGCAGGAAGTAAAAGAGGGGGGAATGACATCGCTTAAGGCCCTTCCTATTCGGGACAAGTGGTTTGGATCCTTTGCAAATAAAAACTGCCCTGCAGCCTCATTAATCTAGGAGGTGGCTAATGATTCCTCAACCACTTTGTAAGAAAATAAAAGGAAATCAAAGTCCCCTTTGTTCATGCAGCAGTATAGCTTAAACTAACAAGAGGTACAAAGCAGACACCATTTTTATTGCACCAATTGCACTCCTGATGAAAGAAAATGGGGGGGGGGGATGTTTTAGCGTGAAGCGTACACATCTGGTAGGCTGGGTTTGGTGCCTTGAGTCACAAGCTGTGCAGGCCCACTTTAATAACAGGAGAGCTGCAACCGGCCCATCTTTAATCTTAAATATTTAAAAACAAGTAAGCGAACGTCAGATTATTTCTGCATTTTTAATATAGAACATCAATACCGCATGTGTTGCAGTATAGTTTTAATAATGTAAGGTGGTGAAGGATACAGGCAGTAGATGCTTCTAGAAACCAGCCCTGATTGGAGGAGGCAATGCTTTACCTATCATCAAGAAAACAAGTTCTCTGACCAATACAAGTTTTACATTCACATCACAAATTCAAATAAAGTGACGCGTGTGAGTGTGTGTGTATGTGTATGTGTGAAAGCACTCTCCAGTGTCATTTGCTGAATGGCTACTTCCACCAGCTCAACTCCAGTTTCAGTTTCACAGGCAGAAGGTGCGGTTTGGAGGATCAGGAACATTGACATATTCTCACTCCTCCATTTCAGGGTTTTCTAACCAGATTTTTCCATTGGTAGCTAAATTGGGAGGGCTACGGTTGCCACTAACCCCCCATGCCATTATTTGAAGTGAGTCTGAAAATAATTGTTTGGAAGTTAGAGCCAAATGTAGTTTGACCAATTTGGCAAACTATAGCTAGGGCAACCTGGAAAAAAAGGAGGAAAAAAGCGAAAGATCAGAGGGGAGGAGAGATTATGCCAATCCACAGAACATTCCCAGTCTTCCAAATTATATTGGGAGGATTGTCTTAATTGAATATTTAAGGAAGTACTGGTGTTTCTAATCTGTCACCTAAAAAATAAAAGTATTGGGAGTTGGCCCACTTTCCTGTTTATGACGACTATATAAAGAGGCAAGCAGATGTACTTCTGTAGTTTGAAGGGGTTCCAACTTGTTTATGCAAGAGGAAACACATCCTGCTAGGGAACACTTACAGGAAAAGCCACCATAAGAGCAACAATCCTGCTTAGCCCATGGAGATGAGATCCTTACAGAGAGCCAGACGGTAAAAATAAATAGCAAGCTCAAAATGTGTATTTCACCTTGAGTAATTTCTTGAACAATCCAAATTACAAATCAATTTGACACAGTAAAACAATCCTTGCAGCTGGGCCCTTTCAGTCTTGCATGCTACGGTCCTATGTGGCACTTTAGCCTACCTAAATGTCAAGGTGTTTGAAAATATTATTATTTCAGATTCCCTAAGGGTGTGACCTGAACTCCCTGGGAGCATCTTGCACACTCAATACCACATTATGGGTTAACTATTTCATCTGGCGTGTTAACAGGACTGTCTGTTATTGTCAGACTAAAATGTTGGAGGATATGATGGTGCAACACTTCAAAACCCAACCAAATTCCCCAAAAGGAGAAGTCTGGGCGGTTCTGCTGCTGCAACATCCGAACATGGCACTTCCAGATATATACAAGTACAGACAGTTTCTAGTTCATTTGCTATGGCAACTCATGTCGTCACCATAAAACAAGCTGACAGAAACCACACAACAATGTAAAGTGCCTTCCTGCATGGATGGGTTAAGCCAACCTTCCCAAGCCGTTGCCCTCCAGACATTTTGGATTTCAACTCCCACCAGCCCCAGCCAACATGGCTATGGTCAGGAATGCTGGGCTAGGCTAACATTTTTGAACTGTGTTCCGGAGAACCCTGGGTTTCTCAACAATATGATCAGCCATGGTGGTCAGGATTTCCTGAAGGGCACCTTACCTGCAGTATCTTAACATGCAATGTACAAAGATGAACAAAGTTTACACAGAATAAAAGGGAGACCCAACAGACCTGAATCAGGCCCCTCATAAACTGAGTTGTGTGTCATATAACATGCCCCAGAATCCTCTGTAACATGCACTGGTTCCTCAGGAAACAAGCTGATGTGGTAAAAGCTCTGGGAAGAGAGGACTGATTTAACTCAAGGCGATTTAAATCATTAATCAGCAAGAAAAAAAGCTGAGTCAAATAACTGATTTAAATCAAGTTTCCCATCAATACTTCTTCACGTTTCCTAAACAATTACGCAAATCTGACTAATAAAATCATGTTAATTTAGAGCAAAATAGAATGTTATTTACACATATTCTTAAATGGGGCCTTGCATCTCCTTGCTGCATTATATTATGTTTTGCATGCTTTCCTTTTTTACCCACAGAAAGGATGTCTTTAAAATATTTCCATGTAGGGTCTTTCTTATGGCTGGAAGTCATGACAGTTTGTGAAGTAAAATATGGGAATATGGGAACCTGCACACATTACACTTTTGTCTTCTATTCCAACTAGTGTTTCTCACTTTGATTTGGCCCAGCTCGATTCTTAAGAAAACAATCAAACTGGTTCATTTACATTTTTTAAAAAGCCTCCTTTAATTCAATGTATCTGGTAGAGGCATTGATTCAATTTAGAGACTACCTGTAGGACTAATTGTTTATATTCATATTATTTAACATTAGCTTAGTCAATCTTTAAGAGACTATTGTGACTTATATCATGAAATCTCATTTAAAATATTATTATTTAAAAATAACCTATCTTTATCCACTGGGTTAAAGCTGTGCTCCTTCTCACCAAGTCTCTCAAATTATGCAATTGTCAAAGAGGAAGTGAGCATCTTGGAATTACACAAGAGTTATCCAACAGAACAAAATCCAAACCTTTCTCGCTGGTAACAAAACCTCCCTACTTCCTGCAATTCAAAATTCCAACAGCAAGCCATTTCATTATTAATGCAAACAGCAAGAGTGATCTCAACAAAAAAAAATATTTCACATACACCTCAACATTCAGAAAGGTTATTGTTTGAGAACAAGCATTTAACTGTTTGCTGAATAATGCTGAATATTGTTGCGTGCAGGCATTTGCTATCTAACAAGGATTTGCCTTACTATGAGAATTTAGAGATTGAGAAAGATCACCTCAGTTAAAAATTGAGTCCCTTTTATGTGTACAGCAGGTCTGCAAGCTTAAGAACAAAAATTTACACTGTCAACAGATACTGGCATAAATATATTACATACAGAGGACTTCACCTACATCAGCTAGCAGCAAAACGGGTGTTTTATCTCCCATAATCAATCTCAATGTCATATCGTGAGAAATATGTTCAACTTTTTTTTAAAAAAAAGTTTAAACAAACAAAGCACATATTGCTGCTTCTGAAGAGGTAGTTCTAACTCCCTTGAATCCATGTCTGCCATAGGTTTTGCTCTTATGAATTACATTCACATGATGCCATTAAGGCTGCTACTGATTTAGAGGTTTATGCTAAAAAGCGTCATGCAAAAATACTGAACCCCAATAGTTAGGTATGCAAACTGGCCGACAGAGGCAATCTTATAGCCCAATGGCTAAAGCCTGAAGTATTTCCACAATTTGCTAATTCGTGTTGGAGGACCAGATTTTCCAAAAGAGATTCCCAATGGAATTTCATTTTCTTAGTAGGCTCCCACATCCTTGAGTTTGGGCTGAGTTGTTCATTTTTAGTCAATTACATGTCCCACTTACAGCCTGATATGAATTCTTGAAGATGCGATAGCTTTAAAATGACTACATAGAGAAGACAGGGTAACTGTTTTAAAACAATTGTCTCGTTTGCCTAAACCATAAAGGAGACAACAATGAACAGAAAAGAAGATTCATCTTCTGAAACATATTGTTAAATGGCTAGCTTAAAAAGCATGAACTGAAAATAGCTATGTTTCTGAAAAAAACTTTGGTCCCAAGTTGGACACAAGCATGAGACAATAATGCAGGGGGGGTTGTGTGTGTTTGCTTTCATCTGCTGTCATTGACAAATAGAAATCTGCAAGCTTTACAATCAGAGTAAACACAAACCATTTTAGGATTATGCAAATAATATGGAAAGCGGAGATGAGAACCCTACATATGAACTGCACATTGCTCAGGCATATGCCATGTTCTATACTTACTGTGTTTACAAGTAGCGTTTTTCTGAAGGGGGGTGATGCGACAATGAAAATTATATTTTTATCAGTAAAGGTGAAGCTATGGTGCTTATTCAGACGAAACAAAACACTGGCTGCATTCAGACAACACGATAGTCAATGGTGGGGTAATAATCAACTTTACAGTTGTTCATCTAGGGGGTACTCCCCACACAACATGGTAATACTTAATCAACCGTGGTGTAGATTAGGATCAGCGCTAAGTTGACTATGGCAGCATTCGGACGACATGATAGTCAATACAACTGACGATTGTTCCCACCCCCCAGTTCATTATTGTGTTGTCTGAATGCAGCCACTGACTCCATCCTAAAAATTAGGCAAAGAGGACGACCCTTATGTTTTATATTTAAAAGCCTAGGCAGCTTTTAGATTTAGAAGCAGAGGTTGTTGGAGAAAAAGTAAGTGCTTAATGGCTTGCTGCTTCCTAAACAGCAGCCGTCACCGCCAGTACAGTAAGCAGAAAGACTCAGGATTGGAACTCTGGTCCCATGTCTTCTGTGACAGGAATCCAGTTCTCCCTCCCCACATACAACTTACCCCAGCAATCCTGCCAAAATAAAAAAAAACAATCCCAGAATTCAAAGCAAGAGACAGGTATGCAGATAAAATTCCTTTTTCTGCATTTCATTTCTAGTGACCTAGTTTTCTTATAAATGCAACAAGGTTAATAAAGCAGAAAGATCTGTTTCAGTCTCTTACTGACTTGTTTTTGCTCTTTCTATGCCATTAGCAAGCCTCCTCTAAATTCATATTTAACTACCATGTCATACTATTATTTTAGATCATTCTGCAATGCATTAAGCTCTCGTCTGTTCTCCTGATGAGAGGCATTAGAAACATGTCAGAAGACAGCAGGTATAGGGGGGAAAAGGTTTCCTACTCTAGCAGATCTAGTTTGATGTGAGACCAGCTTATTAAGCCAAAGCTTTAACGTTTCATCATTTCCTCATTAATCATTGGTAACCATAGCAGTGGAGCAGGATAAGCAGTCATTCCCCACCTGCAACACATTGCAGTAAACATATGCTCCCTAGAAAACAAATATGAAATATTGGCTCTTCATGTGCCAAGATATGTGTACTAAAATGAGCATATACCAACCCTCTGTGCTCAGGACTCATCAACATCAGTTTCTATTGCTACTGAATATGATCTAGTCAATCTGATAGGAAATTAAGCCGAAGGCCAGGAGGGGAGCTATATGCAGATTCTGATGCCAACATTATAAGCATGGAAAAACTCACACATGTTGGGATACAATTAAACATTTTTAAACACTAGCATGAGGACTACTTACAGTGCCTGGATTTTTCTTGCCTTAAAAACTGAGTTTTATCAAAAACAAAGTAATGAAGAGCAACTAGAGGTTGAGTTGAAATGGCATAACAATCTTTAACATGTGCTTGACATGTTTCTGAGAAAATTCAGCTCTACAATCTCTCACCCAGTCTACTGAAGACTCAACTCAAAAGAAGCAGCAACAATCCTTAAAATTCAGAAGCTATAAAGGCTGATTTGCTGACAACTTGCAAAGGAATATATGAGGCAGAGGGTCTTTGCCATCACCTGCAAAGATGCCAAGGATTTACCCTGGGACCCTCTATAATGTAGGGTCTACATGCAAAGCAGGGTGCTCTGCCACTGAGTTACACCCCCTCCCCATAGATGGCAATGGCTCAAGATAATTGCACAACGTTAGTAATTGATTTTAGACAACTCTATCACAATATACATTTCTCCAGTCTTGTCACTGCAAACTGGAACACAGTTTTGAATGGGAGCATCAGATTCCTGCCCTGCTGCCGTAATATTCAACAAGTAATGGAGGAACAAAAACTGACATCTAGATATTTCAATCTGTTAATTTTACTTCAAATCCCTCACTTGTGGTACCAATTACAACCTCTCCAACATCTGTTTTAACAAATGCTTTAAAGAACAACCACACTTCCTCTCTTGTACAGATGTTCTTTATCTTCAAACTTTATCCCTTTTCATCCCAAAGTCACTATTCTGAGCTACTGAAGAGCGCTACAGTTAAGATAAAGTGTCTGCTGCCCATGCAACTTGAGCACTGATTAGTGTAAGAATAAGTACATTTACAAGATGTAAAGTCAATGGAGAGGGGACCTCACATTTGAGATATGTTTGCTTTGATTACCAAGGCTCCTCTACGTATTTTAGAAAGGAAAGCTGAATTAATTCTACAAGTACAAAAAGATCTGATATATGATGGCGGTAATTTCACAAACACGGGTAGGAAAGCATGGTGCTGTGGCATGAAATGAAAGGAGTCTTCTGAGATCAGGAACTATGGCAAACAAAAGGAACTGAGCCTTGTGAGGTTATCCTCGACCACTTGCTGCTGCTGCCCCTGTCTCGCCTTTACTATTTAGGCACCACAGCCCAGCAACCTGGCCTCCAGATAACTTCTCTGTTCTGCTGCTACCGGTACCTTCTCAGGTACACCCACAGACCACACCAGTAGATGGAATTAACAAGAATGTATTAATAAAAAATGGTGTTGTCAACAAGCTTAATGGGTACTTCAGTTCAATTGAGTATCAGTTACAAGGTTTCAATGCTTAGTGTTTTCTGTCAGAACTCTTATACTTTAACAAACTGTTCCTTATTTAATCTATGCTCTAAAATCTTATCTCAATCTCTCAATCAAACACTCTTCTCATCTAATAATCCTGCTTCAGACTCTCACTCTCTCTCTCTCTCTCTCAATACTCTCAATTCTCTCAATTCTCCCCCCAATCAACCCGTCAGCTCTCTCTGTCAGACACATATATACACTCCACTCGCTCTCTAACTCCTCCCACTCTTACACAACCAACCAATCCAGGCACTCTAAACAACTAGCCAATCAGCATTCACTTTTCATTCAGGCACACAGCCAGCCAATCCAGGCAATCCATACTTACCTAGACCTTTAACCACAAACAGTAAGAACATTTCGGCCTAGTTATTTACTTTACCTGTTATTATTCTTACTTCTTTTTAAAGATATAAACAAATGCATATCACAAACAATAGACTTTGCAATATATTTACAACTACAAACAGTAGAACATCACAAGCCTAAATTCCCCAAGGTAAAATACTACACAAAAATCCCCAGGAGATCCTTCTGCCAACTTAAACCCAATAAAAGGAATAGGGTTGGGCTCACAATCTTGGCAGACTGTAAACAGTACAAGTAAGTCATCTTAAATGGTCAGGTACGGTTCTTAATGCATCATTTACTTTACTGGTAATACTGCAAGTATACATTTGGATAAGTAACTCTTAAATTGTTAATAGTGCTTTGTTTGAAAAACGTTCAGTGTTGCAAATATTAAGCATACCTGACTGGTTAAAGAAAACACATGAGTAATTAATTATATGGCCCAACTTTCTTCAACAAAGATAAAATCTGCAATAAGCACTTTGACCCTAGAGAAATAAACATATAGCTGTGAAGGCTTAAATCTCTTCCCCATAAACCCTTAACATCAGCTTACTTCTTACCAGTCCAAAATACAAAGAGAATAACCTTCCCTTGCTCTTCCTTTCCAACTGATTTATCATATAAGAACACAAGAAGAGCCATGCTAGATCAAGACCAAAGGTCCACCTAGTCAGACATTGGCTCAATTCGGACGACACAATAAACAACCGGTATGGGGGAAACAATCGTCAGTTGTTTTGACTATTGTGTCATCCGAATGCTGCCATAGTCAACTCAGCGCTGATCCTAATCCACACCACAGTTGATTATTTATTACCATGTTGTGTGGGGAGTACCCCCTAGTTGCCAACCAGCTTCCTGTGGGAAACCCACAATCAGTGCAATAGCACCCTCCCCAGTTGAGTTCGCCAGCAACATACTGGCTCTCAACATACTGGGCATCTAGCACTTGGGTTATGTGCAGACATGGTCATGTTTTAGAGTTGGCTGTGAGTTGGCCCTTCCTTTTGAGCACAATGAAATTCTGCAGTGCATCAACATTACTAGAACCAGGGTATCTGAAGGACCACCTTCTCCCATACAAATCTGCCTGTCAATTAAGATCATAACCCAAGTCACGTCACAAATGCTCCCATCAACAGAGGTCATGTCAGTGGCTACCAGAGAAAAGATTTCCTTTATCATAGTGCCCCAGCTGTAGAATTCCCTCCCCATACAAATTTATTTGGCTCCTTCTTCAATGGAGCACCCATCAAAGTCCAGCGAGTTCTCCAATTTTTTTAATACCAACTGAATTTTAGTAGCTCTGTTTTTTAGCCCACAATGGTGCTCTTCTCCTACATAATTTAATTTGAAACCTTAATATTTGGATCTTTCATTTATTCTAATTATTGTGGGTGTTTTATATTATCTTAACTGTTCATAAGTTGCTTGGTGGGATAGAATGTTTTTGAAAACAATAAATAAATGAAATACTCCTAGCTCTGTCAAATAACCCTGCAGCCAAATATTGTATAAGTTATTCTACTTCCAGTAGCCCAAATATAAACTCAAAATACAAATATTTTGAGCGCTATTTGTAAAAGAAAACTAAAAACTCTGACGAAACATAATGGCTGTAAATGCCAGCAAAAGCTGTAAATTCACAATTTATAATTCATGCTTCAATGGCTCTGACTGAAAAAGGCCAACATAGTTGGCCTTTCTCAATCAAAGCCATTACAGCATGAATGATTTGTTTTTATTATCATGATTACTGCCATTACTATTATTAAAAGTATTTCTTTCTATCAAGTGAACAGCAGAGTGTAAAGCTAATCATGCTACTGTGAACTCCACAGCCAATTCTCCAGTTCAAAATGCTTCCATGTCCAAGACTAGTGAATAAACTGAGAGTCCATCTTGACACCCTTGGGACTGAACACACACACACACACACACACACACACACTTTCTCTGTGCTCTGAACCACTTATCTCCTGCTAATCTCTAGCAGTATTCATTACATTTACTACAATCTGTTGAGTTTATCAATTTCAGGAACATGTGCAAGGCCCGTTTCCAATTTCCTGCAAGGTTCAAGATGCCACATAACAACTAAGGGTGCTAATACATGAATGCAAGCTTTAGTGGATGGGGGAATGGATCACTTCATGCTTTTTACGGCCTAGTTATGAAATGCTCATCCCAGGGCACTGCCTGCAGCTCAGCCTTGACACTGTGGTACTGTTTAAAAGAATGTGCATCAGTTTCCTCCAGAATATTACTTGGGAAGTCTTGGTGCTCAGTAGTGATGTCCGAAGGGCATGGTGTTTGGCTGCTGTCGTTTTCAGCACAACCATGCACATTAAGCATCTAATTCTTCTCAAGCAGGAGAAGATTCCATCCTTTAGACACATGATTAAACTCCCATTTTAATTGGTTTAAGGCTTCTGCTAGCATTATTTTAATTTCATTGCCGTTGCTTTTTAAATTGAATTATGGGATGGGGGGTGAAGCAATGAGGAAAAGGGAAAGCTAATTACATTATAAGAGATTAAGACAGTGCCCAGCAATTCTCAAAATGAATACTTGCGGTTTTTTCAATCATCGGATACCAAAAGCCAGATAAAAGATGCTCCAGCCACATTCTGACCAGTCGCACCTTCTGCCCACATACACTGGAATGCTTCCTATAGAACTGTTACATTGATTCCCTCCAAGGACAGCACTCATACCCACTGCACGTTAACATACAAACGAGACAAGCAGGTTGTGCCATTCATGAAACACGGATAAGGCAAAGCTAACACCATTTCAACTCATACTTTACACAAATTTTCCTCCCTCTCTCACCTGACTGCTTTTAAAATCTAAGAATAGTGAAATTCTAATTTGTCCTCCTTGGTGGCCCCTTGGTTCAGCAAGCTATTGATCTTGCTGAACTCAAGAGTAGCTCCTTCTGAGGCAAGGCTCAAAAACAGAACTGTCTCTTCCTGCTTAAGGTTTCTATATCATGAGTTTATACAGCACACAAAAATGTATTCCTCTCCATCATTACCACATATGACCTGGGCATTTGCTTTGGTATACTCAAACAGGCTTGTTTTGAGAAGGAAATTTAACAGCATCAAGAGATCTCAACCCAATCTTCACCCCAAAAAACGGTAATAGGATAACCCTACCATCTGATGACAACCCATGTAAATAAGATCAAATGGGACGGGTTTCAAAGCTACTCCTGTTCAGTTCACTCAGTGAACTCTAGTTCCATGAAGGAGACCTAGGTTTTCTAACAAAGTTTTTTGCGCTCTATAAAATCTATAATACCTAGGATTCTTTGGGGAAAATCATGACATGTAATCTGGTTTTCTGTTGGTTTACATTTGCGGTGGGCACATGGGGTCTTACAACTGAGCATTCTAGAACAGAATGGGGATTCTGGGTGCAACTCCCTACACTATTCTTCCTCAAACTGGTGCCCTGGGGTTGGTGGGAGTAGAAGTCCAAAACCAAGGCTGCAGGAAGCTCAGCATCTGGTACATATATATCCAGCCTCTCTAAGCAGCAGTACAGAGTTGAGTGTTCCAAACAAATCAAAGGTTAAATGGGTTTATTTTTAAGTCAACAGACATACAAGATAATTCAAATCATATTTTAAAAACAAAACCTCAAACAAGTGTAGTGGGCGATATTGACATGTGATGCTCAAATGAGCCATTTAATGAAATGATTATTAATATGTTCAATTTCAAGATGAACTCAATAAATATGCAATTATCAAGCATCATTTGTCCTTCCTGCTCTTCCAGCCGGCATCACTAAGATACAATATTAGCTTTCCAGGCCTTCCTTTTCATCAGTGTTACATCCGCTCTCTGCCTCGTGCTTGGAGCACATCCCAGACATGACAGATGCAATAAGCATGAAGATTCAACTTGAAAAATCCAATGATGTTTGAAAAGGCAGCTCATCAGAAGACAGAACAATCCCCAATGTGATACATACAAAGAAAAACGAAGGCTGATTACAGCTATCTGACTTCAAGTCTGCAGACTGCTGTTAAAATGTCACGATGGCCGGAAACCAAACATGCAGCCGTTTGTGTATGAGACAGGAGGAGGTCTTGAACCTTATTGTCAAATGCCTGCCCTAATCTTTCACTACTGTAAACACCACCTTTAGGAAACAGGAGCACCAACAGTTGCAAATTAATGTCTGCAAACTATGGCAACCTGTGTTTTACATCACAAATGTAAAGAAACAAACACCATCTATGTCCACATAATTTATTTACTGTTTTTCTTTCAACAGAAGTAACATTTAGGACATTGACCTGCTTATTACCAATGGCCTTTACTTGGTCAGTTTCCAACAGCCCCATATTTCACCTCTAACCACCTCTGTTTGTATTCTGTCTGCAAAATCTCACCGGACCAAATTTATTTGTCACATACAGACATACAAACGCACACAGAGCAGAGTGATCATCCCTTAGCATGCAGCCTAAAGTGGGGAAAGCAGCCTAAGGAAAATAAGATGTTGTAGGGGGTTTCTTGTGCCACCATTAGAGGGGCATGCAATGCCCCACAACGCTTGGATACCACACAGCTGCCACAGGAGCGGTTAGGGGAATCAGGACTGAGCTGTGCACAGGTGCCATGTGGGTCACAACTGAAGAATACTCTTCGTGTGGAAGGGGTCTTAAAAAGCACATCCCCATAAGGTTACCACAGTATTTCTGGGCCAATTAGAGAATGAGCTATGAACAAAAAGCAAACAAGTGTGGCTATTAGCATTGTTTGTATATGCACAGTAGCCTTAACTCAGTTTTTGCAAAATAACTAATTATGATAAGCAACTACTACACTAGCCAGTTTTATTTCTATTTCTAGGCAGCTTGTAGCTAATTCTGTTGTCATTTTCTCCAGCTTTGCCACAACAATGTACAACTTTGGCATCTATTGTCTTAAGATTTGTAAGAGAAGCTTATTAGCATTAGTTATTGTTTATTAAGCACCATCAATGATGAGGCATTTTATACAGTAAAGCAAGACAGGCTCCCTACTCCGAGGACCTTTCAAATGAAATGCTGGCAGGTGGGAAACAGGAAGAAGAGAGGGAAGGAAAAGGAAGGAAGTCTGAGGCACCGCTGTGACACCTCTGTGGAAAGCAGCATATAAATGTGCGTAATAAAATCAATAAAGTTAGCAGGGGAAGAATATGAACAAATGTAACATACTGAGGCTTTCCAACACAACCATATGCATGCTTATTTGGAAGTAAGCCCCACTGAAATTTACAGGGCTGACAGCCTAGTAGTTATAGCCTTAGTCATCCTTATCTTCCCCCACCCCACCCAGGGTATGCTCCACACCATGCCCAAGAGAGGCATTATGGTCAGATGACACACACACTGTATGGAACTGACTAATGGCTCCCTCCTGTACACAATCTGATGAACAAAAGGGCTATATTCCATCCCACACAGAATTGCCCATATTATTCCTCAGATGTGAAACGTGCAGTGCTGGACGCTTCCTAAACCACCTGTGACACACAAGAAGCATATGCATAAAATGCAGAGGAAAGAGGTCAGGTTGGTTCTAGCGGGGAGGGTGAAGGGAGAGAAGAGGAAGGATCCCAGTTCGCGTCTCACAGCCGTCCATCCTCCCTCCAAAAGATGCCCTCTTTCCTTCCTCTTTTGTGAAAAACAGTCAGCTGCCTAGCCCACCTTCGCAACAGGATGTGTTGCACATGGACTGAAGGCATTATAACATGCTCCTCTCTCCCTAACCCTCCCATGGGGGGAAAGGTTCTGCTTTATTGTTCAATTAAACATTTGAAAGATATTTTTAATTTTAAAAAAACGAAGAAAAAGGAATTAAGTCCTCCCCTATTGCAAACCTCTTCAGGGCCACTTAACCGTATGTGACAGCCTCCTTTTTAGCAGGGCTCTGAGACCAACAGGAAACAAGCACCATCAAGTCATTTCCAGTGCTCCTTTCCCTAAAATCTGCTTTCACTTCCCTTCTGCCATCGTCATTTCCCTGTGTCCAGCTCTTTGCTAATTAAAAATCTATAAAAATCACACACTCTCCTACATACATACACACACACACGCCCAGCTTCCCCAAGCAGATAGCCCATTTCCCCTGAGCTTTCATTTTCCGTATGCAACATCTGCCATCTCTCTCCCTCTCTCATATCACTGTGAGACACGCCACCCACTCCACTCCCACAGCCCCACATGTACCACCCACTCCACTCGCACAGTCCCACATGTACCGCCGCCGCCCTCCCTTCCTCCACTCACTCCAATTTTCACCCAAGCACCTGCACTCAGCTCCAAAGCCAGCCTGTCATAAACTGCATGTGGCTCTCACCACACCCTGCCTTCCTCCATTACCTGCATCCCATGAGTAGCACCACCCAAGTCCTTCCTCTCTCATCAACACCCAATTCCAAACTCCATCCTGCTGACGAATACTCCTCCCTGACAAAGCACATAATCCCCCTCTTTTATCTGCATCTGGGGGGTCTCACACACACACACCCTTGCCATGCTACCCACAACCCACTGTCAGTTTCTGGATCCCCTGGACGTAATGTATGTGGTTTGTCACATGTTTCCTCTATGATCGCTGAGTTCCCCCAACTCAATTCATCACAGGCACTCCAAACCACCCTTTACATCTCTCCCCCATGGTCACCCCATATGCACCCCCCAAGCCCACCCTTCCTAGTTCCCCCAAACTTCACGTGCCCCCCACCACGACATCTTGAACAACTTGTACTAAACCGCTCATCCTACACCCCACCCACATTTGGGGCGGGGGAACCCCGCCAACCCCAAATTCTACGCCTTCTCTCCTCCACCCCAATTCCACACACACCTCTCCTCTCCACCTTAAAAACAAATACACGTTTCCCTTTATTCGATGTTTTTGCATCGCCTGCTTTGAGAGCTCTTTTTGCGGAGCCGAAATGCAGAATTAATTGAAAACGACCACTTATAAGCCATCTCTCTCTCTCTCTCCCCCACACATACCCATATTTAAAACCTGACCTGCCAACCTCACCCTCTCATCTGCATTATATACATATAAAGAAAGAGAGAGAGAGAGAAGCAGAGCATGTTTCTGAAAGCGAGACATGCAGATTCTTCTATATTATGCCTCTGTCGTCTGGGGGCTGTTTTGGGTGGGGGTGCATTTTAAGGCGCCTGCTTGCATTCCCCCCCCCCCAAAAAAAACATACTTTATGACTTCTCAGGAGCATGTATCACCGTACATGTTACCTCTTTGAGCAAGGAGGTGGGATGAAAGCTCACCACCATGATAACGGAAGGGAAACGCGTGAGAATAAATAAGTAGGAATGAGAAAACGAAATGTATTTTAAAAAAGGCAAGGCAGGGGCAAGGCAGGGGCGACGCGCCTACCGGCAGTAACCGGGAAGAGATGGTCCCGAGCCCACGCAGCCCAAACATTAAGCGCCCCCACCCCCAGACAGACACCGCCCCATGCCTCCCTCCCCCTCCCCCTCCCCCTCCCCCCATTTGCCCCCAGCCCCCTCCCCACAACCCCTTTTCCCCACCTGCTCCCAGGCCCCACCCCAGCCTCGGCCGAGCGCCCGCGGAAGGCCCCCTCTCCCAGGCGCATTCACATGTAAATCATTAGCACGTTACCTCAGCTCACCCGCCGCCCCGCGCGCCTCTGCTTTCCCCTCAGCCCCGCGGAGCCGCCGCCGCCGCCGCTCCTCCTGCCGCCGCCGCTCCTCCTGCCACCGCCGCTGCCGCCGCCCGATTCTGACTGACTGGCTGACACGCGCGCCGCCCGGCCGCCAGGGGGCGGGGGCGGAGCCGGGAAGGCCCAATCCCCGCCCACCCGGGGACCGCGCCCCTACGCTCTCCTGCATTTCCTCCTCCTCCTCGCCCCACCCCCATTCCCTCTCCACCCTCGAGACAGAGGGATCGAAAGAGGAGGGATAGGAAGCAGGGGGAGGTGAGGGCGGAGAAAACAGCCAATCCCATCCCAGCGCGGGACTGAAGGTAGCCAACCCGCTCTCCGAAAGGAAGAGAAAGGGGAGGGGCCCCGTAGCGGCGCGAGAGGCGATAGGTGTGCAGGCTGCGGAGGGGCGGGGCGGAGCCGTTTCCCTCAGGAGCCTTTTTCTGCCTCGCGGGCGACACCTGCGTGAGGCGATTCTGAGGGAGCGCGCGGGCGCTTCGTTTGGCGGCACCTGCTCCCCCTTTGCACGCGCAGCCACCCGAGTCGTTCATCCTCACGTTCACTTCAGTGTTACATTTGTTTCTATCTGTACCGCCCGCTAGCCGAAGTGGCGGGTCACAACCATTCACAAGACGAAATACATCGTAAACATTCACATATGCAAAATGTAAAAGCAATTTAAACGGCTCAAAACTATTTCAATAAAATACTAGACCTGTTCAACAGCTGCCATAAAAGTCTGGGGGGCAGAGAGCAGTCTTAAGCAGTCTCTGAGGAGCCTGGGTTTGTTTTGTTTTGTTTTTGTAGCTTTTTGAAGTGTTGAAGTGGTTTTTAAATGTACAGATTGTGTGTATGTTGTATGATTTTGCTGTTTTAATTTTTGTATATTGTTTTTAATTGTTTTTAATCCTATGTAAACCGCCCAGAGAGCTTCGGCTATGGGGCGGTATACAAATGTAATAAATAAATAAATAAATTAAGGTGGCACCGAAAAAAGGGCAGTACTGGTGCCAGGCGGGCCTCTATATAAGTAGAATAAAGCAGTGTATATATAATACATATTTATAAAGAGATAGGTGTAAAGCAGCACAATGTCAAAGCAACAATATCAGTAAATCCAGGGATACCCTCCTTTATGAAGCAAAGGCTAAATCTTTGAAAGAAAAGTGCATTCCATTTGTTGCTGAGCCTAAATATCACCACATAATGAAAGAAACCATTAAATTCTCCACCATGCAGGGCATTCAGAAAACCTCCCAATTTGCATAAATTGTTAAGTCTTAGCTGCACTTCAACAACAACTTGGTTGTGCTTATTAAGTGCAACCCTAATAACAAAAATGTTATACAAATACCACATCAGAAAAGTAGCAGTGTTACAACAGATAACATCCCAAAAGTCGGCTGTCATTAAAGGCTTTGGGAGCTGGAGGAAAATGAAAGTTTGCACCTTGGTCCTACATCCAAGATGGTGCCAGGCAGCCATGTTTGAAGATGACATTCCACTGTGGGAGCAAAAAACATAGAAACAGCTCTGCCAGGGAAGCAGCCCCTCACCTCCGAAGATGGAGAGACTCAAAACAAGTTGTGAGGTGATGATTTTACTATATGGCCATCGTTGTAGAGGAAAAAGCGATCCATTGAAGATCTTGGGCTTGGACAGCCCTTATTTCTATACTGTTGGCTATTGATATTTTTATTTGCAGACTGACAAGAGAGCAACCATTTGTGGCTATCCCATAGTGTCTATCAGCAGCCTGGTTTCGAAAAGGGAGGTCATGTAAACCTATGGAATACATGGGAGTTATTTTATACGAAGTCAGAGTGTTGGTCTTCTTAGCCCAGTATGGTCAACTACAGCTTTCCCCAACCTGGAGCCCTCCAGATGTGTTGGACTACAACATCCATCATTCCCAGCCAGCTATGACTGACTGGCATCAGCTCTCCAAAATCTGGGGCAAAGCTCCTAGCCAGCCCTGCTACCAAAGATCCTTTTTTAAAAACTAGAGATGCTGGAGGTTGAACATAGACCATTCTATAGGCACAAGGGCATATGAAGAGGTGGCTGGATCAGACCCAAGGCCTCAGCAAGCTGTTTGCACAGAGGCCAAGCAGTTACCTCAATAGGAATCCCACAAGTAGGATATGAGTCCCATCCGTTCAGGTGAGATTTCCTTTTGGTTTGGTTTTAAACCTTTTGCACTTGAGTCAAAGGCAGGTACGAATTACTCTTGTAGAGGTTTGCTGCCCAGCAATTCAACAAAATATCAACACACCAGCATCAAGGATGAATTTGGCTTAATCAGTTGGCAGGAGAGCGGAGGTTCAGCCTTGAATTTTCTCACTACTAAAAATGTTCTAAATGGTGGGAAGGGGACCAGGTTTCAGTTGGTTTGGTGAGATCAGCAGTTTAGGGCTCAATCCTACTATACATGCTAATACAGGGGAAAAAAGTCTGGTGCTAAAGGTAGCAGTTCTATACTTGTAAGTAAAAGTTTGCTCATTTAGCAGGGAGCTGTTTGAACACACACATGGAATAGAACATTGTATTTATTACAAATAACACTAAATCTCCCCCCCCCCAAAAAACCCAGGCCCTAGATTTTGCAGCCAGGTAAAAACAGGTGTGTTTTGGATAACACCATCATGGTCCCTTGACTCAATGAGCTTCTGTATTCTTGGCAGGAGGCCAAATGCTGACATCTTATCCTAGCAGACAGCCATTTTTGTCTAACCCCAGAGAAAGCAATTTAATCGTGATTTTATGTGTCTGCCTCATTTAACCCGAGATAACAGGAGTGAACACAATTTGTGCCTAAAAAGGATCCAACTCTGACATGGACTACACCAGCTTTTGATATAAATTGGTGCAACCCCATTTGGAATATTACTGTGTACCGTTTCTGTCCGTTGCACCTCAAAAAAGGATATTGCAGAGCTGGGAAAGGTGCAGAAAAGGGCCACCAAAACGATCAAGGAGCTGGAGCAACTTCGTTTGAGAACAAGTTGCAATGATTTGGGACGTTAAGCTTAGAAAAAAGCTGAGTAAGGGGACATGATACTGTATCAAATTATGCAAGGTATGGAGGAAGTGGAGAGTGAGATGTTTTCTTCCTCGCTCATTATACCAGAACCTGGGGTCATCGCATGAAGCTGAATGGTGGGAGATTCAGGACAGTTTAAAGGAAGTACTTCTTCACATGGTGCATAATTTAACTATGGAATTCGCCACCATAAAATCTGGTGGTGGCCACCAACTTGGATGGCTGTAAAAAGGGTTTTAGACAAATTCATGTAGGATAAGGCTATCGAGGCATTATTCCTATGTACACCAGTTGGTCCAGAAAATGGGTCAAAGGGTGCTGTTGCACTCATGTCCTACTTGAGTGGGTTTCCCGTGGGCAGCTAGCTGGCCACTGTGTAAACGGAATGCTGGCCTAGATAGGTCTTTTTATGTTAAAAAAAGAAAGATATTTGGCTCGACCTGCTGTTACTGTCAGATTTTGTCCAGGAAGAGGAGCTATAGAATTAGAAAATGAAGAAAAGCCACAGAAGAACATGGATCTAGTTCTTCGAAATCCTA
Organism: Anniella stebbinsi; assembly: GCA_029215795.1. Taxonomy (NCBI): domain Eukaryota; kingdom Metazoa; phylum Chordata; class Lepidosauria; order Squamata; family Anniellidae; genus Anniella; species Anniella stebbinsi. The sequence continues at coordinate 22,682,400 of JARDYH010000010.1, forward strand.
TCGGAGCTTAGATCCACTTGTGATTAATGATTATTAGTCATAATATTTATATCATATACCAGTAAAATACTGTTCGTCATGATGGGAGGCTGTGGTTGTGGAGAGCCAGTATGGTGTAGTGGCTAAAGTGTTGGTCTGGGAGTCGGAAGATCTGGGTTCTAGTCCTCACTCGGCCATGGAAGCTGACTGGGTGACTTTGGGCCAGTCACAGACTCTCAGCCCAACCTGCCTCACAGGGTGGTTGTTGTGAGGATAAAATGGAGAGGAGGAGGAGGATTATGTATGCCGCCTTGGGTTCCTTGGGAGGAAAAAGGCGGGATATAAATGTAATGACTGAATAAGAATTCCTTGGGGTCCAGGAAGACATTTTGTTCTGTGGAAGCTGAGCCTTGGGGCAGTTTCACACACAAACATACACTGCATCCCTCATTCTGTGTCCCTTCCACAGAATTCAAAGAGACCCATTGACAAGGGAGACACCCTATTTGCCTGGTCCTTCCCTGAGTTCTCTTTCTTGGTCACAATACTGTGTGACAAAGAGACGGAACTCAGGAACTGGCTTTCCTGTTATACATCAAGTCAAGATACACACCAAGGAATGATGATGCCAATGGGCACTGATTCGATTTAACTGCATTTTCTTTGCATTTTTTTCGCCTTTTATATCCATGTTCTGTACTTAGCCTGAAAAGGCGGGATTCTAATTGCTATATTGGGGGGGGGGGGCACTAATAAAAAAAACTGCAATTAGCTAAAGAAACAGATGGGTCCTTCTTTGTTGTTTGACCTTATGTGATGGAACAGATGATTAACTCAGATGAGGCTAGCCGGAGAGTAAGGAACACAAAACAAACATGGGTAGTGATAAAATATCTCAGTACCGACATTTTTCTCAGGTGATGAATAGCTTGATGAATTTGAGGTATGTGTACATTTAACATGAAGACCATCATTTCTGTAATATATCAGACTTCTGTCAAATTTAATAGGTTTTATCCAGCCTGTTCAGAAATCTCGACATTTCACTACTTCTTACCGGCTGCCAAAAATTCATAGAACCCAAATGGAGAAAGTGGCAGAAAAAAAATCAGTATCAGATACATATTTATTCTCCAGATTTTCTCTCAGACACACACATATATGCCTTTTGCATTTCTGGGGGTCAGACTAGAAATTGCCATGACCATTAATTAGGAGAGGAGGAAGAAGAGGGAATCTGAATGGGAGACAGAGAATGACTTTAAGATGCATAATGTCATCCCATCTCGTCTTCAAAGCTAAGCAGGTCTGGAGCTGGGATGGAAGACCACCTGAGAAAACCCACCTGCTGTCTAGATGACGTGTCTTAGCCAATTGGAAGAAGGGCTGGATAACAAATGTGATCTCCCTCCCAAGTAAACCCCATCTCCTAAAGCAGCCTTCCTGATCTGGTGCCCTCCAGATTTGTTGGACTACAGCACCCAGCATCCCCCACCTAATGTAGTCCGATATATCTGCAGGGCACCAGATCTGGGAAGGCTTATTTAGGAGAGGGGAGTTATATCCTAACACTTATCCACCTGCTCTCCTTCTCTTCCCAAGAACCTGGCAGGCATCTTTTTTGACCTCTGCATTTCTGCAGAACAGCACCATTATTTACAACAGTGCATAACTGAAAAGTCAGAACAGCGATTCAATTTTAACTGCGAGGAGAAGGAGTCCTAGAAAATGGGAGGAGAACTGTTGCCTTCACAGTCGCTATTAGTGACTGTTTCATCCTGTTAAGGATTTATGGTTACCAGTAATCACAGGTTCATACACATATGCAGACAGTCATATACTCTAACGCTGGAAGAAAGCTTGCTTAAAGCCATTATTCTCTGAACCAAAGGTCAATCTAACCTAGCATCCTGTTTCCAATAGGGATGGCCAGCCACATACTGCTGGGAAGATTACCCAGAGCAGGGCAAGAAGTCAATAGCCTTACTGTGTTTCCCCCTCAGAATCAGGACATCAGAGTTATACTTCCTCTAAACATGGCCATCATGGCTACTAACCATTAATAGGCCTACACCTTCATGACTTTGTCTAATTCCCTTTCAAAATCACATAAGGCTTAGATTCTAAGCCATATATATATATATATATATATATATATAAAATCTCACTGTGTGCTATCCTACTTTATCACCCAAGTTACTGAAAAAATATCCATTCTGGCATGATGTAATGCTGTAGTATACCATTTTTGGAATAAGAACATAAGAAGAGCCATGCTGGATCAGACAAGAGTCCATCTAGTCCAGCACTCTGTTCACATGGTGGTCAACCAGCTGTCAACCTGGGACCCACAAGCAGGGCATGGTGCAACAGCACCCCCCCACTCATGTTCCCCAGCCACTGGTTTATAGGCTTACCACTGACATCTATTTCAAATCAAGGAATCACCAAGTGTTTTAAATTAAAAATTATGAAGGGCCAAATACTCAAAATGGATTTTCATTTGCCCTAAGTGAGGGATGGGGAAATGTAGTCTTCCACATGTTATTGGACTGCAATACCCATCATTCCTCATGATTAGCTATGCTGGCTATGGCCTATGGGAGCTGCAGTCCAACCACACTTGTTCTCCACCCCAGCCCTAAGATGTTAATTTATTCTATGATGGAAAACATCTCCATGATCACAACAGCATGATTTATGCAACACATCTGCAAACAAAATCCATCTGTAGCATCCCATCTACAAATCTCTCTCTCTCTCTCTCTCTCTTTGTTATGTGATGCTGAGTATCAGTTTACACTTCTGGAGACTGCTGCAATAACAAATACTTACCAATCACTTTAAAAAAGAAAAATCCAGGTTGAAAGCAGACAATTCACCCACCTCCTCCCAGAATCGCCATGTGGAAGTCACACCAAGGATCTGATGCATCTCTGGAATTAGTCACTCACCTGAGGCTCGTAAAAATGCCTAGCTTGCTAGATCCACCATTCTGCAAGCAACACAAAACGGTAAGAAAGTAGGACAAATTTTTGTGTGTGTATATGAGGCTCAGAGAGTACTGGTTACGTACCAATAGGAATAAAATAAAATCGACTAAAGTATTCATGTGGCTCCACCGACACAGCAGTTATGATGGGCTGGCGGGGTGGGGTGGGATTGGGGGAAGCAGGGATCAAAGTGGCACACCTACATTTCAACACAATTGAAAGTTTCACAGCATAACTAGATCTGTAGGCATTAGTACTAGTAATGTCCACTACTGGAACTGGCATATTTATTTTCTTATTTGATGGATGCTAAACCTACAGTGATTATTTTTAAACTTTCTTTCATGATCATCTTCGCACACAAAGCATACACAGTTTAATACAACAGCATCCGTTTTTTTCTTTTGCTTGCTTTGGCACTGCTCTGTGTGACTCGATAGCTGGGATCCAGCAATTTGAAATCAGCTGATCTAAAGACGAGATACTGTCTTACCTGCTCAACGTTCGTGTGCTCTGGGATCAAGGCAGCTGCTAAGAACTTTTAACATTTCTCAGTAACCACTACAAACTCAGGCAATCTTGCACCAGTCACAGCATTCCTGTCTCACCTTTTCTAGCAGGTGGAGCAGCCGTCTCCGATGCAGGCTTGCGTTTTTCAAATGTCTTCTTCACATCTGCCACTTTAAGTGCCTTTTCTTCCACTGTTTTTTTTGCCCTCTTCCTTTGCTCTCTCAGCATGTGTTCGGCTTCTCCAGGAGCTTCTTGTCCGGTAGGTTCATTTGGGCTACCATCTTTGGTATCATGCGGAGGAGTTAGCAGTGTCACCACCATGACTGTCGTGGGCTTGGAGCTTTCTGCTGGCTGTACTTCGTTACAAGGGCTTTTCAAGCAACCTGCCTGGCTGTTTGAATCAAATCCTAGCTCATCACAGACACCAAGGTCTTCCCCGCTCTCGGGGGATTGGCTGTCGCTGTTTTCAGCCTCTCCAGAAGCCAAAGCAAGATTCAAAGCAGTAAACACCTTTATCTCAAGGCCCTCAGCCACCTTATCAGCCGCCTCCGTTGTTTCCTCTCCACCGGTCTGAGCAATGCAGCAACCGTTTGGAGCTCTGGCAGGCTGTTTCCAGTCCCTACCTTGACTGTTGGGCAGTGTAACCAGTTGTTCTCCCTTTTCTTGGTTGCTTTGTACTGGGGGACTATCCATCTCTCCATTTCTCGTGTCCTCGGAAGCATCCAGCCAGCTCAGGATGCTGGCCTTGTTTTCATCACTGGGGGAGTTCAACATCAGCTTGCTTACTTGCCTGTTCTCCACGCTGCTCTCAGAGTCCGACCGCATTATCTGTCTCTTCAGTGTCCCCTGGAAAGTGTTGATCATATCTGCACTCCCACCTGCAGCCTCCCTTTCGAAACTTTCCTGACGGCTGAAGTTATTTATTTGAACCGCCGGCCAAATCTGCTCCGTCATTTCCCTTTTCCTCTCAGATTCTGGAAAGTCAAATGGGTGGGATTCTCCCTCTCGGGTGGTGATGCTTCGTTCGGCTTCCTCCAGTCTGTACAAAAGAGCACTCACCTTCCTGCCTTCCGCTTCTTCCGAGCGCTGCCTTTGGAACACCTGCAAAGACATTTGGCTTCCCAGGCCCTGTTCGGAGTTTGACTCCGCCAACTGCCCTGCTGTGCCTTCCTCACCTGCTACTCTGCTCATTTGTAAGTTCCTTGTGGAGATGTGAACACCACAACCTCCATCCAGGGACCTGCTTCTCTCTGCAGCTTCGTGCTCCGTTTGCTTTTCTGATGACAAAAAATAGTCATTGCTTTTCATCTTGGAAGTCTTTCTGGGGTGAGGAGAGTCTTTCCTTTTTGTCATGCTTTCGCTGTTGAGAGAAAACCCGGAGTGGTGCCATGTGGCGGCTTCCATGATCAGCTGCGCAGCGCCTGAATCGCTTAGGTTAAGTCCTGTGCAGACAAAAAAAAAAAAACCCAACGAAATCTGTTCCCCAAACGCCAGTCAGTTCAGTACCTTCCACACCAGCTTTCCCTTCTATAATTGGTATTGTGGGGAAAGGGGACACACACACCAAAAAAGCAATAGCCTGGAAACCTCTTATCACGGGCTTACGAGCAGTGCTACTATTAACATTACAAAAATCAAGGTTGGACAACCCCCAAGGAAAGTCACAGCATCCATCTCAATATCAGAACAGGATACATAAATATTTTAAAAGAAAATGCACTACACAGATTTTCCCCACCTGAGCAGAAGTAACCACATCCAAAAGTCCAACGAATCCCAGTTTTGTAACTGCAAACCTCTTTGCTGGAAGGACGTATTACATTCTAACACGTTTGCCCCCTCCAGTTCCTTTCTCCTTCCCAGGAACAGGTTGCAAGAATCTTTTCTGGCAATTTCCAGTGATTTGCCTTTTGAGGCCAGCCTGGCGATGATGATTCACAGCTTTCCTTTTGCAGTCATTTATGGTCAAAATCGTTGTATCTCTGCTCATTGGAGAGTGGACCTTCTTCTGTGGCTCTTTGGAAATAATGAAAATCAGTGTCCTCCCCTTGCAGTGGATTTTTGTTTTGCTTTGCTTTTAAAGATGATCTCCCCAATCACAAATCCCTTTTACCCAAACACTCCTTCCTTAGACAGTGTGTGGCGCACAGCCTAATTTTGGGGCCTTGGGTTGGTTCCCAGTGTACATAGGAGAGGGAAAAAAGGCATCTAGGGCAAAGTAGTGGGGGAGGGAAGGAGGGAGAAAGAGATTTTGGCTGGGGATACTTTGCAGAAATATGTTATTGTTAAGTGAACTGCTGTGGCATCAGAAGCATTCAGCAGGTAAACAGAGGGCTTTGGGAATAAGATTCCTCACAGACACCACCCTTATTCAAAAATGCTGAGCATTTGTAAACATTGGGTTAAAGAGTCCCCCCTTTGGATCAAGGCTCTGGTAATAATAAACTCTGATAAATCCCCCTTAAATGAGGAGTGATTTTGATTAAAGATCCCAAAATCAGCTTCTACACAGCCCTGGCTGCTTGACATTTTCAGCTAAACAGGGAGAAACGGCTTCTGTCCAGCTCCCATCCCAAAGGCCTTCCTTCGCTCCTTGCCTTTTATGGCTTGTTAGGTGTGAGACCTCCCTCCTAACCTCTCTTCCAAGACTCCCTTGTAGGAATATAACAAAAAAAAAACACCGGTTGCCAAGTCTCCGGCGAGCTTCAGCGAGGGTGACAAGAGGTCTGCCCGTTCCCTGAGGAAGCAGGGCTGGTTCCCTGACCTCCAACCAGCACTGTCTCTTGAGTCTTGACTGGGCCACTCTTCCCTCCCCTATCCCAATACCTCTGCTTTTCAGTGGGGCTCAAAGGACACCTGTTTCTCTTGAACCTTTCCAAAGCCTTCCCCTGCTGTGCAATATAGTGCTAAAAGGATCAGGTTCAGAGCCGACTGCACACCCCAAACCAGAACGTTTTATTTCTATTTGGCAGGGTTGATGGTGGAGTGTTCTGTTCTGGAGAGTAGGAACAGAGAAAGGGGTCCCTCTTCCTTCCCTCTATTATGAGACCTCCCCTTATAGTAGGGCTGCACACAGTATGGTCCCTGGCCTGCAGGTGACCCACCAAACTGTTTCTGGTGGTCTGCCAGACACACCGCCCGCCCGCCCCACTGCTGCTGGCCAAAAAATATTCCAGTAGTACTGCCTGGGGTTTTATTTATTTATTACATTTCTATATCACCCATTAGCCAAAGCTCTCTGTGCAGTTTGCAAAACAAAACTTAAAACCATAAATACAATAGCATAATACGACATAATATCAAACCAAAAGTTTAAAACAGAATAATAAAAAGTAGTAACCAAGGTAAAAGCCAGCAGCTGTGCAAAGATCTAAAACCCCACTAACACGATTTTTAAAACTGAGGTGCTAAAAAGCCTGGGAAAATTAAAAAGTTCTTCACCTGATGCCAAAAACACCACAATATAGGTGCCAGGTGAGCCTCTCTGGGGTTAATTATTTTAATTATTTGATTGGTGGACCCCAATCTGACAGCTCTAATGCAACATGGTCTCCTTCAAGAGAGCAGAGTAAGGGGAACTTCTCAGACGGCAGCTAGCCATAAAGTTGCCCTCCTCTCTCTCTGACTGGGGAGCATTGCAGTCCATGCTCATTCTCCCAGATCCTCTTTGGCCTCTCACCAGAAGCTGCCAAGGAAAGAGCCAATTAGTGGCAATAACATGTACAGTGAGAACCCCTCACCCACAAGGCCTCACTGATGGACGCTCCCCCCCCCCATCCCAACCCTTCAATGGTGTCAGCCATCAACAGTAATGACTTCTTGTCACCACCCCCCAGAGCTGAGCTTGAACCCCTGACCTAGAAATGAATGGCTCTGTTTATTCCCCTCATTATCCATGTTCCATCTATCTTCACCACAGGGGAGCCGATGAGTTAAAGCCGCATCCAAGGATCTCAGTAGCAAATGCAATTAAGCTCTGTCGGTCTGTATATCTACAGAGGTTACATCTTTGGCTAGCACTGTAAATAGCTGCCAATAGACCCATCAGCCATGAATTCAATTCACTGGCCCTGTTCAGAAGACACCTTAAACCACGGCTTTAACCATGGTGACTAAGGCAGAAAGCCTTATTCACCGTGGTTAAAGCCGTGGTTTAAGGTGTCTTCTGAACACGGCCTGGCTTTCTGGCTTCACCACCATGGTTAAAGCCATGGTTTAAGGTGTCTTCTGAACGGGGCCACTGTAAGAATCAGGAGAGCCCTATATGATCCATTTTATCTAGCTTCCTCTTTCCCACTTCAGCCAGACGGATGCTTCCGGGAAACTCGCAAGCAGGAGATGGAGTCAAAAGCCTCCCCTCCCCCTGTGTCTCCAGCATCTGGTTCTCGGGGGTGTTATAATATTTAGCTATAAAGGCCCCCTCCACAAGGATGCGCTTTTGCGCCCGGTTCGGGGATTATGCGCATTTTCGCGGAGGCGCATTTACGCCTAATCCCTCTGCACGGGAGGCGGCGAGAAGCGGCGAAGCGCATTAAAAGATGCCCAAAAAGCACTTTACAGGTAGTTAATGCGCATAATCGCTTGTTCACACAGCGAAAATGCGCTTTAACGGCCGGAGCAAAATAAAAGTCGCTATTTAACGCGCGTTCGAAAATGCGCATTATCGGGGAGATAACGCGCCTGTACGCCCGTTTTGCGCTCCGCTCGTGTGTAGGTAAAATTTATAATGAGCCTTCAAGGCTCATTAAACGTCTCGTGTGGAGGAGGCCTTAGAAAGGCAACAAAGGTGATCAGAGGACTAGAAACTAAGACAAAAGATGAAGGAACTGGGTACGTTTAGCTTCGAGCAGAGAAGACTATGAGTGGAGATACAACAGCACTTTTCAAGTACCTGTCACATACCTGCAACCTGTTCTCTATCATCTTCCCCACACCACCCCCAAGCTATGCCACAATATTATACGATAAAACCGCAAAATTACATGACCACAAACAGAACCAAAGGCATAAGAACAGCAAAGCAAACTAAATGTGCTTTCAAATGCCAGGGCCAGTAAGTACATTCTGAAAGTCTGGTGAGATTTGCTGTTAGCATTTCATGGTCTTTTATGGCTCTTCTATGTCTGTTTCCTTGTGATTTCCTTGTTTTTAAATTGCAGTTTTATTATTTTATTGTAAGCTTCCCTGGAAGCATGGCTGAAGAGTAGCCTATGACTACTAGTAAGTAAATAATGGAATTTCCCTAGAGACTAAGTCCAGTTGAGAGGGCATTAGGTGGGCAGTACATCACCACAGTGGGATGTTATTAAAGGGATGATGGCCTTGCTCCACTTGCTGATTGTTCTTGTTCTGGGGGAGCAAAATGGCTACTGAAACACCTCCAAAACCATTTCCCTCCCTCCATGTCAGCTGGAGCACAAGCAATGCAAGAGTCCTATGCTAATTTGTGTGTCTCAGGGCTGCTTTCCCCTCGTCCAGTTCAAGAACGGGTGGAAAAATCCCTCCCTTGCCAGTCAACCAATACAGAGAGAATATCTTTGGTCGCAGATTGTTGTCTGGATTTGCCATGGCAACCTTCATAACAGGATATAAACACAAAATCTTTGCACGAAAAAAACAAACATTAAAATGAAACTCACCAGCAGCTGGAACACAGAACATCCCCAAGTTTTATGATACTGTCTCATGATGGTGGATGAAAAAATACCTTTACGCTCCTGCACACCAGTCCTAAGAAGGGTAAACTTGCAGGGGCTTCAGCACTTATTCAGACTTCAGTTTTCCAGAAGGGCATTGGAGACTTGCGGTGTTTCTTTTATTAAAAAGGTTTATTTACACTGTGCTCAGGATGACGGCCTACAACATCACAACTCCAAGCAAACCCTGCTTCCTCCCCCGCTGCCCTGGGAATCTCTTCTGCAAGACAAAAACCCTCTCTTTTTTCTTAGATTCACCATTCCCCCAGATTCATTTCCTCCTCCTACCACAGACCTTGCAGAACAAGTTACCGATTCAAGATAACCTTTGGGTAACTTTCCCAAAAGACTGCATTGGGGAAATCCTCGGTCTCTTCCAACTCAGCAGCACTGAATGGTAAGGGTCCCTGGAGGTAATATAGACTGACCCCAAACTCATCACAGAATTTTTGTTCACTGGTGGTGAGGGTGGCGGGATCAAGGATGCAAGTTCAGCTACCTTCTAATTCAGGGGAAAAGAGAAGAAGCCTTGGATAAAAAAGAGGTTTAATTATTAATCTCATTTTTACAAAAGAAAGAAAGAACTCAACACAAAGGCTTCCTTTTCCTGAAGCCTACTGATTTAAGGTGCTTCCAGCACGAGGGCTCCTCATGTTAACCATTAGAAGGCATTTCACAGTTTTTCTGTCCTTCCTTCCTTGATAGTTTTTCTGTAGTAAGAAAAACACTTGTAAATGAAGCTAGGCAATGGCACCATCAACGCCTTTTCTGGAAGCACCACCAAGTACCCTGTCTAGTTAAGGGGGTGCATGCAGCAGTTCCTCAAAGGCACAGGAAAAAAACACAATGCACAGAATGTAAGGTTATGACTGATAAAGCCCTATACGGCTCAGGTCCAGGTTATCTGAAAGACTGTATACTCCCATATGAGCCTACCCGTGCTCTGAGATCTTCTGGGGAGGTGTTTCTCTCAGTTCCACCAACATCCCAGCCATGCCTGATGGGTACATGGGAGAGGGCCTTCTCGGTGGCTGCTCCAAGGCTCCGGAAATCCCTTCCTAGGGAGGCCAGGCTGTCTCCCTCTGTACTACGCTTTTGGAGGCAGGCAAAACCTTTTATTATTCCAGCAGGCTGTTGGAACTACCCTGGACCTGTGTTAATGTATTGGTTTGTTTGTTTTTAAATGTTACTGTTGATTTAAAAAAAAAAAGTGTTTTTAATTTTACTGCAAGTTTAATTCTATTTTAACTTTTGTAAATTTATATTTATATGTTTTAATTGTAGATATTTTAATCTTGTAAACCGCCTTGAGTCCCAGCCCTGGGAAAAAGATGGGAGATAGATAAATCAATAAATCAATAAATCAATAACAGCAGCTCAGAGAGAAAGCGTCTGTTTTGGATGCTGAAAGTCCCAGGTTCAATCTCAGACACCTCCAGTACAAAGGACCAGGAACCAAGTGATGGGATCGGACAGCTGCCAGTCAAAGTTGACAGTTCTGGACTAGGAGTATAAAGCAACTTCCTATGTTCTGATTTAGATGCAGAATTCATCTCTGTTTCTATTAAGAGGAAAAGCAAAGGTAAAGGTTCTAGCTCAGTTCCCCCAATCTGGCACCCTCCAGAAGTGTTGAACTGTAATCCCCAACACTGGGAGTTGCAATTCAGCACATCTGGAGCATACCAGATTGAGGAAGCTGGGTTAAAAGCTTTGGAAACAAAGCAATGCATGAATATTCATCAGCAATATTTGCTGAAATCTTAATGATTTTAGATGTAGGTGAATAAGATCTCTGCCAATGACGTATAATGGAAGGAAACCTGTGAATATGCTTAATTGGCATTATTTCCATTTGATGCAGCATCCAGCTTTTCTTGGCTCAGTGTTTGGATGGCCATGAGGGATAATTTTATTTATTTGTAGAGAAGAGTATACAAAACTCAGAGACGGTGCATGTTGCTACTGTCAATTTACATGATGTGTCCTCACTTACTACTTGTATTTGACTGGCAATAGTTTGGCATGTAGCAGATATGCTAGGATTGGACCTGAAGTGGAAGACACATGTCCAAATTCCACCTCAGATGTTGGATCTTTGATCAAGTCATTATTTTATGGCTCAAGCTTTCTCAAAATGCTTTCTCAAAAAAAGGAGGAGAGGAAAGGCTGACTTGATGTTGAAGTCATGATGTCTGCATGGTCAAAGTCTTAAGGTGGAATGGAGGAAGAATTGCAGACTTGCTTTATCAGGTTGGAATAAATAAACAAATATGTAATGGCTGACTCCCTCCAGTTTTGAAAATATAAAATCTAGCATGGATTTTGAAATCTAAGCACACAGACTTCGTGACTTCAAGTCAGGCTTTCCCCCATCCCCTATAATTTCTGGATCAAATTCCATATTGGAACCATTGTCCAAATATGTGGACTATTTCCTACATCCTGCGGTCACCCAGATACCCTCGTATATCAAGGATACAAAAGATTTCATACAAAAAGTGGAGGGAATTAGAATCCCAACACAAGCAGTTTTAGTTGCTATGGATGTTAATGCACTTTATACTACTATCCCCCATGACGAAGCTCGTATGGTAATGGAAACAATTTTGGATAGGAGGGAGGATCTTGTTCCGCCAACTGCCTTTTTACCCAACTTGATGGAAATTATTTTTGAAAAAAAATATTTTGGATTTTTTGATCAATTTTATTTTCAAATTAAAGGAGTGGCTATGGGTAGTCCATTCGCTCCCAGTGTAGCCAACTTGTTCATGGCACATCTGGAGAATACTATAGTATGTAATGTTAATACTAATCCATTTTTTCAATATATCATTTTTTATAAACGTTACATTGATGATATTTTTCTAATATTTACATATGAACATAAGTTAAATGAATTCTTTATTTGGATTAATACCATTCATGACAACATTAAGTTTTTCTTTCAACAGGATAAAAATTGCATTCCATTTTTGGACTCTGTTGTATACTGTGAACATGATACTTTATTTATCAAGTCATTTACAAAACCTACTGACCGAAATTCATTATTGCATTTTACATCACACCACTCACCGCAACTGCGAACTAACTTACCTTATAGGCAATATCTTCGCCTCAAATGAAATTCCACACGGCCAGAAGATTATATGATCTCTAAATTGACTTTGAGACAACAATTCATGGATAGAGGCTATCCTAGTAGAGTTATTAATCAGGCCGAAAGGAAAATAGCTCCGCTATCACACTCGGTGCTGCTACAAAACCAGCTATCTAAATCGAGGAACAGAATTACCTGTGCTCTCACATTTCCCCATCTGGCACATTCCATAATCAAAAGTATCAGGAAACATTGGCACATTGTGGAGATCTTACCAGGATGTATGACATCACCCAATGTTGGCTTGAAACAGACTAATAATTTACGTGATGTACTGGTCCATTCAGATATGGACCCGCCCGTGCTCATGCCCAGTGTAACCTTTGGGCACTTTAAATGTGATAGATGCTCTGTATGCGCCTTGGCGCTGCAAACTAAAGTTTTTGAACATCCAAGGGATCATCGCCTGTTTGAGCTGAATCATTTTTCCAACTGTTCAACTAGATGGGTGATCTACGTAATCATTTGTCCATGTGGGTTTATTATACACAGGAAAAACCTCACGCAACATTAGAACACGCATAATGGAACACTGTTCCAAACTCAAACATAAAGTACTTAATGCACCACGTTGAGCATTTTGTGGAAAAGGAGCATAATTTCAATGATTTTCAATTTTTGGTCCTGGAGAGAATATTTCCACACAAATATAACTGGATCAACTATGACAATATTTTATTGAAAAAAGAAGCGGAGTGGATTTTTACACTCAACTCAGCTAGTCCACAAGGATTAAATGCAGGCTTGGAATTTACTGCGTTTTTGACAAAATAGCCTAGCTTAGAAATAGGTTGGGGCTCTTTAAGACACTCAATAGGTTGGTATTTAAGGCAATGTGGTGGATACAGCTGGTGGACTGCTGAATTGCCAGATTGTAACTATGAGAAGGAGTGACTAGAGCAAGGTTTGTTACTGCGCCTTGAATATTATTTTTTACTTTGAATTTTTTTAAAAAACTGACCATAATGGCAATTAATTTGCATTGTAATTAGAGTTCCGGGAAAGGAAGATAGCAGCCATGAACAGGGAGACTTGAAATGTATACTCACAGTTTGTTTATACTACAGAAGGTGAGTCTGATTAATCCCGGTCTACGAATTAGGGCAGCATGCGGTGGAGTATCAGCATGATTATGTCTTTGTTTTGAATTACAGAATACTACATACGTGTCTGATGAAAGTGATATGAAACGGGAGTTTATCTGGAATCCTGTCACAACAAGCACTAATTATACTTTAGCACAAACGTATTTTCAGGACTAGTATTAATGTATTCTACTATAAATCTTTTCCGTTCAATTCTGTATAATTTTACAAACATATGTATGTTATATGTACGCCTTATAAACCAGTGATTCAATTGTTATTGTGGTTTTGAATGTCAGGTAAAGGCAACATTATAATTATATTCTAGAACTAAAGAATTGTTTTGTGTTTATATTTCTTCAGCTGTATGCCCAAGAGCATTCTGTTTTTTATGTACTACACAGCTGTGGCCTTTCTCCTTTTTTTGTTTCTATATTGGTCAGACCATTGATCTGTCCAGGCCGGTTTTGTCTACTTGGACTGAAAGCAGTGCTTGTCCAGGGTCTCAAGGGGAGAAAAGGATTTCCTGTTAACTGCTTCTGGAATTCTTTCAACTGGAGGTGCTGCCTGGGCTTGAACTTTAGACCTCCTGCATGCAATGCAGGTACTCTGTCACTAAGGTAAAGTCCCTCCCTTGGTCGAACAATCGCCAAGCTGTAGGTCAGAAAACATGAAAAGACAAAAGTGTTGGCTTGCTCCACAGAGTAACAGCAGAGAGAGAGGGAGCAGCCTGCGCAGCTTTCAAAACCCAGAGCCACCTCAACTCCAAAGGTGATTAAAAGCATTCCTTATTCCTGTTAATGACTTTTTAATAGTCAGTGAGAGACGGTGTTGAAGCACAAGACAATCCTTGGCTTCAATTTGTTGCTCCGCTAAAATAAACAGTGACAGTTTCTTTCCCCCCAGCATGAGAACAATTCCAGGCAGTGCAAAAAAAAGAAAAGAAAAAAACTTTCCAGACACTGGAGACGAATGCTGACCAGTCGCCTTTAAAGGCAAAATATGGCGGGGCTCTGGAAAATCCGGCTCCCCCTGAAATGGAACAAAGCTGACCCACCCTGAAATTTTTATGTGCTCAGTTTCTTTTAATTCAAGGATTTACAGCGAAGGAGCTAAAACTGCTGTTGTTTATTCCAGCTGGACACACTTTCAGTGGGGATGTACGCATGTAGGGTACACACGTTCCGTAAAACATACACCTGAAGAGTATCCAGCTGCTAACTGGTGCACAGTGGTGGGACCATATTACACCTGTCCTGAAAGACATGCATTGGTTGCCAATTATTTTCCAAGCACAATTCCCAGTGCTGGTTTTAACCTTTAAAGCTTTAAAGGTGCCAACTTATGCAAGCTTAGACAGGAAAAAAGGTCCTATAACTCCCAGTATGTCCCATGAGGTTACAGATGTTGCAAAGATGAGGTAGAAGAGGCAAAAGACATTTCAATACTCCCGATTCCCTTGCTAGGCTTTCAAAGAGCAGCTCACCTAATTTCCTTTCAGGCTGTCAGTGTGCCACTCGTGAGTCATATACGGTTCATGTGGATTATTAACTTTTGTGGCCTTCTTGGCAAGCACGGCTGCTTATTTGTAACACCTCCGGCTTTACAAAACACCTTTTCAAAACACTGAGTCACAAAGGGGGAACATCCACTCCAAAGACCACAGAGTCCAATTTGTAAAGAAAGATTTTTTTTAATTGTTTCCTCACAAGAAGCACATAATACAGTACACTTTAACCAACAAAAAGTAAAAAAAAGTGCATTATGCATGCCCTACTGTGTATTTAAATATTTTTTTAAAAAAACAGAACTGAGAAAACAAACATGTACCAGGAACATGGTTGTCAGTGATGCAGTGGATCTCTACTGTTTTGTGTTTGTTCTTTCATACGTTGATAAAGCCCGTTCAGCTGTCCACGGGTTCTGCCAATACCTTCCACTTAGTGGACTGTAGCACTATCCCTTGGGAATGCACCCGCCTGCCCATCACCCCCAGCCTTGTGGAGCGACATGAAACAGACCCTAATACATGTAGAAATGTATACGCTTTCATCTTCAGTCATGGGTGATCTTACCCTCACTTGCTTCTAAAAACAGATTCCTGGCCTTGTTCTCTCACTTCCTATGCAACAGTGGTGGGCGCTTATCGTCCTGAGGCCCTGCGCCACGCTGCGCAAAGCGGAGAGTGTGAACCAGGTCTATCGACCACTTCAATTTATGCTTCGGTGGGACCACCAACCTACATTGGCAACACAAACCTTGAGGCTACTTGGGTAGCAAAAACAAGAAACAAAATGGGGAGACATTTTAAAAAAAAGGTTAAGGGAAGAAGAGCATGGGCTGGAATTGAAGGTAACCAGCTGTTCATTTCAGATTTTAGGCTGGAACACACCTTGGCACGGAGCTCAGGCTCCAAATCCACTAGATGGGGAAGACAAATGCCTTCCATCTTTGGGAAGCCTTCTGGAGTCCTTGGATGCCTTTACTGATGCATAGATTAATCCAACAATTGTGTAACATATGGAAAGAGGGTCTGCATGAAAGCTTTTTCCTTTTTAAAGCTCCAAGCTATTGTCAGTAGCTTCTCAAATAGCAAAGGAGACACTGGATAAACCAAGCATGTGAGCGTGTTGTTTACAAAAATATATATACTGAGTTGTACTGACATCACAAACGCCAAAGGTACTAAAACAAATGGAGTAAGAGCTTCACATAAATACACAGTATTTGTAAACTATTTGCAAGGCACTCAATTGTTATTTTTTAAAAGAAAAAGAAAAAAAATACCACCAATACATGGAAGAAGATAAACCAGCTACCATTTCATGCATCGGTCCAGACAAACTGGCAAAGTTCTGCTACTTTGGAGATTAAGCAATAACAACCCATAGTCTTTGAAATGGCATGCGAAAGGCTAGATACTTCCCGTTGGCTTAAAAAAAAAACACCATTTGTTTGCTTGTTCTGTTCAGAAAAGGATAATGTAGACCTGAGATACACTAAGCGGGCTGGATCTCCAGTTGATCAGGGAGGATCAAGTACAGCAGTCTTCCGTAGGCCGAAAAAGGGAATGGGGTATTTGGCCCATGCAATCAATCCTTAGACGTTAACTCCCTGGAAAGGGCCGCCGTGAGAAGAGCAACAGGGCCATGGGAGAAATCCTCCTAGTAACCAAGTCTGCCAGAACTTAAGGTTAACAAGATCGCTTGTTAAACCGTTAAGATTAAATGTGCCTGATGTTCAAGGATGAGCACTTCTGGATGTTTTCTTTTTATCAGCGGTACAACAGCAGGAGAAAACAGGCCTCTTCAATAGAGCTCCTATGCACTTGGTTTAAAGGTGTATGGAGTACCACCACACTGTGTGTCAGAATTCTCCAGGATATGTGCTTGGTGGATTTTAATGCCCTGGAGAGTATAGACAGTCCGACTCCATTATGATGAAATTATGGCTCCTGACACACATTAGGGGGACAGATAAACATCTCCAAATTGTAACATGCACAAAAGAAGGAGCGTGGGGGGGGGGGGCAGACAACCCCAAAACAGGGCCCACATTTGATCAGCAGCCAGCCAATGCAGTATATTTACCCCAGCAATGACCGGCAAATCTGGCTGAAGCCTAACAACTTTTGCTCAAGAATGGCTGCAGTGCCCTGCTCCATAGCTAGATTATAGTGGGTGGCAGGTTGCCTTGCGGGGTGAGGAGACCACTTTTTATACTAGCTGGGAGGGCCAAAAGCCAAAATAGATCACCCCACAGGTGACAGCTTCTGCAGACTTTGAATACAGCAATCAAATACACGAGTAGCTATGTTGACTTTCAGCAGGGGATAAATAAAAAAGTAATATGAATTGCATTTAATGCTGCACGCAACAGGAATCTTGAACCCTGAACACGTTATCTACAGTACTTGGACATGGTAGGCATGAAGTAGTATTGTGCAATCAACCTCTGGCTTCCCAAATTAAGGAAGCCAGAGGTGATGGTAGGGTAGCCATTGATGGATTCACTCCATTGGGAGCCTGCTAGTCAGCAGATACATCAGAGGAGAGTTTGCAATAACTGTCAGCCAGAAACAAGGATCTTTGTATTATAAAGACAGGCCCACGTGTTTTTGAGGATTGTAGATTACAGATTACTTATGCTGAGCACAGCTCAGGAAAGTTTCTGAAACTGCTTCAGAATTTCTTGACAAAGAGCGCAACAGGGTTTTACATTTTCCACCTACACAGTGCTAGAGAGAGACTTGCTCTTTGTTCCTTAAAATAAAACATCTTTCGCAAAAGCAAAGTAGCCCTTTTCCCACAACATATAAACCCTTTTGGAAGCCATCCCAGGTACACAATGAAATTTCCAAGGACTTAGCCCAGCTGGCACTTGAAGCACTTCAGAGCTTGCTACTGATTTAAACGTCCATCATGACACCAAAATTTGTGCAGTACAGACAATTCACATTTGGCCTCAAGTATTACGGCTTTCTTCAAAATGTACTTTTCATGCCTCTCCTACATAGACCAAAGGGATCCAGAGGAGAACATATTACACCGTAGAAGTGACATTCCACAGAACCACAGATGTACACTATCCACGTCTGTTTTGTACTCGGATAGGAAGAGAAACATTCAACAATTCATGAACAGTAAGTTACTATCAGAGTACACGTCACACCTCTTCGGCTGGCTCACCATTTTTGTCCTCTCAATTTTTACCTTAGTATTTTGCTCGCGCCAAAGAGAAAAGGGCTCCAGGAATCAGTGCCCAAAGTTTCACTCTTGAGGGCTTTCTTGACAAGGGAAGAGTCTTTAAACCCTGAGCAGAATCTCTTTCTGAAGTGCCCCTAAGCCAGCAATAGAAATCTCTACCATGTTAACAGGCAAAGGAATTTGGGACCCTGTGCTCCAACAACCTGTCCAGTGCAAATGGAAGCATCGCCATTGACTTCAAAAGGTAGAAAAGGATAATGGCTTTGCCAAAGAATCTGGAATTGCCAGCAACAGTCCTGCAACCGGACCTCCTGCCTTTCCCAATCCTGGGCCCCCACGTATTGTTTGGGTGACAACTCCCACCATTCCTGGCCACAGGCCATGCTGACTAGGGATGATGGGGATTACAGCCAAACAATGGAGGGGGACCCAAGTTTGGGACAGGCTCCCCTAAGTCAATGTGGCCTAGCAGTCAAGCATCCCTTGGGGCCTGGCTGGGCTGGGCCAGCCAACCCAGGCTCTTGGCTTATCATGAAGAAGACATGCTTGAGGGCAAGGAGCCCCCGCTCCATTTGGCTCAAGTGCCTCTTGGCAACGCTTCGAAACTGGTACTGCAGGTCCTCTGACCCCTCCTCAACACTCGCGTCTGGCCTGTGTCTTCAACACTTGGCATGATGTGTTGCTTGCAAGGGAAAGGGTCTCAGGATCTCCCTGGAAAAAGCGAACCTTTTCTCAGCTTAGTGCCCCATTCTAGGTGGGTCTGAGGAAGTCCAGGGGACCTCAGGATGGGAGCAGACATGATCCAACATAAATCCTTCCTGGGCCTCCAGATCACACTGCTGAGAGAACCCCACATAACTGCATTTGTCATGCCTGGGGGCCCCTTAGGAGTGTTGAGAAGCCAGCTCAGACCTTGTCTCTGACCCCCAAAGCTTCTATCAGCAGGATCTACATCAACAGCAGACTTTGACAAGAACAAGAAGCTACTCCAAGTAACTTTTGATCCATGATACAACAGGCAAGATGCACACCCAGGAGACACAGTCCTTGTTCCTTACTCTCCTCCCACCCCATTCCCATGGCACCTAGGCAATCAAAGAGAAAAAAGGAAGCACCCAACCCAAGTGGACGGTGCCGCACAAAGCGTCAGTTCACGGACAGCAACTTGGGAAGTTGGCATAGACCACAACCTTTCCCTGAGGTGACCCAGAGCTTGCTTCTTTCTGCTGCGGGTTGAAGAAAGCGCACAATTTATTTATTTCAAGACTTCAAACCCAAGGGAAACTAACAAATCCGCACCAACTCCCCCAATTTCAAATGAAGGCCAACAGCAAAGAAAAGAGGGGGGGAATCCAGCTCTCCACCAACACCCTGTTTATTCTTCAGTGTGAGATCAGCAACTTGTGACATCACTGGCTTTATGCTAAGCTTCGAACTCAGAAAGATGGGCGAGGCTGAATCCAGCTCCACATATTTGTAACAAGGGCTCCTGGTCGCCATCCCATCAGTATCACTGGAACAACCTACAAACCTCATCAGCAAAATCACCTGACCAAAAAGACAGCTCTCAACCCAAGGCAAGGAGACGAATAGCTTTGGATGGTTGACCCACACTGAGGAGCAACTCAACTCTCGTTCAACCATACGAGTAACGGCAACACAGAAAAGCCGTTGCTCAGTGCGTTGAAACTGAACACTGCTCATTGGGATCTTTACACACAGTACTGCCAAGCATGACTGTTTAAAAGAAAAATCAATTTCAGAGGAAGATTTTTTAAAAACCCAACTATACACATCTATAGATACAGATATAAATACATGGAGAATGGAGGTAGCATTTTAACGTTGCCCTCTTAGGCTCTTTTGACAAGGGCCTCTTTGAACTAAGAATTGTGCTTGGCTTGAGCTGTGAAGAAAAACTCTGCAATTCTTTTGAACAAAGAGGTTTTTCGGCATGGAGGGAGGAGAAAGAGAAAGAGGCCCATGTTACACATGCAATCACCTTCCAAGCTGGAAGGCTACAAGCGCCTTTTTTCATGGGCTGTTCGCCCTTATCAAGAGTCTCCCCCCCCTCACTTTCCGCCTCTCTGCTTGCTGCACCACATGGAAAGGGGCAGCGTGACCTTTCTATTCTTTTTTCAGATGATAAAATTGCATTTAGTACAGACAAAAATAAAAAGTAACTAGTTTTTTTAAAAAGATTACTAATTCGTCAGCTTTTCCCCAGCCAGGGTGGGCTCTTCAACCTCCCCAGGGTGGATTTTCCCAACGGTTTGGAGCCCACTTCCGAGTTCTTCAAAGAGGGGTGGAAATCACAGCGCACTGAAGGCTCGCTTGATTTGTTGATTTCCCTCAAGTCCATTGGCACAGAGAGGTCCGCATCGCCCGTTAGGTCTTCTGAGGACAGGTTGAGGCTCGCCAGCTTGGCGAGAGAATTGGAACGTTTCAAAGGCGACGAGACAGTCAAGCCAGCAAGCCGCAGCCGGGTTTCAATTTCCTGGGTCCGTTGCTTCACCAGGCCGGGCCGCCCATGTACGCTGTGGATGCTGTCGCTGCTGGAACTCCGTGTCAGGTTGGAACTCCTCGAAGACGGCGGCGTGTAGCGGATGGTCTTGAGGAAGTCTTTTGTGAAACTGCTCATGTGGTCCAGTTTGCCCAGGACGGGCGTGGAGGTTTTCTGAGGCATCTCGCCCAAAAGAGGGGCTTTCTGGAGCTTCCTAGTATCACTGTCTGCCTTTTCAGAGACCAAAAGGGAACGGGCAAGAAGAGCCAGCTGACCCGGAGGGGTCCCCAGCTCTTGCGGCTCCTCCAGAATGGTCATGTCAGTGGGGGGCCCTGGACCCTCCTTTGCCTGCAGTGCTGTTTCAGACGGCAGGCTCTTCAGGCGCTCCAGTTCCTTCGTATGCTTCCGAACCAAACCCGCTTTCTGGAGCTGGAGGAGAGACTCCTGATGCTGCATCAAGTAGCTGCTGGCGGTCGACTTTTCTAAATCTTTACTAAACAGCAAGTACTTCAGGTCTTTTGTTTGCCGGGCATCTCTTCTCGGCAACGAGTCCTCTTTCAGAGCCTCGTTCCTCTCACAGAGAGAATTTCTTGAGCCCAGCAAGGCCCCCACTGGTGTCTTTGGTCCATCTTTGGGCTTCTCGGAAGCAGCACAGGGCCAACCGGCTGCAGGTTCATTAGGATCGATCTCACTCCCCACCAGCACCGAAGGCAAGCTGTTGGATTTTGCTCCATGGGTTTCCTTCAGAGGGGACTCGCAGAAGTCGTGCTCCAAACACATAGGCGTCCCATGCGAGAGGAATGAGGGCTGCGTGCAGACCGCAGAGCTGCGGCATGGAGGGACCAGATGCATGTTCTCACACGACTCCCCAAACACTTCAGCAGAGCCGCCTCCAGAGGAATACATGCACTCGGCACAAGACTGGTAGGAAGGCTTCACTTTGTGGAGGATCCCGAAGATGGCATCGTGCTGAAAGGGACAAAATTAAGGATGGAATTAAGAAGCCAGGCTTCGAACAGGATGTGAATGCAGGACATAGGTCTATCGATGGCTGCCAGGCAACTTAAGGAACTTTAGTCAATTAACTGCGTGAGCTTTGGCCGTCCCCAATATCAATCAGACCTGCAGATGAGAAAACAGTAAGTCTGGATGGGGACCAGGGGTTGGGGGGGGGGGGGGGGAGAGATGCTTTTTGTTTTTGGATCACCTCAGAAGAGGAATTCACTTCACCACCACCTTCACAGCAGAGAGAGAGGGCCTTTTCAAAGAGGGCAAGTCACCAACAGTGTTTATACATGCTTATATTTTAAAAATAGTTTGGAAAAGGCCCAGTCAATCAGATTATTTAGTAGACACAATAGCTAATGACAGCCTTTACGTTCAGAGGCAGCCTACTTCAAAATGAACAGATGCTGGGGACGAAGCAGAGGGGATGGCCACTGACTCCATGCCCTGCTGCTTGTGTGCTTCTCAGGAACAGGATGTGGGGTTAGACCAGGCAGACACCACTGTGACCCACCAGCCACCTAAGGAGCCTCCTCCTCACTCCTGCCAGGCCCTGCCGGGTCTCCTGCTTTTGTTGCCTGCCCAGTGTATGCCTATTGGGCTGCCTTGGGCCTCCTGAGCCACACCTGAAGCAGGCCTGGACTGGGTGGGCCTTTGGCTGGGTTCAACAGAGATCTCACACTCTTTAAGAACAGAATCGGGTGAGGTTTGGGACCACAGAGCAAACTACACATTGAAGGAGGAGGAGGACGACGAAGAGAGGAGGTCTCCCCCACATATTAACACAAAAGCCCAACGTATAGCGACATCCTGAGTTTCTGCATATCCGAGTGAAACTTCCAGGAGTAGGAAAGTCACATTCACAAATAAGCACAACCATTTAGGCAGTTTACGCCACGTTGAAGGGCGGTGTAGCCCAGAGGACAGAATCCCGGGGCCTGGATCTAGGCAACTTGGGAGTTCAAGGCTGATGATGCAGCCTTGATAAATCCTTAATCTTGGTTCATCTTACACTCCAAAATAAAACAGAAATAATAATCGGCACGAACCCAAACACAGGTCGAACACAGTCTAAGACTATAAACAACTTTGTAAAATTTAGAACGGTTCTGTAAGTCAGTAGGGAATTGTAAGGATTTTGTTTGTCTGTTTGAAGGTTTGACTTCATGAATCCAATCCAGATCAGCCAAGGCGAAGGTTTGAGATAGCACCACCTAAAGGAGATCTACGGAGAGACGGATTCAGGAGAATCAGGCTCACAAATCCATCTCAGTAAGTTACGATTCCTTAGCCTTTCCTTCCCTTTAAAACAAAACAACGAACTATTCCTAACATTTCTCTCTAGGTATCAGGAGGGGGGCAAAGTACTTTAAATGTTAAAAGTGCTAAAGAACATAGGAGAAGCCTGTTCGTTTAACAAGAACAGCTGTTCTCAGAGGCCTCTCAACAACACAGCTACTAAAAACAGCATGCTCACAGTAGCTGGACGCTTCGACTTTGGTCAAAGAGTCCAACTTCCTCCCTATGAGTCAGGGTTTCCTCCATTCCGCTAGACAAAGCCACAGAAAGATGCCTTTTTGAAGCAGCGGTCACAGAAATAGCAACCTTTGACAGCTTAATGGGAGAGTTCCTGGGCTGTTGGACCCCTACCGCATCTGGACCTGGGGCTTAAACAAGAAAATAGTAGTCAGGTGGGACTCTTTGGATCCAGAAGACCCAATGGAAGTGGCTTTAACCACCATGGCCACAGAGTCAAACAAACAGCTCTTTCACCATCACTCAGGTGGTCTTGCGCCTGTGGTGCTTTCAGTAAGACTGGATGAAAAGGCGCCCCACCCCCACCCCGACCCTAACATGCAAGGCTTTTCCCACTGACTGTGCCATGTGAGGTAAGTGGAACCAGTTTGTCTGAAAAGGTCCAGTAAATGAGTCAACATGTCCCAAGTGAGCTGCAAAACTCTAAAGCCTGCCAATGACAGTTGGCTGTTGAGCTCACTGGAGCCATTCAGCTAGTTTTGCTCAATTCCTAAATAGAGGGGGTGGGGGTGGGAGCTCTGTTTGTTTAACAATTCAGTTAAGATGAGGCATTGAAATAAGTATGAAAAAGAAATAGGAGCAGGTTTTGTTTTGTTTTTAAAAAAGTAAGAAAAAAAGAACAAGAACACTCCCACCTTATTCCTGAACTGTTTTTCCCATGTAAACTTTACCAGAAATTGTAAACCCCTTGGGGCAGGGACTGTTGCCCTGTCCCCTGTAAGGCACCACGCCACATTGACAGAGCTACACGAATAAACAGTCAGGCCTGTCCACCCCTCGGAGAGAAAGGGACTACTTAGCTTCCCAGAAAGGAAAGCGCAGCTCAGGGGATATCGCACCACTCAGCATGACGGGAACAGGACTCTCCTTGTGGGGAGAGCATGAAAGACCTTCGGCTACGGGACGGTATATAAATGTAATAAAT
The DNA here is from genome assembly GCA_029215795.1 of Anniella stebbinsi. Taxonomy (NCBI): domain Eukaryota; kingdom Metazoa; phylum Chordata; class Lepidosauria; order Squamata; family Anniellidae; genus Anniella; species Anniella stebbinsi. Next base: position 22,706,498 of record JARDYH010000010.1, read on the forward strand.
CAATAAAAAATAAAATAAATAAAAGAGCAGGTGTGCATGTTCAAGGAGCGGGGTAAGAGCTCGGATGTGCGGCGTACCCTCCTGAACAGGTTCCGAAAGGAGCACAAAAGCCAGCCTGCCTTTGGCCTTGTGACAGCAACCTGAATGCTGTTGCACAAAGATGTGCGTGGCTCAGCGTGCTCAACTGAGCACCTCCGTCCTGCGCCATGCGCACCTTGAAGTCCTCAGGGCAGCTCCTCTTGCTGTTGTTGTTGTTCAGGTTCTCGCAGTTCCGCATGCTCTCCTCCTCCTCCTCCTCCTGCACAGATGAGCGCCGCTTCCACCTCTCCAAGGGTTTCTCTTCTCTGGGACCTCCTTCCTTTGGCACGGCGAGCCCGGGCGCAGCTCCATCCTTCCGAAGGCCAGCCTCGGGTTTCCGCCGGGCGCTTTTCTCACCGAGGCTGGAGCTCCCCGCCTTCTCCTCGCCTTTCAGCTTCTCTGCTTCCGACTTGTCGGAGAACTCCCGAAAAGGCAGGTCTGCTGGCTGCGCTGCGGCCTCAGCGGCCTCCTCCAGAAGCACGTCTCTCTCCAGGTCCTCCACCTGGAAGAACGACTCCCTGTTCCCGGGCAAGGAGTCAGAGAGGCGCCGGAAGCAGTAGTGGAAGCCCACGGCCTCCTGGTTGGCTAGGGGGTCTGCGCAGGCAGGCGGGCAAGGAGGGTCCAGGTCAACCTCCAGGCTGTCAAGCAGGTAAGCACTTGGCCCGCCGGAGCCGTCCGAGTTTTGGGGGCAGCTGTCCTCCGACTGCTGCTTCCAGAGCTTGTTATGACGCTGTTTGCTACCGGGGGGGGGGGGGGGGGGAGAGGGAGAGGGAGAGGGAGAGAGAGAGAGAACAAGGGATCTGTTATTGCAGGTCTGAGCCTCCTCAGTTGCTGATGGCGACTTCTTCTGCCCAACGACTTGGAGCACCTGTGGAAGCCCCTCCTCATATTTTAACCCATGAAGCTACTCAATCAGACTACTGGACCACCTGCCTTGCTTTGACTATTCTGACTGGCAGCAGCTCCCTGAGGTTTCGGCAGAGAGAAGCCCGGCCCGGCCACCTGAGACCTTTCTTAACTGGAGATGTTGCAGAGATTGAACTCAGGACCTTCCCTGCGCGAGATGCACGTGCTCTACCACTGAGCTAAGCCCCCCTCTGAGATTTCTAAACAGCAGAACAGAAGTAAAACTGACGAACAAAGCAAGCCAGGATCAGCCAGCAGCGTAACCTGGGGACAGGCGGTGCTCTGCTCTGGGGCATGATGCATCCAGGGTTAAAAAGCTACAGGAAGAGAAAATGTGCAGGGAAGAAGTGGTTTCCTTAACAGGGAAATGCGTTGAGCTGGCAGTTTTGCCCAGTGCTGATTCAGAGGGAAGATTCTCCAGTGACTGGACACGTGGGCAGCCACCAGAAACCACAACTGTCACCAGGCTTGGATTAGCAGCTCAGCGACCTCCTTCTCCTCCTCCTGACAGGGCTCTCCTTGCGACAGGAGTCAGCAAAGCGGAGGCCCAGAGCTGCCTTCTGCTACCCCAGCCCAATAGCCTAACTTTGAATTGTGCTCGAATTTGGAATGGACAGGCAACCAGTGTGGCTCTTCTAGCATTTTCAATGTGCCCGTTGTTAAGAGCCTGTGTTGCTGCTGCCCTTTAAAGCCCCAAATGGCTTAGGGGTCCAGTCTATGTGAAGGGACACCTTCTCCCCTATGTCTGTGCCCACCTGCTAAGATCACCTCCGGAGGCTTTTCTCTGGGTGCCACTGCCCACAAGGGTGCAACGGGTAGCTGCCAAGGAAAAAGCCTTCTCTGTAGTGGCCCCATATGTTTAGAAGCCAGGTCCAGACCTTCCTTTTGAAGGAGGCATTTCATTTCTAATCTGGTGCTCTGATTATTAAGATGGTTCTTTAGTATTTTTGAGATTTTAAAATTTTAATGTCATTGTTGTGTTTATTGTTTTGGTTGTTATTTCATTGACTGGATGTTTTTTAATGATCATAAACTGCCCTGAGGGTTTCTACCAGTCAGGCAGGATATTAATTAATTAAATGCATGTGATCCGGTCCCAGAAGACTGCCACCATCTGCTTTTTCTGAATGTGCAGATCCATTCCGAGCTCCATTGTTTCAAACGGAAAGGGGCTAATGGGGCACAGGACCGTTTGGGGAGAACACTTACTCTACCCCTCCTTCGGTTTCCTCCGGGAGCCCCGCTTTACCTGGCATCCAAAATGCCCTGGTATTCCAGGAGCTGCCTCATGAACCCGGCGTTGGGTCTTGCGATGCTGCGCTTCTGCTTCACGTAGTTATACGCTTTCTCCAAGGGCCAGCCGAATTCCTTCATGGCGTAAGCGATGACGGTGGACGCAGAGCGGCTCACACCCATTTTGCAGTGGACTAAACACTTGGAGCGGTTCTTCCTGGTGGGCAAGAGAGACCAGAGGGAGATGAGTGACAGGTGGGAGGAACGGCCGCTGTCGTTTCCACGGCACCAAGTGCATGCATGAACTGGGACACCTTCTTTTGAAAAGGGGATCGTGAACTAAGATTCCAAACACCTCTTTGCTGCCATTTTAACAAACGAGCAATCAAGCGGAGAGAAAGCTATTTTCCTCTGCTTGGCAGCACTGCACAGAGCAAAACTAGTAGTGAAGAACGCAGAGCCTTCTTGAGCCAGGCGATAGGAGAAGGAACCAGCTCTGGATTAAAACTTACTGAAGGAAGGAAGGAAGGCCTCCCCTCTCCCTCCCTCTCCAATTTAGTTCATCTGCAAATGGGACAATGAAGGCATGCCTCACAGGGCAGGTGTGAAAAGGGGGCCGAAAAGCACTTTCAACAACAACAACAACAACAACAACGCTAATTTTGCTATGCCCAATTAATGGAGACATTTCTTGCCACAGGATACTGCAACAGCCATGGGCATCAATGATTCAGGGCAGTCCAGCTGGGGACCACCCCTGGCAAAGAGAGCTGTTAAAGCGTAGTCGGTGGAGGGATTGACTAATGAACCCGGAAAACGCCCATTCAGATCCTGCCTCTGTCATCTGCAATATGGGGATAACATTATTGGCCCACCCTACACGGCTGCTGTGGGGATTACTGAGAAAATGTACAGAAAGCAATCTGAACACTCTGAAGTACCATGTGAACGCTAAAACTACAAGGACTGAAACCTCCATATCCAGCAGCAGGGTATCTCCTATTGCCAGACACTGAAGACAAGCAACAGCCAGGGAATGGCTATTTGCCATCCTGTCCTTCTTGCAAGCTGTCCTGTAGCAACTGGCTGTCCCCTGCTGGAGTCAGAACATTGGGCTAGGTGGATCACAGGGAGGCTCTCTCAGCTGCCAGGACAGGGAGCGCTTCCTCGTCCCTGCCACAGATAGGCACATGGTAAGAAGCATCGCTCTGGTGCACCAACTTACTTGGCTTTGTTTATAAAATGGTAGGCCTCGTTCCAGTGGGCAAGAAGGTCTGTCTTCTCCTCGTCGTACACTCTGATGTTGTGGTACGCAAACAAGCCAGGGAAAAAATTGTCAATCTCCCTGGTGACATTTAAGATGTAGTCAACACTGCAAGGGTCAAAGCAGATTAAAACAAGGTGTGGTTTTTAAGGAGGGAAGAGATGAAAAACAAGGCCAGGGGTTCCTGGTGGAGGGGCCTCACAGTTACTCACTGGCATAGCCCTCCCTTACCCCACCAAACAAAGCCCCACAACACCCTAGAGAGCTGCCAAGAGGTTATCACAAGGGACCCCACAGTGGCTGCCCAGGCGGCCATGAATGACTTGAGTGACAGCACTCAACGTGGGACAGCTGGAATCCTCCCCCCTCCCCTCCCCTCCCCCCTTTCTTCCTTTTGCGCCGTGTCTTCTAGACTGTCAGCCACAGAGCAGGGACTCTGCCCTATTTATCTTTGTAAGCCACTGACAGAGCCTTTTTGGCCAAAGAACAGGTCTAGAAATCCAGTAAATAAATAAACGCCACCAAACCCAGCCTTCTAAACCCACTTCGGAGCTAGCACCTGACCTAACAAATCTCCCCCTGCTGAGCATTTGGTTTCTGTGGAGCCCTCACCATGCAGAGCAGGAGCAAGAACATTTTACACAATCCGAATTTAACAGCTGGAGCACCGAGGTTCTGATGGGCAACGCCATTTGGACCCAGCTTCTACACCCCCCCTTTCCCCGCAAGAGCTGTTCAGGTTTCATGCGAATGCTGCACAGCTCAGGAGATCGATTTTGGAGAGCGCTCAGCTTCCTTGCAAGTTCTGCACTGGGCTGTCCTGGTTGCAGAAGGCTGAGAAAGCGAAGCAGCCCTACAGAGCACAGAGCTACCCATACAGCTCCCTCTCCGCACCTTTGGACTGTAAGCCTCCCTTCTTCCCTCCCTCCCGCCCTCTGCCTCCCCCCTCCACCGACGGCCAGATTCAATATGAGACAAGGCTCCTGCGAGTACAGTGTAGGGTGAGGTATTTCAGCTGTTTCTCCCACCACTGCCACACCATAAGAGGTGAAGCTGCACCTATTAAAATTCTCCCTCCTACACCACTCATTAAATATCAACCTGGTCGCTCCACTGCCCCTCATCCCTGACGTAGGACTTGCCCAGAACTTTTCCTTGCTCTTCTTCAACCCCGGTTAAAAACCTTAAAACATTTTGATTGGAGTTAATTGTGCAAGTTAAAGGAAGATACAAAGACACAAAGTCAGCACAACACACGCAGCTCCAGCCCTGCAGTGAAAATTCTCTTCCGACGTTCACACCCAGGTTTGCTAACTTGTAGCCCAAAATTAGGGGCGGGAAAATAAAATACCAGATTCCCAGCATCAACTGTTGCAAAGCCAGCATGAAGTGGCTTGGCTTGGAGCTAATGCATTTCTTTCATCAAAGTTCCAAGACACCCACGACAGGGGATGTGGGATTTTCCCAACCTCTATTTCAGGAAACTTTACCAGTCTAAATGGTGTAAGATGTGGCTACTCACCCAGAGACCCGGAGCTCCTCTAGGTTGGAGGCATTCCACTCGGAACCCTGGAAGAATCATACCAGAGTCAAGATTCGCCCCAAAAGCAGCACCTTGAAGATGCTCGATGCAAAGGCTCTCCCTAGCTGGGCTCACACATGCCACCACTCACCAGGTACAAGTGATCAAAAATGAGGGAGGGCTTGTCCATCTGCCCCAGGATCAGCAGCATCTCGTTGTCGATGAACTCTTTGAACTCTTTCAAGTTGCAGCTCATGTGTTTCTCCAGCTCATTCCGGATCTGCAAAGGCAATGAGTGGCCAAGTGAGGGAGGAAGGCTGCACCTGAACAGAGTTTGGCTGTAACGTTCACGGCTGGACCACTGGGACACGGACCCTTAGCTCAAAGGCTAGAGAAGATGCTGGCGACGCAGGAAGCCCTGGATCCCATCCGCAGCATCTCCAGCTAAAAATAATCAGGTAGCAGGCATGGAGAAAGATCTCTCTCTCTCTCTCTCTCTCTCTCTCTCTCTGCCCAAGACCCTGGAAAACCACTGCCGGACAGGCTACATGACACTGAGCTAGATGGACCAATATCTGACCTGGTATAAGGAAGTTTTTGATGAATTGAGAGGGCACAGAGGCAAAGAGAGAACTGATTTCAGGCTCCTGGGAAGGAACAGGGAGAGCTCTTGAGTACCTGTGAATTCCCATTCTCAAGAGTTACTGGGGTGAGACAGTCTTGACTACTGAGGTAGCACCACCTCAAGGTCACCTTGCAGATGACACCAAGAGGAGAGGCTTCCCAGAACTCCAAGACAAAGACCAAGATCCAGAGAAGATAATAATGACAACGATAATGGCAGTAGGCTCAAATCCTCTATCCACAGAAAAGCTATGTGCCCCTACACACATCCAGATGGACTGGGCAGAAAGAGGGCAAACGATCACTGGATCTCTATGGAAAATTAACCTGCAGGAGAAGTGAAGAGTCCAGTCCTACTACTTCTATACTACGGAAGATACCCAGCACCTTGCTGACTGACAGCCAGACCCACCGCACTGATTGAGATGTGCTGACTTCACGCAAGGGGGCTTCATAGCGGCCAGTGAAAGGACAGAGGCGGCCACAAAACAGACCCCCCAACACACACACAGCAGGTTCTGCTTACTTCTTTAGAGGTGACGTTCTCCAGGTCTTTGCTCATCATAATGCTACGGAGTTTGGCCTTGATGAGTCGTTCTGCCCGCTCCCTCTCAGTTGGCCTGGAAAAGGAAGGAGTAGGTGGGAGTTTCCTGGCGAACCGATCTGTTTGTCTGCGAAGGGGCTGGCTTCCAAAAGAGAGAGAGAGAGAGAGAGAGAGCACACAGTGCTCTCGGAGACCCCAAGGACGGCCTTTGATACATCCGCGTGCCATGGCGAGTGTGATGAGAAGTCAGCCATGCAGGGCTAAACTGGGAAAACCCTTCCCCTGCTGGAAAGGTGTGGGGAAAGTTGGACACTGCTGCCTTAAGGGCATGCAGTGGCGCCCAGCTGGCCGTTTTCCCATTGGCCTTTCACATCGGAAAAGCCAAGCAGGGATGATGGGTGTGGCATAACTTCGGTCAGAGGTGCCTGGCCTGCCTCCAACCAGTATTGTGCAACCAGACGCTCCTGTAAGAACATAAGAAAAGCCCTGATGCTGGACCAGACCATAGGCCCATCTAGTCCAGCGTTCTGTTCACACGCTGGCCAACCTCGATGCCCACGAGCAGGACAGAAGTGCAACCGGACCCTCCCGATGGGAAGACCAGGAAGGGCCGGGGGTGCTGCACAACCTGAGTCACTCTCCCACTTCCCACCGGCGAGAGGAATGGGGAGAAACTCACCTGGGAAGGGTGAGCTGGTGAGTACAATTTTGGGCTTGGACAGCCAAGCCAGCCAAAACCAGTGGGCTCCTCAACTTTTCTTTAAAACAAGCAAGCAAATTTCCACTGCTCGTGATTCTAAAAGGCCACAAATGCTGTGTCTTTTAAAGGCACAGGCAGACTGGCTGGGTGGAACTTCCAGAAACTAAATGGAAGGGGTTTTCTCGGCCAACCAGCTTGTCCCTGCCCAGTCCTGCATCCCAGTTTTTGCCCCTAAATATGTTGTATGTTTTTGCTGTTTTAATTTTTGTATGTTGTTTTTAATTGTTTTTAATCCTATGTAAACCGCCCAGACAGCTTCGGCTATGGGGCGGTATACAAATGTAATAAATAAATAAATAAATAAAATAAATAAAAACCCTATACGTTACCCCCTCCTTGCTCTCCACTGCGCTGTCCAGGGCAAGGGGGGTGACGGCACAATTTCCCCCCAAATTAAAGAGTCGTAAGTAGATTCATGCCAGTGGCTGGCCTCTATGTATCACTGCAGAGCTCTAGCCCCTCTCTGTCTATGGTTTTTCTACTGCGAGAAAATCTCGGATCAAAACCAAACACGGAGAACCCACTTGTCCACGTATAAAGCTGGCGAGTCGGGGCGCGTAGACTCCAGGTCCTGCATGGCGTTCCACTCATTGATGCAGCTCTGGTCAGAGGCGATGCAACTCTCGTAGTACGTGGCCCAGACGAGCGCCATCCCGCCGGGGAAGTAATTGAACCTCCGAGCCACCTCGCAAGCCTTGTGGAGGATCTGCAGGGCAGACCTGCAAGCATGGGAACCCAAAGAGAGCAAACCTTTACCCCAGGGGCCTAGGAGTGTGGAGCAGGGATAAAGTTCCAGTAAAAAGAAATCTACACAAGAGCAAACGCTCGTGAGGAGAATGCTGTTTTTAGGAGACGTGTGTGAACGCGGGATGGGGGACTACATGTGGATGCTGTCTGCTATGGATTATTCACACGTGAAAGCGGCTTTCTAGCAATGTCCACCACACCAGTTCAATGTCTTGCCCCCCACCCCCACTGGTTTGCGCTGGTGCAGTCTAAATGGCAGGAACTGGATATGGAGCCCCTCCTCACCAGCTGCTTCCACGCTGCTGCATTTGAAACAGCAATCATGCCACTACCCAAACCTATGGACCAGGCCTACGCCACATGTCAAAGCAATGAGTTCAGAGAAACAGCGCAATCTGGTGGCGTCTCGGCCACCACCTGTACCAGGCCTTAATTTCTACAGGGTAGATGGTGCCCGCCCTCGGCTTCCTTGTGCCGCTCTGTTCGTATGCAATAAAATCAAGTACAGGAAGATCCCTGTTGGGCTGACTTGAAAGTGTAACGCGAAGAACACCGCTGTGAAAGAGGCCCCTGAACACCCTGGAAGCAGCTGGCGCGCAGTCACCACTGGCAGGGTTACAAGCGAGAAGGAGCAGAGTCTGAAGATGGCTCCCGTTCCACTCAGCCTCAGGCAAAAACCATTAACATGTGGACCTGCGCACTGTGCGATTCACAGGGTAGCCACAGTTATCACCCAATAAGGTGAAAATTGCTCTCTGTCAACGTGGATCACTGGCGCCTATCACCTCTGGCAATTATATGATTAGTAGAAACCAAGCTGGGAAGCAAAGGGTGATACACAAACCCAGCAGGGGAGAAAGATAGAGAATGAGGAGGGACCATCACCATGGAGCACCATCATTGCATGCAGACGGTCACAGGTTCAAATCCCCAGCATCTCAAGGTAGAGCTGTGAGAGACCTTTCTCTGCCCAAGTCCCTGCCCAAGGTGGAGCTGTGAGAGACCTTTCTCTGCCCAAGACGCTGTCAGTTGGAACAGAAAATCCTGACCTAGTCAGACCTGGCATAAGTATCTTTCCTATGTTCTCAGTAAGGCTTGGGATAACCTGGAATAGGTCTGACCTTACAAGAAGCTTCTTATGTCCCTAATAAGGCCTGGAAAAGGGTGGGGTACAGGAGGGGGTTTAGGGGAGCAGAAGAGGCAAGGTTACGTTATTCTAGGAAAGGCTTTGTGGATGGATTTAATTTCACATTGCTCTATACCTGCATGGCTTCTCCTGTCAGATCCCCGTTTCTCAAATTATTTGTCTTCCTATATCATTTCCCATTTTGACTTCAGACTCTGGTTCAGCATGACAACAGAGCGCTAAGATTCTCCCATGAGACAGAAATTCAATTTCTCAGCCAGTCTCTGGAAAACCTAAAGCGTCAGGGTGGGTTGGCAGCTTGCAGCTCCTACAGACGAGGATGGAAGACTCCAATTGTCTAGTCTCCCCCTGGTGCTTTATCTAAAGAGCGTCTGAGCCAAACCGTATAATAATTCATTGCCAGGAGCCAGCCTGGCCTTCTAGAAACGCCCTCCCAGCAACTGCAGCTGTTCAACGACTGTTATTCCCTTTGGGGAGGGAGAGAAATTGTTTGCCAATTGGGGGCACTTAATGTACAGACGAAATGCTACTTTCACCATTGAGAAGGGAATGAGAAGAGGGGCAGCTGCTAGCGGAAGAAATAAAGTAACTCACCACATTGCTTGTACTGAAACTGGCTTGAAGATATGCATCTTCCCTGCGGTGCTGACACTAAATCCACTAGCAAAGACAGACAGAAAGAAGAATGATGCTATATGCGCAAGCTAAGCGTCACAAGTTGTTATTACTCATTCTTAAATCTTCATAGTAGCTGATAATACAATGTTACATAAAACAACAGAACTGTATCTCTGTTTTGGCAGATACCAGCAATGCACTTCCTAACAACAGCACACACATATTACACACACACACACACACTTATATAAGAGTGTGCGCATATGTATGTATGTATGTATACACCTACTTGGTGGAAGTTGACCGCATTCCCCGGTATAGGCCTGCACGATCCTTAAGATTATTGGAGAAGGCCTGGCTGGCTGTACTGGGACCTTGCAGATTGTCCTCTTGTGGCAAATAGGTCACAGATCCTCCTCCGTGGTGGCGCCCACTGTATGGACTGCCCTCCCTACCTGGTATCTGGCAGCCGCAACTGTGGTAAGCTTTGGGCACCAATTAAAGACCCCCCTCTTTACCCAGGCCTTCCCCGATCGATTGATCTGTCTGTTAATTATCACAGTGTGAGTACTTTGATTTAACGTTTTTATAAATGTTTTATTTTAATTTTACTTAAAAATTATTTTTAAAGTGTGGTAAATGGTCTGTCTATCTATCTATCGATTGATCAATCTATCTAAATGTGTGGTTTCTTCCCAACAGACATGCTCCTCCTCACACGTCTTTTCCTCTCCTAGCTACCAAAATATTTGTGTCTCTTACCCATCACCATCCAGATGTATCTTCGTGTCGCTCCACAGACGCAGAACCATCCCTATGGTGCAGCTTTTGCTGTCAAGAGAGGGAAGCGGAAATTTCCAGTGACTATGGGCTTCAAACAACACGTGTGGATCTCTCAAGAGATCAACTGACAGAGGTGTTATTCGGTCCTTTATTATGTTTTTCTCCCGCCTTCCTCCAAGGAGCTCAAGGCGGCATATATGGTCATCCCCGCTCCCGTTGGGCCTCCATTTTATCCCCATCACTACCCTGTGGGACCGGTTACCAGAGGACGAGCGAATGGCCCAAGGCCATCCAGAGGACTTGCTGGTTGGTGAGGGACTCAAGCCCAACATTCCAACCACTCAAAACCCTTCAATGTTTTTAAAATGTCTTTCAATTTCACGCCCTGAGCTGGCATACCACAATGGGGCATTAGAGCTCATCGGCCCAGAGTTCTGCTGCATGTGATCACCGAAACAAATCCACAATGTGCCACGCAGCATTTACACATCAACGCCTTTTATGTCCTTTGGCAATGCAAACATAATTGACACTCAACGTCTGCGCACAGAAGAACACTATAAACTGCTGTGTGGCAGCGGCTGCAACTCTTTGGGGTGAGGGCTTTGATCCCCCCAGAAAATGACAGGCTGATGACCATGATTTCAAAATACCCCCACATATTCAGCACTTACCTCTCCTCGCTGGAGATGTCCACTCCCAGAAGAATGTTCTCCTCGGTATCTTGGCGCCCGCTGCTATAGACAACCACCATGTACCTGACTCGGTCTGTCCACGCGCTTTCTAAACGTACAGCCTGAAAATCAGCAAAAGAGTTCTCAGTCATGGCCCACATTCTGTTCTGTTGAAATTATAGGGCAGGGGTGTTGGACATCAGGTGCCCAAATGCTAATTCCAGCCTGCTTGGGGGCTAAATCCTGCGCTCTGCGGCCCCTTAGATGGTCATATACCCCTTCTCCCTGTCCACCTACCCAGTGGGTTGAACCTTTTGCCCTGAGTGAGAGGCCATACAGAAGGCAGGCATCTGTAAAAAATATTTAAAGCCCAGGCTGCTGGTGTGTGTGTGTGTGTCTGTAATGGTATCACTACCTTGAATGGTGCCCCAGAGAAGGTAGGCAGCCAGGGCAGACGCTCCAGCCATGATTCAACTGTGTCAACGCCCATTGACTAATGGTAGGAATGGCATTGAACTGTATAAGAAAAGTTCGGCAGAGAGGTCATGCCCAAATACTGCAGCAGGGAATGAGGCAAGTCCTCTTACCAATTTGATTCTGTCCTCACAGCGAAGGAGGTTGATCATCACCTGAAGGTGCTGGGGTAAATCACCTGTAGATCCATAGGGGGGAAATCATCACTATATATAAGTATCACCAGTAAATAGCTGTGCAATATTCCATAGCAAACCAAGTCGCTCAGGAAAAGCATGCATAGAACTACACGGGGTTTGGTCCCCTCTGCTCTGGATCCCCTGCAAACCCTCCTAGCCTCAAAGGGGGCGGATGATGGTGGGACACACTAAGCAACCTAGTACCAGGTAAAATCACTGGTCCATCTAGCTTACATTTGACGACTCTGACAGGTTAGTGGCTCTCCAAGGTCTCTGGCAGAGCCGAAATCCTTTCAATGGCAGGGACTGAACCTGGGGCCACCTGAATACAAAACATGTGTTCTACCGCTGGGTTATGGCTCCAACTGGTGAGTTTGGCCCCCAAGCCAAAATCTGATTGGCCTGGTCTTATTGGTTAGCTTTTAAAAGTCATCCCAAATCTCTCCCAAACAAGCAAGCTGGGCTGCCCAGAGTAGTCTCTCGACCCAAACCAGGTCCTAAGGAGAATCACAAACACCATACTCCTGTATTCAAGACTAACATTTGTGTCACGTCGGCTCCTTATGTGCTGAAAGTCTGCCAGGAGCTCATAGTGAACATGAGGAGGGCAAACGTTAGCCATAAAAAGAGTCCCAGTTTAACGATTTGAGGAAGCAAGCTCAGCAAGATAAAAATTCTCTCTGTGGGACGGCGGCTGGGTCTGGGAAACTGCTGACAGCTGGAGAAATCTGACGCTCAGCTGCCAACCACACAGTACCAGGCGGTGCCCCATCCTACAGGCTGTTTTCCACTCAAAATGAACCAATACTCCTTCCATGGCTCCCAGGGAAGAAGAACGTGATAATCAGCTTCACTGAAGCCCACAAACAGACATTGCCTTAAATATGTTCTCAACATTTACTTTAGCCAAGCTTATACCTAAGCCACGTCGACTGACCAAGAAATGCATTCCACCGTGACTCTCTTTACCTGCATGTTTGTGGGGGTGAGGAAGGCTCCGTGGACCTTGCGGGCTGTTTCCTTGCTGGAGGAACAATGCAGCACCTTTCACCATAAAAAAGCTCTCGCTCAAGCTGAAAGACAAACAGAGATAGGCGATCAGGCTGATGGGGGTGGCAGTGCGTCCCTGTGTGTGTCTCTGTATGTACATATATACGCGGTTGGGAATAACAGTTTTGGGTGATCTCTCCACCCAACCTCGCCTGGGAAAGAATCCCCAATCGCATCCTTTTATCCAAGGCTGTCAGAACTCCACAGAGGTCCATTTACATATTTCTTAATAAAGACCCACTCAAGCTGCTGCATTAGATTTGTAGCATGACACTTTAGTTTGTGCCTGGTTTGGGGATGGTGTGCGTGAGTGTATGTGTGTGTGCGTGAGAGAGAGAGAGAGAGAGAGAGAGAGAGAGAAGCAGCTTGTTTCACAAATATACCTAGATCAGCCTTCCCCAACCTGGTGCACTCCAGATGTGTTGGGACTGTAACCTCCATAATTCCCAATGGCCATGCTGGCACTAGATTGGAGAAGGCTGACCTAAACTGATTCATTTCCCCAGCTTGTTTCTGTAATATTGAAAACAAACAGCGGGTCGATTTTTGCATGCACTGTTCTCTCAGCCCAAAGGCTACAAAGCAAGTTCATGGTAAACTGATAGTCAAGTAAACATTCCAAGTGTTTTGATTTGCTTCCCCCAGAGACATTCCGGCTCTCCCCTTCCCTCAAGGAAAAGTGTGTGTGTCCTACTTGCAATGTTTCTGGAAATCTTAGGACATGGTTACCGTGACCAAAGGATTGTGTCTCGTGTTCCTCAAAACACTGGGGGCCTTGTTACATGCAAGAGCCAGCAGCAAAGTCCCAAGCTTTAAACAAATGAGTAAATGCTGTCGTAATGCACCAATGATGCTTCGTGGCTAACAGATGGCTTTAAAGGCACCGGGAATCCACGTGGCGGCGTTCTACCTAATTTTCCAACTGGGTTACATATTTGGCTGCTTTATGAGTTTTTAATAGAAGACGTGACCCTTTAAATGAAATTACTCAACAACACTTAAGTTACAGCGCTCCACAATTTACGAACGGTGGTCTGTAGGAACTCTAAACGCATTTGTGTTTCTCAGCGTATTGAGTTCAAGCTGCCCTTTAAACAACTTTAACTCTAGACGATACTTTGGGATTTAGAAAGGGAGCCAACCCTGCCGCCTTCCAATTGCACTTTTTAAAGAACACTGGAATGGCGTTGAGGAGGAGGAGGAATACAAATAAAGCTTGGATAATCAACAAGAACATCTTCCACACGAGCTCTGGGAACGAGACTGGGAACTTGGAGAAGAATATGCATTTTCCGTGGTGCATTGCCTGTTAAGTTTCCTTGGACTTTCAAGCCCAAATTGCACGTGCGAGATTCTGTTTTTTTTCTGAATCACAGTCTTATCCCGAGACAGTGCGCTGATTTGTTAAGCGCAGAACAGTCTAATCTGGTTGGTAGCAATATGTTATTCAGTCAAGGGGGCTACCCAGCTCTCAGATCTTTCACACTGCAGATGCCAAGAACCAAACCTGAGACTTCTGACATCCAAGGTGCTATTCAAGGCTTTATCGTTTAAAAACTGCATTCCCTATTGACTGGGAACTTCTCCTGCGAAACCTCCATTGACATAACTGAGACGTACGTTACAGCATGGCTTATACATCCAATTCCTGCTGTGGAAGTTCTCAGCAGACCCAACACTGGCAGTACAATTAAAAGCACCATTGCCAAATAAACTAGGTACTGGTGTATGTGTGTGTTAGACATGGGGGCATGAATCTATTTCATTCCGGGGAAGGAGGGGTATCCCAATTTCCACTATAATTCGAATACTGTTCACTTACCACCCTTTGAGATTGACCTCAGAAGACTAACAACAATCTTATGAGACAAACACTATGATTTTACAGAAAGGATATTGAGGCAAAGTCCATGATTTGCATATGGCTAGCCAAAATCAAACACTGCTAGGAAAGTATCTTCCACTGTGAAGGTTTGCTGGAAGTGAAGGAAAAGACCCACCCACCACATTAAAACATACAAAATGGAGACTGGATATGGGGTGCCACAGTCCCCCCATCTTAGAGAATTAAGGATGCTGCTCCCACTTCTTGGGCCCATTGTAAGTTTAACAGGACCATTAAATCAGTCAAAAGGCAGCTTGCTAAACCTTTTGAATTAGCTAATAGCCCTACAAATAATGTGCCAAACATAAGCTCATTAACAGGCCCGTACGAAAAAAGGCATAATGGAAAATCACTGGACAATACACAATGAGATATGATGATGCACGATCATAATACTGGCTTTAATTCTTTAAAAGTCTGAAGTCAGAGAAGCAAAGTGATAAAGAGTTCTCTCTTCCCCATTAGCCAAAAAACCCGACAGGCAATCTTTCCCGACATTTCCTGCCATTCGAAGAACGGCAATACACAATTCCTGTTTACGATAAAGAAGGGAATAAAATTGCCAAACCGCCCACAAAGTAGATCACGGCATTATCAACCATCAGTGAGATCATCCCACAGCCAGGCCTAATGAAAGCGAAGTTCACCAATGACCGCTTGATTCTGTAGCCACAGATTCACTGGACAGGACAAAGGCGGTCAAGAGGTTTCAAAGAACTTGACAGCACAAACTGGAAAAAAAAGAGGAAAAATGACGCGTGTTTCCTAGACTTTAGTAGCATCCTCACAAGCAATCAATGTGGATCTTTCCATGGCTTATTCACTGACAGAGTCTTCCACATCATTTTTCTTAAAGTTGGTTCCAAAAATTGCGATGTTTGGGCCCCATTGCCGGGTCTGCTCTTCGTCCAGTGATTTCGGATTTTGTCCAGTGATTTCAGATGAGTTGAACATGCCAAAGCTCAGGTAGACGTCTGTGCCAAACATTTGCCCCAATTGCACATTCCGCTCCAGCCACCATAATTGCCTGCAAGATATTTTTCCTTGGCTATCGCCCCAAGGTAACAAGAGAAATCCCAACCATTCAAAACAGTTTTGTTTCCCAAGTCATTTCGCTAAAATCCCAAGTTTCTGTAAACAGCACACAAAACAAATCCCTTCAATTTTTCACTTTAGTTGCCATAAATGCCAGGTAAAGATTCCTACACACAGAGACACACACCACTAGCACAGGCAAAGGCTAAGCAGCCTCACAAAAGCTCTAAGCAAACGAAGTTTTTTAAAGGGGTGGGGTTAGGGTTAGATACATACTACTTTGTATGGGATTTCTTTGAACGGCAGAAGCATCGCCCAGGCCCGAAAGACAGACAGAAGTCAGCGAAATCAGAAAGGTTCATAACCAACTGTTCAAGTCACATCCTTTGCTTCTCGATGTTTTTGGCGAGACAAGAGGAGAGGAGAAAAAGCCGACCAATTATTCTGCGAAGGGGAGAGAAATCTCCAAGTCTGATGATGCTACGGAACACTGCCCTCCCCCTGCAATATCCTGGCTTGTAAAGCACTTGCCCTAACATATCCTGATGAAAGAGGGCCTTTCAATAGATTGGGGGGGGAACCAGCTGAAGCTCATCAAATCATTCCCCTCCTACGGGCCTTTCTTCTTCTTCTTCGCAGGCTCTGTAAAACAGCAGCAGTGCCTTGCATTATCAGAAGAGAAGTACAGTCTAACAGCTGGGCGCCAAACAGAACTCCAAATTCATTTGGGCCTCGCTAGATTAAAAAGTGTCACACTGACAGATAAATGATATCCCCACCTATTTCTGCACTGCATACCGAGAGAGTGAAATACTCCCAAGGAAGTCTGTATTATGTTAGATTTCACTTCTCAAGCGTCCTCGCTGGGCAGGATTTCAGGTGCAGACAGATGCGTACAGGGCTGTTTTTGAGCTAATTGTTGCAATTCCTTCACCAGGTCAGTTTGTGTTGGTATAACAGGAGGGCAAGCTTTGGAGTAATAAGGAAGTCATCGTTGTTAAGCAGGAAGCATAGCTATGGGCGTTCATTTCAACTGCATACATGTAAGGAGAAACATCACGGCAGCACCATGGCAGCAAGAGCTCTTTGGTCATGTCAAGTCATTGGCATTATCCTCCTCAAATAACGAAAGCAAGAGTAGCTCTGCTGAACAACCCACCTTGGGCCATACAATTAAAAGTCAAACACTTATGGGGTAACAGCACACACTGGCTAGGTGCATAACGGATGTTTTCAGTGCGGCCCTGGAAAAAGTACAGAAAAGGGCAACTAAAATGAACAAGGGGATTGAGCATCTTCCCTGTAGGGAAAGCCTCTGGGGCTTTTTGAGTCTGAGGGGGGACACAACTAAAAGGAAAGACGTGATAGAAGTTTATTAAATAAATGGCTTTTACTGGTGTGTGTTTAATTGTGCTTCTAATTTATTTGCTTTTATTATTGCTTTAACTAAGCTTTTGTTTCCATCTTGGTTTTATTATTGTTAGCTATTTTTAGTGGAAAGGCGGGGTATAAATCAAATAAATAACAAATAAAGAGGATAAATATTAAACATTTCCCCCTCTCATATAAAATGCGAGAACCCGGGATCATCCTGTGAAATTTAATGGCAGGAAATTCATGACAGACGGAAGTAAGACCTCTGTCGCAAACATAGGGTGCCTCTACAAGAACAATTTAAAGCTCTTTCAAGGCGCATTAAAAATTTTACCTCCACATGAGGTGCGTTTTCTCTCCGATTATGCGCACCTTCGCATTCGCATTAAACAGTGAGTTTTAATTTATCGCGGCTGTTAAAGTGCATTATGACCATGTAAACATGTGATTCTCCGCATTTCAACCACTTTAAAGCGCGTTTCATACTGCCGGTTATGCGCTTCACCGCCTGTCGTTTATAGGAATTAGGCGTAAAAGCGATGGTGAGAAGATGCACATAATCAGACAACCAGGCGCCAAACCGCATTCTTCTAGAGGGGACCATATTCACTGTCCCAAGTTATAGTGGTGGTCACTGGCTGAGATGGCTTTCAAAATGGAATTTGAGAAAGTCAAAGAGGAGGAGAGGTGTGTTTACCAATGGCTATTAGCCAAGATGGGTATGGAATCTCAAGGATCAGAGGCAGTAGATGCCTTGAATATCAGTTGCTGGAAAGGGGTATTGCCTTCATGCGTTGCTTGTGGTCTTCCCATGCGCACCTGGTTGGCCTCTAGGGGAAGTAAGGATGCTGGATTGAGTCAACTTGGGGGCTTATCCAGCAATATGGCTATAGGAGAAGGATGAAGAATCTCTTTTCTGTCCAGGATATATTCCCTCAGGAGAAACTTGTGGAGAGCTGCATAGTAGCCAGAGCAAAAGTCTCTCTCTCTCTCATTCACACACACACCATTCTCTCCCTTCCTCTTCCTCTCCACCCAGCTACTGGGGGAAAACAAATTGCTCTTGTTCTGAAATGATCACCTGCAGAGGGCTTTTGAAAGCAGACTGAGGGCAGCATGGAATTAGGCCAGGGCAGGTTGCCCACCTCTGCTATGGACTTTGGCCAGATCCTCAGCTTCTGTTATAGTAGTTCCACTGAAAAAGGGATGTTCCATAAATAAGCCGGCCTCAGAAAAACAAGCATGGGACGCCGTGGCACAAACACTGGTCCAAAACCAACACTACAATCGTGATAGGTTACTGTACAGATCCCACTGCGAGACTGTGCACAGGTGCATGGTCAACTCAACCCATGATGCCACACAGATGGCGCAGGTTGGTGACGCACACTGCCAGTCCTCATGAAGACAGCTTAACAAAGGGAGAGGCGCTAAAGAAGCAGGCACCTCACATGCTTTGGTATCATCAGAAATCTTTACTAGCTCTACACTCTATCCATTTTAGGCACATAGGGGAACATGCGAAATCCACTCCCACCCCTCAGTTTATGTGGAGAGAAGCCACCAACCCAGGACAGAAGGCAGGAGTTCCTTAACAGTCGAAGGCAGGAAGCGAGGGAAGCCATATCTAAATGGAACTGCAGGAGGAAATTAACACATCAGAATGGAATCGCCAAAGCCCACATTTGGCCACAGTGCCTTTGAGCTGGCTGAAGGAACTGCTGCAGGATCTCTAGACTTATGAACGGTTTGCTGTTGACTTTGCATTGCAGTCAGAGAGGCTCAGTCCATCTAGCGAGATATGGTGCAGTAATCGCCAATGTGTCCGTCCCACAGATTTCCAACACTTCTCTTGCTAAGAAAGGAAAGCATCTGAGCTCCTGTGACCTGATTTCTTCGGTGCCAGTTCCAAAGCCAGAACTGGTCCTCATCTCCCAGGCATCCATAAGGTCTGCTGTGGCTCATAGACAGACTGCTATAATCCCCTTCCTGAGAGAGACAGTCAAGCTTCACACTCCTACAACAGCTGAAGTCCGTATCACAACCTTAGCTCCCCCAGGAGGAGTTTCAAAGGAGAAAGCACAATTAAGTGTGATCTTGGCAGCTATAAGATCTAGGCTGCCCAAGATGCTTGATCCACAACGTCTGTCAGTTTCCACTTCAGATCAACTATGGAGAACTGCTGAGCTAAGACTCACAACCCTGGAGCCCTCTGCACTTGCTTGTTTCAATCAATATATTTCACCCTCTACCATTTTGTTTGGACTACAGATAATTTCAATTACCTCCGAAAGCAATGCACAAACTATAGCATCCAAATCACACAAGGTACTGGTTCCCCTCTATTCAGCACCAGTTAGGCCACATCTTGAGTATTGCATCCAGTTCTGGGCACCACACTTCAAGGATGCAGATAAGCTGGAGCGTGTTCAGAGGAGGGCAACGAGGATGATCAGGGGTCTGGAAACAAAGCCCTATCAGGAGAGACTGAAAGAACTGGGCATGTTTAGCTTTAAGAAGAGAAGACTGAGGGGAGACATGATAGCACTCGTCAAGTATTTGAAAGGCTGTCACACAGAAGAGGGCCAGGATCTCTTCTCGATCATCTCAGAGTGTAGGATGCGGAATAATGGGCTCAAGTTACAGGGAGCCAGATTCCGGCTGGACATCAGGAAAAACGTCCTGACTGTTAAAGCAGTACTGTTAAACCATGACCAAGGGAGGTGGTGGGCTCTTCCACATTAGAGGCCTTCAAGAGGCAGCTGGACAGCCATCTGTCAGGGATGCTTTAAGGTGGATTCCTGTATTGAGCAGGGGGTTGGACTCAAGGGCCTTATAGGCCCCTTCCAACTCTATTTCTATGATTCTATGATTCTAATTCACTCCAAAAAACATGTTGATGGTGTCTGGCATAGATGGCTTAAATTAATCATTGGAGAGGCTATACATGACTGTTAGTCATGTGAACTGAATGGAACCTCCATGCTCAGTGGTGCTCTATCACTGAATAGGAAAGGACTGTTGCCTTTATGCTCTGCACATGAAATCTCCCAGAGGCATCTGGCTGACCACTGATGGAAATAAAATGAAGGACCAGGGTAGACCCTTGAGCTGATCTCACAGAGCTACATTATTTAATAAGCCTTGAGTTTTGTTGATTTTTGTACTCTGAAGACTATCCCAGATGAAGAACTCAACTCAAAAGCCTAAAACTTTAATATTATTTACACCCCAAAAGGGTAAAAATTTACTTGCTCTAAGTGCTGTAACCTATCTATGTATCTAAAATTATTTCTGGGCTGCCTTTAAGGGTGGAGCGTGCCATACCAAAGGCAGACTGGTCCAAAGAGAATTCCCAACATATCCTCTTTGAAAGGAACAAAAATAAATCCAGAAGTACAATTTCTAGGAGGAAGAGTTTTTGTTCTGATTTGACCAGTGGCAGTTGTTGAAGGTCTGACGGTGCAGATGTCTCTTCAGGGATACTTGAAACAAACAGCTCTGACAGTTATGGGACGGAGCAGGTCGATATTCTAGCCAGGACAGTGCCCTTTTTGGAGGTAGCATCCAATCGGGCCCCAAAGTAATCCCAAAGCCCACCGATGCCTTTCAGTCGAAAGGGCAGGCAGTGAGCCAGAGTGGCTGGCAAGCTTTGCTCCCAATGTCTGCAGCACCCGGCCAACAAAAGTATCTTCTGAGCGGGCATTGTTTGGCTGAGAAGGCGTAGGCCGCATTTGCTGCCCAAGAATTCCAAACAGCATTTTCAGAGACTGCAGGCCATTCACGGTGCCAGATGCAAAAGCTCTTTCAGGACAAGGAGCGAGGAGAGAGAGAGAGAGAGAGAGAGAGAGGAAATCAATCAGGGAGCCCACAAAGGCAGATTTCCCAGCAGGAACAAACTGCAAATGATGTGTGCCAAGACTGTCTTGGCGACCTTGGGATTTGCTTCATCACGATTACATTCTGCGCGTTTTGTTGTCAGGAAACTCGTCCACAAGATGCGCCACAAGAGAGGATTCCATACCAGGAAGAAGTGAGGCTATGCTATGATACAGACCTACCTTTGGGGGAGCTGAGTTAAATCTCTTATCTCCCATCATGCAGTATGCTAGGTAACAGACACAAAGGAGTTATTTTCAGGGATGGCCATCTGAATGCAAGCAAGCACATAAGACTTCAGCACCGTGGGCACAATCCACAGGAATGTCTTCTGGGTGAAAACAATGGAGCTAGCATGGGAGAATGAGCACTCTGAGCGGACTGCACACATTCATGAGCACATGAAAGATTGTACTTACCACTGACACAGTTCTTTAGATCATTGAAAGCACTTCGCATCTACCCACAGACCATTCAAAACCTGAGCTTTGAACAGTAAGATCCTAAATGGCCTGGAACCCAGACATCTCAAGAATTGCCTCCTCTCATATTAACCTCTCCACTAGC
Organism: Anniella stebbinsi; assembly: GCA_029215795.1. Lineage (NCBI taxonomy): Eukaryota > Metazoa > Chordata > Lepidosauria > Squamata > Anniellidae > Anniella > Anniella stebbinsi. The sequence continues at coordinate 22,727,841 of JARDYH010000010.1, forward strand.
CAAGATCTTCATCAGATCCTCTTCTTCGGGTGGGTTAGGTGACCTAGGTCCATTTGGCAGTAGCACCTGATCCTGGAACTCCTTTCCCTAAGCACATTCGCATGGCAACATCATAATCTTTCAAGCAGCCTTCAAAGGCAATTAATATCAATCTTCCCTTAGCTGCTGCCTATTCCTTGTCTTTTACGCTATGCTACTAATTTATTAGGTCATTTAACAAATGTATGTTATTATTGCTATTTTAATGTCTGTAAGCCACACTGAGAATCTAAACAGTGGACAGATGAGATGTAAATCTTAAAAATAAATGAGAGGAAGGGGGTACCAAAGCTGAGAGAATAGCAGCTTCCCTGATGCCAAGGAAGTTTGCAACGAATTCAGTGCTGCTTCATTCCCAAGACTCTAACTCAATGATCAGAGGTTTTAGGTAAGCATGTGGATTACAGGACATGTTCTTATACAGCCAAGAACTATATGCTTAGCAGCATAGGGAGCTGGCTTGGTACAAGGCAGCTTCGTATATCCATGTGTCTAACACGCACAATGGAATTCCTTGGGGCATATTTCAGCTAGTCTTCTTGATGTTCGCCTTGGGTTATTCACAGGCTACTGTGTCCCTCTACAGCCTTGCAAATGACATCCATCTGAGTTAACTATCCTATTGCTGACATGATCCATTTACAATGAGATTAAACGTCAAGAATCCTCTGTCTGTTCTGCTGCTGCTCATTTCAAGACTTCAGTGGGGGGTCCAAATTAGCAGACCATGTCAGCAAGCCTGGCAGCAACCTCTGTCCTTACCACCAACGTTTTAAAAATGTCGCTAGCAAGTAAGGCGGGCTGCGTATACTTTTGACGGCTAGGAAAATTAACCAGATTGGCGCAAGAAAAGGCAAAACAGCTTGCTGTAGACGTCCTGCCTGTTATTGGCACGGCGAAGGCAGGCAGGGGCCCCCAATCACAGCATCATTAAACTATGCAACCCTTCCTTGGAACCAATGTCCTAATTGCAGTTAACATTTCTGACATTCCTGCTGGGGAAAAATGGTACCATTTGTGTGGCACCAGCTGCCTCAGAGGCTCCCCATTTTGTCCACAAAATCAGAGGGAAGAAATTCACGTTAAAAAAAGAAAAGAAAATTAAGAATCCTTTCCCAGACGTTTGCTGCTGTTTTCATCTAATGTGTTCTACACATTGGCACACACCACCAGAATTCAGTATATAGCTGAAACAGAAGGCGTGGCTTGCTCAGCGCCCCTCCTGCAAATCCACACCTACTCTTCTGAAAACCCCTGGCTTAAAGCAGAGCAAATTCCGCAGAGAATAGCTGGTCCCTGGCAGCCAGCTAGCCTCTCTCTCTCTCTCTCAAGTTCCAGTTACAAAAATGCAATGGGAAAAGGTTTTGATGCTATAGTGTCTAAGGAATTACCATAGCCAGCTCCACAGACCAGGGGTGGGCAGCGCTCATAGTGCATACAGCCCCTACCCCTTGGCCATTTTTGCAGCTTTTTTGCCACAGAGGGCAAAAAAAAAAAAAAAAAGGCCAATTTTGCAAGGACATAGAGCGCACGGGTCGCACATGCCCTTGTTTTCCTACAAAATCACCCTTTTTTCTTTCAATAATGGCAAATTAAGTGGCAATTTGGGTTCTGCGGCAATTTCTGTGGAGGTTGGCGTGTAGCCCCATTTGGGGCAATGTGGTCCCCGATTGACGCTGGCCACCCCTGCTATAGCTGTTTTCTGCAGTTGCAGATGAATGAACATAAAGAGTCCCGCTGGAACAGACCAAAGCTTCAAGTGGCTCAGCATCCTGCTTCCAGGTGGCCAGCCAGGTGCCTTCATGAAGCCCATAAACAAGGCATAAGGCAACAGCCCCTCTCTTTAATGTCCCCCAGCCCCCTTGCAACAATGGGCATTCAGAGGTACACTGCCTCTGAACATGGATGTTCAATTTAGCTAATTACTGCCAATAAGGCCCTCCCCCCACTCTCCCTCTATGTATTTGTCTAACTCCCCTTTGAAAATCCATACATTCATTATGCATTGTGTGAAGATGGACTTTCTTCCATCTCTTCAGAGGAGACCACTACACCATCATGTTTTCAGGAAGACAGACCTGGCTATCTTGAGGCTCAAAGCAACATATTCCAGCAAAGTCAGATAAGCAGAGTTCTTGGTACAACAGTCACTCTCAAAAAAAGGCTAGGTCAGGGAGGAGCTTGTAAAAAAAACCCAACAACACCCAGTTCTCATGACTTTCACTAACTGGTTTCACTTCTCATGACTTCCTAGTTCTCATGGCCTGCTAAAGCAATGCAGACAAAAGCTACAGCTAAGAAAAAGGAGAGGACTGGAGAACCCACATATGATACAGAGAAAGATTCAACACATCTGCAACACGATTGGCCCAGGGGGTTATCAAGAATACCACTGGCATTTAAACAAACATTTGCTAGTAGTCCAAGCAAACATCTCCCTCCGTTTCAAACCCTGAATCTAGGAAATGGAATACATTACGGAAAATCTGGGTTGTGTGGTGTGGAGTTCATAATTTAGGTCATGATTATAGGCCAGTCAGAATCACAGGGCTTTTGAGTCAAGGGCGAATGAGCAGATACTTAAACAGCTTACTGCAGGGAGCTGCTGGACTTCTCACAGGCTTAGGCCTACAAACAATAGCCGTGCTGTAGAGTTCGCCACCTCACAGGCTACAAGTGCTTATTGTCTTGCAGCTGAGGTCAGCAAGAGAACTGGAGGCAGAAGCTGCTGACTTTATCAGAAGGTTTAAAAAACAGGATGCTGAATCACATCCTGGCAAGGCTGCGACATCCTGACTTCAGCGTACTCTGAGCAACAAGGAGACAAGCCGGTGGGCTTGAGAGCATTGGTATCTGTCTGCCATGTAGGTGCGGCCTGGAAAACTGACACCACACATGAGGCCTTGATGTTCTGTGGACTGCCTTAGCATGGAAACGCTTGGGAAGCAGCAAACAGAATGGTAAGGGAGAAATCTCCTGCTCCTTGGGGGCATACTGGCAACAAGGTCTGGGTCACGCAACCCCACCCCATGTTCTGGAGGGCTGCAGTTCAGGTTACAGCATAATCTAATCTTCCATCTTGTTTGCGATGTAATATGCAATTATTTGCACAGTTACTTGTCGAGCGTTTTTAACAGTGTAGTATTCTCCTAGCGAGCCTGTGTCACAAGGGTGCGTGCCTCCACAGTGAGGCTGGTCACATAACAGGCTAACCCATACTCAGTAGTTGTGCGTGGGGTGTTTTGAACTGTGTGTCTGGGAATACCTGGAGAAGTAAACTCAAGATAGTAATTCCCATGACAAGGAAGAGAAATCTGGACACACACACACACACACACACACACTTACAGTGGCTGTTCATACAACACGCTAAACCCACACTCAGTGGTTGAATGCGATTTGTTTTGAACCGCGGGTTGTTTGTTGCTAACTGTGGATTAGCATGTTGTTTGAATGCAGCACATTTTCCATAGGGTGGGTTATTGTGTTGGCTGAACATAGCCAGGGTGGCTTGTTAACCATGCAATGTGGCTTGTTAGGCAACCTAAACAGCCCAACAACAAACCATGGGTTCTTAAGGTAGCTTGTTCAAGAAAATAAGCCATAGCGCATGGTTAACAAACCACTCTGGCTGCATTCAGTCAGTACGCTAACCCGTGATTCAACAAACAACCCACAGTTCAAAACAACCCACTGAGTGTAGCTAGCATGTTGTGTGAACAGCTCCAAAGATTCAAACTTGGGTAAAAGTCTTAACATTTCAACCGGGGTGGCTGCATAAGAAGCTTTCTGATGAGCTCAGATTTAAAGGGGACACATATAGGCAATGGAAGTAAAGGCAAATTTGCTGAAGACACCAAACTTGTTGGGGTGGGATAGCTAATACCTTAGAAACAGGATGGAGAACGGGGCCAAAGCAAACAAAATGAATTTCAACAGAGAGAAAAGTAAGTTCAGCATTTAGGTAGGTAAAAGACAGGATGGGCAACACCTTTGAGAGCAGTAAATGTGGAAAGGGCCCAGGGTTTTTAACAAAGCACATGCTAAACTTAAGTCAGCAGTGCAATGCTGTGTCTGAAAAAGAGAATGCAATTCCAGGTTACATCAACAGAAGTATAGCATCCAGAACACAACAGGTATTGGTATTCTGCTTTAATCAGATCTCAGCTGGAGTTCTGTATCCAGTTCTGGGCACCACAGTTTGAAAAGGATACCAACAATCTGGAAAGTGATGTTTCTTAAATATAAAGCCCTCAATGGCTTGGGGCCGTAGGATACCTACAGGACCAACATATGAACCTTCCCAAAGCTTAGAATCTTTGTCTGAGGCCCCATTGTCTGTCCCACTGCTGAAAGAGACTATGCTGGTGGGAACACAAAATAGGGGCTTTTCTGTGCCTGCAATTATGGAACTCACTTCCTAGGGAGGTTAGATTCGCCTTTTTAATGCTTAGCTTCAGGCGGACAACGAAGACAATACATTTCTGCTCCACTTGTTGGCTCTTACAGACTGATACCTAAATTTATTCGTTTGGAGGTTTTCAGGACTCTGCTTTTAATCTTCATTGTGGTTTAAAGTGTCTCTATATCTATTTTGTACATTACCCTGAAGGCCTTATGGCTAAAAGGCTATCTATAAATATTTCAACAAATAATTATTGTGATCTTTCGTTTCCTGTCCCAAAGATGACATCCACCACAGGAGCTGTTTAATTTCTCTATTCCGATTATCCCCTTCACACACCCACATTAGAAGGACCCTCCTCTCAAGGCAGCTTTTGTACCCCCTAGAAACAGCTCAATTTTTCCTGCAGCAGCAGTTTTGCTGGTGATTTCGTCCTAAGGTCACTCCAGGCTCTGCATAAAACCTAGACGAAACTGTCTCAGAGGGAAACCAAACAACAAGGACTTCACTGGGAATCATCTTGACAAGAAGTGGAGTGAGACTGCCCCCCTATGGACTAAAGCCTCCGTATATGACTGTAAACAAGATAATCCTTTAAGCACTTTCTGATGGGAGGACAGAGACTAAGGGGCTGTCTATATTCGGGGAAAGCCCTGTGGTAGCTGTAGATCTGTGCTGTGTCAGTTATACACCGCAGCCACAGCTTCACAGTCACCGCGGGGCTTTCCCACGAAGCTGCACATTGAAAAAATGGTGGACTTAACTCAACTTTTATTTATTTATTTATTTCATTTCTAAACCGCCTCTCCATCTAGATCGAGGCGGGGAACAACACCAAATATAAATATAAAAACAATAAAATAGATAAACTGTTAAAACAGATAAAAACAAATACATTATTAAAAACATCTTAAAATTAAACTGGATAGGCCTGCCGGAAGAGAGCAGTCTTCACGGCTTTCTTAAATTCCAGAAGACTGCTAATTTGTCGAATCTCCTCCGGCAGGCCATTCCACAGCCTGGGAGCGGCAGAAGAGAAGGTCCTTTGGGTAACACTCGTCAGCCTACTTCTGGCTGACTGGAGTAAATTCTTCCCAGAGGACCTGAGTGTGCGGGGCGGATTATACGGGAGAAGGCGATCCCGCAGGTAACCTGGACCCAAACCATGTAGGGCTTTAAAGCTAATAACCAACACTTTATACGTCGCCCGGAAACTAATGGGCAGCCAGTGGAGTGATTTTAAGATTGGTGTTATGTGGTCACCCCTAGGTGTACCGGTGACCAACCTGGCTGCCATATTTTGAACTAATTGAAGTTTCCGGACTAGGCACAAAGGTAGCCCTATGTACAGCACATTGCAGAAGTCGAGCCTCGAAGTGACCAGTGAGTGCACTACCATCTTTAGGTCTTCCAACTCTAGGAAGGGGCGCAGCTGGCGTATCAGCCGAAGCTGATAGTAGGCACTCCTGGCCGTCGCATCTATCTGGGCTGTCATTTGGAGCGACGGATCCAGGAGTACCCCCAAGCTGCGAACACAGTCTTTCAGGGGGGGTGTAACCCCATCCAGAACTGGTTGACACACCTCCAAACCCAGGTTGTGGCCTTTGACAGCAAGCACCTCCGTCTTGTCTGGATTCAGCTTCAGTTTGTTTTTTCTCATCCAGCCCATTACCGCCTCCAAACATTCATTCAGAGGAGACACACTATCCTTAGCTGATGATGTTGTCGAAGGCACAGAGAACTATATTTGGGTGTCATCAGCGTACTGATAGCACCCCGCCCCATGCCTCCAGATGATCTCTCCCAGCGGTTTCATATAAATGTTAAACAGCATTGGGGAAAGGATGGCACCTTGTGGTACACCACATAGCAGCTCCTTCTTTGAACAGCAGCTATCCCCAAGCATTACCATCTGGAACCTGCCCGAGAGATAGGACCGGAACCACTGAAGCACAATGCCTCCGATTCCCAATCCCCTCAGGCGTTCCAGAAGAATACCATGGTCGATGGTATCGAAAGCCGCTGAGAGGTCCAGGAGTACCAACAGGGACACACTCCCCCTGTCAATACTCAGGCGTAAGGCGACCATAGCAGTCTCAACTCCGTATCCTGCCCTGAAGCCGGTTTGAAATGGGTCTAGAAAATCTGTATCATCCAAAACTGCTTGGGGGTTGGGAGGCAACTGCCCTCTCGATCACCTTGCCCAAAAATGGAAGATTTGATACTGGCCTGTAGTTATTAAGGTCCAGAGGGTCCAGGGAGGGCTTTTTTAGAAGTGGCCGTACTACCTCCTCTTTTAAACATGTTGGAAAACTCCCCTCCCTGAGAGATGCATTAATAATACATTGTAGATGTGATCGAACTGCATCTCCTCCCTGGACAACAAGCCAAGAAGGACAGGGATCGAGAGGGCAAGTCATCGTCCTCACTTGTCCAAGCAGCTTGACCACGTCCTCAGTACTCACCAACTGAAACTGATCCAGTGTAATTCCACTCGCGGAGTTACTGGACACTCCATTGTCAGCTTCTGCTATAATGATGGCGTCTAAGTCGGCTCTTATCCGAGAGATTTTATCTGTGAAATGGTCATTAAAGGCATCACAGCGAACTGCCGAAGGCTGTAAAATCGGGTTCAGGGGGGAAGGTGCCTGAGTTAGACCCCTCACCACCCTGGACGCGAATTCGCAGACGCAATGCGTGCAGAGAAGAAAGCTTTCTTCGCTGCACGTATTGCCACTCCATAGGAACGAAGATGTTCTCTATGTCGTGTCTTGTCAGATATAAGTCGAGTTTTCCGCCATCGTCGCTCCAGTCGTCGTCCTTCCCGCTTCAACTCCCTGAGATCTTCAGTATACCAAGGTGCCCGATTAGGAGCGGGTCGGAGAGGACGTTTGGGGGCGATCATGTCGATAGCCCTAGTTAGATCTTGATTCCAACTGTTAACCAGGGCTTCTACAGGATCGTCGATGATACCAGCCATAGAACCCTCTAAGGCTTTTTGGAATCCAAGAGGATCCATCAGCCTTCGAGGGCGGACCATCTTAATCGGTCCGCCACCCCTGCAGGGGCGGGTGGTAGCCGTGATACTAACCCTGACCAGAAAATGGTCTGTCCATGACAACACGGAGGTATTTAGCACCTCCGCCCACAGATCCGTCTGTTCGGAACTGAAAACAGCATCAAGGGTGTGACCTGCTGAATGTGTAGGTCCAGGGACCAATTGGGATAGGCCCATGTTTGTCATGGATGCCATGAACTCCTGAGCTGCACCTGACAAACTGGTCCCGAATGGGATGTTGAAGTCACCCAGGACCAAAAGCCTGGGCGAATCCAACACCAGCTCCGAGATCAGTTCCGTGAGCTCGGCCAGGGAGTCTGATAGGCAGCGGGGTGGCCGGTACACTAACAGAATCCCTAGTCTATCCTTAGTCTTCAGACTCAGGTACAGACACTCGATGTGATTCAATTCACGGACAGGAAGTCTGGTCAGGTTAAGATGGTTTTTGTAGACCACAGCTACTCCGCCCCCCCCCCCCGCCCACTTTCCCTCACCTGCTCACTGACACAGTACCCAGCTGGGAGGGCCTGGACCCATGTCGGGCCACTGTCATCTCCCAGCCAGGTCTCTGTGAAACATGCCAGGTCGGCCTTCTCATCTAGAAGAAGATCATGGATGATGTTTGTTTTATTTTTAACCGACCTGGCATTACATAGGAGCAAGGAGAGGTTCTGTGGGTGGCCTGGTTCTTTCTCCAAGATCCCCGGGGTAGCAGGGCGACTGGAAGGTAAGATAGGTGTTAGATATCTATCTCTCCTTCCCCTGTAACGGCATTTCGCCCTGCGACGTCAGGACAGCTCTTCCGCCACCTGACATGTTTTTGGGACCAATCCCTGCTGGAAGGTGACCGGTAATTGGTCACCTTCCACCAGGAAGAGGGCGGGGGTGGCTCTGGAATCTAAATGACCACTGGAAACCCCGCACTCAGTCCTCGGCGTTGGGATTACCCGACACTGCCCCAGGAGATGAAAACTGCAAGGTTTTGGAGGGAGGCAGCGCCAACCCAGCACCATGAAGACAGCCCCAAAGTCCTCAATCTAATTGACAGGAGCTCTAATACTGGTACTGCACCACAAATGGGGACTGGAAGTTTACAGCTAGCAATTACTGTGTTTTGCCAGTGGAGGTGGATTGTTTCTATCCTTAACTGATACCACCCATCATCAGTTGGCAGCACAGTGTGATGCCTGCCAGTCATATATATATCCTCTGATGAAGGAGCTCTTGCTTGGTCATCTCATCTCAGAAGTGAGGTCAGCACACAACCACTGCCAAGCAGAGAGGAATAATTCCCCAGCAAGGGGTTGGTGTGTGCCATTCACAGGCTGCAGCCTATTTGGAAGTCTATAGTTTGAACTGGAAATGTCCTGAGGCTGGAACTTGGTCTCAGGTTATCCATTAGACCAGTCTTCCCCAACCTGGTGCCCTCCAAATACGTTGGAATACAATTCCTATGATCCACAGCCAGGGATTATGGGAGTTGTAGTTCAACACATCAGGGGGGAACCAAGCTGAGGAAGGCTGCACTAGGCTAAGCGTGTACATGTATCAGCAGCTAATCCAACTGGTTGCAGCAGAGGAAGAAATGAGACTTCACAGCCCACTCCATCGGCTCATGTGGGAACTCCACTCCACTGGGTGATCCTGGGCCTGTCACTGACTCTCAGCCTAACCTACCTCAACCATGTAAGCCATCCTGGGTTCTTTGCAAGAGGGAAAAGGCAGGATATAAATGTAATAATAAAACAAATCAACCAACAAAGTTATGAAACTGGAAAGTTTCCATACCTGAATTTGCTTGTTTTCCTTCTCTCCCCTATTAGTTTATTACAGCTATTTTTATACCACCCTTCAATTACATTCCCAGGGCAGTTTACAACAAAGAAGAACACAATAAAATGTTAACACAGAAAATATAATAAACTAAAAGCCACCCCCCCAAAAAATCACAAAAAGCAGCATAAAACAGTCAGCATGATTAAAAATGTATCTTAAAAGCCTGGGAAAATAAAAGAAAGTGAGAGGAGTACTCAAGATGCACGTTGTTGGCTTTTAAATGGGAAATGCCATGGCAGGTGAAAACCCATCACCGAAAACCTCTAGCACTGGGCAGAAACCAGCACAGATAATGCACCTGCAAACCGCACCAGTCCAGTCCCATGCTGGCACGCAGCCATGCTGGCAAACTTTGGCCGTGCACAATGTCAGCTGGCTGTTACCGTCACAGCTGAGGTACAGCCGACCCATGCATAACTTGTCTTCATGCAGGTACAACCAGAGAGGAAGCGGAAGCAATGCAAAACAAGAGTTACTCATAGGACACCTAAGATCGTCTCAGAGAGAGAAAGAGAAGAGAACTAGGAGATGAGAGGTAGAACCTTACGTGTCAGGACCAGCAAGTTCTGTTGTATCTATGTTAGGGGAGGAAATCCCTCTGTCCTTTATACCAGGTAAGGATTTTTAAAAAAGGAAAGAGTAATGTATATATGGGCATGTATTTGTTTATCATAAACATTCACCATTTGCCACACAGCAAAATATTCATGTTCCAGCAGTACATCTCATGCCAGCTGAGACAGAAATAGGTTGCACAGCCCTACCCTATGACATCACTAACTCAGCCTTGTTTTTAACAATTCACCTGGTCACAACAGGCAACAAGGAATTACATCCAGGCGAGTGAATGAGTTGCTGCAGGAGGGACAGAGTGCACCGCTTCTCCTCCAGCTGCCCATTACACTTTTATGCTGAGGAGGGAGCAAGGCATTTTGCCTCCTCCCTGCTTGGGATGCAACGTTGGCTGCAGCAGACAGCAAGCCTTCTCCTGCACCATCCAGTTCAGAAACCATGAGCGGTGAAGGAACAGATAGCTCTGTCTGTCTGCCACCATCCAAAAGCAGGAAGCAAACTTTCTGCGAACCCAGAATAGAAACACAGCAAGCTGGCCACCAAGGAGGTTCCGTCCCTCTCACACATCCAGCATAGAAACCAAGCAGGGGCTGGCAAAAGGGGGGGTGGGGGTGGAGTGTTCTGCCTCTTCACCAGTCCCTCTTATGAGGCTAGTAACTTTTCTGGGCAAGCTTAAAAGGCTGCATTAGTGCATCCCCGTCTCTCATGGGGATGAGGCCAGCTAAGGCCCAATTTAAATATGACACAACACAGGTGTAAGAAAACGTGATGTACAGGGTTCCATGCAACCATCTTCACATTTAAACAAGGCCCACAGATGCTGTATGTATGGCAATTACACACGTGTGACTGTTAGCACGTGTGCAATCTTAAATTACGGGTCCCTGATATGTTCCTACTCCAGGGAAGGCGAGGTGACCCAGTTTAAATGAGAAATGTGCAATGCCGCATGGGCGTATTTTTCTTACATGCCCAACATAACATTTAGAATTGCACCTCAGACATACTAAAGTTTGGATGGAAGAACTGGCATTTCATGCATCAGCAGTTCCCACCTCCTTGTGAGTGTGGATCCCACCTTCCACTCCATCCCAGCACAGAATCAAAGCCTTATATAGCAAAAGATAAAACAAAGGAGGTAAAAAAAAAGCCAGAAACAACTTCTAGAGCAAAAGTTTAAATAGCTCAGGCTTACTTCAAGTTGAGTTTCCGTTCTTCATCGCTGCCAACCTCCAACTGAAAGGGAAAGAAACTTTTAACTATTAAAAGCCCGAAATGATCTCAATAAATGTCAACATTTTGTTTTAAAAATATCTATAATATTGATATGCAGTCAAATTTGCTTTTTTTAAAGCTTTTTATCCCATCCTTCCCCAGCCCCAATTTTACTCTAATAACCCTATAAGGTGGTCAGGCAGAGAGAAGGGACAATAAACGCACGGTGAGCTTCGTGGCTAATAGGAGAGTTGAATTCAAGTCTCTCTGCTACTATTCCAAAATTCTAACCACTATTTTATTTATTTGTTTATTTGACCTGTATCACAACTTCCTACAAAGAAAAACAGCACTCAAGGCAGCTACACCACAATGGCCCTTAAATGTTATCGTTTTCGTTTGACAATATAAAAAGGAAAGTATTACGTCCGTGTGTCTGGAGATCAGGGGACTGGTAACTTATCTCTATTTGTTAGGGCTGCAAGCTTTAATAATCACATTAAGCTAATAATGCTTTAGTTAATTAATTGGTAAATGCAAAATTTAGACAGTGGGGCTGAGAGTTAATAGCAAACTTTTCTTTTGAGGCTAGTTTGGTTCTGGTATGTTTCTATAACAGAGACTGAAAAAAGGAAAACATTATAGATGTTCTTTCTGGAATGGTTGCTTATGCCTTACTCTGCCTTCAATATTTCAGTGGTATGTCTATGGAGATTTTGGTGATGTGCACTTTAATATTTTACAGATAAAATCATTTAAAGTGCTTAAAAAGCAGGTGACTAATCAGTTATTTTTTTTTCAGAACTCTCCTAATCAAAGTGAGCAGTCTATGAAAATAAAAATTGTGTTTAGAATCCAATCCCTGGGCTACTCTGAATGAAATCCAATCACTAGACTACTTTGAATGACAGGTAGAGCCACGGAGCTCTCACAAAGGAGCTGCACTCACAGACGCACACTGCACCTCACACAACAGGAGGCCTAAAGGCAGCAGAATGGAACACACAAAAGCGTGAATGAGCAAACACAACACAACACTTGCACATATCAGTTCACACAATTTAATCCCAATGGCTTCCATCAGGATTAATCCCAAATTTACTACTCTGTAAATGGAATCACAATGAGGTTATGTAGTGCTCTCTCTCTCTGTCAGCATCACAGCCAAATGCACGACATTAAAACTGACGCTTAATGCACTGCTAGTAACATTATTTTAAAACTTTCACTAAAGCTGCAGTCCTATGCACACTCATCCTGAGACTAAGCCTGACTGAACATACTGCGAGTTACTTCTGAGTAAACATGTATAGGATTATGCTGAAACTGGGCTCGCTAACAGCAAACATAGCTAGATGGAATGACATCAAAAAGAGAGGAAGCAGATTAACAAGGGAATTAAACTGAATAATCTAGTTTGGGCATGAAGAGTATGGCTCAAATAGGAAATTATTTCAACTATTCAATAATGCACAAAGTGAACCAGGCCAAACCCTGGGTAGGATAACAAGCCATGTTTTAAATAAACCATGGGTTAGTGTTATGTGCAAATCAGGTCATTGTCAGATCTCAGACCAGGGGCATATAGAATCAAGGTCACAGGGTTATAAAGCTGATATAGAAGACCAATTGAAAGTTAGGTTAAATGGGTTATTCCCTTGCGTACCCCATCTTTCTACGGCCTCCCTTGTGCCAAAGTTTAGAAGATAAGCTCCTCAAGGCAGATGACCTGTCATATTATTACTCTAAAGAGCCATGTACATTGATAAAATCATCATTACTCAATATTCAAAATTAAGAATGGAATCCTCCACAAACATTTCACTTTGAGTACGGAAGGGTGAGTCATGCAAGGCGCGTAAGATGGTCAAGGCCTCAAGTTCTAGAGATGCAGGTGGCAAGGAAAGGAGGTCAACATGCTGGAAGAGGTAGGTGTTTCTGATGAGAAACTTAAAAGCCGATTCACGCAAACGTGTACATCGCGAGTTCGTGCTGCTGTGCCTTGGGCCAGACCTACACGTGGAGCAGAATCTAGAGCCAGTAGAGTTGACTGTCAGGCTAAAGGCGGCAGATGTCGCCTCTGAAGCACCCCCATGTAAATAAAAAGCCTTGCAAGAAGAAAACTAGCTTACAGGGCTAGACATCTTCCTATTCCTTTCTGGCTTTGCTAGTTTTCTACTTGCAGGCAATTCTGTGGAGTTTTCCCTTTTTGCAAGAAAGCAGTAAATATACCTTCCCCAGGGACAGCCTTTAGCGATAATTCACAGTGCATTTTACCTCCTTGACATTTGTTCCACTGCATGTACAGACCAGGCCTTCAGTTGAATGTGTGATTCACTGCCACCAAAAAGCACTGTGCTTGACGCAAAGGCATGGAAGCTTTGCCTGTGTTGTTTGATGGCTCATTCACACATCCAAGTCACTGAGTGCGCATGTGTGAATCAGGCCACCCTTAAAAGGTTTATTTGAGAAGTCAGATAGAAACCTTGTGACGGGACAGAAACACCACCGATTGCAGAATAAAATCAGAAAGGGCTTAAAAGACCAAAAGTAATGAAGCTACAGCAGCAAGGAACACCCTGTGCATGTTGTAGCATCCGGGAAGAGAAGGAGTAAGACACAGAGGAAGAGCTGTAAGATCTGAGAAGTCACTAATAAAAACAGGGGGCTTAATATATGTTGTATGGGACTTAGCTATAGGAAACTTTGTGGGTTCAGAACATGGGATATGCCATATGACAGGCCAAGGGGTATATGTTGCGGTGGCCTTCAAAAATCCAACAATTCTGGCAAGGAGGAAGGAGACTTAGGCTGCATTCGGACAACGCGTTAGTCAATGGTGGGTTGAGTAGCCAACTCACAGTTGGTTATTTTGTGGGTACTCCCCAAACAACATATTCTTTCACAACTGTGGGTGGTTGGGGCTGGCATTGAGTGGACTAATAGTCAACCCGGCATTTGACTGACACAGCCCCCGCCCCTCTCCCCACCCTCCCTCCTCCCTCAGTCCTCCCAGTTCTATCCCAGCAGCCTCTGCAAGTTGCACCAGTTGTAGCAGAGTGGCAGCTGCCACTTTGGTCGCTCTTGCCGCCTGCCTGTATGGGCTTGTGTTTTAACCCACTCACCACATGCCATTAACACACTCACCCCTCCACACAACACTTTAAACAACTGGCTTCGAGCTAAACAACTTGCAAGCCAGTTGTTTCTCTGAGTTGCTTATTTGGGCGGAATAGCATACCGTGTTACCCTCCACACAACACAATAAGCAACACAACTGACGATTGTCCCCGCCCCCTCAGTTGCTTAATGTGTTGTCCGAATGCAGCCTTAGAGATGGAGAGAAAAGAGCCAAAATGTGGAGACTGAAAAACAAGCAGTAGAGCACTGGGGGACAGCTGTGGGGTGAATGGGTGTATTGGGGGGATATACTTTATAGGGTCCAGCTATAGGGTGGCTGGCAGAGGGGAGAAAAACAGGGCAAAGTGAAGCAAATAGGGGGAGTTTAACTTGTAGTGCTGCAAGAGATGGGCCATAGCTTGCCCTGACGGATGCAGGGGAGAAGAGAGAAAATTATACAAATTATCATGGAGCCAAGACACAATGCAGTGGGTCAGGCAAAGGGGTATGAGTTGTAGGGCTTGTCCATGAAGTAACTGGAGCAACTAAGTGTAGGCTGTGGGGCCCAATTATCAGATAGTGTGCGTGTGTGTGTGTGGGGGTGTTATAAGAATATAAGTTATTGTAGGGCAAGAGCAAGCGGGGGGGGGGGGGGTATATGTATGTTATAAGGCCTGATGCAAAAGGTTAGGGGGCGGACTGCAAGACAGTGATGGAGATTATGAGGTATGGGGGGCATGTGCAAGAGAAGACATATTATGGGATCCAGAATGAGAGACAGCACAAGAAGAGCTGTGGGGCCCAGTAACAGACATATGTGTGTCAGGCTGTGGGGGCAAATAATAAGGGAAACATCAGAAGAAAAGTTGCAGGGCCCATCATGAAAGGATGAGCTATGGGGCTCAGCAATAAAGGCAATGGGGGGAGCATAAGAGGATGGGTTATGGGGAAGAAACAACGAAGGGAAACATCAGCAGACAGGCTCTGGGGCACATCATGGAAGGGTAACTTATAGGGCTCAGCAATAAAAGCAGTGGGGGAAGCCTAACAGGATAGGTTATGGGGCCAAATAATAAGGGGAAACATCAGCGGACAAGTTATGTAGTCCAGCAATAGAGGGTGAGCTCTAGGGGGGCATAAAACGACACGCTATGGGGCCAAGGAACTGGGGAGAGGAGCACAGAAGAAGTTATGGGGCCTGGCAATAGTGGCGGGGGGTGGGGCATAAGGAAACAAGCTATGGGGCCCTAGAATGGGCAGCATACGAAGGGAAGTTATGGGGGGGGGGGGGTGGAGGTGGACACGAGGAGCTATGGGGCCCAGAAACGGCGGCGGCGGCGGCGGCGAAGAGCACCTGGCGGAGGCCACTTCTGGGCCCCGGGCGCGAGTGGGGCGTGCTGAGGCCAGAGGCCCCGCGTCCTTCGGGGCTGCCCGCGCTCACCTCGCTGGTGCTGGCCGAGGAGGAGGCGGCGCTGGGGGTGGGCGAGCGCTGGAGGGTGACGAGCGCCATGGCGGCGGCGGCGGCGGCGACCGAGCCTCCTCCTGCTGCTGCTGCTGCTCCTCTCGTCCGGCGGGCGGGCGGCCTTCTAGGCGGAGCCGCCTCCCGTCCGCGGCCTCGCCTTCCCTGCCTCCGCCCCCGGCCCGGCCGGCCCGCCCGCCCGCCTGCGCAGCCGCCGCCTCGACCGGGCTGAGGTAACCCCAGAGGGCGCCGCAGAGCCAGCCGGCCTCTGCCCCTCATGGCTACAGGCCCCAGTCAGCCAGGCCCACAGTATTGGGGTGCGCTTTGGCCGGAGGGGGCTGGGGGGAGGGGTTTTACTCCCTCCCTCCCTCCCGCCCTGGCAGAATTAATTAATCAATCCATTAATTAATTATTTCCCTCATGGAAAAAGCACACGCTGAAATCTAGGATATTCTCTCCCCCCCCCCCTTCTCTTCCCCACCCCCATATTCACCTTCCACTGTGTGTGTGTATTTAACAAAAGAAGAAGAAATGTAAATATTGATTTGCTTTAAAAGTGAAAATTCCTCTCCCTGGTCAAGTCCCTCATGGCAGGAAATATGTTGGCCTCACAGGAAATGTGCACCCAATTTATTTATTTATTTTTGAAGAAAAACAGCCTGGGGGGGGGGGGAACCCACAAAATGGCACCTTATAGGGAGCCCTCAAGGAAGGCATGTAGATAGAAAGGCCCTACTCGCTATTCCACACACACAGGCTGGATTCACACAACGCGACAAGCCGTTGCATGGGTTGAGTGTGGGTGGTTGTGTTATGTGAACCCAGCCGCGCTAACAAACCGTGGATTGTTAACCATGGACAACCCACAAAAAGAATACATGGTTTGTTGTTGGCCTGTGAACTGCGGGTTGTTTGTGGTTAACAAGTTATGGTATTCTTTGAAGAAGCCCCATAAAATAGACAGGCTCACTATAGAATTGCCCCAACAGCCACAGAATGTAGGACAGCATAGATGCTTTAACTTCAGCCCCACAAAACCCAGATATTACGGAGGAGGCTTAAGGGAGACAACATGGCAGCATAGTTTCCCAGCTCTTTATGTATAATACCTATAACTTACAGCTGATTTGTGCTTCTCTATCCCATAGAACAGACCTTACAGCTTCATAGAACCCCATAGAACACCACTGATCCCATAATCCCACAGCAGGGGGACCCTGATACTACTTGGCTCCATTGATAAAACCCCAACAGCTCCATAAACTCCCTGCAGAACCCACCAATTCCCCTTAAAATGTCAGTCTCCAGGGGGAATTGTAACCCCATGGTCTTGATCCCACACTAAAGCTCTCCCCATGATGTCTGGCCCATGCAAGAAAATGCAGCCGATGCAAACAATAATTGCTAATTTCACAGGCCTCAGTCACATAGCTCATTTCATAAAGATGATGTATGCCAGCAGTGACATAGATGGCTAATAATAGTAACAAAATATAAACAAAACGCTAGCAACAGAGCTTATTGAAACACATCTGGTTCTCAATTGCTGATTACAATTTAAATCTTCATCTGTAGCTATTATAGGCACAATCCACTGGGAAATGAAAGGGTTGTGCAAGAGCAAATACCTAATTTATTTCAATGAGGCACGTGCAGGGAAGTTTCTAGCGGATTGTTCCCTGTTTGGCTTAAATTAGGCCAATCCACAAGCAGGATTAACTGCCCCCCTGAGATCGTTACACCTGATCTCGCTCTGAAGTGTACACCTCTCTGATAACATGTCTTTGAATAGCATCCAAGAGTTTGCACCACAGCTGTTCGGCTTCAGCTCAACAGCAAGGCCAAGCAAATGATATGAGCAGAGCTTGTGTATGCCTTCTGTGTGCATCCAAAGAGGCATTGGTAAAGGAAGGTTCTCCTTACAGGCTACAAATTTGCTTCCAAACCCATCTCATCTGAACCAAATTGCTGTCCAGATGGAAGGGAGATTAGCAGATTTGAAGGATTGCTGGATTCTAAAGGTCTTTGTACACCTGAGGCTGACAAATCAATGGATTGTCACAAGACAAGATTGACAGACTGGTCACTTGCTTTAAGAAAAAAAAAACGCCTCTGCTAGGCTTGGGCAATAGATGAGATTAGGCTCCAATTATGGCTGCAATACACAGTAAGGAAATAACTATTTGCATTTATTTCATTTTATTTTTATCCTTCTTTTCTACCTAAAAATGCACTGAAAGTAGCATGCAGTGAGAACATCAGTGCAAACATGGATTCAAAATTGCAGCTTCTCCACCCGCATGCCTTCTGCTTCCAGGTACCTTTCCTCCTGCATAATTATTTCTTCATTACACTCTCTCCTTTACTTCCATCTCTGTCCTATCCATCCATCCCATCTGCTTCTTATTCTCTCCAGCATCTAACATGCTATTAGCAATTAAATCAGTGTTCAATGGGAGTAATAGCTTTCTTATTGTTGTAGAGAGAGAAAAGGTGTGGGGTTAATATTTCAAACAAATTCTGAGGAGGAACATATTGGTAGGCTTCTTCAAAGCTTCACCCGGTGTGGAAATATAATTTGTGCTCATTTTGTATATTAAAACGTGTTGAAAGCATAGTAAAATCCCAGTGCAAGCTCGCTTTAACCAGCTTGATTACCAGGAGAAGGTTAAAACAAACTGAGCGGCCTCAAGAATCTGCCCAAATAGGCATTTGTAGTAGTGTCAACAGAATATCGCGCTTTGGCACAGAACGCAGCAGCAATGTAGTTATAATTTCGTGCAAAGGATCCACACCAAACATAGGCTACAAAAGATTGTCAGGCTGTGAAAGTGCGAGGGCCCTGCAATGCTAAAAGCAAGAGACAAGCTAGTAATAGAGTAATTAATGTAATAGGCTTTGCTGAGTGTCAGTAAAGCCTTTCGCAGTGGAGGTCCTCAGGTGACCGACTTCCCTTCCTCTTCGCAAAGGGGATGACTGATAGCACGGACTCACCTGTGGGATCCAGCTGTGATGGCCACCGTGATAAGGATTTCTTTGCATGGGGAGTTTCTCGCAAACTAGAAAAATAACAGTCACTCTGATGGGTGGTGTATTTGTGTGTGTGTAGCGGCAGAGGCAGTTCTGTGTGGCAGCGTTCAGACAACATTTTAGGCAACGGAGGGGAGAAGAGGCCACTGACAGTGGCCTGGTTTGGATTACATGATAATCAACGGAGGGGGGAAGAGGCAACCGCCAGTTGTGTTGTTTATTGTGTCTTGTGGAGGGCAACACACAACGCACACACAACTAACGGTATGCTATTTGGGGCAATTAAACAACGGAGAAAAACAGCTGGATGCTCAGTTGTTTATCCCGAAATCCATTGTTTAAAGTGTCGTGTGGAGGGAATCCCCCTCTCTCTGTGTATTATTCCACTCAGTCATAGAGTTCGCCGTCAGGAGCAGCCGAAAAAATCCCGGCTGCTCCTATACAGCTGGCAGAACTTGCGGTGCATGATGGGATACGGCTGGAGGACTGGGGGAGGGAGGAGACACAGCAGCCCAGAAGGATGCCAGGACTTTCAGCCACGCGACGGGGGGACGGGCAACATGTCGTGTGGAGAGCACCAGCAAAATAACACACGGTGAGTGCGTTATTAACTCCTCCATTGCCTAAAATGTCATCTGAACTCAGCCAACGTGTTATGCTCCCCAGACGACATGTTGCCCCGGCCCCCATCAAGCGGCTAAAACTCCCATCGTCCCTCCATCTGTCCGTTGCTCCGCCCTCCCTCCTCCCACAGGCTATCCCATCAGCCATTGCAAGTTCTAACAGCTGTAGAGGAGAAGCCGGGTGGTTTTGGCTGCTCCAGCCGGAAGACTCTATGAACTTCTGAAATAGCAAACTCAAAATGTGAAATTAAGCAACGGAGCCTGCCCCAAAACACAATAAGCAATGGGTCTCTGGATAAGCAACGGAGCAGCCCGTTGTCGTTTTCCGTTGCTTTATTCCAAAAAATAGCACACTCTGTTGTCCGGTTCCCGCCAGACGACACAATAAGCAACACAACAGGCAATTACCTAATTAATCATCTGTTGCTTATCGTGTCATCCGAACCCAGCCTGTGTGTTACTGATGGATCTGCTTCTGCTTCACTTGGGCTGACAGATGTCTTCTCCCACCCCACCCCTCTCCCTGCAGGTCCTGGAGCCTGAGTGCCTGAAGGCTGGCTTTTACTACGGCCTGATATGGAGTTACATAAGTCCCAAAAGACAGATCTCTACCCCAAGGGAGTTTTCAATCCAAATGTTGGCAACGACGAAGACAACCGAGAGAGAGAGACAAAGCTAACAAGGGGCAAATGCAAGCAAACACATTCATTTGTAGCTACATTTGTCTACAGCTGGCAATGAAAATTACAGAGTTAAGCGGTCAAAGTTTCCATGTAATAATGGAGGAAAGACTTGACCAGAGAGGGAATGGAGGGAAGACTGTGGGTGGGGGATATATATACATAATATAATGAGCCAGAGCGAGGAAGAATAGCTAAAAATGTTCTGGGCTTGCCAGGAGGTCCTTCTAGGAACTGATCCTCTTGTATAGTCAGTGAAGACAACAGTCAAGCCTCCTTGGCATAAGCTGTGTGCAGAGGCGGGGAAGAGAGAAAGGCTACACATTTGAGTTAGGAGGAACACCTTTTTTTTTTAGCATTGTTTCCTTCTATGAATATGGGGCTTTTATGGGGCTTGCAGATTGTCAGAACAGGGCCTCTAGTGGCAAAAACAACAACCCACAAGCCATTCCCACTGTGCCCAGAAGTATTATGCATTGTCCGCTAGCAGCAACTGCTATTTATGCTGCTCCCTTGAAGGAAAGAGTTCTCTAGGAAAAATGGCAACACTCCTCTCTGTTGGTGATAGTTTGTTTGTTTTCCTCCTGTGAGTCTGGTCCAATAATCCAGCAGGTGCACTTCTCTCCCACAGATTAGATAAATCACTGCTCACAACAAGGTTTTTCTTTAGGGAGTATTTTACTCGTTTAGATAAGCATTTAAAGAACTGAGATCAACTTATTTTCATACATTACACAGTGGCTCAATTCGGACGACACAATAGTCAATGGTGGGTTGACTAACCCTAACCCTAGGGGGTACTCCCCAAACAACATGGTAATAAATAATCAACTGTGGTGTGGATTAGGATCAGCGCTGAGTTGACTATGGCAGCATTCGGATGACAAAATAGTCAAAACAACTGACGATTGTTTCCCCCACACCAGTTGTTTATTGTGTCGTCCGAATTGAGCCAGTCTCTTCCTTTCGTTTGGCAGCCGATAACAAAATGACAAAGCAAAACAATATTCAAGCATTCCTCTGCCCTTTCCACATCACAAACTGCTTTGCCTGTCCTTTCCAGCTTACCCAGAACTCTTTGCTTTTTTTCCCTTTCTTTTTATGCAGTTAATAGAGTTAATTCAGGTGTGTCTTATGCCTTAATTCAGAACACCTGCTTTCAGTTTCTACTTTCATTGTCTCCTTATCTTCCTTGTTTTAAAAAAATACATACTTAATTACATTCATTTCAATTACACTCTCTTGGCAGAAGAGAGTGTTAAACTCCACCTCCTCATCCACCGTGTCCCCTCCACGTGGTACTTTGACCCCTCTTTCCCAGCTTCTGGAGTACATAAAGACGTGTATGGCTGATCTTCCTTCAGGTGAACCTCTGGAGATATTCCTGTATGCCTGTCTGTCAGCAACTTGGGCTAATTGTAGAATTTTTTTTAAAAAAAGCATTTCTGGAAGTGTGCCTTTTGCTCACAAAAGAGTAAGTTTCATTTGTTTGCTTTCTTTCAGCTTGCTTGGTGGTGCTCATGTATTTGCAGAAAACACAGCTGTCTTTGGTTGTTCCTGAATTCTGTCTGCTCTATAAGTGGGTTGGCTTGATAACGGTAGGGAACGGGCAGAAAACTGGATAGAAAGGAATCCAAAACCGCCTCTGCTTTTTGTATCAGGCTGTTTCCTGGGCTGCTGTTACATAACAAGGTGGTGAAATGTAACTTCTAATCTAGACACATAAAGTTTTCAGAACCTCACCTTTCAGTGAAAAAAAAAGGTTTTTAAAGAGTGTAGTTTTAAGGCCTCAGGATAGTACAGACAAACTTGATAGTGTGTGTGTCCATTTTCTTCAACCAACACCATATCCTCAGCATTTCACAGGCTGAAATAGGGACAGATTTGCAACAACCTTAGTTTCACACCATGGAGCCCTGGCTGGACACACCCACACATTGCTGAAGGTTCCTTTCTGTCTACGCTATGCTTTATTCACATAGGGTGACCAACTGTCGGGATTTCCCCAGATTTGTCCTATTTTTTTTATTCTATCCTGGGTGTCGGGAGGGATTTTCTATAATGTCATGGAATGGCACGCTTCCCCCTTTAAGGCCGCCATTATTGTGGCAGGGGGGAGGACGTGCTTTCTGGAGGTGCATCATTCCCCACCACCACTGCTCCAATCAGGACCTTAAAGGGGAAAGCGTGTCATTCCTGGACATTATAAAAAAGGCCCCGATTGGAGCATTGGGGGTGGGGCAGGAATGATATGCTTTCTGGAGGCTCCAGAAAGCTGCTTTCCCGCCCCCCTGCCCAAACTGGGTATCCTCTTTTTTAGTTTCCCAATTATGGTCACCCTAAACCTGCTGTCTATTGATTTTTTAAAAAAACAAGGCTTTTGTTTTTGGGTTAAAGATAAACTAGGAAAACTGCAATGGCTGCAAATTATGTTATCAGTAGTCCAAAATACACTTTGTTGGTTGCAGTGCAACTAAATCCGAACATATGGGGCACTGGCTGGTCTGCCTGGAAATATCACGTGGGAGCAGTGAAATTCAGGGCATGGGTTGGAGTGATTGGCTGGGAAGCCCTGCTCATGCTTCACTTGTAAATGTATGTAAATGAACTATAGGAACATAGGAAGCTGTCTTTTACTGAGTCAGACCCTTGGTCCACTTAAGCCCGGTCTTGTCAACACTGACTGGCAGCGATGAATCTCCAGGGTTTCAGGCAAGGTTTTCCCCCCAGTCTCACCTGGAGAGGCTGGGAATTGAAGCTGTGAGCTTCTGCATGCAAAGCATATGCTCTACCCCTGAGCTGTACCTGTACATCACAGAAACTCCATAATAAGCCTCCAGTGAACCTGATTCTAAAGAATCCAGATCCCAGGTGAAATGCTAAACCCCCTGGAGTTCTCACTACTTGGAGGATTGGGGTGGATAGAGGGGGGTAACTCAGGAGTAGTTTTCAGACTGAGGTTTGAGTTCAATTTCAGAGAAGTCCTCAGTAGCCACATTCCGATGGTGGCTGAGGCCAAATGCAGAGGGAGGCAGAACCAAAGGCAGAATTGTTATTATTAATATTACCATCTTTATTTGTATCCTGCCTTTTGCCCAATGCTGGGCCCCAAGGCGGCTTTACAGAATTAAAACATATACAGTTAAAAGCTATAAATAAGAGATATACAAAAATTAAAAATATAATTAACTAGGTTTCAGTATTAAAACATTTCAACATTTAAAACACATATTAAAATTTAAAAGTCTTAAACAGAGATGGGGTTAGCGTGAAAACACCAGCATATTACAGCTCTTATGGCCAGGAATTAACCCTTAGGAGAGGCATTTCAACATTTTAGAATGGGGGGGGGGAAACTGCGCAAAAGTTGAGGAAACACCAAACAACTTGTTGATCCCCAGCAGTGGCGGCTGGTGACTCCAATGTGAGTGGGGTGGTAAACCCACTATGTGTTTCAGTCAGAGCCAGTGTGCATCTTGTATCTCTCCTTTGACGGTCCGACTGCCATGTTGCCACCAGCCTCCACTGCACTCAGGACATAAAACAAGGATGGACAAAGTAGATTCTTCAGCAGGTCGTAATTAGAATGGTAGAGAAGGAGGATAGGGATGGTAGGAGGATAGGGATGTTATTACTAATACAACCCTGTTCATTTGTGAAATGTTAAGAAGTTGTGGCACCTATTTCTAAGCTGATGGGCTGGCCCTTTCTGCCCTGCTGGGTCTGGAGGTTGGACAAATGAACTTTCCTTGAAACGAGTGAGCAGCCCAGTAGTCAAACTAAGCTGCAGAAGCAAGTCAGCTTTTTCCTGCCCCCCCTTTTTTTCCCAAAGGCCCACAATACCCAACATTACTCACATTTTGTTATTTCTGGCAATAAACCCATCTGCCATTCCCAGGGTTTCTTTCCAGCTCCGCCTTTCTCTGAAAGAATCTGCTACAATACTAGGATAGCTGTTCAGGAGCCTGCAGGGAGAGGAGCCAAGTTCTCCGGCCAGTGGGCGCAGAGTTTTGAGAATCGTAAAGCAAGCTATTCATCTGGGCGTCCCAGCGCATAGAAGGATCTGTTGTTAGCTGTTTGCTGGAGTGGCTGCAGCTAGAGGGTGAGCCAGGCTCCTCGGGCAGATGGAACCAGTGGAGTATGACACACTGACCGAGAAACATGCCCGCCAATTTGCTTTTGTGCACTCGCGATCCCCTCCGTGTTCTGGATACAGAATGATTCTACCCTGCTGAGTAAGATACGGACCTCTCCTGCCCCTAGTGGGGAGTCCATTTCATCCAGGGCATTCCTCTCGAGAGGAATGCCCCAGGGATGCTCACAAGTGGAGCAAGATGGAGGTAGTCATCCCCTCTCTTGCCCTGGTACTCCGTTGCCTCTAATCTTGTCATGACCCTGGGGTCTTGAGGAAGCAGTAGTGCCAAAAGAGGAGGCACCGAAACCGGAGATCCCTGAGCCAAAAATGCTGGAGACTTTTGAGCCTGGACCAACCTCTAGTCTAACTCTACCATGAAGCCAGCACACCCATCACCCAAGTGTTCCACCATCCATGGAGCTGGTGCTCCAATGCTGGCAGCACACACATCATGGTCTCTTGGAGAGACAGAGGAATGTGAGATTCCAGGTTGGAGGCCAGTCCCTTTAAGGCTTTCCAATTTGAGGGAAGTGGTGGGGTCTGAGAAGGGAATTCCGGACCAAAGCATCCAAGGATTCAGTCTGGAATCAGGCCTTGTTGGAGCAAGTGGCTTACTGGGAGCTCTCCTAGGTGCTACAACAGGGAGTTCAGAGCCTCATGCCCAGGTACCAAAGCTGGCCCCACTTGGGGTCCCAATCTGGCCTTCTGGAGTTTCCCAGATGGCTGCACTTCCTTCCCTGGCCCCACAATCACTGATCGTTTGGTGATTTCCTGGCTTTTATGCAATTTTCCCCCATTCTAAAAGGTTGAAATGCCTTTCCCAAGGCTTCCTCACTGGCATTAAGAGCTTTAAGCATAAAGCTATAGTCCTACACATCTGGAGGGAAGCTGGAGTAGACAATACTGGGGAAGATCAACCAATGATCATAGTATTTCCCTATATACAGCCCAGTCCTCTGTATGCCCACTCCCAAGTGCCCAAGACTGCCACCATTTTGTCCCCTCAGGAGGCCATTTAAGCATCCACTATGCGGGTTGCTGTGATTGGAGCCGGAGTGATCGGACTGTCCACAGCCCTCTGCATCCATGACCAATACCACTCAACCCATCAGCCACTGGAGATAGAGGTCTATGCTGACAGATTTACGCCTCACACCACCAGCGATGGGGCGGCGGGACTGTGGCAGCCATACCTGTACGATAATGGGAACACTCAACAGACGTAAGTGCAAAAGTGTTGGCTCCCTTGCTAAATGAGAGCTGGTGTTTCTGAACACCAGGAGTGGGGAACTGTTTAGGGTCTGGGGGGGATTCAGATGATGCCCCCTCCCTGAACCTTCTACAGGCTGAAAGACATCAGGGGGTGGTGCCACATCAGGCTAGGGAAAGCCTACACACAGCAAAGGCACCCTGACAAAGACACTGGCTAGAGGGCCATTCCTCCCGTCAGCATCTCGGCTGGGGTGGCTAAACATTCAGAGAAACGTCCTCATGGTAAGAGCTAGTCAACCGTGGAACACTCTTCTTTGGGAGGTGGTGGGCTCTCCTTCACTGGAGGTATTTAAATAGAAGCTGGATGGCCATCTACTGTCCTGCATTGCAGATCCTGCATTGAGCAGCAGGGTGGGCTACATGACCTCCACTCTATGATTCTAAAACTTGCTTACCCAAAGGCAAGAGAGGAACAAAAGAGGGGTGGGTTATATGTACCCAAACAAAGATGGGTGGTCCAACCTACGAGTCACTTTCAACTAACCTGGGGGGCTGAGGAGAACTATAATCTAACTCCAGACCTAGACCGCCATCATACCTAATCCCCCTCCCTGGTTTGCTTTTGCGGGTTTTTTTTACCTCTGAGGCAAAAGCGTGTCAAGCTTATGAACCTTTCATCTGAATAGCTGCTCTTTTGTTCCTTGGCTCTTCCACTCCACTCCACTCCACCCCTCCCGTTCTCTTTCTCTCTCCAGTCAGGTCCTGGCAGATGAGCACTTCAACCAGACCGCCTTTCTCCAGGGCAAAAATGGAAGGACCCTTTAGTGTGGCTCTTTGGGGGCATAGAGGGAGTACAATCCTGTCTCTGCAGAGATTCAGGCGTTGTATGATTTTAAAAAAGGCTTCGGAGCCTGGGATGCAAGGTTTGGGTTTTATATTGAGGCTTGGAGCTGGCTGCTGGGAGAGATCGCTTTTCCCTGCCAGGACCTGATGCAATCCATTCAAGCCTCCAGTTCCTTTAAAACTACACGGAGGCTTAAGGGCACATTAAATGCGCTTAGGGAAAATAATCCAAACTTTTAGTGTTCTAGGAAAAGGCTGGGGAAGAGGTAGGGTGTCAGCAGGACAGGCACAGCGTCCTGTGAGTACCATTCTGCAAATCTGCACACCAGGCATGGCGAGGGCGCACTAAATCGCTGGTGTGATGGAGCTCTTACGGGGTGTCTGGGTTTGTCGGGCTGTAACAGGGTGTTCCATTTTAGAAGCAATGTTGGGTTAGGTGAGTTTCCCGTGCTGTTTCTCTGCATAAGGTAATGCTCCAAGAGAGGAGGCTTCTTCTAACTACCATGTGCAGTTACTCCAGTGAAAGCAATTACAGATTCATTACATAGACCATTCAAGACCTGTCTCGCTTCATTATCTGGAAGCATTAAATCTGAAAGTGAGCTTTTAAAGCCCAATGATACTCTAAGCTGTTTCGGGTTTCCCCTAATCGGACATAAATTCTAACTACTCCTCAAGGTAAACCTTCAACTTGCAATACATTTTCCTATGTGATCCTTGAGGTGGGGGAATTGTCTGACCCTATATTTTTCTTAATATTGCAGGCTCTGGAACAAAGAGACTTTTGATTCTTTACTCCAGCACATTAATTCCCCAGAAGCCAAGGAGATGGGGTTGTTTCTGCTCTCTGGATACAATCTCTTTACATGGCCAGTTCAAGTACGTAACTGATCTTAAAGGCTTTAGTGTCACTAACTGAAGGGGGGCTTGATTCTCCTGGGTGTTGGAGGTTTGGAATAAGGTATTGGCAGGGGAAAGGGGGGAAAGTTGAGCCTCAGGAGATTATGGTTTCTCTTTTGCTGGAGGTATTTAAGAGAGGCTGAATGACCACCTGTTAGGATGTTGTAATCGCACCCTACATTGCAGATCCTGCATGGAGCAGAGGGGTGGACTAAATGACCTCTGAGATACCCTCCAACTCTGTAAATCTACAATTCTATTCAATAATCTAGTTTCACAGAGAGCAAGGTGGCTGGATTGCACTGCCAGGTTATCTGGTCCTTGTGCATGTGAACTTTTTTCTCAGTTACCCAATAAATTAGCCTTAAATGTTCTTCTCTGCAGGATCCATCGTGGAAGGATATTGTCTTAGGTTTTAGGAACTTGTCACAGAAAGAGCTTCAGTTATTCCCAGGCTATAGGTATTGTGCATTTTACCCTTCCCTTTAAATTTTGGGTGGCAAAGTTTATTTTGTGGCAAAGGGTTCAGGTTACCTATTATGTGGATCAAGAGCCAGTCGCAGACAAGGCAAAATTGAGGAGTGGGAGTGATCATGCTGGCTGGGGGATGGGAGATGTAGTCCAGCACATATGGAGGGTGCCAGGTTGAGAAAGGCTAGCATTAGACTGTTGGTGCTCCCTATAGGGCTTTTTTACATGAGGCATTTATTATGCTCTCGCCATTCCCTATTCACAGTTGTTTATGGATTCTTTAGATGATGTCATGATCCTCCAGTTTTGCTTCTGTGACTAAAGAGCATGTTCGTCGTTTTAAAGAAAGGGGGGAAGCTGGGAAAATGCAGCACTTAAATGTGAAAGCAAAAGAAGCCACTTTGATTCACTTGTGTATTTGCACTACACTGCTGTACCACAGTGCCACCTAGAGGTTATGTAGCAGAAAAGCAGGAAAGGAAACACTCTTCATGTGGTGCTCAGATCTCAATTCTGCTGTGACACCAAAAGTAGATGTAGCAGATTAACAGCCGATTAACAGCCTTGTGTAGTGGTCTCAGGATAGCTTATTAGCGATGTTGAGTTTGTCTACATATGAGCCAGTGCAGTTCAGGAGATAGAACCGTAAACTTCAGATTGTAAGGTTTGAGTTAAAATCCTACCCAATATTTATGCAAGATGGGGTAGTTGTTCAATTCGTAGCACATTTACATTTTCCTGTTCTCTCTTACCTCCTCCCCCCCATTTCAGCTATGGCTGGTTTAACACAGCACTGATGCTAGAAGGCAAAAGCTATTTACCCTGGCTTACAAACAGGTGCGTATTCTGCCTACTGCTCTGCCAATGTTTCTGACAACACTTCAAAAGAGTCTAATAACTCAGCAGCCAGTTGGAGCATCTGATCAAACTTTAAATCTAGCTGAAATGACTTTTTAAAAAGACCTGACAAAGTCATGGGGGTGTCACTCAACAGCTAGCTCTTAATCATGATGGCTGTACAGAATCTCAAGGCTCAGAGGCAGTACACCTCTAAATGCCTGGGGGGGGGAGCAAAAGGAGAGGGAAATTTGTGCCCTGTTTATGGGCTTCCCAGGGGTGTCTGTCTGGTGCCATCAGATCTGGTGACCTGTTCTGTTATTTACAAATCCACCTTGCTCTTCCAAGGTTGCTGCTGCGGAGGGTCAAGTTCTTTCATCGGAAGATTGAGTCCTTCCAGGAGGTCAGTTGGGAATTTTAGCTTGTGATTTATATTGTGGAGGGGCATTGATCAAAGCAAAGCAGAGACACCCCCGGCCCACTCTCTTGGCTGTTTACAATGTCCTCGTTTAAAAGACCTGCAGACTTTCTGAGTGGCCAATCACGATTGTGCAATAAGTCGTTTGTTTAGAGGAGCCCTTGGTCTGTAGGCCTGAAGTTTGACACGCCTGGATTAAGGGATTGCAAAACCAGAAGAAACAGGGAACGGGGTTAGAGTTCTTTGCTGGATCTTCAGCAAAGTTCAAAGAAAGACGGACTTGTGAGCCACCTTGAAGGCTGTTGTAGCAGAAAAGCTCAACTACGTTTTCTTAAGTAAGTATGACTGGAAGTCAGTTGCTAGTAAGGAGCCATTTTGGTGCCCTGGCAACTATGAGAATGATTTACAAAAGAAACCTGGAGTTCTCTGATATGGGGAAACCAGAAGAAAGACTCAAAGGTGCTGCAATGTTCTAGACTTTAGGGCAACCTTTCCCAACCTGATGTCTTCCAACCTGATGCCTTCCAGTTGTGCCTTCCATCCTAACCTGATGCCTACAAATTTCAGATTGGGAATTAGGGAAGGTATCAGGTTGGGGAAGGCTGCTGTAGACAAATGTAATGCATCTTTAGTGACTTTACGTGGTATTTTCTACTAAGAGGGAGAAAGAGACTCCACAAATCTGTCTTTTGTTAGTTGACGGCTCAAGGTGTGGACGTTATAATCAACTGTACTGGGGTTCGAGCTGGGGAGCTGCAGCCCGACCCTGAGTTGCTCCCAGGCCGGGGACAAATCATCAAGGTGAGACCAAGTTCTAGGACATAATTTTGGCTTGTTTATGAGGTGGGAAGCAGTTACCTATGTTTGAGGAGGCAAGCGTTTGCCTGGATTACTGTGCGTATATGTATATGTTTGGCCTGAAGGGTTAGCCAGTCAGTGATATTGCTCAGACAGAGGAACCAGACCAGAGTCAGCTTCAAGATAGGACTCTGTTGATTCCTCCTTAACTGAGCTAAAATCTGCAATACCCCTTCTGGTCATCTGCAGTGGCAGTGCTGCAGTGCAGGCAAGGTCCAGGCGGCAGTTCCCTCGGCTTGCAAAGTGCCATGATGGTGTGTCGGGGAGTCACATGACACAGCCCTTACTCCGAGTCCTTAATCAGGGAGTAAGACGTTGTCCAAGTCACTGGTTCAAGCCCCCCACCTTTGACCTCTTACAGGCTGAGGAGGCTTCTACAGAAAGTGGGACAGCTACTAATTTGTAGAGTAGCCTGGTCAGTGCTAAGCATCAGAGATGGCCCTCAGTCTGGGGACAAATCATAAAGGTGGGCTGGATTTGACCCACAGGCCTCTGCACCCCTGCTGTACAGCATCATCAATTTACGTGCCGTTTTGCTAGTTGCATAAGCAAAAACGCAGGTCCCTGCCCAAAGGAGTGGGATAAAGGCCAACGTAGCCAGGGCTGGGCTTCCCATGAAGCAGGGTGAGGCAGCCACACCAGGCAGCAGAGTGGGAGGAGCAGCAAATTGCGCTGCTCCCTCCCATCCCTACGAAAGGGGCCTGCTGATTCTGACACACCACCTCCAGTGGGTGCCCTGGAGAGCCCTGCCAGCCATTCTGCCACTGTGGCATTTGCTGCAGCGAAAGCGCAGCTGAAGGAGCTCTCTGGAGCAGGCAGCCCCCCCCCTCTGTTTCTCTTGTCACACGCAGCCTCTTACTTTTGCAACTGCATAGGCTCTATAGAGAGTCCTGTGCCTTCTTCTGGCCACACGTATCTCCATAGAGCTTAAGTCATGGTAAGGGGAAGGGGGCACGTGACAGAGAAGTGGGATGTAGCAGCAGTGGGAAGGGGTACGATGTGGTGCCACGTGTTCTGCCCCAGGCGGTGGGAGAGCTTGTGTTGGGCTGCAAGTAGCAAACTACCAAGTGGGAAGAGAGGTGTGGGAGAGGCAAATGATGGATATGAGCATAGAATCATAGAATAGTAAAGCTGGAAGGGGCCTATAAGACCATCTAGTCCAACCCCCTGCTCAATGCAGGAATCCAGCTTGAAGCATCCCTGTCAGATGACTGTTCAGCTGCCTCTTGCAGGCCTTTAGGGTGGGAGAGCCCACAACGTCCCTAGGGAATTGGTTCCATTGTCGTACTGCTCTTACAGGACATTTTTCCTGATGTCCCGCCGGAATCTGGCTTCCTGTAACTTGAGCTCATTCCACGTCCTCCACTCTGGGTTGATTGAGAAGAGATCCTGGCCCTCCTCCGTCTGACAACCTTTTAAATATATGAAGAGTGCTATCATGTCTCCCCTCCATCTTCTCTTCTCCAGGCTAAACCTGCCCAGTTCATAGAATCATAGAACAGTAGTGTTGGAAGGGGCCTCTAAGGCCATTGAGTCCAACCCCCCACCCCTGCTCAATGCAGGAATCCACTTTAAAGCAAATGCGTTCATGGCAGCCGCTCGAGTTGCTCCATGTGGGAATGCCTTTGCAGGCTGGATGTGGGCCATGCGCAGTCTACCGCTGCTGTTATCCCTGCTTGTTTTGGTTTTCTAGGTCGAGGCCCCATGGGTGAAGCATTTTGTCATCACCCATGATATTGCATCTGGGATCTATAAGTCACCTTACATCATACCTGGGTAAGGAAAATGCAACCGACTGTGACGGAAATCTGCTTTTCTGGTGGGCATTTACGTGTATGTGTGTATTGTGTGTGTGAATGTGTATTTGTGTGTCTGTTGTGTATTAATGATGTGGAACGGATGTGCGTTTGTGGATATGTGTGTGTTTGAATGGTGTGTTTGTGACGGCATGGGGTGGCACCATTTAATGCTGGTGTGCAGCCCCTGAATGGTTTCCTAGGTGGCAATCCAGCCCTTGAGTTGAAAAAGCTTTCCCCCTCCTGCCTTAAGGCATGAGCCTCTGTACAGAAGCCAACCGCAGACTGGAGAGGACTGAGGGCTTCCCTACATGCCTTACCGTGGCTACCTGCACCCGCTTTCTTTCTTGGATGTGATCATTACACGAGAGGCCACGTGGTT
The DNA here is from genome assembly GCA_029215795.1 of Anniella stebbinsi. Taxonomy (NCBI): domain Eukaryota; kingdom Metazoa; phylum Chordata; class Lepidosauria; order Squamata; family Anniellidae; genus Anniella; species Anniella stebbinsi. The sequence goes on from JARDYH010000010.1 coordinate 22,759,731, forward strand.
TGACATTGAATATTTCCTGCTCCATGTGGCATAATTGTAGCACCACGGCGAGATTACAGCCTGGGAGATAGTGCGATTTCCCGAATATTCCTACATCTCTGGATTTGTTAAACCCGCCAAAAAAACAGATATTCCAGGGGATAGCACGGGACTGCCCCTGGATGCTGACGACGTTGGGAAATGAAGCCACATACCTCCGCGAGTGACCAATCATGCGTGTGCTATGTGTCGCTCATTTATAGAAGCTGATAGACACAAGCCCCCAGTCCCACTTGCTTGACATGACTCTTTCCATACTCATTTAGGGCTCATTTTTCCTTCCGTTTTGTTTTGTTTTGCTGCAGGAGCAATGCCGTGACCTTGGGGGGGATATTTCAGCTGGGAAACTGGAGTGAACAGAACAGCCCCCGGGACCACCGGCAAATTTGGCAAGGATGCTGCGATTTGATGCCTAGCCTCCAGGTGGGCCAGCCAACCAAAGCCCGACAAGAACAGAAGATACTGTGTCGTAAACCACTGGCGTTAGCAAGTGTAGCAGGCTGGAAATGTCAATAAACAGCCCGTGGTCGAAAGCCAAAAGTATCCATCAGAAACCGAGTCAAACAATACTGGGTTCAGGAATGCGCCAAAGAGTAGTCAGAGTCCAGTCCAAAGTCCGGTTATGTCCAGGCAAGATCAAGGAGCTGGTATGCAAACGACGAAGATGAAGCACCAAGAACAATAGTTGCTTCCAGCACCGCCTATCGCTGCTGGCATGTCTTTTATCGGGATGTACTCCCTTGATGCCCCCAAAGAGCCAGTCTAAAGGGTCGTTCCATTTTTGCCCGGCAGAAAGGCAGTCTGGTTGAAGTACTCATCTGCCGGGACCTGACTGGAGGGAGAAAGAGAAGGGGAGGGGTGGAGTGGAGCGGAGCGGAGTGGAAGAGCCAAGGAGCGAAAGAGCAGCTATTCAAGTGAAAGGGACCATAAGCTTGACACGCTTTTGCCTCAGAGGTAAAAAATGAGGAGGCAAACCAGGGGGTGGTGGATTAGGTGTGATGGAGGTCCTAATAAGCCAAACTTCTCTCACCTAGTGCCTTCCAGTTCTGTTGGATTACAACTCCCAGTATCCCCCCGCTGGCATGGGGGAAGGCTGATATCGGAGCATAAGTAAAGACCGATGGCCAAGCAGCGGCAAATCCACTGCCCCATGTCAAAGAGATGCTGCTCCGACAAGGTGCTTTCAGCCTTTAGCAAATGGAGTGCCTCTCTCTGCTGTTCCCCAGAAGTCTGCCATTTCTTAACACACCTCTGCTGCTCCTCTTGGCGAGGGGGATTCACCCCATCCCAGCTCTGATGGCTATGAATACTCAAAGAGAGATCTCCAGATATATCGAGGGTCTATCTCCGAACAATTAGCAGTCACTGATATAAAAATGTAATGAATATAGAAATAAAATGTCAGGTGCTTCCAGGCAGGACTTTTATGGAGCCATCACCCTGCCTTATTCACAAAACTTTACGGCGGGGATCCAGACAACATCATCTTCTAACTTTAAGCTGACAGCTTAAAGTTGGTTATAGTTGTTTTTAGACGTATGTTTTTGAGTATGCTGCATGTTTTTATGGTTTTAAATTTTGCATATCGTTTTTTAATCATTTTAATCTTATGTAAACTGCCCAGAGAGCTTCAGCTATGGGGTGGGATAGAGATGATGATGATGATGATGATGATGATGATGATGATGATGATGATGATGGAAATTCTCCTGTGTTTTTCCACCACTTCCAGCTTTTTTTATTTTTTGCTACCTTTGAATTGCTGCTAGGACTCTCCAAATGGAAACACCCATACATTCTCTCTCTCTCTCTCTCTCTCACACGTACGCACGCACGCACGCACGAGAGAGAGAATACCAAATCAGAACTTCTACTGCAGTTCCCATGTTTTCTTATAGGCATCATTCTGCCTGCTGAGAATATCTGTGAGACACTGAGTGAATGTTATTGCTTCCAGAACGCCAAGATCGTCGACGAATGGAGTGGTTCCCGTCCAGTACGGCCAAAAGTCCGGTTAGAACATGAGGTTGTTCAGCATGGAATGTTTCGATCGGAGGTAGGCAGTGTGAAAGTAGGCTAAGGACTCACCGTCCAGGATTCCCTAGCCCACCTCCCTAGCCTAATGCCAAATGGCCCCAAGCCAGCCTTTCAGAAATAACCACACACGTTAAGGACTGAAGCTGCTTATTTTAAAATCTTAAAATATGTTCCATGTAAGGCTTCAATCGGTCACTAAGCCGTTAAAATGCAAGCAAGGAATAAGGGGAGGGGTAGTGGGGGATGGGGGGTAGGATGAGGTTTGAGGGAGGTTAGCAGCAGCACACTAAACCAACTGACTCTAAATCACACCTGAAGGTGACAAGTCTTTCCCTAGAACAGCCAAGCCCTAAAACAATAAACCTATCTAAACCCCAGCCGTCACCTTGCTGGTCAGGGATTTCTCTGTCCGCACAGCCAGTCCAGGACAAGATGGCTTCCACCCAGTTGCTATCCCATTTATCCCTTTTCGGGTTAGCTGGTACCATGACTAGCCAAAACCAATCCCCGGCCGTCTCGCTCATGCTACCAGCCCCCTCCAGGCGAACTGCCCTTTCCCGCAGCTGAAACTCTTGCAGCCCACTTCCAATTCACGTTGACCTTGGAGCCTGGGCTCTGCCTGGGCCTCCCAAAATAAGAAGGCCAGGTGTGGGGGTTGGAAGGCAGTGGCTCTGAGTCTTGTAACATTTTCTCATCAGAATTCTCCCCCTCCCAAACCTGAGGCTCTAGTCCTGCAAGGTAGGCCAACGCTGCCTGTCCTAGCCAGACTCTAGCCATCTTGGTCCCTTTCTTCACAGGCAGTAATCCTTGGATGCCTGCTTTAGTTGTGTGTGTTGGAGGGTGAGGTTGTTCACATAACACACTAACCCACACTCAGTGACTGAGTGTGGGTTGTGTTGAACTGTGGCTTGTTTATTGGAACATGGGTTATCGTGTTGTCTGAACACAGCCAAGGTGGCTTGTTAACCATGCAGTGTGGCTTATTTTCTCAAACAAGCCACCTTTGCTGTTGAGTTGTTCAGAGTGCTTAGCAAGCCACATTGCATGGTTAACAAGCCACCCTGGCTGCATTCAGACAACATAACTCACCCTTTGGAAAATGTGCTGCCTTCAGACAACATGCTAACCCACAGTTACCAACAAACAACCCATGGTTCAAAACAACTCACATTCAACCACTGAGTGTGGGTTTAGCATGTTGTGTGATCAGCCCCTATGTGTATGGGTCCAGATTTCTCCTCCTCCTTGTTAATGCCCTTATTGGGAATTATTCCCAGGTATTCCCAGACTCAGGCTTGTCTTGCTTTCTCCTCGGGCCAGCCCAATCTACTTTGTTGCTTGGATTTGATTCCACCTGAAACTTGATCCTGCTAATCTTCTGGCTCCAATGCTGTTCAGGCCAACCCTGTAACCCTGCCTACAACTGATTCCGTTCCTTCTTCCTCACACAACAAACATCTCACTACTCCTGCCTGAATCACTCCCCAGCTCCTTTGCTTATGAACATTGGGCATTGAATGCTTTGAAATCTCTGAGATTATTAAAAGCTCCGACAGCAGAGAGAGGGCCTGCAAAATGCAATTACCTCGGATAAGAAAGCATTCGCTTCGCAGATGAGGATAATTCAGAGCCACGCAGGACTCTTGCAAGGGAAGAAAACAGCCTACAAAGTGAGAGCTGTGCAATGATACCTAAACTGCTTTCTTGGTCTTTTCTTTCCTTTCTCTTCCAGGTGATTCACAACTATGGCCACGGCGGCTTTGGACTCACCATCCACTGGGGTTGTGCAATGGAGGTGGCCAGATTATTTGGGAAGATTCTAGAAGGCCAGAAGTTGGTCAAGCCACCCCATGCCAACCTCTGAGCAGCAAGTCCCTGCTTTTTCTGTCTTTTCAACTGCATTTCATTTGCCCGTTATAAGATCTGTGTAACACGTAAAATTGGTGCCTGTGTGTCCTTGTTCTCCCCACCTATCTCTTTTTTCCTTTGGTGTCATGTCTGTTTAGATTGTAAGCCCAAGGGCAAGGCCTGCCTTGCGTTTATTGACCTGTAAGCCACTCTGGGAGCCGTCCCAACCGAACAGCAGAATATAAATGCTTTAAATAAAGTCCTTCGGGGTGTATCTAATCTTGCAAATTTCAGGAGCTTTCCTTAAGAGCCTTCAAGGATCCAAAGTTCCTTAGTTTTGACCAGAGAACAACAGAGTAGCTCTCTGCAGCTGATACATGTCCCCCTCCCTTCATACCACCCTCCATCCAAACGTCAATCATTGAACAGTATTCCTCAGTACTAGTAAAGATTCATACAGCTACACTCTAAGGCTGGGGTCACTGTGTCTTTTATTGCTACTGTGTGAACTTGGCTTTCCAGCGCTTCACCCCTCAAATGGCTTACAAATCTAATTCTTAATTTACTCTTTATCCCTCCCCTCCATGTTTCAGGTGGATTGTTGTCTTCTTAACATATTTTTTGTTCTTGAACATTCTTTCAATTAGAGGTGCTGGAGACTGAGCCTGGGCCAAGGAGCTGTAGACATTTCCTCTGAGTATACAGGGTGTGGTGCTGCTCAAAACCTCTCGCTTTATTTGGAGACCTCTTTAATGCTTTTTGGGGGCACTGAAGGAGTACAATCCTGGCTCAGCAGAGATTCAGGCGTTGTATGATTTTAAAAAATGCTTTTGAGCTTGGGATGCAAGGTTTGGGTTTTATATTGAGGCTTGGAGCCGGCTGCTGGGAGAGATCGCTTTTCCCTACCAGGACCTGATGCAATCCATTCAAGCCCCCAGTTCTTTTAAAACTACACGGAGGCTTAGGGCACGTTAAATGCACTTAGGAAAAATAATCCAGACTTTTAGCATTCTAGGAAAGGCTGGGGAAGAGGCGGAGTGTCAGCAGGACAGGCATGGCGTCATGGGAGTACCGTGCTGCAAATCCGCACACTAGGCATGGCGAGAGTGCACTAAATCGCTGGCGTGATGGAACTCATAATCATGCAAGTGGAAAGATGATCTACTTTTTGGTCCCAGAGCAGCCAGAATACTCCACAAGTCTTATTATTGTAAAAACTATTCATTTATTCAACATAAAATACCCAGTGTGGAATCAAACTAAGGTTGCATCAATAACAGGGAAACTGAAGAATAGAGTACAATAAGCTCAGTTTACAGAAGTCTCATCTTCAAAATGAACACGTGTCTAGATTCGAAACTGTACATTCAAACACAGTGGAGACATTCAAGTGTTTCCCTCCCCCCTGCAAGCATTGAGGAATACGAAGATCATTCATCACAGCGTACGTGGAGAATCCATTTCCCCTCACGACAGCTTTGCACATTAATAACTTGGACAACCGACAGAATTCTGAACACCACAAGTAAGTTCAATCCAAATGATATTTTTGCTTCATTATTTTTCTTAATGAATGTACCAAGTGTACTTTATCTCGGAATGAAATATTCGTAATGCATTTAGAACAAAATCTTTGGAAGTGGTTCTTATATACGTGGGTGATTTTAGTATTTATTATTTTTAATGGTTTCTGAGCATTTGAAGGTCATTATTATATAAAAGCCATATATATATATATATATATATATATATATATATATATATAATATTCAGATACAACAACACTGTAGATTTCTAGCTTAACAGTCCAGAGCTCTTCCTAAATTAAACTTGATGTATACCATCCAAGAGAAATCCCATTGATTTAAATTGCATGTGATTCAATTTGGCAATCCCCTTTGTATGGTCATTCCAACAAAAAGCTGGTGTAATTGTGAAGGAGACTGAATCAGCAGGGGTTATGTACACTTTTACATAACATTTCATAAAACATACAAAGCAAATGTAGTTCAAAAAAGCTTTATGTTGTCAATTTCACCACCACTAGTATTTCAAAAGTCTTACCCAGGAGCAGACAGCTTAAGATTTGGCTACTGGGTTTAGCCTACAATACTTTTAACCTGATATAGGAGGAAAACCTCTCCCAAATGGCCAGCCCCCAGATGAGAAAGCCTTGAGCTATGTATGACTCAAAGGCTTCATGTTGCTGACCTGTGTCTTAACCCCTCACTGTGGCTTATGAATTTGAAATACGTCACTCAGATGAAATGTCACTGAGGTTGAAATATAAAAACTTACAGGAATGGCCATTTGGTGACTGTTTCAGTGTGATGTTGTAAAATTTTGAATATGATACATGAAAATGCAGAAGGGATTTGAAAGAAGATGGAATCTAGGTTAAGAAAATACGAACAGCTGCATTCCCTGGTGTGTATCAAGCCGTCTTGTAAAGGTGGCTGAATCAAAGTTCCTTGACCATGTTATCTTAGACATCCTGGAGGCAAAAACCTCTAATACAAGTTTCTTTGACCTTTTATATTTTTTGGCATTGTAGAAAATTGTTTGAAGGGCTATGCTAATGTTCACTTCTGTGATTTAAATAAAATAGCCCCAATCTCCTGGGATTTTTTTTTTATTGAATCAGTGTCTGAAACTGTGAATGGATATAATCATCATGTAGTCATTCATCCCACTTCTACCTCTGGTCAAACAGGCTGTACAGGTTTTTGTTTTGTTTTCAAACCCTGCAAGACCTATTTGACCAGAGGCAATAGTGAGAGAAAGAAAAGTAAGTACGGTAAAGTAGAAAAGTAGGGAAGATGTACCTCTCTCAAATCACTTTTTCAGCTCTCTTGACCAAGCTACTTACTAGAAGAAGGTGCAACTTGTTTTATAGATTTCATTTAGGAGCTCCTTCCACCTGGCTTTTCAGAGAAACCTAAAAGCTTGGGTGATAAGAGGCTTGATTTTTCAATCATTTCATTGTTGTACTTCCGTTAGAGGCTGCAGCCGAAATACCTGGTCTGTAACAGCAACCTGTGGGTGCCTCTACAAGAGCGATTTAAGCTCTTTCAAGCCGCGTTAAAAATTTTATGTCTACAAGAGCGGAGCGCAAATCGGGAGTTGAGGCGCTTTTTTTGTCTGATTATGTGCATTATCAAATGTGCGTTAAATAGCGAGTTTTAATTTACCGCGGGAGTTAAAGCGCCTTATGACCATGTAAACATGCGATTCTCCGCATGTCAACAACTTTGCGCGTTTCATGCAGGCGGTAATGTGCTTCACCGCCTGACGTGTATAGTTATTAGATGTAAATGCGCTTCCGCGAAGATGCGCCTAATCGGGCAAAAAGGCGCCAAACCGAATTCTTCTAGAGGGGACCTGTGTCATATAGCAGGTCTCCTGGGGACTTTCTACATGTAAAATATGTGCTGTACCACTGCACGATGGTCCTTCCTCACTTTGGAAAATTAGTTTGAAAGGCAGGGTATAAATAACTTACATAAATAAAAATAAATATCCAGAACTGGCCAAGAAGCTTGGCTGCTTCAGCAAATGAATTATGCGTTGTGTGAAGGAGTAATTTCCCAGAGGAGGAGCCAGGTTAGTCTGTTGCAACAGAAAACAACAGAGAGTCTTGTGGTACCTTAACAGGTAACAAATGTAAGTGTGTATATATACATGCATCTGATGGTAGGCTACAGTCCACGAAAGCTGATGCCACACTATGGCTACCTCCACAAGAGAGGTTTAATGCTCTTTGAAGGCTCATTATAAATTTTACCTCCACACCAGCGGAGCGCAAAACGGGCGTAGAGGCGCGTTATCTCTCAGATTATGCGCATTATCGAATGCGCGTTAAATAGCGACTTTTATTTTGCTCCGGCCGTTAAAGCGCATTTTCGCCGTGTGAACAAGCGATTATGCGCATTAACTTCTTGTAAAGCGCTTTTTGGACATCAATTAATGCGCTTCGCCGCCTCTCGCCGCCTCCCGTGCAGAGGGATTAGGAGTAAATGCGCGTCCGCGATAATGCGCATAATTGCCGAACCGGGCGCAAAAGCGCATCCTTGTGGAGGGGGCCTATGTTTGTCTGTCTTTAAGATGCCACAAAATTCTTTGTTCTCATTGAATTTGCCAGTCCTGATTCTGCTGCAAGTCAATTTCACCAGATGATCCTGAGTTCTAGTAAACTACAAGGGTAGAAAAACCTCTCCCTAGCTACTTGGTCCACACCATGCATCATTTCATAAACGTCTATTGTATCCGCTCGTTTAGTCATCTTTCTTTTCTAAACTGAAATGCCCCACAAGATGCTTAACTTCCCTTCGTCGGGAAGGTGTTCCCATCCTTTGATTCTTTTGGCGGCTGTTTTCAGGGCCCTCTTCCAGACGTATGATCTCTCTTTTGAGATGGGCGTGACCAGACCTGTTCACAGCATTCCAGTGGCCCTGACTTCTTTGCAGACCTTCCCTCTAGGTCCAGCAATGCTCTTTGCCAGTGGAAGGGACACTCATTTGTTGAAGCGCTCAGCAGCTCCTCAAGACGGAACACATACCGGCAAGGAGGCTCTGATAACACAGGCGATGGTTTGTGGGTGCCGTCGGTTGTTTACGGCCCAAAAGTGCATGGCCGGTGATTTAATTCACAAGTGCGCGAGACCGGATTGCATGCTACAGTAGGAATGAGTGCGCTTAGATACAAGCCCACTTACTTGTGTATGTCAAGAGCATTGGCCACTTGTGGACAGAAGAGTCTAAGCCATATTCATTGAGCTGCTTGCTTGGTACCAAAAAACTAAGCTTGTTTGGGGGCGGGGTTGGTTTTTTTGGTCAACCATGAAAACACAGCAGATAATTTGGGAAATGCCCCCTCTCTTCTTCCCCAGCTCCATCACCTTCCTCCCCGACACCTCCACACACGTACACACATCTGCTTTCAAGATCCAACACCTCTCCTTGCGCAAGGGAATGGTGATGGGTGCGAGCAAAAAAAGGAGCCCAAGAAGATGCAGATGGATTGTTCTTGCTTTTGGAAAACGCACAACAGCATCCAGATGTTCCACTTCTCAGACGTCAGACTTGGGCGTTTTTGGGGGGACCCCTTCTCCAGACTTCTCTGCGGTCGCAATGACGTGCCCCGTCACCCTTGAGATCCAGAGTTTGACCGGGGCACTCCGCGGCCAAACATCTCTTGCCCCCATTCTCTGTGGGTGGACTCCTGCAAGCCACGGCCCTTGGTTTCGATGGGCAGCAAGCAAGAAGCCAGGGCTGCCAGGACGCAGCACCCGCTATAAACTATCAGCGTCAAATAGACCGAGGACTCCAGCATCACCTGGAAGTGGAAGGAAGGAGGAAGGAGGAAGTCAGCAAAGACTCGCTGGCGTGCGGATACAGAAAGGTGGCTGATTTAACTCTGAAGCTGTGCAGTGCAGGGCAGTGATTAAAGTATTGGACTGGGACTCAGGAGCTCTGGTTTAGTCCTAGCAGCCATGAAGCTCACTTGGTGAACTTTGGGCCAGTCACTGACTCTCAGCCTAACCTACCTCAAAGGGCTGTTGTGAGAGTGTAAAATGGAGGAGGAGGAAAATCATGTACACAGTCTTGGGCTCCTTGCAAAAGGAAATAAAGGCGGGATATAAATGTAATAAATAAATAAATAAATATAAAGTCAGTGTTGTTCAGGGGATTAGTTAAATGTGGGTGACTTGGGTCTATGACCCATCCTGTGCCACATGCTTCTAAAGTGTCCATGTTCCAATAACTGCCTCTGAGGATGCTTCCAGAAGAGGCTTTTATTGTACAATTGCACTGCCTCATTCACGGAAGTGTAGGGAGGAGGGTAGTCCAGACAGGGTCATCTTCAATTGCCCTCCCACGTTTTCCTATCGCTGCTTCCCCCTTTTCCCCCTTTCTACAAAGAAATCCGTCGAGGATGAAAAGACAGAATAGCTGCGCAAGGCCTTTGGATTGCTAGTGCTCGGAGCCCTCCGTCTCGAAACACCCTGAAATGGCTGATCTTTGGCTTTTGAACCTTAGAACCATCTCCTTACAAAGGCCATGTTTGTCCACTTAGGCATTTGTCCATTTATTGCAGGGGTGCAGAACCTATTTCATCCTGAGGGCTGAATTCCATTTCGCAGAAGCCCTCGGGGGCCGCATTCCAGTGGCAGGCGAGACCAGAGACAAAAGAGGCCGGGCTAAAACACTAGCATATTTTAGCTTAAAGCTCTTTCTGCCGGTAACTAAGGGGAGGCATTTCAACCTTTCGGAATGGGGAAAAAACAGCGCAAACGCCAGGAAACCACCGAGTGATCGCAGTCGGGGAAAAGGGGGGGCATGGATTTGCCACAGATTTGCCACAAATATTTCAGAGGGAGAAAGAGAGAGGCTGAATTCGGACGACACATTAAGCAACTGAGGTGGGGGAACAATCATCAGTTGTATTATCATGTCGTCCGAATGCTGCCATAGTCAACTCAGTGCTGATCCTAATCCACACCACGGTTGATTATTCATTACCATGTTGTGTGGGGAGTACCCCCTAGATGAACAACTGTAAAGTTGATTATTACCCCACCATTGACTATCGTGTTGTCTGAATTCAGCCAGTGAGTTTGTTTTACCTGTGCAATGAATGGCGTGATGAGTGCCCCAACTCTGGCTACTCCACTACAGGTCCCAAGTCCCAGGGCACGGGTGGCCGTTGGGTAAACCTGCAGAGAAAGCCAGAAACATCTCACGTTCTCACCAGGTCGGTAAAGGCTGGAATAAAAGATCAATTAGGATGCCTTACATAGGTCTCATTGGGCCTAGGCCCCAGAACTGTTTGAAATGCCCAGCTCTTCTTCTTAGGTTAAAAGAAGAAATGATAGGATTTGCTGCCGTTACGTGTGAACCAGGTCTTTGTGTTTGCTCCCTGTAAATGGAGAGATCACACACTCCCAAAGTTTCCTGGGGTTGGGCTGGCATGGCCTTCCCTGCTCTTCTCCTTGCTGCTCAAGAGGTCATGGATGATGGTCTCTTGCCCAAGACCACTCAAAATCCTGATGCTAGCCTTGGGCAGTGGTGGTGTCATCAGGGCAGGACTTTAGGGCAGAAGTCAAGGGCTTGATCCAAATACAGCAGGGCTGGCTGACCTCATTTTGAAGTGAAGCAATACCTGTTACCGTCTAAAGAGAGAACCTGTGAGGTGTGGTAGTTAAAGTGCTGGACTGGGACTCAGGAGACCCAGGTTCAAGTCCCCACTCGGCTATGAAGCGTATTGGGTGACTCTGAGCCAGTCGCTGACTCTCAGCCTAACCTACCTCACAGGGTTCTTGTGAGGATAAAATGGAGAGGAGGAGGGCCTTGGATTCCTTGTGAGGGAAAAAGGCAGGATATAAATGTAATAATAAATAAAGAGGCAGGCAGGTGTAAAGGGCATTAACTCTAGAGTCTAAAATTACCTCAGTGCACCACTCCTAGTCAGGCCCAAGTCTCACAGAATATTGTGTTTCACAAAAAAGTGATGTCCTTCCTTACCTCAGGGGTGTAAACATACGCAGCTTGAAATCCTCCCGAAATAAAAGCCCTTGCAATGAACAGTAGCACGGTAAGAACTTCCCTGTAAGGACGGAAGACACAACATAGGTGTTTTTTTTAAAGGATGCTACGCGTTGCCCCGAGGCATGCATTGTATCTCTGGATCCGCGAGGACACATTTTGCCCAGGCCTCCCCCCCCCCCCCATTTCTCTGTGTTCAACTGGAGGACCAGAACCAATGGGAAATTCAGGATGTAAGTATGGTTAAAGTTGTGAATGAAATTCCAGGCACTCTTCTTTATATTACCCCAAAGGGGGACTCTTAAGCTGCAGTCCTGTATTTCAGTTATGCCAGCTGAGGGGGCCATAGAATGGAAGCTCTGTGAGGTCATTGCTGGCTGTGCAAGTGGAGCTCACAGATGGGGAGGGGGCATTGTGGCCCTGTTGAGTGGCTCATGATAAAGGGAGGTGTGTTGGGGGCATGTCCCCCTCAACCTGAGTTCTTTGCTTCCCTCCATGTATTACGTGTGTGGATGTTATCTCCAGCTCTGCCCCTGACCGGTGGGGTGTTTCCAGAGACACACCCAGTGGTCCTCCCCCTTGTGTGCATCCCTTCGCTCACCTTCCAACACAAAGGAAGAGCAGGAGACTACAAAATGAGAAGACAAAAAAGCAGAGGGCCATGGTCTTTTTGCGGCCAATCCGGTCAATAACCCATAAGGTCACCAGAACACCTGGAGGAGAAGAGAGACATTGATCAGCCCATGTTGCTTCCCGCAAGGCTCCATCCACGAAGGTGCGTGATAGGAACAACCTTCAGGTGAGCAGACAGAGAAGCATTTACGGAAGTTTGTAAAACGAAAGTTCGTTTTTATTTCTAGGCCACAAACATGGACACATGCAGGCTAACGAGCTGTTGGTGTTAGTTTTAAAAATGTTCGTTTTGCTGGCCACGTTTTCAGAACTCATTTGCAAAGCTATGATGAAGGGCTCTTCTTTGCTACTCTGAGCTTCCTCGTTCCCTCTCATGTTTTCCATTAACACAGACATACGTAGAGGCCGCTTCTAAAGCCAGGATTTGTATGTGTTCTGTATAGCCACAGGTTTGTTTAAGTACAAGAAATGTTTACTTGCTTCTTTTTAAAACTTAGACCCTGCTTTTCCAACATGTGTTCATAGCAGCTTACGAGGACAAAGGGAGGGAGGGGAAATTAACAGTATCATCATAAAGTCAACAAAAACAAGATGGGAAACAAACTAAACAAATATTAATCTAAGGGGAAATCCCAAAGGTCAGTGTTTAGGCATTTAAAAATGGTGTTTTGCATATGGAGCAGCCACCCCCAAACTGGTATCCTCCAGATATTTCTGAACTACAATTCCCAGCGTTCCTGACCATTGGCCATGCCACCTGGGATTGGTGGGAGTTGAAATCCAAAACAACTGAAGGGCCCTAGGTTGGGGAAGGTTGATCTGGAAAATTGTAGCTATCATTCAAGAAAGATCCTGGTCCTTATGACTGCAGAGAAAAAGCTAAAGAATGTTATTATTATTATTATTATTATTATTATTAATACACTTTTGCCACACCGTTCTGTACAGGGGCACATGGGATTTGAGCTTTCCTACAGACACATATGAATTGCTCTGGCTTTCAGACTGTTGGTTTCCATTCTGCTCATATACGCCTTCCCTTTCCCAATTGCCTACCTGGGAACTCAGACAGCGTGGTCCACAATAGATCAATGTAGTCCTTTTCCGTTAAGTATTCACAGGCCAGGCTGCATTTGGCCTTCACTGTTTTCCTCCTGCTAGATACTTAAATGAGGCAATAAGAAGGAAAGAAAGAAAGAAAACGTGATGTTTTAATAAATCGTCTCTTCCCTGGGCATTCCTCTTTCCACCTTTTGGCCTGGCGTGCTGCTGTGACTCGCCAGATGAGAAACCAACAGTGAGAGGGTCAGGAGCTATTGGACAGAGCAACCATGGCAATCCCCTGAAGGACAGGGCAGGACTAGCTCCCCAACTCTCTCCCCCGTGTGCTGATTTTAAAACAAAAGCCATTCAAATAGTCTGGCATCATAAGATCCCCTCCCTCGCCAGTCCCTTGTGCAACCAGGGCAGACATCTGCCCCACTTGGCTCAGGCTTTCAGAGTCTCAAGTACAAATGGGTCCCACTGGGAAGATTTTCCCTTAACCTGCTTTGCCCACAGTTTTTGTAGTAGAGAGGAGTCTGTACTCACAGCTGCAGAGGTCTCCTGCTTGAAAGAGCTCTGTTGTTAATAAAACTAATCCATAATAAGAAAAGGCATTGGAGAACCTGTGGGGAAGGAAATGAGAGAGAGTACAGCTGAGACGGTCAGGTGTGTTGAAAAGCAACACAGAATTACAATGAATCTGTGGCAAGGCATTGCAACCTGCAGGAAGTTATTTCTCAGCATCCTGCAGAGGAAAAGGGAGTGATTCGATCCATTTCAAGCTGTCTAGATGGGACATAATCTTTCAACTAAATTTAATTACTCTGAATGTCGTCCCTAGAGTATTTGGCAGATATTTCAATGTGCCCGCAGATAAGAAAGCAGGATTAATGAAGAATTAAAACGCATAGGGAAGACGCCAGAAGCAGCAGGCTCCTGTACCTTACTGGCTGTGCGGAAGAGAGAAATCCAACAGGTACAGCTTCTTGTTTGGTTATCGCACCGGCTGCAGTGCAATCTAGCAAGCTGCATCTGCTAAATTCTTCACACAGTTAAAGAAAACTTAGTGGATTCATTACAAGAGATTCAGTTGATACAGATTCACCCTGCGCCACTGGGACAGTATACAAACAAACCTCTGCTGTGCTGCAGGAGTCATGTGACCCAGAAGGGGGGTCATGTGGCCCAATGAACCAATAGGATCCCACCTGGCCCTATAAAGCTGCTGATTCTCAGTTGGCTTTTCAGTCACGCCAAACTATCTGTGAGGCATAAACTGAGCTGCTTATAAACTACCCAGTCCTGCGTGCCCATCTGCTGAAGCAGGCCTGGCACACAGCAGATGTAGATTGACGCAGAATTATTTCCATCCTCCTCTTACCATATAAACCAAAGCAGAAGTGTCGTCCATCTAAACTGGGGGGTGAATAGGTCCCTCATTTTCCCTCTGTCTTCCTGTTTGGGGTGGGTGGGGAGGAAACAGAACAAAAAAAGAATACTTTACCTGAAAACTTTTTTTCATGGCTTAATGAATCCATATGCAACTGCTCAACATCTTTATTCATCTTTTAGGGCTCTCCTTTGTGTTCCCTCTCTGTCAGAACTATAGCGGGTTGGTACCTGAGACAGGGCCTTTTGTACCATGGCCCCTAAGGTATGGAATAGCCTTTTAAGGGAGCTTTACCTGGTCCTCCTCACCGCTTTCTTTTAGACAGGCATTAAAGACTGATTTTGGCAAATTTCTGTTTTGACACCTAAGCTGCTTTTTTACTTCCGTTGCTTTTTATAACCTCTTAAAGGCTTACTGATTTTATTGGTATCTTGTTTTTATTGCTGTATATTGTTTCACAATGGATTGCTAGCCTCCTAGTGTATTTTATAGAAAGGCGGGGTATGAACATTGGAAAAGAATGAATAAATAATCCAGAGTTGAGCCAAGCGACCCACATTGATTTGTCAAAGCCCACTGGGCTTGGGGTGGATATTTCTAGCCCTTTCTCTTCCTGCACTTACCTGCCTGGAAATTATCAGTTTCCCTAGAGGCATCGGAGCTCCGTTCTCAGTCGCTATCCGTTTCAAAGTGGCGATGGCTTTTTCTTGGTTCCCAGATAACACATCGTATCGTGCACTTTCAGGCAGCCACTGAGGGAGCAAAGGAAGCCCCGTGAGATACTCCATAGAGGTACAATAAATGACAAAAAGTAAGGAAGATTAGGAAGAAGGAAGGAAAGACCAACCAAACAGATAATTTAAGAACATCAGAACATATGAAGAGCCATGCTGGATCAGACCAAAGGCCTATCTAGCCCAGTACTCTGTTCCAACCAGCTGCCCTAATGGGAAGCCCATGAGCAGGATGTGAACACAGTACTCCAGCTCCTCTTCCTCTACAACTAGTATACAGAAGTATACTGCCTCTGATACTGCAGGTAATACGTAGCAGTTGTACTGAATAGCCATTGATGGTCTCCTCCTCCTCCTCCTCCTCCATAAATTTGTATAATTCCCTTGTAGATGGACTTTAAATTTGAAGCCATTTCCTTCCCAGCAAAGGTTGCCTTAAGACTTGGTGAAGCCAGAAGGAAATACTCACAAAACACAAGACGGCGAACAGCAGAAGGGGGACGGCCGAAAGGATGAGCAGCCAACGCCAGCCGAGAGTGGGCATCACAAAAACCGCTAGGAGGACTTCAAAGACAGTCCCAATGGCCCAAAAGACCTGCCCATGCGGAAGAGGGAAAAGCGGGCGTGGTTGACGGAGCCCCGTCACAGCAGGTGGAATCAAATGATCTCTGTTACTGAAAGCTACAATGGTGTCACCAGTGGTGTGGTGACAGGGCCGACCCAAGACATTTTGCTTCCTGATGCAAAGCTGCATAGGATGCATTTGGGCACATGAGGCAGAAAATCCCATGAGCGCATTTCCTCATCTCTAGCACTGAAAATACAATACTAACAAGCTGAGTAGCTAACAAGTTGTGGCCGTTGTAGACCTGCTGCCTCACTCTGTCTCATGGCAGGGCAGGCCCCGCTAGCAGGAATGCAGCCTCAGCACTTTTCGTTTAGCAGGGGTTCGGTCATTATCTCTCCCTCCCTCCCCCCACCTCAGAACTTCCTGTTCCTTCTGAGTTTAGCTGCCATCCTCACAGTAGCTATGGGGGATGAATTATTCCAACCACGATATATTGTTCCATGTTGTAATACAAAATATTTTGGGGTGCCCTGGTCTTCAGAGGGCAATTAAGCCAACCAGCTGTTGACCAGGGACCCACAACAGCACCCTCCCACCCATGTTCCCCAGCAACTGTTGTACATAGGCTTATGTTGAGGGCCGGTTCCTGTTACCCCCAAAAGGGAAAAGCTTGCAACCAAGAAGCAAAAACAACAAAGAGTCTTGCGGTACTTTAAAGGCTTAACACATTTATTATGGCATAAGTGTCCACAGAAGCTTACACCATAATAAATGTGTTAATCTTTAACCCAAGACTCTCTGATTTTGCTGCAAAGAGACTAACATGGCTACCCTTATGAAAATTGAACCAAGAAGTAGTAATTCATTGCCTGATCACATCTAGCCATTAGCTCAGAAATTCTCTGATCAGTCATCTTGTATTTTGGAAAAGAATTGAGTCCCTTTCTGTGCCAACCAAGGACCTGTGGTTTTTCCACCTACCTCAATTAGCAAAATGCATTTTGCTCTGGATTTCATCGGGAGGAATTCTGCATATAACGTTACTCTAGAGAGAATAAAAACACGGAAGAAAACATTCACATGAGCATACTGAGGTCCGTGTGTCCAGAAATCTGACTGGCTTCTTACTAAAAATACTAGAAGGAGTTCTTCAGGTAACATTTTTCTCGCTAGCTACTGATAGACCAACATACTACAGCCATGAACACAAAATTTAAGATCCGGTGCAAAGGCCGTGATCTAAATCAGGATCACAACTTGAGAATTGTGTTCAAGCTACTTCTTGACAGATTTTTTGTGACCTGTCATATTACAGTCTGGATGATTTATAAGATGAGTGAGTGTGTGTGTGAGAGAGAGAAAGAGCCACCTTCAGGGAAATTTATTTTTAAAGATATAATAAAAATGTCTGTGATAAACTGTGTGTGTGTATAATGTGCAAATCCACTGAAAAGCCATTTCATAGAGACCGTGAGCTTGGAAAAAAATGCCACCCCCAGCTTTAATTCTCAGAAGGGCTGGGTATTTCATGAGCTATTCTACATGTGAATATATGATCCTAGTTAACTTCTTTTTTTTTTTAAAGAAAGCCAAGGTGAGGCTTCTTGTAATATGAATGGACCTTTTGAACAATGCAGATTTTATATTTGCGTAGCAAGAAAAACTCTTAAAGCCTGATTTGCATTTACACCCATTGCAACCCAATCCTATTTATGTTTACTCACAAGTAAATTCCACTGTGTTCAAGGAAGTGGTGCTGGATATTACATGCAAATATGAGTCAGGACAGAAACAACTGTTCTACAAGCAAGATTTTTAAATTATACAGGAAAATATCCCAGGAGCACAGCTAACTTGTTTGAATCGATCCATTGGAGTTAACCAGATTCTGTTGCTAGGTTCTTAGAGATCAATAAGACTACAGATATTGATAGACTCTCAGGAATACTTGGTCCTTCATAGCTGATACTTTGGAATCCTGTCTGGTAGTTTCCCCCATGGATGGTAGTGGAGGAATCCATCACTTTGTAATGATCCTGAAAGCTTTGGTTCCATTTTTTTCCTCTGGACCCCTGGGAACAACTCCAGGGGAAAAAAGACTTTAGCCATGAGTGGATTCTGATGCCTTTTAAGAAAGGCCATTAGCTGTTGATTTAAGGCAGGCTCAAATTGCATTGAAATAACTCCACCGTTGGGCCAGAGCATCAACATCGAATAAATCTAATAAGGAAAGGGAAGGGGAAAAAAGGGAAAAACAAACCCAAAGCTGCTCCATTGGCACAACACTTGGATCTGCCTAATCCTTCCCATTTCGGTAGTTAACACCTTATTTTAGGACCCCAATCTCCCTTCCTCCAGTTTTGCAATCTTGATCTCCTGCAGTATCTTCATGCCTCAGAGTCCTCAGAATCTAAGGATGGCAACATAACTTGTTCTGGACACTGGGGAACTGGTCCCTAGGGGTTTGCTGGAGCTCCTAAGTCAGAATGTGGGAACCTCATGATGCCCTTCTGTAACTGAGCCCTCTCCCTGACCCATTAACTCAGGAGCCTTGTCCTCTGAGGATGAGGGGTCAAAGTCCTGGGCCATGTCACCTGGTCACCTTTCAGAAAAAAATACAGCATTAAGAGAGGGACGTAACTGAGGAATGTGAATATTTACTTACGACTGAGGAACTCCTCCAATGCCAAAGCCCACCAGGCCCCTCAGCACCAGAATCCAGCTGTAAACTGGTGCAAAGCCACTAAGAATCCCATAGTATAAGGTCCATAGTACACTGATCTTTAGGCCCTGCACAGAATGAATACAAATGGGGGGGGGATATATGTAATTCTCGGAAACTGAAGATCAAAGAACTTCCCCTTAGCATGAAAAGCCGAACCTGCGTTCTTGTGGAACTCCTATCAGATAGTCCCTTAGCCTGCAATTCCCCAGGTAATCCTCTCTCTCTTTCCCTTATAGTGCCAACACCATACCTGTAAATGCCTCTATATCATAAACCAAAACATAAGCTGAAAGGAAGAGGGGTATGTCTGGCAAACCATTTTGTCTTAAAATCGAATCATCTGGCTTGCAAAAGACAGAAATAAGCTGAATTCAGGGCAGAAGTGGAGATCTATAAACCAAACCATAGCTATGTTTGGACAAATGCTAAATCACAGTTTAGCATTATAAAAATGAATGTAGGCACACTGTGCGTGAGCTTCTAATCTCTCCTCTTCTGGCACAACCGCCAGGAAGAGATGAAAAGCTCCTTCTTCCATTTTAGATGACTTGCAGTTTAGTGTGACTGCTGAACCATTCAGTGTGGTTAATCTTATTTGTGTTTAGAGAAAACAAGAATGCTTCATAAACAGTGGTTTGAAATTGGCTTGTTTCCATTAATCATAGTTAAGATTGATCACAGTATGTCCAGGTTCAAACAAAACGGCAAGCTGCAGTTAATCTAAAGCAGAAGCAAAAGCTTCCAAATTTCCCTTTGCAGATTGCTCCAGAAGAAGAGAGGGAGCATGTGAGAATGAGGCTCATGGTAGCTCATTCTTGTAACACTAAACTGTGGTTTACTACTACTACTACATTTATTTATTTATTACCCGCCTCTCCCTCTGGATCGAGGCGGGGAACAACATTAAAAACAAAGGATATAAAATACATAAAACTGATTAAAAACTTATAAAAACTAATACATTGTTAAAATACCAATAAAGCTCTTAAAATTCGACTGGGTAGGCCTGCTGGAAGAGATCAGTCTTTATAGCTTTCTTAAATTCTGAAAGACTGTTAAGTTGGCAAATCTCTCCCAGCAGGCCATTCCACAGTCTGGGAGCGGTCTCAACTCCGTATCCTGCCCTGAAGCTGGTTTGAAATGGGTCTAGAAAATCTGTATCATCCAAAACTGCCTGGAGTTGGAAGGCAACTGCCCTCTCAATCACCTTGCCCAGAAATGGAAGATTTGATACTGGTCCGTAGTTATTAAGGTCCAGGGGGTCCAGGGAGGGCTGTTTTAGAAGCGGCCGTACCACCCCTTCTTTTAAACATGATGAGAAGCTCCCCTCCCTGAGAGATGCATTAATAATAAGTTGTAGTTGTAGTCCAATTGCATCTCCTCCCTGGGCAATCAGCCAAGAAGGACAGGGATCGAGAGGGCAAGCCAGCCCAATCTGTCTGCATCCAGCTAGCAAATATTCTAGAGAAATGCTGGAGCCTTACCGTTTTTCTACCATACTGGTCTGAAATATTTCCCCAGAGTGTGGAACTGAACATCATTCCCATAAAAACCACCTGCAGTGAATGAAAGGAAGAATATTTGTAAGTCCCAGGCTGAGACGGGAGTTTTTGGAGAGAACCATCCAGAAGACAAAGTTAAGAGGGATAAGTGATTTAGTTGAAATTTGGCAGAATCTCAAAAATGGAAGTTGACGTAAGCACCTGGAGTTTTATCTAGGTTTCAACAAAACGTCCCATTACTGGATTGCGGATACCCCAGGATTCAGGAGATAAGAAATGCACTGTGACAGCTGATAGTACTTCAAGGGCTGATGGTGTTTGGATGGGATAAAATACAACTTTCCTAATACCAGTCTTGGGTTTCTTTTTCAGAAGGAAAACAACACCGGACCTCAAATAATCACTTTTGTCTTGCTGACTTTGGGCCCAGATGTGGAGAATTATTGATTGAGTCTTTTTTATAGTCTACGAAGTGGAGATAGTTGGATAGGACCACTGCATTTCCAGAAAGTATTGACACAACCCACACCAGACCATGGTGAATAGGGACCCTGATAAATCTGCCAGTTGAGCCCAATATCATATGGGTTTATCTTTAAAGAGATGAAGCTAAGGGAGTTTACCCCAAGGAAGAAAAAATAGAGTGGGGTCCCATAAAGAAGTAGATGGACACACACACGGGCACTCACCCCTGTAACCAAGCCCCATATCCCAGTAATTAAATTGGGGTTGGGGGTGGAGATGCCAATGGAAAAGTAATTCACATCAATAAGCAATGTGAGAACTGGGTCTAAAGTTGCAATTGTATGCAGATGAAGAAAACACAGGGAGATTTACGCCTGGATAAACATGCGCAGGACTGTGCCACAGTTCTCTCTGTGTGAGAGAAAGGGACTTCCTACACACCCTCGTCTTCCCAAACCAGTGAGCTTGCTGGAAAGGATGGGTTCCGGCTCTTTTAACAACCCATGGTCATGAGTGGAAAAACCTTACAGAATACAGGAGCTGTCTGATATTTTCCTACCGATGTGAGCAATGCAACCTGCCAGGTGGGTAATCGCCACTCACAATGAAGCTGAGGCGCTAGGATGCTCAGAATCATCATTTCCATGGCGTCAGCCATCTAGAAGGGCAAGAAAGAACAAGGCGTTATCATGAGAGCCAGCCGGAAAATTAGGCTGCCAGGGCAGTTTGCAAGGTTTCTCTTTTGAATTAATGCCTCCTGTTGTCTACATTGGGATGGTGGGGGAAACCAACGTAGGAGGAAACGGATGCTGCTTGTGGCTGGCTGCTAATTCTAGGGCTAGCTTTAATTTTGATCGTTTGATCAACCTTGTCAGGGTTGGTAGGTTCCGTCTACTTGCCCATGCTAAGCCCGTCAGAATGGAGAGCTTCCATTGGAACATGCCGAATCCAATTGCTTCCACCGCGTCTTCCACCATAAAAGTATCTGGAAGAGAACCAGACATATAAGAACATAAGAGGAGCCCTGATGCTGGATCAGAACAAAGGCCTATTTAGCCCAGCATTCTCTGCACCTACATTGGCCAAGCAGATTACTGTGGGAAGATGTTACAAAAATCTCTGTGTGTGTGTGTGTGATCATCCATCCATCCATCCATCCATCCATCCATCTATCTATCATCTCTCTCTCTCTCTCTCTCTCTCTCTCTCTCTCTCTCTCTCTTTAAAAAGAAGACATAACCAAATCTTGCATTCAAAACCATCGCATTCCAATTTTCTTTTAAAAGCGCACAGACATTTTGTTACTTTCTCAGGGATGGGAGCTGGTACCCAACTCACCATCCGTTGGGTTGGCAAACTCCTTGGGCACCATCCCTCCATCTTCCAACTCCACCGCCTCTAACTCTGCCTGAACACCTTCAATTTGCACTTCATGCTCTCCCGATATGGCATCCTCATCTGACCGGGAACTTTCCCCCGTGCGACGGAACTTGATGACCCTAGCAAGAGAAAATGGTCATGAATGCATTTCATGGACGCTAGGAAGAAATAGATGTGCGTACACCGATGCTATAGCATTTCTGTTGGTGGCCTCTTGTTTTTCACAACAAGCCCAATAGAATGTCTATTTTGTTGGATTTCGGGTCTGTAAAGAATGTTGTTATCTGTGGCTAATGTTATTGTTAGTCTCTCATCTTAAAGGGAAGCCATGTCAAAAGTTGTGAGTCTCCTTTGCAAGTTGCAGCTGGTTCAGTCAAACAAGCATTTAATCCATTTGATAACCAGAACCCAAATTCACGAATTAGGGGCCGAGACACAAAATTCACAGCTCAACAGCTGCTGGTTTCCAAGATACATGTGACAGCAGATGTGCTATGAAATCCTATATAGGACGACTCAGAAATCACATTGCTTCCGACAGGATTGCAGCATGACAGGAGTTGCTAACGTCTTGGCAATTTGGGAGTATCAAAGGTATCTGGGGGAGATATCTGGGGGATATCCATTGAAATCTAAATCTCTCTCTCCCTCACCACCTCATGAGGTCGTTATCACACGGGCGGTTTTAAGCACACCCACCTCGACTTTGCTCCACTTCTTCAGCGCTGGGCTCGCATGACGTTGTCCCAGTCCTGCTGCTCTGTTGCCCTGAGGTCGCAGTTTTTAGTTTCTGTTTCGATTTATCCCTGAACTGGCAAAGTCTCAAACAGGCAAAGTTCTAATAGGCCAAGCTGAGGTATTGCAGCTATACCGACCATGTTGATTCAAAAGGCTAGACTCGCATAGGAAACGGCGGGGGAAACCGCAGAAGCAATCCAGGGGGGAAAATAGTAGGTGTGATAAAGCTCTCAGTTCCATTTGTAAATTGTATTCTAACAAAAAGCCACTAGGTTGTACCTGGACTTTTCATTGGCTGTCCTGGAGACAGATAACTACAGTTATCACTTGGGAGACCTGGATTCTAGCCCTCACACAACCATGAATTTCAGTGGGTGACTTTGGGCCTAACCTACCTCACAGGGTTGTTGTGAGGATAAAATGGAGAGGAGGAGGAGGAGGATCATGGATACCGCCTTGGGCTTCTTGGAGGAAAGGTGGGGATACACAAATAAGAAATAAATAAAATATAAGGCTGCATCAACGTTATCTAGAGAACTCTCACATTACCTAAAAAGGGGGGGGAACATCCCCAGTCAACAAATCCAGAAATCTCTGAATCTGTAGAGGACTGTAGTGTGGCTACATTGTGTGCTTTCCACATGCAGGCGCTAGTCATATTTTGCCCATTCATATTTTATGTACAATATACTTCATCAGCATTGTGTTCAATTATGCAAGAAGCTGCTGGACTCCTCTTTGCTAGACAACCCGCTCCTTTTAGCAACATCAGGCCTTCGATCACGGGAACTCTGGCGCACAGACTGAACAAAAGAGGCACTTTTAAAGGATCCAAGGCCCAGAAATATTACGGCCAACTTCATCAATTAAACTTTCCTCCCCAGCTGAGGTTTGGGATATTATATTGGTAGTTTGAGAGTGAGTAGACATGCAGCTTACGCTTAGAGAAAGCTGTGCATCTGAGTAAACACGATTATAAGAGTAGGGCAATAGCTCAGTGGACCTCAAACTTCAAGAAATAGTAAATTATCTTTCTAAAAAGAACATCTTTTTTCACCTTTACCAGTTTATTTGTAGTACATTTATTTTAAAAGTGTAAAGTTGTTCAAGTCACAAAGGCAAACATATTTTTATCCAATCATTCTCAGACTACTAACCCCATGGTGACATGGGATTTGCACTAGTATACTAAGAATCTCCTTCACTATAAAGCCTCTTCATCAATTTAGGAGGGGGACTGGCCTTCCCATGTTGGCTATTGTTGATGGGGCTTGTAGTCCAACATATGTAGAAGGCACCCAATTGGGGAAGGCTGGTCCACTGAGTACCTCAACTCATTGGAAAAAGGAAAAGGCTTTAGAAAGCTGAACGTGTAATACAACAACAATTTATAGACACAATAAAAATGTCATATTGTTAACGTATATTATGCATTTGTAAAGCATGCTAAATATACTAGGATTGCATGTTAAAAATGTAACATTCAGATAAAGAACGCTATCACTTGTCCCACATTTTCACAGATGGCGATCTTAGATCAGTTTTTGTGTTTATATTACACACACACACACCTATCTCTTCACTGTGTGGCAAGCATTCAGCCATTTTGAAATTACACCTTAATTATGAGTCATCAATGTGTGAACCCTCCTGAAGACTATTTGTGGACTGGTGCAGAAAAGAAGCTGTGTTTATTTCATAATCCGTATCCAAATAGCTTCCCAGGTGTGAATATGTCTTCCAAGGATTGGAAGGGCATCTTGTTTGTGAGAGCCAGCCTTAAGAGAGATAGGGTGGTGCAGCGGTTGGAGCTGCCTTCCCCAAACTGGCACCCATCGTGTTTTTGGGACTGCAATTCCCATCAGCCTCAGCCAGCAGGGGCAATGGTCAGGGGCAATGGGATTTGTAGTCCCAAAGACCTGGAGGTCACCAGGGAGTGGTTGGAGGAAAGGCTAAGTTAGAGCACCAAGCTAGCACTTTGGAGATCTGGGTTCAAATCCCTCCTCAGCTGCAATGCTCGCTAAGTGATTTTGGGCCGGTGACGGTCCCTCGCAGCTCACACTGATCTACCTTGCAGGGTTGTTATGAGGATAAAAAGCGGAGGGGAGAGAATCATTTATGCCAGTTTATGAGCTCCTTGGAGGAAGGGCGAGATAAAAACAAAAGCGCTTTAATAATATATGGCCTCTCTGGTTTTCTTTTCCCTCTCTGACGAACAGGAGCACATTCAAGTGGATGACCTGGCCACCTCACTGAAGGGAGAAAGGTTTTCCAAATAGGAGAGGAGCAGCCATGTTTATCATGCATGCGTCTGACCTGTTTCACGATAAGGCCAGAGGTGAGGTCTGATTTCAGGAGAATTCATATGATCAACCACGAAACAGTAAGGTGGGGGAAAGTTCAGCTGCCCTCATGCGTAAGCCTGATGTCAGTGGGGCAGTGAATCCACTCCAGGTTTCAGTCAGAACCAGTCAGAACTCTAAAGAGAGCCAGTGTGGTGTAGTGGCAAGAGTTTTGGACCCGGAGTCAGGAGTCAAACCTTGAGGAATGGAAGCCGTCTTTTAAAAAATGAACAGGCTGCAGGAACCAACTGGAGTGGAGGTAGCAAAACACAGCTGAGTGCCAGTAGCCTGACCCTGAGTAGGTTTACTCAGAAGTAAGTCACACTGATGTCAGGCAAATAAGTTAGTGTGTCTGCTTAATGGTCTCTCCCTTGCAAAATAATAATAATAACCTTGATGCCTGACAGGTTTCGGAGGGGG
This sequence comes from Anniella stebbinsi, assembly GCA_029215795.1. Lineage (NCBI taxonomy): Eukaryota > Metazoa > Chordata > Lepidosauria > Squamata > Anniellidae > Anniella > Anniella stebbinsi. The sequence continues at coordinate 22,785,140 of JARDYH010000010.1, forward strand.
ATGCATTTATATGCGCTAGGGAGCCTCAAACCCTTGAAATGGAATTAATTACACTCAGAACGATTCTTCACAATTGCCAAGGGAGAAATCGTCTCATTTGCTCTCTCAAGCTGTGCCTGAATCACCACCAGCACACACTGGCAAGCCGGCTGCGAAAGAGAGCCTGTTTTTTCCACGCAGGCAGGCAGGCAGGCAGGAGGGGAAGGCAGAGCAAATCCAGAGCCCCTGCAGTTGTGTGGGTGTCGCTGCTCATTGCACATATCCAAGGAGTAAGCCATTCCTCCCCACACCCCCTCCGGCAATGCAATGCATTCCCCAAAACCCAGAGTTCTCAATGCTTTCATCCCTACTGGGGCTGCATCTCTAAGCAAACCTATATTTGCAAAGGAAAGCGGAGAGATTCTCCCTACACCCATGCCATCCCTGCAGGACCCAGATTGTTAAGAGAAAATGGGGGGGGGGGGAGAGAAATGCCTAGATGGAAGCTACTTAGGAGGACCCCTCGTTGCAAATGTATTGATTGGGCTGCAGGGTTCCTTCTGAAATCTCCTTTAAAAAACACTGCCCCCATTTTATGCAATCTGGAATAAAACAGGGGTGCGAAAGCCACCCACAAAGCCAGGCTCAAGGGCCCCCCGATCCTGAGCAGGCAAGCAAGGGAAACGCTTCTCTCTGCCGGGCTACCCGGTGCTCTTTGGAAGAGGGGGACCTCATGGCAGGCAGGGAGGCCCCTGGCATTTCTCCTGCAGGCTCTGGGCTTTATTCTGCCCCCTTCCTGCCTCTCCCCAGAAGCGATCGAGCCCCCCCCCCGCCCCCCACCTTCCCTGGGTCACTTACGGCAGCTGCCTGAGCTGGAATAGATCTTCCTCCATTGCAAAGGTGGAGCTGGAGGGACCTCTCGCATCGCTCTTACATGGTGGTGCGGAGGCGCCGGGGTGTTTCAGGAGGTCGGCGTGCAGGACAGCTCCCTTTGCAGCAAGCCAGCCAGGGCGATGGGGAACCCGCGAGGAGGAGGCCGGAGAGGGAGGCGGAGAAGAAGGCGGCGGCGGCGGAGGAGGAGGAGATGCAAAGAAAAGGCAGCATCACCAGCCGCCTCCTCCTCCTCCTCCTCCTCCGCTGCCTGATCCTAGAAACCTGCTGGCAGTTTTCTCTCTTTCTCGCTGTCTTTCTTCCATTAGCCACCTTGTGCTCCCTGGATCCCTGGATCCCTTTTTTATTTTTGCTAGGAAGATCCCTGCAATGTTGAAGGAAAGAGAACATGCTGGGGGAGGACACAACAGCAAAGAGACTTGTGGCACCCTAAAGCAGCCGCTAACCGCCGCCACCGCCCTGTGCTCTCCGAATGTGTTGGACCGCAACTTGTTTCTGGGTTTTTTAGTCCAATTCGTATGGAGAGCCCAAGTCGAGGGAGGTTTCCCTATAGGCTGGCATATTATGGCAGAAGCTTCTGTCTGGAAGCACCCGAAAAGCGTTATGGCACACTGAAGGCATATAATGAGGGTTTAAAAAAAAATCCCATCCTAGATTGCCTTTGGTCGATTGTTTAAAAATTGTTTTCAGATATGGGTTGTCTGTGCGTTCTCTCTCTCTGTTTATATGTTTTTAGGGGAATGGTTTTGTATTTTTAATGGTTTGTAATTTTTGTGAACCGCCTAGAGAGCTTCGGCTATGATGAGTTATAGAAATACAGTAAATGAATGTAATTAAATTTATTACAGCAGGGGCTTCTGTGGACTGGGAGAGTCTGGCCTAGCAAGCGAAATTGCATCATGATGAAGCAGACTTTAGTCTTCAAAAGTTCTGCCATAATAATTTTGATTAGTTTGGCAGATGCCTTTACAAAGACTCCTGGTGGCTTTTGCAGCAACAGACCAACATGGCTACCACCTATGCATCCAGGCATCTCACATCAAGAGGGTTCTAGTCCACACACATTTCTGCCATATTAAATTCAGGTTCCACAACACTTTGCAGGGTTGTTTTACAGATGATAGGGTTGTCGTAAGGCTCTGACTAGAAACCTGTGGAGATAAGGTGGGATATAAATGTTTTAAAATAAACAATGTAGGTGAAACACTCCAGAGCACTTTTGAAATTGTGTGGAACAACACCTGCTATAAAGGAGTGAATTCTGCCATCTGCAGTGCTGAAGCCAGGAAAGACCAAAATGCCTGGCTCCTGGGAGGAATATAGGTGTAAAAAAAGCAGTAGAGGGTGAAATGGACACTGCAGGGAAGATGCTGGTATACAGGGGTGCCCTTCAGGGCAGGACTTTGGAGGCAAAGTCCAAAAGCCCGCTTTGCAGAACAGTCTCCAAGCTCAGCAAGCCTGGCTTACCAGGAAAGTAATACATAACCATCTAAAAGTTAGGGGGCTGTAAGACCAAGAAATCCAGAGTCTAAAATTACCTAAGGGCAGCACAGCTTGTATATAATATGAACAGCGCATGAATTGTGGAGTCCTTTGAGAGTGCAGCTGCCACACTTGGTTAGAGGCATTGGATGATGTGTATTTTCTCTCTCCCTCTGCAAACTGATTACTGCATTGATTTGGATGGCTTCCTCCCTCTATCCAGCTATCGGGCATATTTGATGTTGTTCTGGCTGAACATCACTCCGTTTGTGGCAGAGTGATACATCTGGGCAGATGTGAGGACTAATGAGCAGCTGGATGAGTAGACTGAAGATGGGTAGGACCGAGCAGCAGTAGCAAAAATCTTCTGAGGATGTACCTCACAGACCTAGCAGTTCTTTTTCATAAATTATTTGCAGGACCTTACATGTTTTGCTGGACAAAGTTGCTTGTTCATATAGTGTATCTAATACATTATTAACTGTGCTCAATGAAGCATACAAGTTTTAAGGAAAAGTGAACACTAAGACAATGCTCAACCATCCCATTCTGTGGTCCCTCAAGGCTCACAGGAGAAGCTGGTAACGTCTGAAGGCGGCCAGAACAAGGCGAGAAGGAATCAGGACCTTGGATAGCTCCAAGTGGATCCTGCTGGCGGGAATTTCCACCTTAAAGGAAGTAGCCTGCGCCTCATCCGAATCCTAAAAATAAAATTCTAAAAATAAAGTTCTGGAGCCCAGCTTGTTAAAAACATTCATATACAATTTTTGGACAGTTGAGGCTGGGGGAGGCAACCTCATAAGGCCATATCCATGGTGGAGATTTTGCAATATATTTGGAGACTGTGTTTTTATTGTTCTCATTTTTGTATACAATATCATTTTTGTATTATATTGTGAGGGCCCTCCTCATTTTTACCCTACTATAACTAAGCCTAAATAAATGTAATTGAAAGAATGGCATATTCCCTGTTTCCCCCACCTCCATTCCTCTTTTGTTTCTCTATTAACTCTTTTTAGACTGAAAGCTCTTTAGGACAGGTTACCTATCCTTTTAAAGTGCCATGTACATACGTGGTTCTGTATAAATACCACTACTTCAATTTCCAAAGTAATACATTTTCAAGATGCATATGACTTCTTGAACAACAAACAACTGGTCTTTGTGAAAGGAAATATTATCTGAGATGTAACTAGGCATAAAGACGGAATAATTTCAAGGTCAAATTCCTGCTCAGCCAGGTAACTCACTTCTAAGATTGTCTACTGGAGATTTAAAAAATATCAAGGGTACAATCCTATGCATGTTTAGACAAGGAAATGTCCCACATCTCCTAGCATTCCCCAGTCAGCCATAGTGGGAGTTGTAGGACTTTTTTCTGTCTAAACATACATAGGGTCCCCCCCCTTACTTAACTGTAAAAACTTATGGTCATATCATGATCCACCATTGCAAAATACACAAATTTGGTATATGAAATCACCCAAAAAGTAGTATTTTCTAATAGCACAAAACTGGGTAAACAGTTAAAATAAAACGATGAAGCTTGCCAGCCATGAGACATCACTGTTTGATAGGGCAGTTTAATTATTGGTGTTTAAATACAGAAATCTAATGGCAATATTAAGACAATGGGACCATTTAAAAACAATCATAGTTCACATTCACACATAGATATTAGATATACAGCTGTCTATAATTCTTAATAAACATTACAGCTTTACAACCTGGTTCTACTCAGAAGTAAGTCCCATTGAGGTCAGTAAGACTTATTCCCAAATAAATATTCTTAGGACTGCAGCCACAGTCTTTGGTGCTTTCCAGTTTTAACAGTGACTTCTTCCTAAGTGCATTTAAATAAAAGACATATCAGGAATTTATTTATTTATTCATTTAAAACATTTCAGAAGCCTTCCCAAGGCAACTCACAGCAATAAAATACATAAAATCAGTTAAAATATTGAAAAGCAACAAAAACCATAAACACAATAAAATAGCAATTTTTTCTTGCTAAACAATACTTATTTATTTAAAACATTTCTTGGTCGCCTTTCAGAGCAGAAGCCCCTGCAAGGCGGCTTACAACAATAAAATACATAAAAATATTAAAAGCAATAAAAACACAAACGCAATAAAATAGCAATAAAGCCAACAAAAGCCAACAATAAAACCAGCAAAAAAAAAAAAGTCCTACAACAACTCCCAACAATATTTAATGTCTATCTCTCTCTTTTCCTTCCCCGTGGGATAAAGGACTTTGCCCCCTTTATCTTTTGGGAAGGAGCAACATGTATTACGTCAAAAAAAAGGGGGAAACGATTTCCCCCTTTTCCACCACACCGTGCCCGGAACCATTTGTTCGGGACAGCGGGGGGCAAGCCGGCCGCTATTGAGCGTCGGACCCCTTAGCAACCAGCGAGGGAGGGGAGCTCGTTGCTAGTGCTCCGAAGGAGTCCGGGTCGGCCGCTTCCGTTCCTACGCGTCTCTCTTCCCCGCGCGCCCAGAGCTTTTGGTTCCGCCCGGCTGCAATGCCAAAGGTGGACGAGGGCGAGCCAACTTCGTGGGATGCTGCTGAGCCGCCGCGGGGCGGAGGAGACGGACAAGGCGGCGGTCAGGCGGCTCCTGCGGGCTGGGCGAGGGGCCAGGTCAGTCTGCTGGCGGTAGCGGAGGGCGTGGCTTTGGAGTGGCTGCTAGTCCTCATGGAGGAAGGGGGGGGGCTTCTTGCTGACCACCGTTGGAAGCAAGATACTGGGCAGAATGGCCTTTGGGTTGTTGTTATTATTTAAATTTCTTAGATGCCTTTCTCAAAAGAGACTCAAGACAACCCACAACGAAATTAAAAACATACAAAATGGAAAAGAGTTAAAACAAACAAACCTTATTTAGCCTTATTTCAAAATAAAATAATAATAATAACAATTTATTTCTTACCCGCCTCTCCGTCCGGATCGAGGCGGGGAACAACAACATGATAAAATACATAAAACTGATTAAAACATTCCATGCGAAAAAGAGAGAGAGAGAGAGCTAAAAACAAACCACAATCCTATGCATTTTAGACAGGGGGGAAAAATCCTACAACTCCCAGCATTCCCCAGCCAGCATCTTTTGAAATAGCTCGCTGGGGAATGCTGGGAGTTGTAGGACTTTTGTTTCTGTCCACACATGCGTAGGATTGTGCCTCTTATACCCGAAAATACAACCTAAAGCAACTAAAACATCAGTGGCAAGCATAAACAGTTATGCATTGAGTTGAATTGATGCATTAAACTATTTGACTGGTGCATTCAACCGATGCGGTCAACAGTTGGTTCAGTGGGATCACTTCAGATTCAGCATATCTCTGAGCAGAGGCAACGGGCAGAGGAGAGTTTGGCCTCCTTGCCCTGTTTGTGGCTTTCCAGGAAGCCTTGAGCTGACCACCTTTGGAAACAGGATGCGGAACTAGAGAGACCTTTGGTCTTCTGATGTTTTTATGGCATGCGTTAGTACCTATTTGCCATGAACGTTGCGTGGAGCCTCCCGGTCAAAGGCAAGCCTATCTCTGAATGCTGGCTGCCAGGGAGCAAGAGCAGGAGAAAGCTATTTCCTTCAAGCCCTGTTTATGGGCTTTCCTATATTGTGGACTGGGTTCTTATTCGTTGTTGAAAAGCAACCTAACCCCAACCAGGTGCCCTTCGGATGAACTTCATCTCCCATCATTCCCAGCCAGCATTGGCTACCATCTGAAATACAGGAATAATTATACTGACCTATCTTACAGGGTTTTTATAAGGATTTGTGCAATTTGTACTGCCAGGGCTTTGAACATTTCATAGCATTGTGTCAACATTACTGTTCGTTATTCGCATGGGTTTGTTTGAATGCTGTCGTTGCCTCACCAGTAAAAGATTACAGATGTATATGATCCACAGCTAGGCAATACCGCCTCAGGACCAACCATGCGAGGTATTGCCTAATTGTGAGCTTTGGATTTACCCCCTGTATTTTATATTCTTTTTACTCATGGCCAAGCACAGCCGTCTTTGTTTTTAGTGGCATATTATGTTGTTTTCCTCTCTCCGTTCCCGTCCTTAGGTCTAGAGTAATGAAGAACTGGGGTGTGATTGGTGGAGTTGCAGCCGCTCTTGCCGCAAGCGTCTACGTCCTGTGGGGCCCCATCACAGAGAGAAAAAAACGCAGGAAAGGTAGGTGTGTGGGAGGCATGAATTGTCCATTGTTGCTGTAGTTGTTAATGCCTGAAATAGTTGACCAAGTCAGTGTACAACTTTTAAAAAGCAACAACGCAGCCCCTGCCTGCGGGTGGACGATGTAAAGAGAAGAACGTGAGGAAGGAAAGCAAAAGGTAAAAGGGGGAAGTGTCAGTTAACCAGGGTGAGCAGATGCATTTTAAGCAGGCATTTGGATTAAAAATGAAGGAAGAGCTTCAAATGTCAGGCGCAAGTGTTTCTGCAAACAAAAATAGGCGGTCAGGAATTAGAATCGTAGGCTTAACAGGAAGATCGATAGCTGCAGAGCGAAGGGGCCGTGAAGGAGTACCTGTAAGAGAGAGAAGAGAAGATTGGCCTAGGAGGAAAAAATGGATAAGGAGATGTTTTTCTCCCTCTGTCGTAATACTAGAACCCAGGGTGATTGCATGAAGCTGAATGGTGGAAAATTCAGAGCAGAGAAACGGAAGGACTTTTTCACACAGCATGTTAAGCTGCGGAATTTGCCACCACAGGATGTTGTGATGGCCATTGATTTGGATGGCTTTAAAAGAGAATAACGCAAATTCCTGGAGGAGAAGGCCGTCAGTGGCCAGTGGTCCTGATGGATATGTGCTCCTTCCAGTATCAGAGGCAGTGTGCCTAGGGACACCAGTTGCTGGGGAACATGGACAGGAGGGTGCTGTCGCACTTGTGTCCTACTCGGGGGTTGCCACGTGGTTGGCTGCTGTGGGAACAGAATGCTAGATGAGATGGACCTTTGGGTTGATCGAGCATGGCTCTTCTTATGTTATTATTGTGGAGACCTTTGAAAGTAAGAACACGTATCTTAAAGTTAAGCTGAGAAGAGGGACAATACAATGGAGTCATGTAATTTGGACGACGAGCAGAACATCTTAGACGAAGGACAGTGTTTGGGATGGAGTAGACAGGTTTGAGAGCAGAACCAACCAGAATGTTATGATGACTATGTCTTTTTCTCAGGGCTCGTGCCGGGCCTGCTCAACCTGGGCAACACATGCTTCATGAACTCTCTTCTCCAAGGGTTATCCGCTTGTCCATCCTTGATCAAGTGGCTGGAGAGATTCACAGTTCAGTACCAGTCCAGCCAGATTGAGACATCCGGCCGCCAGTACTTGTCCCTGACGTTGCTTCGGCTCCTGAAAGGTAACTGTCTTTTTATGGTATCTTGGGTTACACCAAGCCCATCAAATGAACCTATATCCCGAGGGGTGGTCATCTGATTTTGTCCGTTGATTCCTGTTGTATCTTGCTTGTCGGCTTACCTAGAAAACATTCCCAGATAACCAGTTCCTAAGCAACTTTTCAACAACAAAGGGACCGTGGGATCATTCCAGAAAGACATCAAAGAATGGGAAAATGATATGCCAGAGTCTATCCACAATAACTTAAAAAATATGGGTGGTTTAGGGACACAGGAAGTGTCTTATAATGAATCTGGCCATGGGTACATCCAGTCTGGTACTGCCAACGCTGACTGGCAGTAATGGCTTTTCCCTCCCTCCCTCCCCCCCCACCCCATCCGCTACCCTGTGGTCTGCATTGACTCTCTCCCCCCACCTCTTTCTCTCTCTCTCTCTCTCTCTCTCTCTTTTGATGTTTTCAGTTTTATCCTGCCAAGAGGCAACAGAGGACGACCTCCTAGACACAAGCTGCTTGTTGGAGGTCTTACGGATGTACAGGTGGCAGATCTCCTCTTTCGAAGAGCAGGTAGCTACTGGAATGGAGTAAGACACTGCTGCACATGCTGCCCAGTTTTTCAACAACTGGCCAATAAAGCAGGAGCGGGAATCCTTTTTGGCCAAAGAGAAATGTCTCAGTGGTGAAAAGAACGCAGAAGCCTGCCTTTGCTAATGGCATCCCCACTTCATTTTACCAGTTCTGCTCTTTGCCTGTTAATATGGCCATGAAAGTCCTCTGCGTGTTGCTGTCTGTCATTTATTTATATATGAAGCCGACTGATGTTGAATCAGATAATCTTAATTTAGAATGTAGCCAGCTGCCTGTTACATTGGTGAAACCAGGAGGGCTCTCCTAGAAAGACGTAAGGAGCACTTGGCTGATATTCAGTATGATGAAACTCCTGCTGGACTCTGGTCCCTTATGAGAGAGAATCATACCGGCAGAGTAGGCTCAGTGGAGATCTCTGGGCTGGCAATCGATAGGAGCCTCCAAAAGAGAAAAGTGAAGAGGCGTTGCGTATTGATTAGCTGAAACCTGATGTGAAAGATGAGACTCTGGCTCAGTTTATATGGTATTGCAGCATACTCTCGTTTGCAAATCGAAGCTGGCGTTTTATGCCAAAATGCTTCACTTTTTAAAATCCGTTTGTAATTTATATATATATATATATATATATATATATATATTAAAAATTCATAAACCAAGGGCGCACTCCTATGCATGTTTAGACAGAAAAATGTCCTACAATTCCCAGTATGCCCCACCATAGCTCCATGGGCATCCCTTTCCCTCCTGTCTCCTGCAGTTTATTTTCCTGTTGAGCTTGACCTGTTGTTATAAACTTTCCAGTCCTCTATTTCGTTTGGTAGGATGCACACGAGCTATTCCACGTCCTCACCTCCTCGTTGGAAGACGAGAGAGACCGCCAACTGCGGGTCACGCATCTGTTTGACGTGCATTCGCTGGAGGTGAGTGTTGGAGCGATATTATTATTATCTCTTTCTCACTCGTGGTGATTTTTCTAGACGGACATAACGGGCTTTGCCAAGTCATGTTGTCTTTTACAGATTCAGGAATTTCCTGACAATTGAGCATGTTTTAATTATGACTGCTTTCTGGATGTTGGTGTGGATGTATTTTGATAGGCCCAGTTTCTGGAGGTTTTCTGTATAGCTTTTTTATGTGATGTCGGTGACTGAGGTGACTAACGGAATAATTGTGACCTTTTCCTGTTGCCATAGTTCTTTGACTTCCGTGGCCAGTGGTGTATAGTTGTCTCTCTTTTTCTTCTTCCTTTTCAACAACATTTTTGTCATTCGGTATTGCTATGTCGATGAAGTATGTGTGTTTTTCTTTTTTGTCTATGACCGTTATGTCTGGTCGGTTGCAGGGTATTGTCTTGTCGGTATGAATTGTTCTGTCCCAGTATATTTTGTGATCTGCATTTTTCAAGATTGTTTCGGGTGAGTATGTATAGTATGGTGTAGGTTGTTTGATAGGGTTGAATTTGATGGCCAGTTGTTGGTGAATTATTATTATCGTTATTCATATCCCGCCTTTTGCCCAATACTGGGCCTCAAGGCAGCATGACAAAAATAACACTATGGGGACTCTGGGTGCAATAGAAGGGCCAACCTATGCAGGCCCATCAGGCCCATTGCGCTCTCTCCTCTGGCTGAAGAAAGAACCTCCACCCCCACATCCCACACCAACCAAATTAGAACGTGCTACAACTACACAGGGTTATTGCAGAAAGTCCTTATGGGTTACTCAGGGACCTGGACCTGAACAGGGCTGTTAAGCCATTATTGCTGAGTCCTGCTTTCTCCTCTTTGCAGGGGCGTGTCGTACTCTTCTTTCAGAACATTTGAATCTCCGCGCATGCAAATGCAAACAAGCCCCAGGGCCTTGTTATGTGCAAAGTGATCTTTGCGTGTCTAACTAACTTTGTTTTGTCTTTGTAGCAGCCAGAAATCCCCCAAAAGCAAATATGCTGCAGAACAAAAGGTAGGGATACACTGATATATTTTTGACTTGACGAAATGTAAAGAGTCTGTGTAGCATGCCCACTTCGCCCCGCTGACATAACAGTACTCCTTTCTGGGGAACCACCCTTCGGCCACGTCCTGGCTCCAGGGTCCACGGAGTCGGACTGTGGATGGGGAGCTGTTGGACGCCCCAGCAAACCTGCCAAGTGGGGCATGCGCCGAAGGAGGAGGCAAACTCCGGTGCTCAAAGGCAGAAGGAAAATGTATTGTGCTCTACGCCTTGCAGAGAGGATGTCTTCTTCTTCTTCAGGAGCTGTTTTTAGCTCTTTTGAAATGCCTTGCCTGCAAGAACGACAATATTTTCTTCTTTTTAAGATGTGAGTATATGCTGATTGTTGAGTTAAAAATATCGTCATCCTTGCAGGCAAGGAATTTCAAAAGAGCTAAAACAGCTCCTGAAGAAGGAGACATCCTCTCCGAAAGGCGTAGACCACCATACATTTTCTTTCTGCCTTTGAGCACCAGAGTTTGCCTCCTCCTTCATCGTTTGTCAACGGTGCCTCTCCCTCCACATCCGTGCAAGTGGGGCATGCGCCATTTCTAAGAGGAAAGGGGTTTGGAGGTTGCTCCCTAGAAACCTTATGGCCCCTTCCCCAACCTGGTGCCCCCCAGATGCGGTGATCCCAATGTATGCGTGTGTATTTATATAATGTAGTTTATAATGTAGTAACAGCTGCCATGTTGTGCCGAATGATAAAACCCTAAGACAGGATGTGTTGTGGTTTGTAGGGTCCCTTTATCCCGTTTCAAGTCACTGGAAGCTACAGCACCCTTTTCACGGGCGGCTGACAAGCAACATGGTTTGCAAACATTGCAAGCATCAGGTACATAAGCGCGTGTGCGTGTGTAAGAAAGAGAACGACAAACAGACAGACAAAGCAAAGAGTGAGAGAGAGGCAAACGGATGCAGGAATTCGGACTCCCCCATGACCATCCTGGGGGAGATCGCGCGTGTGTGTGTTGGAGGGCGGAAAGAAGCTAGGACCCAGGGGAAGCGGAGTCGTCTCATGACCTCACATGTGGGCAGGGCTCTGACAGGACCTATAAAGGCTGGTTGCAGAGCTGGCAGAGGAGGGGAGAATTTGGTGGGGGTGAGCATAGGCAAAGCTCTGCTCCGTCCCATGGAGGTCCTATTCCTTCTCCTTGCCTTTGGGGGTCATTCCCCCTACCCCCTTCTTTTCAAGCCTTATCGTTGTTTTGAGGCGGGGAGGGGGGGTTGAACCTCTCATCTGAGGGCTGAATTCAATCTCAGAGAAACTCTCTGGGGCCGCTTTCGCAAGGCGGATGGGCTGGGTCCAAAAATACCAGCATATTGTAATTTAGTTCTCTTCCTGCCAGTCATGGAGCCTTCGGAGAGGCATTTCAGCCGTTCAGAATGAGACCGGGGTGGGTGGAACCCACGCAAAAGCCAGGAAACCCCCAAGTAATCCGTGGTTGTGGGAAAGGGAAGGAAGCATGGCTCTATGGAGAACCCCGGAGGGCCAGGCAAGACGGGCCCACGGGCCTGAAGTTGAACACCCCTGTTTTAAAGTGCTGTACGAGCATGTGAAGCTGCTAGGTGGGTCCACCCAGCCCAGTGCGCCCACTCAGACGGTCAGCAACTCTTTTTGGGGTTGTGGAGAGAGAAGGGCCTTTCCTATCCCCCTCATGGACACTGTGGGGACGAGGCCAGGAGGACTTGAAGCCAGAGATGTTTTGATTGATGTATTTTCAGAGTCCCCTGAGGTACGACACTTTCGACAGCCTTTCCCTGAGCATCCCTGTGGCCACGTGGGTAAGTCCTCCCTCTCTGGGGCCGGCAGAATCCCGGAAGGTTCACAGAGCTGGATTTTCAGAAGGAGCACTAACACTTTGCGTTCTTCCCCCCCCCCCCCCTTGTCCATAGGGGCATCCCCTGACGCTGGACCACTGCCTCCATCATTTCATCTCCTCTGAGTCCGTCAAGGATGTCGTATGTGACAACTGCACAAAAGTACGTCTTTTGATTTAGGGGACCCTCAAGGACACTTGGTGGAGATTTGTTATCCCGTAATGCATTGAAAAGACCATTTGCTGGGCGTTTTCTTGCTGATCTTTTTGCATGCTTAGAAATGGGGCTGGCTTAAGGTGGGGGCAGATTCCTGTGTAAACTGCATCTTAAGAGACATCTGAGGAAGCTCACTGTGACAGCTGAGGACTGCCAGGAATCTTAAAAGGAACAATGCACCTTTTGCAACTTGCTATAACTGTGAAATTGATGGTGTTCGGAGTCCTGCCCTCTGCCTGTTTGGAGATGCTGCAGCTGGGTCAATGAAATGTTACTGCGGAAGTGGTAGAAAGCACTGCAACAAGCGGAAGTAGCTCAGGTTGGATTTGTTTGACCCTCCAGGTCCAAGCAGAAGGGACTGGGCAAGTCATCGAGAACCAGAGAACAACCTTTGTGAAGCAGCTGAAGCTGGGGAAGGTAAGAGCTCCTTGGCCTGGAGTTCCTAAGGCCTCCTTAGCTGCAGCTTCCAAGGGCCGGTCCCAAGGGCTTCTCGTAAAATAATGGATGGTCAGAAAGAACGTGCATCCCGCCTCTGTCCTACGGATGCAGCTAGTGGGTGGGTGTGTTCACTGTGGCCTTTGCGCCAAGAGCATCCTTCGCTTGCAGTGGTGTGACTCTCATCTGTGACCCTCTGCATGACACACACAATACTTTTCTAAGATGTTCCCCCTCCCTCCCCGTACAAGGGGGGGGAATTAGATTGCGAGGCCTCCCACCTGTACTCCGAAGTGCTTCGGCCAATCAAGACAGGTTCGACCCCTTCAGCTGCTTTTTATAAGAGCAAAACCAGAGAACAATTGTAGGCAACTTCTAGCTCTGCCATGTTGCGAAACTGCAAGTCCCATGATCCCTCATCACTGCCGATGCTGGCAGGAGTTGCAGCCGACGACATCTGGGGGGGGGGCGTAAGTTGCCTCCCCCCCTCCCCCCGCTGTGGAGGTCCAAGGCCCTCGGGTGCATTCCTAAGACCCAGTGGGCTGCCATTTTGGAAACCCACCGCTTGCTCTCTTTGCATCACTTGGAATTTCTGTTGCAATTGAGAACGCGCTCCACTGCAGCCTTCCCCAGCCTGGGGCCCTCCAGCTGTCTTGGCTGGAGATGATGGGAATTGTAGTCCAACACATCTGCAGGGCCCCAAGTTAGAGAAGGCTGCTGTGCCACCTCTCTCCTTTTCCTCGCTCTGGGCCTTGACCGGGTGTCTTGCTCCTCAGCTCCCCCAGTGCCTCTGCATCCATCTGCAAAGGCTGAGCTGGTCCAGCCACGGCACACCTCTCAAGCGGAACGAACACGTGCAGTTCAGTGAGTTCCTCGTCATGGACGTCTACAAGCACCGCTTCTCCGCCCATAAGTCGAACCCCACAGACGGCCCCCGGGCATCGCCCGACACAAAGGACGGTACGAGCCAAAGCCATCGAGCCTTAGGGAGGGAGGGAGAGGAGGGGAGGGAAATGGCCGCTGCGCTTGCAGCTCCTTCTATCCCGTCTCTCTCGAGAGCAAAGCCAGGAAGCAAGAGTTTCCAGGGCCCAGAAGAAACTCTCATAAACACACCCAGGTATCCCCTAATCCGCGACGTCTACCATAGATCGACGAATTGTAATCCGCCGTTTTGGGAGCCAGCCTGGGACGAAAAATGGGGTGTGAATATAAATGCAAATAAAGCCACCATAAGAAATACACGGCGTTACATCAGGGACAGCGATGAGCCTCGTCCAGCCCCCGAGATTTCAGGCATGCAAACAGAACGTGGGGCACACATGTATGTTCCATGTGTGGATACTGTGGAAAGCAGACTTGGGCAAAAATGGAAAGACGGGGAAAGGTGTGTGTGTGAACTGTCCACTTTGGGCTCCGCCTCCCCCTCGACGAGTTTCCGCTGAGACAAAGTGGCCTCCAGACCAAAGAAGTCCCCCCCCCCCCTTGTGCTCCATCCTTTGCCAACCTTTCCGATATGACCGGTGTGCTCTCTTAATAACACATTCATACTAAAAAGGTACAAGTCCTCGTGGATGTGTGGAGAACGTTTGGGCAGGGTCATCTCAGCGCTTGGAAACTTGATTGCCTTTTGGGCAACCTTGCAAATAAGCTTACGAATATTACTAGCCCACAATGTATTTCCCTCCTGCACTCCTGCTGCTTAAGCACATCCATAGCCGTCATTTGGGGCCCTAGAGAAGAAATGGGCCGATGACCTTCGCTTCCTGGTGGCCCAGAGGCGGCTGTGACCCACCACAGGACAAACGGCTCTTTATAAACCAGCCTTCAGAGCTTTAAATAAAGGCCGCCATACAGGGCGGAACCAAGAGCATACAGGCAGCCCGTTTTAAGATCAAGCAATGCACTGCTGTTCCTTGTTTCTTGCAGAGGTGGAACAGCCAGGTAGCAGTAAATCCTCTTTTATGAACGGCACTCGCTCCCCGTCGCTGCTGACCTCCCCTATCGCTTTCCCGTACTTGGGAGGGCCGGACTGCAGGTACGTCGCCGTGTTTGAAACCGCCGCTCAGCTTCCCTAGAGGGCAAGAACCTCCGGTAGAGCGGCAGGGTCATTTGCGTATTCCGGCGGCTGTTGACTTCTCCCGTTCATGGCCTGGGTCCCCTGTGCTTAACTCCCGAGAGTACAAAGTGGGCGAAGGGCTGCATGACTGTGCGCAGCCATTTGCAAAAAGAGCCACCCTTGCAGAACGGGGCTAGGCCGTCTCTAGCAGCAAGCCCAGCCCATTCTGTAGGCCGCCGCCCCTTTGAGCCACCTTGCCTGTGGCATTTCAGGGGGACGTTGCCCACACTGAACATGCCGGTGTTGCTGCGTGTGAAATCAGCGTCTCTCTCCCTTCTTCCTTCGGCAGCGCCCCAACATACCTGTACCGCTTAATGGCCGTTGTGGTCCACCACGGGGACATGCGCTCGGGACACTTCGTGACGTATCGCCGTTCCCCGCCATCCCCCCCAAACCTGCTGGCTGCCAGCAACCAGTGGCTGTGGATTTCGGACGACGTGGTGCGCAAGACCGCCCTGCAAGAGGTCCTTTCGTCCAGCGCCTACCTGCTTTTCTACGAGCGCGTGCGCTCCAGACTGCAGCACCAGAGCCAGGAGTTCCGAGCTGAGGAGTGACATGAACTTCCCAGCACGGCCCCATCCAGCGGATGGGCTTCTCGGAGGACAAAGGCACACTGTCTATATTGTCGTGCAGATAACTGCCCCCATGCGCCCCTGGCAGGAGCTGTCCCAAAACAGCCCTACCCAAAGTCAGTCAGCTCACGTCTTACACTCCCATGCATTCCGTCAGTATTACAGAAGCGTTTATGTGTTTGCAGGATTCCCAGCTGGGAGATTTCAAGCTCTTAACATCCCACGTGTGATTTATTTATTTTTAAAAAAATCTGTTTCATGTGTTGTGATGGAACTTACTTAGCATCAACCTTTAAAAGGGTTTCACCTTTGTGACAGGTTCAACAAGGTGAGCAATCCCAAAGAACTTCTGTCGTATCAAGAGTGAAGAATTAAAGACAACCGACATGTGCCTTGAATTGATCTTATTTGGAATCTATAGGGTAGCAGCTGTCTCTGGGGCAGGCAAGGGGTGGGGAAGCAAATGACTGCTTGCCCCGCGATGGGTTACCTAATATTGTGACAGACTGGTTGTCTCATTGCGCGGTCAAGAGTCTGTAGCCAAGTCTCCCATGTGGGGTGAAGCGTCTACCGGGTGGAAAACGGCCAGTTTCTTTCCACCTTCAGTGATGTGGTAATGACCATGTCAGTCAAATGCAATGAACTTACAATGAGATCGTGTTTCCTATAAGAATCCAGCTTAGCAATGAATTTATAACGAGATCGTATTTCCTATAAGAATCCAGCTTAGCAAAGAAAGGAATAACTTTTCCTGTTTCTTGATAGGTCTACCACCAACCCCCACAACACTCTGTGTCTTGCTGGTTTTAAACCTTCAAACCTTTTGTACGTTGATAAATATGCTTCTGCTGAATACAAATGCTGTTTTTTTTTCCAGAATGTTTGTGTGCTCTTGTGTATTCCTATGGTTAGGGGTCTGGAAACAAAGCCCTATGAAGAGAGATTGAAAGAACTGGGCATGTTTAGCCTGGAAAAGAGAAGATTGAGGGGAGACATGATAGCACTCTTCAAGTACTTGAAAGGTGGTCACACAGAGGAGGGCCAGGATCTCTTCTCGATCATCCCAGAATGCAGGACACGGAATCATGGGCTCAAGTTACAGGAAGCCAGATTCCGTCTGGACATCAGGAAAAACTTCCTGACTGTTAGAGCAGTATGACAATGGAACCCATGACCTAGGGAGGTGGTGGGCTCTCCCACACTAGAGGACTTCAAGGTGCATCTGGACAGCCATCTGTCAGGGATGCTTTAAGGTGGATTCCTGCATTGAGCAGGGGGTTGAACTCGATGGCTTTATAGGCCCCTTCCAACTCTACTATTCGATGATTCTATGTGAGCAAAAGAGATCTAGCTCTGGTCTATGTGAACTGGCCTTTCACTGCAAAAACTAGGTAAAGGAAGTGCTCCCTAGTGTTGCTGCTTTTACCATATAACACAGTCGACGAAAGGCAACATCCCAGCATCAAAAACTGCAGCGGTCCTTCTTCCGATTTGACGTCCTTATTCGTTCCTGGGCGGCAATTGAAGCAAACGTCCGCTCTAAGTTTGATGTAATATTTGTTTCCAAGGAGTTGCGTATTAAGACTCCTTGCAGTCACAGCACCTGCAGCTTTACAAAACAAGCATACCCCCTGGAAGCATGCAGGGAAATGTCCCCAATTTCCCCTCCGTGCCAATACGGCCACACTGCCGTAGAAGAACGAATGTCCAGCCACATGCACAATTCCAGTTGGTGTTTTTTTTTACTCAAAGAGGATTTTTGGATACAGCGTCCTCTATATTTCATGCTCCACCTGTGTGTCAAATAGATGGCCAGACTCTGGAGAAAGAGAGAGCTCAGTTCCAGAGGCCCAAAAGGAACGTGTCAGAGCCAGACAGGTGCCGGTCCCACTCCTGTTCCGCTAGAGCGCCATCACTTTCCGAAACGTCAGGTTGACCCTCGGGGCCAGCACCTTCTTTCGGCTGGGCAAGCTGTGGTACCAGTAACGGTTGGTGGGGAAGTTCATCATCAACAGGCTGCCGTGCTCCAGCGGCACCTTGACAGGTTCGACACGGCGCGAGGGCGCTTTGCCCCGGGAAGCGCCGTGCCGGAAGACGAAGTCTCTGCAGGCTCCGAAGGATGCCGACGCGATGGGGCTGCGAGGGACGAGCTCTCTCTCGTCATCCCGGTGCTCCCCCATGTGGTCCTGCCCGTCTTTATACCTGTGAAGGAAAGAAGGACATCCTGGGCCAATTCTTCCCGATCAGATGCCCTCCCGATCTGCTGGGACCGTGACTCCCACGGCACTGCTGCCTGGGAAGGATGCTGCCCCGGCTGGAATTCATTTGAGGTGGTCTGATCTTAAGGCGCTACCCGTTTATTGAAACCGGGGGTTTTGGAAGCTCATGCCGGCAGGCCACGTCTCATCCCGACCACCAATCGTTTGCTGGCTTCCTGGATTTTGCGCATGTTTTCCCCCATTACAAAAGATTTAAATGCCTGTTCAAAGCTTAGTACCGGTAGGAAGAGCTTTCAGCTACGATACGCTGGACCCCAGTTCGTTGCCAAGGGCAGAGTCTGCACTACAAGACCGGGGCTGCTACAGCACCCCAAGTCCCTGCGGCTCGGCCCTTGCCGGATGTCACAGTACCGCAATCCTAATTCATGCAAGAGGTCGGACATGTAGAATTGACTCACTGGTGCTCAGCACCACCCCAAGCCCTGCAGGTTACCTGTTAATCAGAACAAAATTGAAGGTGTGCCCCGTGGCCAGCTGGATGCTGTCTTTGATGCGATTCACAACCGGGATCCACGGCTTGGGGGAGAAGGTGGTGCCTGAGTAAGTGTACGTGAGCCCAGCATCCCCGTAGGTCACCTGTTTCCGGGGAATGTTGTGCCACTTACCAAAGACGTGCAGTTTGGCAAGTTCCCCTGTTTTGAAAAGAACGAAATGTGTCTTATTTGTTTATTATATAGCACTTTTATCCTGCCCTTTAGCCAAAAAAGCTCTCAAGGTGGCTTATAAAAATATTTCTTAAGGCAGTCCCTGCCCACAGGCTTACAATCTAAAAAAAATGACACAAAAGAAAAGGGGATTTGGAGGGAGGAGAAAAAAGCAATTTTTGGCACTAGATTTCTCTTTGTTAATGTGTTAAGATTTTTCATCTGCCTAATAAGCAATCTTGGGTCAGATTCCAAAAAGTTAAGAGAATAAAATGCAATACATCAGAGCAACCATGCTGGATCGGACCCAGGGTCCATCTCGTCCAGCACTCTGTTCACACAGTGGCCAACCAGCTGTCTGCTAGGGACCCACAAGCAAGACACAAGTGCAACAGCACCCTCCCGCCCATGTTCCCCAGCAACTGGTGTACAAATTTGACCCAACAGCCCAAGAACAGATAAAGGTATAGAAGAACAGCAATAAAAACCTAGAAGTGTCTTAAAATGTTTAGGAAAAAATGGTATTTGGTCCCGAAAAGAGAGCTGGATTTCCACAACCAGATGTTTGCCATTTACCTTCAAAGTACTCAACTTCTTTTTCAAGCTCCTGGAAGATTCTGTCGGCCTCGGCTTTGCCAAAGAGGATCCTGTAGTCACAGCTGAGTCCCTCGGCCTGGATATGCTTCCAAGGAGCACCTGCCAGGGGGGCCTCATCCTGGTGGGCCCTGTCCTGCCTGGGCCTCTTCGCCTCTGTTTCATTGCCTTCCTCAGTAGAGTCTGCATCCTCCGCGGTTGGAGATTTCCTCTTGGTCTTCCTCGCTGCGGTCTGAAGAGACCCTCTGACCAGGAATTTATCCATCACCAGGGTGGGAGGACAAGGAGGGGTGGAATCCTGCAGTTCACAAAACCAGATTAAGATCCTGATGCTGCTGTGGCCGATTTCCGCCAGACAAGGCCTCCGGTAGGACGGAAGCTTATTCTGTAACCCTTGTGATTTGGCTGGCTGCGCATTTGCCGGTGAAGTTGATCTGCAGTAGGGTCTAAAATGAGGCAGAAGGAGGCTTTAAAAACAAGAACAGCACACAAATTAAAAAGGAGGCCTGAAGATGTAGGAGACCCACTGCCCAGGGTAGACAGTGGACTGACATCACAACTTTGGGACTGCGGCCTCTGGCCTCACCCAGGAGCCAGAGGAAAAAAGCATTCTGTGGGCAGATTCCAAAGAGATAAAGGAACAAAATGCAACGCGTAAGAGCTGGATCCCATCAACGGTCCATCAAACCCAGCACTGTTCACACGATGGCCAACCAGCTGCCTGCGGGAAACCCACAAGCAGGACAACAGCACCCTCCCACCCATGCTCCCCAGCAAATGGGGTTCTTAAGCAAACCGCCTCTGACACTGGAGGCAGCATATAGCTATCAGGACTAGTAGCCATTGATAGCCTAGCCCACCCAGCCTTTCCAGGCAATTCGAGCAGCTACCCCCTCCAAAAGCAAGGCAGCAACCCGATTCCCATTTTCACGGGCTTCCAACTCCATCTAGTGGGGCTCCCAAGCCTCTCGGTCGGCTGTGCAAAGAGAAAAGAGCTGGGAAAGGAAACGGGACGTTATATGACTGCACGGATCCCTCTTCACACGTTACTTTTCCCCTAACACTGCTAGAACACTCAAGAAGCGTGTACATGGCACGTCTGAATGCCTTTGTTTCGAGTACCTCCTTGCGGTGGGTCCGCCTGCTGAGAACCGGCAAAGTGGCCCCTTTTGGGGGCGCTTTCTCAGATTTATATTCAAGTCCATATGTAATAAGGGTGAAGAAGAGCGGGGGGGGGTGCCCGCCAAGGCTGTAGCGCGCATGCGTCAAGGCCGCCGCCATTTCTCCTCCCCCTCAACGCGGCTCAGCCCGCTTGAGTTCCAGCATTGCGCATGCGCGATCTTGAGTAAATAGAGCCGCCCCCTCCTTTTTACTACGCATGCGCATTCGGTTTGGCGCTAAATTTGGCTCTTTTAAGGGTCGCGCGGGCGCGTCTTCAGCTCTTTCTCTTCTTCCGACCTGCTGCGCCGGATCCCACCTGTGAACACAGCCGCCATGATCGGGCAGAAGTCGCTGCGTTCGTATTTTACGCCGCAGCCTGACAAGAAGCGAGGTCGCTTTCCAGAACCGAGCGGGACGGATGAGGTATTTCTTTATTTTGTTGTTATTATTATTATTATTAACAGTATTATCAGTGTAAATGGGCGTGTGGGAGGGAGGAAACGAAGCGATTTCCAGCTTCCAAATTTGCGCGGGTTAGAAAAAGGCGCCCGCTTGAGGCACCGACCAATGAGAAGTGTCCTTCCCTGCGCTCGGACCAATAGAAAGCGGCTGGAGGCGTGTCTAAACCCTAGCCAGGGCACGTGATCGTAACTAACCAATAGTGGCCGGCGCTTTCGTAACGGGGTGAGGTGGAACTTTCGAGAAGAATTGCAGTACGGCAGAGCGGGCCGACGCGCTTTAAGCCATGAGCCAATGAGGGAGCGGGGGAGGGCCAATAGAAGTTATTGAGATAGCAGCCGACTAATAGGAAAGCGAAAGGGCGTGGTGACACCTGTGAAAACACGCTCTTGACCAATAAGGGGCCGGGGGCGGGTGTTGTGTTCGTGTTTTCCCCGCGAAAGGCGCGCACGTGTTTCAGTGAGGCCGCAAATATCCCCGGAGGACGCGGCTGTTAGTGGCGTTTTGCCAGGGGTGCGATGGTGTCCGCGGGGGTCCTCTCCGCTGGCAGCCGCCGCCTGGCTCCTTCCTCTTCCTCCTCCTCGCTTCCCCTGTTCCTTACCCGCCTCTTCCCTCTTTTCCAGGCCTGCAAAGCCCTGAAGACCGATGACATGTCCATTCCTCCGCGCTTTCCGCCTCTCAGCCCGGAGCAGCTGGACCGGATCCGCAGGAACAAAGAGGCGGCGCTGAAGAGGCTCGGTGCCCGCGCCACTGTGGTCGTCCCCCCCGAGATTGCGGAGCCCTGGAGGGTCGCGCTCGCGGAGGAGTTCTCCAAGCCCTATTTCATCCAGGTGGGGCAGAGGCAGACGCCCACCTCTCCTCGTTCCATTAGTTAAACTGCTTCCTTTTTTATTGTAAGCGGCTTTAGTTAAGGAATTGTCTTAAATGCCTGGTGTATGTTTTATGGGAAATTCAATATTTGCTACCTGAGGATGATGGGAGTTGTAATTCAATACATCTGGAAAGCACGAGCGTGCGGAAGACCTAGATGTTTCTGTGCTGTTATAACCTCTGTTCTGCTCCCTGTCTTAACTGTGCCCTTTTCAAGTGTTTTCTTCTCTCTCTCTCTCTCCCAATTCAGCTTATGTCCTTTCTTGCTCAAGAACGCAAACACTACACGATATATCCACCCGCGCATCAAGTCTTCACATGGACTCAGATGTGCGATATCCATGATGTGAGTCAACCTGGTAAAATCAATCCTGACTGGACCTGCATTTATTGTGTTTTTTCCTCCAGGAGTAGTTAAGTCACCAGCAGCATTTGCTTTGCTTTTTTCAGTCTTCGCTAGACATGGAAACTTAGAATTGGAAGGGGTCTCAGAAGCCATTTACTCCAATCTTATTGCCATCCTGTAACTGTGGGCTATGATTGTAGGGTCATAGAATAGTAGAGTTGGAAGGGACCCACAAGGCCATGGATGGAGTCCAACCCCCTGCTGCTCAGTGCAAGAATCCACCTTAAAGCATCCCTGACAGATGGTTGTCCAGCTGCCTCTTGAAGGCCTCTAATGTGGGAGAGCCCACAACCTCCCTAGGTCATGGGTTCCATGGTTGTACTGATCTTAACAGTCAGGAATAATAATCATTATTCCCATATAATAAATGATGAGTAAAGGCTGAGTTGAGAGAATGGCAGGACCTTTCTACAGCCACCTTGTGAGGTTTTCTACAGCCACTGCTCATGGTGCTCTCAACTGAACCACCACTGTTACATGGGCTCTAGTGTAGCTACCTCGCTAGTTAATTATTCTCTCATCAGTTTCCCCTGGGACACGAGAAACTCCAGCCCTGCCAAAGAACAGCATTAAACTGGAGTCAACTGACAGTGAAAATCACTAATGCTGAGTGTTGAACCTTTTCAGCTTTTTATTTATTACTTAATCCTTTGTTCAACCAAATTTTAGTCCACTTGCCATATTTTGGGAGGAAAAATAAGAATCTTTAGTTCTACCCAGTTGAATTTTAAGAGTTTTATTGGTGTTTTAATGATGTATTAGTTTTATGTGTTTTTAATCAGTTTTATGTATTTTATATTTGATGTTGTTCCCAGCCTCGATCCAGAGGGAGAGGCGGGTAAGAAATAAATATATTCTTCTTCTTCAGGTAAAAGTAGTCATCTTGGGCCAAGACCCGTATCACGGACCTGGTCAAGCACATGGGCTCTCCTTCAGTATCCAGAGACCAGGTTATCCTCCACCCAGGTAGGTGTCGGATTTGCAACTCCATCGTTACATTAGAAACGGGTGTGCCATGTGGCTTTTCCATTGTGAAAGCTCTTTGGATGAGCGTGTAATGTGTGAAACAGCTGTGTTTCAAAGGCATGAATGTAAGTCTCGCAAAACTTCTCTTATTTTGTTTGCAGCCTGGATAATATTTATAAAGAACTTTCTACAGACATAGAAGGCTTTTCTCATCCTGGCCACGGAGACTTGACCGGGTGGGCTAAGCAAGGTGAACCAGAGACCTGTTTTGGGTTTGTTTTCTTGAAAATGAGTTTTCTTCAACTTCTCTCATGTGTTCCCTTTTTCCATCCTCCTTGATTATGTTTCCTTCCTTCCAGCAGCCACTGCAAGTCTTCGCACAGTGGCTTGAGAAATTTATCCCTTAAATTTACATCCCACCTTTCAACCAAAAATGGTGCTCAAGGCAGCTAGCAACAATAAAATTGAGATTAAAGCAAGAACTTAAAGCACAACGTAAATTAAAAACATAACAGGAATAATAAAAGAAATAAACAGCACCCAGCCACATAACCCTCCCCCTTCCTTCAACAACAGACCAGCTTACATCCCAAAGGTCTTTGCCTGCTGGCAGAATGGCACCAAAGTGGGATCCAAGCCAGCCTCCTTCAGCAAGGAGTTCCACAGCTTGGGAGTGGCTACTGAGAAGGCCTTGTCCCACATCCCCACCAAACATGCCTCCAATGGCAGTGGGACCGAGAGGACCTCCCTAGAAGATCTTAAAACCTGGACAGTCCGGTATGGGAGAGTGCAGTCTTTCAGATAGCCTGGTCTCAAGTCATATTACCAGAAACAGGTATTTGGCAGTCAAACAACAAGGGAGTCACACACTCTCTGTAAACTGCCTTGGTCAGGCTGCAGCATTGTGGGCCAACTGAAATATCTGCACACTTTCAAAAGAAGAGGTCATTTCAGACTTTTCATGCTCTCAGCAAGGAACGGACTCCCAAGTGCTGCTGGGTCTCCAGTTCAGCCCTAGACTTCTGCTGCTGCAAGAGACAAGTGACTCCTGCCGAAGTGGTACTTTACTGCTGTTAGCAGCAGCTGAGAAGAATAGCAGTGAATTTGGGGAGCTACCTACCACAAAGTTCATATGTTTGACACAGTGGATGAGTTTGTTGCCTATTTACATGCACATCTTGGTGTACATCTTATGTATTTATAGCCTGCCTTTTGCAACCCTGTGCATGAAGTGTTGATGATCATCCCTTGGCATGAGCAGTGACCTGCTTGTGTTTCAGTCTTCCCTGCATCCCTGCTCATGCCTCCCCTCCTCTCGCCATCTAGGAGTGCTGTTGCTCAACGCCGTTCTCACGGTCCGAGGCTACAATGCCAATTCCCACAAGGATAAGGGCTGGGAGGAGTTCACCGACGCGGTGATCTCTTGGCTGAACACTAACTTGGATGGCCTGGTCTTCATGCTTTGGGGAGCCCACGCTCAGAAGAAAGGCAGCTCTATCGACAGGGTAAGTACGCCGCCTTCTGGAAGCTGCATCCTCCTAGGGAATGAGGGAAGCTTAGAAGCTGGGCTGTGTGTACCGCGTGGCCTATGACATGGACCCTGAGCCTTGAATGCAGCATCCTGTAATAGCCGTTTGAAAACGCTGTTCTAAAAGTACGTGGGACACAAGATACATCTGGCTATTGGACGTGCTGCCCGTGCGTCAAAGGATGGTCCCGAATCGTGCTTGCGATCTTCCCTGGCGGGCCACCTGCCACTGGCAAGAGGTCGAGCCATATGCTTCTGATCTGGTACAGGAGGATGGTGCTTAGGTCCTCTGATATCGAGAGACTATGCCTTGAAATGGCTCCTTTTCAACTAGTTCTGTGTGTGTGTGTGTGTGTGTGTTTGAAAACTTTAACCCTCTTCCTTCCTTTTGGAGAAGAAGGGGGAGGCAACTTGGTACCTTCCTGAAATTTTGGACTACAACTCCCAGAAGGCCTGACCCTTGGCCATGCTGGTTGGGGCTTATAGTCCAAAACAGGTTGCACCAGGGAGGCCTAGAGGGTCTCATTCCTGGAGCTACTCCCTTTCCACTTTTACGACTCTGCAGAATCAGGATCGTTGAGGGAGCGGACTTGTGTATTAATCATGCTGATCCCTCGATCGAGAGAGCAAGCTTCGGTTCTCCAGACATGGTGGCTGTTCGTCTGGTGGATCTTAATTTCTCCCAATTTCTTGCAGAAGCGCCACCACCTCTTGCAGACGGTCCATCCTTCACCCCTCTCTGCGCACAGGGGCTTCTTAGGCTGTAAACATTTCTCCAAAACGAATGAATTGCTGAAAAAGTCGGGGAAGACGCCCATTGACTGGAAAAGCCTTTGAGCGGGTTGCAACCGCCTGAGGACCTCAGAATTTGAAACCAACTGTGCCATTTTTGTCATCGGGACATTACAAACCCTTTGTAGAAAATATTTGAGTTCCCTTTTAGCAATTTTATTTTTTAACTCTCAGTCTAGTTTCAAAGAAGTATTCTATCATGTGTTTTGCTATGTAATTATAGACATTTGTTTGTACATGTGTTTTTACTAGCACCTTTTTATTCTTGACAGCAAAGAAGCTACTTTTTATTTTGGCTCCATTCAGGATGTATTTACTTCGCAAACTTGTTTAGGGTATCCAAAACAATGTCTTCCAAGAGTGTCCATTTCTCAGTTAATAGATTAAAGCTGGCCTTAGCTGTTGCTAAGTGCAATGCTCAGTTTTCACACTCAAGTGTTTAGTTCTGCAGGAATTGGTTCAACTGTAGCATAGCCAAAGAGTTCTACTTGGATTTTTCCATTTGAAAGTGTTGCCAGAATTCTATGGGCATTGAAAAAAGGAAGCCTGTACAGGATTTGTGATTTCATGTGAAATCAAGTGTTTCATCTGTTAGAAGAGGAGATTACTTACAAATGTACCCCGTTGGAAACCAGTTGTTGATAGCTTCTACCGGCAGGGTGAAACGGCTACTGTAACGTTCACCCTCCCTACTCCAGCTGCCTCTCAATGTGGTCGCACTCTGCTCTCTTAAATTAGAGTTTTCATGCATCAAGTCTCTTGAGTGGCCATCAAGAAATCAGTAGTTGTATTGTTCCACTCTTGTTTTCTGATCCGCCACAGTCAGTAGCAAAATTTCTTTGTTACAGGTATTAGGCTAGAGGCCATTAATGAGTTTTATCAACATTAGGAGAAAGTTTGGTTTACCCTTTTTCTATGCAAAATACAAAGTAAAATTGGCTATATTTAAATACCAAATTATGAAGTATACTTTTTTCTCTTTACTTGTAACACTAGTGCAATCTTGTTAATAATCACTGAACAATGTCTTCAATAAACAACTTTGATAAATTCCTGTAGTTGACTTTTCTTTTTTTTTTTCCTTTTTTTTTTTTTTGCATTTTCTGTTGTTCTTCTAGCTGTTTCATTGGGCTGGTTCACACAATCAAACAGCCACCGTGGCTTATTTAAGCCACAGTGAGTTGCAGTGTGGGTGGCCATTTTGAATATTTGAGCCCCAGCTGTAGCTTGTTGTCTGAACCTGGGGACAGTGAGTTAAGTAAACTGCCCGAAGAACTTTTGGCTACGGGGCGGAATATAAATGCAGTACATCATCATCATGACGTGAGGGCGGTTTAGCCCTTGTATAACCCACTATCCCCAGGTTCAGACAACGCAATAATCTGTGGTCAGGGCTTGAATATTCAACACCCACATGACATGCACTGCAAGTTCATTGGCTGTTTTAATTGTATAAACCAGCACATTGTGTCCAATTGTTGTAGAGAAAATTCCGTCTTTCGGACTCATTCTACTTCAATTTATGTTCACTAATGCAGATTTCAACCTTTGGTTTGGCTGACTGAAAAACGTTCCTGTGAGCCTGTCTCCCTCAGGCTGGCCTATAACTCCCATCATTGGCTATGGTGGATGCTGTAGGCCAGAATTTCAGGAGAGACCTCAAGTTGCTCACCCCTGCTTTAAATGAAACTGCCCTGGTCTCTGCTTTGCTTTAAAGAGAGAGAGGAGAAAAACCTATAGCAATAGACTGTAGAGAAGCACCATGGCTAAAAGGGCGAGAGACCACCTTTATTCACCCCCTGCCCCCTGCAATAGCGCTTTGGCCTTGTAGGCAAGCCTGTGATAGAAGGTGAAGGAGCCCCTGTTGCCAGAAAGAGGGGAGAGGAAAGCAAAACCAAACACGTGAAGAGAGATAGAAATAAACCTCCCAGCTGTAAAGGGCATGATCCATGGTGCCAGCCTGGAGGCACTTAAAATCAGCCCTACCACCAGGGAGGGAGACACTTCACATGTGGCTAGCCCTCTTTTCATCACTAGCAGAACCCAGCAGCTTTTCAATGGGAACAGCAGCTTTTGCCCTCCCCCCATCACCAGCTGGAGCTCATCTGCATCCCCAACTCCTAAAGGAAGGATGTCCCCCCCACCCTCTCCAAACACCCACTGCGTTATCCTGCTTGTAGCTGTTTTGTCTTCCTCTCCCCAAAGAGGAAGAAGGGAAGAGGTCTTGCATGCGACTTGTTAAGGGAGATCTGTGCAAAGGTATTTATAGCCTGCTGCTGCTGTGTTTTTTTTTTTTTTTTTGTAGATTCCCCAGTCCTCCCCGCTATGTCTTCCCCATAGCTTTCTGATTTGACTCCCTGTCTGGGAATCTGCAATTGCTCCTGGTTAATTTTTCTGCTTGATTGCTTCTGTAAGGGGCCCCTTGATCGGTGTCACCCTTTCCCCAACCTGGTGCCTTTTAAAGGTGTTGGGCTCTGACTCCCAGCTTCATAGAATCATAGAATAATAGAGTTGGAAGGGGCCTATAAGGCCATCAAGTCCAACCCCAGCACACTGCTCTATCTGGATCTTAATCAGCATTTTCCCCTCTCTTAGGCCTGCTAATGGGTTTTAAGATGTGTTGTTAACATCTGTTAGAAGCTAAATTTACAAAGTACGGTAACTAAAATTTCTATCAGAATTTGCAAAACAAAAGACACCCACACACCCTCTCTTTTAACTTTTTTGTTGCAAATTTGGTAATTGATAGGTTTGAATTGGGACCCAAACTACATGAACAGATTTAAAGTAATACAGAGGGTATAATGGAGATCTGTATGTATTGGTGGGTGAATAATGTGTATGTTGGATCGATAAATTAAAAACCACGTAGGTACTTTTACTGTTCAAATGTGCTATGTTTACAGGAGCCATGTTTACTCATAAGTAAGCCTAATTGTCTTCAATGGGGCTTACTCCCAGAGAAGTGCACAATGGATTGGAGCCTTAATTTGCCCATTGCAACATCACATTTGTTTTATTTACATTCCTTGTGAGCTAAAAAAAAAATTTCCGGTCCAAATGCAAGATAAGCCTTCAAAAGAAACGTAACAATAAATACATAATTCACTTTTTAAATGTTTGGGGGGCGGGGGGGTTGGCTTTGCTTTAGTTTCTGGTTTTATTCCTTTCTAGAGGCTCTTTCTACACCCATTAATTCTAGAAATTAAAAGAGCAATTTGGAACAGCAACTTGACCATTTCTATTATTTTTCCCTCGATACACCCCGTCCCTGCCCCAGTTTTTTTTTAACAGCCTGACTGAGAAGAATTCTGGGAACATATGAGCCTATGCAGAATCAGAACTCGGATCTTCAAAAGTAAACAGACTACAATTTTAGGCACACTTTCTTCTTGGAAGAAAGCTCCATCTAACACAAGCTGGATTTTACTTCTGTGTAAGTATGTCTAGGGTCAGACTGCACGAATCCCCTGTGGCTCTGGGTGTGAAAATAGCGCATGGTAGATATAAGAATTATTATTGGGCACAGAATTCCACATCTTTCAGGACTGGTGGATTGTACAGATTTGTAAAATGACAGACCTTGATGATATAGCTCTATTAAAGATTAAGTAGGATTAATTTTTGGCTTAGAATGTGTCGGTCACAATACATGAATAGAATATTCTTTTGTTTATCTTGGGAGGATCATAATTTTAAGAGCAGTATATCTCTTTGCCGACAACAGATGCATCTTTGACTCTTATTTTTTTTTATAGCTGCCTCACATTCAATGAAATTTGAGAGGAGTACATGTTGTTCAAAACAGTTGGTTGTTTTGGGATTGGAAGGCAACCTTTGTCCCACTGAAAATCGAGTTGTCCCACTTGGAGCGCAACAGAACACTTTGGAACGGTGCCACAAAGTTCTTTGCTTTGCTCTGTCTTTCATCCCCTGAAAGACATTTCTATGCCGAATTAAACAAATAATCTATGATGAGATTGGTAGTGCGGTTTCCTAGATCCTTATGAGCTGGGAAGCAGCAGGGATAAGTCAAGTTTTTTAAAATATTGAAATCCCCTAAAACGTTTGCAGTGGGTTGGGGAATCCCTAAAACAAGTTATGATCATACACATATATGTAATAGGTAATGTAAAATTTATTAACAGTCAACAGACCATAAGAATGTATGTAATACATAACTCAGTTTTCTCCCTACAGATAAGAGATCTCTAAAGCGGCTAAGCATAAACGCGGTCCAAAGTATTAGGACCGTATAAAACAAGCCAAGTATGTTTAAAACATCAAATATCAATTTCAAATACATACGTGTATGTGGGCAACGAAACATAACAACCAATAACCAGAGGGAGAACTGAAGGCTGCAATCCCATATGCACTTACATAGGAGTAAACCTGTTACCTGCGAGATTACCTTCTCCCATACAATCCGCCCCGCACGCTCAGGTCCTCCGGGAAGAACTTACTGCAGTCAGCCAAGACTAGGCTGACAACCGTTACCCAGAGGACCTTTTCTTTTGCTGCTCCCAGACTGTGGAATGACCTGTCAGAGGAGACTCGTCAACTTAACAGTCTTTTAGAATTTAAGAAAGCCATAAAGACTGTTCTCTTCCGGCGGGCATATCCAGTGGAATTTTAGAATGTTTTAAGGATGGTTTTAGGATGTTTTAGGATGTTTTAATGCAGTTTTAATAATATGTGTCATGTTTTAATCAGTTTTATGTATTTTATCATATTGTTGTTCCCCGCCTCGATCCAGACGGAGAGGCGGGTAAGAAATAAATTATTATTATTATTATTATTATTATTATTATTAAACCCCATTGAACTAATTCAAAGTTAATTCTGAGAAACAGTGGATTGGATTGCAATATAAGTAGCAGAAAAATCCAAAGCTTGCTGCAAGAGAGAAGAAAGGAAGAACAGGAAATATACGCTCTAGGAATTTGCGTGTCCACACTCTCTACTCTCATTTTTTTTTTAATAACAGAAATTTGAGAATCTCAGAAAACTGATCTTTGCAGATACTCGAGCCTCCCAAATCTGGTGCTGTCCAGTTGTTTTGGGTTTCAGTTCCCATCATCCCCAGCCAGTATGGCCAAGGTTCATGAATTCTGGGAGTTGTCCAAACATCTGGAGGGCACCGATTTAGGGAACGCTGGCTTAGGTAGCTTTAAGAAAACAGCTTGCACCTGTTGCTCTGTGTTTTTAGAGATTCCTTTGCGGAGCTAAAATGTAGAAGTTTCCAACATTTAGTTAATGCTTCTCATTTTATTGCATGGTGCAAGATTTCTCTAATGAAGATATATTAGCGCCTGCCTGGTGCTGTTATTTCATCTCTTGTTAACTTTGCTACGACACTGGTGATGTTAACATGCAAATAAAGAGGGCTTGTTTTTCTTTCTTTTTTTGGTCTGGCAGGACTGAGTTAATCTAAAGTTTATGTTCTTCTCAGTAACAGCTGCCAAGTTCATACTCTGACGTCCATCAGCTGGTTTCGAGTCTTGTGAGGTGTGGGAGCAATCTAGCTTTCTTTCGGGGGCTGCGGAAAGCGAGTTTTGTAGCTGGCACAACGTGAAGGCGGAGAGATGGTTGTCCTCGATGCGAACGGTCTGGTAAGTAGCAAAACCAAAAAGCACCCTGGATAAAACTAAAATTTCTCTTTGATGATTTTTTTGGACGCGGTACCTGCCTCAAGCAACTGACAAGGGGGCAGGGTCAGCAAAGGGATTTCAGTGCTGGCTGCTGCTCAGAGGTCTGGTGGTGGATATATTTAGAATTCAGGCTGCAGTCCTTAGAACATCAGCTCCGCTGGATCAAACCAAGGACTTCTCTAGCCCAGGATCCTGTTTGCACAGTGGCCGGCCAGACGCCCCAACGG
This sequence comes from Anniella stebbinsi, assembly GCA_029215795.1. Taxonomy (NCBI): domain Eukaryota; kingdom Metazoa; phylum Chordata; class Lepidosauria; order Squamata; family Anniellidae; genus Anniella; species Anniella stebbinsi. Next base: position 22,816,181 of record JARDYH010000010.1, read on the forward strand.
GAAGCCCACAAGCAGGGCGTGAGCGCAACAGCCCCCTCCCGCCCCTGTTCCCACCAGTTGGAATTAAGAAGCTCCAATACTGGAGGTGACAAATAGCCATCGTGATTAATAGCCTTCCAGAGCCTTAACTTCCTCCTCAGCAGTTAAAAGCGGGCTGCAATTGCCACTCACTGGAATTCGGGGTGGGAGGGCCCTCCACCATACAAAGAAGAGCAGCAAATCTGCCAAAATGTTTTCTTTCTTGTAGCAGAATTTGTGCATGTGGTGTTGTTGCACCGTGCCCTGCTTGTGGGTCCCTGGTCGACAGCTGGTCGGCCACTGTGTGAGCAGAGTGCTGGGCTAGATGGACCCTCGGTCTGATCTGGCACAGCTCTTATGTTCTTGTGTTTTGGAAACTGGGAGTGAATTGGCAACACCACCTGTTCCAACTGTGTGGGATGGAACCTGCCTACTGTCCTAGATAGGCTTGCAGGCCAACGTGAATCAGAGAAACAGGAGCCTTTGATCCAAACCACATTTAAAAAAAAAAAAAACCCAAAGGACAAAGACAGAGGTGCTGTTCCATGAGAATAAATAACAATCCAGACTCCACAGTTGGGCGAGACCATGATTTGGATCAAATAAAATCCCACAAGCTTGTGCAAGCTTTCAAGTTCTCCAGAACTCTTAATCAAAGTTGCACGTCTGAGCTGCTGCCTCTGTGCCTGAAAAGCCGAGTGATTTGCCAAGGCAGCGGAGTAAGTCCCAAGTGCAGGCCTTCCATGTCCCCACTCCCATTTTGGCTTCTGATGCATCCCCGGGCCCTTAAAAAGAGACTCGCAAAGCATTTGTTGTGCATTTTCCTTTAGCTGGGAGAGGAAGGTCGCTTGATGTTCTGCGATTGTGTTGCTTGAGACATCCAGGCGTATCAGGTGTTGAGATACAGATGGCCGGGTCTTTGGCGAGGCCACGGAAGGTTAGAGTGTCACGGCGGGGAGGCAGGGGGATTACCTCATATCCAGGCCGTGTCGCGGGATTGCGGCCGTCCCAGCAGCCTCCCCGATGCCAAGGTGCTGTTTTTAGAGAATAAAAATAGCTTGTGTTTCAAGAGCCCCTTCGACTCGGCCACATTACGAGCCGGGCGGCCGTGGGAGGACCTAAAATGATAAGTCAGGCCTCTGCTGAGGGGATTGTATTGGGCGCGGCATAAGGGGAGGTGGATTGTTTCTCTAAAGCCAAGAGTTAGGGCAGTGTTTGTGGGTTTTTCAATTAAGATTTTGGGCAGCAGTTTTAGGGCTTTAGAGGTGTGCTGGGTCCTGCTGTTTCTGTCTAATGCGACAGTTGGGTCAGATCTGGAAAGGATTATTTCCAGTTCTGAGGTGTCCATAGGGTACCTCAACAGCGAGGTGCCTTCGGCTTTTGAAAAGGCCCTTGGGTGCGGTGTTTGCATTGAAAGGGGCTCACAAGCTTACGTTGTTTGGTGATGGGGACAAAGGAATAACACATCTGAATGTCACCAGTGTGTCACCAACGACACTCTTCCACGTGGAGTCCAAGAAGTGGGCGAGCTTTAGATGGGTTTCCCTGATGTCTAATTGCGTTGCTCCGTTTTGCTATTTTTGCCACATTTTTCAAGTATCGATTATCGTTTTCACGTTGTTTTTTACATCGTATTGTACTGACATGCCTTACGATGTCATATCAAGCGGTGTGTAAGTAGTTTGCAGAAATAAAGACTTAAATAAATAAATAAATGGAACCACTCTTCTGCTTGTGATGAGGTTGCCTGCTTTGGAGCTAGTTCTCTGGGAACCCAAGCTAGGCTTTTTATTTGAAGTGGGATTAATTTAGGGGATCCGATAGTGCACCCATATATCTCAGATTAACGTGCCGGGCTCCCAGGTCTAAGGCCATGGCATCGCCCCAAGGGTGGCTGGAAGTTTGTGTACCTGTGTGCGTTTCCTCCCTGTACACACACAACTTGTTTATCCTCTTCCTTCTAGGATTCCTGAATGGTTCTGCTAGCTGTTGTGTCCTTGCTCGTTGTGATATGGTTTGTTTGGACTAAGATGGCAAAGTGTCCCTCGGTTGTCCAGAGAAAGACGCTGCTTGAGCAGCCAGTTACCTCAGAAATCCAGGAGCTGCCTTCTCATGCATCACCTCTCCAGCTCCTGGATGGGCCCCACCCTCCTGTGGGGCCCATCCAGGCCTCCATGGACCCCTCCCAGCAGTCCCTTCTCAGCAACCAGACCTCCATGAGAGCCCCTCAGCAGCCAGAACATCCTACTTGCCAGTCCAAGCCCCCAATTCCTCATCAGGCTTCAGATGGTTCGCAGCCCCAGGGATTGCAGGCGACCGATTTGGCGAGGTCTTTGGCCCGTGTTGCCGGCCCTGTCTCAAGCCATTTGCTGAGGCAAGTGAAGTCCCTCTCGTGGGAAGAGCCAGAGATCAACCAGGTGCAAATGAAGCGGCAAGCGATGGCCAAGTTTGTGCTGGGCTCTTTTGAAGACAACTCTTCCGACGACGATATGGGGGTCGGATCCTTTAGAATGGCCAGCAGGCGGAGGAGCAGCTTGGCTAGCATTGGCTCTTCATCCTCCATGGATTCCTCTTTGTTGCCATCCATGACAGAGGCCAATGTGATCATGAGGTAAGCAACATGGCGGCAGGAGTTTGCTCAGTTGGTCTTGTTCTCTCAACCATACTGGAGTGGAGTATGCCGTGGGTGGGGGAAGTTTGTTGGAATGTCTGGTGTGACTTATAGCAGAGTTGCTTTATATACAGAAAGCGTGGCAACACAGCAATTAGTACAGAAGGCAATAAACGCAAGCTAGAAGCCTGTTCAAATCAACTGAATTTATTAGTGCTTTATACACATTGTCAGAGAAGGCTGTCTAACACTCTTTAACTACAAGCAGCCCCTAAAAATGTAATAAATAAAGCTGGGTGCATGAGTGTAAATAAGCGAAGGCATGAAATATGGTTACTGGCTTCCTCTCTTGAGAGACCACATGGCACATGTTGCAGAGGCAAGAAGAAGGCGGGGAGCGACTGATCAAGCTAAAGGACATTCTCTATCACCCCCTAGTGTCTGGAAGTATGGGGAATTGTTTCTGTTATCCAACCAAATGTGCTGTTTCGCTAGTTGTGCTGTTCTGAGTGGTCACTGAGTGGGCCTTCCCCCAACCTGGTGCCTCTCAGATGTGTGGGACTGCAACTCCAATCAATCTCAGACCATGCTTAGTTCTTCTCTCTTCCCCCCTCTTCATGCAAATAGATCACAGAAAATCTCTTCTTCTTCTTGAGTTAATCAGTGTGCAGCTTCTGTCAACACTGCGTGTGTAACTAAGGACTGAGGCGCTCCCCTCTTCTATTCCGTGGAAGCATTGCAAACTTCCTCCTTTTTATTGATTGATTTAAAACATTTCTTAGCTGCCTTTCAGGGCAGACGCTCTCCCAAGGCAGCTTACAACCATATATAAAACAGTATATATATTAAAAAATAAAAACATCGAAAGTAAAAATATCAATTAAAACAATAAACGCTAACATTAAAAACTAGTAATAAAACAGCCAGGGTAACAGCAGCAAGACAATATTCCATTATGAGAAGGCCATAGTAAAATAAAACATTTTTAAGGCCTTCTTAAAAACATGTAAGGATGGTCCCAGGCGTTAAATCCCCAGCCTTGGCCTAAACAACAGCAAAGTTCCCTCCCTAACATTTTGCAGTGGGAAGGCTCCGCAATATTCACAATAAGGCGCCGCTTTCACAGGAGAAGAAAGTGGCAATCATGAGAGGACTTTTTCCAGCAGTGGCACCCCATTAATGGGACACCCTCTTAGAACAGATCATCTGGCACCTTTTCAATTCAGTTCTAGGCACCAGCGGTTTTGGTTTTGAATTGCTGAACCACTTGCTGTTTCATCTCATGTGTTATTTTATTGCCTGTAAAAAAATCCCTGCATTTTGAGTTGCTGTGACTTTTTAGAATCATCTGGTGTTTTGTTACGTCCTGCTCTGGAAATATTCTAACTTTTAGCACTGAAAAGCAGTCTCTGCCTCTTTGAGAGACAGAAATATATTGAATCAAGAAGAGGCGGTGATCCTGATGATTGTGCTGTATATTTTCGGCACTATATGGCGCTTTTGAGGAAACTCGTAGCTCACCCCTTTCTGCAGAAGATGCCAGTATGCTGAGATGGATTACTATTGGGCTCTGAAAGGATTTTTTAAAGACCGGTTCCTTGCAGCTGCAATGTCTGTGCAAGTTTTGAGTGCCAGAAATGTTTAGATCCTTAAAACTGGAGCCACCTTCACACAAAGCTTGCATTTTTTCCCCCTCCTAGAAAATGCAAGTCCAATTCTCTGCTTATATATTTTTTAAAGTTAACATTCATAAAGTACTGACATTTCCTAAGAGCAATGAGAAAGGAGAGATGATGTAACAGGTTCAAATTCAGAAAGTTTCAGAAAGAAAGTTTCTTTCTTTCATCCTCAATTTGTTATTTATTTCAATGATGTATATCCACTTAACAAAAATAGATATCCTTTCCAAACAAGTGTGCAATAAATGTCAATGAAAATGAGGAGCCGCTTTAAAATATAAACATTTTTTTAAAATCCTACCAAATGAGTCACTAATTCCATTAAATTAGTGACGCGTGGTGGCCAAAGTTGATAATTGTTTATCAGCAAACCTGAAAGGCTGAGTACAATAGTTCTACTTGGGACCAAGGACAGTTTCTTGGTTGATAACCAAACCTTGCTTGGGGAGGCGCTTAGTCAGCTTCTTGCTAGTTTACAACCGGATCTTTGCACTTGGTGTTCTATAAATGGTGAAAGAGCTTCACAGACTCAGAAAACGCTTGCTTGTGGAGGTGAGCCTGTTTAGCTCTTGGTTGTTGGGTTTTTTGCAAACAAGAAATTAGTTGGATTGCACTTTCTCCCCGGCCTCCGCACTGGGAGCAACCTATCCCTTCTCCAGATCCCTAAAACCTACATTGGGATCAGCCTAAAACTATAGAGTGAGGGTGGCTGTTACATTCACACCCTGTTTTCAAGAGGCATCCGGCTGAGGCTCAGGGTGTTTCCAGATGACATCTCCTAGCTTATCCAATCAGAAGACCTTGTGCAGCTTTCTTTTTTGTCTTTTTCTCCTTAACGGGTTTTCCGCTGTATGATCAAAGATGGATGGAGTGCTGGGAAGGAGAAGGGAGGGTTATGAATGGAAGGCGTTGTTGTCTAGGCCCCGAAAAATTGCATGATGAGGCAAGGAAAGCCTCTTCTGGAAGCATCCAGGAGTGGCTGGTCCTGTGGCCTGACCCATGGAGGCAGTTCTGGTGTTCCCACACAGCTTGTTTGATTACTTCTGGATCTGCTGTTTCAAATAAATGATGACTGCATTTCTATTGCATAAAAGGTCACCTCTGATACAGCCTTCTGCTCTAGAAGCACGCAAGTGCTAACATCTAAGGTCCTCCTCCAGGTGCCGGCCACAATAATAATAATAATAATAATAATAATAATAATAATAATATAATAATAATAATAATAATAATAATATTTATTTGTAACCCGCCTCTCCCTCCTGATCGAGGCGGGGAACAACAACAATATAAACATAAAAATCACAACAGTTAAAATTTTTAAAAAACAAGAGAACAATACAACATTAAAAACAGAAGGGAGAGGGCCTTCTCAGTGGTGGCCCCCCAATTATGGAATGATCTCCCCAACAAGGCCCGCCTGGTGCCAACGTTTTTATCTGTTCGGTGCCAGGTCAAGACTTTTCTCCCAGGCATTTAACAGCATATGCTGAATTTTTAATTAACCCCAGAACTATATTTAGGCCTGGCTGAGAGTTCACAGTTGTTTTAAACGTATATTATCTTGATATGTTGTCTGTTTTTATGTTTTGATGCTTTTCAGTTTTGTATATCGATGTTTAATGCTCAATGTTTTTAATGTTTGTAAACCGCCCAGAGAGCTTCAGCTATGGGACGATATATAAATGTAAATAATAATAATAATAATTAATAATATCTGTGTGTTGCATCAGATGCAGAGGGTTCACATCTGTGTAATTATCGCCGTTTCTGCCTCTGAAAAACAAAGAGACGTCTGAATGGGGAGGGGGGGAAACGATAGCTTTGTGGTGCTTGAAAGACTAACACATTTATTCTTGCGTAAGCTTTCTTGGGCACTGTCGGCATCACCAGATAAGAAGGGTATTGTCAGTGAAGAGGTCCTCTAGGAACTGCCTCATCTTCCTCTGATGCTGTTAAAGGACTTAATTCGTCCCTCCCCTCTGGTCTGTCAGCACCCAGCTCAAGGTTGAGTCAGGGCCATATTTCCATGCTTGAGCCACCTGGGGCCGCTAGAGAGCCAGCCGTTCTCTGGCCACATGCCCAAGGGGAAGGGGAAGCAACAGGGCCGGGAGGAGAGGCACAGACATGGAAGAGGAGGAGGAGGAGGAGGAAGAGGCAGCCTCAGAGCTCCTGCCGGACTCTTCTGGGGGTCCCATAGCAGAACCCCTTTGCAGAATGGGGGAGGAAGACGGAGCGGTTCTGAACTGGTTCCAGTGCCTTTGGAGGTCAGTGCCGGCCAGCCACGGGGGAGCGGATGGAAAGCATCCGTTTGCCTCCAGAGGAGGACCGTGGCTTGGATGGGGAACTCTCCGCCCTGCACGAAGCGAAGCAAACACAGAGAGGAGACCCCTGCATCTGGGCAGGCAGAGGGGAGATCCCTCCGCCTTTGTTTTGGGGTGCCCCCCCTGACTTTGCACGTGGGCCTCAGTTCCTCTGCAGCAATCAGGTGGGGAGAGGGACAGGCAGTGGTTCAGTGACCCTGGCTGACAGCCCTCCGTACTCCTCTTCCGATTTTAAAGCAGTAAACATTTTGCCAAGGGGAGCAGACGGAGCAACTCCTTTAAATTATGCAGCGGGTATTTTCTGTGCGTGGTTTTCAGGAGTGTTGGAGGTGGCTAGGAAATGCCCTTCATCCTCCATTGCATGGCCAGTAATTTGCAGCCACACACACCCACAGAAAGAGAGAGAGTATTGAGAGAGATTTCCCATCAAAGCCCTCCCGTTTTGTCGCTGTTTTCCTTCCTTTCAGGATTTTGTTGTTGCTGCAAACAACAGACGTCTCTTTGGCGCCTTCCTCTTTGTGAACAATATTTCTTGTTTTTCACGGCTGTGCCTAGGAAAATTCCCCAGATGTAGTAGTGGTTTAATTTTCAAAACGAAATCCACGTTGCTTGCGTGACGTCACTCGTATTCCTCCCCACGCTTTTTTCGAACATTATCTGGAGAGCGAGGAGAAGCTTTGCAACCGAGTCTATTTTGTGTTCACCTTGACAGTAACCCTGTGAAGTCAGTTACTATTATTTTGCAAGGCTGTTACTTTATCCCCTGCCGTCCAGCCACCCCCCAAGGTCAAAAATGGAATTTAATTTAAAAAAAACAAAAACACTGCGGAATGATTTACAGCATGGGAGTAACAGATTCCAGTGCGATTTATTCTGATTTTTAGGTGTTGATTGGTTTGTTTTTTTTCAGTTAGCGTGTGTGCGGTGCATAATGCTTTGCATATCACTTGTGGCAGTTGGAACAAGTTGTCTTTAAAATAAAATAATGGCACAATCCTATGCATGTTTAGACAGGAAAAAAGTCCTATAGTTCCAGCATTCCCCAGCCAGCTTGCTGGGAATTGTAGGACGTTTCCCTCCCCATCTCAACATGCATAGGATTGCAGCCTAAGTATACTTTCAGATATATTTTCTTAAGACAGTAGCTGAAACTTCTCCACCTGTCATTCCTCCATACCTGCAAAAGGCCTCACTAAAAGCACGGATGGAGCAGCTAGTGCTCTCGGGTAGAAAGAAGGTCGATCTAAGATCTAGTTGCAAGAACTCTGGCTGATTTGCAGTTTGTTTGCATGGAATCCAGAAGGATTTCTTAGACTCTCAGCAATTTAGCCATAGCACCAACAACGTGACTCCCTTCGAACCTTAAGCTGTATTGCTGAAATTCAGAAAGCTTGGGGTGACTACAGATTTTTGTTTGCAAGGACTGTGAGCTCAATTCAGTTGCAGTACTCAAGACCAGATTCCTGGGCTCAGAAATCTTTTAATTCTAGGGGTGTGTGTGTGGGTGGGTGTTTGCATCAGACTTGGCCTGGTGCATCTCCGGGTTCTAGCAACAAAGAAGCTAGAACCCGCAAGCCTTGAGCCTGCCCACCCTTTGCTCTATGGTAGTGAACAAAGCAATTGCAACGACCACACCCAGAACCAGAAGGTCCGAAGTTCGATCCCCGGGTTCTACAGGTATGGCGAGGAAAGAATCCTGCTTGAATCCTTGGAGATCCGTTGATGCCAGTCAGTGTTAACAATAGCTAGATGGACCAATGGCTTGACCCAGTAGAAGTCCGCTTCCTATGTACCTAAAAAGGGGTTTAGACTGTGCCTACAGGAAGAAATTCAAGGGATTCTAATTTCTCTTCCCTTCATTTAATGCCTACAGCCCTGCGGAATTGTGTGGCTTCACCCACATGATTCAATGCATGCTGGGAATCGAGAGTGGGGCTCATGCAGGGAAGGTTATTGCAATAGATTAGACTTTCTCTTCGAAATGCAAGTTAGCATAGTGCTTCCCCAACTCCAGGTACTGCCAAGAGAAGAGAAGGGCCTTGCTAAAATAACTGACATTGCTTCCTCTGTCTTATAGATATGAGATAGATAGATAGATAGATAGATATTTCTCTGAACATTTAGCCCTGCAGAATTGTGTGAGCGTAGGGATTAAAAGTGGGACCCCTCCCGTCATGTTCCATTTTTTTTTTTTTGCTTCATTCATTTGCCGGCTCCCCTATCTTGCTCAGCAGCTGTGTGTCTGGAAAGGGGAAAGCAGACACGCCAGAGCCTGATAGCTGGGCTGCGGCTTCCCACTGTGCCCCATCAGCAGGCCTGGGAGAGCCATATAGGCTTGGGTGGTTAAATGGGAAACGACGGGAGCTGGGAACTGGGGTGGGCCGTGGTGTGATGGAGACACAACACGGGGAGCCCCGAGGCCAGGTGGGGCCCCCTCTGGGGGGGGGCATCAAGGTTACAACATTCCTTGGGGTGCTAATGCTGGAAGTTGGTGGAGCATAGCGGCCAAGGGGGTAGAATTGGCAACCTCCCCATTCAGATCAAGCCACTATCTCTATCCACCTCATCCTCCTGAATCTTTAGCATGGCAGATGATAATATTGACAACCTTATAGGGTTGTTGTAAGGTTTAGAACAGCCTTCCCCCACCAGGTGTCTTCTGAATGTCTTGGACTACAATTCCCATCATTCTCAGCCTGCCTGGAGAAGGGGAGACTGACTGTGAATAGGTTTGGTGTGGTGCAAGCCTTGATCCAGACTTCTCTGGCTCTCTAGATTTTTTTCTACTACAACTCCCAGAATTCCTAACCGTAAGTCATGCTGGCTGGGGCTGCTGGGAGTTCAAGTCCAAATACTCAGGAAGGCACATGTTTGGGGAAGGCTGCTAAGTCATTGTTTTAACAATTCATGTGTTGAATGTTGTTTGTATTTATGGTTTGATTATTTATTTTGAATTTTGAAGAGCACTGTAATGCACTTTGAGGGGTTTTACCCCAGAAAATAGGCTAGGAATCTGTTCGTATTTATTTTTGTGTTTTGAAGTACGTTGTCATTTTGCTCTGGAAATCAGGCTAAAAATCTGTGTTGTTGTGGTTATTGAGGTAGATTTTGTGCTTGGAACGGAAAGGAGCACACGATATCATAGCCCACGTCTGATCTCATAACATGAGTTAGAGATTGGGAAAGCGACATCTACATAGGACCTTTTCTGTCAAAGCTGGCTGTATGCTCTCTGTTGGTTATTCTCCAGCCCTGTTTAAATATAAAGCAACTTCCACTTATGAATACAAAACATCTTGATTACCAGCATGGATGAGGTCTGTCCTGAATATAAGGGAGAGTTCAATGGGGTAAAATGAAATATATAGAAACGAATGTTTGTTATGTATATGTGAGAAGGATGTTTGTTAGGAGTTGGTAACAACTTCATTTTGCCATGACACCACATTTATTTATTATGTTCTTTATTTAAACTTTTTTTTTTTAGGTTGTCTGTAAAGGTATAACCCTTTCAAGGTACTTAGACCTGTTGAATGTACTTGTAGGGGCTTTCTACTGCAGCCTTGCAAATGAATACAGGGTATTTCTAGACCACAAACATGTTTCCTAGCCAGCCAGCTCACAGTTAAGTGTTTTATTCATTTTTGGCTAACACCGATGGTCTGAAAAGTGTCAGGGGCTCAGAGGAGAACAACAAATTTAAAAGAGATTCAGGACTTTGTCGCCTAGAAGGTTGTTCTACTCGCCAATGGTAACCAGGGGAGGTAGCTATTCAAAAACGTGTTCAACCTTCATCCACCCATCTCACTCATGCGTTGACCTCAGCTTCCCATGAATAACGCCCCATCAGTTTCCAGCTCTTGTCTGAGCATCAAATTAAGCTCTGTATTCATGTTTTCGCCTCCTTGCAGACCCAGCATGTCGGGAATGCACCTGGTCAAGAAGGGCCGTGAGCAGAGGAAGCTGGATTTGCACAGGGACTTCACAGTGGCCTCGCCAGCTGAATTTGTGACTCGTTTTGGAGGGAACCGTGTTATTGAAAAGGTAACGTTCCCAGAGGAGGATGGCACATCTGCATGCTTGTGACGATGGCCAGTTTTCTTGTGGGGCAGCTGGAATGACTGTCCTACACATAGAATAAAAACATATGACATAGTCATCTTCCTTGGGTGTAAGGTCCAGAGGGTAGTATCCAACTCTCTGCCATTGTGTCAGTGCAAATGATTCTGTGCTAATGGAAACTAGGTTCCAAACTGCATGCAAGAGGAGAATCCAACCGTTTCATTTGCACAAGTGGTTGTGCCTTATTGCACTTACACAACCTGTTGGGCAATCGGTTGTGCATACCTCTTGCGCAAACCATTGTGCAACGGTTATGATCGGCTATCACTCTGAAGCGCCTTACAGTTTTTGGAGGGGTGATTGGTGCTCTCCATTATCCATCTCCAAATCTATCTTAGATTAAGGCTTTTTTATGTTTTAAATTCTTCTGCTGTGCTCACGCCCTGCCCTCACCCTGCCAGGTCCTAATTGCCAATAACGGCATTGCCGCCGTGAAGTGCATGCGCTCCATCCGCAGGTGGGCCTATGAAATGTTCCGGAATGAACGAGCAATTAGATTTGTTGTTATGGTGACACCTGAAGATCTCAAAGCCAACGCAGGTGTGTACTAAAGACTCTGTGTGTGTGTGTGTGTGTGTGTGTGTTTGACAACACAAATGATCCTTACCTTTACAACTTTTAGAATACATCAAAATGGCTGACCAGTACGTGCCCGTCCCTGGAGGAACCAATAATAACAATTACGCCAATGTAGAATTAATTGTGGATATTTCAAAAAGAATTCCAGTGCAGGTAAGGGATGGAGTTTTTCATTTATCAGATGCTGTCTCTGAGCTCTCTGGGGGCGTTGTTGCCAGAGAACATGACAAAACCGGCCTTGGTTTGTTAACTTAAGGATGGATTGTTTAAAATAGGTCTGTCGCTTCTGAGCTTTCTCCTTTAGGATTTGTCTGCTACGGAGCCCCTGGGCCTTCGTCATGAAACCCCTTGTGTCTTGTAGAGGAAATCATTCTAGGACAGAAGTCTTCAACTGGCCCATACCCAAGACCTACCTCGGACTCCCAACCTGCAAAATGGGACCCGTTTTCACAATTTCACATTTGCCCAACATGGCGGCAACAGCTTTGCCGTGACCCATTTGGACTGACCTTGTGACCCATGTTTGGGTCGCGACCCATAGGTTGAAGACCACTGTTCTAGGAGACTGTTTTACGGAGCACACCTAGCTTACGAGGAACGTTAGCCTGGTCTCTTGGACTTTACTGCCGCCCCACCAGATCAGTGTGTGCCCTGAACACATCCTACTCTCTCTAGTAAGAGATTCTAAGATGAAGGGCAAAGTCAATTATGGCCATTTTTTTTAGGAAAGCCGGCCCGTCATTGTTGTCCTTCTCATGGATGAGAGCATGACTGGTTTTTGAGGAGTTTCCTGGGGTTCCCAGAACAAAATTTGTAAAACACTGAAATGGGTAATTGCGGAGGGAAGGGCTGATAGATTTCTTGGATTATGTAAAACAGGGATTATGTAAGACAGGGAGTCATATCTGGCAGACCTGGGGTCCCAATTGGGCCTCCAGAAACTCGCTGGATGGCCATACCCCCTTTCCATTTCCCTCCCACTCCCCAAACGTTTGGCTGTTTCCCAACTTTTGCATGGGCTGAAAGACGTTCTTTGCACTTGTTGTAAGCTAACCACAAAATGGCTCAATTCGGACGACACGATAGTCAATGGTGGGTTGACTAACCCTAATCCTCACACTAACCCTAGGGGGCACTCCCCACACAACATGGTAATAAATAATCAACTGTGGTGTGGATGAGGATCAGCGCTGAGTTGACTATGGCAGCATTGGGATTACACGATAGTCAAAACAACTGACGATTGTTTCCCCCACACCAGTTGTTTATTGTGTCGTCCAAATTGAGCCAATGTCTCTTTTGGATCTGGTGCTGGTGGAAGAGGCCACAAATGAATCTTGCGCTTAACATCTGGTGACCTTCTGAAAATTTTTCATCGTAGGCTGTGTGGGCTGGCTGGGGACATGCCTCTGAAAATCCTAAACTTCCAGAGTTGCTGCACAAACATGGGATAGCTTTCTTAGGTAGGTGTCCCGTACTGTCTCTGAAATGTGCGGTGCTGCGGCTCAGATGAAATAGCAGAGCTCAAGTCTTTTTGCATGTAGAGATTTTCTCTCTGTGTGGGTGCAGATATATGCAGATATGCCATCCTCTGCTGTGCCAAACTGCAAAACCAGAATCTGGGGGCAGGGGGTGATTTCCGTGGGGTGTCTATGCTTAATATTTAGGGGGTGAATGCCCTGTGGAAAGTGAGTGTCAGTAACAGAAGTAGATGTGTTTTCTTTCCTTATTTACACCTTCTTTCATCTCTCTCCCCTACCTCTGTCTCCTCTGTGTTGAATTTTGGATTGTAAGCTCCTTAGGTCATCAACCTTTCCTCTTGTAGATTGAAAAGCACCGTCCACTTGGATGGCGATATATCAGTAATAATTAAATTAGCAGAATTCTGATGAGCCGTAGGCAAGGCTACTCTGTTGAAACCGTAGCACTGCCTGAGTTTCTGTAGTGCAGAAGTGAAATCCATCATGTGCCATACAAGTGTGTGTGAACTTAGGGTTCCTTGATTGCTGCTTGTATGCATCAACTCCTGCCCACATATGGACGGACTGCATTGCTTTGGTCTGAGCATCATTCATTCCAGTGGGTCTTGCGTGCGGAGCCTTCTTGACAGCTTCTGCTCCATGTTGCCCGGTTAATCCTACATTCATGACTCATCCTGTTTTCCAGGCCCACCCAGTCAGGCCATGTGGGCCTTGGGGGACAAAGTGGCTTCCACCATCGTAGCCCAGACTGTCCACATCCCAACGCTGCCGTGGAGCGGAAGTGGTGAGAGAAGTTTCTCTGTCTAACTTTGTATTTTGTGTAGCAGGTGACGTCATGGAGGGATACAGGGTCGCTGTGCCGGCCCTTTTTAATTAGTATCATCTCCCACTCCACTCAGGCCTCTCTATTCCCTCAGAGCTTAGCTGCTATTTTCACAGCAGCAGGGGGGAACAATATATTTCCCCTTGTTGTAATGCAAAGTACTTTGCCCCGGCTGAGTCTTCAGTGGACAATGGAGACCTTTTCGCTTTCCAAATGACCTGCTCCTATTGGAGATAAAACTGGTAGAACTAGTTTGTTGAGATGGCTGAATGCAGCGTTTTTGGGCTTTAGCACGTACACCATTGGTAGCAGGAGGCACTATTTGCATTATCTAGCTGTGCTAGCTTTTCATGGGAAGGATCTAATGGAGACTACTGCTATCAACACTGCCCTAGTGGACCCAAAGCACAGAGTTAAACTATGGAATTCGCCACTATGGCAAGGCCACCGATTTGGATGGCGTTAAAAGGGGGTTGGACAAATTCATGGAGGAGAATGGCTACTAGTCGAGATGGCTCTGTGGTGCCTCTTGTATCAGAGGTAGTATACCTATTCACATCAATTGTTGGGGAACATGGGTGAGAGGGTGCTGTTGCAGTCATGTCTCCTTTGTGGGTTTCCTGTGGGCAGTTGGTTGGCCGCTGTGTGAACAGAATGCTGGACTAGATGAACCCTTGTTCCGATCCAACATTGGCCCTTCTTGCATTTTTATTAATTTATTTTATTTTTATACTGCCCATCAGCCGAAGCTCTCTGAGCAGTGCATAATCGAAATGGCTTTTAAACCACTGCTTGAGCAACGTCAGTATTGATGTTGCGCAAACGACTATTGAAGTTGCGCAAACGTTGGTTTTCTTTTGCGCAATAGCGGTAGCACATCATTGGATCCTTCCCCCTTCATGCTAACTTCATCCGGCAAACCCAGAGGTGATGGGATAGAATGGAGATTCCTTGGGTGTGTGGAGCTACTCTGCCAACTTGTGTCAAATGCAACCTGTTTTTAAGTTTTCTCCTGCGTTCTGTGTTTACCTCTTGAGTTGTTTGACAGGGCCCAGGAATCAGCGAGTCTCCATTTCTGTGCTACTGCTATGATGGTTTCTGACATGATTTTGTTTTTGTTTTTTTTGGTAGGTTTGGTTGCTGAGTGGAGTGAGGAGGAGAATGAAAAGCCGAGAACTATCACTGTTCCCCTGGAGACATATGGGCAGGGTTGTGTGAGGGATGTGGAGGAAGGCATGGAGGTAATTAAAGGCATGCCTTCTTTAGACCAAGATATCTGCACTGAAGAAGGGGGGGGTGGCTTTTGTTTTGGGAAGGGAGAATTATTTTAGAAAAAGGTTGAGGACAGAGAGATGTGATGGAGCAGGGACCTCCATGGAGGGTGGGAAATTAACATTGCCAAATCTAGGTTGACCCTATGAAAAGGAGGGCAGGGCTCCTGTATTTTTAACAGTTGTATAGAAAAGGGAATTTCAGCAGGTGTCATTTGTAGGCACGCAGCACCTGGTGAAATTCCCTCTTCATCACAACAGTTAAAGCTGCAGGAGCCCTGTCCTCTTTTGTATCTGGTCACGCTAGAGGGCAGGGCTCCTGCAACTTTAACTGTCGTGATGAAGAGGGAATTTTTCCGGGTGCTGCATGCCTACAAATGACACCTGCTGAAATTCTCTTTTCAATACAATTGTTAAAGATACAGGAGCCCTGTCCTCCTTTCCATTCGGTCACCCTAGCCAAATCCAATATGTGTAGGTTTTTGTTTTGTTTTTAAAATGTTTGTTTAAAACAAACACATAAAAAAAGACTCTATAAGGCATTTATAAAATTTATGTATCATGAATACTTTCATTTACCTTCAACCATCCCAAATACCCTTCTTAAATCTCTGATAAATCCAGGGTATTTCAACAGCTGTATCACAGGACAGATTTTCAACTGTGCCTTGCCCTAACTGAGAGATTTCCCCCTTCCCAATACCTATTTTAAAGCCTTGGATCTAAGGACTGAATATATATATATATATATATATATATATATAATTTATTTTTATTTTGTTTATTTATTTTCCAAAACAAAATCAACCAAACAAATGAAAAATAAAAGAAAATAGTAAATAAATTTAAATCAAATTATTGACAGAGGCTGAATTTTGATCCAGACGTGAGCCCTAAAGGACAAGAGCCTCTGAGCATGTGCAGGGAGCTGGTTTCCAGGGAGGCCTCGCAGCTGCTATAGTGAGCCCACAAATCAACTGCTATTTTGTACTGAGGGAATTCGATTCCATGGGCCTGTGTTTTCTCAAGCTAACTGTGGTCATCCTAGAATTCCCTCAGTACAAAATGGCAGTTGATTACGTAGTTTGTTTTTATGCTTTTTATGCTTTTAAATTTTGTATATTGGTTTTAAACATTCAGTGTTTTTCATCGTTGTAAACCCGCCAAGAGAGCTTCAGCTATGGGGCGGTATATAAATGTAATAAATAATAATAGTGAATGTCGCTAAATCCTTAGTCTTTTGATTCTGATATTTCCCTTTTTCTTTTTGTTCTCCTCAGGCCTCCGAGAAAATTGGCTACCCTGTGATGATCAAGGCCTCAGAGGGTGGCGGCGGCAAAGGAATCCGGATAGCAGAAGGGGCAGAGGAGTTCCCCGCTCGCTTCAGACAAGTAAAAAGGCACTGTGGTGCATTTCAGCCATCTTGCTGATTTTCCTGCCTTTTTCCTGTGTTCCAGTCTTATAGACGGCGTAACTCAGGGCAGTTTGGACAAACAAAAGTCCTATAACTCACAGCATTCTGGGAGTTGCAGGACATTTTTCTGTCAGAAGATGCATAGGAATGCGCCCTAAATGTTGCTGAGGTGGACACTGATGTTCCCTTTTCCCTCACTCGCAACCCTCAAAAAGAATTGGCGGTGGATGTTTTCACCCACTTTTTTTGTAGCTTCTCTGCCGTTAGGTTATGAGGACTGTTCTCTTCAGACCGCCGTGTTCTTATCATCCCTTAATTTCCACTTTGAGAAATGTATTTCATTGTTCAGAGTTAATTCTGTTACTTTTCTGTGGACTTGTATTGCCACAGAATTAATTTTTAGTACATGAATGACCCCGAGATTCTACTTCATGTATCTAAACTATTTCTCGGCTGTCTTTGAGGGTGGAGTTCCCTCATGATAGTTTAAGTCGCCAAGGACAATATACGTTGGACTTTGTTTTAGAAGGAAAAGTGTTATAAAAACACACACACGTGAAGTGTGCAATCCTATGCATAGACAGAAAAAAGTCCTACAACTGGCTGGGGAATGCTGGGAATTGTAGGACTTTTTTTCTGTCTAAACTTGCATAGGATCGCACCCCAAATAAAGTACATACATCTCTAGCAAACAGTATTGGCTAACACAAACTTCACAACTCAGAATCTTCTAAAACTTTGACTACCTGAGAATATTGGGATTAATTCTGAAAATGTGTACGAGTTTCTTTAAATTGCTTGATCAGAATAAAAGTTTGAATTTCCTGTGAAGAATTTTAGGGACTGCTTGCATGTAATAGCAGCAAACTGTGGGTTAATTAACCCACGATTTGCCACAGTGTGCGCCGGGGGCGTTCCACAGCCTGCTTGAATATTTGATGGCTGATCAGAGGTTTCTACATGACGTATGGGTTCATTGTGGGTTAAACGGCCCACAGCTAACCTAAATACTAATTGTAGGTTAACTGTGGGTTATTTAACACATGATCAAGGGTTTCGACATCACGTAGGAACCCTTGATCAGCCTGATCAGTTGTTGAATATTCAAAATGGCCACGGAACACGCCCAGCACATGCTGAGGCAAATCGTGAGTTAATTAACTACAATTTTTCTGCCTTTCTGTGTAAACCAGCTTAGATTCTTTTGTACCCTCTTACTCCTACTGTGTATACTAAATCCAAATTAAAATAATGTGTGTGTCAATATGTTCATAACAAATGCTGACCTGAAGGTTGTTTTGTGTGGTGTGGAATTTGCCCTTGGATGGGGCATAAATCATTAACAGATATGAATTAATAGGCAAACCTTTCCCTATCTTCTGCATTCCTTTGGGCAGTGGTTTGCAGGAGGGTGCAGCTTACTTTAATTAGTTTAATTGATTTAAGACATTTTGATTGACTAAATAAGCATGTTGGCAACTTTTTAAAAAAAGAAGTACTTATTTTTAGTATGAAAACTGCAGTCAGCAAGCCCTGTCTTAGGAGAAGCAACTGCCACCTTCACTCTTACATAGGATGGAATACCTCTTTTAAGATGCTGTCAGTATATGCATGGATTGCAGCAATCTCTCTGTTAGATTTGGGGTCTTTTTTCCAGAAACTTCCCATGGTTTGTTGTTGGGTTAACTCTGGGTTGTTTAACCCTCAAACAACCCAGAGCGTCCAGGTTTGCATATCACAAAACAACCCAGGAACAGGTCATTGCTGGGTTGTTAATTAAAAGCAGATCAGGAAAATGAGAAATGGGTTCTCAGGATGCAAACAACTTGCTTTCATGAAGTTGTTCATGAACATAAATTGTTTGCATCCTGAGAAGCCATTTCTCCTTTTTTTGACCTGGATTGGATGCTCTTCTCCTTTTGTTTTTAATTAAAAGCAGAAACAATTCCCACAATTCCTAAGTTAAACAATGCAGGAATTGCTGCGTTGGAGTGGTTTAATGGAGGGACAAGTCCTCAAACGTTCTGCTTTCCCCATTGGCTCGTTGCTGTGAAATCCCTCTGTGCTGCGACGGATTCAAGGAAGTATTCTAGGGCCATTTTGTGCAATGCATTGTCGTGGGCTCCAATATTTATTTGAACATATGGGAGGAGACGACCCTTCAGATAACCTGGTTGTGATTTAGTTTCTTCCTCGGTGCTGTCTCCCTAACCAACAGGTGCAGAGTGAGGCTCCCGGATCTCCGATCTTCGTGATGAAGTTCTTGCAACACGCTCGTCACCTCGAAGTCCAAGTCTTGGCCGATCAGTATGGGAACGCCGTTTCGCTGTTCAGCCGGGACTGCTCCATCCAGCGGAGACACCAAAAAATCATTGAAGAAGCGCCTGCAACTGTAGCATCTCCTTCTGTGTTCGACTACATGGAGCAGGTACACATGCTTGCCCCAAAGCCGTGTGTGAATGGACGATGGGAGCCATCGTGTGCTATTTGTGGGCTTTTCACAGGCAGCTGGTTGGCCAGTGCGTGAACCGGACACAGGCTAAGGTGGACCCTTGGTCTGATCCAGCGGGGCTCTTCTTAAGTTCACATTCTTAACCTGCAGCAGCCTTCCACAAACTAGCTCCCACCTAGCATGCTGGGAGTTGTAGTCCAACGCATCTGAAGGAACCCAGCTTGAGGAAGGCTGGCCTACTGTTTGATTCTGCTTTGGCAGTTTGCTTTACACAGTATTTCATGTAGTGGCTAAGGCTTATATCTCACTTCTTCTCCAAGGAGCTCGAGTGGGTTGCATTATTCTCTTCTCTCCCACCCTCCCCGTTTCATCTTCACAACAACCCTGTGAGGTAGGTTAGGCCGAGAGAGAGTGACTGGCCCAAAGTCACCCAGTGGGCTTCATAGTAGATGGGGAGGAGGTCTCTTCATTCCTAGTCAAATACGACATTGGCCCTTGCTCAAATCCACCTTTGCCCCAAATGTACTGTTATATCTATTCGGTTCTTGAACTTATACCCCATTTTTTTTTGAAACTACACATCCCCAAAGCAGCTGACGTATATCAAAATACATGAAAAATTGAGTTAAGAGTTTAAAACAACCAAAACCATTAACTTATCTGGATGAACCATTCTTGAATGCTCATCCGTGACTCTCTCAAGATAATTGCGGGTGTTTTTATGGCGTTATCTGTTCGACGTCTTTTCTCCCCAGTGTGCCGTACGCCTTGCAAAAATGGTGGGCTATGTGAGCGCCGGGACAGTTGAATACCTTTACAGCGAAGACGGCAGCTTCCACTTCTTGGAGCTGAACCCGCGGCTGCAGGTGGAACACCCATGCACTGAAATGATCGCTGACGTTAATTTGCCTGCTGCCCAGCTCCAGGTATTTTACATTTTACTGCTTTTGTCCTTCTAGGGCAGCGGGGCAGAATCTTTTCCTGGTGGGGACTGGATTGCAACTCCCCCTCCTCCCATGAGGCAGGCCCACACCCATTTTAGTTTCTCTACATGCTGAGAAAGGCCTATGGTATAACAGCAACCAGGAATTTTAAAGGATTTCACTTGCCTAGCGCCACCAAAAGGCTGCCTCAGCACTCTTTTGCATTTGTCTGGGCCACGTAATCTGACAATCTGCTTCCCAGAAGCGTGCATTTTAACTGTTCCCAGTAAAAGATTTCGCTGGGGAGAAATCCAGGCAATTCCATTTTACCTAGGATTTGAAACCAGAGTTTGAAGTGCAGATGTCTTCTTTAACCATGGTTAAGTGTTGAGGGGGAGTTCATGCAAGAGAGGGAAGGGAGGCTGTGATTCTATTGGCCACTTTTGATCTTTTAACCATGGTTAGGATCTTGGCACTGTGTCTGAAACAGCCCTTAGAAAGAGTAATATAATCTCATCAAACAAATCTGTACGTTTTGTTTTAAAAGCATTGAGAGAGAATGCCTAGAGGGAGTGAAGGAATTATTTTCATGTTGCATCCTTCCCCTTTGTGTCTTTCTTCTCAGATTGCCATGGGCGTACCTTTGCATAGGGTGAAGGACATCCGTGCCCTCTACGGAGAGTCCCCGTGGGGTGATGCCCCCATTTCCTTTGAGAGCCCCAGCAACGTTCTGGTGCCCAGGGGTCACGTCATTGCTGCACGAATCACCAGTGAAAACCCCGATGAGGTCAGTCAATGGAATTCAAAATGTATCTACTCCTTACCTGTGTGGCTGTGCGGCAGCTAGCATGTCATGTTGCCTTTGCTCAGCTGGAAAGGCTTCGGCCTGCAGTGGGATGGGTGACTGCAAGTCGATGTTGTCTGCTATGGATTATTCACACCTGCAAGGAGATAGGAGGGAATACTGAGGGTGTTTGGGCGTCGCTTGGCTAAGGTGAGCTGCAAGGCAAGGCATCTTGATCACATTCTTTTATAAACCAATCCCAAACTTATTATGGAGGTTGAGAAAGCTTGCCCATTTATTTATTTATTCTTAAAAGACACACACATTTGTGTCCTGCTTTTCCATCTCAGATTCTGCAAACAAATGCTAACTATTGATGGAGGGTGGTCTAAAAACATTACAATAAATACAAATAATAAACGCAATCGACAAAGTTTACAATTAAAATGTAAATATAGAAGTTAAGTATGAAAGGTCTGTTAAAGTCTATTCCTCCCTTTCTCTGCTCTCCCATTCCCCATCTCTGTCTCTTTGCACTGCAGGGGTTCAAGCCCAGCTCCGGCACGGTGCAGGAGCTAAATTTCCGCAGTAACAAGAACGTCTGGGGGTACTTCAGTGTGGCGGCCACTGGCGGCTTGCACGAGTTTGCTGATTCCCAGTTCGGACACTGTTTCTCCTGGGGAGAGAACCGCGAGGAGGCCATCTCGTCAGTATTGCCTTTGAGTCCGCCTTCATGGGTGGCAAGGATTGCCAAGGTTGTGTCCACGTTAGGCGTGGAATCGGGACTGCCTCCACGTGGGCGGAGGATCTGTCTGGGCCTTAAGAAAAGAACTCTGGTGATACAGGGTCCCTGAAGTGTAGGACAATCGTGGCTGACCTGCCACCATTTGAGGGAGAACAGAGCACTTCAGACAGACAGTGGGGAGGGAGGGGGGCTGGTAAAATGAAAAGGACCGGGGTGAGGTGTGGGACTTACCGGACATTTGCTAAGCCCCAATTGTTTAACAAGAGCCCACGCCAAAAAGGCTGTGCCTCTGTACCCACCCAAATTAGGTTGATGAATTCCCAGAGTGACAGCTGGTGGCCCAGTTCATACAACTACCGAGGGGAAATAAGCTACAGTGGCTTTTTCTCTCCCCACCCCCCAGGGAAAGTGGCTTGTTGCTGTGGTTAATAAGCCATCCCAGAACCCTGCAACATCCCACAGGAGTTGGCTGGGAATTATGGAATTTATAGTCATAAAACATAAGAGCCCTGCAGGATCAGACCAAGGGTCCAACTAGTCCAGCATTCTGTTCACACAGCGGCCGACCCGTTCCCCACAGTAAACCCACAAGCAGGACACGGGTGCAACAGCACCCTCCCACCCATGTTCCCCAGCAACTGGTGTCTATAGGCTTACTGCCTCTGATGCTAGAGGTTGTATAGAGTCATCAGGACTAGGAGCCATTGTTAGCCTTCTCCAGGAATGTAGTCCAACACATCTGAAGTGCTTTAGGTTGGAGGAGTTTAAAGAGGAGAAGGTGCAAAATTGATCTTTTTTTCCTGTGATGGCCAAGTGTTGTCACGACATATAATCTGAGATTGTGTGTTATTTCAGATAAGATTAATACTTGCTTGCTTGCCCCTGCCCTCCCCAAATTTGTGATAAATCAAGCAGGTTCTTTTTTTTTTTTTTAAGTTAAAGGCAAATTATTGGGTTGTGTGTCTAGCTTTCAAACCGTTCTAACTCCAAAACCAGATCGGTACCTTATTAGCTTGTTTTGTTTATTTCAGAAATTTAGTAGTAGCTCTGAAAGAGTTGTCCATCCGTGGTGACTTCAGGACGACCGTTGAGTACCTTGTCAAGCTTCTGGAGACAGAGAGCTTCCAGACCAATGAGATCGACACCAGCTGGTTGGATCACTTGATTGCGGAAAAAGTGCAGGTGGCAAATTTCTGGAATTGGATATTTTTCATAGATAGCAGTCACTTTTCCCTATGCGCTTTTAATCCCTTGTATTCCAAATGCTGGGTAAGGGTAAATAGCAGAGTATCTCTAAACAGGCAACAGCTATTAACTACAATAAATAATAATAATAATAATAATAATAATAATAATAATAATAATTTCATTTCTCTACCATCCAATCGCCAAACCTCTCTGGGCAGTTTACAGTAATTCATAAGATAATAAAATATAGCATGAAAATAAAGCATGAAAATTTAAATATGTAAAATTTAAAACCATTTAGACAGCTTAAATCACTTTCAATAAAATACTAGATCTGTTTAGGCATCTGACATAAATGCCCCACAATACGCCATTTAAATGACTGGGAGTAAAAGGCAGTCTTAACCTGGTGTGGAAATGATTGGCAGTGTTGGCACCAGGCGGGCCTGAGTGGAGTGCTCATTCTACAGTCTGGGGGCCACCACGGAAAGTCCCCGCTTCCCCATAACTGTATAGCCCTTGCAAGAGGCGCTTGGGACATAGCAAGTCTCCTACCCAATCTTTTCCCAAGAACTGAATTACTGACCAGACTTCAAGGGATATACCCAAAGAGATTGTAGTGCAGTTGTCGTTCACTCTGGAGGACATTTGGCCTCTTTACTCTCTTCATTCTGACAAATGGTTAAAACCATCCTTTTTTGTCAGGTCTTTTATAAAGATGGAGTCTTTTATACCATCCCCTGCTGCTGTATAGTTTCTAGATCTCATTACCGTTCGTTGCCATTTTGATTTACTTTATTGTAACTCTGTATTTCATGGCTCTATTTTATATTTTAACCAGTTGTGTACTTCTTCGGGAAGGGGCTTTTGTGTGTGGGGGGGGAAGTGGCATCAAAATGAACTACCCATACCTTTCCTCATGGTTTCAACGAGGGTCTGAAGAGATTGTCTCTGGTTTTCTCCCCACTGTGCAGGCAGAGAAGCCGGACACCATGTTGGGCGTGGTCTGTGGCGCACTCAATGTGGCTGATGCCTTGTTCAGGACGTGTATGGATGACTTCCTGCATTCTCTGGAAAGGTAAAGCACCATCTAGAGCATGGGTCATCTCCAGCCCAAGCCGCTGCATATCTATGCAGAAGTAAACAGGTCTGCCTGCCTGCAAAATGCACAGCTCAAAAACTTGCAACAGCTGCATTCTTTTAAAAATCCTCTTCTCTTTCATTGGCGATGGCAGCAAAATAAGATGAGGGGATATCTAAAAGAATGCTCCCGTGCCACTGAGACTACCCTCTAGCCACTCATAGTCAGGTGGCAAGCCATCCTGGTGGCCCACTCAGTCTGTCTGGCCCTGCTAGGCTCTACTGAGGCCCCCGTTCCTGCCCGGAGAGCCATGCTTCCCTAACCCTAACATCACATCTTTTAAACGCCTCCTGAAGACATACCTTTTTACACAGGCTTCCCCAGTTTTTATTGTAGCTGGTTTTTTATTGCCTTTTTAACTTTTAATGTTTGAAACGTATACTTGTTATATTTTATGGTTTTAAATTGTGCACTGGCTGTAGAGCTTTCGCTGATGGGCAGTATAAAAATGTAAGAAAGAAAGAAAGCCTAACCCTCCCGTGCCACTGAGACTTGTGTATTTGGAATTTTCTTTGAAAGTGCTGTTGAGTGATTCAGTCCTGCTTACTTCTGAGTAGGCTTAAATGATAAGAATCACATTTGGCCTTGTCCACACGTGGCATATGGCCCTCAAGGTCCTTTCTCTCTTTATAATTTTTCACTTGGGCTGCAAAAAGTTCCTCACCTGGACAAATGGTGAGGGTTGCATCTCATTCCTGCTTTAGAGTATTTCTTTCCCCAGGCTTTGCTGACTTGTGATCCATGATGGTCATTTTATTTGGGAGTGGGGGATAGAGGTGTTTGTTATTGGTTCATGCATGAAGGAGCTGTAGCCAATCAAGAGGCTTCTGTGACATGTAGAGGTTGTGCATAGGCATTGAACACACACATTTTCAAACATTCATAATGCTTAGCTTAAGTGTGGCTAACAAGTTGAATTTACATCTGGAAGGTTTCGGTTCTAGCACGGGCTGATGAGTGGTCTTGAGCAAATTGAAGCCAGCCTTTCCCAGATTTGTTGGACCGCATCTCCAAGCCAGCAGGGCCATAGGCCAGCCCCTTTCTCTCTGCCTCAGTCGCTCCCCGCCCATCTCCCCTGGATGGATAATAATGCTGGTCTGCCTTACAAAGTTGTAAGGATTACCAAGATAATGTATGTGAAGACTTGCATGATCTTCACTTACATTATCTCAGTAATCCTTTAGATTAGAATACTTCAGAGTATTGTAAAGTGCTGTACAAATGCTTAGTATTATAACCTGCCTTCAAAAGTTTATGAAGACTAACGGGGCTGTGTGTGTGTGGGAGGACTGTAGGACCCTTTTTGTGCGAAAACCTAAACAATTGCCTCCTCTTCCAGGGGCCAGGTCTTGCCAGCAGCCTCACTTCTTAACATTGTCGATGTGGAGCTTATTTACGAAGGCATGAAATACGCTCTTAAGGTAATGCTTGCAAAGGGTCAATCGGGTTTGCAGAGGCTGAAGGCAGAAAATGGTCTGTCTTCTAGTGGCGTGGGAGAAGAGGGCTGCCTGGGTTTCTTCCCCTTTTACCGAGACCCTTCAGCCCATTTTGGAGGAGGAGCCACGAGTCCTTACTTTTTATCTCTGCGGTGCACGGACAGGTTGCTCGTCAGTCCCTGACCACTTACGTGATCATCATGAATCACACCCACATTGAGATCGATGTGCACAGGCTGAACGACGGGGGGCTTTTGCTCTCCTACGATGGCAACAGTTACACCACGTACATGAAAGAAGAAAGCGACCGGTAGGTGGGGGTGCTGACTTTGGAGCTGCCGTGCGTTGGTCTCTTTACAATGAACTGAACTGCAAGGCTTTGCCTACCCTTCCCCAACCTGGTGCTCTCCAGTTGTGTAGGTATGCAACTTCTGTCATTCCCAGCCACCATGGCCAATAGCCGGGCTTGCCAGGAATTATGGGAATTGCAGTCCAACACATCTGGAGAAGGCCGGCTAAGCCGGTGAGAGAAACTGTTTACAGCCATATTTATATTACAGCACATTTATCCACGTTTATCTCTCAAGGCAGCTTACAAAAATAATTCTTAAGACAGTCCCTGCCCACAAGCTTGCAATCTAAAAAGCTTGTCACAAAAGGAAAGGGGATTGGGAGGGAGTAGGAATAAAGCAAATTTAGGCACATGGACAGGACGCTTTGCTGTATCTGCGCAGTAGTTTGTTTATGATTAAGACTTGTAATGGCCTGTGGCTAAACAACAACAAATGCTGCAAGGAAGGTGAGCATCCAAGATGAACACAAAAAAGGAGAGACGTCTCAGGATGCATCCTGAGACGTCTCTCCCTCTTTGTGTTAAACAACAACAACCCACCTAGGAGCTTATGCAGGTTGATCCAGTGGTCCAGTTTTCACTTTGGGGGGCCTGCGGGCTTGCTTTCAGTTCCCAAGCAAAGCCTATGCAACTTACCAGAAAGACTGGAATCGTAAACAGTGAGGACAGAAGGAAATTAAATCCAGAAAGCGACGATCTCATTATGGCCGCGATTAACAATGGTTGTTCACGGTGCAGTTGCTGCTGATAACACAAACATCCTGGCACTAGGTAACACATATACTGTGATAAAAACCCTCTAGCCTGATTCAAGCCTCAGGTGATAATTAAACCCGTTGACGTCATCTGAGTCAGACAGTTTCTCCTCTAATCTCCTTTTGAAGTTTCCTTGTCCTGTAATGGCCACGTTAGAGTCAGTGATGGAGTGTCCGGGGAGGCTGAAGTGACATTCTTCATAGCAATAGATGGATTGGTTTGGAAGTACCAGCAGTCAGAGGGCAGCCTTCTTTATGGCAGGGTATAGTTATTAACAGTCCTAAGAAGTCTCTCTTGCTTCTAGATACCGCATCACCATTGGCAATAAAACCTGTGACTTCGAGAAGGAGAGCGACCCCACCTTGCTTCGGTCGCCGTCGGCTGGAAAGCTCCTGCAGTACACAGTAGATGACGGAGGTCATGTCTGCGTGGGTCATAGCTATGCGGAAATAGAGGTAAACCATAGGATCGGGCCAGCTGAAAAACATTTGCTGGAATTCCACTGAGCTGCCTTCGCTCTTGAGAATGTGAAGCAGCAGTAGCTTCCAAATCGCGCGAGGTACTGGTTCCCCTCTATTCGGCACTGGTTAGGCATCATCTTGAGTATTGTGTCCAGTTCTGGGCACCACACTTCAAGAAGGATGCAGACAAGCTGCAGGGGGTTCAGAGGAGGGCAACAAGGATGATCAGGGGCCTGGAAACAAAGTCCTATTGAGGAGAGACTGAAAGAACTGGGCATATTTAGCCTGGAGAAGAGAAGACGGAGGGGAGACATGATAGCGCTCTTCAGATACTTGAAAGGTTGTCACACAGAGGAGGGCCGGGATCTCCTCGATCATCCCAGAGTGCAGGAGATGAAATAATGGGCTCAAGTCACAGGAAGCCAGATTCCGTCTGGACATCAGGAAAAACTTCCTGACTGTTAGAGCAATACGACAATGGAACCAACAACCTAGGGAGGTTGTGTGTTTGGTTCTGGTCCTGCCAGCTGTGGGAGTGAAGCAAGAAACTAGGTAAAGAACAAAAGCTGACTCCACACGCAACGCTTCTACTGGACATTTACACAGCTAATTATAAAAACTGCAGGTGATAAGTGCCTTCCCTTCTAAACTAAGGCCTGTTATTGATATGACAGGTACCAGATCTAATGCAAAATGTTTCTGAGGTTTCCTCTGGCAAGTGCCAATATCTGTCCCAGTTTTATTCCTGGATCTACTAAGCGCTAGAAACTTGAAGTTTCTCTCACTCTCTTTTATTTTTCTTGAAATCAACGGTTGTAGGAACGGCAAATTCCTGGCTTGCATGATGTAACGCTGGATTCACATTTCACAAACAGGCCTGTGAGTAGCGGACAAGTCCTGCAGCCTGCATAACCTCTCTACCTCTCTCTCTCTCTCTCTCTCTCTCTCTCTCTCTCTCTCTCACACACACACACACACACACACACACACAGGTGATGAAGATGGTTGTGAGTTTGTCGGTGGCGGAATCAGGCGTCATCCGTCATGTGAAACGGCCGGGCACACTGCTGGAGACGGGCTGCGTCATAGCGAGGCTCGAGTTGGATGACCGCACCAAAGTTCACCTGGTAAGTGAGTAAATCAGCTTTCTCTTACTTGTTGCCCTCCAGGTGTATTGAGCTGGAACTTCCATCATGATCCAGCTGCCACGGCCTGGGCGGCTAATGTCTGACCATTGTTCTAAATGTTTTTTTCTGTCTCCTTTCTTTATTCTGTCCTCCTTCTACCCCCCACCCCCCAAATCTCTGTCCCTAGGCCCAGTTATACACAGGGGGTCTCCCCCCTCAACAGCCCCTGCCCATCCTCGGTGAGAAATTGCATCAGGTCTTCCACAATGTGCTGGAGAACCTCTTGAATGTCATGAATGGGTACTGCTTGCCGGAGCCGTATTTCAGCATCAAGGTAAGGGGACCTTTGTCATCCTTCCTGAGTGTCCTTATCATGTTCTCACTGCTAAGGGTGGCTAGGCTAGTGAGTACAGGGCCTTTTCAGGGTGGCCCCGTACCTCCGGAATCAACTTCCATCAACTGCCCCTTTGCAGATCTTCAAGAAAGCTCTGAAGACCTACCTGTTTTTGCTGGCCTTCCCTTGAATTTGGTCCATCAGTTTTTATTGCTAAGTTTTGTGTTTATTGATCTTTTAAAAAAACATTTGCATTGATTTTATTTTAAAGTAGATACAAAAAGTACTCCTTCATTATAAACAAACAGTAGTAATCAATCACTGGGTGAACTGCATAGGATTAAACAATGACATTTTAGAATTAATTAGGGGTGCAAATGTGCATGTGATGGTTATGTGTCCCATTGCTTTTCACGGTTAGCCATACCGATTGCGTTTTTCTATTCATCCCAAGACATCTTTCCAGCATGACCCATGTGAGAAAAGAGGCACCATGTTACCATTATTATTTGCAAACTTTAAAAAGCTTCCCAACTTTTATAAAAACAATTTCTAGAATTTTCAGACCTAACTGGTCTGACCCGGTGCATTAGTTTTCCATTAAGGCAATTGACCAAAGTCCCTGATCATTTTATTCTTAACTCTTTTTTTGGCTCAGATCAAAGAGTGGGTCTGCAAACTGATGAAGACGCTCCGGGACCCATCCCTTCCTCTCCTGGAACTGCAAGACATCATGACGAGCATTTCAGGTCGGATCCCGCCATCGGTGGAGAAATCGATCCGGAAAGTAATGGCCCAGTACGCCAGCAATATCACCTCAGTGCTCTGTCAGTTCCCCAGCCAACAGGTGAGGGCTACAGGAAGAAAGATCGTAGTGGAAACGCACCGGGAGAATTGGCGATGGTGGCGGACTGCCTTCAGGAAGTACTGGGGAGGCAGGATGGATATTTTCCAGGCAGCATTTCCTGAGCTGTGCACAGATTCAAAAGCTACCGATGGCTATTAGTCACACTGTTGCCAGCGTGGTGTAGTGGCTAGAGTGTTGGGCTGGGAGTCGGGAGAACCGGGTTCTAGCCCTCACTCAGCCACGGAAGCTCACTGGGTGACTTTGGGCCAGTCACAGACTCTCAGCCCAACCTATCTCACAGGGTTATTGTTGTGAGGATAAAATGGAGAGGAGGATTATGTACACCACCTTGGGTTCCTTGGAGGAGAAAAGGCAGGATATAAATGCAATAAATAAATAAATAAAAATACTGGCCATATATCATCTCCAGTATCGGAGGCAGTGTGCTGGGGAGCACAAATGGAAGGGTGCTGTTGCATCCATGCCCTGTTGTGGGCTTTGGAATTGATTAGGTGCCAGCTCAAAACACTTTGTGTGTCTACCTAGGCATTTTACTTGTTGATTTTCCCTCTTCTCTTGTAGTTGCTGCCTTCTCTGTTTTTGTGTTTTTATCACATTGTTATTTTAGCTATACATCACCCTGGTATCTGCAAGGATGAAGGGCTGTTTTAAAACGTTTCTGTAGATAAAATAGTGAGACTGTTTTTGTAGAGATGGGCTATTTGTTGTTTGTCTCTTTGGTTTTCGGAGAGATCGTTCCCTTGCGATCCAAGACCTGAAAAAGTATTTATTTTTTAATTTCTTTTATTTACAACATTTATACGTTGCTCCATATCTAAAGCAGATTCTGGAACGGTGAACGTAAGAAGTAAAATAGTAAAAGATTAAAACACCATATTAAAATTATTCTTTTTTTAAAAAACAAATGCCAATAAAAACCGTGGCTGGTCAATTGAGAAAGGTCTCCTGGAATAGAGCTGTTTTCAGGAGGCGCCAGAAGCAACAGAGTGTTGGCACCTGCCTGACCTCCAGGGGCAAGGAGTTCCCCAGAAAGGGAGCCACCACGCTGAAGGCTTTGCTCCGGGTGAACTCCAATTGGGCCATATAGGTCCATGCGGAACCAACAACCGTATGTTGCATATTACAAATGCATATATGTCAAGACGTTTCTTTTCTGTCACTCCCTTTCCTCCCTTTTCCTGTCTTCTTTCACTTCCAAGATTGCCAGCATCCTGGACAGCCATGCAGCCACCCTGCAACGGAAAGCTGACCGGGAAGTTTTCTTCATGAACACCCAGAGCATTGTGCAGCTGGTTCAGAGGCAAGTTTAGGTGATGGGCAACCCCGTCCCTCCATTCGTCCGTTCTGTCCCTAAGCCTCATATGGGGTGGGAGGTTTTATTTTGTTTCATCAGCCAAACTTCCGCTTCCTACGGTGAGGCTGATCTGTTCCTCAACATTCTGTGACGTGAACTTCCTCCTCAGCAGTTAGAAAGTTTGATTTAATATTCCGTGACATCACAACAACTTAGTCCACTGCTGGGAATATAGGAGATATAGGAAACAACCCATTTTTGACCTGTTAGACTGACTGATAAATAACAATATTAATTTTCCAGTCTCCAACTCATCCTAACTATATCTTTGTTGGTTTAAAAAAAACAACATAAAAACCCCTCACCCACCTTTAGTCCAACAGCTTTTTCTCACAGTTAAATTACCCAAGCCAGCCTCTTAAAAGATGGGGAATATTTTTAGTAGACTTAAAGCATCTGCTAATGGGTTGCGCTGCCTGTATATTGTTGTTCGAATGTCGAAACCCATCTAGTAAGCAGGCTGTGCAGGTTTTCCTCTTCTGCCAGAAACCCCCAGATAACCTCTTTCAGCTCTCTGAAAACCTTAACAAGAGGGGAGCCTTGTAGACAGCGTCTTCCGTCTGTTCTCCCAATTTAGATACCGCAGTGGCATCCGGGGACATATGAAATCCGTGGTGCTAGATCTCCTGAGGCGATATTTGCAAGTGGAGACCCAGTTCCAACAAGGTAAGGTAGATCAGCGATGTGTTTTCTGCTCCAAAGAGAACCTAAGAAGAGCCCTGATGTTAGATCAGACCAAGAGTCCATTTAGTTCAACATTCTGTTCACACAGTGGCCAGCCAGCTGCCCATGGGAAACCCATAAGCAGGACACGAGTGCAACAGCACCCTCCTGCCCATGCTCCCCAGCAACTGCTGTATAGAGGCATACTGATACTGGAGGTAGCACCTGGCGATCAAGACTAGTATCCATCAATAGCCTTCTCCTCCAGGAATTTGTCCAACCGCCTTTGTTTTAACCCTTCTTTAATTTCCCCTTCTTTTATTTTCCTTTTTTCATCTCAGCTCATGATGACAAATGCGTGTTCAACCTGCGGGAGCGATACATGCCTGACATGACCCCCGTCCTCGAATGCATTTTCTCCCACGCCCAAGTGGCCAAGAAGAACCTCCTGGTGACCATGTTGATTGTGAGTAGAAAGGCTCCGCTTCGCTGTAAGGGTGAGCAGGAGGCGAGACCTATGGGTTCTCTCAAAGCACCAAGGGCATCCTCCGAAGCAGTCTGGTCCCCAAACAGGTGCCCTCCAGATGTTTTGGACTCCAACTCCTATCATTCCTGTTGGCCATGCTGGCTGAGGCTGATGAGAGTTGCAGTCTAAACCTTCTTGCAGGCATTGGGCTGAGGAACAGGCTGTCCTGAAGCCAAGGAAATCTGTTGCTCTCCTTGTGGGTAGTTTCTTTGGGCTGAAGCCTGCCGACTCCGCCTAGTGCTGGTTCCTTTCTAGAAAAGGGCAATAGAAGAGCTCAGTAGTTTGCTGGTTATGCTATATACAGGATCACCTATGCGGCAGAGACCCCACCTTGACGGATGAGCTGATTGCCATTTTGAACGAGCTGACACAGCTGAGCAAAACAGAGCACTCCAGAGTGGCCTTGAGGGCGAGGCAGGTCAGTAAGAGGTTTTTGCATGGCTTCCTACCTCACCAAAGCTACAGACGTGTCGTGTGATACTGGGAGTGTCACCAAGGACAAGGACCCCCAAGAAGCCCCCGCATGGTCTGGGGAACATCCGGTTTGAGTTTCTCAAGTAACAGCCAGAGAAAGAGAAAGTGGGATGTAAATTAACCTACGTATGTATTTGTGTGCGTTTTAATTCAGAACTAGTCAAACACAATGTTGTGTCCTCTGCAATGCATCATTCCTCAGCATCTGTTGTGTAGAAGAGTGTGTTTCAGATCTCTGCTCACAGTGGGACGTGGCCTTGGGAGGTTGCTAGTTCTCTGCGTGAGCTACCGTACGGAAAGCATTGTAGGAATGGAAGACAAAATTCATTGGATGCTTCCTTTTCATTTCTCTGTATTTGTTTTTAAAGAGAGCTTGAAAAATACCTGGTTAACGTAACTCCCAGTCTCCTATTGGTTCTACACAGTTCAGCTTGTTTGGAAACCTCCATCTTGCAGGCAGAATAAATTACACCAGATTTGGCTATTGTGTTCACATTTCTTTTCATTTGCCTAGTTCAGATCACTGAACTTTAAGAGATTTCTTACTTAAAGTTTTTCGTTAGTGCCTTGTACAAAAAGTCCCCTTTGACTCTCCTTTGCTTTCTTACTGCGTGTACATTGATACAACCCCCTTTTGTGTTCCCAGGTGCTGATTGCATCCCACCTACCTTCTTACGAACTGAGGCACAACCAGGTGGAATCCATTTTCCTCTCTGCCATTGATATGTATGGACACCAGTTCTGCCCTGAAAACCTAAAGGTGATCCCAGCTTATTTTGACCATCTGGTTCTTGGCAGCAAGTGCAAATTGTAGCAATGTGGGTTTTGCAGGGCAAATGAAGCAGCTGCTTAAAATGGGGACTTTAGGCAAGGGCATCATTCAGGACAGAGAACATGCTTTGCATACAGAAGGGCTCAGATTCTATCTCTCCCATCGCAAGTTTTAAAAAAAGATCTGAGGTTAACAAGGCTGGGAAAGACCCCTGACTGCCCACTGATGTTTACCCTGCATAGCTTTGCTGCCGTAACTAAAAACCTGTTGTGGGGGGAGAGAACCTGGTTCTCTATTGAGTCCTAAAATAGTGTTAACAAACTTAATGGCAAATTCTACATCAGCATGATTTAAAAAACACCACCAAACAGTGTGCAATTTCTATAATGCAGCCTTACAATTTTTCCCCCTTAATTTAATGTCCGTTCCCTCTTTTATAGAAACTGATCCTTTCCGAAACCACCATCTTTGATGTTCTGCCCACCTTCTTCTACCACTCCAACCAGGTGGTGCGCATGGCGGCCCTGGAGGTAAAGAGGGAGAGGCAACAGTTCCGATGGACCTAGTGTTCGAACTGGGTCTGACGAGCCTTTTTGCCAAACAGAAGGATTTTTATCGTAGGTGTACGTGAGGAGGGCCTACATTGCCTATGAACTCAACAGCCTGCAGCATCGGCAGCTCATGGACGGCACCCGCGTGGTGGAGTTCCAGTTCATGCTGCCTTCATCTCATCCAAACAGGTAGGCGCAGCCACGAGCTAGCGAGCATCCTCTTGAGTCTTTCTGGGAACTTTGCTGTGTGTGTGTGAAGGGGGAAATCCGGAAAGAGGCAGGCTGAAAGAAGGGGCGGGGAGGACCTAGCTGGTTGGTAGATCACGTGCTCTGCGTGCAAAAGGCCCCAGGTTCAAGTCCTGGAAGGACTTCCGTCGGAGATCTGTTGACAATCGGAGCAAGACAGCTCAGGGCTAAATGGATCCAGCCGCCTGACTTGGGATAAGGCAGCTTTCTGTGTTCGTATGTCTTTTCAGAGGCAGCAGCCCCGCCTTGAGCAGGTAGAGTGCCCAATTCTTTTTGCTCTGCAGCATGAGTAGCAACAACAGCAACAACAGTAACATTTGCCCTCAGTGCCTGGTTGACCCTTTTCCTGCCCCCCTCCCCATTCCTTCCTTCTGAATTGGCTCTCTAATTTGCTTTGTGGCAGGCATGTGGAGGCCAAACAGGGCCTCTTCTTCTGAATCAGATGAAATTGGAAACGGGGGCGCAGCCGCCCGGAGGACTCTGGAGGGCAAGATTTTGTCCCTGGGTCTGAGGCTGCTAGCCCTAGACTGTCTCTGAAGAAATGTATTTTGCACTTACCGCCTAACAATTGCCTTGCTTCGTTAGGCTAATTAAGCTTAGAGGATAGTTCCTAGCATTCGTACTCCCTTCAGGTGTGAAGAGGCATCTATTTACTGAATAAAGCTTTGTGGATTGCATGGCAGACCTCGGGAGGGCTTGGAATCATGACAGTTTTGCCTATCAACTGAATGGGCAGTTTCCTGCAATGCCCAACAGGCTTTTACTGAACCCCTCCTTCAAGTTGTAACCTCTGGCGATGGCTAACCTAGCAGACCTTCTCCCATCTCCGTCCGCTTGACCCTGCCACAGACTCTGGGATATGTCAATTCCGATGCTCCTTCCCCCTCTGACAAAGACTTGAGTTCCCAGGGGCAGGGAGGATGAGCTCTGAGCCTGGGCCTCCTGCCTGATGAGCTCCTGGGAAGATTCCTCCTTGACTCCTGGAGAGCCTTGGAGAATTTCCTCTCCCGCTTCCTGTGTTGGCTGGTCTACTTCTTCAGGCTCCAAGTCCAATTTGGGGTACACACCAGGAAGACCGGGCCTGATCCTGACACTGTGGTGCCTGTTCTCCCTAGAGCTCTTTCCAGTAATCTGCAGAGGACTGTGACACCTCATATAAAGACCTGGTGTGATAAACTCCGGCTGACAATAGACAGTTGTTTAGAGTGTGTGGATGCTTCTAGACTAGGCTTTAGTATGCCACCACACTGCTTCATTCATGGAATTTTAGGGGGGGGGGGGTCCAGATGTCATCATCATCCACATGTAACCCTCCCATGTTTTTCCAACACTTCTTCCATCTTTTTTCCAACCATGGGAAATCTGTTTAGAAAAAGACCACGGAATAGCTGCATATGATGCCTTCTGATTGTTATTGCTCGGAGCTCTCCATCTGGGGGAATTGCGTATGTGTGGACAGTCAAATGGAAGAATCCTGGGTGGTCTTATCAGGGCTCTTTAAAAAGGAACTAATATTGGGGCTTGAATAATATAGCCAGTCCATTATTATTATTATTATTATTTTAGAGCAGGAATAGGCAACTTGTGGTACGCCAGATGTTTTGGCCTACAACTCCCATAATCCCTTACGATCATCTAAGCTGGCAAGGGCTGATGGGAGTTGTAGGCCATAACATGTGGAGAGCCACAAGTCATCCACCCCTGTTTTAGAGAATAGCCATAACGCCCCAGGGTCGTGAAGCAGCCGTGTGTCCCTAGCGCTGTGGCTTGGTGCATCTGATTTTCTGTTTTTTGCCGTTATTTTTGCATGCAGAATGTCAGTACCGATCAGTATCTCCAATCCTGATTTGGCCCGGCACAGCACCGAACTCTTCATGGACAGCGGCTTTTCTCCTCTCTGCCAGCGCATGGGTGCTATGGTTGCCTTTGACAGATTCGAAGACTTCGCCAGGTAGTTGGGCACTGTTTTTGGAGGAAGGTGGGATTGTGCCTGGATTTCTGAATCTGGCCTTTATCCAGAGTGATGGAAGTCCCCCATAGAGGCAAGATGTTGAAGCTTCCTGGGCCAAGAGATGTAGGATGCTATTAAAATGAGGCAGAGTAGGAGGCATACGGATCTGAACCACCCGGCACAATCCATTGGGAAGCTCTTCTGCTTAAGTCCCATTGAAATGAATGGGGAATGTCCAAGATACAGCAGTTCCCTTGCACTTTCCCCATTCCTTTCAATGGGAGAACTTCCCAGTATTAACTGTGCTGTGTATTGACAAGAGCAGGAGACATGACATTTGGACCAAAATATCAACTTTAGACCCCTTCCATGGAATACATTTTACGACTTCTGTTCCTGGTTGCTGCTTCTATCGTGGGTAAGAACATAAGATCCCTGCTGCTGGATCAGGCCAAGGGTCCATCTAGTCCAGCACTCTGTTCACACAGTGGCCAACCAGCTATCAACCGGGAACCCACAAACAGGACAATGGTGCAACAGCACCCTCCCACCCATGTTCCCCAGCAACTGCTGTACATAGGCATACTGCCTCTGATCCTGGAGGAAGCATATAGCCATCAAGACTAGTATGGTGCCTACGTCGTACGCCAGCCCCAAAACCTCAATATTAACCCATCTCGTTCCTGCTCCCTTCTTTGTTTTGTGCCAGAAATTTTGACGAAGTCATTTCCTGCTTCGCCGAGCCCCCCTCGGAGAGCCCCTTGTTTAGCGAGGTAAGGGCCACGCTCTACGACGAAGAAGACAACAAGGTGAGGGTTGACCGGGGAGCCGGGGGCATCTCTCCAGCGAACGAGCTTCCCGTGTTCTTGCCGGGACTGACCCCTGTGACATTGTGGTTTCCAGAACGTCCGGGAGGAGCCCATTCACATCCTGAACATCGCCGTTCAATGCGCAGGACACGATGAAGATGAGGAGCTGGTTCCGGTCTTCAGAGCCTTCGCCCAGTCTAAGGTCTTGGGCCTTCCATTCTCTTCCTGGCATCAGCAGAAAGAACACAACTGGTCTCGCTCAGGCCTGGCCTTCTGTTTCAATAAAAGTAGCACTGGCGTAACCTTGGCATCATACCACCGTGAAGTTGACTGTCGGTTCAGTCAACACAGTGGTCAACTTGAGGGTAGTATGAGAGTGATGACCAATGTTTGTTTATTTATTTATTATTGCATTTTTATACTGCCCAATAGCCAGAGCTCTCTGGGACATTTACAGAAATCAAAACCATGACAACCTATTCAATATATATATATATATAAACAACATTATAAAACCCTACTATAAAATACAATATAAGAGCAGAAGCAGGATAAAACCATGCAGAAATTAATACAGATTTAAAATACAAATTTAAAACAGCAAAGTTTTAAAAAATAGACTGATAAACTGTTAAAATACTGAGAAAATAAAAAGGTGTTCTCCTGGTGTCTAAAAGAGTATAATGTAGGTGCCAGATGAACCTCTCTCATGCCACAGCTGGGGTGCCACAGCAGAGAAGGCCCTCCTCCTGATAGCCACCTGCTTCACTTTCTTTGGCAGGGGCTCACGGAGAAGGACCCCTGACAATGATCTTAGGTTCCAGGCAGGAACATATGGGAGGAGGCATTCCTTCAGATAACCTGGCCCCAATCCGTTTAGGGCTTTGAATGTTAAAACCAGCACTAGCACTATATCATTGAAATGTTTAATCGCAGCACTTGTGACGTGCAAAACCCATCTCCTCAACTTTTGTTACGGACATGCGTACCTGCACGCTGTTGTATTGGTAGGTTGCTCCTCATGCCAAGCAGGTATCTTATTCCCCTGCCTTTGCGCACCAGTTGGGTGTTGTCCATGTTTGTTTTTAAAACTGTACATAAGTGTTTTATTTATTTATTACATTTCTGTACTGCCCAATAGCTGAAGTTCTCTGGGCGGTCCACAGCAATTAAAACCAAAAATACAACTTGATAAAATACAACAGAAAAGTTTGAAACTACAGTATAATATCAAAATAAAAGTGAAAACAAAACCTAGCAGCAGTGCAGAGAATTAAAATACAGTAACAGGTTTAAGGCAACAAACTGAAAGAGAAAAATGCCTGGGAACGGAAGAAGGTCTTTGCCTGGTGCCCAAAAAAGCACAATACAGGTGTCAGATGAGCCTACCTTTATGTTCCTCTTTCACTTTGCCAAAACAAATATTCTAGAATAGTCAGCAAACAATTGCAAAACTGCTTCATGGATTTTGTAGCAAGGGTTGAGGATGGTGACGTTTTGGACACTGGCCAATAAGTGCCTAACGCAGCCAGCTTTTACTTAGTTCAACTTGAACCGTGCTGGAAAAAACTGCAGAACTAACTTGTTGTTTTTCAGAACTACTCACAGGACAGAAGTGTGTGTGTTGGGGAGCAGTGACGATGCTGTCAAACCATCTACACCAGAGATCAAATGTTAAATCTGTCATCCCCCTGAATTTGGGAAATAGAAGGCCATAAATTCTGTTGCTATATACTTCTGGGCTGCGAACTGTGCTATTTTTTTGAGGCCATGTGCCGTTATTGGGGTCTGATCCATGAGTTGATACTTGTCCCCAGGAAATTTTGCATGTATTTAAGCTGGTTTTGTGGATGGTTCACTCTGCGTCCAGGTTGGAACTCATGGATACATTTTGAATGATTAACCATACCACTTCAACAACCGCAGATCCTCCGGGGCAGATGTTAATGCCTGCTGAATGCAGAACCATGCCTGTCATCTTGGTCCAATCTTAAGTCTGTTTTCATGTAGCTGTTCCTAAGAGATCAAGTTTTTAGTCCTGCTGCTCATGAAGGCTTGTTCAGACTTTTGCCTCTCTCTTCTCGGTCTCTTGTTTTCTATACAGAACAACATCCTTGTGGACTACGGGCTCCGAAGAATCACCTTTTTGATAGCCCAACAGGTTAGTGAAGGTTGTTAGGTGTTAGATATAATTTATATATATATCTCTTAGTATTTTTAATTGTAACTTGAAGGCGTCTTAACTTAATTTCAAAGCATTTCAACTGCGCCAGAGTGTGAGGGTGGTGATAAACATTGTGCGGTCTATTTTTTAAACTCTCTTGATTGGGAGTTTGTGTGTGTGGGAGGGTGTCTTTTTCTCCTTATTTATAACTTCCGCTTTCCTTTGCAGAGGGAATTTCCCAAGTTTTTCACATTCCGAGCACGCGATGAGGTGAGATGTGGAATGGTTTTCATTGCGTTCTCTGTGGCATCTGTGTCCAGCTCCCTGCAGAAGTAGGTTCAGCCTGGGCACCAAGTCTAATAGGTTTTTGCTCGGCTTCCATGGCGTTTGTTGCAGTTTGCCGAAGACAGGATCTATCGCCACTTGGAACCGGCGTTGGCCTTCCAGTTGGAGCTGAGTCGAATGCGCAACTTTGACCTGACAGCAGTGCCTTGCGCCAACCACAAGATGCACCTCTACCTGGGCGCTGCCAAGGTAGAAGAAGGGACCGAGGTCACAGACTACAGGTTTTTCGTCCGGGCCATCGTCAGACACTCGGATCTCATCACCAAGGTGAACCTCAGGGCGGAGCTGTCAGAAGGGAGACGGGGTTATGCCAGGAGACAGGAGCCGAACGACCAAGCCAAGAGCCAGGGCCAAAGTACCCCCATGGTCACACCAGAGCCAGGAAGGTAGTGGCCACGTTCAGGCCACGTTCCAGCCCAAACAGGAAGCCTTTTCTAGCCCTCCCTGTCAAGGAGCACCCTAGAGTTACAGTCCTAGTCAATTTCTTTGTGTCCCGCATTGTCTACAATAGGTGGTGCTGCCGGCGGTTCACAAAACCAACGAATGCAATCGCCCTCGTTGTACTACGTGAACTACAACAGTACTGCTAACGCTGAGTTATGGTTGAGTCCACCTTCTGCTGGGGGTGGGGCCAGAGCCCAATCCTGAAACCTGAGATTCCTTATCAGGCCACTTTCCAACGCCTTGTAAAATGCTGGACAGCTGCTGCATTTGAGGACCTCACCTTTGTCTGTCTTTCTTTACATGCTTCTTCCTGCCCCCTTTCTGGATCAGGAAGCCTCTTTTGAATACCTGCAGAATGAGGGCGAGCGGCTGCTCCTGGAGGCCATGGATGAGCTGGAGGTGGCCTTCAACAACACCACAGTTCGCACGGACTGCAACCACATCTTCCTCAACTTCGTCCCAACGGTGGTCATGGACCCTTCCAAGGTCTGTCTGTCTGTCTGCCTCTCTCTCTCCCTCTCTCTTTTGCTCCCCCTTCTGCACCCAGGAAGCTGATTGGGGCTTACCAATACAGAGGACCTTATTTCTTCATTCACTTATTATTTCGATTGCTATTTTTATTTTTTAAATTGTTACTGTTTTAGGGCGCGATCCTATGGGGTTACTGCTCGTGAGATGGCAGACTCCAAACTTGGAGGCTTCCAAAAATCCTATGCATATCCTATGCAGGGTGGGGAGAAAGAGAGAAGTGATTTCATCTGCTGTTCCTCTTTTAAAAACAAACAAATAAATAGATAAATAAACCCAGCGAGATGGGCCTCTGAGCCTGTCTAGCTCACTTCACCAGCAGTGGGTGGGGACCGGCGACAGAGAGACCATAGGATTCTGTGTATCCTGGCTTTTCCTCTCCCTTCCCTGCCCACCGCAATGCCCCTTTTCGGCATCTCCATGGTCGTTGGAAAGCAGCTGATGTGTGGTTCGTTCTGCAACAGTGCAAGTATTACAGAAAGAACCACCGGCGTCAGATACCTTCTCACGAGGCCGCATAATTGTGTGTGGGTTCAGAGGGAAATCTGACATGTCCTGTGGCTCCTGGGATGCTTTCCAGGGGATATGGGATTGCCCACCCTTTTTTATTTTTCTGTTTGTATTTTATTTTATTATTCTTTATTTATGTTTTTAATTATGCACTTAAAAATCCCCCCCCCCCCATTTTACTGCTGGCACCTCCAGATCGAGGAATCCGTGCGCTCCATGGTGATGCGGTACGGGAGCCGCCTGTGGAAACTCCGGGTCCTTCAAGCTGAAGTGAAGATCAACATCCGCTTGATGCCGACTGCCCAAGCCATCCCCATCCGCCTCTTCCTCACCGATGAGTCTGGATATTATCTGGACATCAGCCTCTACAAGGAAGTCAACGACCCCAGCACAGGGAGCGTAGGTGTCTTTGGGCTTCTCTAGACAGGGCTTTGATCTTGCCATTGAGATCTGCTCTTCACAGCTTTCACAATTTAGCAAACAAGTTCCTCTTGTTCTTTGCAAACTGCAATAGCCACGTTTTGGAATAGCTTTGACTTCATCAGTGTGGAGGGAGGAAACGACCTGACACTTTGCTTTGCATCCTTGGTTAGATTATGTTTCACTCCTACGGAGACAAGCAAGGGCCCTTGCACGGGATGCTGATCAATACTCCCTACGTCACGAAGGACCTGCTCCAAGCCAAACGCTTCCAGGCCCAATCGCTGGGCACTACCTATGTCTACGACTTCCTGGAGATGTTCCGGCAGGTGAGCTGAGCTGGGCAGCAGGATCACAGGAAGCTACTTTTATATTGAGTCAGAGCTTTGGTCCACCTAGCCCAGTGTTTTTAAAATGCTCTGATCCTGACATCTCAGTTCCTTCCTCCTCAGGCTCTGTTCAAGTTGTGGGGTTCCACGGAAGGAGACGCCATGGATGTCCTGACTTACACCGAATTGGTGCTGGACTCCCAGGGGCAGCTGCTGCAGATGAACAGACTGCCTGGAGGAAATGAGGTAGGGTTGCTGGAACAGCGGATACCAGGTAGGGAGAAGAAAAGCTGGCAGGCTAGAGGGTGTTGAGGTGGGGCAATTGCCAAAGCCTTGAGGGCAACAGGAGTCCCACTCAGGGAGATCTGAAGAAGCTGCATAATGCAATGGTTTTTGCCAGTGGAGGCTGGCAGCTCCTATGTCAGTGGGACAAGGAATCCAGTCCGGTTCCAGTCAGAACTCCAAAGGTGTTCTCCAAGGTGCTGCTCCTGGGAAAGCTCCTGTAGAGTCCTGAGTGAAACCTGTAGCGGCATCATCATCCCACTGACATCAGAGCCACCGTTCTCCACTGGCATTTGCTGTCCCCTGAACATGTAGTGTTACGCTCTGTTGAAAGAAACTGGTACCAGAGTTGTAGATAAACCTCCAGAACAGATACAGTTCCTTAACCGCTCCTTTTTATGAATTCCTCCTCCTCCTCCTCCTCCTCCTCCTCCTCCTTTTTTTTTTAAATGCACTGCCAGATTGGAATGGTGGCCTTCAAAATGAAGCTGAAAACCCCCGAGTACCCCAAAGGCCGCGACATCGTGGTCATTAGCAACGACATCACATACAAGATCGGGTCGTTTGGGCCTGAAGAAGACCTGCTGTTCTTGCGCGCCTCCGAGCTGGCCCGCGCGGAAGGCATCCCGAGGATCTACATTGCGGCCAACAGCGGCGCCCGCATTGGTTTCGCCGACGAGATCAAGCACAAGTTCCAAGTGGGCTGGGTGGACCCTGCAGATCCCTACAAGGTATGGGGGCTGTGGACAGGCCCAACTTGAGAAGAAGTGGACACAGGAACAACTGTGGAAACAGAGGTATTGCTGGGGAGTCACTGATACATTCCCAATTCTCCACGACTTCGAGATCTCCCTGAGCTACGGATATACGAATGTGGTTAAATCCATTCTGTCCGTGTTTCCCAGATTGTCAGGCATCTTTCTTTCCATCATCCGCTCATTGATGGAATTGGATCGTTTTTACCAGAATGTCGTTCTACTTGCACTAACAAGCACTTCCGCTAAAGTGCTAATGTGAATTACTTAATGTGAAGTAGCGTTAACGTGCATTAATTAATGTTCGTTAGCACTAATGTGAATTAGCACAAACTCCCCCAAGAAGTTGCCCAGAATAGGCTTTTTTGCTCCCTCGCTCTGATTGGGTATGGGCTATTTACCATCGCTCTAAATTAGCTTTGTGCCCTCAGTAACATCCGATTGGCTACATGGTGTTGTGACATCAGCACATAGGCCATGATTCATCTAGTTTTGTCTCCCTTGTCTCAGCACTTGCCTCCTCTGAGCCCAGTTTCTTAATTACGAAATTTCAAAATGGTGAGCCCAGTTTCTCCAACTAACTTTGTCCCTTTTCCCCCCTGAAGGGATTCAAGTACCTGTACCTAACCCCACAGGACTACACAAGGATCAGCTCCATGAACTCTGTTCACTGCGAACACGTGGAGGAAGCGGGCGAGTCGAGGTAAGAGCATTTTATTTCAGCCCTCCTACCCATAAGGAACCTGACTGAGAAGCTCTTTGTGTTGGATTGTCCAGCTCTGTCTTTTGACCCTCGTGGTCTCTCGTAGGTACATCATAACTGACATTATTGGTAAAGACGAAGGCTTTGGCGTGGAGAACCTAAGAGCGTCGGGTGCCATCGCTGGGGAGTCTTCTCTCGCTTATGACGAAATTGTCACCATTAGCATGGTACGGCTCTTGATGCCTTCCGTTGCAGGGTTTGGACATGTTGCTGTAGTCATCCAACAGCTGTTGGGCAAGGGGGCTGCTTTGGCTTGTAGCCTCTGATTTCTCAGAAATAAATCAGTTCCTGCTCTTGTTTCTTGGTAGGTGACCTGCCGCGCCATTGGGATTGGGGCCTACCTAGTGAGGCTTGGCCAGCGAGTCATCCAGGTGGACAATTCCCACATTATTCTGACGGGATTCGGTGCTTTGAATAAGGTAGCAAGTTGTTTTGTTGTTTTAGCTCACCTGTCTCCAACCTGACACCCTGCACATGTGCTGGACTACAGCCTCCATCACTCCTAGTCAGGATGATGGGAGTTGTAGTCCAAGACGTCTGCAGGGCACCAGGTTGAGGAAGGCCGTTTTAGTTTGTTTTGTGTTCCATGTTTCGATTCTCTTCAGAATGGAGAGGAGAATCTAAAGGATAGGGTCTAAATTGATGTGTGGCTTTTCTAGACGAGGATTTAACCCACAACTTTACCTTTGCTTCTGCTTCTGGATTCTTTGTGGGATTAAGAACAGATCTGTTTGGGTCCCCCCCCCCCCCCCCAGATCTCGCTTCTCTGCCTTTCTGTATGTTCTGCTACATAACCTCTTGGTGGCGCTGTGATATAGCGGAATTGTGCAACTACAACTACACTGGTGTTTCATTCCGACATTCCCCAAAAACAATCCTCTGTAAAAACTTGGAAAACATGAGAGAGGCCTTGGAGGATTCTGATGTTGTCTGAAGCACCCACAAATTACTGTGAGTGAGGAATGGCGAGCTCACAATAAAACCCTCGTCTAGAAAAGCTTGTAGTCGCATTAGAAGAGTGCAGGGAAATGTGCTTATTTGCCCGCAGGCTCTAAGAGTTATCAGTGTTTCATGACTCAGGCTTGCTGTGCTCTGAGCCTTTGAGGAGGACGTGATATTTACTGGCTCGGGGTTGTCATTTGGGCCAGGTCTTGGGCCGTGAAGTGTACACTTCCAACAACCAGCTGGGAGGAGTGCAAATCATGCACAACAATGGCGTCTCCCATGTGACTGTCCCGGATGACTTTGAAGGCGTTTTTGCTATCCTGCTGTGGCTCTCGTATATCCCAAAGGTATGTTTAGGGTGATGGAAAAGTGGCGTCCTGAAAACTCTGGTCATTGTACAATTCCTCTCTAATAATTCCTCCTCTTAATTAATAATTTTTTTTTAATGGGATGATGACGATGATGATTGGAGCCTCAATATTTTAGTCAGTTAATGAATTACTTTCCCATTTTGTTCCCTTTCTTGTAAACAAGTACATCTATATATATTTTTAAAAAGGTCTTACGCTAAAACATTTTTGTCTAGAATGGTCTCTCCAATTTAATTCATCAACAATTCATTGATTATTTTAGCATCGTAACATACAAAACCCACAGGTGGTGGGCGCCATCTTAGGAGAGGCATCTCCCCTCTCTTCTTTTGCTTCTATTAAGGTGGCTGTGACACATGCTGATGCCTTGCAGAAGCTTTGTTCCCCCACTTAGAGCTCTTATTTATTCACGGGCACATTTTATGTAAACTGATTGACTGAATCAGCTAAAACTCATGACTAATTGAATAAGATTCCTTTGATCAGGACGGTCTTACATTATCAAAGTTAAACAGCTCCAATTCTTCCCTTCCTGATCGCCTTTCTATGGCTGTTTTGTTTAAAACGGGCTTAAGTGATGTTTCTTCTCCTTGTAGGACAATCACAGCCCATTGC
Organism: Anniella stebbinsi; assembly: GCA_029215795.1. Taxonomy (NCBI): domain Eukaryota; kingdom Metazoa; phylum Chordata; class Lepidosauria; order Squamata; family Anniellidae; genus Anniella; species Anniella stebbinsi. The sequence goes on from JARDYH010000010.1 coordinate 22,860,887, forward strand.
CTATTACCACTGTGAGTGACCCCATTGAAAGAGAAATTGACTTTGTTCCTTCCAAAGCCCCTTACGACCCTCGGTGGATGCTGTCAGGGAGACCTCACCCCAGTAAGTACATGCCCCCCGCCCAGCTTACGGTGTGGTATTGAATGGTTGCCAAAACACAGAAGCGTGCAAACTAGGTTCAGAGTCAAAATTTTCTTGGTTGTTTCCTTTCCATCAATTTAAACAAGACAAATGCAAAATATATAAAAAAGGAAAGAATTATAAATTGCATCATGATAAGATGTGCAAGAAAATATGGGGTAGTGATGAAAGAGAAAGCAAAGGGTCATAAACTAAGGTCCCCTCCACAAGGATTCGCTTTTGCACCTGGTTAAGTGATTATGCGCTTCATCGCTGAAGCGCATTTACGCCTAATACCTCTGCACGAGAGGCAGGCAGGGAGAGGGGAGAGGGGAGGGGGGAGGTAGGGTGGGCGGGCGGGCGGGTGCCTGTCTCTTTAAGTCAGGTCCCTGCGAGTTGTTATGCTGGAGAGCGAAGGAACTGACGGGGCGATTGAATGAAATGGAGCAAGGGGGGGGGAACAGGGCAAGAAAAAGGGAAAAGGGAGCTGGAAGACGGAGCCCGGTAGGAGCGGAGCCAGGAGCAGAGCAGGGGAGCCAGCAGCAGCAGCAGCACTTGGGAGGCAGGGCGCACGGGGCGGGGGGGGGGGGGAACAGGGCAAGAAAAAGGGAAAAGGGAGCTGGAAGACGGAGCGAGAGGTCAGCGGGAGCCCGGTAGGAGCGGAGCCAGGAGCCGAGCGGGGGAGCCAGCAGCAGCAGCAGCAGCAGCACTACTCAGGAGGCAGGGCGCCGGCTTCACATCCCGCCGCAAAATAAAACTCGCTATTTAACACGCATTCAATAATGCGCACAATCAGAGGGATAGTGCGCCTCTACGCCCGATTTGCACTTCCTCCTTGTAGAGGTAAATTTTTTAAAGCGCCTTGAAAGAGCTTTAAACCTCTCTTGTAGAGGCAGCCTAAGTTGCAAAACCATGATTAAAAGAAAAAGTCTTGGAATAAGGTGAGCAACATACAATTTTTCGACCACCACTATGATTTGAAGTTTGCTTGTTTCAACTAACTATTATTAGGACTAAGTTTGTCTGGCTTTGGACATAAAGCTTACTTGCGGTAAATCTAAAACGGAAGTAGAAAGTTCTAAACTCCTCCTTCCAGCCATATGAGAAGGGGAAGCGTGTGAACCCGTCTCGCTACGGCTTGTTCTGAAACGCCAAACCCGTGTTTCAGCGTTAGGCCCGACCGAGGCCTCTCTGAGCCTAGAATTAGATTCTCAAGACCTCTTCTGGTAGCGATTAGTTCCTTCCATCATTATGTCCCTTCCTGTTGCTATGCAGCTTCCCCAGTTTGGCACAGAATGAACGTAGAACGTCACGTAGGAGTTCATCGCTTCCAAAGGTCACATTTGAACCCTCCTGACTGCATTTTCATTTTTGTTTTTGCTTTCCAGCTGTGAAAGGAGCATGGCAGAGTGGCTTCTTTGACCACGACTCTTTTACGGAGATCATGCAGCCATGGGCACAGACTGTGGTGGTCGGCAGAGCCAGGTACGGGCGGAGGCTCACGGTTCCTTGAGGCGGTTGAGGAAAAGAGTGGGGTGGCTGCAGAGCCTCCTTGCAACATCTTTTGAAGCTAGAGCTTTCTTCTTAAAGTGAGAGGTGATCGCACGCTAAATGAGAGGTGGCCACACCCTAAAGCTGGCTAGTTAGTTGTATTTGTATGCCACTCCTCATCCAAAAAAGGCTCTGAGGTCAGATTTCATATAATCGATTAAACAAGAGAGTCTCTGCTCACAGGCTTACAATCTTAAATAAATAAATAAAGGAACTGCACTGGCTGCCTAATTGCTACCAGGCCAGGTTTAAGGTTCTAGTACTAGTGTACAAAGCCCTAAACAACTTGGGACAAGAATACCTGAAAGAGCGCCATCCCCCCCCCCCCCCCCATCAACCTGCCCCGTCACTGAGGTCATCTCAGGGTTAGGGTCACATATAATATTCACTTTTTTTTTGAATGAAATTGGGCTGGCAAAAGTTTGTGGGAGTAGAATTGGATGTATTCCTTATTTATTTATTTATTTATTTATATATTTGTTTATTTCTGCGCTGCGTGCATACGATTCTGGAATAACCCTGCTTTTCCCCTCCGGACTCTCTGCAGGCTGGGTGGCATCCCAGTGGGTGTGATAGCTGTAGAGACCCGGACGGTGGAGTTGGCGGTACCAGCCGACCCAGCAAACCCGGACTCCGAAGCAAAGGTGAAGAGAATGACTTTGTACTGTGAAATCCACGATCGTTTGTATTGTAGTACACGTGGTTCTCTTTTCCATGTTCTTCTCAACGTCTTTTGCTTTGTTTCAGCTCATTGCTTATGGCAAATCGCGTCCCTCCAGATACTTTGGCCTACAGCTCCCATGCTCCCCCGCCATTGCCTGTGCTGGTTAGGGGTGATGGGAGTTGTAAGCCAAAACATTGGTGTCCGCTTCAACAACGATGCCTCCTTTGAAACCTGCACCTTGCTCATGCCGTGTATCAGAAAGGGATTTACCCATAAAGCCCAACCTCAGCCTGTGCATTCATTTCCAAAGGGCAAACAGTTCTTGGTAAACTCCCAGGAGCTTTTGCTTCACCATACATGAAATAAATTTCGCCTGCTTTTTCTTTTTTCTTCCTGGCTCCTTTTTGGGCCTTTGAAGGTACTCGCTAACTATCCCAGCATGACTCCTTCCGTTTGCTCTTCTCTAGCTAATCCAGCAAGCCGGCCAGGTCTGGTTTCCAGATTCAGCTTTCAAAACAGCCCAAGCTATTCGGGACTTTGACCGAGAGCGCCTTCCCCTCTTGATTTTTGCCAACTGGAGGGGATTCTCCGGCGGAATGAAAGGTAACTCCAACTTGGCCCCTTCCAGGACCTTCCGTTTGCTCATGCAGGCCGACGCCACGGCTGACTCTCCTGGCCCCCCTCTCTTTGCAGACATGTATGACCAGGTGCTCAAGTTCGGGGCGCACATTGTCGACGGCCTCCGGCAGTTCAAGCAGCCAGCGCTCGTCTACATCCCCCCACATGCTGAGCTCCGTGGGGGCTCGTGGGTGGTGATTGACCCAACCATCAACCCTCTCTGTGTGGAACTCTATGCAGACAAAGAGAGCAGGTAGGTGCTGACGGAGGGGGAGGGCTCTTCTGCCGTTTCATCTAGTGGAGACTCCGATGTCGGTGGAGCAGCGAATCTGCTCTGGGTTCCAGTCAGAACTCTAAAGGAGCTCTCCACGATGCGCAAAGTAAACACATACTACGGCCACGATTTGCGCAAAGTACGGAAATAGCAGTTGATAGTTACATAAATGGCAATTCAAGAAAAAGAAAACCAACCCGAAAATCCACAAGCTGGCCCAAACTGATACAGATTGATGTATTTTGGTAGGCCCAGTTTCTGGAGGTTTTCTTTATATATTTTTGATGTAATGCTGCTGACTCATGTGACCAACGGAAGAATTGTGACCTTTTCCTGTTGCCATAGTTCTTTGACTTCCATGACCAGGGGTGTTTCTCCTCCTCCACCTCCTCCTTTCCACAAAAAATCTATGAGGGATGGAAAGAAGGAATGACTGCACAACGCCTTTGGACTGGTGACACTAGGAGCCCTCTGTCCTGAAGCGCTCCTGGGCCTTAACTCGGCAAAGAGTGCTGCAAAGCCCCAGGGAGCGCCTGTTTTCCCCTGACCCTGCTTTTGCAAAACGGCTCTGCTTCCTAGGGGAGGCATCTTAGAAGCTGAAGGCACCGTGGAGATCAAGTTCAGGAAGAAAGACCTGCTCAAGACCATGAGGAGGGTTGATGCCACCTATGCCAGGATTGCTCAGCAGCTGGGTAAGAGGAGAGGACAAGTGGTCTGATGCTTGGGAGAGGCTGCGGCTCAAGGATAGAGGCCCTGCTTGGCATGCAGGAGCTCCCAGGTTCGATCCCCAGCAGCATTTCCAGGTAGGGCTAGGTGAGGATCCTGCCTGAAACCCTAGAGAGCAGCTGCTGCCAGTCAGTGTCAACAGTACTGGGCTAGATGGGCCAAGCGTGTGACTCAGTAGAAGGCAGCTTCTGAGGTTCCTCTGTGGTGTTCTCTCCACCCTGCTCCCTCACTATTACACAAGTGGCTGGGGAACATGGGTGAGAGGGTGCTTGTGGGTCCCTGGTCAACGGCTGGTTGGCCGCTGCGTGAACAGAATGCTGGACGAAATAGACCCTTGGTCTGATCCAACATCAGGGCTCTTCATAGGTTCTTAGTCTGCCTGGTCCTGGACCAGAACAATGTTTGCAGCCACTTTCAGAGGCAGGAGAGCTGCATTTCTTGGATGGAACGAAGGGCAGGAACCGTCCTTTGTCTGTCCTTAAGATTTGGCCTTGTCCTATAAGTGCTCTTTGTTCCCTGGGATTTAACAGGTTCCCCGGAACTCCCTGAAGCGGAGCACCAGGACCTGGAAAAGCAGCTGAAAGCGCGAGAGGATTACCTCCTCCCCATTTTCCACCAGGTGGCGGTGCAGTTTGCCGACCTCCATGACACTCCCGGAAGGATGCAAGAAAAAGGCGTCATTACAGTTAAGCAAATAGGTTGCATTCCTCTCGTGCCCCATTTTCCCAGCCCCCTGACTGTTTCTCTCCGGCCCTGGAAAGTCTAGGGGCCATGTGAACTTCATTACTGCATTCCCTTTACTGACAGCTGGAGTGGTGTAGCCTAAGTGCTGGATTTAGACCCGAGTTCAAATCCCACCTAGATTTACCTCTACCCACTCTCTCGTGAATACCAACTCATAAACCGTTTCCTTTTCCTTCGCCGATATCGATAACGACTCGTACTGATGTTTAAAACCAATGTAAATATTGCATCTTATTCACCCTCTTTCAGGACATCCTGCAGTGGAAAAACGCCCGCATGTTCCTTTACTGGCGCTTGCGGCGGCTCCTGCTGGAGGAAGTGGCAAAGGCCGAGATCCTGAATGCCAACAGCGAGCTCAGCAACAGCCACATCCAGTCCATGCTGCGGCGCTGGTTCCTGGAGACGGAAGGGGCAGTGAAGGTGGGCGCCTTTGCTCTCTCTTGAGATCTTCGCACTGACCTGGGGAGACGCCTTGCTCCTCCCGGCCCTGCCGTTTGCTATCCTACTTCCTTCCTCCGGTGCATGTGGCTGCTGCTGCCCCTTTTTTAAAATCCTTTCCTCCTCTGGTGTGAGAAGGCATTAGAGTGGATTATGTCTCGTCACCAGCCAGGAAGGCAGAGATCCCATGAGCAATTTATGTATTACTACTTTTATATCCTGCCTTTATTTTTTTGCTTCCTGAAAGGAATCCAAGGTAGCTTACATGATCCCCCTCTTCCCCTCCATTTTATCCTCCCAACAATGCTGTTGCTTTCTTTATTTTATTTATTTAGAACATTTCTTGGCTGTCTTTCAGGGCAGAGGCCCTCACAAGGCAGCTTGCAACAATGAAGTACATAAGTACATAAAACATTAAAAGCATTAAAATAAAAAATAAGATATTGCAAGCAATAACACATCAATTAAAACAGTAAAGCCAATGATAAAAACAAGAGGATCAACAATAGCAGCAACGGTAACAATACTCATCATGCAAAGGCCAAGGTAAAATAAAATGTTTTTAAGGCCTTACTAGCTTCCCTTCCCATTTGATCCCAGCGTTTGACCTGGATAGAACTTGCGGATCTCTCTGCTCCTACTTTCTCTGTTGGGTCTTTTAACAGAAACCTGTTTACAAATGCTAAGCATACTGCATAGAGAAGCTTCAGCTGTGCCCGCTGTCTTCCTTTCCCGTGAAATGCCTCTGGGTCTTTCATGGGTCCTAATGAAGGAGCCCGTTTTGAAATGCAAGCATCCCAATCTATTTTAAGGGGGGGGGGGGGAAATAAAACCTTTTCCAGGTGAATCAGAGTTTTGTGGATTAGAAGGACAGAGACTTCATGCAACTGATCCTACAGTTAATGTATAGAAAAAAAAAACCTGAGCAAAAGTCGGACCTGGAGGTACAATATTATACAGACTTCCCTTATTAATGTTGGAGGTCGAGGAGGCTAATTTTAGTTTCCAGAGGCGTAGCCATGTCATCGATTGCAGCAAAAACGAGAGCCTTCAAGGAGGTACACAACACTTCATAGCATTTTCAGAGATGGAGACAGTTTGGGGGGGAAAAAAAGGATTGTTTGCTGCTCATGGTGTGATTACTCCTCTCACTTTTATCTTTGGTAAACAGGTTTGGCAGGTTTTTGTATCATTTCCAAAACCTACAAGACCTGTTTATCTGGAGGCGACAGTGAGACAGAAGAAACGCGTATACCTTTCTAATCAAGCACCCCTCAAGCAATTCTCACCGACAATGATCTGTTCCCTAACCTGAGTTCTGTTCCGGTTTTTCTTTTAGGGCTACCTCTGGGATAATAACCAAGTCGTTGTGGAATGGCTTGAGAAACACTTGCAAGAAGAGGATGGGGCAAAATCAGCCATCCGGGAGAACATCAAGTACTTGAAGCGGGATTATGCCCTCAAGCATATCCGGAAGTGAGTACAGAGTTCTTTCAGTAAGCCGTAGTGGGGTTCTGTTAATTTGGGGCCATGCTTGGCTGCTCCAAGCCGCTGGAACTGGGATATACTTATATGCTCTGGAAAGAGGCACAGGAATCTTGAAGGATTATCTTGGGAGATACGTATCTAATTTACATTGCAATTTCTTTTTAAATGGAAATGCAAAATGAACTGAGTGTTTGGAAAAAAACGTGGTTGTTTCTTTGAGAGCATATCCATGTTTCTTCTTCTTTGAGAGCATACCCGTAAGCACTATTTATTTCTGCCGTATTTGGAGAAGAAACGGTGAGCAGGAATGCATTCAAAGGCATCCCCCATCCCTCCCCATGGTGAAAAGAACCACTTGAAGATGCCATTTTTAAAAAACACGCATCACACTGCTGAATTGAAAGGGATATTACAAGAGGTTTATAAAATCATGGGCACTGTGGAGGTGGTGAACCGAAAGATATTATTCTACTATTCAAAATACCAGAGCATGGTATTATCCACTGAAGTTTGATTTGCAGCAAAGGAAAAAATGATTCATGCAATACTGTCACTACATGGTGTTATGATGGTCATCAACGTAAATGGCTTTAAGCTAAAATTAATGGAGCATTGAACTCTTGGTAGCTAAAAATGAAAATTCCCTATGTAGGAGCACTGTATCTCTGGTTACTAGATACTGGGGGAAACAGGATATCTTGTGGACTTTGCAGATATTCCTGTCTGTTGTGACACGGAAGCTGCATTTCTTACGTTCTTCTACCTTACTGTGTTTTATCCTGTTTTACTTCTTGAGCGACAGATCTGTCCTTATCTGGTTACCTTGTACAACATCCAGAAGAGGGGCAGCTTCTTAACTCCAGTAGACTTTTCTTCCATGACCTCCCCCACCTCCCACCCCACCTTACTTCTTTCTCCTGTACCTCCTGCAGCTTAGTTCAAGCAAACCCGGAGATTGCCATGGACTGTATCGTTCACATGACCCAACACATCACCCGTGCTCAGAGGACCCAGGTTGCATGTCTCTTAGCAACCATGGACAATCCTACCTCCTCTTGACAAAGGCACTGCCACAGCAGGGAAGATCACATACCCATGGACGGGGGAAACACACAAAGATGGAATCAGCTAGCTCCTCCTGACTGTCACCGGTGATGATTCCAGAGCACAGGAGTGGAACCCAGACTGCCAGGACTTTTCTCAAGTGCAGACATACTTCTAAGCTATCTGTGCCTACAGTACAGCAGCATTATGTCCAGATAAGTGTTGTTTTTATAATATAAAGTAGTATCTTTTTAAAAAGCAACCCGAGTTTTCAGTTGTTGCTAACAACCATCTTTGTCAGTAAGAAAGGTGTTTCTATTTTTTTTTTAAATGACTCCAATAAAAACATGTGCTGGGGGGGAAATTTCCAGTAGCCGCTAGCAATCCAGTATTCAGTGCCTTGGCAAAACTTTCTAATAGTTCTTTCTTCAAATTGAATTAGCATTCCCTCCTTCTTAGAACCACTTGCTTGTTTCTCAGCTGGAGTCTTACCAGTGCCTTATCTGTATGAGTAGATGCCATGGTGCTATTTAATGGATCCACTAGGCTACTAGAATTTGCCACAAGCTGAGAATTCAAAATACATCTTTTAAAGGGGTAAATAATCTACAGGTTCAGTGTATCATGGACTCCATAACTTCAAGAGTGTGGTACATTTTATCCCAAAATTCTTGCATAAGAACATGAAGGAGATGTAGGACAAAGGAGGCGATGCTTGAAGGAAATTTACATTGTTAAGCATATACATTGGAGAGCTGCATTTCCCGACAGTTGAACTAATATCCAAACCGGACTGCACACGACTTATGTGTGTCATGCAGTTGGGGAATATTTGTGTGTGTTAGTGACAGAGTGGAAGTTTTTCTAAAGGAAAAGATGGTTATAATAATTTTCTCCTTCAAGGAGAAAAGAGCTAAGTGCAAGAAATGTACCTCTTTCTCATAGGAAAGGTGAACTTATTGTGGGTATTGTCACACAGGGGAGGGCCCCAAAAACCACTGTTCAATGAGCTAACTGAGTAGCTCCAAATAAAAACAAGCATGTTTACTAAAAATGACACTCTGACTTTTCTTACGGACTTCACATACCTTTTGTCTTTAGAGAGTTGTGAAATAGATTTTTTAAAAAATTCTCTGAACATTTCTAACTAGAGCATTCTTCATCATAAATCTGTTTCTTCTTCATTTCTTCCTCCATGAAGCAGTTCTCCAATCTACACACAGGCACATCGCCTCCCAAGATGTGAATTGCTATTTCGATGTATCTATTCATGCTCTCATCTTTTAGCATTAATCCATCTTTATTGAGATTTATTTCCATAAAAAACCACCAGCAAAATGTTCTTGGATGATAAGTCGCATCAGATAATCAGAACAGACATTACATTTTCCAAAGGGGACTTCCTTAAACAATGCATTTCTGTTACTGGCCACCATTCTGGGTTTAGGTTGACATATTCCCATAAACCATGATAACTATATGAGATGGTGGGTGGGAGTTTTTTCGTTGATTCGTGTGTTTTGCTAATATTCAACAAGTCAAGAAATGTCTGGCCGATTCCTATGAAACAGGTATCTGAGAGATAACCTGTGTCTGCAACCTAATACGAAAGCTTCACCAACCCCCCCCCCCCCCCCGGTTCTTATTTTATGGAGACATAAAAAGTATGTATCTGTAGGTTAACCCCAAGCTGACAGTAACAGGGTTAATCCTACCCTGAAGATAAAAGATAATCAACAATCATCACATAAAGTTCACATGATGGGTTGTCTTTTTCAAGGCAGGAGGAAGTATTAAAAAAAATATCCCAGTAATTATCGGTTGCCTTTCAAGTTCAGGTTACATTGTGTAAACAATAGCACATTTGTTATTTCTGGCAAAATAATAATAATAATCCAGGCCTAATGATATCCAGCAAGGATGTGTGGCTGCGTCAGCCTGGGAATTGCTTTAGACTTGGATTATTATCCTGAGATACCTGCCCTGACATACCATCTCTGAATCACAATTGGGTAAATAACCCTAGAATAAAAGGAACTTTCCCCAACAATATATTCATAGCCATAATGTAGAGCAAATGTTTTCTTCCAAATTTAAATAGGTACCGTGCTGTGAAAGCTGAAGAGAATAAAAAATTCCATCCACTCACACTGCTTAAGTAACACATTATTTTTAAAAAAAATACATCAAGGTTATACTGGCACCAAATAGCCTAAAGACTACATTGTAAGTTTTAAAACCTTAAATTCAGTTTGCCGTTTCTCTTGTTTGGCGGTCATTTTTATTGTAAACAAGGGCTGCAATTTTGTACGCACTTACTTGGAAGTAAACCCCTTTGAACACTTTGTGACATATTTCTGAGTAAGCACGCATAGGATTGAGTTGCAAAAAAGTTGTTTAACCAATAGGCCTTTTCTACAGGTAAAACAATATTTGGTCTCCCACAGAACATGTTATCTTTAAGTATCCAAAGTGCTTCTTTTAAAGATCAGACTCAAAATAAAGGTCCCGGGCGTAATAATTGCTTTACAATATTTTGCCGTGGTTTTGAATAATTTAAAAAAAGTTACTGTAATGTTTTAACAAAAATCAGTGCTGAAAATACAATTCCTTTTTTCTTCTTCATAAAAATAAATTATAAATAAAATTTACATACAGTAATACTGCCTAGCACAAGAATTAAGGAATATCCTACACACAGCTAGAATATCAATCCTAAATTCTTTCGCTTTTGTTTAAAAAGCCTAAAACAAGCCTGTTAATCCTAAAATCCTATTCAGTGTAACGTTCTTCATTTAGTACATTATCCATCCTGGAGCACAGGCCTCCTTCCTCCTCTCTTGGTACGAGAAGCTTCCCTTTTAATTGCTTTTGTGGTTCTGATGCCTCTGCAGCTGCTCTAAAAGCCTGGAGTGTTCAGTTGCGCAGGGAGCCACCATTTGCTATTCAGTTTCTGTGAGGGAAACGAACGTCAGTTTGGCTGGGATTAAAAACCTCCCATAAAGGATGGCTGAGGCCTAGGAAGAATGACCCGGGAGGTAGAGAACTTAAGGGAGAAGGCACTCTAAAAAGCAAAGAGGCTGAAGGATGCAGAGCAGGAAGTGTGCCGAGAACGAGGAACCTGAAGGAAAGGTAGGTGAAGGAAGGCTATGGCTTGAAGAAAAGGCAGAAGACATGAGCAACTGAGGCATGAAGGGTTTCTGGAGAAATTTCACAATGCTTAAGAGTATGGGGGAAGTGAGAGAGGGGTTGATGAAGGGACAGGGACAGCTAAAGGAAGTGGCCTGAGAATCAGGAAGCAATGAGCGGAGACATGGAACTGGGGAAAGGAGGAGTGAAGCAGAACTCCCAACAGGGCCTAGAGTCAGGGAGGGACATAGAATTCCTAGACTTGGAGTCCAGATTCTTGATAAAAGAGAATTCTTCCAGGTGTGGCTTTGACTGTCACTGATGACACAGCAGCGGTAAAGCCAAGTAGCAATGGATGGAGGGCTGAATTCCTCATCTTGATTTGAGCCGGCCAGCTCTTTGATTGCAGCCTTCTGATTCTGCTATCTTGAAGACTGCACTGCCTAAAAAAATACTACACTAAAGGATTAAAAACTGGTTAGCAATTCTCTGATACAGGAATTCCAGTGCTCCAAAGAGGCTGCCCAGATTTTGTCTTTTGAGTTGGACATGACACAGGCATCACACAAGACGACTCAGCACTTAATTTGACAGTATGAAGTCAGTGGTTGCCAAAAAGGGGCAAATACAACTGCAATTTGTTCTTGGAACTCTGGCCTGGGTTCCGACGAAGCAGCAAGCCGGCCCCCTGCTTCTGCAAAGTTGGTAGCAAAATCAAGTTATGTGCCAAAACGGTTCTTTCATCAGGTTTTAAGTTGTTATTTACACGCCTTGGGAGCTTTTTCACAAAATGTTTTACTAGTTTTAGATGCTACAAAGATCCTTTAATTTAGCGTCCTCAAGACCACACAATGGCATCTCGCCAAAATCTCTTGCTCGATATGGTTGAAGGAATTGGAAGATGACCTTGATCACACCTTCATGTCTGCTCCATTTTGAAGATTTCTGCGTGCTCAAGTGGGATCTCGGGAAAGCTGGCACTCACTGTTGTTGGGAGGACGAAGACAGAGGAAGAGTAATTAAGTGCCTTTCAGAGCAGGGCAATTGGCTTGTTCCCTTGGGCATTGATGTACTGTGTGGATGATACTGTGTCCAGCGTGGTATAGGTTGTATAGAGGCCTGTCACTTGTAAGTCTGAAAAGGAATGGTTGCTGCCACTAGAGACTGGTGTAAGGCCAGATGGGGCAAGGTCGCAATCGGAGAGTGTCAGAGGGGAGTTGCTGAAGGCACCCAGGGTCTCCAGGCTGAAGCTCTCATCCTTCATCTCTTCCCAAATGTTACCTTCAAAATAAGAACAATGTCAATCAGCCTCTTTATCCCTAGAGCTTAACCACACCATGCGGAAATCCCGCATCCCTTACCAGGGATTTCTGCTTCCTGCTTTTTTTGTGTGTGTGTGGCAAGACTATGATGGGCTTCTTTACACATGATCTGAACTGAAAACTCAACAAAGTTTTATCTCTTGCATGCCACAACGCCATCTAGTGGCTGAATTATAGTGCAACGCTGTCATTTCACACTGCTGATATCTCGCATTAACCTTTCTTATCGTCTTTATCTCCGATCTTTTAAAAAGCAGAATAAAGCTCAAAAAGTGCGGGAGACACTCTGGAGGTTGGCGACATCATGTAAAGGACCCACAAACTTCAGTGAGTCACCAGTCATGAGTGTGCAATAAAAGCCTCGTGTAGAAATGCTCCCAATCCTGTGTTAGGTAGGGTTTAATATAAATCCGGGGTAAACAGCCTACAACCCCAGAAGGCCTTTATGCCTGTTGGTGCCCTGATCCCACCGCTGCCACAGAATTCCACCCTCCGACACCAGTCCCTCTTCCGGTCAGCCTCATACGCATTGCCCTGCCCTGCCCAGCTGAGCTCTGTTCTTGTATAATGTGGCTGCTACCGTCCTTCCTCCACCCCTTACCTTGTAGTGCAAAGTCCATGATGCTGGGGTCAAGGGCATCCACCTCTGTGCTCATATCCGTCATCATCACGCTGAGGAAATCTGTGCCCCGGCTAATTGGATGCTGAGGGAGGGGGCTGTGGTTAAAACTGCGCAGGGCATGCAGCGGAGGGGTCTGTGCAGGAGCCGGCGAGTCTGGGGTCATGCATGCCTGCGTCTGGATCTGGTGATGCAGCGGGATGGACTGCAGGGAGAGCGTCATGACGGGCTGCGGCTGCAGCATGCGGCCTTGGACGGACGCCATGTGGCTCAGCGTGGGCGCGTCGGCCTCTCCCTGCTTGCTCTGCCTCCTGCAGTTCTCTGGTCGGTCTGTGATAAGTTGGTCCAGCTCCTCTGCAAGAGGAAACAACCATCTATGACTGCCTGGCTTTCCAAGGCTGAGTAAAACCCCCTCAGGAGTAGGATTTTGACCTTTTAGGACTTTTCTACATAGGACTGTGAATCTGCTGCATTTGCTTTTGGATTTGTAGCAGACGTGAGATCCCAGCACTGTATGAGGAGGGTTTCCTTTCCTGCTTTTATACTGCATAACCTCTAGGTGGCACTGTGCTATAGCGGAATAGAAATAATGCGTTCATGCAGCATGTGTAAGGATGGTGTGTACGCGCCTCCATCCCTATCCTGTTTCTGCTTCTATGGAATAGGGTGTCACAGGGCCCAAACTTCATAGCGTCTCCTTGCTGAAGAGGTGTACCGGGGGCACCTTAGGAATCTGCACAGGCGTCTCCTGGCTTACCTGGGTTTGCCATGCTCCGGTGAATGGCAGCCAGATCTTTCCGCTTCCACTTCTGCATTTCTTCCTCCATCTTGTCTATTTTGGCAGGGTTGAGTGCCCACAGGCACCCTTTACGGGAGGTGCCGCTCATCTTATTCTCCACCTTCTCAAAGCATTTGTTCAGGGACAGGTTGTGGCGGACAGAATTCTTCCAGCCATCAGGTGCTGTCTATAAAAGGTACTTTTTAAAGTAAATGTTCTCTTTAAAGACCTTGGTTTGAACTAACAGTCCTGCTTAGTATTTCAATGACATAACTATATTTCTACAAAACAAAAAATTCCCCTTATGGTGCCCCAAAATAATCTGATCCTTTGCACTTAAATATATACATGAGTTATAAGGGTAAACATAAATTTCCCCGAACTCCAGGAACTTTTTCATATCTGTGTCCAGTGTAATTTGCAGAAATTTGCGCAAATTAAAAACACGGAAAATCCACCAACAGGCTTGATTCGCTGCAGACTCAGCTGGGCTCCACAGTAGACCATGGATTGCAGTCTGGAGGGCAACACCAAGGAAAGTTAGTTGAGTTCCACACTTCACACACAAACGGGTTCCTCTGCCATCCTTCCTTGCTACTACCTGATTCTTTGAAATGGAGACACTGCAGACTTAGACCTATGACCTTCTGCATGCAAAGCATGCGCTCCACCCACTGAACTGTGGTCCCTCTCCATAAAAATATGATTTGCCCCACAAATTCACGTGTCATCCTTGCACAGACGGTGTGTTGATCTCACCTTTAATTTCCATTTTAGTATACGTATTGCCAAAGCAAGTACAATTTAGTTTATTATTTCCCCCTCCCCAAAAAAGTGGGATGTTTGCTATGGTTAGCACAGCAGAAAGTGTGGCATTACGTGCTCCTTTTTGATGAAAGTGAGATGTGCCAAGCCCACCTCACCTTGAAATAGGGGAAGTGCTCCTTCATGAAGCTGTAGATCTCGCTAACCGGGAGGCTCCCTGTTTTGCTGTTCTTCAGTGCCATGGCAATCAAGCAGCTGGAAGAAGCAAGAAGTGAAGGTCAAATTTCCCCCCTTCCAGTTATTGGCGCAAAATGCCCACTCCTGGCAGGCTTATACTTGTTTTCTTTTTCTAACGATTTTATTGATTTTTCAGAACAAAACCAACCCAAAGAATGAAAAAGAACATAAATACATTGAATTTAAATCAACTTATTGACAGAAGGTGGTACATTTAACCTCTGTTCATATGTGTTGCTTTGCTTTACAGGCCAAAATACACGTGGAGTCCGGGGGCTCCTTAGAAGTTTTCCTTGCAGGGTTCTTGAGAGTCATCTCTATGCATATAAGTAACTTAAGACACAGTATATCCCCTCCCCTGCGGCAGCAGACTCCCCTCGCACATTTACAACCATCCGTTCCCGTTATAGCCTAAATGTTTAGGAGATTATTTTGCATTTCTACAGTGCTTTCACAATTGTTATTTCAACCAGGATGCCCTGTTACAAATGAGGCTGACCAAAAAATGAATTGACTCACTTCAGTTGTAAGTTGTGGGACGTAACCCTTCCTGACTTTTGTTTCGAATGGTGTTAGCAAGGCCAGCTGATGCCCTAAGCCCAGCCCAATCATGGTGCCCCCTTGGCCCTTCCATTGCTTAGCCGGCAAGACATTAAGACTCAATAAGTGCTGAAGGTGAAATAAGACATTAAAAACTCAGTTTTCTTCAAGGCCATCATCCCCCACGCCAGAACACACAACTATATTAAATATAAACTTTTTTTAATTATATGTCTATATTCCTTAAAATTAGATGGCTGCAGCTATGGGACCGGTACTCTGTGGTGCCCTCCCTTCCCTTGGTGCCCTCAGCACGGGCTTAATGGTTCATCCAGGGCTGGATGTTAGGGACACACATCTCTGTACTCTGTCTTCCTTCTTCTTAACACGTAAGCACCATACGAACAGGACCACAAATCTCTATTGGCTTTGGCCAGAAGGTTACCTTTTTGTGCAAGCAAGAGAGAGAGCTTGAGGCTGCCTATCGACTTACATAATTTGAATGGTGAAAGAAGCATGTATTGGGCAGACTTTACAGCCTTCTCCCTCAGATCAAACCACAGGGGAATCTGCTGCATCGTACAAATTGATCAGAGGGCTGCCTTACAGCCAAGCCATCCACCACCTCGGTCCAGGGCCGTAAGCAGCGCTGATTGGCTAGTGCATTTCTGCCAACTCTTTTATTTTGGATCAGCTTTTTAAATCAAGAATGATCAGATAACCATCAATCATGCAAGGTCCTATTGTTTTGTTTTAAAAAGAAGTCACCGCACAACCCACTCACCTGTAGGAGTAGATTGGCTTAGGATAATGTCTGGCATGCAGTTCTTGGGCAGCGTGAGGAGCAAGGTGAGGCTGAGAATACCGAGGCTGTGTCCCATAAGATGTACTGTATATTGTCGCTGGAGAACACTGCATATCGCATCCAAGAGAAGGAAAAAGAAAGAACATCAACTCACTCTCCCTTCAAAGTGAGAGAGAAGAAGAAGCTTTTTTCTTCAAAATAAGTGGAGGATGGGGGAAGGAAATGCGGCAACGTTACACAAATTGCTACTTGTAACATTACATGTACAAAAGAAAGATTGTCATATCTGAACATTTTTTTCAGTTAACCCCAAAGTGTTGCTATTACTAGAGAATGTAATGCTTCAGTGAATGTGTGTATGGGGGAGAATGTTCCGCCAGGACATATTTCAGCATGAACTGGGGGAATAAAGAGCTGGAATAAGTACCGAGTGGCTTGTGTCTGTGACATCACCGACATCCTCGAACATATTCCCAGAGCAGTTTTGCAGCTAGCAAGTGCTTCTATGTGAAAACCTGCCTACTTTCAAGCCGCTCAAGAAAAGGGAAGGATGAAGGCAGAGAGTGAACCTGTGGAGCTCCTAATATTGATGCACTACAACTGAGAGGCTTTATTATATTCAGCAGCATATAAATGCCGCAAATAAAATCGATCAATAAAAACTCCTATGAGCTCCAGCCAACATGGCCAATGGTCAGGAATAACGGGAGCTGTAAACCAACAACATCTGGAGGGCCACCAGTTTCTCACCCTGGATGAAAGGTTGACCACCTTCTTGATATGTACAGGGCAGCAACTCAGTGACCCAGCATTTGCTTCGCTTGTGTGTGCATTTCAGGTAGAGCATCTGCCACAAGACTGCCCCTTAAAATGTTTCATCTCCTCCACTGCCCCTGAAGTTTCAGGCCCAGGGATAAGTTCTGGATTTGAAGCCGGGTTTTGCACATCCACACTAAATGTACTGTCCATCACCCTGCACGGGTTCTGCTAAAACGTTCCAGGCCATGCATAAACTCGGGACAGCTCGACTTTGGTCCTCCTGGTGTGAACTTTGACAAACAATGGCAGTAAAGCTGTTTTCTGGCCCTGTGTAGCGTGGCTGTTACTTCAATGGACAATTACTCAAGCAGAAAAGAGGTACCTGTTGTGCGCTGTGTGTGATGGCGAACACCTGCTGCGCGTGGCGGGGTGGTGGGGAGAAGAGAGGGGCTTGCTGTGGCTGCAGGCTAGGAGACAGCGGTCCCCTGACCACGTACTGACTTATCTAGTGGTAAAAGAAAAGAAACGAACACATCAGTGTACAAAGTCAAGAGCTTCCCTTCTGGCGATGAACGGGAAGGCAAGCATGTGCTTACATTTGTCCCATGTGACGAAACGGTGTTCAGGCCCAGAATGCTTTGAGGCAGGCTGGCCTGTATGTGGATCATGGGACCAGGAGCGCCGGGGGCATGCATACTTCCTGGCATGGAGCCTGTTTGCCAAAAACACACACATGAACAAGTTACGAAGTTACATTGCTATTTGGCGTGTATGTAGAATGTACGCGCATAGTACATAGTATTAGTATTTACCAAGCTAAAGCAAATGCAGGTGTTCTGGGGTTGTTTTTGGTTACTGTCAAGGTTTCACGGTCACAGAGATATGACACTGACAGACAGACACACATCGTCTTTTATTATTAGAGAAAGAAGAAAGGAAGAAGATGTTGATGTAACAGGAGAGGTGGTATCAGAAAAGGAAAAGAGATGCTTTTATGATCCCGGTGAGTGACCTACCAGACTGTTGCAGAACAGCATTCTGGGGGTTGATGCCAAAATCCATTCTTTCACCGGCCATCTGTTGCAACCGAGGGACATCGACGGACGTCAGCCATGACAGGGACTGTAAGTCACCAGGGAAGTCATCTTCACTCAACTGTGAGGGGTCAGAAGCCAAGAGCCTGCAGAGGAAATGATGACTTTCTAGCACGGAGTTTAAGGACGTGATTGTCTGAGCTGGTCTTGCAGGGCACAGGCTGCTGCCGCGTGTCAGCAATTGCAACACCAATTGTTGCTGAAGGTATATCCTAATTCATTTATTTAACTCCCAAGTAAATTAATGAAAGGACATATCACACTTGAGTAGCGAAGGGATCACCTTCCCCATGATGCAGAAAAATTATAATCCTGGAACGGAGTTTGAGAGTAAATGTTTTGTGAACTGCGTTTCTAAAATTTCCCAGTGACCTAAAATAAACCCCAAACCCTGCTATGTGCTTTCTAATACATACATTCATACATACAGCATTAGCCCAAGGTCCTAAGACAAGATTGTGAAATACATTTGGCATTTGGTGATGCTCTCTTTCCGTTTCACAAAGGTTTAGTAACACATGTTTATACAAGATGAGCTCCCACCACCAGCCTGTTGCATCCACGTTAATTCCTAGTGCTTTGTCTTCAACTTCCTCACTGCGTTATCAAATTACCTGAAACTATTTTCCTCCGCCTAATTTAAAGCAAAATTTCATCTGTTCGTTGTCATCGTTTTTAAGGCTTTAAAAACTGCAAGAGCAATTGTCATTCTGCAAGAAACCAAGCCGGCATCCTGGCTAGAAATTTGTGTCGTTGCAACTCTTCTTCTAAGTCCCACTGCTTTCTCTCTCCCCCCCCCCTTAATTTAATGTATTTATGGTGAAATAATTGACATTGCCATGGTTACAACTCTTCAGTTATGTTGTGGGGCCAGTGGAGTTCCACGCCTGGAAAAGAACATCAGGTGACCACTCTTCCTGCTCAGCCATTGGCCAGGCTGCAAGTAAACACCAGCATCAAATGGTTTAAAAACCGGGGACAGCCCATGCCGTTTGCAACAGTTGGCCCCCTGTGCGTTGTAAGCCGACAAGCCATTGTGTCGCCAGCGACTGTTGGCTGGTGGCACGTGGCTGGCCTTTGTTTTTGGGATTCTTGCTTAATTGTTTTCTCTCCCCACCCCCACCCCCCACCCCGCTCTCCTCTCTTCCCCTTTTTACAAACTTCCCATTAATCTGACTGAATGACGGTAGACACACAACCCGTGCCATCTGGCGCTCCTGATCCATTGCAGCCCTGGCAGGAAACTCAGCCCTCTGCAACAAATAAATGGGGTCATGTGGGCGGGGAGGGTCAAAACCCCACTGCACACACCTCCTGTCAGGAACCGGATCAACCACATGCCTCTCCTCCTTACCAGGCACTTCAGCAACTTCAAGATGGGAGCACAGTCGAAACCTGATTTGAACCTCATGTCCTTTCTCCATTTATTCTCCCTGTTTTATGTCAGCCCTAAGTGGGTAGGCCCTGCCTGCTCTTTTTTTCCTGAAACAGCACTTTTCCACCAATCCACCCAGGAGGAACTTTTAGTGATGGAAGGGTGAAATGTGAACAGCCCACAAACGAGAAGAAAAGGTTTAGCTCCCTCTCCTCAGCACAAAATACCCAGGCATCTTTACATCAAAAGGCAGTCATATCATGAACAGGACAATGGACACATATGCACTGCAGACTTGGGCGGAGAGATAGCGGGGCGTCGGAACTTACAGCTTGGAAAACACATACTTGAGGCTGGGTTTTGGGGTGGTGTTTGCTTGATCTTTGGCTTTCCAGCCTGAAAGAATAGACTCCTAGTTTGACTTAGAGCCGTTAAAGAAAAAGACAGATCACTTTGCTTACCAACGCCTGCCCAGCTGATTGCCTGGGCTAGAGATAACGATTTCTCCTTAAAACTCCCTGAAATCAATTTATGTTTTTTAACTAGTGTTCCCTGTAACAGCTTTCCCCAACCTGGTTCCCTCCAGATGTGCTGGACCACAACTGGGGGTGTTAGGCATTGTAGTCCACATCTGGAAGGAGCCAGTTTGTGGAAGACTGCCTTGTAAGACTTCCCTGTGGAATTCTAGGAATCGTGTGTGTATCTTTTCCAAAAGACAAATAATAAACATGCCGTTGCATTTTTGAGTACCAGGTCAAGGGGTTGGAGCAACTTCCCTAGGATGGAAGGTTACAGCATGGGATTGTTTAGCTTAGAAAAAAAGGTGAGTAAAGGAAGACACGATAGAAGTGCACAAAATCATGCCTGCTGTGGAGAATGGATCGGGAAACATTTTTCTCCCCCTCTCATAATACTAGACCTCAAAGGGGTCCTCCCATGAAGCTGATTGGTGGGAGGTTCAGGGCAGTGCATAAACTATAGAATTCGCATTACATCCTACACTCTAACCAGAACAAGGTTGGTTTGTTTGTTTTAGGTAAGAAATTTCTGTAATTGCATCTATGGATGCGTCTTTCTAGCTGTTTTCTCTTGCTCTCAGGAAATCAGCTGATGTTTCTCAAAGCTATGGTAATAGGAAGCCTGTACAGAAATGTGCTTGCTAAAAGAACGAAACGAAGTCAAACTATTTCTAGCCTTTTAAAATCCATCCTGAAAACAGAATCCAGGCTTCAATCTTTGAGGGCTGGTTTCATATTTCCTGAGAACAAACAATATGATCTTGAAGGAAAGAGGAAAGCCCTCACGATCCACAACCGGGCAGAACACTCGCTTTTTACCATCAGAAGTAAAGAGTTGAGAGCGCCTGTGGGCCATTTTGGACAGGGAAAAGTAAGGAGAAAGCTGCTGCTAAAGAAATATATATCCCATATTCTCCTCTTAAGACAAGGGTTGGGCCCCTCTCCAACCCTTTCCCCCCAGCATGCAGGCTACCGGAGGCCTGGGGAAGAGGAATCCCCTGTTATCTTCAATCACAGTTCCCCTGTGGAGAATGAGAAGCAAAAGTGAAGCCAGCTGAGAAGGCAGTCGACTTCGGAGACGCTTGCAGAACCAAGTCCTGCATGCAGCAGCCAAGTCGCTTCCCTTAAAACTGACGAGAGTAATGTTTCACTTGTCCACTCAATACAAATTTAAAGTTTGTTCCATCTAAATGTCTTTAAAAAAACATGAACAGCGAGGATAAATTTGCAGTTACTTAGGCTGCCTCTACAAGAGGCATTTAAAGCTCTTTCAAGGCGCATTAAAAAAATTTACCTCTACAAGAACGGAGCGCAAATCGGGCGTAGAGGCGCGTTATCTCTCCGATTATGCGCATTATCGAATGCGCGTTAAACAGCGAGTTTTATTTTGCTCCGGCAGTTAAAGCGCATTTTGAATATGTGAACAAGCGATTCTCCGCATTAACTACTTGTAAAGCGCATTTGAAACAACCGGGAAGGTCACCTGTTGAGTGGTCAATTACCTCCTGCATACAAGCATTTACGATAAAGCGCTTCCGAGAAGATGCGCATAATCGGCTAACCAGGCGTCAAACGGAATCCATCTAGAGGGGGCCTTAGAAAAACAGCTATCCAAACTTGAGGGTTTTTTTCTGAATTAAAACTGGACCCCGTCTGCCTGGAAAACAGTACTTTAAGAATGACCTGCACCTCTGCTTTATATTGTCACTCATGCACAGATGAAATAGAGGTGTCTAAGAGCAGGTAATTTTGCTGAATTGGGAGTAATGAATGGTTCAATCTCACCTGAGACAGAGGTGCAGCACAATCACCTGTCCCCACAGAAGCAGGCCAGAGCAGTGACTTATGCTGAGCTGCAGCTGAATTTGCCTTGGCAGATGAATACTATGAGCTTTCACAGGAGCCTTCTTTATAAACTTATTGAGAGGCGCAAACAGTTACCTCACATCACACTAGTGTGGCCTTGCACACCGCTTGTGGATTACAATACTCGATTGCATTACAAATCTTGTTCTGATGGCTCGTCGTTTGAAAATCACTCCATTTTCTCACCTTACAGCTCACCCCCTTAAGGAGATTAACTGAAGTGGAGTCTATTTGCTAGAGCGTCATGGGACATGCAGTCAGCTTCTGAATCCCAGGTCCTCCCCTATTTCTAACCTGGCAGACGTCAGCCAAGCATGATCTCAAACGTGGAGGGAGGCTCCAAATCCTTTAAGGTACGTCTGTAAGGAAACTCCCATGAGCTCCATTTGGCACCTTAGTACCCAAACAGAAGTGTGGAAAGCAAGACACAACTCAACCCCCTTGAAACTACATACTGGGGGCGGGGAAATGCATGCAAACATGCCCTCACTTGGAAAAATGTGTGAAATTCCCTCTTTATCACAACAGTTAAAGCTGCAAGAGCCCTGCCCTCTTTTTTACTTGGTCAAGAGGGCAGGGCTCCTGCAGCTTTCATTGTTGTGATGAAGAGGGGGTTTCACCAGGTGCTTCATGCATGCATACAAATGACACCTGCTGAAATTCCCTTTTCTCTAGAACTGTTGAACACACAGGAGTCCTGTCCTCCTTTCCATAGGGTCACCCTAGATAAAAGCCGTTTCTTTCAAAGTTACAAGAAACTGAATCTGACAAACCAAGCAACAATATGGCTTTTTTTCTGTGTAAAGGTTTGACGGTCAGAGATTTTGATTCCCTTCTAGAATTGTCTTTCAGATCTGCTTCCTTCTCTCTCTCTTTCTCCCCTTTCAGGTTTATTTTTTTTTAAATACTAACTTGGAGATCAGTCTCTTCCCCATTCCACCACCCAATAGAAAGCTACCGAGCGAGACAGAGGAGTATTCTCAGTCCTATTCCAGCCTCCCGCTCGCTAATTGGGGGCCGTTTCCCATTTTGTGGAGCCTTCATGCCCCCCCATGGAGAACTCAGGACCACAGCTTCCAGTCTTGGACTGTGGTGACAACAGGAGAGTAAACGGACCTGATAGAATTTGACAGGTCTATTCTCTTCCTAAAATCAGTCAGTCTGAAAGATTTTCTTTTACATAATCCAAAGTGTTTTCTCATGAAGTAGAACAAATGCTACCATGAACTTTGGGGGTACAGTCTAGATTTTTACACAATTTTACCGCTTTTAAATGAGGTCATGCGATTCAGTGTAGAAAACATATTTGCAATGATAAACATTACAACATTACTTTTAAAATAAAATAAAAAAGGAACAATAAAACAGAAGCAGGTTCTGTTTATAGAAAAATAATCTTTATGTAATAAGAGATGTGATTTTCAAGTCTGCTTGAAGTTCTATGTTCACCAGAATATAATCTTCAGTATGTCTAGAGGAATTAAGTTCTGTTTAAATCAGTGGAAGGGTTATATCTATGACCTAAAATGGTATTCATTTCCCTTGTGCTATGAACAAAAAAATTATTCCACCGTTCCAAAATAATATATCTTTTCAAGTGCTCTATATTCTTCCAAAAACTACAATATTTAACTAGACAAGTACAAGTTCCCTCAGCCTTCATTTAGCAACGGAATCCCTTCTTTACAAATATTAGGGTATGTCAGTGCAACCCACCAGGATTAAAGAACAAAATAAGGTTTCACAAACCTTTTCTCATCGCAGCCTCAGAGAGTATAACCAAGTCACTTGTTGAACAGCGAGAGACTTTGCAGTGTGAATAGAAAGAGTCTCTAAAAAGAATACCTGCCCAGAGAAGGGTTGAAATACCCTCCACTCGAGGGGGAAGGGAGCTTGATGATTGCCCACCCCCACAAACGTTTCCTTTGTTTTTTAAAGTGTTGGTGAGTCAATTACCCTATGAAAATGAATGGCCCGGAATATCATATCATATATAGGATAAGATGTGTAACTCAACTTAACCCAAAGGGGACGGGACATTGTTATAAATGAGTATGATTTAGCTTCTATGTAAGTTAAAAACATGCATGGTTGTTACCGTACCTCCTATTGCAAATAGGATGTTGCGTTATTTTTTTTAAAAAAAGAAGGCCACTCAGAGAGCCATCCTATGGTAAGGGCCGGGCCTTAGGATACTGCTGACCTCTCTCTCTGCCTGCAGAGGGAGGTCTGGGCCTGGAGGCCTCTTCATTGCAGCAATGGAGGGAAAGGGACAAAGCCCTCCCGTTTCCCTGTCACATACCCTTCCACCCCCGACGCAATACAGAAACTACTCCAGCCCTGGAACTGGCAAAGTGAAGCGACACCATGGATCCTCCTCTCCCACTACTGTTGGATTGTTCTGCCCAAGGTCTGCCCATGTGGGGAGGCACGATAGAGATTTTTGAATCTGGGAGCAGTTCGGAGAAAGGAAACCTTTTCTGTCTCTTTCATAACATCTGACGGTGGGCTCATCCAAGGAAGCGGTTTGGCTGTATCCCCAGGACACGCCAGAAGGCAGCGTCTTGTTCACACCCTGTCAGCATAGTGATGAGACCCAGCCCCAAAACTCCAGATGACCTCCCCAGCCGCTTCATATAAATACTAAAAAGCGCAGAGGACAACATAGCACCCTGAGGAGCCCCACAGGGCAGCAGCGAGGAATGCGAGGCCCTCCAGAAGCAGTTGGACTGCAACGCCAACCAGCCCTTGTCAGCATAGCCAACAGTGAGAGTTGTCCGACAACATCTGGAGGGCTAAGTGTTCCCCACGCCTGCAATAGCCCCAAACGACACCTTTTGGGAGTGCTTAGCCAGGTAAGACTGGAACCACTGTAAAATGGTGCAGGCAAGTCCCAAGGTGCCCCAGAAAGAGACCCTGGTCAGTGGTATGGAATGGCACTGGGATGTATTCTCCCAGTCTAGCTCCTGGTGTAGGTCAAGATCCAGATTGGAAAAGATCCACATAACCAGTTTCATCCAAGGAAACCAAGGTAGTTATGCTGAACCCCCATGGTCAGAGGTAGTATACCTCTGTATACCAGCTGAGGACAGGAGTAGGACATCACCATGCCCTGCATGTGAGTACCTAAGGGTGAAATCCTATGCATGTTTAGATGGGGGGGGGGGGGGGAAGTCCTACAACTCCCAGCGTTCCCCAGCCAGCCATGCTTGCATTGTTGTGTGCAAGATCGCAAGCCTAACTGTGTTAGCTAGACTTGAAGCAGGGAGACCTGAGTTCGAACCCCTGATCAGCCATGAAACTCACTGGGGCATATCTCTCAGCCTAACCTACTTCACAGGGATGTCGTTAGGCTTAAATTGCTGTGCTGAGTTCCTTAACAGAAGGGCCAAGAGGCAAATGTAACAGATAAATAATTAGTAGCAACAACCAGGAGTTCATACTCAAGTTACCGTGTGCCAGAATGTTAGCGAACAAAGCCTAACATGCAAGAAATCTTCACCAAACAGGAATTAAAAAGCAAATAAGTGCAATGTAAGCAAATGTCATATTTACCAACAGCCTTGATTTCTGTATACGAGGGCAGACTGCTTTCAGAGTAATGTTTCATAGGATATCTAGGTGCGTGATACAGATTTGCTAAAAGAGGAAAATGCTCACCTGTACTCCTGTGGAGAATTTCTCATGAGGCCAGACATTATGGAGGTAATATCACTCTCTATCATTTCCTACACAGAAAAGAGGAAAAATAGATAAATATATGAAGTAGCTATCCAACATTTCAGCAAATAAATAGTACCCTCCCAAGCGTTTCAGAGGTTTAAATGTCACTAACCTTACACATTTTCTAAAAGAGAGGAATGATTAAGCTATGAAATATTTTAAAATATTTTGTTTCATAAGCAAAGAGATATATAATTAAAAAGAATACCACCATTGCTAAGTGGATGTATTTGGAGTAATCAAGTCTGCCATTTTATGCACACAGGTGTAAAACCAAATTCAGTCAGATGTACTTCTGAGTCAATATCCATAGGGCCATGCTGTGTTAAAAAATGACCAGGTATTTCAACTGTGAATGTATACACCTGTGCCAGTTTTTAAAAATATTGTACAACCAGAACCTGTGCATGTTTACTCAGGAGTAAACCTTCTCCCTGGGCAGTGTACATGGGATTGCAATCCTAGCCCAACTTTAAAACATATGCCCCAAACTGAAAGTGTATTTGGTTGGAAGCAAATCCCTTGGGATGCTCCATGGAGATGTAAAGAACTGAAGTTATGCTTCTTATCAAGAAGTAGCTACTTTGGTTATTGCCAGCATACAGAAGTTGTTGTCATTATTTGCTAAAGACCTGCTTGACTAACAAAGCTACTGATGGAAGAGTTAGATGGAAATATAATAAGCTGTCATAGGCACAGTTTTAGCAGCAAAAAATGGAGGTGTGGTAGATCACTCTAATAAGTTATATCACATTACCACTTTGTTTAAAAGCACCTCCTATTATGAACAATAAGAGGGAGAGAGGGGAAATTAAGCTGTTCAGAGAATCCATACTTTTACAACCGACCCCCCCCCCCAAATCACCTCCACTGAAACTGCTGCAACTTGAAATACTCTTGCTCAAGAGTAAGCCTCCTTCCTTCTGAGCAAGCATGCTTAGGATGGCGCCCTTTAGCCCTGCCCTTTTGCAGAGAGCTGCAGACCGGTGGTGTGTTTGTGTTGCAGAGCGTCCCTAACCCCAGAAGCAACATCCACAAGACTTGCAAACAAAACGAAGCAAACATGACAAAGCAAAACCCTTCGCCGGGTGGAAGCTGGTACCTGGGAGGAGGTGGAGGAGGATCGCGGCGGCCACTGCACCTTTGCAGCTGCAAAAGGGGGGTGGGGAAGAGAAGAGCTCGGCCGGTCCCTTTGGCAAGTGGGCTGCAAGCTCCCTTTCGCTCAGCAAACCGTTTTTAAATTTCCCTCTCTGGAGCTGTCCAGCCTGGAGCATGCGCACAGAGGGAGGAGAGGGAGTTTGCTTGGGGAGGGTCAGTTGCAGGGCAGGGTCCTGGGGAGGCGGCGCAGCTGCGAATGCATCTACACTCCCCCCCCTCCCCGCTTTCCAAATTGGTATTTGGGGGGAGAAGGTGGGGACCGATCTCTCTCCAAAATCTTGCTCCTCTTGCCTTAATCAGGAGCTGGTTTTGGCTTGTCAAAAAGGCGTCGTGGAGAAAGGGGAGACGCGGGGCATCTCTGCTCTAGGGTAGCATCCCCGCAACTTTTTGGGCGGGGTGTCCCTGAAAAAAAACGTTTAAAAAGAAAGGCAAATCCCGGAGGACTGTGCAAAACTAACCCTCCTCGTGACTGCGGCGCAAAAATGAAACCAGCATCAGCGCCTTGGTAACATCGAATCGCGATAATCAGTCTTACTAGGCAATGCTGAAAATGTGCGCGTAAGCCGAGAGAGAGAGAGGTCCCTGCCCTCAAGGAGCCTACAGTTTTCCAGTGGCACGGGGGTAAACGCGGTTGCCTCCCGCTGTCCAAGCGCTGACCGGCAGCGTAAGGAAAGGGGCAGGATTCTGCGCTGCGCGGCGTTTGCACCAGGGACTTGCCTGGAGCGCAAGGGGGCGGCTTGCACTAGGGGAAAGGGGTTGCTTGCACGCGTGCAAGGAAAGCAAACGGGCAATAAAGGGGAAGGGTCGGCTTGCACGCGACTGGAAGTGTTTGCACTGGAGGTTTTGCTGTTTTTGCCGGGGTGGAGTGGTTCTGTTTGTGCTAGCTCTTGCGCCCCGGCTCTGCGGCGGAAGGCATCAACAGCCTCAGAGCTCCGGGTCGAGAAACCTTTGCACGGCGGCAGGGACGAAGGAATGGTTCGTGCAAGCGAAGGGGGTGCAAAAAGTCGATCAATCGGATCCCAGTGCAAAAGGATGCCGCGCGCGCAAAGCCAGGCGATGCACCGGGGAGGCGGAGGAGGCGGAGGGTTGGGATCCCCGAGGGACGCTGCACCCTTGCCAGTGTCTGCACCAGCAACAAGGAGGAAGCAAGCGGGGAGTGGCAGGACTCCAAAGGCAAAGGCTTGGGGAGGACGGACGGCCCGATCCTGTGCGCGCCTCCTCGGGAGTCAGCACAGGAGGGCAGCCCCGGGACCCCCGAGCCAAGTGCAAAACACAAGGCTGTCTTCAGTGCCCCGGGGTTGGGGGGTGGCGGCGGCGAAAGCCTGCAAGCTTCGGGAGTTCACCGAAGTGGTGGTGGGGGGCGAGGGGGGGGGGAGGGGGAAAGCAGCTCCTCTCCGCGACGCCCCTTCCTCAAAACGGTGGTGGGAGGGGTCCTCCTCCTCCTCCTCCTCCTCCTCCTCCTCGGGCGCTGGGCTGACGAGAGCCTCCGCCGCTCGCCTTCGCCCTGGCGTCTCCCATGGCCGCCCAGCCCGCCCCCTCGCTCCCTCCCTGCCTTCGGCCGCCGCAGGGCCCGCGCCTCAGCCCGCCGCTCCCCGCCTCCCCGCCCCGGCCTGAGGCGGCGGGAAAGGGCCGCGCGAAGCGGCTGGGCGGCTGGGGATTCAGCGAGCCTCTCCGCCCGCCCCACGGCCGACTCTGCGTCCCCCACCCCAGCCATATCCACGAGAAGGGGCGGCCAAATGCCCCACACTTGGGAGGAGAGGTGCCAAATACCCCTTTTCCCCACACCGAGGCGGCCCAATGCCACCTCTCCCCCTCTAACTTGGGGCAGCCAAACCCCAAATATCCCCTCTCCTCCCAGACTTAGGGGGCAAATCCCAAATGGCCTCTCTTCACCCCACACTTGGGGCCAAACCCCAAATACTCCTCCTGTCCCCCTCATACTTAGGGGGCAAAAATACCCCCACCCCCACTTGAGAGTCAGATCCCAAATGCCCCTCTTCTCCCTACACTGGGGGGGGGGGGAAATCTCAGATATTCCTTCCCCTGCACTTGGCCAAACCACAAATGACTCTAGCGCCCACACTTAGGGGCTCAAATACCCCCCCCCACACACACACACACACAGATGGAGGAATAAGCCTCAAATGCCCCCTCTCCCCACACAGGTACACACATGTGGTGGGGCCAAGCCCAAAGTACCCCTCTCTGCCCCACACTTGCGGGGGGAGAGCGGGGTATTCAGGGTTTGGCCTCCCCTTTCCCCATAGGCATTTCGTGGAGATGCTTTCTCCACTTTTTAAAATATTCTCTCATCTGTATTCCCCTCATGAGGTGATTAAAAAGGTGGGTTGGCAATGTTTATCCAGCCTAAGGCCCCCATCCTAATTTGCTTTCCCCCCTGAAGTGTGTCTGTGGGGTCACCTTAACTGCTTTTTCTTTTTAAACCCTTAATCGGTTCCCCTCATGGGAGAGCGGGATAAAAAAAGGGTCAGAAGGACCACCTCCCCTCAAACTGGTGCGTGGTAAATTTGGGGCTGATCATTGTCATAACTCAAAAATTTCCAGGTTTTTCTTTTATCCCAGAGCCTGTGAGGTGACCGTTTCCTGGTCTTTTTAAGTCCTTCATTTATTTATTTAAAACATTTCTTAGCTGCCTTTCAGGGCAGAAGCCCTCCCAAGGTGGCTTACAACCACATATAAAAACAACCATATCTAAAAACAGCATACACATTAAAAGCAATAAAAACATAAAAGTGAAATATCAATTAAAACAATAAAAGCTAACATTAAAAACTAGAGATAAAACTGCAAGGGTAACAGCAGCAAAACAGTATTTAAGGCCATCGTAAAATAAAACATTTTTAAGACTTTAAAAGCCTGTAAGGATGGTGCATGGCGGATCGTCAGTGGGAGTTTGTTCCGCAAGTGGGGGGCTACTACTGATTGCTCTCATGGGTGGCTCAGGCACCCACACGTTGGGGGCAAAACACACAGGGCCTTATGTTGCCCTATTAGTTTTGTCTCTAAGGTGCTATATGGCGATACCTGCGCTTTTTGGGCCTCTTATTTATTTCTATCTTGAAGGGGCGAAAAGAGTAGGAGAGTTGTCTGGTGTACATTTACAAGTAAACAAGGTTTGAGCTGGATAAAATACGTTTTTGGAAGTTAGGGGCTATCGTTATGATTACTACATGCCAAAATTTTACTAGTCTCTTACCGAGGCTAGATTCTGTTTGCTTTTGTCTCTGAGGTGGCGTGTGTGTATGCTGAGTTCATGGGACTTAACTCCCAAGTAAATGTGCTCGGTTTGAACCCTTAGATGTGTTGCTACAATAGAAAGAGATGAGGGGAAAGACAAAGACATCTGGACCTCTGTAACGCTCCGTGAGTGCAGACTTTGGCACTCTGAACGGTTAACGCATAACCTTTGTAAAGCAAATGTAAGTGTATACTCTTGCCTCAGTATTTTAAGTGCCTGGCTAGATCAGACCAAAGTCTACCTAGTCCAGTATAGTTTGCAAGAATCCAGTACACCAGAAGAGCATGCCTTACCTTCTGCCTTACACCACATGGTCCCAATCCAAAACCGTAGTAAGCTAAATTGTGTGTATGTAATTAAAGCACACAAGTGTGTTTGCAAATCAGGAACTGACGTAAGCTCCTCCTTTCACTTTCCTCTTTCATATAAATGAAATTTGAGGAGGTATGTCAACACACCCAAATATGTTTCTTTTACCTCTAATAGGGAATAATAATAGCTACCAGTTACAATATACCTGGCTAAACAGACTCCAAGGCAGAAACTACTCAGTAGAGCAGAGAATGGTTCACTCTAAAGAAAGCACAAAAAGGATTGGGCCCTATGTTAGTTTGTACACCAAAATGGGATATAGGCGCTAAAATGGCAATACAAGGCATAACACAAATATTCTTAAAATAATATTGAATAACAACATGGGGCTGCCTTTGAAGGCGGTTCGGAAGCTGCAGCTTGTGCAAAATGCAGCGGCCAGATTGATAACTGGGACCAAAAGGTTCGAACATATAAGACCTACTCTGGCCCGCTTGCATTGGCTGCCTGTATGTTTCCGAGCCCGATTCAAGGTGCTGGTTTTAACCTATGAAGCCTTACACGGCTTGGGACCACAATACCTGATGGAACGCCTTTCCCGACATGAATCTACCCGAACACTACGTTCAACATCTAAGGCCCTCCTCCGAGTGCCTTCTCCGAGGGAACCTCGGATGTCGGCAACAAGGGAGAGGGCCTTCTCTGTGGTGCCCCCCCAATTGTGGAATGATCTCCCTGATGAGGCTCGCCTGGCGCCAACATTGCTATCTTTTCGGCGCCAGGTCAAGACTTTCCTCTTCTCTCAGGCATTTGGCAATATCTGAGGAGCTTGAGTTTGTTTTTGTTTTTAGGCTTACAGCTTTTTAAAGTTATTATAATGGTTTTAAATGTATGTGTATATTGCATGCTTTTGCTGTTTTAACTTTTGTATATTGTTTTTAATTGTTTTAATCCTATGTAAACCGCCCAAAGAGCTTCGGCTATGGGGCGGTATACAAATGAAATAAATAAATAAATAAATTTCCTCCAAATGCTCAATGCTCATTTCATTAGCCATAATATTTATATTTCCCCAGATCCTATTTCTATCTTGTAGATTGATACCTAAACTGAAATAGACACAAACCAGAATGAACAAGACCAGCCCTCCTCCTGCCAGTGCAGGAAAAATGCTTGTAATTTGACTTATAATGCTTTTTATCAGTGTAACAAATTGTAGTTAAAATCATTAAGTGTGAAATTGCCAATTAATCCCACAGGAATAAGGCTTTTAGCAGAAGTCTTGTCACTTGGGAGCATACAGATGGTGAATCTGAGTTTTACAATAGGGACAACCACTGATTATATGCAGGGATGTAACGGACAAAAAGACCTTCCTCAAAACCATGATAAGGAGAAATACACTATAGGTCCTAGTGCCTGACCAGTTCAATATAATGCAGACTTTAACATTTTAAATATCTTCACATGTTCTTTAAATGCATTCCACCAACAAACTAAAACATATCCCATATATAGTCCTCTGTGTGGTGTGTGAGCTTTCCAAAGTAAATATTTCTTTGTTTTTCCATCCAATGCATGCATGCACCTATCTGTTCATTTAAAAGATTCCTATTTTTCAACAAGAAGTTCTAAAGAAGCAGAGTACAATAAAATCATAAAAACAACAAAAGCATTAAAAAAAACCATAACAATTTACCAAATAATAAAATATAAGCTAGAGCCTTTCAAAATAAATAATTATGTTTGCCTAAACACAGGTTTTAACTGCTTGCTCGTACATAAGCACAAGGCCTTTTTAAAGATCCGTTAATGGCTAGAAGCAAATATATAGGCGGTGGCAGCTTAAACCACTGCCTTTTTTATTTGTAGAACAAATGCCAAGTTTACAGCTGGGGCTGATGTGATTAGATGGCAGATATTAATCAGTAAACTGACCAAGGATAGTTAATCTCAGTCATGATGACAACTTTTTAACAAGTTACGTAGGATCTGTAAGATTTGTGAGTTGTTTTCTTAGAATACCTTATTGCAAAAAAGCTTTAAACTCCCCCACCCACACTTGATTTCAGAAACGGATTGTATGTGGGCCATGGAGAATTTGCTGTTCCAGAGAAACACTATTCCAAAAGCCATGAAAGATGCACAGGACTTGTTGTGTACTTCTGTAGGTTGCAGTGAGCCAAGAGTTTTGTACAGAATATACAAGTGATGTCTCAGTCATTTTTAAGGGGACTGCTGTTGAAATTAAACGTTCTCTCTATTCAGATAAGATTACGAGCTCCATCAGTCGAGCATTTTATTGCACGCTCATTACTGGGCACTCACGGATTTTCGCAGGTCCCTCTCACAACATTGTCTGCGACCTGCGCGCCTCCCACCCCTTCTAGCCTTCTTTGCGTCACAAAAAAACACCCCAGTAAGTCCAACTTATTTTTAAAGACGGAAGGTGCCGCTATCTCCCGCTGTGTGCAGGAGAAGCAGCGCGATCAAAATGGCCCACTGAATGGGCCGCGTGCATGTTGTTTACTTCCTCTTTCGAAAGAGGAAGTAATGAGGGACAAATGCGCGGGCAGAGAAACGATGGTAAGCAAACGCGATCCCCCCCCCCCGTGTGATGAAGCTCTACCTCTCCTCAAAATCTGTTAAAACAACAACAAAACAAACTTAGCTGCTTTCTCTTCCCTTGCTTATAATATTTAATGAACAAATTGTTGTTGTTTTTTAAATTTAACTTTGTGATGCTTGTATTTTGCATTGTGTTCCCCGCCTTGATCCGTAGGGAGAGGCGGGTTATAAATAAATATTATTATTATTATTATTATTATTATTATTATTACTGTGTTAGGCTTCAAGCAGAGGGCTAATGAGAAGCTGAAACGGTGCCACACTCCACCTGGTCCACTACCCTCTAAGCCGCTGGGAAAACTAGTTTGTGCCTCTCCTTCTACCATCTTTAAAATAAGCCTAGTTACTCCCTATGAAAAATAAATTTTGCCATCGGTTTACATTAGGTACGGTATAATCTTTGGTGCCTACGTTGCACCTCTGCCCAGTTGGTACAGACAGCGGGTGCCCCTATTGCTCTGTTCTTGTTACACAACTGTGATACTGTTTTTCCTTAGTTTTCCTTAGTTTTCACATTACGGATGGGCATGCAGACACATGTCGGTGTTGTTGGTTCCCCCCTCCCCCCCATTTATATATTACAGAAAGGCAATTTTGTTTAAATAGCAAGCTTACACTGGATGCCGGTTGCTGTGGTGTCTACTTTCTGTTTGGAGTATTGCTAGGACATAGGTTAGTTTAAAAAGTTAAGTCCTTTGCTCAGGGTTTGCACTGAGCTGTGTATTCAGTGTTTCATCCATATTTGCTCTTTTGAGGTTCTGTATGGTCTGGGAGGGCCCTTATGCACACTTCTCCTTGACACGCTTAAACAAATTGGCACAATTGAGAGATGGTTATTATTTTTACTTAGGGGTACCTTAATCTGACAGAGTCACCCATTTCCTCAATGTATGTGTCCTAAAACATTGCCACTGCTCTTAGGGTGTTTCTGCTCAGTTTTGACATGACATGGAAATCCAATTAAACCGTTTTTCACCTTCCTCGTCCAAAATCCATCATTTCAGTAATTACTAGAAACAAGCGTTCTTACACATGTGCCTTTTTCTAGTCAGAGGCTATGCTCCATGATTTAAAACTAACATTTTCAAAAGCACTTTGTGGTTTTGGGGAACGGTCAATTAACCTTCTGTTTCCTGTGAGGAACTCTGTGAAGAGCTGTCAACAGTTCGGTTTGGAGAGATTTGTCCAGTGACCTACGAGGCCATGAAGTTCACAAATGCATGTAACTGTGTCATCATAGATTTGTTTTCTGGGTTAGTATATCACAAGAGAATGAACCAACTGTTTGTCAGCTTTAGCTCCTTCTACAGTAACACGGGTGACCAGCCGAATCGATTGAGAGGTGCCCCCAATGGTGTTATGGTATGCAAAATGAGAACCACAAGGGAAAAGGAAATTTCCTGTACCTTCCAGATATGTAGGGAGAAGGGTTCTTTCCCCACAGAAACTTTCAAATGGTTATTAAATAATGTGTGGCCTAGGGAAAATTCACAAGCAGCCTGCTGAGGGTTGTTTGCTATCTGTCTCATCTATCTATCTATCTATCTATCTATCTATCTATCTATCTATCTATCTAATCACAGAAGACTAATTAGCTACAGATAAAAACAGCATACAGAGCAGTCCTATACCTTAATTACATTGGGAAGGAGATATGCTGCTGTAACGGCAGAACAGCTGCCATATCCTGTACTCACTCAGAGGGGAGGAGAAAACACAATAGAAATATAAGATCTGTATTTTATTATAATTCACGAGCTGGTGTAACTCAAGTGTATGATTGCTCTTGTAGTAATGTCTAGGATTCAACCTGTAGATGTGTTGGCTATTTCTGGGTGCTTGAAGGTTTGTATTATTATTTCTTTTTATTCGATTGAATTCTCTTACAAACTTGAAAAAATAAATCAAGACCTTTGAAAATGAAAAATATATACACTGAATTCCAAAAGACGGTACACTCCTTTTTTATGAAAGAAGAAAAAAAGATGACAGTTGTTAATTATGTAAAAACAGCAAAGAGTTATGCAGCACCTTAAAAATAAACGTGTTTATAATGGAATATGCTTTTGAGGACTATAACTCACTTCATCAGATGCATGAAGAACTATCCTCAGGTACCAGATTGCGTGTGGGGGAATTATAAACAGAGAAGCTAAATGGCAATGAAATACAAAGGTTACAGCCTGGGACAATTCACCAAAGCTTAAATATATCCAAAGTAAGCATAGTGACCATTCACAACAGCAGTAACTGATTATAACAAAACTATCCTAGCATTGCTATATTAATGAATTCCTGTAGAGGGGACAGGAGACCATTATCTCTGTTGAAGCCCAAACAAACAGAATCAAATTTCTCAAAAATTTCAAACTTTGTAGCTTTGGATTTTTGTGAACTGCCCAGAGAACTTCAGCAGTGGGGTAGTATAGAAATGAAATCAACAACAACAAACCCTTTGATATTAGTTCCACAACAGACTAACATGTCTACCTGTCTGGAATTGTTTACATATGTGGTTCTTGCCTTAAGGTATGGTTTAGACTATTGGACAATCCATTTTGGTCCCTTTTAAGACATTTGTTGGCTGATACTTGTAATGGCAGAGACTGTGCAGGGATAGAATACTATTGTGGATTTAAAACCTAACCATGGAGTCAGTCACTTCTGACAGTGGAGGTGCCTGGGTGGACTTGGCTGCCAGTAAGTTAAGAATTCCTTCTAGGGTTTTGTTTTTAAGTGTTGCTAACAGATAAGTCATTGCCATTCTTGCTTAATAAAGGGGAAGCCATGTGTTGCCTCTCCCGCTCATGTCAGGGTTGATTACTTATTTAAAATGACAGCTCTTGTCCGACATCTCAAAGTTTGGGGCAGCCGCACCACACAGATGCTGCCACACATTAAATCAAGAACCAGGAATCTCAGATGGCCAAGTTCAAGTTTGCCTTCTCTCCCTCTTCTTTTTTTTTAGGAGTATATTTTGAAAGTCCTCAGCTAGTAATGAGTACAGTTCAGTGGATTTTCTTAGTCCCATGTGACGTTTGCTTCGGAGAAGTCCCCAGTGTATTGTATCCAATCCCTAGTAAGTATATTCTTTGGATCTTATTTAATATCTCAAGAGAAGGCTGAATGATAGGAAGTACCTTGCTGTATTAACTACAAACTCCGTTGTTTTATCATTATTAAAATCATGTGAACACCCACGCTTCTAATCAGTCAATCCCAAATGCAATCAAATTTTACTTGGGTTGGGAGGGGAAAAAAATACTGACCTTTTGACAATTCCTCAAAACTATTAATTTGGACAAAGGTAGACATGCTCAACTCCTCCCCCCCCCCCCCGGGTGTTACGTCAAATAGATTTTTCTCATCTTTCTACAAGTGGGATATTTTCCCCTTTGGCCTTAAGCAGAGGGAATCATTTGGTGAATGGCCATATAGCAAAATGCAGCTGAAAGCGAGCTGCACGGGGGTTTATTCACGTTTTTGTATTTGATTTACTTCCTACTTCCTTATTTAATAACTGGATTCCTGAAGACTCCCTTAAGCTTTAATGACCCATGTTTTGTTGCCAGGTCTATGCCACTGACCCCAGCCAAGACCCCTGCCCCAGTTCACCTATCAGACAAAAATGAATGTGTTTCAGGAGCTATCAGCTTCCATTATCACTAACGGGGCCTGGCAGTTGGAGACAAGCCTCATTATTTTTAATTGGGTTCTATAGTTCTGCAGTTAAATAAAATACAATGAGCACAGTCATCTAGGAAGTTTTTCCTGTGCAAGGCCCATTGAATTAATGGAAACTGTGCAGGAGCAGGCTAGAATCCCCATTCATTTCAGTGGGCCTTCTGCAGGAGATCTGCCCAGTGGGTGTACCCAATGTAATGCTAATCGTTCATATATTTTAGTGGCAAAGAGTAAAATCAGTTCTGTTCATTTTAGTATTTTTAGCTGTTAGCCATAATAAAACAGCACACATGTGATTATTTTTTTAATGGTCAATCATTTTTTTAAAAATCCTTAATCTACTATCAAACATCATATTCTAAAAGCATGTTGATTCCTTTTTGCGTCTTCTCTTCGCTTCTTTTTTTCTCCAAAAGCACACTCCACTAGCTTGCCTGAAACACTTCCATTTGTAATTCAAGGTGGATAATGAAATTTGAAGAAGTCCAGGAAGTTAACACATTTTCTGCTGAGGCATTCTCAAGATTTCAGTCCTCATTTGCAACTAGCGCCAAAGAAACACCTGCTTTCTGTGGGATAGGGGGATATGTTGGCAAGTTATACAAGAGAAATCTCTCTTTAAGAGACTCCCTGGATGGCTTTTGCTTTCCTTTTACACCCAATTCTATTTGATAAAGTCTAGAAACCTAAAAAGATAGAGCTATTCACAAAAGTAAGGGTGAAGGTATAGCAGCTCCATAGAGGCCTTAATCTCTGTTGTCAACTTTGTTCCCAAAAAAACAATGCCGGTAAAGACAGCTGGAGATTATGACCCGTATAATAGGCAACAAAGCTCTCATTCAGACATTAGCTGATGCTGGGCTGTTGCATTCTTTAGGAGGAACATATTAAGGGGTGGAAAGGCTGAGCCCTGATCTGGAATAGATGCCTGTAAATAGACGCACAGGCCAAAATAACTCTACTGTGTTATGTTACATCTCTTTCTCTTCTTCCTCTCCAAAGTCTCTCCAAGGTAATTTCACAGACCAGTTTGTAGTCTCATCGGTTTCAAATGTGCTAAAAAAAAGTTTATGTGTAGGAAACTTGTATGTCGATCTTCTTGTAAATATCTCCAGAAGTCTCTTCACACAAAGACAATTTACATTGCAATCCCACAGGCGTATTTTTTCAGAAGTGAGTCCCCCATTTCCAGGTAAGTGGTTAGGATTGTAACATTACAACCCTGAGTAAAAGCCATCTCTTATTTTAGGGTGACCAACTGTCAGGATTTCCCTGGATTTGTCCTGGTTTTTGTTCTAACCTGGATGTCGGGGGATTTTCTGTAATTTTCTATAATGTCCTGGAATGACACGCTTTCCCGTAGGCAGGGAAAGCTGCTCCCCCCCTCCCCGCATGTCCTCTTTTTTGGTTTCCCAAATATGGTCACCCTTTCTTATTTAAACACACACACTTCAAAAGCTGCTTAAAAGTGCTGTACTCCCAAGGTACTGTAGAGTGAGATTATTATTATTATTTTTTGAGCATGAAGCAGTATATGAATACCACGTGAACTTTTAATACGTTCTTGTAAATTAGCATCTTGGAAAGTCAGCAACGCCAACATGGAGGCCATTGTCTGAGGATGCCCTCATGCGTCACTAAGGGTGGAACCATAATGTTCAGTGCTAGCTCCAGGACTTTGAGGGCCCTTGGGCATGAGAGACAAGACAGGAGCAGTGAAGGACAGGGTCTGCGTCTGGTAAATAGGCAAGAGCGTGTGCAGAACTAGATGTCGTGAGTAAAAACATGGAATTTCCTAACCCAGCGTTTCCTTCATAACATTCATGCACTTGGAGGCCATTTTTAGTTCATTTTTTCCCAGCTGGGCTCCACAACAGGAAGTACACCCAGCTGAGGAAAACAAGATGGCGGCAACAGCGGGGCTTTCAGAGGGGAAATTTCAGCAGATTTCAGAGGGGAAATTTCAGCCAGTGTGCACTAGGGAGGGGTGGCGACTCAGTGCCAGAGCCCCTGCTTTGAATGCAGGAAGTCCCAAGTTTTCTCCCCAGTATCTTTAGTGAGGGCTGGAAAAATTCCTGCCTGAAACCTTGGAGAGCTGCTGCTGCCAGTCAGTGTCAACAATATTGGGCTGGATGGACCAAGGGTCGGACTCAATATAAAGCAGCTCCCTATGTTCCACTTGCCTCTTAAAACGCTTAACATTTCCTTATGTTTGCGTTTGCTTTTAAAGCACAGTTCTGAGGCACTTCACTGGGAACCAACTTGCTTTAAAACATATACCTATCTCCCCTATCTCATTTAATATCTGTGAATCGTAGATGCCTAAATCATTCCTAGACCTGATGACTGATCAAGGAAGTAGGATTAAAATACAGGAACCAGGAATATTTACCCATCCGAATCCTTAAGAGCGCCCATAAACCCCTACTTATTGCTTGTAATCTTTAGAATTAATGAATTCGGTATTGAATAATTGATGGCCATTTTAGCGCAAGCAAGAATTCAATTAAATTTGAACAAGAGACACTCAGGCATGTGGTAAAGAATTCCTCTTTCCATTTTGTCCAACTGCAAACAATACCATTCGGATCGGATCTGGTCACTGAAGACAGCTGGCAACGAAATGGGTGTGTGAGAGAAGAGGAGCCGGGTGGGTATTATGTTGCTTCAAAGTCATTCATCATGTCAGAGCAAGGCAGGAATCTGAACGCCTGGAAGGGATAATAAGTGGCAGAGTGTTCTCTGCTTGAAAGGAGGGTAGCAGTCGTGAAGCTGATCCCAGTCCGTAAAATGTTATGGGAATGAAATAATAATAATAATAATAATAATAATCTCTTTCTCGCTCATGGTGGTTTTTCTAGACGGACATGACAGGCTTTGCCAAGTCATGCTGTCTTTTATTGATTCAGGAATTTCCTGATGATTGAGCATGTTTTAAGTAGGACTGTTTTCTGGATGTTGGTGTGGATGTATTCTGGTAGGCCCAGTTTCTGGAGGTTTTCTGTATAGTTTTTTTTTTTTATGTGATGCCGGTGACTGAGGTGACTAATGGAATAATTGTGACATTATTATTATTATTATTATTATTTATTATTATTATTATTATTATTATTATTATTATTATTATTTATTGCATTTATATACCGCCCCATAGCCTAAGCTCTCTGGGTGGTTTACAAAGATTAAAAACATTGAACATTAAAAACCAATATAGGCCCCAGTGTACCAACGACACCTCTCTTGCCATCCTCCAGGCTCTGGCTGATTTTTATTGTGTTGCTTAAGATTTTTTATTATTATTATTTTAACTGCGAGGCTAACACTGCAGTGCAAAGTGCTCCCTTCCAGCACCATCTCTATTTGGGTTTCAAAACAGTGGGTTTGTGTTTCAGAGCTCATTCCTCACCCTCTGCCTTGCAGCTAGGTTCTTCAACAAGTCACTTTTCTTTTAACCTTCTCAGTTTGGCATCTATAAAATGAGTATTCTGGGACCAAGCATGCCCCTCCCCTTGATAGCCAGTTTGTGAATGGACAAGCCCCACTCCCATGCCAGCCAGTTTGTGCAAACACCCACGACATGCCCTCAAAACTCCAAATGTGCCCATCAACCCAAAAAAAGTTGGGATCCCCTGTAAATCCGATCATCTGTTACAAACATTTTGCAGGTACCTAAGTGCTGGTTGGCACATCCCTCTGCTTTAGTGTGGCTTGGTGTCCCTACTTTATAGAGGACAGTCCCTCTGTTTGATGGGCTGTCCAATCCAAATCCAGTTTATAAATAAAGTCCCTTAATAAAGGGAGAGCAGAGGCTCTGAAGTTGCCCATCAATGGACAGCAGACTGAGCAGGCAAGCATATCACCTGGCCACTGGGTTGACATTTCCATCCAGGTGTCCACCACAACCCCAAGATCTCTTTCTTGATCAGTCATTTACTTCTTAGTCCCATCATGCTGAGTGGGACTTAATCTAAGCAGACATAGTTAATATCAGGTTGCAACCGAACAGGCTTTTGCAAACATCCCTTATTCTATTTGCATCTCCCTGCATCTCTGGTGAGAAATGGCAGTTGGAATTGTGACATCTTTGAATTATTAAGCACATTAAACATTAACATGATGTCTTAACATTGGACCAGTTCCCTGCACTTTTAATTTTTAAGCATCGCCCGCCTTGGATCAAACTTGGGAAAAGAGATCCTGTAACTCTGCTCACCAGCTATACATTATTAACTGTGAAGGCAGCATCTTAATTTGGCTTCCTTGGGCTTTTGAGTTCTGAGAAGATGGTTGGAGGTCTGAGCCAGGTGGGGCGGCAGAGTGGGGCCAGAGAAATGATGCTGCTGGGATGGCTGTAAGTTTATAACGCCCCTCCGTTGTGATCCCTGGTTTATTTCTGTGGTCCGTAATTAATCTGTCCTGTAATGGCTAATCAAAGATCATCAGTGGCTGCAATATAATCTCAAAGAAGGTACGGTTTCTCATCCTTATCTGGAGAACCAGCCAATACGTGCATCCCCGGTACCTAGAGGGCAAAGCCACTGACACGCAGCATGAATTATTGAGAGTTCTCCACTGGGACGGAAAAGTCGTTTCGCAGAACTAAGGGCGTCATGTTATGCTACGCTGGACCCTAAACAACTTGCAAAGCGAGTTCTGAATGGCTTAGCTGGAACCATTGTTTTGAAACGGCATTTGGGATGGCTACGCAGGTAATTTTAACAATGGCTATACCAGTAATTTTAACGGCGGTGAGGTTTGCAGACCTCTGTGCTGCGCGATGGTTACATTACCAAGCGCCTTTGCCAGTACTGAGGGGCTTTTGCTTGCCGCTGGCTGACTTCGTTCCTTGGCAGCCAGTGGAGTTCAGTGGCTGTGGAAAGGGAGCTGGATTTACAAGACCCGGGTTCAAGTCCCACACGGTGGAGGCTGGTGGCTCTGATGTCAGTGGGGTGGTGATTCCTCTCTGGATTACAGTCGGAACCAGTTAGAACTCTAAAGAAGCTGTGCTTGGACAGCTCCTTTAGAGTTCTAATCGGTTTAGGTTTAAATCCAGAATGGATTCACCGCCCCACTGACATCAGAGCCCCCAGCCTCCACTGGTCCTACCCCCACCTTGGGTTCATGATATGGTCTTGGGCAGGTCATTGTCTCAGCTTCCCAACCCTCTCTGCATGGGCCCCCATTTACCTGGGTCATTCCATATGTCCTGGTGCCCCCCTCTCTATATCTTTTGGGTGTGCCTTGTTAAAAAGGTGTAAGTGTGCATCACTGCATTTGGCCTTTTCCTGAGTTCTACTTCTATTCCCAGGCTCTCTAGCAGTGACATTGCTAAGGGGGGTTGGAATGCATCTGGCATCTAGTGTGCATGTATCTATATGCATGCGCATCCACAAAACGCATGCGCCTTGAGGGCATGCAAGCTGCCATGTCCCACACTGCAGCTGCAGAAGTAGACTTTGAATAACTGATAACATGTTGGTAGAACAAGAATGTTTAGTTTCTATATCTTTAGCCCAAAGGCCACCTTTGCTGTTTAAATCAACGGAGAGCAGGCTGTTCCAGAGCAGATGAGTAGAGCACAGACCAGACGGACTGCTGCCTTCAGCAATGCCTCACAGTGTTTGGAATCAGCCTCGGGCAATGATCCATGGTATATGGGTTTCACCAGCACATCTTGTTTTCAGCTGTGAACTCTTGGCGGTTAATAATGCACCTGTAAAATGGCAAATAAGAGTGAGTTTTACCTCCTCCCAGGGTTGAAGGGGAAAGGGTACAATCCATAATAGTGCTGTCCGCTGAACCATATGTGCTGTGGTTGTGTGTTTAGAGGCAGCTGAGCTCCAGAGAGCAAGTGGATGCAGCCTCAGAACTATTACCAGTTCCCCTTCCCCCTGTATCCACTTCCCAGTGTGAAATTTTAGAATGTGACCTCCTCAGGGCAGAGTCCTTGTATAGAGTTATGCCCACTGACCTCACTATATTATTATTAACAACAACTGAAGGTTGTCCAGCCGTTTTCAACATCCTCAATCAAACAGGTCTGGTGTCACCTCCTGGGCCTCCAGATGTGGCTTTACCATAGGGATGGGGAAACAATCCAGATGTTGGACTCCCCAAATCCCAACATGCCTAACAATTTGCTTTGCTAGCAGGGCCTAGTGGAGGTTGGAGGACCACACATCTGGAGGACTACACATTCCGTACAACCTGGGTTTTGCCTGATGGCAGCAGTGGTGGGTGGCCATTTTTTTTAATTTCCCTACCTCCAGGGCATTGTGAGAAATTGAAATGAAAGAGGGAACCCACCAGAGGGTGCCTTGCTGAGGGTCTCCCTCAAACCTGGAAACGGACCTGCAACCAGGGAGTAGGGCCCTGCAGTTCCTGAACAGGGAGTGTTGAAATTACTCTCCTCACCCACCACAGTATCTCTAGGACCAGACACATCTGGAGCCCAGGTTTGGATGAGACTGCATGGTTTTGTGTATTAGCGCAGCGCACTCTGGTGCTGTCAGCAGTGGGACAGAGTTGTGGATCAGGTTCACAGATCGTAAAGGAAATTGCAAGCTCCAGATAATAGATGATACAGATCGTACGGAGGGCTAAAGTTTTTCTAAAGCAGTGCATTCGTTCAACAGAGGATGCACCACCATCAGCAACCCAGTGTCCTTGTAACACGCGGTGGTCTGCATTATGTGACTGTAATGCAGAGGGAGGCTTGTTTGTGGCTGTCCAGATGTTTGGGCCTACAATTCCCTAGACCCCCTTATCACTACAGATTTGGGTACTGCTGACGCTTCAGGAAACCCGCTCTAGCACAGAAATGTGGGAAATAATCCAATTGAGAGCATGTAGACCAGACTTCTCCAACTGGGGACCTCCAGGTATTTTGGACTTCAACTCCCATCAGCCTGAGCCAGCATAGCCAATGGTGAGAGATGTTGGGAGTCATAAGCCAAAACTTCTGGAGGGCTACAAGTTGCCCAACCCTGCTTTTGCAGGCAGGGAGGAGCGGAGCTGAGTGCCTTGAGGATTTGGTGTATTCTAGAATCCTATGAAGGAAAGTCAACTGAAATGTCCAGGTGAAATTATCACCGCATGTGTTACAACAACAGTGTTTTCCAAAACATAAATCCTAAGTTTTAAAAAGTGATTAGAGTAGCACAAGTGAAACTAGAAGGACGATATGGAAATAAGTACCTGAGACAAAATTGGCCCTCTGTGAGTTGCTGATTAGCCTCTCCAGACCTACCCCTTACCTTGCAGATTTACAATCCCAATCCAGAGGTAGTTGGATGGGTTGGTAACATGGTCTTTGTGGCACTGCAACATGATAGGAAGCCTAAACTCGTTGCTGAGCAGAGTTCTAATTACAGATGTGATGAGCAAAGCATTCTCAAGCTGTGTAAGAGACCCTTCAGATAAGGCAAGGGATTTGCAGTGCAATCCTCTACATGCCTACTCAAAGGTAAATCCCATTTAATTCAGTGGGGCATTACTCCCAGGTAAGTGGGTATAGGATTGCAGCCTAAACATTGGCTCAATTCGGACAACACAATAAACAACAGGTGTGGGGGAAACTATCGTCAGTTGTTTTGACTATTGTGTCATCCGAATGCTGCCATAGTCAAATCAGCTCTGATCCTAATCCACACCACAGTTGATTATTTATTACCATGTTGTGTGGGGAGTACCCCCTAGTTGAACAACTGTAAAGTTGATTATTACCCCACCATTGACTATCGTGTCGTCCGAATTGAGCC
The DNA here is from genome assembly GCA_029215795.1 of Anniella stebbinsi. Taxonomy (NCBI): domain Eukaryota; kingdom Metazoa; phylum Chordata; class Lepidosauria; order Squamata; family Anniellidae; genus Anniella; species Anniella stebbinsi. The sequence continues at coordinate 22,904,885 of JARDYH010000010.1, forward strand.
AATGGGTGTTGAACCTTGTTCGGCCCAAGGCCTAAGCTCCATTTCAAAAAAGCTCTCGGAGGCACCTGCCAGTGGTAGGCGGGGTTACAGGCAAAAAGGATGGGGCCAAATACCAGCATATGTTAGCTTAAAGCTCTTAATTTCTGTGACTAAGCCTTCAGAGTGACGTATCTAGGGGCCCTGCCTTCCTTTGTATATGGTCACTCTAGTATAATGCCTGCAACTTTAACTGTTGTGATGAAGAGGGGATTTCACCAGGAACTAATTGCATACAAATGACACTGGCTGAAATTCCCTTTTCTCTACAACTGTTAAAGTTACATGAGCCCTGTCCTCCTTTTCATATGGTCAGCCTAGACGTATCAACCTTTTAGAACGGGAGAAAAACTGTACCAAAGCCAGGAAATCAAACGGAAATGGGAACAGGGCCTAGCTATCTGAGGAAGCTAAGAGACATAGGTATGCAAAAGGGGTGTGCCGGGTGTGCCTAAGCACACCCTAATATCTTAAGCAATGAGCACCAACTTGAGGGAGCCATTGAGTAGGGATCAGAGGGGGATCCAGAAGCAGTGGGAATGGTCCTCCAGCTGCCCGGCAGCAGGAATAAAAAGGAACTGTTCTGCTGGGAGCCTCTCTACCAGGTGCAGCGCTGTAGAGAGGCCTGAAGAAGCCCCCCTCCCGAAGGCTAATGTAGGCTGACCATATGAAAAGGAGGACAGGGCTCATGCAACTTTAACAGTTGTAGAGAAAAGGGAATTTCAGCCGGTGTCATTTGTATGCAATTAGTTCCTGGTGAAATTCCCTCTTCATCACAACAGTTAAAGTTGCAGGGGCCCTGCCTTTTTGTGTATATGGTCACTCTAGTATAGTGCCTGCAACCTTAACTGTTGTGATGAAGGGGGAATTTCACCAGGGACTAATTGCATATAAATGACACTGGCCAAAATCCCCTTTTTCTACAACGGTTAAAGTTACATGAGCCCTGTCCTCCTTTTCATATGGTCAGCCTAGCTAATATCACCTTGTGAGCCCCTGCTCTGGCCAGTGTCACCACAAACCCCCAACAATGCTGGGGCTTGAGGAGCGCCTCCTCATTCCCCACCCCCTCACCTGCAATGGCCCACCCGTGGTCAGGCAAGTCAGGAGTAGGGCATCCGTGACGACAGTATTTAATAAATAAATGAATAAAATAATTTACCTTATGATTGAGTATTCAATAGATGTTCACCTTAAAAATATATATCCCTGGGTGCACACCCTGATGAACTGAGCTGCGCACGACTATGCTCAGAGAGGTGGATTTCTGCACCCTTGGCCTAAACATTCCATAATATTTATGTTGCCAACCCATTGATTATTTGGTGTGTGTGTTTTTAAAGCCAAATCTCTTTCTGGTTTCCACGTTTCCACAGCCAAATGAAGCTTGTCACAGTGCCACAACACCAGCCAGAGAAGACACAGCAATCAATTCAACCAGGGTCAGGTCATTTATTTTGATTTTTTCATCTTCCAGCAGGCTGTTATAAAAATCTAATTTCCTGATGCAGCTGGCCGTGAAGCGGCACAGGACAAAATCTATTCATTTATTTATCTGTTAAGTGAGGTATCACTGTCGTGGCAGCTTACTGGTCAAAGCAATGTTTAAATTAAGGCCGTAGTTCTCGAAAACGCTGAAGCTGGAAAAGAGCCTGTCTGGGAATGTCGCTTTTTCAAACGTTCATTCTAACTGGCCCTGTTCATTTGCCTTTAACTGGAACTCACAGCCATTAAGCAGGATGGGCTTTTTCACAGAGATAAATGGTAGATTAAAGTGCCGCCTATTTAATTTCTGTGTGTTTGGTTGCTGAAAAAGTCACAGGAGCAAGTTCAGGGGAAAATAAAGTATCCTCATGCCTGCAATGGTGGTGGTTCTATGACACTACTGAATGACTATAAACAGTTTTAGGGGGCAATCCTATCCATGTTTAGACAGAAAAAAGCCCTACAACTCTCAGGATCCTCCTGGCTGGGGAGTGCTGGGAGTTGTAGGACTTTTTTCTGTCTAAATATGCATAGGATTGCATTCTTTGTTGTCTTTGACAAGTAAAAACAAAGTCTCTAACGTACCATGGGACTTTAACATATTAGCTCATGGTAGCCTTCCCCAACCTGGTTCTTTCCGAATGTTTTGGCCTTCAACTCCCATCAGCCCTGGCCAGCATTGTAAATGGTCAAGGATGCTTGGAGTTGTAATTCAAAACACCTGTAGGGAAAAGCTAACATAGGCTAATTTATTAACCTCCACAGTGCCAGAGGGCTTTGCTTTTACCCATCTGGAATTTGACAAAAAATAATGCCTTAATTGCCAGTGCATTCCCTCCCATCTGTCAACAACCACATATAATGCACCTCGGAGCCACAGCTGACTGCCTAGGAAGGGTTTTTTTCCCCCCAGTATCCTAATGGAGGAGGTGAGTTTTATTTTGGCGTCCTTTGACAAGCTTAAAGGGAAAAAAAGCCTTTGCATCAGAACGTGGATTCTTCCTCTCTTCCTAATACTTTCAGCCTTGCCAGTTTTGCAGGGATTTTTAAAATTATTTTTAAAGGTCATTCTGTTATCTCTTGAGAGGGAGTTAAAATGAGATAAGAGGAAAGGAGTGTATGCGGTGCAGTTCTAAACTTGCTGAATGTAATAGGATGTATCCTATGGTAAGTTTGTTTAAGATTGCAATCTAAAAAATCTGAAGAATTCTAGGAGACAAGGGGAGATGCATGAAACTGACTTGCTAGCTAAAGGAATTTTTGGATTTCTGTGTGTCTTGTGATGATATATCATGATAGCGGCACCCACCATTTGGAAAATACTCTCTCGTGTAGTGCGGGAGACAGAAAATGTGGCGTCTTTTAAATGCCTCCGGAAGACACACTCATTCACCCAAGTTTTCCATGGACCTTCAGTAAATTAATTATGCCACTCCATTTTACTGCTCTCCTATCATATGCAAATTGCTTCATTCTAGACAGTTTGTAGGATCTTTCAGTTCAAAGAGCACCAAATAAGCTTATGAAATAGATTAAAACATTTACAATAAAATTGTAACAATGTTGCAAGGAAGCACAATAGAACCAAGGGAGTTGAAACAAGCAAACAAACAAACAAACAAACAAACAAACCAGAGCAACGTTAAACCATTTGTAGCAAGAGGGTGCGAAGTTAAAACAACCCAAAAGCATGGTGGAACAAGCCTGTCTTGACCAAGGGTAAAAGAGAGGGACCCAACCAAATTTCCAGAGGAAGGGCATTTGACAACCTTGGTGGTGCTGCTGAAAAGGCCTCGTCCTGTGTCCTAACCAACTTAAGTGCTGAAAGTAAAAGGACATAGAACAAGGCCTTTCTATATAATAAAAGGTGGACAGGCTCATGTGGGAGAAGATGGCCCTTCAAATATTCTGGCCCCAAACCATTTAAGCCAATTGAAAGTCGCAGGCCTTTCTGGGTGTAGAGTTGTCCACGTTTGTTTCTCACAAGGCAAGTGTAATGTTGTGACCAGAGTTGCAATTAAAGGCCTGGGGGAAGATTTGGGTTCAAATCTGTGTTCTGCTATGCTATCTGGCTAGCCCACCTCACAGGTTTGGGGATAAAATGAAAGAACCCCATGAGCTCCTCTGAGAAAGAACAAACAAAAATACATAATTGCTCCATAAGAGGTACAAATTCAACAGGTGAAGCTCCCCTTGGGTATTTATCATGCGTTCATTGTTACCTACTCATGGTTGTTTACGGGTTCTTGACACGATGTCGTGACCTCTCCCCCCCCCTCCGGTTTTGTTTCTGTGTGTAAAGAGAGCTTTCTGCAAGTTTTTTTTAAAAAAAAAGAATATGCGGCATTTAATTGTGAAAGCAAAAGAAGGTGCAGTTTCTTCTTGTGTATTTGCTCTATTCTGCAATAAATAGAGGTTATATTGTAGAAAAACAGGAAATGGTATGCTCTTCGTGTAGTGCTCGGATCTCAATTCTGTGTCGAAGAAATTACTATAAACTGTGGGTGCAATCCTATGCGTGTTTAGACAGAAAAGACTCCCAATATTCCCCAGACAGTGTTTCCCATGTCCCCCCTTTTGGTCCATTTTGAAAAGTTCTCTCCCTTTGCAGGATTTAACTTCAAAATTTCCTTACGCTCCAAACCTTCCAGAGATAAAACACATTGTTTTCCTCATTACGTCATTTTCCTTTTGAGGGTCACTGCTCTGCATTTTTGGAGCGGCAAGCAAAGACTCGGGCAGCCGAAAATGCGGACGTCAAGATTGATGGGGAAAGCTGGCGATGCTACCCTCATAAAAATTTCTGCTGAGAGATGATTTTCCCTCTTCCAAAGATACGGTCGTCAGCCTTTCGGAGGTCTGTTGTCTGTTGCAGCAGCAGTCTTGACAACATTGTTCTAGGGTCAAAATGAGTGTCCCACTTTGAAAGCAGGAGAGCGTATAAAACACCTCTGGTCACATCCTCATACTTGGCTGCCTGTTAAGTTCAAAGACAGTTATAGCCTGCCAACTCTGCATGCATTTAACCCACAGGGTAATGCTGGCGCCTCACAGTTCAGTATCCTTCCTTCCCCATCCTAAGCTGCACCTAGACGTTCTCTGGGTCTTGACTGCAAACAGAACACCTGGTGCCAAAGCCTTTGGATCTATGAGGGGGTAAGTCCAGTTGGCGGTGATTCTGTGTGGCTCCTCTGAGGAAAGAAGGCAGCACAGAGTTTCCTAGAGAACTGCTGAACCTTGAATTCGGCCGCAGCTAAAAGGTGTCCGTTTCTTTTTCTGTCCCCTAGCCTGTCGCCTTGTCTTGCTCTTTCTGTAAGCTGTAGAAGGGAATGGGAGAGAAAACCACGCAGAGACAGGTTTTCTTGCTTCTATGCTTCTATGTCTGTGCTAGGATTAAAGTTGGCACCTGTAATTAAGATGGAATTCATATGCTAGTTTCTGCCAGAAGACCATCTGGTCTCTTCTATAGTTAACGGTAGATGTTCACTCATTGCTGCATGCCCCTGTTACAGGGATGGGAGACCCCGGGCACCCTAACCCTTGATGACAGAGGATTTGTTTAGGGAAGGATTCCTTTCATGAACAGGCCTTTTATGTAAGGTTGGCATTTGACTGATTGGAAAAGATGCAATGTTGACCAACAGTGAAGTATTTATGGCATTTATTTGTTTGAACACGAACAAAGAACTTGGAATTGTGCAGATTCCAAAAATGTATCGAAGATGCCGGCATACAGCAACCCTGAAAGCTTTACAGAGTTTATTTTTCAATTTATTTATTACACATATACCCTGCTTTTCCTCTGAGGAGCTTAGAGCAGCATCTTGATTTTTATGCAAGACTGTATGGGTTTATGCAGGTATGTGTGTATGTGTGTTTGCAACCTGTCTAGCGGATGATGACTGTAGGGAAAAAGCTTTGTGCAACTAATCCGCAGTTGTACAGTCCTTAGTAAGACATGATGTTCTGCAAGACAAGATGTTAACATAAGAAGAGCTATGCTGGATCAGGCCAAGGGCTCATCTAATCTAGCATTCTGTTCACACAGTGGCCAACCAGCTGTCGACCAGGACTCACAAGCAGGACATGAGTGCAGCAGCACCCTCCCACCCATGTTCCCCAGTAACTGGTGTATATAGCCTTACTGTGTCTGCTACTGGAGGTAGCACATAGCCATCAGGGCTAGCAGCTATCGGTAGCTATTGAATGTATCTATACATGTCGTGATGGCCAAATTGGTGGCCATCACGACATCTTGTGGTAGTGAATGCCATAGTTTGACTCTGTGCTCGTGTGAAGATGTTGTTCCTTTGACCTGTCCTAAATTTCCCACCCATCAGCTTTGTGGGATGGCCCCAGGTTCTAGTATTACCTGTTTAGAGTCCTGACCGGTTCTGACTGCAACCTGGAGCAGATTTAACAGCTGTGCAGATTCACGGCCTGGCTGGCTGGGGATTAAGGGGTCTGTGGTCCAACACTTATGGAGGCCACCAGTTTGGGGAAGGCTGCTCTACCCTGAGTGCAGCAACTCTCCATTGTCTCAGGCAGGAGCCTTTCACAGCTTACCCGAATCATAGAATCATAAAATAGTGGAAGGGGCCTCCAAGGCCATCGAGTCCACCCCCCTGCTCAATACAGGAATCCACCTTAAAGCATCCCTGACAGGTGGTGCCTCTTGAATGCCTCTAGTGGGGGACAAACCTTTTTCAGGCCTTTCCAATGAGCTACAGCCCTCCTTGATCCCACATCCGCCATTCAATCTAAAGAGCTCCTCCTCTCCCTCCTCCATCGTGGCTTCCCTTCCTGTTAAATTTGCAGAGGTCCATCTTGTAGGAACATTGGAAGTGGTGTTCTGCTAAGTCAGACCCTTGGCACATCTAGCCCAGCCTCTTTGACATGGACTGGCAACAATGACCCTCCAGGATTTCTTCCCCTCGCTCTACCTGGAGAAGCCGGGGATCAAACCCGTGACCTTCTGCATGCAAAGCATGGGCTCTACCGCTGCACTATGGGCCATCCTCAAAACACAACCCTCTTCTCATCTATACCTTTGGGCACCCTAAGACAAGTGATCCGAGCTTCCTGGCGGTGTGATCGCTTGCCGTTCTAATGTCCGGCACATGTATTTGGGTTGATGTTTTCAGCACTGCAAATGTGTTGGCATTTCACAGCATTCTTTCAATGACAGTGACTATAGAGTTTTGGGAGTTTTTTGTTTTGCAGGTGTGTATGTGTATGGAAAAGAGAAACCCTTCTTTTTTTTAATCCAACCTGGTTCAAAGCATCAGGATTACTGGCCCAAAGTTTTCTTTCTTCCTTTTGAGCAGCTTATCTTGACCTGACCTGGCAAGCGATTGTTTCGTTAAAGCTGACATCCTCTGAATAGGACTCTCCTTCTCTCCCCCCATTTCTCTTTTAACCTACATTCTTTACCTGTCTTACTGTGTTAAAGTGGGAAAAGAGCGAAAGGAAGGAATCAGGGAGACTAGGAATCAGAGGCGTGATATGGCAGGTGGAACAGAATCTATCAAGGCCTGGTCTGAAGGACAGAGCCGGCTCCAGATTAGCTGCTGTAGACCCGCCTAACAAGAAAGAGTTGCTAGGAACAAATCTCTATTGTTCGCTGTCATCTTTAAATGAGTGTCAAAGTAGGCAGGAGGGCTTTGACCGTTAACTGCACAATTTTAGCGGGACCTGTTGTGTCCAGCACGACTGTGCCCCCCCTCTTGCTGTTTCTCAGATTAGCCAAGCCGTCCCTCGGCCCCTCTCTAAATGGGCCATCGCCAGCCTTTGTGCGCAGACTGCCCGGTGTGAAATTTGCAGTGACGTTAAATGTTTTCTAATGAATAATTATTGAAAGGAAATAGAGGGATATGTGTGTAATGGATTGTAGAGCATTAAAACGTTTTATTCGGGGTGACACAAAAATGTTGTCCTTCGCGAGCACTTTTGGAGAATTGCTTTTTCTCCTACTTCTTCTTGTGGAGGGTTTTTGATTCTCAGCGGATTATCTGCCAGTTCTTAAAGAACAGTGTTGGACACCCCCACCCACCCCTCCCAACAGAAATGAAAAGAGGCCCTTTGGCGAACGAATGGGTCCCCCCCCCCCCCAAGATGGCAGCCGTGAAGCCCGTTGAAGTGTTAAAAGTTTCAGGGTTTTAAAAAAGCGTTTGAACTCTTAAGAGATTTTCTCACTTCTGCTTTTGATTTCGGAGGGTGAGGTGGGTTTCCCCTGTGACCCCTCTCCTATTCACAGGGAAAGACGACCCGCTCTTTTGACGATGGCTGTGCCAAAGTCGTAGACAAGAAACCTTCAGAATTATTCAGAATCCTTGCAATCTTTTCCCCCTCGGCTGGTGATTAACTTCAAAGCTTTTGATATACTCTGTTGTTTCATAAAGAAATTAAGTCACAATGTGTCAGTAATTTGTGGGGGTATAATCAGATTTAGACATTCCTTACCTTAGAAATTTAGGCTGGAATTTAGGGGACACCTCCTTCGCCCAAACAGAAAACCATTTGCCAGTGTTCTATTTAACACAATTGTCTATGACTCTCCAGGGTTTTGGGCAGGGGAGGCCCAAATCACCTGCATACCTGATCCGTTCAACAGAAGATTCCAGGAATTGACCCCTGGGGACTTCTGTATCTAAAGCAGGTGCTCTAATCACCGAGCTGTGGCCCTTCCTCTCCATGAACAATGACTATCACCCAGACTTCCCAAACCTGGCTGGCTCATAATCATGCTGGCTGATGGGAGTTCTAATCCAAGACATCTGGGGGTACAGGTTTGCGAGAAAGTAGACCTTGGATAGCTCCTTTAGAGTTTTGTGTGGCTCTGAATGAAACTGAGGGGATTCACCGCTCCACTGACTTTGGAGCCATTAGCCTCCAGTGGCTTCCCCCAAGCTGGCCGGTAACTCGTCCTTCTGTGTGTGTTTAGGGCCATTTGGACTACATAAGAATTGGCACGCAGAGAAATTGCGTTTGCTATTAGTGTATGTGAGGATGAGTTTCAAAACACCGCTTGAACTCTCCCCCCTTTTGGTCTGTTTTGTTCAATGCCTGATGCTTTAGATGCATGATCAATGTGATTATCCTTCTTCTGTTTCCATGTGTTTTTGAAGGCTCGCTGGTGCTTGCTTGGTGGTGAAGAAGGGACACCATGCACTAGTTAAAAGTGCTTTCTTCTTGGCCTTTGGGCTTTGCGGTGGGGAGCCCCTGGGTCGAATTTAGCTCTGCACAGCAGCAGAAGGATTGTGGGACATCTTTGCATCAAATCCATCGGCTGAAAAGCAACTCTTATCTAGCACCTACCATGGGGTAGGGTAGAAATTGAACTAACTAGGAAGAGGGAGCCAGGGCACGGTTACGCAGAGCCTAGTAACATCCTGGCTTGACTACTGCAACGTGTTGTACGTGGGGCTGCCCTTTTGGAAACTTCAGTTGGTTCGTCAAAATGCAGCAACTAGTCTGCAAACTGGCTGGGGTTATACTGATCACACTTCACCAGGGCTCTAGAAACAACATCAATGGTTCCCTGGGTGTTTCTGAGCACAATTTTCTTTTAATGTGTGGGTGTATTTTGTGTTTCATAGGCTGGCACAACAATTGATGGATGAATTACATTTGTTTTATCTGCCCATTGCATTTTGTGCCTCGTATGGGTAAAAGAAGCGGAAAAGTGTTAAGGTCCTAATTTGAAGAAGGTGACCTCTTGTGGGCTAAAGGAGGTATGACTTCTGCAGGTTTGGAGAAGATGCTTTTGCGATGGGAAAAGAGGCGTTTGATACTCACAGCATCTCCTCCAGCCCTTTTGCCCCCATAACATTTTATTTATTATTTCTTTATTTATTTACTGCATTTTTATACCGCTCAATAGCTGAAGCTCTCTGGGCAATTTACAAAAATTAAAACCATAAAAACCATTCAAAATATAAAATACATAAAAAAAGGATTCTTTAAACAGGTTCAAGTCAGGCTGAAGTTCAACAGGAATAGCCATTCCTGGTACACAGGGGCTCAATCTGCTGGCTTTTTGCCTGTTGTGTGGAGGAAAAAGCAGAGGAATCCCTGTTATTAGTGGTGATTTTGGGAGGTGATCTGGGAAATGGAACATAGCAATCTGGAGAGCTGCAGAGGGTTGGATTGGTGTCTCAGGAGGGCCTTATTTGGCCCTGGACATTCAACTCCCCAGGTAGGGGCCTTTTAAATTCCATCTGGATTTTAATCTCAGAACTGCTGTTTTATCATTTTAAATTTGTGAATGAGAAGACGTTTTACTACGGCTGCCTCTTTGCCATTTTCAACTGCTGACATCTTAGATTCTTTCTTGATTGGAGGTGTTGCTTTCATCATCTCCCCCCCCCCCCCCCCGGCCCCTTACTGTATTTCCATTTTTATTGTGTAAGCCGCTTTGATTATGATGCAACAGTAAAGCTAGGGCATTTTGCACCTGGTGCAGAATTTATTTCTTTATTTCTTTATTACATTTCTATACCACCCAATAGCCTAAGCTAATAATAACAAACGGTGCCTCTTTCCCGAGTCAAGGTGCACGGTACCTAAAATGTGCCAAGGTTTTGGGGGGGTATGTGAGACAGAAAATCCCACAAACGGGCATCTCTTTCCCCTCCCTGTCCGTAAAAAACACTAATAATAAATTAAATGACTAATACTTTACTGCCCTTTCATGCCACCTCAAATCAGCTGCCTGAGGCAGCAGCTGCCTCAAGTTGCCTAATGCTAGGGCCAGTCCTAGATAAACAAGATATGCATGATTAAATGTTTAAAACAGTACTACTGTTGAAACTTGAAGCTGTCATTGCTCAAGCAGGCTGTTTCTGTGCAGAACCTGTTGCACAAAAGCCTTGCTGGCTGCTGCTCTCTAATCTCTCCTGTTTCTGATTTTCCTCCTCTCCCTCTCAGCAATATAACAATGTCTCAAGGCACTTGGCTGCGTTAGGTTGCAGGCAAACAGGGCCAATGAGAAGTTGCAACCATGGGGTTTGTTTGTTTGTTTTTTAATATATATATGTTTTTAGGTCTTTACACTGCTGCTGGGCTTTACTCTGGTTTTACTCTGTTTCAAACTTTAGAAGTTTTTAATATTATGTTTTATTATGTTGTTGTTTTTCTATGGTTCTATGCTCTGTTTTGTGGACTGCTCAGAGAGCTCTGGCTATTGGTCACTAGAGAAATGTAATGTATAAATATATGCATAACAAAATAAATAGTAAATTAAAATGCTGCTTAAACTAGAGAGCGTGAGACCTCCATAACACTTAATCCCTTGCCTGGTTTGCCTCCACATTTTTTTACCTCTGAGGCCAAAGCGCGTCAAGCTTATGATCCCTTTCCCCTGAATAGCTGCTCTTTCGCTCCTTCGCTTGTTTGCTCTTCCACTTCACCCCTCTCCTCCCCAGCTCTTTCTCCCTCCAGTCGGGTCCTGTCAGATGAGCACTTCAACCAGACCGCCTTTCTCCAGGGCAAAAATGGAAGGACCCTTTAGGCTGGCTCTTTGGGGGCATTGAGGGAGTACAATCCTGTCTCTGCAGAGATTCAGGAGTTGTATGATTTTTAAAAAGGCTTTGGAGCCTGAGATGCAAGGTTTGGGTTTTATATTGAGGCTTGGAGCTGGCTGCTGGGAGAGATCGCTTTTCCCTGCCAGGACCTGATGCAATCCATTCGAGCCCCCGTTCCTTTAAAACTACACAGTGGCATAGGGTGCATGAAATGTGCTTAGGGAAAATAATCCAGACTTTTAGTGTTCTTGGAAAGACTAGGGAAGAGGCAGGGTGTCAGCAGGACAGGCACGGCGTCATGGGAGTACCATGCTGCAAATCCGTACACCAGGCATGGCGAGAGGGCACTAAGTCGCTGGTGTGATGGAGCTCTAAGTGGAATGGGCCAATGGCTCAAAATGGGCAAAGTCCCTAAATATCTCAACAGCATGTTGCAATATATTGACAGGATCATGGAACCTGGAAATAGTTCTGGATGTAATCCTTTTTTTTCTTTTCCATTTTCTGTTTGTTTACTTTTTTGCAGGTACAAAACTTGTGCCGGTTTCCGCCTACAAGGAGAAAGTGTTGTATCTGATTGTGCAGTACCTGTGTTTGTCTTTCTCTTTCTCTCCCTTGCTCTCGCTCTCTCAGTGGTCTTTCTGACCACTTTAAAAGTTCTTTGCTACTATGATATGTCAGTGCAGCCAGGATCTCTTGCTAGGTGAGGGCACAGGGGTCATTTAAACAACGTCGCTTTGGGTGGCAAAGAAATAACTTGAAATTTCTGGGGGGCCCTTTCCGTTTTCCCATGCCATATCGATGAGAATAAACCGCTAACTGTAGTTAGAAATATTTAAGCAGAAAATGAGAGTTCTTTTGTGGGCTACACAGGCAATGGAGATATCTCTCAATCTCCAAGTAGGCAGTTTACCAGAGTGGTAATTCAGTAAAAAGAAATAGGTTGAGGAAATTTGATCTAGGAGGCGGCTCCTGGGATTTCAAGGCCTCTCATTCTTTCGCTCTCTAGTCTCAGAGAAGGCAAGGCAGCACGGTCTTTGTCTCCAGTATGGAGCAGCCTGGAGGTGCCTACCGTAAGCTCTCCTTGAACGGGGTGATACACCACACTTCATTTTATACAGAGTTTGTTGCCAGTTGTCAGCTCTGTCTTGGACATGTCAAAGAAGCAAGCGGCATTTAATTCCTAGGAGGAAAAGTACCCAGGCTAAAATCTGCTACAATATCAGAACTGTAAGTCTTGGCTGTGTAATCTTAGATGTGTGTAGGATAGGTGGTGTTGCTCAGTGACGAGGGAAATTCGTTCTGCACATGGTCAGAGGCACTCGGGTCTCTTTATTTTGTTTATTTTGTCTAGGTAGTGTCTTGCCTTACATAAAGCCCTGAGAGGCTGGGAACAACAGCAGCACAATTCAGGCATTTTATTTAGGGTGAACATATCTGTCTGTAGAGTCCTGTTTTTGAGAACTGATGGATAGGTGGAAATTCCACCACGCTGCAATGCCCAGTTTGGCGGCCTTGTCCATCTCCCACCGTGGGAAAAGACAGGGTGGTAAGGGAGAAAATGGGCGGGGCTGAGAGTGATTGTGGGCAGATTTGTTCACTCTAAGCCCCACCCACACGTAGGTAGGTCTTGGGATACATGGGAAGGATTTGCAAAGGTAGAAATGAGAAAGGTAGTAAGCTAGCTCTTTTCACTCCTGTATTTTGCGACTCCTGTGTGCGATGATGATGATGATGATGATGATGATTTTGTTTTAAAACTAAATACTATGAAAGTAGTCCAAGGTCAGTTCAACCAAGTAAGAGTAAAAAAGCTGTATATTTATTTATTTCTGACTGATGTCTGTGTGCCACCCATAAAAAAAAAGTTCTCTGGCCGACTTGCAATAAACAAACATAAAAACTGTTTCAACACAAAACAGAGCATATGAAAACATGAGATCAAAAGCGGCATCAAATAGGACAACAAAACAAAACTTGCCACACCCCAAAGTTAAACGCACAGATTTTAAAATTGAAAGTTCAATACTACGTGATGTATTTGAAAAGCCTGGGTGGACCGAAATACCTTGTTCTGGGGCCAAAAAGACTTCAGGGTTTCAGGCAGGAGTCTTTCCTAGCCCTCCCCAGAGATGCCAGGGGTTGAACCTGGAACCTTCTGTATGGAAAGCAGGTGCTCCACCACATAGCCCAGCATCCTGAAACTTGGGCCTCCTTCCTGACAGCTAATTCTCTCTGCATTGACAGGTGCTTTTAACTCCTGCCTCCTTCCTGATCCTGTGGCACCTTCCAAGAACTGGAAATTTCCTGATCAAAACCTTCCTTTTTCAGCAGGCTGGTCTCTGTTCTAGTGTCAATGAGTGTGTTTTGATTTGAGAACCATTTGGAGCCATGCTCTCCGTGTCTCTCTTTCTCTTCCCCTCATATCCAAGGTGATGAAAAATGAGTTTAGCTCAGTTCGTGACCCAACGCTGGTTTAACTCTGATAAAACCTTGGACGGGGAGACAGCCTGTCCAGTTCCCAGCCACGGTCATGAATTCCCAACTCCGCTCAGGGCCAACATTGCAACAATATGTTTAAAGTCCAGCTGATTTTTTTTTTAGAAAGGCTTCCTTTGTGGAATAGGCAGAGGAAAAGTCAGAGGGAGCTGAGACCTGCAGGTAAGGTAGTTTGTGGGGGGAAGAGGGAGGACAGAGTCTGACCAGTGCATCTGAAATGGGAACAGCTTTTGTGTAACTGCGTTAGGAGGATGTTTCCGCTGCACTTCTGCCTTCTGGACTTGTTGGTGGGGAAGGTAGAAAATTCACTTTTGAGAGCGAGAAAGGGGAATGAGACAGGCCTGCTGTGGAACACAGCCAACTGTATTACTAAACTTAGATAATACCTTAAATCCTCCGTCCCCACCCTGGAGCTGCCTGGATAAGTTTGACTACAATTCCCAGCATCCCCAAGCCAGATGGGTGTGGTGGCTCAACTTGATAGGCTGACCTATCAAGGGCTCCTGTAACTTTAACAGTTGTTAAAGGTGCAGGGGGCCTGCTTTCTTTTGTATATGGTCACTCTAGTATAGTGCCTGCAATTTTAACTGTTGTGATGAAGAGGGAATATCACCAGGGACTAATTGCATACAAATGACATTGGCTGAAATTCCCTTTTCTCTACAACTGTTAAAGTTACAGGAGCCCTGTTCTCCTTTTCATAGGGTCAGCCTAGGCTCAACACAACTGGAGGGGCCCAGGTTGAGGAAAGGCTGCTCTAAAACAATTGCTGGTGATTTCCAGGTGGGAGGCATTTAGTGCTACTGGGCAGAAGGCCTCGGGCGGCTGTTCCGTGTTGTCTTCTTAAACACCTTTGTCGAGGTCAGGGAAAAGATGGAGGAAGTTGTGGGAAAACACAGGAGTGTTACGAGTGGAAGCGATGTCCGGGCCCCCATTTCAAATCGGTGAATGAGGCTGGATAACGGCACAATAAATGCTTTATCTGGAAGCAGCCACAGTGAAAGAGAATTTTAACATTTATGTAGCGTAGTGGTTAAGGGCACAATCCCATGCATGTTTAAACAACAGAAACAACTAAAAATCCTACAACTGTAGGACGTTTTTTGTCTAAACATGCATAAGATTGGGCCCTAAGAGTCGCTGCATGGCTTTGGGTTTTCTCTTGCAGGGTTTTTACTTTGTCTTGTAACTTGGACCCCAAGGCCAACCGACGCGTCAGGTGCAAATCAGTAGGCAGACCAGAAGCAACATTACAGCTGAGGGGGCGTAGGAGCCATCTACCTCTTGTGCCTCTTGATCTGCATAGACCAGTCCAAATTTACATCTGCATCCCATTACAGATGTGTTTTGTATTCTAACAGCTGAATTTTGGGGAAGTTGAATTGGGAGCCAGAAACCTTTGCTAATGTACTGCAAATCACCTAGCAGTCCCGAGCATAGGGTGACCAGATAAAATCCAGGTCAGGGCTCATGTAACTTTAACAGTTGTAGAGAAAAGGGAATTTCAGCCAGTGTCATTTGTATGCAATTAGTTCCTGGTGATATTCCCTCTTCATCACAACAGTTAAAGTTGCAGGGGCCCTGCCTTCTTTTGTATATGGTCACTCTAGTATAGTGCCTGCAACTTTAACTGTTGTGATGAAGAGGGAATTTCACCAGGAACTAATTGCATACAAATGGCACTGGCTGCAATTCCCTTTTCTCTACAGCTGTTAAAGTTACATGAGCCCTGACCTGGATTTTATCTGGTCACCCTACCCTAGCAGCAATTAATCGTGGTGGACGTCTTGCCTTAAGCAAGTTTGTATATCTCACTCCCAACCCATCTCTGCAGTATGGCGATGATTCTGGCCTGCCTTACAGGAGTGTTGTTAACAGCCTAGCTCTAAATATCGTTTCTTAGAAATCTCACAGGGTTTAGTGAGACTGACGCTAAGCGTGCGTAGAATGGCAGCTGCTATCTTGTTTCTAGCATGCACGAAAGTGAGAATTTTGCAGAGGCGAGAATGCTCTCTAGCTCTGATTTCAAAGATAATAGAAAAGCCAGGCCGCAAGTGAACGGATGGAATTGGGGGGTGGGGGAGTGGGTTCATTACTTTTTCAAAGGGTTACTAGCTGTTAACCTTGCTCCAGTTAGAAGAATTACTCCCAAATCCCTCCGCCTTGGGAAGAAACTTTGTATTTCTTCTCGATGCAGGCAGTAAAAGCTTCTGGAAGGTGCAAAGAAAAGAAGGAGCCATGTGTGCCACTATGCAGGTGGGGAAAATGCTTGCGTTTTGCAAGAAGGTGCCACGTCACAAGTCTGACTAGCATCCAAATAAAGCTGGAATGGACGGATCGTGTAAAAAAGAAGACATAAATAAAAGGTTCTCAGTGAGGTGGTGACCCTGCACTTGCATTGTGCCACTTAAGACTGCAGTTAGGAGCTCACTTCATTGAATGTTCAAGTCTTGGGAGGGGGAATCCTGCCAGATAGCTAACCAAGAGAAGGGTTCTAACTTAGTCTTCCCACTAGTTCTCTGCATGTAGGAATGCAGAGCGTCCAGTATTCCACAGCTGAAAATAGGGATGCACTGGTAGCACCCTTTTCATGTCAAGCATCACTTCTCAGGGCCGCTCCGCCCCAGTGGGATATGTCAGCCGCATTCATACAGAACGATAAGCCAGGATTCTATCCAATCCCGTTCACTCCTGCTTTGCTCCTCCCCTCTAACATGATTACTAAACAAACCAGAAAGGGTTGGTTGGGTATCACATCCAAAGCAGTGATCCTGGCTTGCTGCTCCCTTTACAAGCTAGGTTCACAAATCAGGGCTTGTTTTTGGTTTACGAATCCTGGCTTATAAAGGGAACAACGAGCCAGAAGCCCTGGTCCAGACAGGATACCAAACAAACCTGGCTTATCATTCTGTGCAAACATGGCCATTGCTGAAGACGCTATTCTGTGCACAGGAGGCAAGTATGTTCCTTTGCTCTGGAATAGTTTCCCAGTCTGACTTCACAACTCAGGATGTTTGTTCCTTGATTTGAAATCAAATATACTGTTATGCTCACCAATACTCCTCTTTATCCAGAGATGGTCATATCCCATTGATTCTCTTCATTTCACCAGGTTTCTGTTATGTCTGCTATATCTTTATTCTCCTTTACAACCAAAGTGATTCCTCCCTGTTGGCTTAGAGGCTTCTAGCATTCTCACAGAAATGCCTACGAAGAGTGACCCTCTCCAAATGTCTCTGGCACGCACATCTCCCCCTGTGGCCTTTTGGCTTTTTTGACTTATTCTGCTAGCTGTTATGCCCTCCATTAAGCCTGTGGCCTGTTTTTCCCCTGTACCTATTTGGGCAATCAGGATCATTTTCACCCTCATCCCCTAGGGCGAATTCATCATGAACCGGATGCTCCCCAGCTCCTGCCGTCTTCCCCCAGGGGAAATGGTGCAACTCAAGCCATCCTTAATTAGTTTTTTTCCATCCTGTGCCTTGCAGAGAGAAGCGGCGTGGCGGAAGCCCTACCAGCTGAATATGGAAGGAGCTCTGATAGCCCGGGATAGAGTCGGGGTTCAAGATTTTGTCCTCCTGGATTCCCACACGAGTGAATCTGCATTCTTGGACAACCTTCGCAAGCGATACCGGGAGAACCTCATATACGTAATTGCCGTTTGTGCGACTTGTCTGCCTTTAGTGACGCTGCTCATGGACTTCTTTATAGGACAATGGCTGCTGGATTAGATTTGACTCCTCTTCCGGGTGTTAAAAGGGAGAGAAAACTAGGACTGAAGCGTTGGGTCTTGGGAACATAGGAAGCCGCCATCCATTAGGATAGGCTATTTATCCATCTAGTTTTGACTATTTCTTATTGATTTATTTGATTGATATCCTGCCCAAGTAAAATACAATAAAATAATCACTATAACAGATCAAACACTTCCTATGAGGAAGTGTGGAGAGACTGAAAGAACTGGGCCTGTTCAGCCTGGAGAAGAGAAGACTGAGGGGAGACACGATAGCACTCTTCAAGGACTTGAAAGGTCGTCACATAGAGGAGGGCCAGGATCTATTCTCAGTCATCCCAAAGCGCAGGACACGGAATAATGGGCTCAAGTTACAGGAAGCCAGATTCCGTCTGGACATCAGGAAAAACTCCCTGACTGTTAGAGCGGTACGACAATGGAACCGATGACCTAGGGAGGTGGTGGGCTGTCCCACACGAGAGGCCTTCAAGAGGCATCTGGACAGCCATCTGTCAGGGATGCTTTAAGGTAGATTCCTGCATTGAGCAGGGGGTTGGACTAGATGGCCTTAGGGGTCCCTTCCAACTCCACTATTCTGGGAAAGGTGCAAACCCCCCAAAACATGCCCCTGCAGTTTGTCTCTGAGCATGAGGATACAATCATTGTTTTAAAAAATAAAAATAAAATTTCACATGTCACGTTAAGTGGAAAATTTCTTATGGGCGCCTCCAAATTAGCTGCTCATTGCATCCTTAAGAGCTTTTGTTCTTTCCCTGTGCAGACATACATCGGGACTCTCCTGGTTTCTGTGAATCCATACAAAGAACTGGACATCTATACAGTTAAGCAGATGGAGCAATATAAAGGAGTCAACTTCTTTGAACTGCCACCACACATGTAAGCCACAAGCCAACGAATGTCCTTTGTTGCGTTCAGTTGCATGTCTCTTCCCAGCCCTGGTGGGTTTTTTTTGTTTAAAAACAGATTTAAAATGGAAAATCCTAATGTTGCCATGCTAGGTTTTTTGCATTTGGTTCCTAGCGGAGTTGCATGTTTAGTCTTCCCGACTGCAAAACTTGTGGTCTAAAATTCACCTGCCCTGGAGGTAATGATGCTAGCAATTTCAGGTTTTGAAGGTATTATTATTATTATTATTATTATTATTTATTACATTTCTATACCATCCAATAACTGAAGCTCACTGGGCAGTTAACAACAATTTACAAAGGTATGGCATGATTTCATGTAACTTGAGGACACTTTCACTGTGTACCTGTCAAGTAGGTGTGTGTTTTCATGTGCATGTGTGTATGTATACAATATCTTCTCCAGTTACGCCATAGCTGACAATGCCTACCGGATCATGTGCACTGAATACAATAACCACTTCATCCTGATCTCTGGGGAGAGCGGAGCTGGGAAAACGGAAGCCTCCAAGAAAATCCTTCAGTATTTTGCAATGACCTGTCCCACCACAGAACAATTGCAGATCGTCCGGGATCGTTTACTTCTCTCCAATCCGGTCCTGGAGGTAAAGAAAATGTACCCCAGCTGACTGGTAGCAATGGATTGTGAAGTACCTTCAAAACTGCCTTGTTTGTCTGTTTTAGCTGTTTTCCATTCAACGTTTATTGCTGCGACCATAAAGCATAAGAAATAAAAAGTAGCTTCCATAATTACATCATTCTGTAGAATAAAACCACGTAATTAACCCTCATGATAACCATCAACTACTCTAGCAGTGTATATAGCAAAGGCAAACACAAGGTAGGGATGTCCGGATTTTGTGAACTCTGTCCCGTGTGTGTTTCGTGAATTGTGCAGTGTTGTTCATTCCAGCGTCCGTTGACAGATTTGATTTTTTTTTAATTGGTTATGCTGAAAAATACCCACATAATTCCATAAGAGGGTTCACAACAAATTTACATCATTTACATTAAAACATAACATTTAGTGTTCTGCCCCACATTCCATTTAACTTTTCCCCATGTATATTTTCCAGTCTCAGCAGAAACTTGCATATTTCCCTACAAATAAATTTGTGTAAATTTTGGGAAAGTAAAAAAAGACAAATCTGGAGTCTGCGGACTCCGTGTGGCCTGAGGAGGCCGGTCCACAGCAGATTCCGCAGGTCAGATTCTTAGAAATCCGAATTGGTTTTAGTCCATCTTGAATTTCTCCAGCATCCCTAACACAAGGAAACTTTAAGTACTTTAAGAGACAACTGGAAGATAGGAAGCTGCTTTATACAGACTCAAACCATTATGCTTTATGGCCCATCTAACTAGGGAGGTCTGTCGCTCGGAAATCCAGTTCTTTTTTGGCTCAACAGAGATCTGCGGCGGGTATGACTCAATTTGTGTCTGCAAGCTGAGCTGCAGGACCTTGAGCTCTGGGGATTTTTTGCACATTTTTAAGGTTCTGCAATCTGGAAAAATTACAGTTGCATTTGTGCAAATTTGGCCATAATTTGTGCAAGTGGTGTAGAAATTTGAACAAATTGCAGAACCTTAAAAATGTGCAAAATTGCAAGAAAATCCATAAACCGGCACAAATGGCTGCAAGAAAATCCGTAAACCGGCACAAATGGCTGTAGATCAAGATAGGCACCCCAGTAGGAACCAAAATGAAGCTTGATCAGGATTAAGAAGAAATGCATAAGAAGGCAGATTAGGAGGTGGGGATGGAAGCATAGTATGTTGAAGGTTAAATGTTTGGCTCTTTGGGTTGTTTATGGGTTTTTCTAGACAACTTTGTGATCCCCCAGTTTTACTTCTGTTTTTAAGGGCACTTTCCTTGTTGTTGTTTTTAGATCAGGGAAAATGGGGTATTATTTCTGAAAGCGAAAGAAAAGGCATTTTCCTACTTAGTGCTACCTGGTGGTTATATAGCGAAAAAGCTCTTCATGTAGAGCTTGGATCTTAATTTTTTATTTGTTTTCTTGATTAATCTGCAGGCTTTTGGAAACGCAAAAACTTTACGGAATGATAACTCAAGCAGGTTTGGAAAGTACATGGACATCCAGTTTGATTTTAAGGTAATACAAATTGCTCGCACCAGTACATTTTATTTAAAGTGGGGAGCTTTTAAATTGAAGTAAGAAGATTTGCTGTAGTCTTTCAGAAATAATCTTATCTGTGATATTGTATATTCTGCCTTTCCTCGGAGGAATTCAGTGGGCCATACACGGTCCCCCATGAGTTTTATCCTCTGAGTAGTCCTTTGAGTTAGGGCTAGGCTGAGAAAGAATGCCTGGCCCAAAGTCTCCCAGTGAACTTCATGGCTGAGTGGGGAGTTGAAGACTTGGTGATGTACGGAAGAGGGTGTGGCCATCTGGGACCCTCAGAGGGCCAGATTGAAATCCTAGCAGGGCCATATTTGGCCTGCAGTTCAACACCCTGCTTTACATTTTCCCTTTTTTGGGAGGGGTTCTCTTCTCAGGGAGCTCCCGTTGGTGGACACATCCTCAGCTACCTGATCGAGAAATCTCGCGTCGTTCACCAGAATCCCGGGGAACGGAACTTCCACATCTTCTACCAGTTGCTGGAAGGCGGGGAGGAAAACCTTCTTCACGGACTTGGCCTGGAACGCAACCCTCAGAAATACATGTACCTAGTACAGGTTGTGTGTGGCTACTTGTGCCTGCTCTTACCGCCCTGATCTGTAGGCCCATATCTCCTAAGATTCTGGTGGCAGCTGAAGCATCTGATCCTGAATTATAACTTTGACACCTACTTTCTTCTTGCGCTCCCTAAAAGCTTGCATTCTCAGCCCTCAAAGTAGCAGCCCCACCCCTGTGGATTTTGCAAAAGGTCCCCCTTCTGATTTGGAAGGAAACAAACCCAGAACCAGGGACTTGGGTAGAGAGACCATAGGTAAATCTCTCTGCATAAGGAGTGACTCAATCACGCCTAATCTTTGCCACTTTGCTGCTGCAAAAGCCCTTCATGCCATTCCCATCTCCCACCACAGGGGCGTTGTGCCAAAGTGCCTTCCATTAACGACAGGAGTGATTGGAGAACGGTCCACAAAGCGTTTACCGTCATTGACTTTGCGGCGAGAGATATTGAGGTACAAACAAGATGGAGAGGTGGAGGGAAACGGATGGTCGTGTTGTACTGGAAGTCGATCCCTGCTTGATGAGGGGTACTTGAGTATGTTGAAGGATGCTGGAAGCCCCATAAAAGCCAGCAAGCTCTTTCTCATGAGCTTTTCTACATGAGACATTTATTGTGAACTTGTGAGCCCTTATTCACAGTAGTTTTCAGGTGCTTTAGATGATGTTGTCATTCTCCAGTGCCTCTCCTGTGCTTTCCAAGCATTTTTTTTAAATCAGGGAAAGTCTGGTACTTTGGGGAATGGTGGAATGAAACATGCTAATATAGCTGCACAATTCTGCTATAAGAAGAATAAGAATAAGAATAAGAATAAGAATAATATATTTCTTACCCGCCTCTCCCTTTGGATCGAGGCAGGGAACAACATTAGTACAATAACAATATAGATCAAATACATAAATTAATTACAAGAACATATAAAACAATCATCATATATTAAAATTCTTGGTTCAAAGTTCATCTGGGTAGGTCTGCCAGAAGAGGCTAGTTTTTATAGCTGCCTTAAACTCAGAGAGAGTGTTAAATTGATGAATCTCCTCCGGCAGAAGCCATTCCAGAGTCTGCTATACCATAGCGCCACCTAGACATTATGTAGGGAAAGGTGCACAAAAGCCAGGAAAACAACAAACAGTTGGGGGAAAGGGGGAGGAATCAAGGGTATAGTTGTCTGGGGAACTGAGAGGGGCCCCACGCAAGCTTAATTTGGTCCCCAAAGTTGAGGTTCTGGACCCTGATGTACAGTAATACCTACTGCGGCCCCTCTTCTCCAGCTGGCAACTCTTGATTTTACACTCCTCTTTGTCTCTTTCCTCCACAGAACCTGTTTGGCATCATTGCAAGTGTCTTGCACCTGGGAAACATCCAGTTTGAGGAGGATAGCAACGGCCATGCAATCATCACCAGAGGCACCCAGATCAAGTGGATCTCAAAGGTACCTGTCCTGGGTGGTAGTAGTGACGGCAGCAGCATCTTTTGATGCCATTTAGAGGGAAATCAGTCCAATTCTGTTGCTGAGAGAGTTGACTCTGCCCTACGACCAGTGGTTTGGTTGCATCCAGATTAAACTACTGTAACACCCTTTATCTGGAGCTGCTTTTAAAGAGGGATAAGCCAAGTTCTTGCATGTATAATACTAATCATCGGCTCCCAAGTAAATGAAAGTTCAGTGCCATGATACTGTTGCTTTCATGTTATTTTTATTGTCTGTTGACTCAAGGTGCAATCCTATGCATGTTAGAAGGAAAAAAGTCCTACAATTCTCAGCATTCCCCAGTCAGTAGGACTTTTTTCTAGCTAAACATGTGTAGGATTGTGTCCTTCTTGTGGTTGTTGGGGAGCAAAAGGTGGGATACAAATTTTAAAAAACATTTTTTAAGGAGACCATGCTACAAAACCCACGGTGTGCACCCACTAAAAAGTCCAGGTTTATTTATTTTATGAATTTATACTCTGTCCTTGAATAGAAATATTTCCAGGGTGGCTTGTAGATCAAGATAAAAATGATACAAGCCAGAAATGCAAAATGACGAAGAAGTGAAATCCAGTCAGCAGGTAATAGCAACAGAAGCAACACAATGAAAAGTTAAGAATAGTTGAAAAGCAAAGGGAAATGAAAATGTTTTTGCCTCCTGCTACAAAAACATTAGAGTAAATGTCAGGTAAGGTTCCCTGGATTGGGGAGCATTCTGCAATTGGCCCCACCACCGAGAAGGCCTTCTCCTCCATAGCTAGTTGGTTCACTTCAAATGGTGGCAGGACCCTGAGGTAGGCCTCGGAAGGTGATTTCAGAGATTCGGCCAGCTCATGAAGGTTGAGGTTCCGTCTCTAGCATTACCTTCTGTGTGGAATTTGAAGGTGTGTGTTTTCTGTCCCTCTCTTTCTAGCTTTTGGGCGTCCACCTCTCCATTCTGCAAGAAGCTCTTACCCACCGAAAAATTGAGGCCCGGTTTGAAGAGGTATCACACGTTCCACTCACCTGCGAAAAGATATGAAATGGCAAATTTGCCAACCTCTTCACACGCCCCGTTTCTTTCCGTCCTTTAAGGTTTTAAGTCCATTGGACCTGGACCTGGCGTTTTATGCTCGAGACGCGGTAGCAAAGGCGATCTACGGACGGACATTTACTTGGCTGGTCAACAAAATCAATGGCTCTTTAGCAAACAAGGTGAGTCCCTTGCTGTCCTTAATAACGCAAAGTCATCCAACAGTTTAAGAAAGAAAAGAAAGAAACTAGCTTCTGGACTGACCTGTAGGGAAACAAAAGATTGGATTCAGCCCTACTTATGTCTACGGGATTAGCAGAAGGAGAAGAACTGGTACCGTTGGTGTGTGTAAATTTTATATTGAGAGAATTATCAAATGGACTTGGTTTCATGTGGGGTTGGGATAGCCTTTAATTTGATACAACAAAGCCTTGAAGCTATTTTACCCAGCTCTCAGATTTGGAGACATTGCACCTGCTCCATCAGAGTGAAGTCATGCTTGCTGGCATCCATAGTCTGTGCCATAATGCACTCCTGTAGCCCTGAGAAAGGAGGCTGCCCCACAGTAGGGAGGGCAGCTGTATAACTCTGTCCACTGGACTATTTTTAAAAATCTAGTTTAATTTTGCAAGGAGGAGAAACAGGAATCTCGCTTTTGCTTTGTATCGTTTCCTGCAAAATCTACATGGAAAATTGTGCGAGCGAAAGTAGATTTCTGCCAGCAACACCTCTTGCTTACCCTAGCTTGCAAAATCTGAATGACTGGAGAATAAATAAATATAATCGACTCCTGCAAAACCAAATAGTGTTTTGCATTCCCATAGAAGTAAACTTGTATTCTCCCAGTTGTTATTCCCAATTGTAATGGTCCCTCTTCATTGTGGGTTGAGCGTTTGTTGCCTATGCCATGTCAGAAGTCAGCTTGTGGGACACCAGGTTGACAATATGTTCACCCCAGACAAAGGACCGTGAAATGACACACAGAGATAGCTCTACCCTGATTGTGCTTTGCTTGGCAGGATCTCACCAGGAAAACCGTGATCGGGTTACTAGATATTTATGGCTTTGAAGTCTTTGAGACAAACAGGTAAGTTAGCCATTCTTGAGTTGCTTCTAGACCAGATTACTGTAATATGCCTTACATGGGGCTGCCCTTGAAGACAGTTTAGAAACATCAATTGATCCAGCTCTTGAAATTGCAGTTGATCACAAGCTGAACAGGAGTCAGCAGTATGATGCATCAGCAAATAGGGCTAATGTGATTTTAGGATGCATTAATATAACTCTAGTTTCTCAGTCATGGGAAGGAGCAATAATTAACTTCAATTTTGCTCCAATTAATACCCCACGTTTCCATCAAAAATGGTGCTCAAGGCAGCTAACGATAATAAAATGCAGACTAAAAACAAAATCTCAATTCAAAACATTAAAACAAATCACAACAATAAAAGAAATAATCAGCAGCCACCGATTAAACCCTTGTTTATCAACAGACCAGCTTACATGTCAGAGGCTTGCCTGAGTAAAAACAAACCTAGTCTCCCTTGGCAGGGAGCTCAGAACCTGGGAGCAATCACCGAGAAGTCCCTCTCTTGCATCCTCATCAGACCGCCTCTATGTCAGTGGGGCTGGGAGAGGGGCCCTTCCCCGGAAGAACTTAAATCCTTGGCAGGCTCGTATGGGGGGGACCTTTCAGATAAGCCTCGTCCCAAGCGGGGCAGAATGTAATATTTCAGCTACTGTTTATATGAGCAAAGGCGCCATTTTTTTTCAAATGACATCCCACTCTTTGGATTTTTGCAAGTTTTGAGCAGTTCTGTATCAACTACTGCAACGAGAAGCTGCAGCAGCTGCTAATAGAGATGACCTTGAAGGCAGAACAAGAAGAGTATGAGCAGGAAGGCATTGAGGTAAGCGCACTCGGTGCCTCCCTCTCTTTGAGGCCCCCTGCACATGAAGACCACCCCCCACCTTGGTTGTATGTGGCTGCCAAAAGGGTAGTCTGAGGAAGGAGAAAATAGGCAGAAAGCAACCTCGTGGAGGTTGCAGAGATGAGGAGATTCACTTCTCTATGCTAGATTGGACAGAAAAGAAAGTATCTGAGTGTGTATTCAAGGCAGATGTTCCAGTAAGGTATGTTCTAACATCTGGAGACAGGCAATTGTCTTCGGGAGAGTAAAAAATGATTTGTAAGAAGTTTTACCTGTCATGGTACGTACATACGTTGATTCTGGTCCACAGTTACTTCTGGTCAAACAGGTGTGGTGGGTTTTTAGCAAAAGCAATACAAAAACCTGCTGATCCTGTCTACCCAAAGGGGAAGCGGTATGAATGTACACACCAGGGATCGGATCCAGATTTAGGGATATGTAGAACAGTCCCTTTGAAAGCAATGGGATATAAATTGGTCATGAGTAATTTAACCCCTATTAATTTCAATGCATCTATTTTAAGTATGACTAAATCTGGATCCACCACCAGGACTATGATCCCTCTTTGAAGCAGACATCAGTTCTCTGGAGATATATATATATATATATATATATATATATATATATACACCATCTATATCAATCACCTCTCTCAACTGTTTTTAGGATTTATCTAATCCCAAACATGCATCAATCTAATGGTGGGAGTGGGGGACTGGAGGCCGTAAGGAAGCTCCCTGCCCCAGCAGATCAAAGTGGTGTTTTACTTGCCCCAAAAAATGTATATGTGTGTTATTGTTTGTAAAGAATCCCGTCTTAGGTCTTTTGCTTCTGCTTTCAGTGGGAACCAGTCCCTTATTTGAACAACAAGATTATATGTGACCTGGTGGAACAGAAACACAAGGGGATCATTTCCATACTGGTAAGAAAGAAGATTAATTTAGGGTGCGTCTACACAATGCCCAGGTAAGCTGGTTTCAAACCAGTTTAACCGTCATGGCTGCCAGCCGAAGGAATCTTGGGAACTGAGACTTAAATGACTTTCTCATCCATCCCTGGCAAGCACCGAAAGTGGGATTGGGTGCAGAATCTCTGGACATCTGGCCATACAAATGTGCTCTTGTGAGGGTAGGCAAGAGCTCTTTGTTGTGTGAATTGACCCCTTAAAAGTGGGTGTTTTGTGATTCAGATGAGTAACTCAAGAATGAGGCCTGTCAGGAGCCACCATCCTCCTCACCTGCTGACTGGGGACTGAGCCCCATGATTAATACATGGGCAACCGGAGGCCGGGCTATCATTACTTGAAATTGCACCAGGCTTTGCGGTTTAAACGTGTGGAGTTTCAATCAGGCTTCCTCAGTGCCCTTTTGTAATCTGGGGATTTCTGTTTCGCTGGTGCCAAAAGCACAGGGTACAATCTACGTCTGTGGCGCACAGGAGAAGCTTGAACTGTGGGAGCCGCATCAATTGTTCTAATATACAATAGACGTACTTGCTTTGCATAATTTATTCCACTTTTGCTCCCCATGGGGAAGAAGGTGTGCAGCTACATAGAACATCGAGGCTTCGCTGTCTTCATGTCACCCGCTCGCAAACCCTGTCCAGTTCTGTTCCAGCTTCAGGCAATGAGGTGCCCAAGCAGGGCCTTTTTGGTCATGGCATCCTTGTTTTAGAATCCCCCCAAACTCCCAGTGGACATTAGGCCAATGGGGTCCTTGTTCTTAAGACAGATGTTTGGTGTTGTGCTAACATTTGAATCCGCTGCTGTTTTAGCATTTCCTCAAGTGGTCTAAACTTCTGATTTGTAACTTGTTTAATTTTGGTGCTATATGATTGATACGCTTTCAGGCGTGCACACATGGACACACACACACGGACGGACACACACTTAAACGTGGTAGTTACTTTTCCATGATGTGGTGAACTCCCTCAGGAAATTATAATGTCATGTGGAGGAGTGCATATATATTTCAAAACAAGTGCCAGCATAATTTTGAGCTCTTTGCAGAGTTGAGTGCTAGGAAGCCAACTTGAAAGCAAGCAAGTTGACCCAGTATGGCTTAGAACTCCAATGACTGGGTTCACACAACACGCTAACCCACACTCAGTGGTTGAGTGTGGGCTGTTGTTGAACCATGGGTTGTTTGTTGAACTGTAGGTTAGGGTGTTGTCTGAACCAGGATATTTTCTGCGGGAAAAATAACCATTCAGTGTGGCTTAATTTTCTCAAACAAGCCTCCTTAAGAACCCATGGTTGTCATTGAGTGTTCAAAGTGTTTACAAGTTACACTGCATGGTTAACAAGCCACCTTGTGGAAAAGGTCCTGGGTTCAGACTACATGCTTAACCCATGGTTCAACAACAATTCCTGCATGGAGCAGGGGGTTGGACTTGATGGCCTTATAAGCCCCTTCCAACTCTATGATTCTATGAACAACCCACACTCAACCATTGGGTGTGGGTTAGTGTGTTGTGTGAACAGCCCCAATACGTTTAGGCGTAAATTGTGGTGCAGCCCAAGAGCTCTTCATCCAAGATTTTGCCTTGTGGTATTGCCTCTTTTCTTTGCTCCCCTTCCACCCCCAAGAGGTTGCAACCAACAGTGTGGAGAAAGCTGCTAGTTGGACGAAGGTATCCCCACATCTCTCCTGCTGCAGGGGAAATCCAGCACGGTTTGGATTCAGAACCAACGGCATTGTCATTTCCTTCTCCTTTTAAGGACGAAGAATGCTTGCGGCCCGGCGAAGCGACCGACCTCAGTTTCCTGGAAAAGTTGGAGGAGAAAGTAGGAGATCATGCCCACTTCTTGACGTATGCACCTATGTTCTGTAACCTTCTCTAGAGGAGACAGACCTTTCTCCCAAGCACCCCTGGCCTTCCTGGTGACCCTGTGGGGGCCCTCGTGTGTCAAGCGGTTGTCCAAAGCCCCGCTGGCCTGACCCTGCCAGCTGATGTATTTGGCCCTGACTGAGACGCAAATACAGTGGGCCCTCCCGGAAAGCTTTTCTCTCTCCTGTTTCTCTCTGCAGCCGAAAGCTTGCAGATCAGAAGACACGGAAATCCATTGACTGGGTGGACTTCCGCCTCCTTCACTATGCCGGGGAGGTGACCTATTGCACAGTAGGTGAGAGATGGCAGCTTACTTCAAGGCGGCCCACTCCGTGGGTGTGGGTGTGTGCTTGGAATGTGGTAAAACCTCGGCCAGAGTCTCCGAATTAGCTGAGTAGAGGTTTTTTTCTCTCTCCGAACTTTCAGCATTTTCTTTAACTTTATTCCCCCCCTCCCCCTTTTCAGGATTTTTGGAGAAAAATAACGACCTGCTCTACCGGAACCTTAAAGAGGTACAAACATGTGGTCTTAATTTACTTGGGCTTTCTGTCCTGCCTTATTCCTGAGGCTCGGGGTGGGTAACAGTATGCTAAAAGAACAGGGAAATGCCTACTCACGTGGAACCGCGACATGGAAATGCTTACTCGCATGCACGTTTAAATAATTAATCCGAGGCAGTGAAATTGTTTAATGCAAAGTAAAGGATGTTTGGGATTAATGGTTTTGGAAGCGCAGAGTATCATAGAGGCTACTCGGGTCATCCAGTCCCCGTCTCCCCAGCTCAATGCAGAATCAGCTCCCTGATAGGGAGCCTTCCAGTGAAGGAGAACCCACCATCTCCCAAAGCACAGTGTCTTCCACTGTTGAACAGCTCTCACTGTTAGGAAGTCTCTTCTGACCAAAGTCTGCTTCCCAGCAGTTTCCACCCATTGGTTCAATGTGGTACCAAGAACGGGGCACATTACCCTAGAGGAGGTCTGGCCAGTGCAGAATAGAATATACCTATCATAAATGCATACTTTTAAGGGGGAGCGTTTGGGTTGGAGCTGCTGGTTGTGATAATCCCCAACTGCCTGAGGGGGGAATCCACTACATGCTTTTTGTTCAGATGGGAATTCTCTTGTTTTCTGAAGTCAATGCTTGATTTTATGCCATAGTAGTGACCCAGTTATCGATAAAACGCTGCAAATCTTTCCACATTTTTCTCCAAACGTCCATGATCTTTGAAAGAATTGCATTGTCTTTCTTCCCGGGCCCAAAGCATTTCTAGAAATGTGTGTCGGAGAAGGTGTGGCATTCTGGAAAACATCCCAGTCCAAAGCACAAGGACAGGAGAAGAAGTGTTAGACTGAAGGGGGTTGACAGCTTTGGGAAATGGAGGTTTTTGAATGAATTTTGAAGGATAGAGTATGTTTGATCCAACTTCTTCAGGGATCTTGCTTTTTTCTGTTTGTTCCAGGTGCTGTGCAAGTCTAAAAATGGCATCCTCAGGGAATGTTTCCACCTGTCAGAGCTGGACAACCGGAAAAGGCCTGAGACAGTGAGTCCCCTAAATTAGGGCTCTGCACACCCCCTGCAACCTGCTTCAGAGGCCGATTCGGAGCTTCTGAATTGGCCCCGACCCAGTCCAACCCACTTCAGACATCCAAATAGCTTGCCCAGCCATACACTCCCACCACTGCCTACTTACCTGGAGTCCCAGTTTCAGCTTGTGCGGAGGGGAGGGTTGTTAACTCTTCCCTGCCTTGTTCTGCCCTCCTCCCCCAAAATCCCTCCCCTCCAATTTGCAAGTAAACTTGGAAAAAAACTCCCAGTGGGGCCAATGGAAGTTTTTTCCCCATGCCTGATTGCTGGGGGTGGAGTCTGACCGCCACACCTTACCTATCTCAGTGCCCTTCTGGTGTGTTGGACTTCAGCCCCCATCATGGCTGGGGATGGTGAGAGTTGTACTCCAACACATCGATTGGACACCAAGTGGGGTCAGGCTGGTATTGCTGTATATACTGAGCACTTTTCTCTGTAATGGTTTGAATGGAGGTCTTCTGATTTGCACAGGTTGCGACTCAGTTCAAAACGAGCCTGGCCAGTTTGATCGACATCCTCATGTCCAAGGAGCCGTCCTACATTAGATGCATTAAACCCAACGATGACAAAGAGCCTGGTAAGGATGCCTCATAAACACGGGGCTGGGATCATATTGTACGTTCTGGTGTTTCACATGGCCCAATGTGGGTTTCCAAAGTAGCTTCTAGAATCCATAAAATCCAAGCTTCCTTTGAAAAAGACACACAAACTCACTAAAGTTTCTAACCCTCATGGAGGAATTTGAAAACCTTGGGTGGGCTTTTTTTCCAGATCAACATGAGCACAAAACCATGGGTTAGTTGCACATCACGTGGGTGACGAGATATTTCTAGCGGCATCATCATCTCTGCTGGCTATACAGCCAGTCACACAACCAAGTTCTATGGCGTTATGGAAGCCAGGGTGTTTGCTGTGTCACATGCACAGTGGGGGCATACGTGGGATCATTGGGGGGCCCCCAAGCAGTCCTGTGTCCCCCCTTTTGTGATTTAAGAGGTTCTTTGCATTTTATTTCTTCTTGGTTCTTTCTGCATTAAATCTGCTGCATTGATTTTGTCATACGGCCATTAGTTCATGTAGTGCAGGATGTTGTATTCCAGGGGTTGGCAACATCTGGCGGGGGGTCAGGATTGGCCCTCCCAAGGAAGCACACTCCATCCCTGCCACCACCTTGGTTGCCGCCGCTGAATTTGCCACCACAAATGACCTGAAATGTAATTCCTCCCCCATCTGCACAAGCCAAATTCAATAGGCACAACGATTCCCAGCATGGAGAAGGACCATGAGCTACCTACTTGCTGCAGAGCTATTAAAGATGAGGGAAAGAAAAGAGGTCACAACCCTAATTCAGAATGACATGATTGAATTCACAGGGAAGCACAGATTTTAAGAATTAAGCACTAAAAGCCCAGGGCCCAGATGGACGAATCAGTTCGGTTTCAGTTTCTCCCGCATTTTTTTTTTTTTTTTTTTAGTCTCAAGTTCTTTTAAAGCACAATCCTACGCATGTTTAGGCAGAAGAAAGGCCTGGCTGGGGCATGCTGGGAGTTGTAGGCAGATTTGCTGTCTAAACCTGCATAGCACTGCCGCCTCAGTCCCGAATAACATTGCAAATTTTGCTAAACTATCATCCCAACTGAACCGGACTGAAATTCTCCCCCATGCCTGGTGGCAACCTCTTGAGCGTGGTGCATCTTGTCTCCTGCAGACAAATTTGATGACTCCTTGATAAGGCACCAGGTGAAGTACCTGGGATTGATGGAGCACCTGCGGGTGAGGCGAGCCGGCTTTGCTTACCGACGGAAATATGAGCACTTTCTGCAAAGGTGAGGCTGCGCTCATGCGCTCATGCGCTGCTGCTGCTTGATCATTAATTATTACTTGCCTAAGACCTTTTACATGCAACATAGGTGCACTCTAAAACTGATCAATGGTCTTTCCTTTAAAACTAAGCTAAGGTTCCAGTCCTCATGTTTCTGAATAAAGGGCTGATTTAAATAGGAACGTGGGAATCTGCCTCATATCAAGTCAAGACCTTGTTCCATCTAGCCCAGTATTGTCGACACTGCAACAGCAGGATCCTTTCCTCGCCCTACCTGGAGATGCTGAGAACCAAACCTGGGACCTTCTGCGTGCAAAGAAGGGCTCTACCACTGAGGCACAGCCCCTGCTGCTGTAATTCTGGGCCTTGTGTGGAACGTAGTTCTCTTGTGGCCCTAATGTGTTTGTTTGTTCTTTAGGTATAAGTCCCTGTGCCCGGACACGTGGCCTCACTGGCAGGGGGCGGCTGCCAAGGGAGTGGAGAAGCTCATAAAACATATCGGCTACAAGCCAGAAGAGTATAAAATGGGAAGGTAACGAAACCCAGTGTCAATGCTTGGAAGCAGTGTATTCAGACGCTCTGTGTGTACCTCAGCAGTGTTGTACTGGAGGCAGGGCTCACCGGGTTGAAGCGCCAGGACTTTTTGATTAGCAGGGACGCTGAGGTCATCTGCCCCCCCCTCCCCCTTGAGAATTCCCTGTTCCCTCTGAGCTTAGCTGCAACCCGCACAGTCGCTGGGGAGAAACAGATTTTCCCTGCAACAATACGATCTCCCTTGCTGTAATGTAAAGTATTTGGGGCTGGCTTGAATGGGCAGTTATTACCCGATCTTGGTGGAAATGAAAGCT
The DNA here is from genome assembly GCA_029215795.1 of Anniella stebbinsi. NCBI lineage: Eukaryota > Metazoa > Chordata > Lepidosauria > Squamata > Anniellidae > Anniella > Anniella stebbinsi. Next base: position 22,937,276 of record JARDYH010000010.1, read on the forward strand.
GCTAGTGCTGGTTTGTTGAAATGGATCAACGCTGTTGTCTGTGCTTTTGGCCTCTCCTTGGCGTCGGGGCTCTCTGGATCATCATAATGAGCGCCTGTACTGTAAAGTTTGCCATGAGAGGCTGACCCTTCAGCTGCAGGACATCCGGAACTCCCGTTTCTTCCCCTTTCAAAAGATTCCTTGCAGCACTCAGTATGATCTGTGCCTGGTGCTCAGACAATCACAAAAGCCGGATCGCTTCAGTTTCTTCCACCTTAGCCCTTTTTCTCCAGAATTTGTCAGACAGATCTGAAAGATCTTTAAACATTTAGTGCAGTCTTTAACTTAAGAGGTAGAGACGTTTTTCCAATATCTGTTTATTTCTTGAACAGGATTTGAAATACGTTGGATTTGTTTTGTAGGGGAACCACTCTGAGCCTTTGAGGGCAGGTGATGGGGGCAGAGGAGAAATTACGCAAAAAGTTCCAAATTAAAAGAGAATACAGGCGTGATAGAGCCAAAGTCCAGTCTCTCTGGTTTGAATGGGATAGTTAGACACACACACTTCCACCTCTCCCCTTGAAATTGGCGGGACTGATCAGCCATTAAATGTTGGTGGTATTATTATTATTATTATCATTTACATTCATATACTGCCCCATAGCCAAAGCTCTCTGGGCAGTTTACAGAAATTAGAAACAATGAACATTTAAAAACCAACATACAAAATTTAAAACCACAAAAGCCTAAAAACAAACTACATGTAGATTTGGTACTTTGCATTACACCATATCGGGTGTGTGGTTTCGGAGATTTTTTTCCCCTTTCTCCTGTTCAGGACCAAAATATTCATTCGTTTCCCAAGGACTCTGTTTGCCACGGAAGATGCCTATGAATACAGAAAACACCGGCTGAGTAGGTACTCCCATCAGCTTTGGATCATTGGTGTCAATGGAATGTGTTCTTCTCCTTTTCATCCCTGCAGTGGTGGGAGGATTTTTTTTTTGGCGGGGGCGGGAGTGGCTGAGTGGGAAGGCTTACCCACACATGGGTGGCCCCAGTTCAGATCCAGCCTCCGTGTGCTTACACTAAGGTAAACAAAACGGTGAGGATCAGCGTCATGCTACCTTTTTAACCAGTGCCTCTCCAGGTTTTTGAGGGCTCCTGGGCGAGAAGACAGCTTCGATGGACCCTCTCCATCAGAGAGTCTGTCTTCTCACTGTCATTATTATTATTATTATTATTATTATTATTATTATTATCATCATCATCTCTGGGCAGTTTACAGAAATTAAAAACATTGAACATTTAAAAGCCAATATACAAAATTTTAAACCATAAAAGCCTAAAAGCAAACTATCAGCTGCTCTTTGCTCTTGCCCCTCCTCCTCTTCATCATTGCTACCAAACTTGCTCGCTGGAGAGCCAGTGAACAGGTGGGCCGTGTAGCATCTCCTGCTCCTCTTTCTCACCGCCACCGTTGTCTGGGCCAGAGCGAGAGGCAGGTGAAGACGCAGGTTGCAATGCTGAAGAGGAGCAAGTCCAGGAAGCTCTTGCCAGTGGTCCCCTGCTGGAATGTGTGTGTCCTCAGCAGGTGCCCAGCCATGCCTACCCTTGACGCTGGCTCGGTGTTTACCATAGAGCGTAGTTTAGCCCTGGATTGCTTCCAAGTGAGATTTTAAACATGGACTTTCGCCTAATAACAGATCCGGGGAATTTCAGTTTATTCTTCTTTCAGTTTCCAGAATACAAGCCAAATATAAAGGATGCATAGGGAAGCGAGAGTTCCAGAAGATGAGAGAAGCCGGTAAGAAGCACTTGCGTTGTGCAAAAATTGTGTGTTTCGTTTGTATTTTATTTATTTATTTATTTATTTATTTTGGGATGGGGGAGGAATTAAAATCCAAAATGTCTTGTTTCAAATGCTGATATCTAACATTCAGTTTCTTGGTGCAGATTTTGAAAAACTCAAATGTTATGTCTTGATAAATCCTGAAATAATGAGAATTAATCTGCCTCATTATACTTTGCACCCTATTGTCCCCTCAATAATTAGCTTAATACAATAACATCCATAACGGGGAATTCTGTTAAACACACAGATCCCACGCACTTCAAATTACAACATATACATTCACATTCCCTCAAGCAGATGAAAGTTAGAAGAATATATTTGGGCCCTTTTCTCTTAAATTAATTTCACTGGTCTTCTGAGCGATATTTTTCAAATCAGACCAGGTTTTCTCTTCATTTTAATTGAGTCAGAAATGCACCACGGTCCATTCTTGTGGTACTGGCGCCCTCTGCTGCCCTATTATCTCTCATAACTAGAACTTTATTATCATTGATTTATGATCTGGATTTGTCCCCTGTCTGTGTTCTTCAAATTATGAATGTGGCTTAGAATGAAATGTTAAAATCGTCATAAAATAAATAAATGTATGAAAGTAAGCTAGAAATAGCAATTCTATAAAAGCAGCATCCAAATAAAATAGACCAAATGCTTAAAAGCCTGGAGAGATAAGAAGATTGGGTGCCAGGTGAGCATCTTTGGGGAGTGCATGCCAAAGCTAGGGTGCCACCACTGAAAAAGCCTTGTTCCCAATAACCACACCTCAGAAGATGAGGGAAACTGGAGAAGGGCCTCTGATATTAATGATCTCAAAGTACAGGGAGGCACATGTAGAGACAAGCAATCCTTCATGTATCCTGGCTGCAATCCATGATGGGCTTTCAAAGTCAAACCAGAGCTTTGAATTGCGCCCGGAAATAGACCAGGAGCCAATGCAGTTGCCAAAGCAGCCATGTAATATGCTCATAATGCCCAGTCCCAGGCAGTAAGCAGTCATATTCTGAACTAGCTGCAGTTTCAAAACTGTCTCCTAGGGGCAGCCCCACGTATAACACATTGCAGTAGTCTAACCTGGGGGCTGAGGCCAGGCTATGTTGGGATCTGTATGGGTTTCATGCAGTCTTATCCAAGGGCTCCTCATTCAGAATATCCTACATGGAGCAGACAATAGTTAGTGGTCTTTCCCCGCAATGTGAAGCAGCAGGGCAGAGTTGGGTGCATTCTAGGATGGCCTCTGTGTGTGCACTGGACTGTCTCCCAGAATCCTCCGGGGGCCTCAGGAAGTTCCATGAGAGCACCTCTGAAAAGGCATTTGGCCCTGGGGCTGAAACCCCCTACTCCAGGCTTACAGGGAAGTAACGGTGGCTAACTAAATGGTTGCACCCTAATTCTGGGGGAGTGTCCACCTTTCCTCTTCCGTCTCGTCCTGCCCTTTAGCAATAGGGTTCCCACATCCAAGCCAGGACTTTCCTTATCTCTGTCTTGCAGCCATCATATTGGAGGCCCGCTGGAGAGGAGTCCTGGCGCGAAAGCAGGCCAAGAAGAGGAAGTGGGCAGCTCAGACCATCCAGAAGTAAGTCCTGTGCTGCCCTTCTCCCTGGCCCAACCGGAAGGCTCTAAAGGAGCTATCCAAGGTGCTCCTTTAAAGTTCTGACTGGTTCCGACTGAAACCCGGAGTGGATTCATCACCCCACTGACACTGCATAGGGGACACCTAAAGCAGGACACAGGTCCACCTCTTCCCATGGCCCCGCTCTGGCCACAGCTCTATGGCATTCCGGATCAACAAACCCTGACGGCGGCAGTTTCCCTTCCGTAGGTACATCAAAGGCTTCATCAACCGGAAGCAGCCCCTCAGCCCCGAGAATGTGGATTTTGTGAGGTTAGCACAGTACAGCTACCTCATGAAGCTGAGGGATCACCTTCCAAGGACCGTCTTGGACAAACGCTGGCTCAAACCCCCGGAGATCATGGAACAGGTGAGAAGAAACGCTCGTCCGGGGAGGGGTCTCTGCAGAACCTCCACCTTGCAGGGCACTGTGCCGCTACGCAGGGCCACTGGCGGCGGAGCAACGACGGGAGAGGGCGCTCTGGCTCTGTGCCCTGCTGGGAAGCTCCTGGAGGCGTCTGGTTGGCCATGGGGGGGGGGGGGGGAGTATCAGACTGGATTGGCCTTCTGCCTCACTTTTCTCATGTTAGCTGAGGGCTGAACGGCACACGGCGTTCAGTAGGTCGTATGCAGCTCACCCTCGCGGTTGTTATTGCCCCAGCGTGAATGCACAGGCTCCCAATCTGGATTGAGACCACTACAAGTGGGCAGGGAAAGTTTAAAATTTTCCCCTCAGCCCCTCCCCCTCCCCTGTGGATGGGGCCTAAAAAAGGCCTCCATTGGCACCACTGGAGGGTTTTTTTTAGCCACTGTGGGCGAAGCAGCAGGGTGGGAAGGCTTCAACCTCCCTTACCTGTGTGCAGTGGCCCTGATCCAGGTCAGTGTTCCATGAGCTTACACTGTCGTGTAGTTTAGCCCCCTGAGGGAACCGAATGGCGTGCAGAGGGCACCAGCTGCAGCCAGGTAAAAACAGTCTTATGACCCTATAAAGCCGCCACGATCCCTATTTAGCCCTGTGCCTTCTGCCCTGGCCAGCAGCAGCCTGCTCTGGCTAAATCCTTCGCTGGTCCAGTTGGAGGTTCTTTTAACTAGAGCTGCTGTGGGGATCAAATGAGAGACCTTCTACCTGCAAAACGAGAGCTCTGCCTCTGAGCTACGGCTCTTGCCACGTCAATGACAGGCATTTCCCCCTGCTCCACACAGACGTCAGGGACCCTGAAGACGATTTGCCGGAGGAACCTTATCCGGAAATACTGCCATGGCATTACAGCGGAGAAGAAAGCGCAGGTAACATCTGGGCCCCGGAGCTCAGCCCTTAAAAGGGGAGGGCTTTTAAACCCGTTCCTCTGAATTGCAGTTGCATGGTTGACTGGTCGTTGGGGCTACGCAGTACTGCTGAAAATGCACTCTGCACAGGCTCAGTGGTGTGGGGGATTGGAGTTCTTAGAAGGGCCAAAGTTATCTACTGCAGTTGCCTGGACAAAAGCTGTAAAAGTTAAACTCCATTTAAGCTCACAGTGAAAATCAAAGAATCTGGTGAAACCTTGAAGACAGACAGATTTCCTGTACAGTAAAAGCTTTGCACCTTGGCTAACTCCTTTAGAGTTTTGGCCTGTTCTGACTGAAACCTGGAGCGGATTCACTGCCCCATTGACATCGGAGCTACCAGCCTCCACTTTCTGCCACATGCCGCGTACATGGTGTCTGGAACTTTCTGCCTCAGAGTAATAGCTGCAATTTCAAGCTTTGGCTAGTGGGAAGTATAGAAATGAAATAAATATATATATATATGAGTGTGTAACCTGATTTTCCTCTCGGGAGGATGTAATCTCTCATTTTACTCTGAAACAGATGCAGCAAAAGGTGGTTGCCAGCACCATCTTCTGTGGGAAGAAGGCTGGCTATGCGGAGAGCTTGAGTGAACCATTTGTGGACACCAGGCAAGGTGAGTAATTGATCAACAGCAGGATAGGCTGAATATTTGGCATCAATATTCAAGAAGGGCCCCCTGGTTGAGGTCTCTTCCCATGGATTTGGGTCTTCTTTGGAGTTTCCTCCAGGACCTCCCACCAGAAGGTGAGTGGTGACCAGAGAGAGGGGGTGGGAGAGAGCCTTCTCAGTGGTGGCTCCCCAGTTGTAGAATGCCCTCCCCAGAGAGGCTCGCCTGATGACCAACAATGTTGAGTTGGATCCAGGATCTTCCTTCTGAAAGAAGAAGGGCTCCACTCATGGATATCTCTCTGCCCAATTTTTGGGGATCCCCCCTCCCCCCCCACACCACAGCTCACTCCATTTGGCAAGAGCTCTTGACTCTCTGTGTAACATTTTGGGGAGCTTGGAGGGGACAGGGAAGTCTGCTTCCTGCTTAAATCTGGATCTAACCTATTTTCAGTGTCAAGCAAGGATGTTTTTTTATTTTCCTAGGTTTTTTAATGCGTTGATGCTTCTTTAAAAAAAATGTTTGCTTTACTAGCATGTTGTCATTTTTGCAAAACGTACCCTGGAAGCTCTGCTGAAATGAAGGGCAGCGTCGAAATATTGTAAATAAATAAATATTTTCTAGCATGCCGGAGAAATCCTGTAAGGTCAGATTCCGAGGGATCTCCTGGGGGCACATCTTGGTGCCTCCCCTCCTTTCTGGAGGGAGCTGTGCCTAACCTTCTTGCTTCTATCCTCATCTTCCCCAGATGAGAGCGACCTCAGTCCCAAAATCCTGCAGATGATCCGCCACGAGAAGGTGAAGGTAAGGAGTCAGGGCACGGGGGTTGCGAAGGCAAGATCCGCCGGGGCTCAAAATTGCTCTGTCGACCCCATGCTGCCTCTGCTTGCCTGGAATGGTGGTGTCTTAAAGCCGTGGACTTTCCTCTACTGCTGCTAAAATTCCTCCTGTGGTGCCTTGTAGTACGTTACACCGGTGGTGAAGTACGACCGGAACGGCTTCAAACCCCGAGACCGGCTGCTTGTGTTGACACGCGTGGCAGCTTATGTGGTGGATGCGGCCAAGATCAAGCAGAAGATTGAGTATGCAACGCTCAAAGGTAACCTTCGCAACTGGCAGCCAGCTCTTATCTGTTATCCCATTCTTCTGACAGAAAAAGGGCTCCTACAGTGCTCAAAACAATTAATAATATGACACTCCTGGCTGTCAGGTTTGTTGAAACTTAAAATTGATTTAAAAAAACAAAATTGTGAAACTATGTCTGAACTTGTGGTGGGTAACTCTGGCTGAACGCATAGAATCATAGAATAGTAGAGTTGAAAGGGGCCTCTAAGGCCATGGAGTCCAACCCCCTGCTCAATGCAGGAATCCACCGTAAAGCATCCCTGACAGATGGTTGTCCAGCTGCCTCTTGAAGGCCTCTAGGGTGGGAGAGCCCACCACCTCCCTAGGTCATTGGTCCCATTGTTGTACTGCTCTAACAGTTAGGAAGTTTTTCCTGATGTCCAGACGGAATCTGGCTTCCTGTAACTTGAGCCCATTATTCTGTGTCCTGGGCTCTGGGATGACTGAGAAGAGATCCTGGCCCTCCTCTGTCATTCCAGCAAGCACCTTTATTTCCCGTTCTTTCTCCAAGGCATTTCCACCAGCAGTCTGAGTGACCGTATCTTAGTCATCCACATTCCAGAAGACAGTAAGCAAGAGAAGGTAACAGAATTACACTTCTGCTTCTATGAGCGTGTGTGTGTGTGTGTGAGAGAGAGAGAGAGAGAGAGAGAGAGAAAGAGAAACGCCACTGCCCAATAACAACCTGAACATTGCAGAGAAGCATTCAAAAAATGTATTTGTTTGCACAGGAATAAAAACTTAAGATTCTGGAGCAAACGAAGAGCCATCTTTCTTGGTTTCTAGATCCACCTTTCCCAACATGGTGCCCCCCAGATGTATTGGACTAAAATGCCCACACTTAATTGGGCTCATTTTAACAATCCAAAGGTTTGTTAATTGATGAATCAACTAAATGTCCCAGGCCTCTTTTAAACGCCAACTTATAAGCTGGGTTTAGTTTGAGTTAGGGCTCAGCTTTGTAAACTGTTCTATGGCCCTTCCTTAGAATATTGTGATATGGTGACAGAGTGCTTCTGAGAATACACAGAGTGCACTCACCACTGTTGACAGCTAGATCTTCCACACTACGTGTTAGGGTGCAGTGGAGTCCAGGTGAAAGGATGGTGTGAAGTAGCGAGTGAGGAATCTGCTGTTCAAATTTCACTGAAGCCACAAACTCAGTCAGCGTCCTTAATCAAGCCACTGCATTCTCATCTGCCTGTCTGCAATTTGGGCATAATAAGTGCTGTCCTACCTTACAGAAGCATTGTAAGGATGACTGAGAAAATACCTTCAGAAAAGAAGGACAGAAATATTTAGCCAGATTGTGTGGTTCCAGGTGGCTATCTCTTTAAAACATTAATAATCTCTTTCTATGGAAAGATAACGCTGGGGATTTTGAAGGAAGCTGTTCAAAAGACAACTGTTAAAAAGAGGGCATCTCCTTGAACTCAGAGCTCACCCTGACCACCACTGCTACCACCATCCTCTTTCTGGAGACACACCTATCCTTTCTCCCTCTGGCCTAAGAATGTTGTTCGAAATGACCTGGCCTCCTTTCTTGCTTCCAGGGAGACGCAATTCTACAGTGTGAGCACCTTTTTGAGACCGTCACGAAACTCTGCATGCTGGCCAACAAACAGGAAGAAGTCGCGGTGGTCGAGGGAAGGTGAGCCCCTCACAGACCCACGGCCTTTGCATTTGCAAGTCAACTAAACCTCACTAAACCTCTCTGCGTGTATGTGCGTGTAACACCACCCAAACCTATGGACGTAAGAGGCAGAAGACTCCTTCAAGAATCTCGAGGTGTGGATTCCACAACTCACAGATGAAAGAGGAATGAAAAGCCAGGCCAGCGTTTGGAGTCACTGTTCGTCCTCCACGCTTTTACTCCCTTACGCCTCTATAGGCAGAGCCCTCCGTGTTCAGAGGCAGATTGCCACGGAATGCAGGTTGCTGAGATGCACAACTACAGGAGAGGGCGATTGTGCTCGTGTCCTGCTTGTGGGCTATTTGGAGGCCTCTGGGTGGCCGCTGAGGGGATGCTCGACTAGCGCTCCTTTGGCCCGATCCAACAGCGTTCTTACAGTGGAGGCTGGAGTCTCCGAGGTCAGTGGGGCAGTGAATCCTCTCTGGGGTTTCATCAGAACCAGTCAGGACTCTAAAGGAGCTCTCCAAGGTGCAGAAGCACCTTCAACAGCCCCTTTAGAGTTCTGACTGGTTCTGAAACCCAGAGCGGATTCACCGCCCCACTGACCTTGGAACCATCAGCCTCCATTGGGCTCTTATAATTTTATTTGGTTAATTTATTAATCAATCAACCTTTTAGGATGTGGGGGGGAAATGGCACAAAACCCAAGAAACTACCAAATGATCTGTGATCGGGGCTGGGGGAACTCCAGAGGGGCGGATTGGGACCCCGTGCCAGTTGGATTTGGTCCCGGACCTGACTGCACCCCTGGTGTAAACTTCAGGTCCATTTGTCTTGCTTTATAGCCTCCAGTTCCAAATCAGTTCGGGGAAAGAAGGAACCATGGTTTTCACCACTGGCCAGGAGTCTCAGATCTACAAAGCCAAAAATGGAGAGCTGACAGTGGTAAGGGTCCCAGTAACTTGTGAGGGTCATAGATAGAAAGGGAAACATGCCCCCCACCCCTTTTCTAGTAGCACAAGGCAGACCCTGAAGGGAAGCTACAATTCAGGAATGCCTTTGCCGGGAAGAACTCCTTTCTTGTACTGAGTTTAAAGGTTGCCGCTCTTTTACCATTAAAGCCATTCAATGGAGTGGGGGAGGAAACCCCCACGTTGCCAATACCCTTCATGAATTTACACTTTAATACAAGCCAGCGTGGTTAAGCTGCCACTTCCTCGTCTTGGTCTTTTGGTGGGGATGCCCCTTCCTTTTGGCTTGGGCTCCTAAATGAGAAAGGGAACTTGGTGAAGAAAACTATTTTCCAGAATTTGTTAAAGGGCCTTCTTGGTGGTGGAATGTCTCATCCCTGGAGGTTAGAGAGGTGTCAACATCGCTCTGCTTTTAGCACCATGTGAAAACAAGAACTCTTTAACTGGCCTCTTCACTAGATGGGTGGCTCTGTTCGCTACATGCATCTTTTCAACTTGGCTTTTAAAATTGTTACGGTTTGACGGTTGCTTTTAATGTTTTTCTACGTTTGCCCTGGTTGATCATTCTTGTGTTTTGAATAGTTGGCAACCTTCTTGGTTGCTTTCAGAAAGGCGGTACAGAAATGCAGGAAATCGATAACAACAAAGAATAAATATTGCTTCCCACTCTGGGATGATTTTGTGATGGGGGTTGGGCTGGACAGTTGATAAATAAACAGACCCCTAGAAATGACCTTTCTGTGCTTCAATCCAAAAGGTATCAACCAAAATAAAGTCCTGATGGAAACACAAGAGTTCTCGTTATGCCTGTTATCACACCTGCTTGGAAAAGAAAGTGACCCAACCCACTACCTGTATGGAGAAGAGAAGCAGCGTCCGTAGATCTACCAGAATCCGTATCTTTACAAGGAGCATCCTGATGCCATAGGACTTGTTGCAAGGAGCCCATGACCTGCATTTTAAGTCTATCCTGTTTTGTTTTTTTAAAAAAGCAATACCACAAAGACACAAACTGTTTAGCTGTTAATAGTAGACCCCATTACTGCCTGTATAAATACCCCAACGACTGATGTTAAATTAGGGCTGCATTTCCGTCATAACTTGCCCCTAAAACAAAACTGACAGTGACTTAAAGAGTTATGGTGGAAGGCATCGTGCTCCATGCTGAGAGATCTAGCAGATTTCCTTCCCAAATATTCTGGGCAATCTTAACAGAGGCCACTCAGCTGTCCCTGACGGTAGCATAAGTCATAGCCATCCTCAGTTTTGCCAGCCGCTGCTTTGAAGTGGAAGCTGAGATTCCCACTTTTGGGGCCAGCTCCTGCGCAGTGGCGGGAGAAGATGCCGCTCCTCGAACTCTGCTTCTGCCTTCCTCGCTGTATTAGTGACATGTGATGTGTTGAAAAATTAAAAGGATGAAGGGAAAACTGGCTTTAAATGGTCTCCTTTCTCTAGTGAAGTTGCTGGCCTGCTTCAGTGTCCACCTCCGTGTTGTCCAACCTGGTACCCTCTAGATGTGCTGAATTGCCATTCCAATGGCCAGGAATGATGGGTGTTGCAGTCCAACGCAGTTGGAAGACATCAGGTTGGGGGAAGGCTGTTCAACGTAGTTGTATCTGAAGACCAACCAAGTTTTTTTTCTCTAAAGCAGTGGTTCTGGGTTGCCCCGAGATCTTACCTGGGGTTCCAAAGTGATGGGATAGTATGTGGGGGGCTTCTATTGAGGGTGCACTGAATGTAACCCACCATCCTCTGCAACATGCAGGGGTGTTTCAGTAGACGTTTTGAAGACCACCTTTCTCTGAGGGAGCTGTCCTGGGTTTCTAGTAGCTATAGATAAGACGATAACAGTTTCCTGTTCTGCCCCACCTTAATGCCTGCCTTCCCCAAGTGTGTATATATCAACTGAATAGGGGCTGGCGCCTCGTGCTCCCTGTCAAAGAAACCGAAGGTGCGCTTGAGGATCACGGGCACGTACTTGCTTCCCTGCACACTCCCCCCCCAACTAAATCCAACCTTTGGCTCCAACTTTCCTTTGAGAAAGCGTTTGGCTAAAAGCGTGAGCTGTTTGCGCGTGATTGAAGGAAAGAGGCGGTACAAGTTGGAAATAGGAAATGTTTCTAATTTATTTTGCATATTTCCACAACTGTGTAAAATACATAACACATAGATAGACCGAAGAACCCAGCTGGAGACACGGGGAGGCGATTGTACGCAGCAGGCTGCCCTGGTTGCCTTGCACATCTGGAATGAGGCAGCCGCAGCCGGGCGGGGAAAGCATTTTGCTGTTGCTTCAAAGCTACTGACAGACCAGAAAAACCGAAAAGGGCTGCTCTTAAAGTGCTCGCAGCTTAAGGGGCAGAGCCAGAATGGCGGGGCAACAAACTGCCCTGAAGCCGCGCTGGAATAGGGCGAGGGTGGAGCAGGGCGGAGGAGCGTTCCCTTGGCCAAAGCTTGTGCAAAGGTAATTTCTAAACTTGGGCATTTAATTTGAGAGGACAGTGTAAAACCAGGGTGTACACATGACTGACGCTTCCTACATGCACTTTATTTGGGGTGCAGGGAACACTTCCAGGAATTCAAAAGAGGACAAGGCATTAATGGACAAGACCGGCTACCCCAAGCGTTCCCCAACTTGGGGAAGGCTTGGGGTAGCCAGGGAGTTGTAGTCCAACACATCTAGAGGATACCAGGTTGGGAAGGTTGGACTAGCAAATGTTCTTACACTCCCTTCCAAAACTGACCCATCACAGCCTAGGAGTGGACGATGGAGGAAGAAAATGGAAGAGAAGGGCATGGAACACCCTTAAGAATAAGAACCTCAGAAGAACCCTGATGCTGGATCAGATCAAGGGTCCCTCTAGTCCAGCACTCCATTCACCCAGTGGCGCAGGGTTAAACCAGCGGTCCTGAGCAAACAGGGCTGTTTTTTTCCTGATGTCTAGCTCACGCTCTACAATTTGCAGGCTTCTGAGTTCCGGTGTTATAAGCTTGGGAATTCTGAAGCCAAGGTTATCAAGATGGGCCAAGCTGTTCCTCGGCTTTGTGCCACGAGCGAAAGTGTCAAGCTATGGAAGGCGACGGGTACAGTGGTGTTCTGGGGAACGCTGCTCGTTGGATCCAGGTGGGAGATGGATTTAATAGCCATCTCAGGCTGTACCCTTCCCGCCATGGAACCCTGGGAATGAGGGGCCCCACCTTTTGGCTGAAGAAGACAAAGGTCTCCAGAAAGTCTGAAGCAGCTCCTGCTACATGTACCGGTTTAACCGAGTGAAATTACCATGGGGTCTTAACTGCATTATCCACATCGCTGCCATAGACCTCTTTCCCTTGCTCACAGGTGGGGACCTATCACTCCTGGCCACTCTCTTCTCCTTACAGGCCTCCCTAGCCTTCCCGACACCTTCAGGGCTCAGCGGCGAGGAGAACAACTTCCTATAAATACATCCTTGGCTCCTATAAACACGCACAAAGGACCTCTCCCTTCCACCGGAGAGCACTGCAAAAAGGCACGGAAAGAGGAAGCCGACAGCACCCCACCCCTTCCTCTGGAGCGAAAACTGCACGCGCTTCACTCGTTTCCAAAACTGCGAGCTAAAATACCGTCAGTGCAGCCACTGGAAGAACTTAAGGGAAATGTGAATGGAATGACTTTGCGTGACAACATTACTTGGCAAAAAGAGGGGGGAGGATTGCCTCCCCCTAACGCTCAGTTCTGAGCACCCCAGCCTAGAAGCCATCATCACCTTTCGCACCTAGCGTAGGCTGAGCTGTTCCCAGTCCAGAACCAGACCGCAAGGCAGCCTGGATTGGGAACTGGAGCTTTACGTGCTCTGGCTGTGCCCCCCTCCTCTCCCCATAGGCATGGAAAGAAATTACTTTGTTCTGAGGCCGATAGCGTAGTGTGAGGATTAGCCCCCTCACTTGTTCCATCCCCTCTCCCACTCCAGAACAAGACTTTCTGTGCTGTAACTAGGCGACGCTATGCAGACTGGAACAGGCTAAGAGACACGGGTAAAGGGATGATGTTAGCCGAATCTATCTGCGGATTCCCTTCAAGTTTTGGAAACTCGCTGAAGCGCCTTTCCTTAAGCATGACCCACAACCAAGTACAGTGGTAGCAGGTGAAACGTCAAAATACTGAGAACTTAACACTGCTCGTACTCATAACAATCAAACTCAAAGGCATTTTTGAACACTAAAGATCTAAGCGAGGGGGTTGCGGAAGAAGGAGGATCGACAAAGCTGCTCCCACGATACTGTTGTGTTTTGCGGTCTCCTGCTTGCTGGGTGGTTTCTGGCTTTTCTTCACCCCTTGAGGCTTGGAACGTCCAGTTGCACAAGGAAGGGGCAATATGCCGCGGGACAAATGAAAAAGACCATCTTGTCCTTTTCCTAAAGGGAAGAGCCGCAGCTGGACGCTGAGGGTGGGCGGGAGGAGACTCCGACACGAAAGGAATACGCCAAGCGTGATGTTTGGGCCAAACCGCAGCGGCTGATCACTCCATAAAACACTTTCATGCTTCTCCTTTCCTGCATCACTAACATCTCACAGCTTAATCTTTGGGTTACCTGCTACATGGACAAGGTTTCTGCCACTCCGCCTCACGCTAGAAGCAGGAGAGACTGAGCAGAGGTAGATTAAAATGACGGGAGCGCAAATGGCATCCCTCCTACCTCAAAACACACCCCAAGCAAAATCCGCCTGGGCAGAGGACCACCTCACAAGCGTTTTCTTCTCAGCTAAGCAGGGGCTGCACGTCTCAAGCATCTCGTGGCTAGCTGGGCAGAGGCTCTGTGTACACAATGGCTGATTGGAGGAGGGAGAGTGGGACCGAGCCTAGAGTTTGGCTGGGTGGTGGGATAAGCTTCATCCCTTGCTCCTGCCCCCGTAGGCTCAATCACCTCAGAGCAGCCCCTGGTCCCCAGAACCGATGCCTCTGAAGCCAACGGGCCTTGTCTGCAGGCAATTGCACGCCCAAAATGCGGAAAAGGCATTGCTTGGGCCTGAGTCATGGACGAATGGTTTCAACAGTTACTCGGGGCGGGAGGAAGTTAAGGCAACATGCCACATATTGCAGCTAGATTTCCTGAAAGATTGACATTAACATCAGAGGGCTCTCTCTTTCCTGCATGATGCAAAAGAATAGATGAAAGCACCAGCCTGGTGCCCTCCAGACGTGTTGGGCTACAACTGGGAGGGTGGGGGGAGCTGGGAGTTGCTAGTCCAACACATCTGGAGGGCATCAGGTTGGGGAAGGCTGGGGTAAAGGCAAGGGTTTGACAGCAGCTGCCGTGGCGTGCCCCACCACCGTTCGCCAGCCCCACCACCGTTTCTTCGTAGGACATGGCCTGCTCCAACATCTACTGCCAGAGGCCCCTCCCTCCCTCCTCTCTTGGAGACCCACCAGCTGAGTGCCAAAACAGCTATGGGGAGATTTCCCCAGGAGAAGTCGCCACCAGGCTGGAATTCAGATGCAACTCATCTCTCACGTTAGAACCTTTGAGGGGGGGAAACGGAAGTGGCTGCCTGGCTGTGGAAATGCCCCCTTCTTGAACTTTGGGCTCGAGGGAGAGACATTAAAACATCCATACCGAAGAAGGCGCCTTCGTGAAGCACAAGAGAGCCAGACCGAAAAGTGCTGGAAACACGACTTCGGACCCTGAAGCATCAACCAAGACCTTGGGTTGGCTGTGAAGCCGGACACCTCATGGATCTTATGATAAAACTACTTTGTTAAATACCAAAAATACTCTAATTTGTTTATAAAAAAAGACAGTTCCTAGACCTCGTGGAATTTAAGTTAGGTGCCTGTGAGTATCTGGAATGAGGCTGGGCGGAGAGATTCCAATCGAGGGCTGAGCCGGACGGGGCGAGGCGGGGCTGCCACGGCGGCCTCTCACTGGTGCAGGTGAGCCCGGTCGTCGGGGCGCTTGATGTGGATCCTCCGGACGCGCTCGATGCGCTCCCGCTCCTCGTCCTCATCCAGATGGTGGGAGCGGCCAGCCGCTCCTCCGGTCGCTTCCAGCAGCGCGTTATCAGGGCCCCGGCCGTCCTGGGCTTCGTATAACAGGATGTTCAACGTCTCCTCGTAGATCCGGGCTTCCGGGAATTCAACCTGTACCGCCACAAACAGGTGGGATTAGAAGGGATTCCTCATTCGAAATTTTGCCTCCCAACCTTCTCTCCCCTCACGGTGTCACTGACTGATTGAGAGGCGCCTCTGAGCGATGCTGTGCCTGCATCAAAGGCATGAATTGTGTTTTTTTTAATGTAAGAGCTATTTTTTGGTGACTGCCTGGCAAGTAAACTTCCCACCCTTGGTGAAAGGCTGAAGCCTGTGGAAAGCATGGAAGAATTTAGTAAGTGGGCCAATGGGAGGTGAGGAGAAAAGCGAAGCCTGGAGAAGAGAAGCTTGAGAGGAGACATGATAGCTCTCTTCAAGGGCTTGAAAGGTTGTCACACAGAGGAGGGCCAGGATCTCTTCTCGGTCATCCCAGAGTATAGAACACAGAATAATAGGCTCAAGTGACAGGAAACCAGATTTTGGCTGTACATCAGGAAAAACTTCCTGACTGTTAGAGCAGTATGACAATGGGATCCATGACCTAGGGAGGTCTTGGGCTCTCCCACCCTAGAGGCCTTCAAGAGGCAGCTGGACAGTCATCTGTCAGGGATGTTTTAAGGTGGATTCCTGCATTGAGCAGGGGGTTGGACTCGATGGCCTTGTAGGCCCCTTCCAACTCTACTATTCTATGACAGGAGAGGGACGCTTAATCCTGTTTTGGGTGTGCGAACGTAGCTCCTACATATCACTTTGGAGCAGGTGGCCATTGTAGGGCAGGAGAATCGAACCGGCCAAATCTGGCTCCCCAGATGGCCACGCCCTTTTCTCTGATTGCTGATCATTTGGTGCTTTCCCAACTTTGGGGCATTTCCCCCACCCCAAAAGATTGAATACCTCTCCTTATTTAATGGCAGTAACAGCTTAAGTTAAACCATGCTAGTGTTCTTTTGGTATTTTGGCCCCTCCCCTTTTGACTTTGGCCCCGTCAACCCCTGGAATGCGGCCCCCGAGAGCTTCCCTGAAGCCAAACGTGACCCCTGAGCTGAAAACAGTTTGACACCTTTGTTGTCTATCCAGGAGAGCCGGGCCCAGTAAACAAAACAACAACAACCCACCTTGGTCTGTTTTTTCTCCGTGGCATACACGATAGACGTGCAGCACACTTCCGCGATCTTGCGCCTCTGTCCGTAGAAAGACCAGCAGCAGATCTCGTCCCCGATGACGTCTTTGATGAAGAGGACTCTGCCGTTGAACCGCAGCGAAAGCTTGTCAAAGAGTTCAATGTTCTTCAGCATGTTGTCATCCGAATTGCTGGAAGGGGAAGCCAAAGAGAGCAGAGCTGAAGGGACCTTCCCATCCCTAGCTGCACCTGCCAACATTTTTAATCCATCCCACCCTCTGGATACGTCAGGTAAAACCCCACTCCCTCCTCTTTGCCAGCTTTCAAACAGCATTACTTACACTCCTCGCCACCCCTGGGCAAAACAACGTACTTCTAGGCGCAGGAGAAGAGATATTTTACCTTGTGTAGGAGTATTTGTTGTTGCTTCGGTTGTACAGCAATTTAACCGCTGGCTGCAGGAACACAGAGATGTATTATTATTATTATTATTATTATTATTATTATCCCGCCTTTTTCCCAATACTGGGATTCAAGGCGGCTTACAAATTAAAACATGTACAGTTAAAACAAATAGAGATGTACAAAAATTAAAAATATAATTAAACGTAGCCCATTTTAAAATATTTAAAACATTTAATTACATTTTAAATACAAATAATTTTTAAAAATCCAAATGATAAGCAGCACATCCACAGAGGTTTCAACTACTCCCCAAAGGCCTGCTGAAACAGAAAGGTTTTAGCCTGCCTCCGAAAGCACACCAAGGAGGGAGCCAGTCTAGCTTCCCTGGGAAGGGAGTTCCAAAGCCCCGGGGCAGCCACCAAGAAGACTCTCTCCCTCGCTCCCACCAGGCATGCCTGTGATGGTGGTGGGATGGATAGAAGGGCCTCCCCTGAAGACCTCAGGAGGCGGGCAGTCTCATAAGGGAGAATATGGTCTTTCTGATAACCTGGACCCAATCCATGTAGGGCTTTGTAGGGATTAGGGTCAGCTCAATGTTTTGCAATACAGCCCACCCTGATGTTGAGCACAGATATTAACATGTCGTTTGCCGAAAATGTGCCCTATACAAGCTGTAACGGCCAACTGTGCATTATTTCTGTCAATGCCCATAAATGCAGAAGTCCCATTTAGCCATTATGGCTAATAAACCTACTATCCATTATGAGAGACCCATCCCATCCACGTCATACGATCCTGACTCCTGTGGGTTTAACGATCTGTCGCCAAGGCAGGGTGCAGGTGAAAGCAATAAACCCGCCTTCCCCAACCCGAATGATGGGATTGCCTCTGGAGGGGACTGAGAGCTGGCGAGGGCTGGGATCAACCACCGTGTCAAGGTCTAACGGGAAGGGTTTGAGGGCCAAGGAAACCAGCACTGAAACGGCAAGGCTGCCACTGTAATTCTTCCCCCAGCCCTAAAGAGGGGTGGAGATGCCAAACAGCTTTAAATCTTTGTTTATATCCTGCCCCTCGTTGTAACGTGATCCCATGGCAGTCACAATAGGCAACCTACAGCCCTTATAACGTGCACAAAAAATGACCCTGCCCAAACCACCGGGGACTGACTGCCCTTCGGTGAACCGGCTCTGACGCAGACGGTCAGCGGTTTCTCCAAAGGCCCAGTGGAAAAGTTGTCATTCGAGTCGAAGCCTCGCGGAAGGGAACCTCTTGCTCTTACCTTGTTAGAAGTGGCGATCAGTTTTTGCTCTTCCTTGGAGGACGTGATAATGGGCACCTTGCAGAAAGGCTCGTAGACGTCTTTGTTCTGTCGAAATAAGAGAGGCAGTCAGAACGCGGAGGTGGGGGTGGGGATAGGCAGAAATGGGGAGAACCCCGTTTCTGCTTATTCCTCCCTCCCCACGTGCCCCTGGCAGGAGAGGGAGAAGCTCATCTATCGTGGAAAAGGGATACGGGACGTAGCAGAACGTGGCTGTGCATGAACCCCCGCCCCCTCCTCACACATGAGCAGCTGTTTAGTCGATGCTACAAAGCCCTGGGAACTGATGAGCATCCTGGTAGCTGGTGTCACAGATCTACCCGTCAGCTTTTGCGATGTTGCAGCCCCATGAGCGCAGGATCTCCACTTCCCATCAACAAACTCTCGGCCAGGTAAGACTCCCAAGGTGTAGGCACACGGCAAGCTTCCTCGGACCAAGTCCGACCCTGAGTCCATCTCACCCAGCCTTGCCCCGCACCCTGTTCCGATTGGCTCCTACTTTCCTCTGTGCTGGGGGTCTAAAGTGACCCATGGCGCACGTACCTGTAGGGCAACCTGGCACTCGTCCACCAGGCCTTGGACCAGGTAATACTTGGCCTCAGCTAGCAGCTCTTCAATCTCCCGCCGGCTCTCCGGAAGGGGCACGGCGCCGTCCCGCAGGTAGTTGAGGATGGTCCCAAAATGCTTGCCGCAGCGGTCGATCAGGATCCAGCCTGGGAAGAGGGAGAGCCGAGATAACGGCAGCAGGAGATCAATGGGGCAAGAGGCAGAGTGGGGGGCGGGGAGCAGGAGGGAGAGGCATGGGCCCCTCTGTTACTGGCAACAGGACCACCAGCAGGTCAGGACTCGGGGTTATCATTAGTATTACTCATTTCATTTCCAGGGTCCCAGATTCCTTACAGGAATTGCAGAAAGGGAGGAAGAGGTGTTGAAAGCCCCCCCACAGCTAGAGAAAACCCCGGGGGGGGGGGCAAGAGAAGCTGGTGCAACAAAGGGACGTTGACAGGATCATTCCTAATGTTTATCCCTCTTTCCCCTTAAAGAAAACACGTAACGTTTGCCCAGGGCATCCTAGCCTTCAAAGTGCCTCACCTGCAATGCTCAGCTGTCATCATTACAAGCCCCTCATAAAGTAAGTCAGTATGAGTACAATCTCCCACGTTGCAGATAGGGGAGGAGGGGCAGCTGAGGCCGCGTGGGAGAGAAGCGAGATTCGAACCAGGGACTTTCTGATTTGTAGCTCAACCCTTTCACCACTCCACCAGCCTTCCCCCACCTGGTGCCCTCAGCCAGCATGTTTGTGGACTCGTAACGTGGGACGACTCATCTGCAAGGCTTATGGGCCCCACTGGTCTCCTTGCGGCCTCCTGGAAGCAACCTGCTAACGTCGTTTCTCCACAACGTGCTTTCCTTGCACTCCAGAAAAAAGGCCAAAGATAAAGCGGGCTGGTTTATTGCATTTGGGGAGTGTTCCTGATAGCTGCTGGCCGTACTTTATTCTCTTATCAAGGAGCAACCAGGGAAAAAGGGAAAACAAGAGGAACGTCTTCTTCTTAAACAAGAACGTCCCTGAACCCCTCCTGCCCCCTGCCTTGATTTAAAGAAGCCAGAACAAGGCGCTCCATAAAGGTCGGCGTCACGCGCAGCAAACAGCAAGGCCCAAGTTTCCATAAACTCAACCAAAGTCCAGTTTATGGGCAGCAAGACAAGAATGCACTTGAGGGAAGAGGGAAGAAAAGCCGGTCCAGGAACGGCTCCCATCGTTGACAAATAAGGGCAAAGCGAGCCAAAGAATGTGACGGGTTAGATTAATAGCCTTGCAACTAAAACCTGATTACGCTCTCGGATCTCCGAGCCGGGCAATATTACCCAACGGCTCCTGACAGGACAAGGAGCAAAGGGGTTGCAGCCCTGCCTTCGTTGGAGTGCTTTACTTTTCAGATGTTTCAAAACACACTCCTTTCCCTCCCCACCGTAAGAACGGAAGGATTCAAACGTCTGCCAAGCCCTGTGGCCACTTCCTTTTCTCTCCTTACAACCCTCAAGCGGTCGAGGCAAATGAGGCACGTTCATCTTGCGTGGACAACGTCGCCTTACGACATAGGAAGCTGCTTTATATTGACACGGGCTGCTTGCCTGGGGGAAGATCAAAGCCCTCTCGGGTCCGACGTCCCGTTTCTCACGATGGGCAGGGGCCATCCAGATGCCCCTGGGAAGCCCCCAAGCAGGATGCAAGGATAAGAGCCCACTCTGGCTGTTGATCCCCTCAGCTACTGGCATTCAGAGGTAGCCTCCAGCCAGCGTGACTGAGAGTCTAATCTCCGTGAATATGACTAACCCTCTTTTAAGGCCTGGGCAGAGAGATGTTTTCCCTGCTCTATGGACAACTACTCTTAAAAGGCTTTTTGGACTACCGTAAAAAAAAGAAACAGGAGTCGCATCCCTTGAAAGAACCCTCTTGGCTCTGCTGCCTAGGGAATGCTGGGAGTTGTAGGACTTTTTTTCTGTCTAGATATACATAAGATTGCACCCTTGGTAACTCCGGAGAGCACCAAATTTCTGGGACAAAAAAATAGAGCCTCTGGAGTTTGCAGTTTTTGATTCCCCTGCTAAAGCAGGGCTGCCTGTGGTTATCACTCGATCCACTTCTGCCAAGAACTCAAGTGAAAAGTTCAGCGGTTCAAGACCCTACCGGTAGCGCTCTCAGCCTTTAAGATCCACCCGCGAATGAACTGTTCTCCTAGTTTAGGATGGGGACACAGAGCCACTTCTGGCCTGAGGTTCGTCTCGGAGAAGCTTTTGGCAATGCATTCCGGGGTGGGGGTGGGGGCAAAAATACCAAAAAAAAAATCCCAGCATCTTGTAGCTGAAAGCTTTTACCGCCAGTAACTAAGTGTTAGGAGAGGCATTTCAACCATTTAGAAGGAGGGGAGGGACCATGTAAAAGCCGGAAACCACCAAGATATCGATGTTTGGGGGAAAGGGCGGTGGTCTTTTGAGGAACACCGGAGGGGAGATTTGACCCCTGGGCTGGAGGCTCTGAACCCCTAATCCAGGACCTACACAATGTGCCTCTAAAGCTGTAAATGCCTGATCGACAAAGACGGGCAGAATGCCAGGACCCGTACAGGAAGCCAGATTCCGGGGGCACTTCCGTCGACACGGACAGTCGTTCCCTGCATGGACGAAGGCCTTTGCACGACAACATGCGTGCCAGCACACCCGGCAACGTCCGAGAACAGGCGAAATCCCTGCAGAAAAGCTACTCTGGAGTCCAGGTTGATGTGTTTTACCTGGTTAACGAGCTCCCGGCGGAGAAGCCACTGTTCACCCACCGCCCCTTCCCCACGCGCCTAAGGGCCAACGTGGACCCTTCCCGCAGAGGTCCAGCTCACACCTTTCGTAACCACAAAAAAGGCCACAAGAACTGGAGGCACCCGGGGGACATATTGCTCCCCATCAGCTTTGCTCATCCTGGTGCCCTCCAGGTGTGGTTCATCTAAAAGCCCATCAAGATGAGAGAAACAGTCCAGCACATCTGGGGGACACTGGACTGGGGAAGGATGTTTTATACGGGGGCAGCAAACAATGCTATAAGGCAGCTTCATACAGGTTGGATCTCCTGGGATTGTCCACTCTGACTCCCAGAGTCCTGAGAGGCTTCTCTCAGACCGGACACCTGTCAATACCGAGATACAGCATCCTAGAGTTGGAAAGGCCCATGGAGTCCAACCCCCTGCTCAGCGCAGGAATCCAGTTCAAACCATCCCTGATGGGGGGCTGCCCAGCCCCTGCTTGAATACCTCCAGGGACGGTTGGCTCCATGGTCTGACAGCTCTGCCCATTAGGCCGTTTCTCCTGATGTTCAACCCCAACCTGCCCCTCCTGTCTCTGAAGCCCGCTGCTTCGTGTCCTACGGACTTGGGTGCCAGCCCACAGGCACCTCGCTTCCCACGGCCCCTCCCCGTCGGAAGGCCGATACCTTCGCTGTCCGTGAGGACCTCCATCCGGCCGCTGAACATGGCCTTCAGCATGGTGTCCTGCTTGGTCAGCGTCTGCATGGTGGTGTAGTACAGCGCTCCGCCGATGTTGAGCTTCACGTACTTGGAGCTGGGGCTGGCGCCTTTGAAGGAGGTGGTACGAGTCGTGGCTGCCGGCACCGCTGTGCTCACCACCGTTTCTCCAGACATCTCTTCCTGCAACGGAGAGGCAGCCTTCGGGTCACCTTGTCTTAACATAGGCGCATTCGCAAGCAAGACGGCCCTAAGAGGAGCTCAGCCGGAGCAGACCAAAGGGCGGCCCCCATTTGTCCGGCAGCCGGCTCCCCCAGCTGTCAAACAAATGCTTCAGGGATGCCCACAAGCAGGACAGGAAAGCCATAGCAACCCCCCCCCTCCCCACTGTATGTGTGCAGGCAGGTCATATTGAGAGATAGACTGTCCCTGGAGGTGGAGGTTCCACAGCTAACACAGCGGTTAGAGTGTTGGACTCGGGAGACCTGGGTACTAGTCCCCACTCGTCCGTGAAGCTGACTTTGGGCCAGTCGCTGGCGCTCAGCCTGGCCTACCTCAAAAGGGTTGTTGTGAGGGTAGATTAGAGAGGAGGAGCACGTAAACTGCCTTGGGTTCCTTGCAAGAGGGAAAAAGGTGGGATATAGATGTAACGATAAATAAAAATAGCTTCTGATCGACCTGCCCTTCTCCACAAATCCGTATGTGTGTACACAGCCTTCTGCAACCCGGCGCCCTCCAGATGTGTTGAACTACAACTCCCCAATGCTAGCTGGGGAATATGGGGGGTTGTAGTCCAAACACCTGGAGGGCATTGGGTTGTTGTTGGGGGGACTGCTAGTGTACATGGTGCGGGGCAGCATGAAGCAGCACAGCCAAGCACAGCTGGCAGAGCTCGGAGAAGGGAGCAGGCGGAGGGGTCCTGAGGCTTTTGAGTCAGCCTCGTCCTGAAGACGCGAGAGGTCCCAAAGACCCGGGGAAACAAAGGCTGAGCACCTAGCTCAACACCCATTTGATGCGTCTAAACCACTTAAACCTTTTGAAGATTTTTAAGGTACCGTCCTTCGCAAAAGCCGGCAGCAACACCATTTGCAAACCCTCCTGCGCAAGTGGGGGTGTTTTTTTGGGGGGGGGTTTGCTTTCCCATGAGCAGCAACGCTGCACAAGGATTGGGAACAGCTCTGGGGTTTTGCCGCGTTTCATCGTGAAGACACAGCCTCGGTCAACCTCAGCTGTTGACCTTTTGAAATACTTTTGAGCATTGGTGGGGGGGGGGGCCTGCAAAGAACCTCTGCACTCCGTCCCGTGATGGGGAAACCTGAATCGGAGGTGGAGGATGAGCCATTTCAGCCTTGAAGGAAAGTGGGTAAAAGGCTATCCATGCCTTCCAGGGAACTAGGTGGCCGCCCAGTCCTACAACCGCATCTGCCTTGCGGCTGGTCAACATTGGTGCTTATCTTCAAACTGATTCACCTCTCAGCTTCCTCCATCTGGAAATGGTATGTTCACCTCTCCTCCTCCCTCCTTCCCTAAAGCTCACTCACAAGGCCTCCTTTCTCTGTAAACCAGGGCCTGGCTCCCCAATGCAAAGTGCCAGAATAAAAAAAAACTTTGGAGCGAGCCAGATTTTCCAAAGCACAGCTAAGACAATGGAATAACCTCTATATTTCCCCCATCTTAGCAATGAATTCTATGCTCCTGGAAGTATGAGCCAGGGGTGGGCAAAAGATAGATAAGGATCTACTGAAACCATTTCCAGCGCTTATCTGGATTAGTCTATAACAGCCAAAACAACAGAGACTTGTGGCAACTGAAAGACTCACAGGTTTATAGCCCATGACATCAGATACATATTGAATATTATGGAGAGTTTCAGGTTTATATACAGTACATATGGTCAAGGACAAAACAGTGAGTTCTCTTGGTGATTTGCAATAGATGGGCAAGGGATTTCTAACTCCTATTGTTTAGCAGTCGCAGCAACAAAACCATTTCCTCACCTAAATTAGGATGCTGAAATGAAGAAATTTGGGGAAACCAGGAGTGGAATCTGTGTAAACTCAATTCTGGTCCTGAATACAAACCCTTTGGATCAGAATGTGCTCAGAAGCACCCTGCTCTTTAAGGCTAAGGTTGGATTTATACAACACGCTAACCCACTGTGGGTTATCGTGTTGTCGGAACTCAGTGCGTTTTCCACAGGATGGCTTGCTAAGCATGCAGTGTGATTTATTTTTCTCAAACAAGCCATCTTGAGAATGCATGGCTTGTTGTTGGGTTGCACAGCGTTGGGAATAAGCCTTAAAGAAACAGGGTGATGGTGATGCCCACAACAGTTTCTCAAATTCCCAAATGTGCACAGGGACCCCTGCCCTAGGGAGTTGGGGGATGGCTGGCTGGGGGGGGGGATTGTGGGCATTGTAGTCCAATAATCTGGAGAATATCAGGTTAGGGAATGTTGTGCTACAGACTAACATGTCCTACCCTTCTGCCGCCCAGAGCCACCAGCTGGAAGAGTGAAGCCCTCTTAGAGCTAACCAAGAGGACAAAGAAGACATGAAACAGGTATCGAACGCACAAACCTCTTTTATAACAATAAGCTAACAATAAGCTTAGATCAGCAACCAACACAAAACAATGTGATGATCGCAGCCTTAAGCCTACATGATGGGGGGGGGGGGGAAATTAAAACCCCTCACCCTGCCCTGATGCTAATGAGAGAGCTTTGGGAGGTGGGTGGAACCTTTAAGGCAGCAGCTATATTATTTGGCTGGATCTGCCATGCAGAGATGTGGAGGAAGTAAATCAATAATGAACACCTGGTAGGCAGGGCTTAAATGTTTCATGTGGGATCTGTTATCAGGGAAAGGGAGCTCCAGTTGCCACCTGATCTCAGGGGTGCAGCAAAAGACTAAAAAGGCAGGATCAAAACATGACCCAACAGGAAAGGAAGAGCCAGGGGGGTGGAGGGGAGAGTTTAGCAGCATCGCTGTGGCCGAGGGACAATCTGCCTTGCTTAGCTATTCCTGGCATGGACAGGGCAGAGATGGATTCTCTTTACACTTCCCCACTCTCTAGAGACCCTCAGAGCGGCTTCCAAAAACACACAGATGCTAAAGCACAGAACCGTCTTCAAAATAAAACACAAGGTCTGGTCAAACAGCCTTCCACAACCTGTTGCCCTCCCTCCAGATGTCTTGGTACCACAACTCCCAGCATTCCCAACATGCCCGGAGGGCACCAGGTTGGGGAAGGCTAGTAATAGGACACTGGTTCTCAAAAGGGTGGCTGACAGGTTGGGAATAGGTGAGGGGGCTCTTAGGGCTCCCCCCAAGCTATTACAGCCTCCCACCTATCCCAAAGTTGTCACCCCCCAAGTTATTACATCTGCCCCCCAAGTTATTTGGGTCCCAGCTCCCCCCGTTATCAAGAGCCCCACAAGCTGTTAGTTCACCACTTATGCCCAAGGTGTTAGCCCCTCAAGGTATTAGGACCACCCTCTCTCCCCCCCCCCCCCAAGCTATCAGGGACTTTGCCTCCCCCTTGCTATAAGCTCCCCAAGGTATTATGGTTCCCTATCTACTCCCAAGGTATTAGTCCCCCATAGCTATTTGGGCTCCCCAAAACTATTAGAACCCCCCCCACCTATCCCCAAGCTGTTAACCCCCCAAGGTATTATGGTTCCCCCACTAGTTCTTTGAATCCGATCTCCTCCCCCCCCCGCAGGCGATCAAGACTCCCCCAAGCTATTAGTTCCCCACTTTTACCCAAGGTATTTGCCCCCCAAGGTATTAGGCCCACCCGGCTTCCCCCAAGCTATCAGCACCCTCGTCTCCCCCCGAGGCTTTAAGCCCCCCAAGCTATTAGGGATCCCCCGAACTGTTAGAGCCCCCCCCCCGTCCAAAGTATTACCCCCCCTCCAGCTATCAGTCTCTCCCCTTAGCTGCTGGGGCTGCATCTGCCCCCTTCCCCGGATGCTCACCATGAACAGCCCCGCGCGAGGCCTTCCTCCTCCTCCTCCTCCTCAGCCGAGACGGTCCCTACTGCGAAGAGGGAGGAAGGGGAGGAGGGGGGGGAGGAACGGGTGACGCACGCAAGAAGGGGGCGGGGCCTGCCCCAAATGTCCTCTCTTTCCCTCCCCCCGCCTCGCTCTTTTCCCATCTGCCTTTGCGCCTCCTCCCGGCTCATTGCCACAGGCGCCAAGAAGGCTGAGAGCCCGGAACAAGGGGAGGGCGGAACCCGAGTCTCGCGGGCCTCTGTTTCCGGACGGAGCGCTGAGAGGAGAAGCCGGTCGTAGCCGGCGCCTGGTTCGGGCCGGAAGTGCAAGCGGTGTGCCCGTCTAGCCCTTTTTCAACAGTCTTCGTGCTCATGGTCATAGAGAAACAGGGTGTGTGAGAGAGAGAGACCGACGTCCGGGCCAATGGCCGGTTCCGTCCTCAGGACCGGAAGCGGCGCTGTTTTCCTTGCCTCTATGGTCCCGGGGGTCCTCCTTGGACCTCTGCGGGGAAGGCGGCTCGGAGGGCGGCTGCTCCTGAAGGGCGGCGACGGAGGAGCCGGGTGGGGAATAAAAACCCCACTGACAACCATAAGAGCCGCTCCTGGCGGCTCCACAGCCCGGTCTGGGTCGCCAAAGCGCCTCGCATGTTTTCTGCTGGTAGCTCACAACGACCCTGGCAGGTAGGACCCGACCCCATGGCCCCCATGCTGCAGGCTGGGAGACTGAGGCTCAGTGGCGCTGGGCAGGACACGCCTTGCCTACGCCCAGCTAGGGGCCTCGTGGCAAAGGTGGGATTCGGACCAGAGGCGCCTCCATCCCAGCCCGTGTCGTTGCCTCCTAGCCGTCCCCAACCTGGTGCCCTCCAGATGTGCTGGGATATATGGCTACAACTCCCACCACCCCACTCACTCGGCGGCTATGTTGGCTGGGAATGATGGGAGTTGTAATCAACACACCTAGAGAGCGCTGGGTTGGTGGGGGCAGCTGGCCCATTAAATGTCAGGATACCTGTTCCACAGGTGTATCGGAGGCTGTCGTGGACTGAGCCAGACCCTGGTCAATCTAAGCCCAGTATTGTTAACACGGGCTGGCAGCAACGGCTCTCAGGCTGGGTTCTTTCCTCGTCCTATCTGGAGAAGCCGGGGTTCGAACCTGGGACCTTCTGCATGCAGAGTATGTGCCCTACGGCTGAGCTACAGCCCCTGCTCAATGCAACATGGGCCACTGGACACAGCGTGGGGAGTTGGGGCCGTTGGTGGCTTCTCCGGAGCAAGGAGAGCTGTGTGGACTGTCAGGTGGGGATAGACAGAGAGCTTGTAGCCCGTTCTCATGCCGCCATGTTTGAGCCGCAGAAGTAATTCAAAGCCACTCCGCCATTGCATTTGTGCTGTTTCACTTACAGGCTTATGCACACAAATATACGTGCCCATCTCATGTCTCTCTGGTGTGGTTCTGCTCCCAAGAGATGTGCTGTGTTTGGCTTTGGCATCCATAATTTGAGAACCAACCAACTGCAGCTATGTCTCTTAAGAGCAGCAATTTTCTACTCTTAAAACCTGCTGCCAGCCACGCTTCATGTTCTCCTTTCGTAGAAGTGCCCTGCTGCTCCTAACACTGGAAAACCTTCCTTGAGACAGGAGTCCATTTCCTCACGGCATCCTCATCCATTTCATCCTCAAGAAGGATTGATCATGCGGCAGAGATGCCTCCTCAGATACCAAAACTCTTGAGTTGGCCTTCTCGACCTGTATTCCTGAGTTCTGCCTGCTCTCTTTTCTGATGGACTTGTTTGCTGCATCTTTGGGTTTGATGTGCAGTTTGGAAAAGCGGCGGGATTGGAAGCCTTTGAGGAACGTAATTTCGAGCCATCTGCAATGACCTTGATTCTCTCCACGGCAACAAAAGGAGGCCTTTGGAGAGGGTGCCGTTTGGAGTGAGCGTGAATCATGTTTGTCTACAGGTGATCGCTGCTGGGCACATCTGCAAAAAGCACATTCTTCGGGTGAGTTTGGCAAATGTGGCTTTTAAAAGAGAATTAACTAGATTGCTTGTTACTCTTTCCTAGAGACGGGGAAGAATTATGCTCTGTGTGGGGCTGCCCTTAACGTTGAACTGGAAGCTGCAGCTAGTGCAGAATGCAGTGGACTAGCTGTTGTCGGGGGCTGCCCCTTTTCAGCATTCTGAGGGAACCGCATTGGTTGTCTGTTTGCTACTGGGCCAGGTTTAAGGTTTTGTTATTGGTATAAAATACCCTAAACCACGTGGGACCAGGATATCTGAGAGAGCACCTTCTCTCATTCCAGCCTGCTGGTTCTTGAACTCATCATATGAGGCATTTCTACTGGTTCCGTATAAATCTGTGGTCCATGTGGAGTCCACTCGGGATAGAGCCTTCCCTGTCTGTGGAACTCCCTGCCTGATGATGTCTGGCAGACACCAAAATTGTTTTCAGTGCCTGCTGAAAACATTTATATTTGAACTAAGGGTGCAATCCTACAGGGAGGGTTGTAAGACTCCAAACTTTGAGTCTTATAGCTATCCAAAGCAGAGTGGGAGGTGCAGTGAAGGCGGTCTTCACCTCACGCTCCTTCCACCCTGTATTTTCACTAGACTGGTTCCCCCCCCCCCCCCATCTAGCTCAGGGGTCATGGAGGAGGCTGGGAAGGAGATATGACATAAGCCATCCCCTCCTTGCCCACTGGCACGGCCCCTTTCCCTTCCCACTGAGGTTCTGGGCATGGTTCTCTCTGAGGGCTGCGAGGAGGAGGAGGAAAGAAGCTCAGACTCCTGGATCAGAGGTCGGAGCTCTGCTTCCAAACTTGGATCCAGGAACACGAACGATCCTATGGCCCCTCAGACGCTGTTTAGGGCCATAGAATGGATCTCTAAATAAGGATAGGTTTATTACCACAATTTGATTTTAAAGATTTTAATTCTGTGCTTTATTGTTATTGTCTCCCCTTTTAATTGATCACTGCTCAGATATTTTATTAGATGTAGAGCAGTACATGATCTTATAAACAAAATGAATAGATTTCATTCGTTCTGTGTTTTTAAGCAAACTGGCCTAACTTTATTTATGGGTTTGATTTATAATAATAATAATAATGCCCAAACTCCCCCACCCCCTGCTTTCCCATTTGTCACCTTCTGTAGACAACAGCCTGCCAAAATGTTCAGCGCAGCACAGCTGTCCAAGGCCCAGTTCCTTGACAAAGCGCGCCAGGCCCGCGAGGAGCGCCGGGGGCTGAAGGAGCGGGAGCGCGCGGCCGTGCAGATCCAAGCCCTCATCCGGAGGTTTCTGTGCCGCTGTCGGCTGCAGCGAGAGATCAGGTGCGTGAAATGGTTGAAGGTGTGCCGGGTGGGTGTCTTGTCCTCTGGGAGTGGAAGCCCCTTTGCCGTTGGGCTATGCCGGTGCCAGGGTGGGTGCTTAGCCTGGAAGAGGCGAGTCCTGCAGATGGAGAGTCCTGCCCTGCTGCCTCTGAAGTTTTGGCTCCTCTGAACAAAGGGAGCCTGGCAATGCTGTTGGGGTGTCGCCGGGCCCTCTGCCCATCTTGGGGCCCTGTCCGGTGCCTGATCATGCCACCCTGTGGAGCAAGGCTGGCACCTCCAACCAGCCATTATGGGCTGGCATCTCCACCATGGATGCAGAGTCCACCTGCAACCCCTGCTGGAAGGAAGGACCCTTCACCAACTGCCATGGGCTAGGCAAACACCCCCCCCCCACACACACACACACACCAGTAACCTCTCCCTTCTCACATTTGTACCTTTTGCCTGGACTCTTTGATTTCCCTTCCTCCGCCCCAGGAAAGAAGTGGATGACTTTTTGGATGCCAGCGGCTCTGGCAAGAAGACAGCCCTTTCGATCTTCAGAACCTCCCGGAAGCTGCTCTACGTTTTCAGGTTGCAAGAGGACAAAGAGGTACAGCTGCTTTGCTTCGGGGGGGGGGGGGTGATTGTGCTGGTCCCGGGCGTGCCGCCTGCCGCTTATTCCCGAGGCTTGTGGCAGCGGCATTGGAAGTATCAAGGTGGCTGTTCCGAGCAAGGGAGGGGGAAGAAATGGGGAAGGGGGAGATCTTGCAGCATGGACTGGAGCATGGTGAGCTGAAATAGAGATGAAAGACCCCGTGCGCCCCGGCTATTGAGTTGCTTGCCCATGCGCTGTAAGTGACCTTACAGTGGTAATTCCTAATCGGTGTGCCAGAATGCAGGAGTTCTGTGGGAGAATTACCGTGTGGTTCAAGAAATGAATTGAGCTCTCCAAACACCCATCCTCAAAGAGCACCACTGCTGTATCTCTGGATGAGTCCCTGCTGCCGGGGCATGCCTCCTTTCAATCTGTAGGAGGGTTGGATCATTCTGCTGTTCATTTCGTGCATTCCAAGCAGTTGAATGAGAAACTGACCTAAAGTAGAAGGATCTGCTCTTAGAGGGAGGCTGCCCTTTGCCTCTCTGAAGGAGTCACTGCTCTGGGCTCCCCACTCTGGAGGCATTCCCAGATTGGCAACTGCCAAAGTCAACCATTGCGGGTAACCACCAAATGCTGCCTTTCAGGAACGCTTGGAGCAAGTTAACAAAACTTTGTTATCCCATCTTGGGCTGTTCCCTCTCCCCCCCCCCCCCCATTTCATTACAGAGATTGGAAAAGCTGTGTCACTGTATCCTCAACAGTATGGATGCTGAGAACGAGCCTAAGGTGAGCCAGTCTCTTTTCGAGGGATGCTCATAAAACTGGGGTGGGTGTTTTTATAAGGGCTACTAATCCTGCCCCAAACAGAAGAGCGGTGGAGAGTTATTTAAATCCCATAGAGACGTGAGAAGTTGGAATATTTGTGGCTGGATTTAACCCGCCGGCCTGAGCTTCAGCAGCCCTGGATGAAGGGACAGCTCTGCCCCACTAACGCTCGCTGCTTCCTCCTGCCTTTCGGCCCCCAGGTGTGGTACGTGTCGCTGGCGCTTTCGAAGGAGCTGACCCTGCTGTGGATCAAGCAGGTCAAGGACGTGCTATGGCTGGGCTGCGAGTTTCTGAAGCTGCTCAAGGTACGTCCGGAGTCCACTTCTAGGTGGCTTTCGCTGTTTGGCGACTTTGTCGCAGGGTTCCCTTTCACGCCCCTGCTTCCTTTTCCCAGCCGGACATCTTGCAAGATTCAAAGCTGGTGAATTTGCACCTGACGATGCTGGTGACCTTCACCGACACTTCCACGTGGAAAATCCTGCGGGGGAAAGGTGTGTGTGTGTATCCATCCGTTGGGGATGGGGGACGTCCTTATTTTTATATTCGTTATTGCAGCTGTTCCCAGCGTGGTGCCTTCCAGATGTGTCATAATCCAACACATCTGGAAGGCAGCGGTTTGGGAATGGCCCATGTTCTAAAGCCTTGTCAGTCTGTCAAACACTGGCGAGGATTCTCGTTTGCCTTGCCCGCTACAGAGAGCGGTCACTCGGTGTCCATTTCTTATATGAAATATGTAGTACTCAGCCAATGTTTTTAGACTGAAAAGCAAGCCTTCAATTGCAGCTGTTGAGCTAAGGTATTTGGCCTATCATTGGATCTTTCCATGGTGGCAGTTTGCACCGAGATAGTTTTAATCTCTGCATTTTTAAAAAATAAATCACCGTAGCTTACAGCGCCCATCAAAACATAAAAGTATTTGTAAGGCTACAATCGGAAACCAAAAGGACTTTTGCCAAGTTGAGTCAAAAATACTCTCCCAAGAATGGGGCCAAGCGTTGTCCTGGAGAGGCCCCGGCCCCGCAAAGCCTACGATTCAGGTGTCATTTTCAACAGTGTCCTTTTGTGGTACCTTTTGCAGGTGAAACCTTGCGGCCTGCCATGAACCACATCTGTGCAAACATCATGGGACATCTCAACCAAAAGGGATTTTATTCCGTGCTCCAGGTTCGCGTTTTAAGTTGTTCGAAATGCTTTGCGTTTGTGCGAGACCATTTATATTTGTATCTCCTCGTAGAATGTATATTTTTTCCAACTGCTTATCTCAGCTTGGGCTGACCAGTGGGGGGTGATTGTTTTTAAAGAATATCGAGGGTTCATCCCACCCTCCCCACCGCCCTGTTTGCCTTTTTTTAGCAGGTGTCTTCAGCCAACTCTCCTTTTCCTCCTGTGTAATGGGAATAATATTTCACAAGGTGATGAGAAGCTGCCTTAAGATACATTTCCCACCCAATCCTGAGAGCTTGGGGTAGATTGCAATATATTATTGTTATTTATTACATTTATATACCGCCTCATAGCTGAAGCAGTTTACAAAAATTAAAACTTTGGACATTAAAAATCGATATACAAAATTGAAAAGCATAAACACAGACAACGTATAAAAACAGTATATGTTTAACACAACTGTGAACTCTCAGCCAGGCCTAAATATAGTTCTGGGGTGAATTAAAAACTCAGCAGATGCCGTTAAATGCCTGGGAGAAGAGGAAAGTCTTGACCTGGTGCCAAAAAGATAACAATGTTGGCGCCAGGCGGGCCTCGTCGGGGAGCTCGTTCCATAATTGGGGGGCCACCACTGAGAAGCTTCTCTCCAATAACAGTCCTTACAACATTCAGCACCCCTTACACTCCTAGACCGTTCTTTCAGCTTGTGCTTTTTCCTTTTTCAGATTTTGCTGACGAACGGCCTGGCGAGATCCAGACCTTCTTTTTCCAAAGGCACTTTAACCGCCGCCTTTTCTCTTGCATTGCGGTAAGATCGACGGGGGGAAGCTGAGAAACAGACTCAGCCAAGCCTCTGTAAGGACACACTTGGTTTTCTATCCAACCCTGCTGCATCGCGGCCTTTGGGGAAGGCGGTTTTAGCCACGACACGGTGCCTCGCTTTTAGGAGCCCCTGATGAGCTGCCGAGGCAGCGCTGCGTTCCCCTGGAGGCCGTCTGAAAGCTGCTGTTCTGTTTAATAAGGCTGTGCTTTTCCTCCTCCTAGAAAAGCTGCCCTTTTCCCTTTGGAATTAGAAAACGTGTGTCACGACACTGACGGCCCTGCCGCTCTTTTTCTCTCTCCCCAGCCCTGTGGTGGCGGCTCACTTTTCCGACAACCTCTTGCGGTCCTTCTTGATCCACATCATGTCAGTACCTGCTATAGTGACTCACCTTGCAACGCTTACACCTGAGGTAGCCCCTCTCTCCAGACACATGACCGGGGGGCGGGGGGGAGTGGGGAGAGAGCATCTACTTTGCTTTGGCTTGAACAGCCTCCCCCAATTTTGCGCCCTCCAGATCTCTTGGACCACAACTCCCAGCATGGCTGACTGGGGGATGCTGGGAGTTGTAGTCCATTATATCCCAAAGGCGCCAGGTTGTGGAAGTCTGAGCATGAACATCAGCTGTAATAACCCACTCCCATTAAAATGCCACATTAATTCTGGCTGCCTTGCAAACAAGTGTTACGACATTTCCACTCTCACAATGAAGTGGCCCCCATTCATGTCCCCGTTGTCAAAGAGCAGCTGGAATGAAACGTAACTATTCATACGGTGGGTTTTTTAAATTTTATTTTCCCAACTGTTCACACCATTTCATTTATATGATCTCTGTAATCCTTCAAAACATCCCTGTAAGTCAGGGTTGGTATTATTATCTTCTTGTTTGGACTGAACATAATAAATGAGGAAATAGTACAGATAGCGCTTTGTTTTATGTATTTTAAATTAGTTTTAGGCCGCCGTTAAGGATAGAACCCTCTGAAGGCGGAGAGAGCTCTCAAGGGTGGGTGGAAAAGGGGTGTTTGCACCATGCTGTGTGAAGAGTTAGCACTTCATTTGCACCCTCCTCTTTGAGACAGTTGTCTGATTGACTGAGTCCATATACTCATCCTGCTTTCCTGGCTGAAGCAAAGCAAATTTTGCAGCTCTTGATTCTAAGCTTCCTTGAGAGATGAGCTTGGATGACGAGCGGGATACACATACCTTTAAATAAACACACTGCATTAAGAAGCTATAAAAATCCTGTCTTCCTTTCAGCGTCTGGCAGTGATAGAATCGCATGACCTCCTGCGCAAATTTATCTTGTTCTTGAGCCGTGAAGAACAGTGTAGAGATGTCTGCGTGTGCTTGGAAGGGAGCCACACCCTTTGCCTCCTGGGTAAGCGTGACCCCCTAGCGCTTCCCTGGCTGACGATAGTATTAAAGGCAGACGGCTAGATAACAGCTCTGTGCATGTGTGGAGGGAGGCAGCTGACACAGAAGGGCCTGCCTTGCTTCTGTAGTGTTAGTTCTGGTGCTGAGCAGAGCCTGGCTGCAAAACACAGCGGCCTGGGAAATTTAGACTCTTTCAATCAAGTTCCTCGCCCTCATGGTTATGAAGATATCCTTGAAAATGTGAGAGCGGTGCACAGTGAAAGATTTAAGTGCAACTTAGTAAGAGCTACAGTGGTCAGTGAGAGGCCTGGAGGTGGGAAAGAGAGTTCCGGAGCCCACTTCCCACCACTGGATGGCCGTCCCCGAGAACTTCTCCAAACCGGAATTGGGTCCCCAGGCTGAAAGCCGGAAGTGATTCCCCACCCAGTAGAGTTTCTGTTCCTGGGATGTTATTTCCTAAATTTATAGCCCTGCCCTTCTGCCAAAGGGGGCCGATTTGCTGGGCACACGGGCTGCATGCCTTTTCTTCTCCGCCATCCTTATTCCAGCGCCGTTGCTGTTTTCCAGGCAACCTGGTCTACTTGGGGTCCCTCAATGACAAGGTGCTGGAGGAGGAGACGGCCCACTTCGTGAGTGTGCTTATCCAGATGCTGTCGTACTGCCAGCGCTACGTCTCGCAGAAGAAGTCCAACCTCACCCACTGGCACCCGGTGCTCGGCTGGTTCTCCCAGACGGTGGATTATGGGTAAGCGCCGCGGTTGGCCCGGTGGAAGGGCCGTTGCTCGTGGCCCACGTGCAGAAGCTCCCAGGTTCGATTCATAGAATCTTAGAATGGCAGAGTTGGAAGGGGCCCATAAGACCATCGAGTCCAACCCCCTGCTCAATGCAGGAATCCACCTTCAAGCATCCCTGACAGATGGCTCTCCAGCTGCCTCTTGAAGGTCTCTAGGGTGGGAGAGCCCACCACCTCTCTAGGTCATTGGTTCCATTGTCATACTGCTCTAACAGTCAGGAAGTTTTTCCTGATGTCCTCCGGAATCTGGCTTCCTATAACGGGGATGGAACAAGGAGGGAAGGGAGCACCAATAAGCTGGAGAAAAAGGAGAGCAAAGCTCTGGTGCTGTGTAAAAATATTTTCCTTTATTTCTTTTAGTCTATCTTCTGGAGAAACGCGTCGAGCAGACAGAAGATAGACTAAAAGAAATAAAGGAAAATATTTTTACACAGCACCAGAGCTTTGCTCTCCTTTTTCTCCTTCCTATAACGGGCCCATTATTCCACGTCCTGCACCCTGGGTTGATTGAGAAGAGATCCAGGCCCTCCTCTGTGTGACAACCTTTCAAGTATTTGAAGAGTGCTATCATGTCTCCTCTCAGTCTTCTCTTCTCCAGGCTAAACATGCCCAGTTCTTTCAGTCTCTCCTCATAGGATTCGGTAGTGGGTGATGGGGAAGGCATCTCTCTCTTTCTCTCTCTCTCTCTCTCTCTCTCTCTCTCTCACACACACACACACACACACACACACACTGCCCATGACCCTGGAGAGACGTTGACACCATTCGGAGTTGACAATATGAGGTTAGAGGGAACATCAGAAAAGCCCTGAGGCTGGATCAAGACTGAGGGTCCATCTAGTCCAGCACTCTGTTCACACAGTGGCCAACCAGCTGTCAACCTGGGACCCACAAAGCAGGACATGAGTGCAACAGCACCCTCCCCACCCATGTTCCCCAGCAATTGGTGCACACTGGCTTACTGCCTGTGATCCTGGAGGTAGCATAGAGCCATCAGGACCAGTAGCCATGGATCGCCTTCTCCTCCTCCAGGGATTTATCCACCCCCCTTTGAAAGCCATCCCAATAGGTGGCTATCAGTACATCTTGTGGTAGCGAATTCCACTTCATTTGTCCTGAATCTCCCACCAACCAGCTTCATGCGATGGCCCCTCTGGGTTCTAGTATTTTGAAAGAGGGAGAAAAATGTCTCCCGATCCGCATTCTCCGCACCAGGCATGATTTTGTACACCTGCATCACCTATGGATCTGGGACAGGTGGATCTGGTGTAAAAGAGCCACCTATGGTATTTTGTGGAGGCTCCAGTTAAAGGCCTGTTAGGGTGCAGACAGGAGGATTCCAGGCCTGAGAGAGCATGGATGTGTCTTCTTTAAGTTAAAATGAAAATCCACTTTTGTACTCCAAGACTGCTTCTCTGTCATCCCTGTGGAAATGCTACCTGCCTACCAGTTTTGACCTGCTCTTGTTGTCTCGGCTGGATGTTTAAAACAACGCGCCCACGTGCCTTTGCATCCCGGCATTACCGTGACCTCTTTGCTGTGTGCTTTGTGCCTCTCCTTCCCCCCTCTCCTAGCTTGAACGAGTCGATGCCCCTGCTCACCAAGCAGCTGCAGTACCTCTGGGGAGCCCACCTCATCCGCATCCTCTTCAGCGACGTCCTCAGCAAGAAGCTGCTGGAGAACCAAGAGGGCTCTCACCTGCCCGGGCCCTCGACCTCGCCACAGAACAGCCTGCCCATGAAGAGTCAGTATGTGGCAGGGTCCGGGCTCTGACCTGGGCTCTCCTCCGAGAGAAAGTTTCATTTCAAATCCCCCCGCCCTTACTTTTTTGGCCCGTGGGCTAAACGGTTGCAAAGTGTGAGGCGTTAGAAGGTCTAAACTGGGCCTTCTGTATTTCTCCTTCCGTACAGTCTTCTGTACATTTCCCCCCTCCTGTACACAGAACTGTCCAAATGCCCCCGGGTCGAGCGCAGAGGGACACTTGCGTCTGGCACAGACGCACACTGGGGTGGGAGGGACAACGTACCGGGGGATGGACAGCCGGGCCTTGCTGTTCTCAGAGCAGGGGTGTCGAACCTCAGCTCTGTGGGGCAAATCTGGCCCACCTAGCGTCCGACTCCCCAGGGTTCAGATGGCTGCGCCCTCTTCCACGGGCCTAATCCCTTTACCCCAATTGCTACCAGTTTCACGGGGGCTTCTAAAAGATTGAAGCTCCTCTCCTAAGACTTAGTTACTGGCAGGAAGGGGGGCCATTTTGGAGCCTCTTTGCCCCCTTCAGTGCTCCGTAACTGTTACTTTTGGTGCCCTGTAGCCACTTCGGCTGTCAATTTTTATTTTAAAAAAATCAACACTGTTTGGGCAGCCGGGGGAGGGGGGGGGCAAAAATAACCCCCAGACCTCCTGGAGTTGCCCACCCCCGTCTTAGTGGGACGCCGCTGTGTTTAAGCATTTTGGCCCTTACCAGCATGTGAACGGCTTAGAGCCTCTATGGGGTCCCTCTTTCCGCGCTCCCTTCTCACGCGGTCTGATCTCTCTCGCTCCTGTGTCTTTACGGGGGCGATGGATCCAGCCCGCCATCTTGCAAGCCAAGTCTTGGGGTAGAGCTGAGTTGCCTCCTGGCAAAGGGGAAAGCAGAGCAAAACGTAAAAGCTGCAAAACGGGCGGAGCGGGGGGGGAGGTTGGGGAGGGGCTCTCACAGCGGAGAGGCAGAACCTCGGCCCGCAAGCCTCCTCTGGCCTGCAGGGCTCTCCAGGCTGGCCCGCAAAGCCTCCTGGCCGAGAGTCGCCTCGTGCCAGAGCCTGTAGGAAGTGAGGCTTCGCTTGGCTTGCCTTCCCAAAGCTCCTCTTCAGCCAGGCTGTGTCAGGGGACTCTTCCCGGGATCCATCTGCTCCTCCCCTCCCCTCTGTTTCCCCGCCAGGCCTTTTCAAGCGCGCCTTCCAGAAGTCTGCCTCCGTCCGCAACATCCTGAAGCCCGTTGGTGGCAAGAGGGTGGATTCGGCAGAAGTGCAGAAGGTCTGCAGCATCTGCGCCCTGTACCAGATGTCGCTCAGCACCCTGACCCAGATCCGGTTGCAGATCCTCACCGGTTGGTTTGTGTGTGTGTGTGTGTGGGGGGGGGGGTTAACTGGGGGTGGGTGGGAAGCTGGGGGTGGGGGGGCATGGATGCTCCAAGACAGCGGAGGCTGGTGGCTCCGATGTCAGTGTGAAATAGAAATGCTCCTTCCCCGAAATTCAACCCCTCTCCGTGCGGACTTAACTGTCTTCTGAGTCCATTTCACACTTCCCTGCAGAAGCTCATGCCCAGAGGAACCTCTGCTTTTTTCTTGGTCTGCCTTGTCTGTGCTTTTATTTCAACGCTGCCTGTTTTATTGGACGCTGCCTGTTGATCCTCTTCGAAGCCTTCTTTCGTAGAATGTGTTCTGAACAATCGACCGCTTTTTGACATTTTCTCACTGACATGTTGCCTCTCCGGAATATGAATTTTCTTTGCCTGTTGACTTTGCATCTGTCACGTGTGTCGTCTTCTCGTTACTCCTGAGAAGTCCGGGAACATGAATCCTTCCTCTTGTGGCAGGGCTCAGAAAGTATTGTTACGGGATCGAAAATATTTCTTGCCGATTGTAGAGGCGCAGCAGAAGAACAGTTCGACCCAGTGCAGGAGAGGCCGTCAATAATAATAATAATAATAATAATAATAATAATAATAATAATTTATTTGTTACCCACCTCTCTCTCTGAATCGAGGCGGGGAACAACATTAAATACAAAAATACCACAAAATGCATAAAACTGATTAAAAGCTTATCAAACTGATACAATATTCAAATAATCATCGGACATCTTAAAATTCATCTGGGTCTCGTCCCCCCCATCTTTCTCCCCCCCCC
The DNA here is from genome assembly GCA_029215795.1 of Anniella stebbinsi. Taxonomy (NCBI): domain Eukaryota; kingdom Metazoa; phylum Chordata; class Lepidosauria; order Squamata; family Anniellidae; genus Anniella; species Anniella stebbinsi. Next base: position 22,976,081 of record JARDYH010000010.1, read on the forward strand.
CCAGGCCTGACCTACTTGGACGATCTCCTTCCCAAGCTCTGGGCCTTCATATGTGAGCTGGGCCCCCAGGGGGGCTTAAAGCTCTTCCTGGAGTGCTTGAACAACGACACGGAGGAGTCCAAGCGGCTGCTGGCTATGCTGACGCTCTTCTGCGACTGCTCCCGTCACCTCATCACGTAGGTTGCTGGCGCGGGAGGGTCCCCGGGGATCCGCCCTCGGAGGCATCGCGAAAGCCACTTGCGGAAGTGTAGAGAGAGGAAACGGAGATCTGCCTCGTGAATGCTTTGTTTCGTCGGGCTTCCCAAACGCTTATTCGGGGTGGGGTGGGGGTCAGAATGAGGAGATCAGTAATATCGGATGGCGTCCCCAAAGGGCTGCTGGCCTTGTGCTCCTTGTGCACAGCTGTATGGCGAGGCTGGATCGGCCTCCGGGGATCTCCTACCAAGCTGGCCAACTCTAAGGCCCCAAAGGCTTGGCCTGTCCCCTGCGTGAACGGAGCGCGTGGGCTGGAGCAGGGGCAGGGGCTCCATTTTGGGCCATGGGCGCAGCTGGCATTTGGAAGAAACTGTCCTGGGTGCCACCACAAAATGGCTTCCACGGGAGGCCTGGCAAAGGACGAGTAGCCTGCCCAAAAAGTACAAGGGAGAGGGGGAGCTTGAGCACCCCCAGACCAAACAACCCCTTAGTTCTCAGCACCAACAGAAAAGAAAACTGGGAGGAATGGAGCACCTTGGTTAAGTGCCAGGGAAGATCTCCGGAGGGCGCATTGGGCCCTGTGTGGTCTCCCCCAGCCCTAGGGCATGCCTAGAGTTCCAGGACATTTGCAGGGGGGGCCTTTCCCCAGCTGACAGGGAAAGGGTGTCCTGTACACAGACAGTTTTGGGAACCGTTGCCTCCTTGTCAAGACGGATGCGTCAAGGTGGGCCATTTTCTGCCTCGGATGGGAGTCCTTGGTTCCGTGGGGGCATTTGCCCGCCCTCCACTCTGCTCGTCCTCCACTCTGCTCATCCTGTGGCTCTCTCCTCTTGCCGCAGACGAGCCTTGCTTTGCTGTTGGCCCTGCGGCCACCGTTTCAGGAAGGGCCATGTGTGTGTGTCATGGGGTGGGGTGGGTTACATCACGGGGAGAGGGCAGGAGGCCTTGGCTCAGAGGAGGAGGAGGGCGGGGGCCACTGGTTGGCGGTTTGAGGGATCGAGGCCGAGACAGCGCGGGGTCCATCCTCCCCCATCGAAGCACCGGAAAACTCACCCTTCCCTTCCCCTGCTCCAGGATCCTCGACGACATTGAAGTCTACGAAGAGCAGGTCTCGTTCAAACTGGAAGAGCTCATCACCATCTCGTCTTTCCTGAACTCCTTTGTGTTCAAGATGATCTGGGATGGGATTGTGGGTAAGTCGTTTCAGCGTCGGTCAGGACCACCGGGCGCCCGGATCCTCCGCCCAGGCTGGGCTCGGCCCGCCGGCCCGCATGCGGAGCCTTGTAGCATGCGCTGTTGCTGGGCAACTTTATTTGGGAGCATGCCTTCGGTGGGGCACGTACAGCGCAATGTGCCGTGGGTGGCCCTGTCACGGAGCGCGCCTCTCTCTTTTCGTTTTTCAGAGAACGCCACAGGAGAGACCCTGGAGCTCTTCCGTTCGGTCCACGGCTGGCTGATGGTCTTGTACGAGCGGGACTGCCGCCGGCGTTTTGCTCCCGACGACCACTGGCTGCGAAAGTGAGCACCTGCGCCTCACCCGCGGGCCTTTAAAACGGGCCTCCTCCAAACTCGGTCATCCCATGGCCCTGTTTCCTTGCAGGTCTGTGAAACCTCACGCTCTTTTAAACCGCCTTTTTTCCCTCCTCAGGGACCTCAAGCCGAGTTTGCTCTTCCAGGAGCTTGACAAAGACCGGAAACGGGCCCAGCTAGTCCTGCAGTACACCCCCCACGTCATCCCCCACAAAAACGTGAGTGGGAGCCAGGTTTGCAGGTTTGGGGACACACGGGGGGGGGGGGTTGGCTCAGCACGGTGGAGGGTTCACCGAGTCAAATGTGAATTTCCGGTACTGTGTACTCCAACTTTCCTCAACCTGGTGCCTTTCCAGATGTGGATTTCAGCTCCCACATCTCGGAGGTGTTGTGTGTATTTTTTAAACACAAGAGGAAGACACAATTTGGGGAGAAGCCCTTGATCAGTGGTGGAAAACCCATACATAATCCTCCTATTGCTTAAACCCCAGCTGCTATTTATTTATTCTTCAGTATCAAAATTTATATCCTGCCTTTCTTCAAAAGATTCAAGGCAGCTTATAGTTCGAAGAACAAACAGATGCCCAATAATCAAAACAGACAACAATGGCAACCGTACAATGAAACAGATTAAAAGGCAGCTCCGTTCCCTGCCGGAGTAAGAGTTTCATACTCAGTTTTCCGATAAGCTTGGGCTCAGCCTCTGGTGAACCTCCAAGGAGAAGGAGGACCATCCCTATGAAGCTTCTTTCCCTGTCCTGGGTGTTCAAGCCTTCCTAGGGAGGCCGCCGGGCCGGCTCCCTCCATGCTACGCTTCTGGAGGCCGGCAAAAATGTTTTTATTCCAGCAGGGCTTTGGGAAATATTTTGGACCCGTGTTAATGCACAGTTTTGTTTTGAAAAAAATGTTAACTGTTTTTAAATGTTTTAAATGTTTTTAATTTTACTGTAGGTTTAATTCTATTTTAACTTCTGTAAACTTATATTTATATGTTTTAATTGTACATGTTTTAATCTTGTAAACCACCTTGAGTCCCAGCCCTGGGGAGAAGGTGGGATATAAATAAATAAAATGATGATGATGATGATGATGATGATGATGATGATGCCTGGAACTCAGGTGGCGTCGTTCAAAGGCCTTGTTTCTCTTGGGAAATGCAGAGGGTTCTTCTTTTCCGGAACATGGTGACAAAAGAGAAGGAGAAACTTGGGCTGGTGGAGACGAGTTCTGCGTCGCCTCATGTCACCCACATCACCATCCGCCGGTCGCGCATGCTGGAGGTGAGTGCGCAGAGCTTTCTGGACAACACCATCATACAGGGGGTGCAGAACATCAGCCAGGGCATGAAACCTGGCCTTCCCTAATGGCCACGTCCCCTTCCTCTGGCCTTCCTCCCACCGATCGTTTGGTCATTTCCTGGCTTTTGTCCTTGCCCTATTCACCTGGTGGAGATTCCTACTCGCCAAAGGTGACCATGTGAGGCTGAATTGAAGCGTATGATCGGAACACACCTAATATGCTGCAAATCCTGCCCGTGAGCCATTTTATTTCTATCCCCATCTCCTAACCTGCTGCTCTTGGGGCAATTTCAACTCCCCCCCCCCCAACCCCATCTCCCCACCCAGGACGGCTATGAACAGCTGCGCCAGCTGTCCCAGAACGCCATGAAGGGCGTCATCCGGGTGAAGTTTGTGAACGACCTGGGAGTGGATGAGGCCGGCATAGACCAAGACGGGGTCTTCAAGGAGTTCCTGGAGGAGATCATCAAGAAGGTCTTCGATCCTGCACTCAACCTCTTTAAGGTACAGGCTCCACCAGTCGGAATCCGACCTCGATTGATCGATCCGTCACGCGGTGCCGGGGGGAAATGTAGGCACTGACGGCCTTGTCTTGCGCTCTCGTCTCCCGCCGCCATGTTTTGCGTAGACTACCAGCGGCGACGAGAGGCTGTATCCGTCCCCGACATCTTACATCCACGAGAACTACCTCCAGCTCTTCGAGTTTGTCGGGAAGATGCTTGGCAAAGCCGTTTACGAGGTAGGATGAGCGTCACGGCTTAGAGCAGGGGTAGGCAGAAGGCAGCACTCCAGGTGTTTTGGACTCCCAACTCCCAGGAGCCCTTGCTAGCAGGGCCGAGGGTCAGGGATGTTTATTTCATTTCATTGCTATACTGCCCAATAGCCGAAGCTTTCTGGGCGGTTCAGAAAATTTTAAACTATAAGGTACAGCATAAAAGGTAATACTGCCTTGAGTCCCAGCCCTGGGAAAAAGGCCAGATATTAATACTAATACTAATATTACTAATATCAACAACTGACCAGACATAACAGTCATAAACAGAAAAGAAAAACACACCTACCTCATTGACATAGCAATACCAAATGACAGAAATGTTGTTGAAAAGGAAGAAAAGAGAGACAAATATACTCTACTGGCCATGGAAGTCAAAGAACCATGGCAACAGGAAAAGGTCACAATTATTCCGTTAGTCACCTCAGTCACTGGCATCGCATCAAAAAACTATACAGAAAACCTCCAGAAACTGGGCCTACCAGAAGACATCCACACCAACATCCAGAAAGCAGTCATAATTAAAACAGGCTCAATTGTCAGGAAATTCCTGGATCTGTAAAAGACAGCATGACTTGGCAAAGCCCGTCATGTCCGTCTAGAAAAACCGCCACGAGCGAGAAAGAGGTAGATACATGATAATAATAATACAAAAGCTTAAAACCACAATACAAAACCACAATACAAAAGTACAACTAGAAGACAACCAGTATAAAACCAAGTAGCAAAGCAGAGATTTAAAATACAGATTTCAAACAGCAGGATTAAAAGACCGGGAGAGTCAATTGCTGAAAGTCTGGGAAAATAGAAAGCTCTTCACTGGGAAAGTTGGGAGTCCAGAACTTCTGGAGGTTTACTTTTCTGCCTAAGCCTGCCTTAGAGGCCTCTCCAGACAGCTTGCGGCACGACTAATGCTAAACGAATCAGGTTTGTCTGGGAATCTGAGTGTCCTCTTTCCCTCGCCCTCGGATGCTGCTAGCTGAGTGGTTTTGTGGCGTGGGTGGGCAGGGGTGAAATGCATCCTCCCCTACAGTGTTCCCTTCCTCCCAATGCCTAGGGGATCGTTGTGGACGTTCCGTTTGCGACGTTCTTTCTGAGCCAGGTGCTGGGACACCATCACAGCATCTTCTACAGCTCGGTGGATGAACTTCCCTCCCTGGATTCCGAGTTCTACAAAAACCTGACCTCCATCAAGGTGCCCTTGTGATCCCTTTGGCTTTTGTTGTCGGGGAGGCGGGGGAGGATTCGGGGAAACGTCTCCCGGTGGTGGTCAGGCCCTGCTTTGCTCATGCCGGGAATGTTTTGCTGGCGGTTGAAGTCAAAAACGTCTGGAGAGCACCAGGATGTGCCTGCCCGTGCTTTGAGATCTTCCGGGGAGGCCTTTCTCTCAGTCCCACCACCATCACAGGCACGCCTGGTGGGAACGCGGGAAAGAGTCTTCTCGGTGGCTGCCCTGGGGCTCTGGAACTCCCTTCCCAGGGAAGCTAGACTGGCTCCCTCCTTGACGTGTTTCCAGAGGCAGGCAAAAACGTTCTTATTCCTGCAGGCTTTTGGAGAACAACGTGGGCCCCATCTAAGTTTCAAGAGTTGTAATTTTTAATTTTAATGTGTATTTTAAATATTGAATGTGTTAATATTGAAACCTTGAGGTCCAGTATTGAGCAAAAGGCGGAATATAAAGGAAGATCATCATCATCATCATCTTTTTTTTTTAAAAAAAAAGGCCTGCGCAATTGTCCACCTTCTCTTCTCTCCCCTTCTTAGCGTTATGACGGAGATACCGGTGATTTGGGCCTGACCCTCTCCTACGACGAAGATGTCATGGGCCAGGTAGGCCTCGCCCTCTTCTCCCTGCCTTGTTTCTGGCCATCTTTGTCCCTTGAGGCCCCACGGGGAGCAACACCCCCCCCCCCTTTCTGATTAAGCGATGAGTTCCTTTGCTGGACATTTTGTGAACGGCATGACCAGGAGCCCAGAGTTAGAGTTTGGCATCTTTTGTTCACCCTGTCATTAAAAACTGGAATACTTCATCATATTGTATCATTAAATTGACTTGAAGCACACGCACACACACACACACCCCTTTCCCCCAGGACTCATCCAAAAGTTGCACTCCAGAACCCGTTTCCCCACCTGTGCCTCTGAGCACATGCAAAGTGCACTTTCCATCCTACCCCCATGAGAAGCACAACCCACCCATATATGCACCTGGGAGTTGGGACGGGTTTCTTTCTCATGCCACCCTTCTTTCCAGGAGGCGGGAGCCCTCGGTATCTCCGCTGTAAAAAGTTAGCCTGCTGACTTGCACTCCAAAACAAGTCTCTCCCGCAGTGAGGAAGTTCTCATAAGGGGCTGAGAGAAATTCCTGGAGAAGGAGGAGAAGGCTATCAATGGCTACTAGTCATGGCGGCTAAATAGCCCCTCCAGCATCAGAGGCAGTACGCTGGGGAACGCAAGTGGGCAGGTGCTAAACCCGCGTGTCTTTCTCATGGGCTTCCCCATGGAGGCATCTGGTTGATGGATCCCCATGTGAACAGAGTGATGGGCTAGAAGGGCCTTTGGTCTTTGCTTCTTATGTTCTTGCGAGCGTGAAGCCCATGTCGCCAAGGGCGCTAGTCGTCTGAGGGCGAAATATGGCGTTCCTTGACTCCCGCTCTGTCTGCCCTCCAGAAGCTGTGTGGAGGTGACTTCCCTTCAACACAACCGATGACTTTTGGCCCTCGTTCCCTCACACCTGTTGCCGCTGAACAGCCCCTCAGGCCTCCGGCCCACCTCCTTCCCTCTTCCGCCGCGTTTAAAAACCCGGCCGTTGCGAGGGCCGCAACTTTTCCTCCTCTGCCGCTGCCTCCGCCATCATCCCTGCCCCCGAGATGGCCGCTCCAGAGCGGGTTTGACTCACAGAGCCCCAGGCCCTTCCTCTGTCCCGCCGTTGCATGTTTCTCCCTGCGCGGCGTGGAACTACGTGGGAGCTCTAGTCCCCCCAACCACTTCAGGCTCCCGGTCAGGGCGCGGAAATGTACTCTTTGGCTATTAAAGCCCAAGCTTTGAACTGTTTCGGACTTCCCAGAATTTTCTGCCCACATCTACACTGCCCAAGCTGTTGTCCAGAGCTGCCCCTTTTCAGCATGAAACTCCTTTGCTGAGGGAACTGCGCAGGCTGCCTTTTTGCTACCAGGCCAGGTTTAAGGTCTTGTACAAAGCCCTAAACAACTTGGGACCAGGATTCCTGACACAGCGCCTTCTCCCCTATCAACTTGCCCAGTCACTGAGGTCATCCGAGGGCATGCCCCTGGTGGTTCTACATGGACCTATCATCCGATTGGAGTCCACCGGGGAAAAGCCTTCCGTGTGGTGGCCCCCTTCCTATGGAATTCCCTGCCTCTGGAGGTCAGGCAGGCGCCAACTTGTATTCCTTCTGGTGCCTCCTGAAAATGTCATTGTTCCAGCAAGCCTTCCCTTAATGATCAGCCGCGGCCTTATTTTGCACTTTGTTTCTTTTAAAAATGTACTTTTAATGCGTTTTTAATCTGTGTTATCTTGTCCACTGCTCTGAAATTCTGAATGGGGAGCGGTATATAAACATTGTACATAAATAAACAAATGAGCCAAATCGGTCTGGTAGGTCTCCAGCATGAAGGCTTATTATGCTATTCTGATATAAGAAGATATATGATGCTGTCTTCCGCTTTTACTAGCTTGTTTGCCATGAGCTTATTCCAGGAGGGAAGACGATCCCCGTTACCAACGAAAACAAGTAAGTGTGATGATGGCAGCTCCTTTTGGCTGCTGGGCCTCAACTGCCCCAGCATTCTAGTCCCTCGGTTTCCTGAAAACGTGGGGCTGCTGTTTGCCTCTCCCTCCAGATGGGATGCTGAGTATACCACAAATGGCTAAGCAGCTTCCACACGAGGGAGGATGCAGGAAATTGGTATTTGCCTAGCCCAAGGCATCCAGATGGCCAGAAGCGTTTGAAAACGGGCCATTTTTACACCCAACAGTGAAAACTCTGGATGCAATAGGGAGTCTTTTGTTTTGTTTGAAATAGATACCCGGCTTTTCGTTAGAAAAACAAATTTGAAGTGGCTTGTGGGCAGGTTTTAAAATAGTGGGACTGGAGGAGTTCCATTGACCAGGCCTTGGCTTGAATGGACCGTTTGGGGCCGAGGGACGTCCCGTAGCAGCCAGGAATGTCCATTGGTTTCTGCAGAACTCAAAAGCGCTGTTTGCTAGTGGGCTTTGAACGTCATGGTCCAGCCGAATTTTGCTAGGAGGTTCCTGAACTCCTTGTCCCATAGTTAGATTCTTCCCATCATCAGTACCTGGGAAGCCAAGTATGTTGGGGCAGGATCCAAAGCCCTTCCTGTGGCGCCTCCCAGCATTTCTGCACGGCTGGGGACATTGTGGAACGATCTCCCCAATGAGGCCCGCCTGGTGCCAACACTGTTATCTTTTCGGCGCCAGGTCAAAACTTTTCTTTTCTCCCAAGCATTTTAACAGCTCACGTTGAGGTCTTAACTGACTTTGTGGCCAGGCTTAACAGTTTAAAATGTTTTAAATGTCAGCTGTTTTATGTTTATGGTTTTAAATTTTGTATATTGACTTTTTAGCGTTCAATCTTTTAATTTTTGTAAACCTCCCAGAGAGCTTTGGCTATGGGGCGGTATATAAATGTAATTTAATAATAATAATAATAATAATAATAATAATAATCGTTAAAAGTCTGCGTGGCTGATCCTAACCCAGTCTATTGCAAAGTGCTTTGGGTCCTGTCTCTGGTTTCAAAACTGGCTTACTAGGGAGGTGAAAGGGTGCGATGCAGTTTTGGAAACATTATCTATTGCTTTCTTTAAAACATTTCTTGACTGCCTTTCAGAACAGGGGCCCTCCCAAGGCAGCGTACAAAAGTAAAACACACAACGAATACCGATACGGTCTTAAAAAGCAATAAAAATCATCAACCGCGAACGTATCAGGGAAGGCTAACATGAGCCTGAAGCCCTTTGGGCAAGCGGAATTAACGGTGCCTTCTGAATCCTGGCTACCGAATTGGGGAAGCGGCTTTTGCAAACTGGCGTTCCGCTGCCCTTTGTTACGCTGCTTGCCCACAGTCCTCCTGAGTTGTTTTGAGGCCCGGTCTTGGTTATTCCTGCGGGGCTGGGATTTGTGAGCTCCCAGGGGGCTGCTGGTGTGACGGGGGCCCCTGCCTGGCCTGGCCTGGCTTCTTTTCCATGCGCAGGATCAGCTACATCCACCTCATGGCCCACTTCCGCATGCACACGCAGATCAAGAGCCAGACGGCCGCCCTCATCGGCGGCTTCCGATCCATCATCAAGCCCGAGTGGATCCGCGTCTTCTCCGCCCCCGAGTTGCAGCGGCTGATCTCTGGAGACAACGCCGAGATCGACCTGGAAGATCTGAAGTAAGGGGTGTCAGTCCGTGGAAGGGGCCGTGGTTGTCGTGTCTTGCGAGTTGCATGAAACACCGACCTGGCATTTAGCGGTTTCAGAGCGGCCTTCCCCATCCTGGTGCCCTCCAGATGGCCATGCTGGCTGTGGCTGATGGGAATTGAAGTCCCAAACACCTGCAGAGCAGTAGGTTGGTCGAGGCTCTTTCGGAGTCCCTAAAATCCTGGTTCCGCGAGGGCGGCAGGGCGAGAAGCCAAGGGCCTAAACTCCTAGCAGGTAGCAGGTAGATTTGGTTAGGCACAACTTCCAAACTGGTGTTTCCCCAGCTTGGTACCCTCCAGATGTATTGGGACTGCAACTCCCATCATCCCAAATGGCCACGATGGGAGTTGCAGTCCAACACATCTGGACTGCGGCACCAGGTGGGGAAGGGGGTTCTCAAGTGTGTCAGAATTGGAATGTGGATCGAGGGGTGAAAAGCCACGGGTGCCACGAAAACGTTTGGTGGGGGGGATTGGAAAGGCCAGGGAGTCAGATTGGTGCACCCTGAATATTGTTCAGGGAAGGAACTCCACATTGGAGAGGTGGCAAGGAAGACAAGGGTAGAGCTGTTTAATATCTATGAGGCTGGGCCTATTTTATCATTGCTGGAGGATTAGCAGGGTCACCTTTATAAAAGACGGCCGTCAAAGAATTACAGGGATCTCAATGCCCTTTAAGGTGAGGAATGTTTACAAGGCGAATTGACAAGCCTGCCCTTCCTTTAGCCTGAAACCCATCTCCCCCCACCCCTCCGGACCCAACGACCCTGTCCTTTGCCCAGGAACACACAGCCCTGTGGGGGGCATCCCATCCCAGCGCAAAGCGAGCCAGTCTTGGGATATGGGGGGTGTGGAGCCCATGTGACTCTCCCTGGCAGTGCGGTGCAGGCAGAAAGGGGGAGGGAGGGAGGAGCTCTCAGCTTTTCTAAGATCGGAGGACGTCAGTGACCCCTGAACCCCCCCTCGGGGCTCCCTGTCTGCTCTTTCAGGAAACACACTGTGTACTATGGCGGTTTCCATGGCAGCCACCGGGTCATCCTTTGGCTCTGGGACATCCTTGCCAACGATTTCAGCCCTGACGAAAGAGCCATGTTCCTCAAGGTAAACGCAGCGGTGGTGTATGTCATGCATGTCTCTGTGTGCAAGCACATACGTGAGTTTAGAACCTTAATCGCGTGTGTCCATGCACTTTCCCGCCGGCCCCTCTTGCTGTCCCAGGTGAAGCAAGAGGGACAACCTGGGAACTTTGGCCTGGCTCGGTAGCCAACCGTTTGCTGCATTTTCACGTCGCTTTAAGCCATGAATGATGGCTTAACAAACCAGCTTGTGAACGAGCGGCATGTTGGTGCGTGCAGCCTGTTTACTCCAGCTTCGCCTCATCCTTTGCTTGAGCAAGTAAACGAGCCAGTAGAGGGAGAGTTTTACGTGACTACTGAACCCCAGGATTATGGGCTTTATTGCATCCAAACAAGCAGAATCCCTAAGCCCACAACAAACCCTGGTTTTAAAGATGGCGAGTGATCCCGGCTCAACCATGATCCTGGGTTTGGACATCATGCAAAGCTCTCCCTTTCCTGGTTTATCCCTTTCCCATCACTGTGGGCCTAATCCTTCCTTGCCGAGATGCCAGTGGTTGGATGCGAGGCCTTCTGTGTGCAAATTATGTGCTCTGCCATTGAGTTATGGCCGTCCTTCCAGAGTGTGTGTGTGTGAAGAGAGAGACGGGGGGGGGGGGGGGGGGAGAGAGAGAGGACCTTCTCTCTAACCCACGATCCGTCCCAGTCCAAGATGCCCGCTAGCCCTGTCTTGGGAGACACCCTCTACTTCCTGTTGCTGAAGGCCTTGAAAACAATTTTAAAGCCCCTCTTGCTATGGAACATACCCAAGGGCCCCTGTGCTGCCCTTTGCCAGCTGATCTCTTTTTGGCCTTTTGCTCGCTTTTTCCAGTTTGTGACCAGCTGCTCGCGGCCGCCGCTCTTGGGCTTTGCCTACCTCAAGCCCCCCTTCTCTATCCGCTGCGTGGAGGTCTCCGATGACCAGGTACGTGGCCGAAGGTCGGCGCCCCGACGAGGCGCCGGCCTCCTCGGTTGCATGAAGCGTCGGCTTCGTTGGCCCTTAAAGCAGCCGGGATTCTCAGAACGGCCTTGCCGGGGTGCGTGCGTGGGAGGGAGGGAAAGGTGCGGAAGGCTGGTGGCCTTTATGGAGGGCGCCCTCCGGGTCCCACGCCCCATTCCCTCTCTTTCCCCAGGACACCGGGGACACGCTGGGCAGCGTCCTGAGGGGCTTCTTCACCATCCGGAAGAAAGAGCCCGGCGGGCGCCTGCCCACCTCCTCCACCTGCTTCAACCTCCTGAAGCTGCCCAACTACAGCAAGAAGAGCGTCCTGCGGGAGAAGCTGCGCTACGCCATCAGCATGAACACCGGGTTCGAGCTTTCGTAGCCCCGGGAGCGCCCCTTCTGCTTCCCCTGTTTTTGAGCCAGAGGGGCTGTCTTGGCCCACCAGGCGGGCTTTTCCCAGGGCCTCGGAAAGACGCGGCGGGAAATGGCTCCAGGCCCCAGGACGGAACTTTCCAGAACTCTAGCATAGCCCCTCGGCGGGAAGGAGGCTGGGCCCCTGGCCCCGCTGGACTCTCCTGTTCTCCGACAAGCAGCTGGCCTGCCATTAAATGTAGCATCAAGCGCGCAGCCTGTGAAGTGACCCGTTTGGGGCGGGCTGGGGCTGTTCCCGGGGGGCTCTTGCCCGACGGAGGGTGGGGTGGAAGTTCATCCCTCTCGAGAGCCGCCTGTTGGGGGCGCTGTGAGTGTCTTCTCGGCCCTTTCCTTTAGCTGAGGTGCTGCGTCGCTGGGCCCATCTGTCCCACACACACACACACCAAAAAAGGGGGGCCTTGCGCCATTGTTTCAGGGAGACGGCTGGGTCTTGCTGTGAGATCAAAGGAAGGAAGGGTGTGGGGAGGCCCTTCCTCTGCCTGTTCTGCTTCAGAAAAAAAGGTGTTTGAACGCAGCCGGGGGTGGTGGTGGTGTTCCAATCTGCCCAGGCCAAGAGCGAGCGCTGCGTTTTGATTTTGTGAAATCTCCACAACTCCCACCTCCTAAAAACACGATGAAACGGCTTAACGGTGGCCTCGCTCACAACACAGCAGAAGAGAGCCGGCTTGCAAGGGGCCCCGTCTCCTCCCGTCCTGGGGAGCTTCTGAGACTTTTATGTTTGCATTTCCAGCCGTCCTTGTTGCTCATCGCCTCAAATCTTGTCCAGCGGCGACATTTGCTTGCCAGCCCTTTGGATCGACGCTGAGCCTTGGCGCGCGTTCGATACCTGTTGACTTGCAGCGCACGAGACTTTCCGGTGGGCTGTGCCCCAGGGCGTTCTCCTGCACGGGGAGCAAGGAACAGCTTTGCAGGGGGGGGGCGAGATGCCTCCCCTGCCCACCCGTCCGCAGCAGATGTGGGCAGAACCCATGCATCTGGCCCTTCAGCCCTTGAAAACTCAGCTGGTTCCCAAATTTGTGGCTGAATGCTGGCTGAATGCAGAGGCTCCTGTGCAGCGTAGGATGGTTGTGCCCTCTCAGGGACTTCTTCGTGGTGACTATATATTTTAACTTTTGTTTAAAAAAAAACACTTGGAAGTACGAACTCCACGAACCTCAGCAGATAGAAGTGGGTTTGGGCTGAGGTTGTCTCTGCGTGTGTGTGTGTGTGTGTGATGATGATGGCATTTTGCTACAACTGTATGTGGAGTGGATGTCCGTTTTGGAAATACTGACTATACCAGAAGGATGGGGAAATGCCCCTTCTGCTGCTGTTCTTCCTGCCGAAAACAAAATGGTTTTTTGTGTGTGTGTGCGTACAAAACAATTGGAACCAATTTCATTTCCTCTCCAGCCGCATCAAGGTATTGTTTGCCGCGCTTGAAGGATCCAGACCGTTTGCACAACTTGCATTCTGTAGCTCTTGCCTCTAGCAGGCTGCAGTGCTCCTACCGGGATGTTTTGGGTTGGTTTTTTTGTCGGTGTGAATTTTGCAAAATATGAGCGTGAAGGAAGCAAGCGATTCCTCGTAACGGAAACTGTAAACAGACTACAAGATATTTCAAGAACATTGAATTCACTGGTTTTATTCATCTTTTCAGAAGCCCAGTCTAATGCTTTCTAACCTGAGGATTCTACTATGGCTGACCTGTAGCTCTGAGATGTAAAATAGTTGTTGTTGTTTTAAAAAAAATCTAGCTAAGGGCTGTGCCCAGATGAGCTCACAAGCATGAAACTGTTAACCAAATACCCAATTCCCACCCACCCATTTTACTATAAATGTTGCAGGAGAATCTCTAATGTTTTAAGCCTAGAGTTTAACACGTCTCTTTAGGAATTTGGCAATATTGCACTACAGTAGAGATTGTGGGATGCTCTGTGCTGAGGAAACGGCCCTGCAATACACTTTTTGGGCTAGGTGTTGTGTGTGTATGTGTGTGTGTGAGACAGAGAGAGACTGTGTACAGTCGCTTCCAGAGTGCCTTCGTGGCTATATGACGGCATACTGCAGCCTTCGCCAACCTGACGCCCTTCAGATGTGTTGGACAACTCCCAGGGTTTGGGATACTGGGAGATGTAGTTCAACACACCCAGAGGGCACCGGGTTCGCAAAGGCTGGTGTAGCACACCCCACATCTATGCTTGTTGAGAGTCGCTGCGCAAATCAATTGTCTCATAAATAGGTAGAAACGGTTTGGCTGAAAAGGCACACACCTGCAATCTTCTGTCTCGTAGAGTTTGTTTTGAGATGGGCCCTGTATGGCTTTCCTCAAACAGGGAGCTACAAAGCCTTCCTCCCCAGACAATGCCCTGCATGTGCGTTTCTTGAAGGGGAGAGGAAATATTTTGGCATAGGGCGTTAAGAAATTATTCTTCCCCTTCCATAGCTCGGCGTTTTACAGCTATGGCTCGTTCTCCGCCTTGCAAATTCAGGACTATAAGAAATAAACTTGACAAATTGGCTGAATATAGTCGGCAATTGTTTCTTTTTTAAAGTGACTTTCTCTGAAGAGGTCCAGAGCAGTTGGGTGGGGAATCTCAGCAACGGATGCTGCTCGGGAGAAGAATGGGCCTCTCTGAGCACTGTAAGAGTTCAGAAGAGTCCTTCACATAATGCTGAGTGCAGCCGTTGTAAAGGAAATGGAAACAGGAGAGAGAGAGAGAGAGAGAGAGAGAGAGAGAGAGAAAGCTAGATTCTCAAGCCATCCAGTTTGGTGTTCTTGCCAAAAGCTCTCGTCTCTCCATCGCAAGATTCCCAACACATTGGTTGCCACTCACATGGCTGAGTGCCGACTGCAACAGAACACATTGGTTGCCACTCACATGGCTGAGTGCCGACTTGCTAACCAGGGCACTGCAGAACGTCAAAAATGATGTCTGCATTTCCCTCTTTCCCCAATTCCTGTTGGACTGGGCTCTCCGACCATCAATGCTGAGAAGCAGCCGAATGACCAGATCCGCAAGCGTCGGGGTATTTGTACAGGAGGGCATCCCACGGGCTCAGAAGGTCTGCATTTTTGATGAGGTCTTCACCAGCCTGCACTGGCACCACATTAAGTTTATTGACTAACGCTTTCCACCTCTTGCAGTCCCAGGGCTTTGTCTTATGGCTCCATTTTTACATAGATCTTCTCCTCCTTCCCTTCCTCCTTGGCGGCGTGGCGGGCCAAAACGAACAGGTAATCGCTTAGTCTGGAAATGGGGGGAAAGAGGGAGGAAATTAGGGCCATCCTACATCTATGCATAGGGCGGAACGGCGAAGGGTGTATCCCTACTCAGGCCTAGGAGGAGGGAAATGGTACCCCGCCTGCGACCAATCAAAACTGTAGTGAGATGGAGGCGTGCTCAAATTTGGGCTGGGAGCTTTGGTCCAACCCATCTGGAAGGCCCCAGGTTGGAGAAGGCTGGATAAGAACATCTGAGCTGCGCTGGATCGGACCCAAAGCCTTTCCAGTCCAGCATTTTGTTTGCTTGGGGGGCAACCAGGTGCCTCAACTGGGAAGCCTACAAGCAGGACAGGAGTGCGACTATTCCTTCGCTCGTGTTCCTAGCAGTTGGCAGACAGCTGCTGATCCTGGCATCGAGCCATCAGGACTAGTAGCCGTTCCAAGCCTCCTCCTCCTCCATGGTTTTGCCTAACCCCCTTTTAAAGCCACCAGGGTTAGCAGTAGCCAGCCAAACCCTCGTTTGGGAGACAGAGAAATGTCCTTTGTATTTACGCTCAAGCGAAGTGATCCGCCTGGAAGACAGTTTTCCAGGCCAGACGGACCCCACCTCGTTAAGTGTCCGATTCCGAGTTACCTGTTCAAATAC
This sequence comes from Anniella stebbinsi, assembly GCA_029215795.1. Taxonomy (NCBI): domain Eukaryota; kingdom Metazoa; phylum Chordata; class Lepidosauria; order Squamata; family Anniellidae; genus Anniella; species Anniella stebbinsi. Next base: position 22,991,663 of record JARDYH010000010.1, read on the forward strand.
TTGGCCACGTTTGCATCCGCTTCCCCTGTTTTCACCAAAGGGACAACCCTACGGAGAAGCAAACATACGAAGGCCATTATTGGAGTTCGCTAGAAGCAAAACCCACCTTTTACGCCACCCGCAATGCGAGTGATGCTAAATCACCGAAACCATTCTGCGCCAGACACACCACGTTCTGCGCTCTTTACTGGTTATGAGTTCTTAAATGCACGTGCTTCATGGGTGCATCTTCCTCTGACTGCAGCAGCTTCGGCAGAATTCAGAATCTGCTCTGGGAAGAGCTCAGGAGGCCTTTCTCCAGAGTAGACCCATCTCAGGTTGCAAACTCTTTGATTTGGGTCCAATCCCACCCCCCATGAATCAAGCACTGCCAACTTGAACGCCATACATCAGCCGGGAGCGCTTGTGCCTGCTTTCAAACCACAGAACAGCGTCTTCTTATACAAATCCCACCCAAAAAAACAAACCGCCCCTGTTCTCCAACAGTGGATGTTTCATTTAGCGTGAGCCTCTGACAGCCGAGACAGCTTGCGGAGTGGCGCTGGCGGGATTTCTCATGGGCTTTTTGTACACTCGTCGCTTACCGCCTCTCAGCTCTACGGCAGACGGCTCTGGAGAGATGGAGCGCGGCGCTGCATTTGCCGCCGGACTGAAACGACAGGAAGAGCAAAACCTAGCCAGCGGGCGATGCCAAGCCTCTTTCAGGCCCGAGGGCTGAATTCCATTCCGCAGCAGCTTTTGCGGGGGGGGGGGGGGGGGGAGGAGGAAACAGCCAAAAGCTGCAACGATCCGTAAAGGAGATGGTGAAGGTCTGTGGGCGGTTCAGGAAACCCCGGAAGGCCAACACAAAGAGGAGAAACACCTACGGGCAAAATGAAAGCTGTGAGCGGCGGAAGCCGGTCTGAGTATCGATCAATCCAGGTTTCCAGCTCCAGAATGGGCTTTTCGCCGAATGACGTTCGCTCTACAGAGAAGGAGAAAACTCTGCTGAGACAGAAACAACCCTGCGGGCACATACAAGGGCAGTCTTGCGCTTTTCATTTTCTCTTGGTCCCGAGCTGGGGGTCAGAAGGCGCATGATGATGTAGCAACCTTGCCGAAAGCTGAGCAGGTCTGGGTGTTTTTTGGGACCTGTCTGGGTTCTAGAGCTCAGCCCTGGAATGCCTCAAGCACCTCTGGGCATGCACAAAGTTTTTCCCCTCACTCCCTGAGTAACCACAAGTGAGGCTGAATGCGTTCATGTGCCAGGACATAACCTGAAGGTGCCTACTATAAATGCAACGATCTAGATTGAAAATAATTAATTCAGGCTTAGTTACATTTCCTGGATCGGCTCAACAAACCCAAACCATAGCAAGGCAACTATCTTGAAAAGCGCAAGGCTTACCTTTTTTAAAAGGAAGTTTTTTAAACTATATATAATTACTTAAATGAGACTCCCGGGCCGAAGAGACGGGAGTTGCCACGTTCGAGCCGGCATCTTGCAACATGCACTGGGCCTACAGAGAGGAAGCAAAACACAACAGCAACGTGTGTTTGGGGACAAATACATTATTTTTGCAAAGACGGCTGATGACGTTGAGAGGGTCGGATGCGCCACTTATAGTGATTTGTTTCATTTTTGAAATATAATTTAATGAAATAGACTTCCTGAGTCTGGATGGATGGAGGAGAAATCTACCGCTAGCTGTGCCACAATTGGTAGGAATGGAATGGCATCCTTTTCATGATCTTTTTGGGGGGTCAGGGGGAGATGACTTTCCAGCATAGGTCACATTAGGAAACTGTTTTCTACTCGGTGGGTGCAAAGTTACGTTCATTTGTCTCCCTGTTGTGCTTTTCTAGCGGACCGCAGTTGGAAGCTGGAAACTGGGCTCGTTGCATCTTTTGCGGGGGTCTGAATCTGGCTCTATGCATCAGCCGAACTTTCTTCTTCTTTTTCTTCTATGTTTATATCCCTTTTGCCCAATGCTGATCAGATACTTCTTTCTCACCTTGTGAAGTTCCTCCACAAATGAGTGGCCGTATTCTCTGCCAAATTCAGCGCTTAACCTGGAGCAAAAGAGAACCGATTGATCCAGTGAAGTAGGAACCCCCAGCTCCATCCACACAAGAAATTTACCACTGCTGATATGCGTCAAATTTAAGCAAAATGAAACCAGTGAGGCTGTCATGATTTCCCCCAAAAGAACTATAACAATTGTACTGTTCAGAGTATGACAATGTTTCTTTGTTAGAGATCTTGACCTCTTTGCAGAACTGTGTTTTTTAACGTAAGACGTGACCTGTTTTTGGATCCCCATCAGTGGTGTGGAGTGGAGTGGGCAGACTGTCCCTGTCTCATAGTACTAGAACCCAAGGGGCTCGTCCCGTGAAGCTGAATGGTGGGAGATTCAGGGCAGATCAAAGCAAGGGCTTCTTCACATAGCACACAGTTAAATTCTGGAATTCACTACCACAAGACGTGGGGATGGCCACCAATTTAGATGGCTTTAAAAGGGGGTTAGAGCAATTCCTGGAGGAGAAGGCTATCAACAACTAGGAGTCCGGATGGCTATGTGCTACCTCCAGTATCAAGAGGCAGTAAGCCTATATACATCAGTTGCTGGGGAACATGGGTGAGAGGGTGCCGCTGCATTCATGTCCTGCTTGTGGGTTTCCTGTGGGCAGCTGGTTGGCCACTGTGTGAACAGAATGCTGGACTAGATGGACCCTGGGTCTGATCCTGCACCTGGGCTCTTCTTACGTTTGTATGCGAGCAGTTTGAAGGGTAACAGTTGATCTTTGCAAGTTCAACTGTGTGATTTAAAGCTCAAGGCCTTTAATTAGAAATTAGATTTTCTAATGAGATTTTCAGCTAGCTGAAAATCTTTGTTTAAAGCTCAGCTGTTTTACAAGTTGAACCTCGGTGGTCAGAAGTGAGCGCCGCTGATTCAAAGACGCTGAGTCCCAAGTGACTCTGCACAGGATTGCAGTCATGCCCTGTAAACTTTAATTGTGAGGTTTTAGGTGTGGTTTGTTTTACAAGAGTTTTTGACCAGAGTGTCTGCTCCTTTGAGTATAAACAATCAGAAAGCAGAAAATATATATTTTATCTATGTCCCTTGGGAGGGAATTCCATTGGGGAGGGAAGGAAACCTCTGCCCACATCTAGCAAAAGTCTGCATCCCTGTTGCGTGATGAGATTTATGTCCCAAGAAATTGTGTCCAGGGCTTTCAGGGACATGCGGGCAGAGCTAGGCCCAATCTGATCTTCCTTCTTTGCCAAAGACAAGGCACAAACGTCTGTGTTGTGGCTGTGGGTGGTTACAATGACAGCGGAGCCTCAGCTCCGGTTCTGACGGGCATCTATCGCCAGCCTGGATCATGCCACTTGGCAGGTCCTTCAAGAGCATCATTGCTGGCTATCAGCCCTCAAGAACTGTCACTACAATACAAGAGACTTTTCTACCATGACAACACAGAAACAACTTCTTGCTTCTCTCAATATTCTTGCAAACTGAGAAACGAGTTACAAGTGATCTTTCGGTTACCCTATGGCTGAACTCAGCTCATCCAGTGTCCCCAAGGCGTCAAAAATCTGGTCGTCTTTAGATCTTCTTTCCCCAGTGAATGTGCTGGAAAATCCTTTAAAAACCATATAAGACAACAATAATGAGGAAAAAATGAAACACTCCCCTCCAGACACCCAAACCCCTAAAGGCTGTGTTTACTTGTGAACCTGATAAACTTGTATACCTGATAATAGGCACCTAAAAGTAGGACCTAACTCCTCTAAAAGGCAGCACAAAATGTTTGTGTTTAGGATAATATAAGGAGATAGAAAAGTTCTCTCTGTGATGGCTTGTTTGTCCGGGCAAGTAATGTTGCAACCCTCTCAAGTATGGGGTACTTGAGAGGCCTTAATGCTAAATTTTTAATGATAATATTTTAGCATTAAAATGTTTTTTTATATAAAAGATCTGCAAAAAGAGGGCACATTCTAAGATACAAGTTTTTAAAAATACCGTTTTGAAAAATTTTCAATTTCTTTCTGGGTAGTAATTCATATATGAAACAGAGACACCCAGAAAATCCCAGCAGCTATTTCTGTGCCCATCAAAAATGGATCTTTTGATTTTTGGTTTGGACATGGAAGTAGCTGTTGCAGTCATAGGATGTTACAATGTTCATATGAGCAGACCACTCCTGGGAACCTGATGTTCCAGATGTGTCGGACTACAAATCCCAGCACTCCCGGCCAGTCCAACACGTCTAGAGGGCAGCATGCTGGAGATGGCTGAGCTGGCTGCCGGTACCCATGTGCCTCATCAGCTGGCAGGATGTTACCTTTGTCTCCTGTTTTTGTGTAGATCTTCGGGACTGGAGTTGTTTCCTTGGGCTTGGCGTCTTGGCTGCAGAGGAACAGAGGAGGGAGAGCATTTGGCACTTGCTTCATTTGGCGGAGTAGCCACATCGAGTTTGCAGGGGGGGGGGGGTTAAACAAGAAAAGCAACTTAATGTGGTAGGTGTCTCCCCCCCCCCCCCAAAAAGCATTTCTACAAAGCAGCTGTTTAAAACAATGGGGGAGGGGGAAGAGGGCATCTCTGGGCACCATGACTGTGACCTCCCACATTTTGCAATGGGGCTCATTCCTAGGTAAGTCCAGCGGTGCACAAGGAAGCCCTACTTACTACCTACCCGTGGCAGCAGAGGCCTAAGGCAGCCTTGGCCCTATTTGAACTGCTGCCTAATCATGCATGGTCACAGCCATAGTCCGCATCCTCCTAGTTGCATATTCACCCCCACATTTACATTCGGCCCCCCCCCCCCGCTTTGCAGACCCACCGCCTGTGCCTAACATTTGCATACAGTGTACATCATATTCATAGCCTGCATAAAGCACGCCCATCCCTTGTGCGCATGCTCAGAGTGCCTGGAGAGGCTCACCTGGGCTCCTGGCTCGCCGCCCTGCTCCTGGCTCCCCAGCGGATGGCGGCGGCGGCGGCGGCGGCGGCCTCCTTCTTGCCCAGGCAACGCCTGCAGCCCAGCGCCGCCAAGGCCATGGCCGGGACGGGACACGCGAAAGCACCTCTCGGCTGGCCAAGTTTGTCCTTCCCCGGCCGCCGTCGCAGCCGCCCCACTGGCACGCCACCTCCCTCCGCTCGCCCCTGATTGGATGGGACTCGCCGGGGCGGAGCTCCGCCCGCGCGCTCCGAGGGAAGGGGCGTGGCCTGTGACGGCTTCCACGCCGCCCGGCTGCTGAGCGACCTATCAGGGCGGGAGCGAGGTGGCCTGGCCACGCCCCCACAGAACGTTCAAGCTTCCCCAGGCAGGGAGGGAGGCGGAGTCACCTGCAGCAGCTGCTCAGCGACGGCGACAGGTGAGAGGGGCGCCTGCCGATCCAGAATGCATTGCGCGGCGCAAGGGAGTGGGGGGGACCGAGGAAGCAAAAGAGGTGCGATGGAAAGGCAGTCATAAAGCAGGCAGCAACGCTGGGTTTTGTTAGTGGGGTCAGGAGATCATTCCCCGAACCTGTGCCCTCCAGATGTGATGGACTGCACAACCCTAACCAAGCAAGCTGGCATGCTGGGAGTTGTAGTCCATCACACCTGCAGATTGGGGAAGGTTAAGCTACCCCTGTCTATAAATAGCCCTGGGATTCCTCTTTTTCCCTTCAAGACAGATTCTGGGCAATGTGCAACCAGAAGGAGCCCCTGTTAAACGTCTTGGTGGAGCCTATCTACACTACTGCTTTAAAACGGTTTATAACAGCTTTATACCGGTTAACCGGTTTCAAACTTGTAAACCATTTTAAAGCAGTAGTGTAGATAGGCTCTTGTGTTAGTTTGACTTGCACGGATTCCCCTGGGGCATCTTTGCTATGCGACTCTTGTGTGCTGCACATGTTCTGGAGTGTGCGGTGCCAGGCATGTTGGGTCTTGGTGGAGAGCATGCCCAAGAATGCACCTGGTCCACCCTGACCGTTATCGGGGAAGACCAATAAAGGAGAGTGTTCTGTCTTTAAAAAGCGTTGGGGTATAGCAGAGCACAAACGGGCACACCCATTAATTTCATCATTGGGGTTTACTTGCCCATCTATGTGGTCATAGGATTGCAGCCTCCTCCATGGAGGAGGCAAAACCGGAGGGTGAGCAGTTAAGGATGAAGAAATCCAGTTAAAGTAGGGTGCGGTGGAACGCCCTGTGAGTACAGTTGCGGAGGTGATGGTGTGGGTGGTGAGGTGACTGGGTTGTTTGTGCAAATGTGGGTTTGGGGAGCAAAGATGGAGACTGGGGTATAGGGGGCAGGGGGAAGCATTAAGTATGGGGAAAATGTGGGAAAGCAGGAGCCTTGAGGGATGTAGCTTGGGGCAAAGCCCGTGAATAATAATAATAATAATAATTATTATTATTATTATTATTATTATTTGTAGCCCGCCTCTCCCTTCGGATCGAGGCAGGGAACAGCAACAATATAAAACACAAAAGTCACAACAGTTAAAATCTTAAAAGCAAGAGAAAAATACAACATTAAAAACATCTTAAAATTCATCTGGATAGGCCTGTCGGAAGAGAACAGTCTTCATGACTCTCTTAAATTCATGAAGACTGCTAATTTGTCTAACCTCCTCCGGCAGGCCATTCCACAATCTGGGAGCCATGGAAGAGAAGGTCCTCTGGGTAACGGTTGTCAGCCTAGTCTTGGCCGACTGCAGTAAGTTCTTCCCAGAGGACCTGAGCGTGCGGGGCGGATTGTATGGGAGAAGGCGATCCTGCAGGTAACCTGGACCCAAACCATGTAGGGCTTTAAAGGTAATAACCAACACTTTATACTTCGCCCGGAAACTAATTGGCAGCCAATGAAGCGATTTTAAAACTGGTGTTATGTGGTCACCCCTAGGTGTACCGGTGACCAACCTGGCTGCCATATTTTGAACAAGTTGAAGTTTCCGGACTAGGCACAAAGGTAGCCCTATGTACAGCGCATTGCAGAAGTCAAGCCTCGAAGTTACCAGTGCGTGCACTACCATCTTTAGGTATTCCAACTCTAGAAAGAGGCGCAGCTGGCGTATGATAGTAGGCACTCCTGGCCGTCGCATCAATCTGAGCTGTCATCTGGAGCGACGGATCCAAGAGTACCCCCAAGCTGTGAACACAATCTTTCAGGGGGGGTGTAACCCCATCCAGAACTGGTTGACACACCTCCAAACCCAGGTTGAGGCCTTTGACAGTAAGCACCTCCGTCTTGTCTGGATTCAGCTTCAGTTTGTTTTTCCTCATCCAGCCCATTACCGCCTCCAAGCATTCATTCAAAGGAGACACACTATCCTTAGCTGACGATATTGTCGAAGGTATAGAGAAATATATTTGGGTGTCATCAGCGTATTGATAGCACCCCGCCCCATGCCTCTGGATGATCTCTCCCAGCGGTTTCATGTAGATGTTAAACAGCATTGGGGAAAGGATGGCACCTTGTGGTACACCACATAGCAGCTCCCCTGTGCCCCAGAATCAAAAACATTGTTGCCAGCTGGGTGACTACAATGTGGTGATTAATTCAGCCTGAACTCCTCTGGGCATTCAGACCTTCAAGAGGAGTGACCTCTTGTGGCTCTAAATATTTTGCAGTGAAGTGATCTGGCTTTTTCTGCTACGTTATGAGTCCAAAATTCTGCGCCAGGGTAATCTTAGTTCAGTGCCAAGGAGAGCTCTGTAACTCACCTAAGTGAGGTAGGTGGTTTAGCCTGCTCATTGCAGAGCTTGTTGTAGGGTGATTGTGGTTGTTTTTGTGAGTGTGATTTAACTTTTAGTATGCGTAGGGCTGCATACTAAAAGGGGGGTGTCGTGGCTAGAGTGTTGGACTGGGAGTCGGGAGATCCGGGTTCTAGTCCCCACTCGGCCATGGAAACCCACTGGGTGACTTTGGGCCAGTCACAGCCTCTCAGCCCAGCCTGCCTCACTGGGTTGTTGTTGTGAGGATAAAATGGAGAGGAGGAGGAGGATTATGTAAGCCGCCTTGGGTTCCTTGATGGGGGGAAGGTGGGATATAAATGCAATAATAAAATAAATAAATAAATGTGGCTGTGTTGCTTCTGCAGGGGAAGTCCAGGGAGAAATGCTGAACAAGACGTGGGTCGTTTCTGCTCCAGGGAAAGTTATACTTCACGGCGAACATGCTGTTGTCCACGGCAAGGTAAGCCCTTTGGATGCTATTTCCAAAATACGTTGGGCTGTCGGATTTTGGGCCCCAGCAGTCTACAACTGTGATTCAGAAATGTCCCCAAGCTGAACACCATGACAGGGTTGCACATGGCGTTTTAACACTTCTGTTATTTATGATGTTCAGCGTTTCTAGCCCATGCTTCAACAGAGCTTTCTGGCTGACTTACAGAATATAGAAACAAGCTTTTTGAAACACAAACCTAGAATAAAAGCAGCAATGATGACTGATATGTGAAAGCAGCATAAAATCATTGGATGGAGATGAAAGTTGAACTGGAAACTCAACTAGATATAAGACAGGAATCCTGTACGCACTTATTTGGGAGTCTGGTTGAACTCAGTGGGGCTTCTGAGTAACTTTCCATAGGATTGTACTATAAAATGCCTGGAAAATAAGGAGGTCTCTTCCTCGTGCTGAAAAGACATCAAGAGAGGTGGCTGGTGAGCCTCTCTGGGGAAAGTTTTCCATAATCGGAGTATCACCGCTGTAAAAACCCTTCCCCAGCAGGGCATTCAGAGAACGGATAAAGGCCCCTTGATGAATAAACATCTCCTAACAGTTCCCTTGTCATTTTACATTACAGGCCACTAACCACTAAAGCATAAAAACATTTTTCTCTATTGCTCTCTAATCTTTTAAAGAACATTCTTGCTTCTACCTTTATGTTTTTTCCTTTCCAAAATTAAATCTCTATGTGTATCACGTTTCGGTTTTTGAACACAGAATAAATTTCGCACTTCAAAATATTGCAAGAAAGGAATACGTCTGGGCATCATATATAAACTCAATTCACGGCAAGGTTTCCTAACACTCTCGCTATGTAGATCTGCACCTATAATGTGTTTCCCGCTTGCTGAACGCAGGTCGCTTTGGCGGTGGCTTTGAACCTGCGAACGTTCCTTCGGATGACCCTTCGGAATGACGGGAAGGTCCTGTTGCAGCTGCCAAATATTGGGACCAGGTTATGCTGGGAAACGTCTGAACTCCGGCCATTGTTAGCGGCTTTCCCTGGTGAGCCCTGTGGCAACAGGTGGATTCTCCTTTTTCTTTGCTGTGCCCCACCAGGAGCTATGGCTGCTTAGGATAGCTTGTGGATGCGTTGAGTCCCACCTGTAGATGTCCTTGCATCCAGTGTGGGCAGGAGGACTGGATATTGCTTGCCACGTCATGGAGTCCTTTAAAGGGCTTTACCTCTCCTTACCACTGGGACTTCTTTGTACCTTGCTATACCTCTGCCTGCAAAATTTTCTCCTCCGGTTCTACAACGCAAAGTTCTTCTGTACCCTTGCACATCTCTGTCTGGTCTCCGTTTACACCTCTCATTTATTTTAGCTGCTATATCCCTCTTTTGTGCGGTAAACTGTACTCAAGGTCGCTTGCACATTAAAAGCTGAAATAGAATCTTAACAATAAAAGCGTAGGCAAATAAAATCAAATGAAACGGCATCATAAAAACGTAGCAAGAGCAGGCAGCAAAATACACATCCCAGAACACTTCAATGGTTTGGTCTCTCTCCAAATCCTTTTTCAAAAGTCACCTTTCCATGGCATTGTGTAGCCAAGCTTTCCCCAACCTGGTGCCCTCTGGATGTTTTGAACTACAACTCGCATAATCCCTGGCCATTGGCTGGCTGGGACCAATGGGATTTGGAATCCAAAGCTTCTGGAGAGCATCAAGTTGTTTACCCTGTCCTACTGTATCTAAGAATACGTATCTCACATTTCTCCTAGTTACTATTGTCTTTCCCGAGTTTAATGATAGATTGTAAGCCCTTTGGGGCAGAGACCTGTCCCCTTTGCACTTTGTAAAACACCACATGCATCAGTGGTGGTATATAAATAGATATTCATCCCCTGTTGCCTTTGTCTCTGTCTCCAGACACACACACCTGGCAAAACTTAGATGGTAAGATCCTCAGGGCAGAGGTCTATCTGTTTTGCTCATCTTGCCCTATAAATCCCCACTTACTTAGGTGGAGCTATACATACATTATCATAATAGGTTGCATCCAATGTTAGTCTTCCTTAGAGTAGTCCCATTGAAGTGAATGGCACTTAAGGTAGTCATGGCTAATTTAAGTCCCATTCATTTCAATGGGTCTACTCTAAGGAGGACTAACATTGAATGCAACCCAATAAGATATTAAAAGGGTCAGATGGTTTTGGTATGTGTGACATGGCACCTTAGTGCTAAGGAACGATTTCCCACAGGAGCGCTAGCTGCATCCGCCTGCTTCCGAGGCCGCCGCGAAAGGACTCGCTTTGTTCCTGCCCTGGAGAGTTTGACAGCCTGTTAGATTGCGGCCGTGCTCGAAATTAAATCAGCCCAGTTCTGTGCCAGGACACAGTTGAGATTTGTGACCTGTAATAAATCAAATTACATTGCTGTGCTTTTGGTTAATTAGAAAGGAGGTTACAGCAACATAATCTTGATGTGTTAAGGAATGAGAAATTAAGGTCTTTCGTACCGTTTGCTTTTTCGTCAGCTGACAGGACCGAGTCTCAGCCCCCAAGCCCAGAACAAGTGGAGAAGCTGAAAGAATTTGCCGGCATCGCCGATGGAGCTGCGGGAATCCACAGTGTTGCGACCGTCGCATTTCTCTACTTGTACCTGTCCATTGCGTCCAAAGGAGGGTAAGGGGGCGACCCCTCTTGCTAGAGTGCCGCTTTGCTCTTGATGGGAGTGGCGCATGACCCGTGAATGCCACAGCCTCGTAAGAAAAGTTGGGTTTTCTTTGGGGCTGCGTCGTTTTTGGCTCCTCCGTTTCGCTCTGGCTTGGCCCATCTGTCGGTCCTTCGTGCTCCAGGAGGCGGGTTTCGAAATGCGTCGCCTCTGCTCCCAAAGGGAGATGGGTTGTGTTTCAGAGATGAGGTTTTGGCATCGCCGTGTCTTTCAGGGTCCTGCCCAGTGTGGACGTCTTGGTGTGGTCGGAGCTGCCCACGGGGGCTGGCTTAGGCTCCAGCGCAGCCTATTCAGTCTGCCTGGCTGGGGCCTTGCTCTCCGGGTGCGGAGTCGTTGCTTACCCTCTGAGGGAGGGCCAGTCCCTGGCAAGGTAGGCATCCCGGAGATCAAGGGAGGGATGGAGGGCGGCGAATGAAATGCCGCCAACCTTGCTTCCTGCTTCTGAAGCTGGGCTGCCCAGACAGAACTGGGGGCGGGTGGGGCTCAGGCGGCGCCTTTTGCCAGCAAGGTGAGAACGTTTTGCTGTTCTCGTCCTCTTCGCCCCGTGCACTTGGCTTCCATCGCTCAGGGAATGAACTATAGCTCAATGGTAGAAGACCTTCGTTCAGAAGATCCGTGTGTCTCCTTTAAAAGTATCAAGCAGCAGGTGATGGGAAAGAAACCTTTCTCTGCCTGGAAACCTGGAAAGCTGCTGCCAATCAGCGCAAAGCAGGGGCGTGTATCCTATGGCCCGTGGGCCAAATCCAGGGTCCCCAGATGCCCACGCCCCCTTTCCCTCAGTCCCTCCCCCCCACAACTGCCATTTGGTTGGTGGTTTCAGCACCGCATTAAGACATGCCGAGGCCCTACGCCATATCAAGATGCAGAGGCCCCACACCTTGAAAACATAGAGAAAACCAAGCATCACATTTTAATAGGAAGGGTAATGAAAGGGCACCACCCAGCGTTAGGGGGTGCTTGTAGTTAAATGGTGCTAGATTGCCTTCTCTGAAGATGGGTATCAAAGCACTAATGACGTAAATTGATTTGAACTTCTTTTAGACTGTCCCTAGTTTGCACGCCTTGCAAATACTAGAGGCTGCATTGCCACGCTTTCTCTGCATAAGGCAACTCTGCTGCAACTCACACCAGACTTTCCAACCTATTTAAGCCAAAGCGATTTCATCTTAGTTATCTTAGATCTCAGTTATCTCCAACTCATGTAGAGGCCTCTCATAAAACAAGGCCCTAAGCCATGCCTTACTTGGCTTGTTCCTAAATCCGGCACTGGGTGGTTTCTTGGCTTTGGCCCAATTCTCCCATTCTGAAAGGCTGAAATGCCTCTCCTAAGGCTTTCGTTACTGGCAGGAAGAGCTTTAAGCTCAGTAGGCTGGCGTTCTCTGTATTTTTTGGCTTCGTTCCTTTTGCCTTTGGCCTGCCTGCAACTGGAACGCAGCCCCCGAGAGCGTCTCTGAAATTGAATTCGGCCCTTGGGCCAAAAGAGATTTGATGCCCTTGTTGCTGTTGACAACGTTGGGGCTAGATGGACAAAGAGTCCGACCAGGGATAAGGTCACTTCCTGTGTTCCAGGTGGACTGAAGAGGAGTTGGGCGTAATCAACAGCTGGGCCTTCCGAGGAGAGCAGGTTATCCATGGAAACCCGTCTGGGGTGGATAACGCAGTGGGCACCTGGGGTAGGTCTTCTCTTCCGTTACTTTGCACCTTTTGAGTTGCACCAGCACAATGATGGGATTGCTCAACAGCATCTTCCTTTTGGAATGGGCAGAAACCATCCACAGAAACATTTCCTACGACCCTGAGAAAGCATTCCCCCCTGGCATTAACCGGAACCTCTTCCCTCTTTCGGTTTATGGCAAAGGAACATTACCCTTTACTGGTCGCCTGTGTGCAATTGAGTTCTTTGTCCCAGATCAGGAGAGACAAAATGTTTAATAGCGACCTGCTTTGTAGTGACCATCTTCTTCTCTTCCCCAAATTTCTAGGCGGAGCATTGCGGTACCAGTCGGGGAAAATCACACAGTTGAAAAAGTAAAGTCTATTTAGCATTAAGATTTATTCTGCATAAAAAGGCGGTTTGTTTTCAAGATATGGGACGGGATTGATAACCTGCCCGCCCAATCAGGCATGTCCATTTTGATGATTGACAGGCTCCGGCTGGAAGGTGGGATGTTTGGGCGGGAGGAGAGACACAGAAGCAGCCAGGTGTATTTGAGGTACTGACGGGCCTTGAACTCTTTCATTACCTGCTTGTGTTTGAGAAGCCATTTTGGCTCCAGACAAGTGGTATTGTTGAAGCTGGAATAATATTCCACTTTCCCAAAACTGATGACAAAGGATATATTTATATGAATTTAGAATTTTCTCCTAAAACTGAATTGTAATTTTCAGCTTGAGAGTTTTCTTTCTTCAACGTCCCCTAAAAGGTCCCTTTTAACAAGGTATAAATTTAAGCCAGGCTTGAATTAAAAACAAGCTAACAAAAAAGTTAAAGGTTTTAATTGGTTGGTTAACTCTGCCTTTGGCCTTTGTTGAGCGAGCGAGGTTGAACGTGTTTGCCTTGCTTGGGAGGCATTCGCAGTCCCTGGATCTTCTCCATTTATACCTGGTGTATCAAAGAAAATCTCCACACAAAAAGGATCAATATTCATTCCAAGGACCTGCGTAGAGCTATAGTTGCCGTGACGTCTTGCAAGGGAGCGTCATGTAAGAGAAACAACTCACTCGCCTATAATTTACAGTGTTCCAAACAGAGCTTGCGAGAGCAGGTTCAGCCACCAAGTACCTTCTGCCGGCAAGCTATAATCGGACTCCATTCAAATCTCTCACAGGGCGTGAAATTGCTCCATTATCCGCTAATGCTAGACACTGGTTATTCTTGTCGATGATATTAGAAAGCAAAGTTGTTTTGGTTCGCAAAACACTGGCCTTTTGTTGGGCAGTTAAATGGCCGCTGGTGGCACGCCAAGGTAATTCTAACTCGGAACGTGGCTCCTAGTTGACGTTTCAGCATAGCGGGTGGTGGTCCCGGTGGAGTCAAGCCCTTTGGCTGCGCAGTGCTCACCTGAGCCAAAGTGAATAGCATTGGACTCTTCCGTAATGGCTGCTTGAGAGGGCTCGTAGCCCCATGGTAGAGACCCTGCTACGCGTGCAGAAGGTCTCCGATTCAATCCCCGGGCTCTCCAGCCAAAAATGACCTGGGTCTCTGTAGCTGGCTGGGGGAATATGGGAGATGTAGTTCATCACGTCTAGAAGGCACCAAGTTGGGGAAGGCTGGAGTAGAGAAAATCTTAGTGCTGTCATCAAAGTACAATTCCCGGGATTCTTTGGGGAACCGCATCAGTTAAACTGGTCTATAGGACAATAATCTTGTGGTATAGATACGCCCATTGTGCCTATATTTCTGCACCATTCATGTGTGTTTTATGCATATTCCATCCTTTGAGGTTCCTGAGATGTTCTTTCCCATAATAGCTCCCTTACTTCTCACTCCCCGGCTCAGTTCAGGCAACATATTAGTCAATGCAGTGTGAAAACTCCACTCGACGGTTGGTTTCTAGGGGGCACTCCCCACACAACATGTTCTAACTCCACCGTTATGTGACTGTGGGCTACCGTGGAGTTGGGTAAAAGTCAACACAGTGTTTGATTGACAGCTCCCCCACCCTCTCTCCCCCCCCGGTCCTCCCGATGGTATCTTATCAGCCACTGCTGCAAAAATTAATCCCAGTGGCTCTCCTAGAGCGGCACTCGCTTCTTTCGCTGCTCTTGCCAGGGAACTCTGTAGCCAGTGGGAAAAGTCAGCTCAACACAGCAGAAAACTCCACGGAGCCCTCCACACAGCACGCAACACGACGGTTGTGTAGGAACTCTCCTCTGCACAGCGTGGATATTTTATTACATGGAGTGTTTTCCAAAAAAACCTCCACCGTTGTGTGGAGTTTTCTCTGCCGGACATTTCTCAACGGTGGTGTAAAAACTCCACCGTGAAGTTCTGAAACCACCATTGAGAAACGCGTTGTCTGAACTGAACCCACATCTCCACTCCGTATCCGTTCCCTTTCTTCTGTCTGTCCCTTCTCCTCTTGCCCAGAAAGTCTCCATTTTGTGGTGACAACCTCCATTTGGGATGGAGACAACCCGATTTGACCTGCCACCCAGGCAGAAAATTCTTGACGTCCCCCAGTTTCAGATTTGGGAAGTGAGCTCAGCAAAAGGGATGGAGCCAATTATTTTGAGCAAAGGGGGGATTGGTGTACAGGTTAAAACGTTGAGGTTTAGATGGCCGTCTTGGGGAGGAGACAAAATATTTGTCTTTTCCTTCTTAAGAGTTCCCACGTTAAGGATTTTATTAACCAACACCAAGATACCTCGGAGCACCAAGATCTTGGTAGGAGGAGTTAAAGAGAAACTACTGAAGGTAGTGCTTCTATTTTTTTTTTAATGTTGTTTTACGTTTATATTGTACAAACCAAAATATGGCACAGATAGGCTGAATTCGGACAACACAATAAGCAACTGGGTGGGGGGAAACAATCGTCCGTTGTATTGACTATCGTGTCGTCCGAATGCTGCCATAGTCAACTCAGTGCTGATCCTAATCCACACCACCGTTGATTCTTTATTACCATGTTGTGTGAGGAATACCTCCTAGATGAACAACTGTAAAGTGGATTATTACCCCACCATTGACTATCGTGTCGTCCAAATGCTGCCATAGTCAACTCAGCGCTGATCCTAACCTACACCACAGTTGATTCTTTATTACCATGTTGTGTGGGGAGTACCCCCTAGATGAACAACTGCAAAGTTGATTATTGCCCCACCATTGACTATCGTGTTGTCCGAATTCAGCCATACAGTCTTTGTTTGTTTGTTTGGCAACTGGGTATCTTAGGATGAAAAGTTAAACATTTCCTTGAGAAATAAAAAAAAGGTTAATAAATATTTGCGACTGCCCAGGATGCATATTTTACAATACATTATATTATGAACTTCTTCATAAATGCATCAGAAGGCTCACAAATCGCGGAAAAGAGAGCAAAGACACCCGTGTGATTGTACAACTGATCTAACCGTTTATAGACTCCTCTGGATTCTAGACAAAAGGCCAAATGTTTATCCCAACACAAAAATGGGAGAGAGGTCTCAGGAGGCTGTAGAAAAGTTTATTGTACAAATACCCAATGCGTTTCAGCCTTCTTTTTTTTAGGGCCTTCTTCAAGGGGCTGAAAACTTCATATATACAGAGCAAGACATGGGCTGAATTCGGACAACATGATAGTCAGTGGTGGGGTAATAATCCACTTTACAGTTGTTCATCTAGGAGGTATTCCTCACACAACATGGTAATAAATAATCAACTGTGGTGTGGATTAGGATCAGCGCTGAGTTGACTATGGCAGCATTCGGACGACACTATAGTTAATACAACTGACGATTGTCTCTCCCCCCCCCCCCCCCCCCCGCTGCTTATTGTGTCGTCTGAATTCAGCCTGAGACAACACAGAACTGAAAACCTTTTTTAATTGTAAGAGCACATATTCTACAGCATTCTGAGGCTTTGCTCCCCTTTTTGGGCTCATCTCAGATGCTGCCCTGCCTTTCACCCAGATGTTTATATCAACCATTGTTTATATAAATTTAAACTACTTTGCAGCCAGGGTGCGTGTTGCCGTTAAGCACTGAGAGGGATGCTTGCTAATTTGGTCTTTAACAGCTCCCAATTTGGGTAACGGACAGAACCCTAGAAGCTCCTCCTTTCTGTTGTCATGCATACATACATGCTCTCTCTTCCCAGTTTTTGGAAAGAAAACATTCTCTCGCCCACCCATTTTTCCTTTTGCAGTTTCCTGCCATAATGGAGCCAGTGCTTGCGTCGATAGACGCTATTTCTCAGGAGTGTGAAGGTGTCCTTGAAGCCATGGCTGAACGCCCCTCACAGGAACACTACCCCATGTTGGAGGTGGGTGATTCTCTGTTTCCTCACTCTTCACAGGAACAGTTTCCATGGGGGCTAGGACCTTGCTTTCAAAATGCAAAGCCAAACGGAGTTTCAGCTTGGTAAATTCTGCCTGGAAAATGTTCTAGGAATGGCTGGGATTTTTCTGCTAATTTTCCCACCTGAATGAGGGAGATAAATAACCTTTTTCTTCACTTCCCTGTGGTAACAGCTGGGTGCTAAAGACCTTCCTTTCACCCAAGTAACTGCTGCTCATGATTTTCTGGCAGTCCAGGCATGGTTTTCTGCTTCCCACAGAAAGGGAAATATGCAGGTTCAGTCCAGGTCATCTCCAATTTAAAAGGGTTCCAGGCAGGAGGGTTAGTGAAAATCCTTCTCCCCCTGAGACTCTGGAAAGTTGCTTCCAGCCAGAGTAGACAGTTCAGGGCTTGATAGATCAATGGCTTAACTCTGTATGAGGCAACAGCTTCATGCGTTCCTGATCGCCATCCTCTTCCAGATCAACAAGTTGTCAAGAACAGGCCTGTTCTCCCTGGTGTGGGAGAAGGGGTTTGGAGGTGTAATTTGGACTCTGAATTTGAAGAAAGAGGACCAGAAATTGACCAGCCAACACAGGAAACCGCTGAGGAGATTCTCCAAGACTCTTCAGGAGTCGAGGATGAATCTTCCCAAGAGCTTATCGGTGAGAATGAAGACGGCTCAGAGACCATCTGCCTGCCACTCCTGGGAACTCACCCTCTGTCTGAATGGAAGGGGACATTGGAGCTGACAGATCCTAGAGTCTGCTGCAGGGTCAAGCGGTCGGAGTCGAGGTGGGAGGTGGTCCCTTAGGGTAGCAGCTCGCAAGAGGCTTCCCCTGAAAGACCCTCCCTGAGTTAAAGTGCCTGTTGGACTGTAGGAAACAGTCCTACTTTTGTTGAAGGCAACTGCCTAGCTTGGTTAGGCTAATTAAGCTCAGAGGATAGCTCCTAGCGTTCAGGTGAGATGTTTCTTTGTTGATTGCACAGCAGATGCCTTTATTGTCTCGCATCGGCGGGAGGGCTTGGAATCACGACTCGAGCTCCTGCCCTTTTAAATAGGAACTCATGGACATTAACCAGCATCACCTGAATGTGATTGGGGTCGGTCATTCCTCGCTGGACAGAGTCTGCCAGGTCACTGCCACGCACGGGCTGCACAGCAAACTGACTGGTGCCGGCGGAGGAGGCTGTGCCATCACTTTGCTACGGCCAGGTCAGCAATCAGCAGTGGGTCCCCCCCCCCTCTCTCTCTGCCCCTTCTTTTTAAATCGCTTGCAAGCTTTCATTCTTTGCTGTTCAAATCTGAAAGGGAGAATGTGGGAGGCTGGAGAAATTCAAGATGGACTAAAATGAGTTCACGTTGCTAAGAATCTGACCGGCAGAATCCGCTGGCTGTGTGGAGTCCGCGCTTCCGGATTTTTGTTTTTACTTTCCCGAAATTTACACACATTCATTCCAGGGGAAACATGCGAGTTTCGGCTGAGGCACATGCCACACCGGAATATATATGCAGGGAAAAGTCAAATAGAAAGAGGAACAATGGGCTCAATGTTGCGTACTAACATAAATTACGTAAATTGTTGCGAATTTTCTCACGGAATTATTTGCGTATTTTTCCGCATAATGGGAAAAAATTCGGATTTGTCTGTGAACAGACCTCGGAACAAATGACACAGCACAATCCACGAAACCCACGTGGGACGGATTTCACAAAATCCAGACACCCCTGTTGAGAACTGTTGTGCGCTGTAACTGAGACCCAGGAAGTTCAAATCGTAAGCTCAGCCTACGGTCCAGAAATATGACTCCATATATGTTATAAATGGATAAATTTGATGGCTCCGTTTATAATTAAATTAAAATAGGGTACATTGCTGGTTATTCAGCCTCTGTTCCAACATCATCACCGTCCCCAGATCTTCAATATGGAGATAATTATACTGGCCTACTTTACAGGATATGGCTGTTGATGTTTTTATGCAATAGCATCAATGCACATTTCCCATTTCGGAATAAGATAAGCAATAAAGACCGGTCGTCGATAAGGGTTACGGTGCCATAGTTCAGTGGCAGACCTTGTGCATTTTATATGGACGGTCTCTCATTGGAAGGCTATTAAGTATTTTATTTTTGTTCTTGAGTTCCCTTTCAGCACAGTTGTGAGGACAAAGATCCAAAGGGTTCTTAAATCCCTTTGGATATGGCTGGGAAAGGATTGTTGGTTCGGGGGGTTCAGGTCTATTACGGTGCGATATTTGATATTTTGAGGCTCCCACGGGGCAGTGACATCTCGTTGCGTGTCCTCTCTTGGCAGACACGGCTCCTTCCGTGGTTGGAGCCGCCATCCACGACCTCGACACCTGCGGGTTTGAGTGCTGGGAGACGGACATCGGGGGCCCTGGAATATGCGCACATTCTCCCCCGTCTCTGAAAGCGGAAGTCTTGAAGGTTTTCAGTGGGATATGAAAGTGGCGAAGAAGACTCCTCCTCCTCCTCCTCCTCCAGAGAACCAGTTCTTGGTCTTGCGATTCCAGCTGCTCCTTGGTCCTCGCTTGGAGTGGACTCAGTGTTCTACCTGGTCTCTCGCGTACAATTATGGGACCTCTGTCGATTTCGGGGTGGGTTATATTCAGCCTCTGGGACCCTAGGGCATAGTGTGTTAATGCTGATGGGGTCCTGTGGGTGAAAGGAATGGTGTTACTCTTCCTTGCACTGTGCGGGTTGAGCAGAGCCTGGCTTACGCAGCTTGAAGGGCTCTTGCTGGGTGCTAACGTGGACAGTCTCTTCTCATGCCAACGCCAGTGGCAAACTTCTTTTCTGTACCATTTACACATTTTCAGGTCACTGCTGCTTTGCCTCCATGCTGAGATTATTATTATTATTATTATTATTATTATTATTATTATTATACATTTATATATCACCCCATAGCCGAAGTTCTCTGGGCGGTTTACAAAAATTAAAAGATTGAACATTAAAAAGCCAATATACAAAATTGAAAAACCATAAAACATAAAACAGCTGATATTTAAAACATTTTAAAATTTTAAGCCTGGCCAAAAAAAAGTCAGTTAAAACCTCAACTTAAGCTGTTAAACTGCCTGGGAGAAAAGAAAAGTTTTGACCTGGCGCCGAAAAGATAACGGTGTTGGCACCAAGCAGGTTATCTCATATTCCGTGGCACTGCAGGTGGGATTCAACGGTCAAAGGCATATGTGGGGTCACCCCCAAACATCACTGTCAAGCAGCTGGGGGCAGAATAAGTAGGTTTTTACAAAGGGCAAATGGCAGTTGTGGGGTGGGTGGTTCAATAATCTAGGGTGACCCTATGGAAGGAAAGGAGGACAGGGCTCCAGTATCTTTAACAGTTGTATTGAAAAGGGAATTCCAGCAGGTGTCATTGTTATGCCTGCAGCGCCTGGTGAAATTCCCTCTTCGTCACAACAGGTAAAGCTGCAGGAGCCGTGCGCTCTTTTGTATGTGGTCAAGAGGGCAGAGCTCCTGCAGCTTTAACTGTGGTGATGAAGAGAGAATTTCACCAGGTGCTGCATGCATACAAATAACCCCTGCTGAAATTCTCTTTTCAATACAACTGTTAAAGTTACAGGATTCCTGTCTTTTCATATAGTCACCCTACTTTTACTGAATATATATAATATAGACACACACACACACCCAAAAATATTGCTGTAAGCCACCTTGGGAGGGCTTATGCCCTGAAAGACAGCCAAGAAATGTTTTAAATAAATATTTTTTTAAAAAAAATGTTTGCAATAATGCTGCTTTGAGAGGATTCTACATGTGAGAAGCCAGGTAGAGGTGAAAGTTTGGCTGACCTTGCTACCCCACCTGAAACTAATTACCGCACTCCCAGAGGAGGTAGGAGCTGGCTGGCAGGTGCGCTTCATGAGCCAAAACAACAACTGGCAAAATGTCAGAACAAAAGAATGACCAAGGAGAGGGAAGAGGAAGCCGGAGGCCCACAGGAGTTGTGTTTGTGAAGCCGGACAACATACAGGCAAGTTTTCTAATGAAGACGGGGGAATACCTTAGAAAAAAATTACGATGAACCGGCTGTCTCTTCTTTAGGGCCTAGCTGGAAAAATATTGAGTTTCCTCTAAGAACTGAGAGAGACTCTGAGAGGCTTAATTGGTAGCAGCTTATCACATCACCCTTAAAGGCGCTAAAAAAAATAATTTAAACTAAGTGGTTTGGCGTGAAAAATGTGATTTCTTGGGTATGTTTGTTCCAAGTACATTGTACACCAGGGCTCCAAGTTTTAATCTGTTTAATGCATAGATGAATTGACTGAAGTTTTAGTTTAGTGTGGGGAGCAAATCAATCGATCCAGAGGGAGAGGGGGGTAAGAAATAATATTATTATTATTATTATTATTATTATTATTATTATTACTACTATTATTTGAAGTTGAGAAGGGCACACACTGTTTGGTTCTAGGATGGTCCTGAAAGAGGGAGAGAGAAAAATGAAATATTGAAGATGGATTTTCTAATGACAAATAGTAGCTTTTGTCGATTTAATTGTGAGTTACCTTGAATTTCTTTCAGTAACGCTGAAAAAAAGAAGGGGCACTTATATTGAGGGTTTGCTGATCTGCACATTGAGTTACTCCCAGCAGCGATAATACAGGCGATGATGGCACATCAGCATAATGTGTTCTCAGCAGTTCGCCTCTGTCGCATTAGATTATGGATCTGAAACTGGTATTTTTGTTCCTTGCTTTGGGACATTTCTTTGGAGGTCTTGGATCTGTTGCTAAGCACCAGGGGGCAGCAAAGACCCACTTTTCAGAAGGAGTGCACTTAAATGATTAAATCTGTAAGAGGTTGAATTAGCTTTCTACCTCACCTTTGCAGGAGCGCTCCTCGATATGGATGAAATTTGGCAAAATCATCCTCTCTGCTGTAGCCAGGATCAACCATTTCCTTTAAAAGGATGTTTGCTTTTAAATAACACCAACAGTGTATTTTACAGAGTAACTTGAGCAAAATAGGGAGGTCGCTGCCCCAAGGAGCTTACAATATAAACTTCGTCAGAGTAGGGAGACAGCAGAAGGAGAGGAGGAATGGCCTAGGTTGGAGGTGTCACCACAGAGCAATAACGGGAATGAGGCTTTTGTGCACGGTTCTCTATTTTTCGAATGTTGGGGTAGACAGCTTATTTGGGATTCCTTTACAACGTAAAATGTTTATATTCTAATTTATGAGGGCTATTGCGTTTTATGGATTTAAATTTCATTTACTGAGCTGCCCAGGGATCTTTAGCTGTGTGTGGGGGTATAGAAATGTAATTAATTATTAATTATAATCCATTAATTATAAGTAATTAATTATTATTTAATTATAATCATTAATTATAATTAATTCATAAGACAGATCCCCCCCAACGTGATCTATTATGTGAAAATGAGACCTTTGTGCTAGATCACGGCTTGTGTGAATATTGTCTATGGGGGAGGGGTTAGTTCCCATGATTGCCCTGATTCCATTTCTGGGTTGTTCCCCCCCCCCCCCCTCTAATCTACATTCAGCCTGTTGGCCTCTGATTGCTATTGCATGTCATCCTGTGCCGTATGCCGTTCAGTGATTCCAAAACTTGCACATCGGACAAGTATGTGCAGAGCCAGTGTGGTGTAGTGGTTAGAGCGCTGGACTGGGAGTCGGGAGATCCTGGAAGCCCACTGGGTGGCTTTGGGCCAGTCACAGACTCTTAGCCCAAGCTGCCTCACAGGATAAAATGGACAGGAGGGTTATGTACGCAGCCTTGGGTTCTTTGGAGGAAAAAAAGTGAGATATAAATGTAATAAATAAATAAATTGAGGGTTTGAGTTGCAGCTTGAAGGGGGTGGTGGTGTCCATGGCTGAGTGGTAAGGCACCTGCTTTGCATGCAAAAGCATCCCAGGTTCGATCCCCGTTTTTTTTCTTCCTGGAACCCTGGAGAGCCAAAGCGGACAGCCAGTGCCGAAAATACTAGGCTAGATGGACCAAGGGTCTGACTCTGTATCAGGCAGCTTCCTGGCTTGTTCCCTTGAAGAGCGGCTCAGATCCTTTCCTTCAACACCTTTGTTCAGACACCAACACGTCAGGCCCCGTTGGAACAAGCAGCATGGAAACCGCTACTGACGCTTAATTGCCGCCGTGCCTTCAAAGCACAGAGCATTTTGCAGAGTGATAAGCCACAAAGACAGGTCTTTGCCCCAAGGAATATACAAGGAATATACAATTTAAACCATTGCTGGGCCAAATCTTTTGCTGCAGCCTTGCCGAAGGAGGGGCCGTTTTTGTGTGGGAGGGAGCTGCTGCCATGGGGCGCAGCCTCTTGGATTTCTCCTCCGTCTCCCAGCGGCTGCAGGGACGTTACCGAGGCGGCGAGAGGAGCCTTGGCTGGGGTTTTTCTGCTCACATTGAGCCCAAATGCGGCAGATAAATAATCTTCCCCCACCTCTTCCCTTGTAATTGCAACACACTTTATACTGCCTCTCGGCCTATTAACTGAGCTTCTCGCTCCTTTGGAAGCACAGGTGCAGTTTCCTGCTTTGCACAGAAAAAGAGGCAGAGGGCGGGGAAGAGAGGGACCCTAGCTGAATGGCAGAACACCCACTTTGCATGGAAGACATCATAAATTCAATCCTGGACACCTTCAGTTGAAAAAGGTCAGGTGGCAGGTGAAAGAAAATGGATCTCTCTCTGCCCTGGAGAACTGCTGCCAGGTATCAGATAGATCAGGGGTGCTGATCCTCCAGCCCATGGAGCGTCCTTGGGTTCCTTGGCGTGGCCTCCGAGCTTCATCCCCTCGAATGATCCCCAACCGTTATCTCCATCTGGGGTTGGAGATAACGGCAGCATTTGCCCTGCGTGTCGTTTTCCCTCCTCCGTAAACAATGCTGGCTTCGGAACGACAAAGAATGAAATTGTATATAAAGACTTTCAGTTGGAGCAGCCCTAGGCAGGGATTTGGAGCAAGTTCAGGAGTCCCTCTCAATGCCTCATCGGTGTGGAAGGAGCTTACGGAAGTCATATCTCCACCGCCTTGCTGCTTTCTCTCCTGGTGGTATTGTAATACGGGCTCGTTGGCTACGGTTGGATGAGAAGGACTCACGTTCATTTGAAATTTCTACTCGGTTCTAAAGCTGTGTGGTGGTCTTGGAAATTAACTCTCTTTTCACCTTAACCTCTCCCTCCTCTCACAGATGAACTCAAACTGAGAGGTTTATGGTTGTAAGTGCTGGCGTAACATGCCCATTAAGAGACTAAGTTCTGGATCAGAGAGTCACTCATTCAAATTTTGCCACGAATTTGTTAGTTTGGGCTTCGGCAAACCTGGTACAACCTCTCTTTCTCAGCTTCAGTCTCCCGTCTTGAATTTGGGGATAACTATACTGACCTACCTTACAGGGTTATTGTTAAAGATTACTGGGTTAAGGTATATGAAGAGCTCTTCAAACCCTTAACATGCCATGTATTATTATAGCGGATGAGGTGAAACCATATGTGTGTGTTTTTAAAAAATCAAAAAGCGAAACTATGCAAAGATGAGTTAGGATGTGGGTGGAGGAGGATTGTTGTGTGACTATCATGAAATGACAACCTGGTGATCTTACTGCCTGGGTTATCTTCTAATTTTGCAGTGAAGGGTGGTGGACCAACCCCCCATGCCTCATCCCTTGATGCTGCCTGGCCATCCCACCCACACTTTTTGAGCTCTGAGTGGCAATTCGGGGGCCCAGATGGAGTGCTCCACTGTTAGCTGCATATGAACCAAGGCCTATCAGTTGCCAGCACTTGCTTTACCATCTCATATGTTAGGAACTAATTGAGCTGCCATATTGTCAGTAGCTTGCTGTTGTATTAACGTTTTATGTCTGATAGTTTTTAATCGGTGTGTGTGTGTGAACATTTGGTGGGGATGCATATATTTTAAAATAAACTGCTTAACAATAACTCATAAATATGTCTTGCAAATGCACACTCAGATGCTATAATAATCTGCAACAGAAAAGGCTGAATAATACAACCTGCTTGAGTTATGCAAATGAAATCTACTTCCACAATCTATTTTACTTTGCAAAACTTACGCTGTAATCTTTCACCATTTTGCGTACTTCATTCCAGCTTTACTCATCCATGGGAGCGCCAGAAATGCTAGGCAAGGCCCAGCCGTTGGAAATACAATTAATTTACTTCTCTGGCTTTCGAGGTTTCAGCAGGCATTGCCCTAGAATATTTGTCTTTTTTTAAAAAAAAAAAATGTGAGCTCCCCTGGAACGTGAAGCCTCATTCTGCGCTTTATCTGCATTCTCACAGAACTGCACCATACACACAGAGTAGAACCCTTTGCTCTCCCCACTTGCAAAGTTGTGAACTTTATGTTTAGCTAAAACTGCATTCTGAATGTGTGTGTACAGGTTAACCATGCGGAGAATTCTGTGCCAGAATACTGGAGACCCAGCATGGTATAGGGGTTAGGGTGTTGGACTGAGACTTGACCCTGGATTAAGTTTGAGCTTGGCCATGAAGCTCACTGGGTGATTTTGGGCCAGGCACGGATTCTCAGCTTAACCTACCTCGCAGGGTTGTTGTGAGGATAAAATGGAGAGGAGGATTATGTATGCCGCCTTGGGTTCCTTGGAGAAAATAAAGGGGGGATATGAATGCCATAATAAATAAATAATATGCATGGCTCCATCATCAACCTCTATGCTCCCTTGTGCAAAATTTCCCTCCGGTCTTGGGGATGGCCGTGGGACAGAAGCAAGAAAGGCCGGGTGTTCATCTGTTTGCCAGAGGAGATGTACAGCTCCTGGCATTTTGCCCGACTGGCTCCCTTTAAAACAGATGTCTGCTCTGCGCCTCCCTGCATTTCACATTTCTGTGCGTTTCTTGGCTTTCAAGCCCTATATATATATATATATATATATATGTATATATATATATATATATATATAGATGTGCGTAATGGAGCTGCCGCTTTCCGCTGAAGGATTGGGCTGGTAATTTGGCTAATTTTTCTTAAGCTTCATTTTTCACATTATGAGCATAGCCGAGAGAAGACTAACGATCTTCCGTGTTGCCTCTTAATGACCGGAGCAGCACAGGAAGGCTGGGGGGGGGGGGGTGAAGAAGGAGGCATAAGGGAGAGAAGATGTAACAAAGGTTGCAACCCATTTGGGAAGGCATGGAAAATATTAAGATGAGCCTGGGATTTTGGATTAGTTTGAACTCATTTGGCCTGGAGCGATCTTGAACGGATGCAGCGTTTTTCAGGAGTGGAAACAGGAGATGGCCACCTGTTTTATCCTTCTGGGCAAGTCAGCCCTTCCAAGATCAAACAAATCAGCCAATGTCAACTAAAGATAGAGGACAAAGTCAGGCAAGGTGCCAGTGAAATGGAGTAAGGGATAGATAGCTCCTTTTGGGGCCAGAGCCGAGTG
Source organism: Anniella stebbinsi (assembly GCA_029215795.1). NCBI lineage: Eukaryota > Metazoa > Chordata > Lepidosauria > Squamata > Anniellidae > Anniella > Anniella stebbinsi. The sequence continues at coordinate 23,017,983 of JARDYH010000010.1, forward strand.
CGGCATTTGTCGTTGGGGTCTGAAGGCACCCCACGGCTCTTGCAGCAGTCATAAAACCCTTCACTGTCTTTCTCCCCTGTGCTCCAGCGTCCTGATTTCTTGATGAGAAGGAGCCAGCCCTAATGGCCCATGACCACACACTTGCAGGAGGGACTAGTATTAAGGACACATATCAAAGGCTTGGACAGGGTTTTTTTATTTCCAGAGTCAGCCCCAGTTCAGTTTGGAGGCAGGGAACATCTCATCCTTCTCCCACACATGAACCCAGGCTTCTAAACAGCCTTTTGTTGGTCGCCTAGGGTGAGTTGGATTTATTCTCCAAGCGACTAGGTAAACATGCATAGGATTGCACCTTAAACGTGTTAGTTTTTAGATCTTTACACTGCTGCTGGTGTTTACCTGTGTTTTAAACTTTAAAGGTGTTTCATATTTTACCAAGTTGCAGTTTGGGGATTCAGCTCTGGTGAACCGCTCAAAGAGCTTTGGTTCTTGGGCAGTACAAAGATGTAATCAATAAAATTTTAATTCTACTCAGCTGAGGCAAAACCTGCGGGCACAGTACCGCCAGCGCCAGCGCATCCTGCCCAACGGCCTTGATTTCTAAACCTTTGGCTTTCTCCATGCCTGCTTTATTGTGGGTCCTTGAACCTATGCTTTGGCGGACGGGAGGAACAAGATTTCTACATCTCCACACCCCGCTCCAGATCTCTTTTAGATGCTCGACAAGAAAACACTGAAATAATATCTGTTTTGCCATGCAAAACAGGGAGAGGCGGACCAACTCCGGCGTCCTTCACGACCTGTGCCAACGATGCTGTTTTTGTGCCGTTAACCTTGACAGGAACTTTTAAATAAAATAAAATGCCCTCTCCTGCTTTCCTATGGAAATGGCAGGTGCAGAGAGAGAGATGGGGGTTGAGATAAGGAGGCAGCAGTGTGAGGGTGCTTGCTTTCTCCCTGCGAGGCACAGATGGCTTTTTTTTAAATATAATCAATGTCAGCAGTAGCTTCTTTCTGCTCTGATGAATAGATTCTAAAGAGGCAGTGACATTATTTGAGATAAGAGAGAAGAGAAAAAGGGTCAGTGATAGAAAATGTCAGAGCGCAGAGATAAAAGGCAGCAGCGAGATGGGGGGGTGAGGCATCCTCTTGGAGTTGTTTTGGGGTGGTGTATGTGGGAAGAGACCTTGCACACATCTCTTTGCACGCACACATAAACACGTACACATAAACACGTACACACAAACACCAAGCTCTTGGGCTGGGGAAGAAGGCAAACAGTTTGAAATTCTAATGGAGCGGGTAAATTCTGAGGGGGGAGTGTAGGTGCCATCTTGTTCAAAGATGGCTCCCCCAAATTCATGTTCCCTGACCTTCAATGCTTCCTCTCTCAAATTTAGGGTGGCCATTAGGAGGACGGGACTCCTGTATCTTTTAACAGTTGTGTAGAAAAGGGAATTTCAGCAGGTGTGAGTTGTATGCATGCAGCACTTAGGGAAATTCCCTCTTCATCACAACAGTTAAAGCTGCAGGAGCCCTGCCCTCTTTTGTATCGGGTCTATACTTGTGTGACCAGATACAAAAGAGGACGGGGCTCCTGTATCTTTTAACAGTTGTGTAGCCTGCAGCACCTGGTGAAATTCCCTCTTCATCACAACAGGTAAAGTTGCAGGAGCCGTGCCCTCTTTCGTATGTTGTCAAGAAGGCAGGGCTCCTGCAGCTTTAACTGTAGTGATGAAGAGGGAATTTCACCAGACGCTGCAGGCATACAAAGGACACCTGCTGAAATTCCCTTTTCAATACAACTGTTAAAGATACAGGAGCCCTGTCCTCCTTTCCATATGGTCACCCTAAATTCTTCATTTCAGAGTAGGATCCACCCTGGTGGACTAGTATGGTGCTTACTGGAGTGTTGTTATTGTTTTTAAATGCAGCTAAACTTTTAATATTTGACCCTGGAGGTAAAAAAACAAAACAAAATGACAAACGCTTGTTAAAAACATTTGAGAGAAATCTCTCCTCAGAGGTGATGGCTGAGCCAGGAAGTGGCAGCCAAGGCCCTCAGCTTGCTTGGCTTAGGTGGGAAAACACTTCTCTGACAGGAAAGTTTCTCCACAGCCTGTCAAAGAGTTTTCTGGAAGGTGTTTTTATGGGTTTTTTACACCTGGTTGTATCTGTTCCCAAATAAGTGACCGCGCAGAAATCCACTTCAGGACACATCAGTGCAAATAAGACTTTTAAAAAACAGATGTTTTAAATAGGGCCAGGCTTCCCAACCAGGTGCCTTCCAGATGTGTTGGACTACAACTTCCAGTATCCCTAGCCAGGTGCAATACGATGTGTGTGTGTGTGTGTGTGTATATATATATATATAACACATACATATTCCTGTAAATAGCTAATGCTCACAGGTATATTGCCTTTGTGTGTTGCAGTTCATTTCAGCTTAACCTCCCATGAATTTGTCTAAAACCCTTTTTCGAAGCTCTGCACAGTAAATTTCCGCGTCTTTCATGTGGGGAGGGACCACTTTAGGCAACAGCCGGCCTCTCGATGTTGAGGTGGAACAGCCAGGGCAGGTCACTGGTGAGTCCTTCCAGGGTGTTGGCCTACACCTCCAGCCATCATAGCCAATGGTGAGGTATCATGGGAGTTGTAGGCCAAGATATCTAGGGGTCCAACGTTGCGCGTCCCTGTGATACATCGCGAACGGCGTCTTCTGTTTGCCCCACAGAGTAGGAGGAATGAGGACGGGTAGCACCCTGTTACCCGTTGACGGATTTAAGGCGTGAATTCCCCCACCCTCTCGTGGCACAGTGAAGGTTTTGAAAGTTAAGTATTACTGTCGGCTTTGTTGTTACCTAACTGCGACAGACAAATTGAGAACTAGTTGTCAAAATGTCAGCGCACAACAAATCAACATTCAAAATGAGTCTCGGTGCAATGTGGTGTATAATTAAAAAAAAATCCTTTTTAGAAATTTCAGCAAGCGTTGGCTTGGCTTTATACTTGTCTGTGTGATTAATAAAGGCAGCTAATTTTCAGACTTTAAAAACAGCTAGAAAATAGCTCCTAATTACATATTAGGCTCCGAACGTCCCCCTGCTGCGCTCGGCTGGTATTGGTGGGCCAGGAATTTTGGCAGGAGTTTAATTACATTCTGAGCTTCATCTAATTTTAGTTAAATGTAATGTAATCAGCAGCAGATGTCTTGAAATAAAATATGAATTATGAATATGAAGAAATTTCTTTAAATAATTCCTTAAAAAAGGATTTGCTATTGATTTCCCTAAAGCAGCACAGAGTTCATTAGGAACAGGCTTGAGGCCAGGGTAGGGTCGGTTGAACTAAAACAAGGCATTTTGGGAACGAAACGGGATTACCCCGAGTTGCTTTCAAGGGTTTGAAAACCAGGCAAGGAGGGGTTAACATATAATGAAAGCAAGACAAATTGTCATCTTCCAGTGGATGATATCAAATGGAGTTTAAAGGCCTTTGCTCTGTTGGGTCAGCTGGATTTTGAAACTGGATATTAGGGTCGGATTTCCCTTGCTGGGATGTGAATGCTGATGTTTGCATTCCTAGTGACATCCTTCCTCAGAACGACGGAGCCTTCCAAGTGGTTTGGGGGCTCTGCATCCCTCAAGGACCAGCTTCTTCCTTATGGCTATTCGACGCCCCCATCCCGATCGGTTCTTGCAAAAGTTGCTCAAATTGCGGTTTATATTACCCATATTTATGCGCTGACATTACTGTCTGTATTGTGCATGTTCATGTCAAAACATTTTTTTGTAGTCTCTGAGAAACCTGATGCCCACCATATGGATAATTGTGGGGCAGGAGAGGCTGCACGCTGTCACATCGAGAGCTTTGATGTAGTATTAGGACCTCGCTACGCCGGCCGTTCCATGCGTTACCTTCAGCATCTTGTGAGTTGTGTGTTTTCTTTAATAGTAAATGCAGAGGTAGTGGTTTCCATCTTGAACCAGGACCACAATGCATGGGAAAGAGGGGGGGGGGGTTTAACCCTTCCTTCCTTCCCCACCAGTGATGTGACAAAAATAATACACCCCCCCCCCCCAACTACTGTTAGCGGCAGAAATAAAAGCACTCGTTGCACCAATGGGAGTTTTTTTTCCTGTTGCTAATTGCAGCCCGGTGGTGGTGGTGGTGGTGGTGGTGGGGTGATTTTTGTCAAGATCACAGCAGGGGAGGGGAGGGTTAAACCCTCCCTGCACACTGCAGTCCTGATTCAAAACAGAGTCCCTGCCTCTGTACGTACAGCTAATTTCTTTAAAAAAAAAAGAAAAAAAAAGCTTGCACATTACAAAGGCGGTGCATTTAACATCACATGTAGCTAAGCCTTCGCTAGCTAAAGTGTCAGCTGACTAATACGTGTCTTTAACAGGCTTAGCGTAGCTTCCCCCAGCCTTGTGCCCTCCAGCTGCATTGCACTACAATTCCCATCAAACCAGCCAGCATAGCCAAGGCCCGGGGGTTGGTCTGGTCTTTCTCTGGCCATGATGTTCTTCCAGGGAGGCAAGGGGGAGCTGCCACCCAGTGACCCTTGGTCCCCTGGCCAAAGGCAGAAGCCAGGCTGCGTGCTTCCCCTTCAGCTATGCAGCAATATAAAATAAAAAGCACAATAACACTTATGCTGCAGCGCAATGATTTAAAATACAATAACGTATTTAAAACAACAGAAACTGAAGGGCTAAAATGCCAAGGAAAATAAGAAGGTCTTCACATGACGCCAAAAAGACCACAATGTAGGTTTCCGGCAAGCCCCTTTGGGGAAGACCTTCCACAACAGGAAACATTGTGCAGTTCTTACTTAATCTGTTTCCGTGTCTCCACAACTACCCTGCAAGGAAGATTGGGCGCTGTGTGTCCATTGCAGGCTTGGCAAGAGAGATTCATGACTAAACAGGGATTTGGATTCGAGTTCCCCGCTGCCAAATAATCTTTCCGTGCTGTCCCTTACTGTCCCCTTCAGGAAGTGTCCTCTTGCAGTTACTTATTTAGCAGGGATGCCATGGCCCCTTTGGTTGCGCTCTCTCCTCCATGACTACGGACAGACCTCTCTTACTTTCCTGCCCCTCCGCCCTCATGACACTTTGGTATATTTTAATCGGGTTTTGCCTGGGTTCCCCCGGCAGCCACACAGACACGCTTCCCCGCCTAGGTTAGCAGCCCTCGCTGTTCAATTCATCAAGGGAGTGACAGCTAAAATTCATTTGAAGATGAAGAAAGTGCAGGCTAATCCTTTCTGGGAGACATTGATAGACTAGCGACCGAGGAAGAATTGCAGAGCAGTAATGAAATTAGGCTAAAACTGCTGGCGGATAGCAGATAATTGCCCTTGTCTGTCACTAGGAATAACATCTCCCCAAATCCAACACAATGATTGGGGAAAGTTGGAGGAATTGTCTTTATTTATTTTATCCCCTTCCACCTCCTTTTCTAGGAAAAATACCCCCCCCTTGCCACCACAATTGGGATTAGCTGTGCATTTCTCCTCTGGATTTCCAACCGTACAAAGATTCCTCTCTGTCACATTTCTGATCCCATCAAACAGAAGGAATTGGGTTAGATATTCATCTAATGCGTCGCGAGGTGAAGAGAGAAGGTTACCATGATCATGGCTCCTGTCTCTGTTTGTTAATGGGTTTAAATAAGGGTTTTATGCCCCAATTCTACAGTGTCATAAATGGGCTTCTTTCCTGGGTGTAGAAACAACCCATTCTACCCCCTATCGTCCCTTAGGCAGGTTAGGAGGGATTGTGGACCTTTATGGCTGCTGCTGCTAATAGTTTTCACTGCTCAGATAGTCTGATCCTGCTCAATAGCTCTTGTACAAGAAATGTGACGGCCATCAGCTGTTATCCAGGTGAACTTCTCCTCCCTTGCCAGTGATATATGTGTTTTTTTATTGTGTAAGACTTCAGGTGCAGTGAGACTGCAGCAGCATACAACTCTGCCTGGCATGCTGCCCTAACTAAGGCTCTCAGCAAGTTGACCTCTGCCTTTTTCCTCTGCCACCTTGAATTATTCCAAACTCAGTGGTGCCTTTAGGGCAGAAGTCCAGGGCCCCGCTCCACAGAGGATGAGCAGGAAAGGCCCCTAAATGCAGCAGGGCTGGCTTACCCCACCAGTAAGAACATTAAGTCCAGAGTCTAAAGTTACCTAAAAGCACTACCGTCTATTCTGAAAAGAAAATGTCATAGCTCATCCCAATATATTTGGAATCAGACATAAAGTCTCCTCTTGTCCAGCATCCTGGCCATAGCCCTCTCCCATGTTTTGCTTCCTAGTGCCCCGTAGCCATCCGTGATGAGTAAGACGTTGATAGACTTTTTCCACCATGAATTTGTCCAACCTCCTGGTCCTAAGTTATCTCAGCCCAGGGGTCAGGAACCAAGATCAGGGTTCCTGACCACCTTTTCTGTGGTGGTGCCAGAACTCCGGAATGCTCTCCCAGTTGAAATTTGCCAGGCTCCGTCTTTGAGTCTCTCTTGCCATAAATAGAAGGCTTGCTTATGTCAGCGGGCAACGAGGTAAGCCAAAGCCTCTGGAGGGCTATAATTCCCACCAACCTTCACCATTGGCTATGCTTGCTAGGGATGATGGGAGTTGTAGGCCAAGACATCTGGAAGGTTGGGAAAGGCTGGGTTTAGGTCAGGGTCAGGCACCTTGTGCCTTCCAGATGTTCTGGATGTCAACTACCATTCGCCCCAGCCAGCAGGACCTATGGCCAGGGATGCTGGGAATTGTAGTTCAACACATCTGGAGGGCACCAGGTTGGGAAAGGCTGAATGAGTTTTGTTGCTGTAACATCTTTTACTTTTTGCTTCTGTTGGTTCTTTGTTTTATTTATTTTTTATTTATTTTATTCCATTTATATACCGCCCCATAGCCGAAGCTCTCTGGGCGGTTTACAAAAATTAAAAACATTGAACATTAAAAACACCAATATACAAAATTTAAAACCATCAAGCATAAAAACAAGTTAAAATTACAATATCCTTCTGGGTCAAAGCACAACAACAACACAAAAACACAAAACCCCCATCATATGCTATTAAATGCCTGGGAGAAGAGGAAAGTCTTGACCTGGTGCCGAAAAGATAACAATGTTGGCGCCAGGCAAGCCTCGTTGGGGAGATCATTCCATAATTGGGGGGCCACGACTGAAAAGGCCCTCTCCCTTGTTGCCACCCTCCGTGCTTCCCTCGGAGTAGGCAACCAGAGGAGGACCTTAGATGTAGATCGTAGTGTACGGGTAGGTTCGTGTCGGGAGAGGCATTCGATCAGGTATTGTGGTCCCAAGCCGTGTAAGGCTTTATAGGTTAGACCCAGCACCTTGAATTGGGCTCGGAAATGTATAGGCAGCCAATGCCTATAGTTTTGTTGCTAAGTATTTGTACCATCCTTCCTCAGCCTGGTGCTCTCCAGATGGGTTGGACTACAGTTCACATCATCCCCCCACTAAAGGCCAGTCAGGCTGTGGATGCTGGGAGTTTGTAGTTCAACTCCTCTGGAGGACTGCATGCTGGAGAAAGCTATATTTTGTGTTCTTCATTATTGCTTTCAGAAATTGTTTGCTGTTCTTGCATTTTTATTGATTATGTTATATGGCTTTATGATTATAGCGTATGCCGCTCTGTGCATTTTTAGTAATCATTTAATATTATTACTACTGCTCCTCCTACTACTGCATAATTTATTATCATTACTACTACTACGGCATCTTGGGGCAGTGAATTCCATAAATTAATTAATCTATTGTGTGAAGAACCTTTTCGTGTGTCTCTGTCCTGAACCTCCTGCCGTCAATTTCATCAGTTGACCTCAAGTTTTTACATTATGAAAGAAGGCGGGGGGTGGAAATCCCTCTCTCAGTTTTCTCCATAATTTTACAAAATACGGAGGTTTGCACATCAGGCCGTATCTGGCCCGTGGGCTGGCCTTGCCCCACCCCCTTCTCTTTTCTCATCCTTTTTTCTAAACGACAAATCTTCCCTTGCAGAGGACGTGCACCATCATACTAGTACTTCCTTTTAGTTGCCGGAGAGGTAGCTTTTCACACATCTTTCTTATCAGTAGTTTATTCATTTAAAAAAAACCTTATCTATAATCATAACAATAAATAATAACATTGAAGGTGAAACATTGCAACTCAAATTAGGACAAAATGTATACGTTTTGAGAAATAGATACGTAAAATCCTTTTGTGTTGTGCAAAGTTATGGGGAAGAGAAGAGGTTTCGGATACTTAAAGTATGACTCTGTTGTTAGTCTGGCTCTCTGCAGAAAACCCTGCTATGGGGAGACAGAAGAAGATAAAAGGGAAATGAGATGTGGGGAGAAGGGGATAATTCCCTCTCCCCAGTCAGAGGACCAGTCCACAGCAGCTGCACTTTGGGGGCAGTAGTGTAATCAAATCAGATATTGAAAATCAATAATTTTACTGATGCTCACTTCTAGTCAAGGCATATGATTCCTTTGTCGGTAGAGCCCATATTCCTCCGGAATCTCCCCAGCATCTGCAGGTGGCCCATACTCTTTATTTGCTGGCCCTTGGCAAATCTCTGCACTTATCTTTTGCCTTTGGCGGATGCCTTATCAACATAACGTGAGTTGCTAGAATTGCTGTAGTTCTTCAGATTTCTGCCTTCTCCTTCTGCATCTGTAGAGGTCCGACCTCTGATTGGGAGCATGGTTGTCTCTAGCTCAGGTGCATGTAAAAACAAAAGGAAACACCATGCGCTACCACTAGCACACTGTGTGAGAACGTAAGAGGAGCCCTGTTGAATCAGGCCAAAGTCTTTGTTTCCACAGGAGCCAACCAGTCACTGGAAGCCCACAAGCAGGATAGATGTGCAATCGCACCTCCCGCTCCATGTTCCCCATGTGCACTATCTGCCATTTCACAAGCCACATCTAGCAATGTTTGTTTGGAACACTTCTTAACATGTTGTAGGACAATCACGTTCCCTTTCCCCCTATATATTTTTAAAAGAATAACCACTCTCTTTGCTTTAGAACAGGTGTGGGCAACCTGTGACCCTCCAGAAGTTGTCGGACTCCTACTCCCACAATCCCTGACCCCTGGCCATGGGAGTTCGAGTTCAACAGCATCTGGAAGGCCAACCCTTGCTTTAGAAGAAGGGGTCATTGCTCAGCGGTAGAGCATTCGCCTTACATGTAAAACAACGCATATTCAATCTCCAGCAGCCACACCTCCCAGTAAAAGGATCAGGTAGCAGGTCATGTGAAAGACCTCCTTTTGCTTGGAGAGTTGCTGCTAGTCAGAGCAGACAATACTGGGTTAGATAGACAAATGGTCTGACGACCCGGAATAAGTCAGCTTCCACCATTCCTAAATCCATGCAAGACATGCAGGCGAAAAATATCCTTCAGCTAGAGTGTCACACAGAGGAGGGCCAGGATCTCTTCTCAGTCATCCCAGAGTGCAGGATGAGGAATAACGGGCTCAAGTTACAGGAAGCCAGAATCCGGCTGGATATCAGGAAAACTTCCTGACTGCTAGAGCAATATGACAATGGGATCCATGACCTAGGGAGGTGGTGGGCTCTCCCACACTAGAGGCCTTCAAGAGGCAGCTGGACAGCCATCTGTCAAGGATGCTTGAAGGTGGATTCCTGCATTGAGCAGGGGGTTGGACTCCATGGCCTTAGAGGCCCCTTCCAACTCTACTATGCTATGATTCTATGATAATACTAGGGAGGTGCCAGGGATTCAGGCTTTGTAAGAATAACCAGCTCTTCCGAGTATGCAACAGAGCCTTCTTCCCATCTGGGCATCATGGCAGGGCCTACGCCTGCCCTCCAAAGCTGGCCGCCTTTGAGCCTACTTTGAATCAACCTTCTGGATGTTCTGAAGACTCTACCTGGGCCCTGATTTACACCTCACCTGAGGGGCCATCAAGACAGCTGAGTGCTTTGCTCCGGGCTGTAAATTAACCAGGAAATCGCAAAGGATCTCCAACGGCTGCAGATGTGACTCCCGGGCGCGCTGAGCTGCCTCCTGAGCTGACCGGCAGCCATTTGCTCTGTGATTTATCGTGGGAGGTAGACAGCATGGGTGAGTGAATGTGCCGGCCAGCCACAGGAATGTTTTATGCGCTGTGGCCGGCGTGCGTAATTTACTGTGGCCGGTGGTAGAATATTTCACTTCCTGTCTTGCCGATGAAGATTACTTGTGTTTGAAATCGCCTGAGTACACAGTCGATTCCACTTAAACGTTTACACTCGGCTGAGCACGGATAATGCCCCCAAAGAGTGTGTGTGTGTGTGTGGGGGGGGGGAAACTGGAACCCTCCCACGCCTGGCTCGCTTGCATATCAAGCAAGATAACGGTCATAAATGAGAAAGCTCTTGTTCTGGGGTACATGTCTCCCCAACAGCAATTCAAACATGGCGGCAGGTCAGGACAGGGTGTGATGATAATGACCGTATGGCTGGGGTGGGAAGCATGTAAGCCCCCAGATGTTTTACCATACAACTCCCATCAACTCTAGCCAGCATAGACAATGTGAGGGATTATGGGAATTGTGCTCCCCCCCCCAGATGTTTTGGCCTACAAGTAGGGATGTATGAGAAATTCGTTTCAGGTTTTTAATTTATTTATTTATTTATTTATTTATTTATTTATTTATTGAATTTCTATGCTGTTTACAAAAATTAAAACCATAAAAACCATTCAAAATATAAAACAAAGACAGCATAAAAACATAAATTAAAATGCAGTATAAAAGCACAACCAGGATAAAAACTGGGCAGCCATGCAGAAATTGATAGGGATTTAAAATACAAATTTAAACAGCAAGGTTAAAAATCAAACTGAAGAACTGTTAAAACGCTGTGAAAATAAAAAGGTTTTCACCTGGCTCCTAAAGGAGTACAATGTAGGTGCCAGGCGAACCTCTCTGAGGAGCTCATTCCACAGCCGGAATGCCACAGCAGAGAAGGCCCTCCTCCTGGTAGCCACCTTCCTCACTTCCTTTGGCAGGGGCTCACGGAGAACGACCCCTGACAATGATCTTAGGGTCTGGGCAGGTACATATGGGAGGAGGCATTCCTTCAGATAACCTGGCCCCAATCCGTTTAGGGCTTTGAATGTTAATACCAGCACTTTGAATCGGGCCTGGATCTGGACCGGAAGCCAGTGAAGCTGGAAAAGGACTGGCGTACTGTGGTCTCATTGGCCAGTCCCTGTTAACAGTCTGGCTGCCCTGTTTTGTACCAGTTGAAGTTTCCGGACCGTTTTCAAAGGCAGACCCATGTATAACGCATTGCAGTAACCCAGACGAGAGGTTATCAGAGTGTGGATAACTGTAGCTAGGCTATCTCTGTCCAGATAAGGGCGCAGTTGGTATCTCAACCTAAGCTGATAAAAGGTGCTCCTTGTCACTGAGTTCACCTGTGCTTCAAGTGACAGTTCTGGATCCTGGAGCACCCCCAAACTACGGACCCGATCCTTTAGGGGGAGTGCAACCCCCTCCAGAACAGAGTGAACATCACCTAGCCAGATAGACGAACCACCCACAAACAGTACCTCCATCTTGTCTGGACTGAGTCTCAGTTTATTGGCCCTCATCCAGTCCATTACCATGCCCAGGCACTGATTCAGAACAGCCACTGCCTCACCTGGGTTTGTTGAAAAGGAGAGGTAGAGCTGGGTGTCATCCGCATATTGATGACACCTCAGCCCACGTTTCCGGATAATCTCTCTCAGTGATTTCATGTAAATGTTGAACAGCATAGGAGATAAAACAGAACCCTGTGGAACCCCATGGCCTAGGTGCCGTGGCACAGAGCAACAATTCCCCAGCACCGCCTTCTGGAATCAGCCATCCGAGTAGGAGCGGAACCATTGCAACACAGTGCCTCCAACTCCCAACCCAGACAACCTATCCAGAAGGATACCATGGTCGATAAAAATAATAATAATCAGGACTTACCCAGTTTTTACCTTCTGGAAAAAACACAAACTGAAACTGAGCTTGGAATGTGATTTGGGGCCCGAAAAGAATGGATTCGACAGCATGTGTGCATTTGAAAAATATGCATGAAACTAGCACGCTTTAATCAATGGGAGAAGAATGTGTACATTTCAAAGATGCACAGAATTGATGCATACATTTGGGAGAATATGCATGAACCATGCACAAATTTTCATGCGTAAAGACAAAAAAACTCACAATCTGATACGGACTCGACTTCAAACACCACAGGATGCAATAGCAGCTGGCTTATGTGGCTTTAGAAAAGTATTGTATAGATTTATAGAGCTAAATGGAACCTCCAAGCTCAGAGGCAGTTATATCTCAGAAAACCAGCTTGCTGGTGACAAATCGCTTGATGTTTTTTAGGCTCCTTGTGAGCACCCAGATCAGCCTTTCCCAACTTGGTACCCTCCAGTTGTGTCGGACTATAATGCCCATGCTGGTTAGGGGATGCTGGGAGTTGTAGTCCAACACATCTAGAGGGCAACAGGTTGGCGAAGGCTGACCTAGATGGCTGAGCTAGATAAACCTTGGCTCTGATCCAAGAGGGCTCTTCTTAGATCCTTGCGAGGCTACAATGACATGGGTCCATCAGATATGTGCAGAATAAGTTACTGACGCCAGAGAAGAGGCAGCTGATGGTCCATTTCTGGGCTGAATAAATGGCAGGGATGATTGATGCTAGCTGAAACCTAGAAAGCCTGAAAAGGTTTGGGTGTGACCGTCTCCTTCCTTGTGCCCCATTGCAATTCCTATCATTTTTCATATGCTTTCATATAAATATATGAGCAGGATATTAATTTATTTTGCATGTTTTAAATTTATATAATATCGACTCTAACACAAGTAGGAGGTTTTCTTACCTTTCTGGTCCTTTAAGGGCAGCTTAGAAGTTTATATAATGGGTAGTACCATTTTGTGCCTGTGCGCTTGTGGGAGCGACTGCTTGCACAGTGCGGCTTTTGCTCTTCTAAAAATCACCTGAAATGAGTGGAGACACTTGTTTCCAGAACGGATCAGGTCAGCAACGCTCACAGAAGGAAGCTTCGCTGACCTGTCCCAATCCAGAAACAAGGGTTGCCTTCATTTCAGATGTTGTTTTTAGAAATGCAAAAGCCCCGTTGTGCAAGCGGTTGCTCCTGCAAACGCAATGGAACCCATGGAGGCGGAACGGCCTTGTTGGATACTGCCCATACATTTTCCTTAATCCATGAAATCTAGCATTTTGCTTTATCCAAAGACGCATTGGACAAAGTTCCGGACTCCATTTTTATTATTTATTTATTTTATTTCTAACTCGCCTCTCCATCCAGATCGAGGCGGGAAACAACAATAAATATAAAAATCATAAAATGACTTGAGTGCCTTGTCTTGCCGACCCTCTCTGTCCTCAGTGTCTGCGTGCCAAAACAACACTTGCGAGAGGGCCCTGTTTCTCCCTTCGCTGCCCTGTGAACCCACCTGGCTAGACTGCGAGGGCCTGGCTGCACCTTTTAATGACATTTAATCCGACAGGGCGAGGCGCTCTGTGACATTTTGGATGAAGACACGGGAAAGGTCAAAGAGCGCAAAAGGTCGGCAGAGGTCGGACGAAAAGCCATGCTCTTTTCGCATCTCCGCACTCCTTCCCCTAAGAGCACCCGACAGCTTTTGGTACAGCTGGTGCGTTAGCAGCTCCGCTGGGCCCGGGTGTCTTTCTACGGTGTGCATTAATAGCCAGCTGATATTTCAGCTTTGGAAGCTTTTCCTTAGCTTGGATCATAAAAAACCCTTTCACGTTTTTCCAACGATACCAAACTTTACGGACTTAAAAGAAACGGGTTATTCTGGGAAATGGGGACAATAGTTTGGACATGACCTCATCCGGCACGAAATGTTTATGGTCTTGCATGGATATTAGCCTGGAAGGCAAAACAGAACCCTGCCCCCACCCTCTTCGTTCATTATTCCGGTTGTTGTATTCCAAGATCCAGTGGAGCGGTTGGCCTTCAGGTGCCAGCCGCTGCTTCTTGATTTAAAAGAATGAAATCCTGCCGTTCAGCTTTTAATAGCAGCAGCAGCAACACCCTTAAAGCGTCTTATGGAAACTAACAGACCAAATATAAAACCAACCGATATAAAATGTCATGCAAAATCTATGTTTGTATAAAACAGCCACAAGTGGAAATAAATCTATCAAGAGTTCTATTTATTTATTTGTTAGAATTTATATGTCACCTCATCTGCTAAATAGCCATCAAGGCTGTTCAGCTTTTAATAGCAGCAGAAATGTAAAACAATACAACCGTAAAATGATAACAGGAACATAAGCAATGGTAAAAACAATAAATTGCACATTTTTTAAAAGGTTACATCGAAAAGATCCATCTTTACAGCATTTCTACTGCAAATGCCCAGAGGGGTCAGATGACAAAAGGGCCAATCAGATCCCGGTTGGCCTTATAAAGCCGATGAGGCTGGCTTAGTTCTTCAATCTGAGAGCTTTTGTGGCATGAGGTCAAAGATTATTGGTCCTTCCTTGGCAGACTGCACCCTCTCGTCCCTTGACAACTTCCGTGTCCCGAAGGGTGACCTGACTACTTTTACTTAGCATCCTTCTGGGTTGCCTGTACAATTTTAAAAATAAAGCCATGTGTCATCCAAGAATTGCAGTGGCATCCTGTATGACACCTGGACGCAGCTCTTGTTGTGAGAGGTACCTGCAGAGCGGTCATCCCAGAAAGTGAGCCAAGTTTCACTATGTATGAAATACAAGGATTTACAAGTATCAAATGGATGGAAGATTTTCTATCTCCCCCAGATAAATTTCAAAGGTCTCTTTTGCGTGTGGCACCAGGCGCTCCGGCAACTCAGGATAGAGCAGAAACCAGGTTGATGCCAATTGAAATGCATATTTACCTGGCTGTCATCGAGTATTGATTAAAATGAGATGGATGGTGGTAGATTACCAAAGAAATGTTATTTAGAACAGATAAAAGGACTGCGAGATAAACATCCAGCTGTCTAAATGCAACTGTAAGCTACAGCTTTTTTTTTTGCAGCTGGATCTGTGAAGCCGTAAAAGAGCGATGGATTTAAGATTAGACATGGAGAACCATTAAAAATAAACACAGAAGGTATAGACTAGATCCCAATGTTAATCTTTTCTCCCGTCTTTGGCATTCTAATGATTTCCATGACTTTGGGCGTCTTTACATTAAGGGGAAATTGCATTGCGTACCTGAGGCTTTGTGCTTCCTGCTTCTTTTGTGCGTTTGTCATGAGCTGTATTCCACAGGTGGAGAGAGGCGACTGCGTGGTTTGAATTGAATACTTCCCTTCTGTTCAGTTCCATTGAGACAGTACTATCTAGTGGCAGAAGATCCTGCTTTTTTCAGGATGATACCGTATTCTTCCTTATGAACTTGCCCATCCCCTGAGGACTTCAGGGGAGGCCTTTCTCTCTGTCCCACCACCATCACAGGCACGCCTGGTGGGAATGCGGGACAGGGCCTTCTCGGTGGCTGTCCCGGGGCTCTGGAACTCCTTTCCCAGGGAAGCTAGACTGGTTTCCTCCTTGATGTGCTTTTGGAGGCAAGCTAAAACTTTTCTGTTTCAGCGGGCCTTTGGGGAGTAGTTGAGACCTCTGCAGATGTGCTGCTTATAGTTTGGATTTTTAAAAATTATTTGTACTTAAAATGTTTTTAAATGTTCTAAATATTTTTAAATTGTACTATTTTTAATTATATTTTTAATTTTTGTATATCTCTGTTTGTTTTAACTGTACATTTTTTAAATTTGTAAGCCACCTTGAGTCCCAGTATTGGGGGAAAAGGAATAATAATAATAATAATAATAATAATAATAATAATAATAATTTTAAAGTGGTTCCTTTCATGGCAGAATTTCGAAGAGATACCACAAGAGATGTCCTGGTAGTTGATGACATTGTGTGAAAGACCCAAAAACTTTCGTGAGTGGCCAGTCGCTAGTGTGTAATAAATAGCTCATTTAGAGAAGCCCTTTATTCTGGCTTTCTGTAACTGTTGATGGCTTAAGGCAGGGTGCCTAAGCTCTGAGATTTTAATGTATGTGATAGGAGTACATATCAAAAGACCCCTGTTGAGCAAAGTTTTTGGGGTGGAAAATTAGGACACTTGCTTTCCCCCATGCGTGTTTCACCTCAGAGTCAGTCCCCTCCTTGACTCATGGAGGAGATGGCCTGATTGCTTTTGCTGGGAAATAAGGAAAACCGCCATGAAATACTAATTAGCCAAATTTGTTCCATCAGCACAAAAACAGAGGTGTGTTTATCAGGAAGAAAAGTGGTTCATTGCAAAGGGGTTTGTTTTTTCTAATACTGCTGTAGGAGGCCTGTAACAAACTGGCTATTTGCATGTTTTATTCTGATAATTATAATGACCTTTGCTCATGCACGGTTTACAGGCCTTGGTTTCCTCCACACAAAGAGATAAATAAGTTAAGATCCTTTTCCAAGATAAACCTGAATACAGCAACCTACATAAACTTGAACACATTTGTTTACATTTTCTTATTTTCACACCTTGTTTCTTGCTACAAGAAAACAATACAATGCTTGATGGATCAATGGCCTGACTTAGTGTAAGACAATTTCATACGTTAAAGGAGCTTCTTACCCACACCGTTTCAAGCATATCTTCACAATACTGAGGGCTAGAGACATGCTGATTTTTAAAACTGAATTCTGCACCCACAGCACCTTCTCTGCTCCCTGGGAACCGTGGCATTCCCAGAGCCCTGACAATAAATGGTTAATGAGTCTTAAGGGAGAATTCTGGTCTTGACAGACCGCTGGGTGCTGCTCATGACCCGATTTTTTACCTGCTGTTTCTGGATACACACAAACTGGGAAAAGTTTCTGCACGCCACTCTGGAACTGGCACCGAAAACAAATAGCAAGGAGATCAAGTTGTCTCTATGAAGCTCCTCTCTTTTGTGGCTCAGATAACATCACCCCTCTCTCTTCATGGCTTTATTACCCTGGGGCTTTCCTGCTTGGGCCAGCCTGCCAACTGCATCTTTAAAGGTCAGCACCCTGTTCATCTAATCCCCCCTCCCCCTCCCGACACGCACAAGCTGCTCATTTTTTGTCCTCTGAGCTTTGCTAGCTGTTTTTTTTTTTAACAACTGCCCCCCCTTCACCATTGCTGCCCCCCAGAGTCTAGAGGACAATACACCGCTGTGCTGGGGATATAATATGCACTCCTGCCGACTCCTGGGCTGCTGCTGGTAGTTGCTGCCCAGTGCCTCAAGGGATGGGGGGGCGGTGGACGCGGTGTGCTCTCAAAGATAAAGCTGCGTCTGTAGCTAGGGCTGACACTTTGCTTCTGGAGACAAATGACAAGACAAGCTCCACCACCACCGAGCGCGTCCTTCCAAAACCAACAGATTGGATTTTTCATAAGCGAGTTTATTTTTCGCTGCGCTAAGCCGAGTGGAGCGGATGACGGTGCCGGGGAGCCAAGCTGGAGGGATGGCGTTGCACCCATCTCCTTTGGTTCCTTGATTTGGTCTCCTAGGGCAATGGGAGCGGGCCCCGAGCGTGTGCCCGGTTGGTGACAGCCACATGTACTTATTGACTGTAAGGTATGCCTAGCGCGTGTAGCCTGCAGGAACCACCTAGTCTAGATAAGCCTTCCCCATCATGGCATCCTCCGTCACCCCTCAACAAGCATAGCTCTTTCTTCTTAGTATCCGGCTTGAGAGGTATACTGCCCATGAACATGGAGGTTCACTTTAGCCCTTGTGGGTAATAGAGCTGTCTTCCTTCGTGCACTGCTCTAATCCACCTCCCGTGAAGAACATAAGAAGAACACTCCTGGATTGAAACAAGGACAGGTGAGGTCCATCTAGTTCAGCCTCCACTTTCCAGCAGTGGCCAGCTAGAGCCAACTGCAAGATGATACCCCTTTCCTGCTGTTTGCATCCTCCAACAACTGGCATCCAAAGATCTATTGCCTCTTAACGTGAAGGCTCCACTTAACTGTTACTGGCCAATACCCACTGACAAATAGATCCTGCACGATTTTTGCCCTATAACAGCAACATTGAGCCTCTCTCAGCCTGAGGGCCAAACTCAGTTTTGGAGAAGCTCTCGTGGGCTGCGTCCCAGCAGGACGTGAAGGCAAGACCCATCATTTCTTATCCCCCGCTCCCCGCATCTGGTATTGAGATATACTGCATCTGAACATGGAGGTTGCTCTGAGGGCTAACAGAACCAAGGAAGGCTCGTCAGGAGGAGAGGAGGAAAAAAGAGCAACTTCTCTATGCCTGCTTGCAAGTCGTTGGGAAACCCACGCAGCCCTCCTTCGCTCGCTAGGTGCTGCCACTCGCAAGTATCCCGCCCTCCTCCCCCCCCGACCATCCGTGATTTTTATGGCAGCTGATTATATAATGGAAAACTCCTGTTAACACTCCGCCAAATGCTGCAAACACAAGAGCGGAGTACATTATGTGGTAGGTTGACAACCGCGCAGAGGAGGTGTGAAATATAAGGTCCCCTAATGCTGCAATTAGACAAGAACAACTCTAATGCTCCTTTCTGTCTCTTTCATTCTTTGCCTTTTTTTAATTAGCAGCAATAACAACATCCAGGCACGGAATGAGAATGAGCTTTGAGGGGACAGAAGCTGCTCGTGGTCAGAACGTGGCCGTCCACGGAAACAGGAGCAGTGCAAAGGGCACAGCCGTGTTGCTGCCGAGGGTAGTCAAGGCGGCAGAAGGCGGTGGCCCTGGATTGCTCGCACATCTTTAACAGCAACTTGGGCAGGGTCTACGCTACCGCTTTATAACGGCATTGTCAACTGTTGGGGCCTTTGAAGTGTTTTGTCTTGCTTGGTATTGATGTGGCCTTGGTCTGCAGAAGGCAGAATTATGTAAAGCTTTCCAGTGCACAGAGGAAAGCATCTTGGTTGATTGACTGATTGTATTTATATCCTGCCTTTTTTCTCCCAAGGAACTTAAGGTGGCGTACATAACCTTCCTCCTCTCCATTTCTATCCTCACAACATCAACCCTGTGAGGTAGGTTGGGCTGAGCATCTGTGACTGGCCCAAAGTCACCCAGTCAGCTTCCATGGCCGAGCGGGGACTAGAACCCAGATCTCCCGACTTCCAGTCCAACACTCTAGCCACTGCGTCACACTGGCTTTAATGTCTGCAGGGTGAGAAGCACCACAACTCACTTTTGGCGCCTGAATGGAACCCATGCATGGCCTAGGGAGGTGGTGGCCTCTCCCACACTACAGGCCTTCAAGAGGCAGCTGGACAACCATCTGTCAGGGATGCTTGAAGGTGGATTCCTCCATTGAGCAGCAGGGGGTTGGACTCGACTGCTCTACTATTCTATGATTCTGAGGACAAGATGGCACCCTCGCTGTTCATGAAACCAACTGGACTGCCAGTTGAATCTTACCTCAACCCGGGTAAATGGGCTACCATCCTCCACCATACCCAAGGACAACAGGCTAGCCTAGTGGGTGCAGGACAGGCCGTAAAGCACATACAGGTCCATGCTTCAAGAGAAGGGAATGGCCGGATGGCCCAGGTGCCGCTGCTGCCCCCAGCATCTGCCACCTGAGGCAGTTGCCTCACTCTGCCTCATGGTAGGGCCAGCCCTGAGTGTGCTTCCCTGCATTAGAAATCCTAAAGAGTTATTTTAAAATATATATATCTATATAGGGGCACAGGTTAAACATTATCACCCCTCTATGCTGAAGTAGTGTTACCTGGTCTAACTGGGCCATCTTGCTACCACCATGCAAATTTGTAACATATTGTTTGTGCCTCACTTGGGCCATCCTGGTTGTCATTTCCGACCTCCATTTTGGACCAACAGATTTTTAATTGGAGAACGTCTCTCTCTCTCTCTCTCTCTCTCTCTCTCTCTCTCTCTCTCTCTCCCCCCCTCCCTCCCCCTCGTTCTCCAGTGTCTCCTAAAATGTACAAAATCTCATTCTTTTCCACCCTGAAGCTCCAGGAAGAGTGATCACAATTGCTTGCTGTGCAAGGCTGGACTAGTCCCAAGCACTAACGGAAAAGTTTAATAAGCGCCTGGAGAAGATGAATCTCCATCCCTCTTTGTGTCTTCCTCACTTTGCTTCGGCGTGCAGAAGATGGGGGAAGAGAGCACTGAAAGGAGCCGCTTGCTTACAAGTGACATAACACCTCCAGCGTTACTAGATACTTTCTGCAAGCTGAGTTCATAAAGGTATAACGGGAGCCTTGCTGGATCAGGCCAAAGGACCACCTGGGCCAGCTTATTGCTTCCAAAAGTGGCCAACCAGATACCTCTTGGAACCCCACAAGCAGGACGTAAGTGCAATGGGACGCAAACCCCTCTCGCATCCCCTGCAGCTGTTATTCAGAGATATGCTGCCTCTGAATATGGAGGGTCTAATCCCCCTTTAAAGCCATCTGGGTTAATTATATGCTGTACGAAGAGGCACTTTCCTTTATCCGTTGTGAAGTTAGGGCTGATCAGTTTGCACAAGGTTTTATGGGAAAGGAAGGTTTCTTTCTAGCCACATTCTCCACACTGTGCATAATTTCTATAATATTTGATCATATCCTCCCCCCGTCCGTCACCATTCCCCCAAACTAAAAACCTCCAGTGTTTTAAATACCGATTTGCAACCTGCCCTTATGGTCTTCGTTGGGATCTTCTTCTCAACTATTATGGCCACTAAGCTGCAACGCCCTTCCATGAACAAATGGATTCCCTTTTGGCCCAGATTTTTTTTTTCACTGTCTTCCTTCCTTGGCTTTGTTGTTCTGGCAGCCACACCTCCCAGCTTCTGGCTCTTGGCTTGCTTTCGCTCACCCAATTATTAAAAGGCTAACTGAACTCCAAGCAAGCTTCCCTCCTGAGGATGCTCCTATAATAAGAGGGGGATGTATCAGGAGGATTTTGGCCGGCTTCCTCCATTATGTCTAATTGCAGTTTCCACCAAGCGGTTAGCTGGTTGCAGGCTCACTTTCCAGCCCACCACCATCTCCTTGAAACGCAGCGCACCATCCGCCGCTCCGAAAGAGAGCAACTGTGACATGAAATCTTGCAACCCCAAAATTCACGGGTTGGCATCTTCAGACAAGGGTGAAGGACAGAGCTGGTGGAGCGCATAAGCTGACATGTCTCAGAAGGAACCGTAGTGTTCTGGGCCCATGGAGACAGCTGGTGCCCTTGGGCCTGTGAAGTGACCCCCAGCTATCCCAAGAAGGCATAAGTGGGAACTGGTCCCTATAGCCCACAGCACTTCTAGCTCTTCCCCTGGGATGGATCTGGCTGTGAGAAGCGGGGAGGGGTGTTAATTGCATCACTTTGTGTGCAGTTTCTGTCCCTCAAACGCTTCTACTGGGAGGGCCATGGAGGAGGGTCAGGTGTACAGGAGAGGATTTTCAGCAGCCTCATTGGAACACTGCAAAAAAACATTTCCTTCCAGAGGGACAGGCTTGAAAATTATTATGTTTGTAATCCAAAGCCGATAGCGAGAAGGTGGTAAACATCTCCATGGGCCTTGGCCAGCCTCTTCTGAACAGCCGGAATAACTCTATTTACAGGCACATAAGAACTTAACCATTGCTACAGTGAATTGGAGCACAGATCTCTCTCACATGCTGCTGCCAACCGGATGCCCTATTCAAGCTCGCAAACCGGGTGTGATGGGAGCCAGCCATTCGCTGAGCCTATCTACACTACTGCTTTGAAATGGTTTATAACAGTTTTCAACCCGTTAATGATTGTTATTAACCGGTTTAAAACTGTTATAAACCATTTTAAAGCAGTAGTGTGGATAGGCTCTCTCTGTGGCTATTCCCAGTAACAGTCCGGGGTAGCCGCTGATAAATCTGAAGTTGCGTGATATTTCTTTGCATTTATTGTCATCATTTTAAACATTTATACTCTGCATTTCCAGCTTGTAAACTGCTTTCAGCTGCAGTTCAATACAATCAAATGCAATACTTCAAAAGCAAACCATAAGCAGCACATAATAAGCACCTTCCCCCCCCCTCCAAAGCACCTATGCTTATGGCCCTCACAATAATAACATGTGCCAATGAGCTCTACTAGTTAATTATACATTGCGGCAAGCCAGTCCTTGAGCAGAGAGAACTACTCAGCACCTGAGCCACGGAAGAGAAGCGACGTTGCCAAATTTCGTAATTTGTTGATCAAAACCCGCCTCTTTTCAATGCTCACATTCGTAGCGAGCCTGGATGAACGTATTACGAATTCACTAACGAGTTAGGAATTGATTGCAAGGTTCAGAGCGTGCGCAATAAAGTAGTACACGGATTCTCCTGTACGTTTTAAATTCTCTTAGCACCTGGAACTAGAGCGACCATATTTTGGGAAACCGAAAAAAGAGGACACCCAGTGGCAGGGGGGAACGATGTGCTTTCCGGAGGCCCCGGAAAGTGCTCTTCGCCTCCTCCGCTCCAGTTGGGGCCTTAAAGGCAATGATTGGAGCAAAGGAGGGAAAAGCATGGCATTCCTGCTCCCATCCCCCGCTGCTCCAATTGGGACCTTTTCTTTAATGTTTGGCAATGACACACTTTCCACTTTGAGGCCCCGATTGGAGCGGGAGTTGGGAGGAATGACGACCTTCAAGAGAAATGTATGTAATTCTAGGACATTATAGAAAATTACAGAAAATCCCCCCGGACACCCAGGATAGAACAAAAACCAGGACAAATCCGGGAAAATCCTGGCAGTTGGTAACCCTACACCCCGCCCCCCCCCCCTACTTACTTGGAGCACTCTCATTAGCTGATTCCCTTTTTGTTGCTGCCACAGCTCTGGCTCCAAGGAGGAGGACGAGGAAGTCTGTCTTCATACCGGTGATCTGTGATGGCGAGTAATGTCACGTGACACCTCCACACAGGCAGGCCACATGAAAACAACCGACCAGAAAAGGGCCACATAATGCAGTGATGTGGGACCTCATGCTGCACCATGTGATTCCAAATTACAATTCCCAAGACGAACTTTGATATTGCACATGTGCAAACCCAGGTAGACTTCGTATGAGATTTCATCTTATAGGCAAACTCCTGTCTGAGCTCACATGGATGAATTTGTTGCTTTCTGAGTAAATAATGAATTTGCTCGGAGTAAGTTCACCCATTGCTACATGAATTGTTGTTGTTATTATTATTATTATTATTATTATTATTATTATTATTTTCATTTATATCCCACCTTTTTCCCATGGCTGAGACTCAAGGCAGTTTACAAGATTAAAAACATGTACAATTAAAACATATAAACATAAATTTACAAAAGTTAAAATAGAATCAAACCTGCAGTAAAATTAAAAACATTAAAAAAATTAAAACAGTAAAAGGTTATACACACACACACACACACACACAAATACAGTAGAGAAAGGCCTCCCCAAAAGATCTCAGAGTACAGACAGGCTCATATGGGAGAATAAAGTCTTTCAGATAACCGGAAAGTTCTGATAATGCCAATGTGTTCAGCTAAGGCAAGGGAAGAATTCATGTGGCACTTCTTCTACCATTCGGTTATGGATTCCTCCCTAGAAACAGTGGCATAGTGGCAAATTTTGAAGTGTGGGCACTCATCAGGACAGGGGGCATAGCCATGCACCCAAGCAGCTGCATTGATCCATATCCTCTTCACCAGGTAGAGCTGGTGAGTCTTAACTGCACGTTCAAGACCAAGCTAGCCCAAAAATATTTTGCATTGTAACAGGTGACAATATATAATTTCTGGGAAAATTTATCCCCTAACCCTCCCAGCTACTGTGAAGACATGAACTAAGCTCGGAGGGTCCAGAGAGGTTGGCGTGGTAGTGCAGACGATGTCAACATCACTGCTAAATCAAAAATTGTCGGCTCTACATCCCTGTGAGCCCTGACTCCTCTATATCATTGCGTAGAGGAAGAAAGAGGATGGTCATTTAAGACCTTCTGTGATCATCCCTCGTTCAGATCTCTTTCTGTAGGCACATGATTCTTCTTGTGGTCCCTGAACCTGACCACAGCCCGTGCCATCCATCCATCCATCCTTCCACCAACCCACCCACTCAATGGCCGTTCTCTGCCCTCACTGCGTTGGGATTGGTGCAGGTGTCTTGCTTTTAACCCAGCAGCCTCCCTGCAATAATCATGTTTTTTGAGGTGGAAAGAAGAACTTAAGTAAAATTAATTCCTCCATTAATATTGATGTGAACCGCTGTACTTGTGAAGCCTCCGTAGGTATGAAAGAGCAAATTATTCCAAGAGAAGATGCTTTATAGAGACTAGCATTTAAGCTCTGAAAATGGAAGGTACCCAGATTGAGACAGCTTTCCAACTCATATCTTTTATTCCAGAATCCTTATAGTTTCCCTTACTGGGGTTTCCACTTGTGAGCTTTAAGCGTGTGCCTCATAAGGCCAGAAAGATAGGCACCTCACAGGTGACATTCCTACAACATCCTAGAAAAGTGTTGGATGTTGTTGCTGTGTTGTACACATGTTTTTCAGAACAGCAAAAATCCTTTCAAACCATCTTCACCCCCCACCATCCTACCCTCAGGTTCTGTGCAAATCAGATTCTGGTGAAGGCAGCGCTGGGATGCGCCGCAACATTTATGGTGGCTCCATGTGCAGCTCTGTCATAGGCGTGCACAGGGGGTGTGCCAGGTGTGCCCAGGCACACCCTAATGTCTCAAGCAATAAGTGCTGAATTGAGGGGTCCATTGAGTAGGGATCCAGACACAGCAAGGACGGTTCTCCGGCTGCTCTGCTGCTGCCGCTGCCCCAAGCAGGAGCAAAACGGAATCACTCTGCTGGGAGCCCCTCTGCCAGGAGCCATGCTTCAAACAGTCCATGGCAGGAAGAGGGACCCCGATGGCTAATGTCACCTCATAAGCCCCTCCTCCGGACACTGTCACCACAAAGCCCCACCCATGCTGGGGCTTGAGGAGCGTCTCCTCATTCCCCCCACCCCTCAACAATGACCCTCCTGTGGTCAGGCGAGCCAAATGTAGAGTAGAGCATCCGTGTCTACAGTGTTTAATAAAGGAATGAATAAAAATGATGTCTTTCATGACTAAGTATTCAATAAACGACCACCTTAAAAAAAAATCCCTGGGTGCATACCCTAATGAAACATGCTGCCCACGCCCTGTGTCACCATTGTAGGGGGAAAGTCTGTTTCCACTTGGTGCTCACCTGAATATAGAATGGATGCAGCAGAGAACTTTAAAGGGGGGTGGGGGTAGAACATCTCATTCTGTTCCTTAAATCTCCCCCCGTTCTCTTTTGGTCTTAATCCTTGCCGTGTGGTACATTTGGAGCCCCGGCACTAATAGGTTTAGGATTACTGGGATATGCACAAATCCCGCAGTGGGCCATCACTCTCTCCTCTATGCTAAGGTGATTTCATTAGGATTTGTGTTTATAGAGCAGAAACTTTCTCCCTCCTCCTTTTCGATATTATTTTTATTCAATTACATCAGCAATTCACAGATCTTCAAAGCTGTTCCATCAGCAACACCTTGAGTGCTGGGAGATAGCGTTCTTTAAAACAGAAACAGGAAATTTTATTTATTTATCTATTTATTAAAAAGAAGGGAGTCCTTAGTGGAAAAGCTGAAATTCCCCCCCCCCCTATTAAAAAAAATAGCAACCATAGAACCCAACAGTTGGGGGCAAGTTCTGTAATTGGATTTTAGTATGTTTGAGCGGAAGCTCTGCCTTTGGTGTGTGTGTATTTTATTAAACAGGGCCATATCTCAATTATTCTAATCCAGCAAGGAGAATTGAGCTATCTCCTCTGGCACCGTTGTAAATGTTTACATTTTCCTAATGCATTCCAGCTTGTCATGGGAATATTATTAAGGGTGACTTTTAGGATTAGGCATTAAATATTTAGTAGGTTGTTGGTTTCTAAAAAAATAAAATAAAAATTGGAGCTTTGCATGCCGATGAGCGGTGAGGAAACATCCACGAGATGTCATGATGGCCACCCACTTGGATGGCTTTAAAAGGGAATCGGACAAATCCATGGAGGAAAAATCTATCCATGGCTACTTGTTCTGATGTCTGTATGTAGCCTCCGGTGTCACTTGTTGGGGAACATGGGCAGGAGGTGCTCTTGCACTCATGCCCCGCTTGTGGGTTTTGCGTCAACAACTAGTCAGCCGCTGTGTGAACAGAATGCTGGACTAGATGGACCCTTGATCTGATCCAGCCTTAGGGCTCTTCTTAGGTTCATATGACATGGGGTGGAAAGTTGAGTCAGATGCCTTCACCTGGATAGTTTGTAGCTGCATCTTGGTCTCTAGTCCAGCTTTCTCCTACCTGGTGCCCACGCCCTGATGTGTTGGTCTACAGTTCCCATCATTCCCAGCCAGCATGGGAATGGTAGTCCAACACATTTGGAGGACACCAGGTTGGGGAAGGCTGCATCATGTCTCTTAACAGCAGGCAGCCCTATACCTCTGCAAAACTCACCAGCAAAATACAAAGATGACTTCCTCGGCTGTGGATCTCTCCGCTTATTCAAAGCTAGGACAGCAATGAGTTAATTAGTATTCCAGCACCTTTCTGAATTATTTAGTGCTCTGTTTTGATGTGTTTTCCTCCTAATTAGCCTGTATTAATGAAAGGTGACCTCTTCTCACTTTTGGGTCACCTGCCTCTTGTGCCACAATCTGTCATCTCGCCTCGCTCGGCTTCATGCCGTGGAGGGGAGTCCTGAGCGTGCCTGCGTGGAGCGGATCCAGGGCCAACAGCAGGTGGAGATTCAGCTTTGGGACATGCCGGGATATCTGGCTAAGGAAGGTGTGGAGGAATTTCTCACCTCCCTTCGAGGATCTTTCAGTGGGGGTCAAGGAATCTCAAGACGCGGTCTCCTCCTTTAAGAGAAAGTTTATTGCGAGCAATATTGCAAGGAGCCTGCACTCACGGGCGAGCCCAAAGTGAGTCTGCCACTTGGTCAGGGGTTCACACTTCTAAGGGGTATGGGGGATCCAGAAGGCACCAATCCACACGTTATAGTATGAGGTTTACAGCCAATCAAATATAAGCATGTGTGTTTTTCATTCAATCCATCCAGTATAGTCTGATGCAACATTTTGTTTATGCTGGAAAGGGCGTAATGCTGAGTTATACAACTTCTTATCACTTCTACACATTCAGCTTTAGCCGGGTGAGATCTTGAGGGAGTAAACAAGGGTGTAAGCTAGCAAGCGTTTACTTTTATGCAGTCATGAAGCATAAGCATTTTGCAGTTACATCACAGTCAATATCCCTCTCTGTCTTGACCTCCTTGAAGGTCAAGCTCACAGTCTGTTCTTTCTATCCTTCACCGGCTCATGAGAACAGGTTTAGGCTCACAGTCTAATTTCCTCGACAGAAGGGAGCAAGACTGTTAGCTGGAGAGTGAAGAGGGGAGCTTCCCTCCTCCTTCCAGGGGAATGGAGACCAGAGTGGAGCTCTGGATGACCATGATGGTAGCACAACCTTCCACCAATCTGATGTCCTCCCGTTGTGTGAGACAGCAACTCTCATCATTCCTTGCCAGCATGGCTAATGCCTGGGAATGATGGGAGTTGGAATCTAACACATCTGTTGGGCACTGGGGTGGAGAAGTCTGCAGTAGCATATCTGACATTCCGCCAGTGTGGTGTGGCTTTCATCAAATCCGAAAGCGCCTCAGTTGGTGTAACTCCAAGATAGGATTGTGCCTTTAAGCACCACACTGCTTTCAGGCATGTCCTTTCCCTTATGTTTCAGAAAAACATATATTATATTAATGACAATTTGTTGAGCACCTAAAAAACAAATACAACTCAGGCAACGCAGAGAATACTTTAGGTTGGGAACAGACACCACAAAAGAGATATTGGCTCAGTTCGGATGACACAATAAACAACTGGTGTGGGGGAAACAATCGTCAGTTGTTTTGACTATTGTGTCATTCCAATGCTGCCATAGTCAACTCAGTGCTGATCCTAATCCACACCACAGTTGATTCTTTATTACCGTGTTGTTTGGGGAGTACCCCCTAGGGTTAGGGTTAGTCAACCCATCATTGACTATCGTGTCGTCTGAACTGAGCCATTGTAGAGCTGGAAAATTGCAGCGGGGGGGGGGGGAAGGCGAGTCAGGGATCCGGATCAACCCCCCATGAGGAAATGTTACAACAAGCTTCTCCAACCTGGTGCACCCCAGATGTTTTGTACTACAGCTCCAAGTGCACCTGACCATTGGCCACGGTGGCTGTGGCCTATAGGAGTTGAAATCCGAAACATTTGGAGGGCACCAGGTTGGGGAAGGCTGCCGGGGCTTTTTGGTTTAGCGGGAAAAGGCAAATAAGAGGGGATATGAGAAAATTATGCATGGTATGGAGAATACTAGAACCCAGTGGGGACATCAAATGGATCTCAGTGGTGGGAGATCCCGGACAGACAAAAGGAAGTCATTCACCTTCACACAGCACTGGCGTTTGCTACCACCAAAAGGTAGCAATGGCCCCAAACTTGGATGGCTTTAACAGGGGGTTATCAGTGGCCACTGGTCATGGAACCACTTGGGAATCCTTGTAAATGTCAGTGATGTATCCATGGAAAAAAGCAACCCACGAAAATTACCAGTGCCTGTAGTCGGTTATGCCCTGAACGATCCCACGCTTTGCCTACCATCTCCTGGGCAAAGCCCTGCCCCCCCCCCCCCCGCCCGGCCTTTGCCTTGCCCTGTTCTCTGAAAGCCTTCCTGCTTGCAAATCATTTAATGGGCACCTTCTTCCTTCTCGCTGGGCCCCTGCCGCTTTCCCCCCTCTGGATAATGGTCGTGTGCCTTGAATCACAATCGCAGTAAATAAATCCTATTAAGAAGGACTTTTTACTCCACCGTGCGCACTCATTACAAATGTGCCAGAACCTCTGGCTCCTGGGATCTCGACTCTAATGAGGCCAGGATGTATGTGTTGCTGGAAAATTAATGCTTATACAAGTTAATTTGTTTTTATTAGTGTGCATCACGCGAGAGGCATGGCTGGCTTCAGGAGGGGAGGATGATTCTCAGTGAAGTGGGAATTGGCGAAGGCATCGTGGGCGTCCAGGAATGGCTAGGAGGGGCGAGCCTCCAGGAGTAAGGTTGCCACCCCATCCATGTTCCGTACGCTCCAATGGTCTATTTTCTAGGGACAGTCCCTGTTTCCTGGTCCATGTCTTTAGCTTGCTCCTATTTCTTTTTTTAGGGGGGGTGGGGGTGCCTTGTTAAATATTTTGCTACTGTGCACTGATAATCTGGGCAGACTTTGTGGTTCAGCTTTCTCCTCACTCCCTAAGTGGGAAGTTAAATCCCTGAGTGGGCGGCTGGGTGGATGCATTTTTAGTGCACATGGGTATACATGCCTGCACATGGACACGTAGGCACCACACAGTGCGCAGCCTGCTGTTCCACACACCAGAGGTGTTAAGATCCAGTTTGAACTGTTGATAACATATTGTGGGGCAGCTGTAGCCCTATGGAGAGGTTGGCTCCACATGTTTAGAGCAGGTGTGGTGAAGGAGCGGCGGGGAGCACACAACCTGGCCCTGGCCCTGTATACCTGGCCAGCCCCAGCAAACACACGTTTGCCACAATTTTAGAAAAGGTGACCCTGTTCTCCATGCAGCCTGGAACCCTGAGCAATTTGGGGGCTCCCTGTCTCGTGCAGGCTACCCTTTGTAGGTATGGTGCCAATGCGTGGCTATTGGGTGCCGCAGCGCACATGACGTTTTGACAAGGATGAGCAAGGGCTACGTGTAGCCTAGATGCGTAGAGGCAAGGTCTGTATAGATCTTACATTCTTCTAGTATATCCTTAACCAAAAGTACTTGCCCTCCTGGTTTTTAAATCAAGTGAGAATCTCTTGCATGTTAAAGCGCTCCACAGCAGAGGGATTAGAGCATTTCAATAGCTGAGGATGGGTGTGATCCATAGTACGAGAATTTACATGGGTTGCAAGCAAGGTTGCTGTTCTCACCTGTGAAATGGCAGAGGATGCGCTCTTTGAATGGCCTTCTCAGTAACGTCAAGTTCTTGTTTTCACACAACTAGTCCTTGGGGGGGGGGGGTCTAAAAAGCCAGTAGTCTCCAGATTCACCAGAGTCCATTTTAGCTCAATCCCAATTTCCCAAATTCTGATGTGGCTCCCCCTCCCTTGACACTTCAAGCTACCTTCCCAGGAGATCAGAGTTGTCGTGCTCAAAGCCTGGTGGCTGTAAAAAGAGAGGCCTTCGCACTTATTACTGAGATGAAAGAGCAAGTGTGACTCACAAACTTTTATAGGTCACCAGGACTCTATCACATGGCTGACGCTTCTGGAGGCTTGCTCCTTGATGAGTCTGCCTGATCTTATATGTATAATTCAAAGTTGGGAGGAAGTTGGTCATCCTTCCCGTTGTCAGATTCTCACGAAACACACTTCATTGGAAAGCTCTTGAATCACAGATTCCATGAACATCAACAGGTTTCACTATAATTCAAAGTCGGGAGTTTATTTATGTCCATAAAGCTTTTTTTAAGTTGTTTTCTGTTTAAGAATTAGGTTACCTCCTATAACAATGTACCATAAAGTTTTATTTTTAATATTTAAAAAATCAAGTAAAATGAAACACACCTAATGAATTGCAAATGGGGAAAAAATGAAATATGAAGACAAAGATGTGTTTGTGGGTCGTTATAAACTCAGGTAAAGGCCGAAGTACAATGATATGTCTTGTAAACAAAGGATGAAGGGTGGTCGTCCTGGAATTTTCACCAAGAACGTTATATTTAAGGAAGTTTTGTAAAGAAAATAGATGTAACGCTGTGAATGGTTCAATAAATGCAGTTAGTTAACAGCGTCATCACACAGGAGGTTTAATGCACATCTGCCGTGACTTTGATCCACTTTTTCAGCGCTGGACTGGCATGACGTCGCCCCTTTCGTACTGTTCTCTCACCCTGAGCGAGTCCAGCCCCGAAAAAGTAGATCAAAGTCACAGCAGATGTGCATTAAACCTCCCGTATGATGACGCTGAGCGTTAAACCGATAGTTACATTAGGTTTTTCGCTGCAAACTGCATCTTCCTATATAGCTCCTTCATCTGGCCGGTGCTGGGTCAAGTACAAAGGCTCAATTCAGACTCTGCCTGATATCTTGCAGGCTGCGATTTCAAGGCTCAGTGCTGGCGTGTTGTTGTGAACAGCACACACAGGGATATTCTGTTTCGTGATTTCATTCTGGTGGGCCAGCTTACTGAGATGGGCCCAGTCTCGATTAGGCAAGTGGGCCCCCGTGGCCTTGCCAAACGCGAATGCGGCCTAGCTGAGCTAATGAGGCGCTGATTGACTCCCACCGGAACGCTAAATATTACGGCGCGCCAGCCTCTCCGACGAGCCCCATTAAAGCCTCTTCAGAGTGATGAAGGGGAAATTTGCATAAATACGGTATTGTTCCGGCCCTCCAGGCCCCAAATGAGCCTCTCTCTTCCGAAGAGAGGAGCGTCTTGTAGCTTCGCCGAGCTGTCAAATTAATTCTGTTGGCGGTCTCGCTCACCTGTGATTTCATTAAGAGAAAGGTGAAAGGGGAGAGAGACAATTCAAACAAGATAATTAAAAAACTCCGATTAGCAATTACCCACCGAGCCATGGCCTTGAAGCTGCTGCCGTGACGTTGGTTGCAGCCCCCCAGATGCCCTGGCCAGGCCAGCCATCAGCGCGATGGGAAAGTGATGGCGGTCAGCAGAGCAGTGACTGGAAGGACAGTGTCACCGGGAGTTCTCTCTGCAAGTTAGCAGGCACAAAACTTTCATCTGCCTCAATGTCATGCCAACCCATTCAGTTTGATTAAGTGATGTTTTATTATAGCACAACAATCCAGACACCTGTTGCCCTAGAGTAATTGCAAAATACCCACCCACCTCCCACCCCAGACATCTGGCACAGGTGATGCTGGAGATCAATTTCTTGCCTGCGTTCTGCTGGAAGAAAAGTTCTGTGTAACTTCAAAATTTGCATCTTCAACGAGCCCGAATTGGTGTCAAATAGAAAATGTAACATCCATTTTGCTTTTCTTGTGCACTATGCACTCTATGTACCCCTCGTGGCTGCGCAGTTGTGCCCCTTTGTTTATATGACACAGCCACCCACTCACAGCCACATCGTGCTATTACCTGCGAAGCTGCGCTTTTTCAGTGTGTCATTTTGCAGTGACTTTTCACATGGCTCCGATGACACCACAGTTGTTTGTTGTCTGTCAGCGGGAGCTTCAGTTCAGATTAAGAGAGTGGACGTAGTTAGGGGCGGATCCTAGTGCAGAGGAGGTGCAGGGCAGGGGGCAGGTTCGACAAGCCTAGGAATGGCCACTATAGCGATATTAAATTCTGGGGAATGGAAGTAAGGACGGTTACGATGTATAATGTATAAATTCAATGAGCACTGCAGATGCGCAGATGCGCAGCTACGGGCTTTCAAAGCTACAATGTTGCGCAGAGTTACCGGAAAACAAACAAACAAAAACAGGTTTACTGAATTGGCAGAGGCGAATCATTTTCAGTGTGTGACCCCATTGGATTCTAGTACATAGAGGGAATCATAGATAGAATAGTAGAGTTGGAAGGGACATATAAGGCCATCAAGTCCAACCCTATTCACTTCTCCCTATCCACTTTCTCTACACCAGACGTATTTATATCATCCAGGGGTCGGCAACATAGTGCCCCATGGCAGCAATATGTCTCCAGAAACCTTTCTGGGTGCTCTCCAAGGTGCTTTACCCCTCCCACTTAAAACAGCAAGGCGCTTTCTTACTGGGAGCTGCGATTGCTGTGAAATAGGCTTTTGCTGGCGTTGAAAACTGGGTTCAAAGGATTTTGGTGTGTGGGAGTTCAGACCCTACCTCCGCTTTGCACTCAATCTTTTGGATAGGTGACTTGTACCGTGCCACGCCTCCCGTGGCAGCCATTTTGTGGGGGTGCCCAGGACAGTTTCTCAAATTACCAAATGTGCCCATGGACCAAGGAAGTGGCTTCTTCCCCTAATATAAACCTTTATCATGCCCCCCTATACTCATGTCTTTCCTTCTCTATAAAGCCTCTTAGCAGCTCTCCCGAACTTGATATCTTCCAGTTGTGTTGAGCTGCAACTTCAATCATTTCCTAGCCACTCCCACATGTTCCACCCCCCTGGATCATATTGGCTGCCTTTTTTTTCTGTGGTGTTATGAGACTGGAAATGAGGGCCGGTTGGTGATGTGGAGACAGTATAGTTGAGCTCTCCCTGCCTCAGCCAACGCGGATTCCAAGCTCCCTTACAGGGTGGTTGTGTGTCTTGATGCGATATTGTCTGTGAAGCACTTTGAAATACCTCCGCCTAAATGCTAAATAATCTCATCAGTGTCAGTTATATGGGAAGGAAGAGCCTGGAAAAATCTAGTGATGGGGAGAAAAAAATATACTCCCTGCTTTTGCCTTTCCTAACTTTCGCAATTCTTTGCTTCCCCCCACCTCTCTCTGTCTCTCTCTCTCTCTCTCTCTCTCTCTCTCTCTCTCTCTCTCTCTTTCTCTCGCTCTCCTTTCTCTGCCCCCAACTTATTATTTGCATTGTTATTCTCCTCCACTTGCATTCTTCATTAAAGACGACTCCACATCCTCCTGTCTCCTGTTTTTCACACTGAAAAGGCTAAATGATATACTGACACCTTAATTACACCCCATTGTCACAATGCAGCGTGGAAATTGTATGAGTGATATGAGAAGAAAGGGCCGTGGCAGGCACGTCAGAGCGTTTGATTCGCGGTGGCAGATAGGGAATGACACAAAGAGGAGCGTAGAGGAGTCACACCCCGTGTTGTCGGTGTTCACAGTGTCCTGACAAAAAGACGTGAGGACAGAGGGACTGCAGCCACCGGTGTGCAAAGGGGAGAGAGACAGAGAGAAACATCTCCTTTGGTACCTTGAATCTGGACAGGCTAGTGGCATTTTGGAGAGGGGGGAAATTCACAGGAGAGGCAGTATTTCAGCTCCCTCAACCCGGTGCCCTCCAAACGTGTTGGACTACAACTCCCATCATTCCCAGCTGGGATGATGGGAGCTGCGGTCCAACACGTCGGAAGGGCACCAGGTTGAGGGAGGCAGCAGCTCGGAGGTCGGCAACAAGGGAGAGGGCCTTCTCTGTGGTGCCACCCCAATTGTGGAATGATCTCCCCGACAAGGCCCGCCTGGCGCCAATGTTGTAATCTTTTCAGCGCCAGGTCAAGACTTTCCTCTTCTCTCAGGCATTTATCAATATCTGATGAGCCTGAGTCTGTTTTTGTTTTTAGGCTTATAGCTTTTAAGTTATTATAGTGATTTTAAATGTATGTGCATATAGTATGTTTTTGCTGGTTTAATTTTTGTATATTGTTTTTAAATGTTTTAGTCTTATGTAAACCGCCCAGAGAGCTTCGGCTATGGGGTGGTATACAAATGTAAGAAATACTACTACTACTACTACTGCAGGCAACTCCAGCTGTCTATGGCCCCAAAACAGTTTTATCTGGCCTCTCTGCTGGCTCTCCTTAAAGATGTTTTCAAGTTTCAAGACAGTCTCCACACCTGAGTGTTGTTATAGCTATTGTTTGGCTTCTGTAGGTAATAAGTGTAGGGTGACCAGATAAAATCCAGGTCAGGGCTCCTGTAACTTTAACAGTTGCAGAGAAAAGGGAATTTCAGCCAGTGTCATTTGTATGCAATTAGTTCCTGGTGAAATTCCCTCTTCATCACAACAGTTAAAGGTGCAGGCACTCTACTAGAGTGACCATATACAAAAGAAGGCAGGGCCCCTGCAACTTTAACAGTTGTGATGAAGAGGGAATTTCACCAGGAACTAATTGCATACAAATGACACTGGCTGAAATTCCCTTTTCTCTACAACTGTTAAAGTTACAGGAGCCCTGACCTGGATTTTATCTGGTCAGCCTAAATAAGTGGAACCTGCATCAAAATGTTGCAGTTCATTTGTGTGCTTCGCGCCCCAACAGCTGTGCTCCAATTTGGATTTTCAACCACCCATTCTCTCCAAGAAGGCCGATATGTTCTTCTGCTCCTCTCTCTCCCTTGCACCGTATACTTTATACGTGGCTGCATCTTAAAAGCTACCAACAGGGATGGGTGGGTTCAAGTCTAGTAGATAAAAGACTACGGCCAGGGTGGATGGGAAACTGGAACAAAGAACCCAGCAGGTAGGCCGGTTTGAAGGATTTGTCATTTCACATTCTGATATGAATGGACCTGATCTGCATCTCCCAGACTATCGTGCAGAGCAGAATAATTTATCTATCTCTTTATTGAAAGCATTTTTACCCCAGTCTTTGGCCAAATGAGCTCCCAGAGAGCTTCAATGCATGTAATAAATACATAGAATCAATCAATCAATCAATCAATCAATCAAAAATTAAGGCAGTCCCTGCCCACAGGCTCAAAAGCTAAAAGACGCAACACAAAAGGAAGAAGCGATGGGGAGGGAAGAGGTAAAAAAGAAGCAGCAGCAAACCGAGGCACCAATTCTTAAGTTAAATAGTAATGATTCTAATGACCAGTTGGACTAGAAACGGTTAAGGAGGAGGCGGCACCCAATAGAGCTGGACTTTTAACAGGGTTTGTGGGATGACCCTGTTGCTCCCCCCACCCCTCATCTCCCTCTGCTGCAATGGCTGTCTGGTGACCATGGAGGGAGGAGCCCCATGGAGCTTTCTCACTTCCCAAATGTTCTGGCCCAGTTTTTGGGCTCAGAAAAATGTATCAAAATGCAATTTAATAATGCGTCTTGTGCAGAAAAGGTGCGTTTTAGGTGCATATTAAAATGTGCCTTGAAACATTAATTTTCACGCAAATAATAACAACAATAATAAACATTCACAGATGAATGTGGAAATAGGATTTAACGGACACTTGCAAAAGTGACACCGACCAAAAATAAGAGCGATTCACCCATCTCCGATGGTGCAAAGTTATTCAAGCTTGCGCCCGCAGGTTTCAGTTTGCATGTTGCCGTCTTTCTTGTAAATACAGGGTTGCGAAGGAGAGGGTGGGTGGTGAGGGGGTGTGGAAGATTTAAAAATAATCTCGCCATGCAATGCCTCTTCATCTCTGTCTGTGTCTTAAAGGCAGCCTTCTGTCACACGTCCCAAGAGAGCTCATGTCTTTCACACTTCGACATTCTTGGAGATGATTAACAACTGGGTATGTGTGTGCATGTGGCTTCCACTGGATGTAGATATAAAAGATGGGAAACCATTTCCATACGAATTGCAAGTTTGACTGGAGAAGCCAAGGGCTATTTCTAAGCCACCACGAAAACCTTTGCTTCTCCAAGCTTTGGAACGTGGCATTCATAGAACCATAGGATAGCCGAGTTGGAAGGGGCCTCTAAGGCCATCCAGTCCAACCCCCTGCTGCTCAATGCAGGAATCCACCTTCAAGCATCCTTGACAGATGGCTGTGCAGCTGCCTCTTGAAGGCCTCTAATGTGGGAGAGCCCACCACCTCCCTAGGTCATGGGTTCCATTGTTGTACTGCTCTAACAGTCAGGAAGCTTTTCCTGATATCCAGCCGGAATCTGGCTTCCTGTCACTTGAGCCCATTATTCTGCATCCTGCACTCTGGGATGATCGAGAAGAGATTCTGGCCCTTTCAAGTTCTTGAAGAGTGCTATCATGTCTCCCCTCAGCCTTCTGTTCTCCAGGCTAAATATGCCCAGTTCTTTCAGTCTCTCCTCATAGGTTTTTTTTTTCAGGCCCCTGATCATCCTCGTTGCCCTCCTCTGAACACACTCCAGCTTGTCTGCATCCTTCTTGAAGTGTGGTGCCCAGAAATGGACGCAAAAAAGATGGGCAAAGCCCCAACCAGTGGAAGCTGGTGGCTCCGGGGTCAGTGAGGCAGTGAATCCACTCTGCATTTTAGTCAGAACTCTAAAGGAGCTGTCCAAAGCGCTCTTGGATAGCTCCTTTAGAGTTCTGACTGAAACCCAGAGCGGATTCACCGCCCTATTGAATTCGGAGCCACCAACCTCCACTGGACCCAACAAGTATTAGCCACGGTTCATGAATTATGACCCCAAATTAGGATGTATTCATTAATTCTGCACCATCAGCATGCGTGAGTTCCCTGTCCCCAAGGGGCTTCCAAATGAAAAGTGTTCTCTGTGCCAAAGAGAGCACGCACATGGGATGAGGCTGCTCCCGCCTCCTTCCCGGATGGGTGTCTGCCTTCAGTGCGTGCAAAATGGACGGCCCTTTGAGCACTGCAGGTGGAAGGAGCCAGACAGCCCGTGCTCCGAACTTATCCCTTGAAGGTTAATTGGCTGTTAACATTTCACCCTGGGAGGGAGAATGGGCGCATTGATCTTGGGCCTGACCCTGGCTCTTGCTGCAGCTGCATTCTAATTGGCATGATGGGAAAGAGAAGGGGGGGAACCTCCAAAGAGGGACCATCTGCAGGCCATGGACAATGGCGCATGAGCGCAGCTCCAGCCTCCAACCAGAGCTTTGGAGCCAAACTGGGTGCGACGTTAATCACGGCTCTTCCCTTTCTTTTGCAAAAAGCAGCTAGGGGTGGGCCGGCTTGGCGCGTATTGCGTACATTTAAACAAAATCGGGGTGAATTGCAGCTGTGAGA
This sequence comes from Anniella stebbinsi, assembly GCA_029215795.1. Taxonomy (NCBI): domain Eukaryota; kingdom Metazoa; phylum Chordata; class Lepidosauria; order Squamata; family Anniellidae; genus Anniella; species Anniella stebbinsi. The sequence continues at coordinate 23,055,676 of JARDYH010000010.1, forward strand.
CACGGAGACAGTTTTGAGCCTGAGGGTGTGGTTGATTCGAAGCAACAAGGATGGCGCCGTTGCTTTGGGGAGACCGATTTTGCTTGTGAACCAGGGTGGCCGGCCCGCCGGCTGTATATTTGGAAATTAATAGCTAATAACAAACACCACAGGTCACCAACACCCTCTCCGTACTCTCTCTGAAGCTGCCCCGGAGCTTCCGACTTTGTGGAAGATGCTATTTAACATTTTGGTGCTTTGGCTGCTGGGTTTCCCCCACAGACCATAGGAAATGCTGCCACTGTTTGCGGGCCCAGCGCAGGATGACCTTCTGCTCTGCCTCTTATATCTTCTGTACATTCTTCCACTCACCCTTGATTAATAAAGGCATTTGCATGTAAATAGGAGCTGGCTTCTTTTCAGAGCTCATCTGCTCCTGGTGCTGTTTATTCCCTCTCTGTTGTTATAATTCTGCATTTGGCCGGCTGCACGAAATACTAGTTTTCTGATGTCGTGTCCTTGGAGTGCAGAAAACTGCCAGGAATCTCTGATCTTTGGCAGGGCAGGGGCTTATAAAAGAGCCAGCAGTTTTAGTTCCCTGTGAAATGGCAAGAGTGATTCAGAAGAAGGTGCATCAAAGCAGGGTTGGGGCTCTGGTAGTCCAGGAAAGACCGTTCGGAAGAAGGTTTATTGTTTCTGTAGCACCAAGGAGCATATGCTTTATCCCGTAGAACAGGACATGCCCTCAAACCTTTTTTGAGGGGGGGCAGGGAGGGAAGAGCTTCATGAGCGCCATAGGAGGTGGCCGCAGGTGTCATGGGGACCCCTGGTTTAAGGCATCAGGATTGGCAGGGCTGCCATTATTATTATTATTATTATTATTATTATTATTATTATTATTATTATCTCTTTCTCGCTCGTGGTGGTTTTTCTAGACAGGCATGACGGGCTTTGCCAAGTCATGCTGTCTTTTACCGATTCATGAATTTCCTGACAATTGAGCATCTTTTAATTATGACTGCTTTCTGGATGTTAGTGTGGATGTATTCTGGTAGACCCAGTTTCTGGAGGTTTTCTGTGTAGTTTTTTGATGCGATGCCAGTGACTGAGTTGACTAATGGAATAATTGTGACCTTTTACTGTTGCCATGGTTCTTTGACTTCCATGTCTCTCTTTTCTGCTTCCTTTCCAACAACATTTTTGTCATTCGGTATTGTTGGGTCGATGAGGTATGTGTGTTTTTCTTTTTTTGTTTATGACCGTTATGTCTGGTCGGTTGCAGGGTATTGTCTTGTCAGTATGAATTATAATTATAATTATAATTATTATTTATTACATTTATATACCACCCAATAGCCGAAGCTCTCTCGGCGGTTTACACAGATCAAAACATTAAACATTAAAAACTGATATACAAAATTTCAAAACATAAAAGCATAAAAACAGACAACAAACACAATATACCTTTAAAAACAACTTTGAAATCTCAGCCAGGCCTAAAGATAGAACTGTCTCAAAAAACTCAACATATGCTGTTAAATGACTTGGAGAAAAGTCTCGACCTGGCATCGAAAAGATAACAACGTTGGCACCAGGCGGGCCTCGTCAGGGAGATCATTCCATAATTGGGGGGGGCACCACTGAAAAGGCCCTCTCCATTAGGCAGAATGAGGCAAGTGCCTCAGGCAGCAGATGCTGAGGGACGTAGTGGCAGCCCCCAAGCCGTTCCTCCTGTATTCCCTGGGGCATTCCCCACTCTTGGAGTATAGCCCTGCTCCTGTCGAACTGTCCTGTTGCCTTCAGTTGTAACAGAGGATGCAATCCCATGGCCTGTGCTAAAGTGAGATTCATCAGCCGGTCCAGTTGGCTTCTGAATGTGGAATGGAAGGGCACGCCATCTTGTCCTCAGCCTCAGGCAGCAAAATACGTTCAGCTGGCCTTGGGGGTGGCGAAGAGAACGCCCATCCAGCAGGGGGCTGTGATGCCACAGTACAGTCCCCTCCATTAGCCAAGAGACCAAACCACGCCGGCTCTACAAAGCTGCTGCCAGCCGTGCTTGATAAAAGGAATTCAGCAATGTCGTTTGATCTGAAACCTCTCTCCTCCTACCTGCCGTTGATTTAGAAACTCTCCCTTTTGAACATTTTAAATATGACAGGCATCTACCCTTGATGGTAAACATTCCCTAGTGCTCTAATTTATTAATTATTTGGAAATTTTCACACTCTTCATACTCTTCTTAATTGATTTAAAAAAAAAGCTGTTGGTATCTAGTTGCTGGGGAAGATACCAGGAAATTAAATCTTTGATCCGCTTGGGCCGTGTCTTGGCGGCGGCGGCGCTTCTTCTATGGAAAGGAGTGCAGGTGGGGGTTTTGTGTGAAGGGGCTACTGCCGCCCCCATGCGCCCAAGTCTGTGCACACCGCAGGACATTGCATGGGTGCTCAGGGGGAGCCTTTTTTGGTGCTTTTAAAAAAATCTGTAAGTGTGAAGCTTCGCGTTTACAGATAAATGGGGGGAAAAAAAACAACGGGGGAGGAGGACAGGGCGCTCCGGCTCTGCACATCCACCCCTTATTTATTATTTTAAAACAATGGTCCTCAGAGGCACGGAAGTGGTCCAGTGACTATCTGGCTGCCTGATCCACCCCCTTCCCTGTCCAGCCTATGGTGACCAATCAGGAGTTGCCATTGGCTGTGGCATGCCTCCGCACCAGCTCCAGAGCAAGGTGACAGACGGCAGATGCTGTCATCGCCTCGCTGCAAGCAAAAAAAAAAAGTTGGGGAGTTTTGGGGGTTTGCCCCTGGATGGCTTTGTGATGGTGGCTGCGTCATATAGATGACCTGCTGCCACTCCGAGTCCATCCCGGGGCAAACCCCTCGTCAAGATGTACCCTTGAAGAGGTGAGAATCACAGGATATTAGCTGAAATTCACCCCTATTCTTCCAGCCTAATTGGAGGCTGGCCAGAGAGCTAGCTTACAAGGAAAGGCTATGTCAATGTTTGGGGTTCTTCGATATAAAAGAAAGATGACGGGGGGGGGATCATGACGGAGGTTACCATTTCGAATGGTGTGGAGAAAACCAAGAGAGAGAAATATTTCTCCCTCTCCACTGACACTAAATCTCAGGGTCACCATGAATCTGTCTACATATTTGTAAATAATAATTAGCCTAATCATTTCCATTCCGCTTTTCTGTGCCTTTCCCAGCTTCACAATTCTCCTTTTGAGATGAGGCAGTTGGAGAGGCCACCTCTGAATAGCAAGAGCTGCTGATGGTAGATATCAGCTGATCCTTCCGAACAATATTTTGCTCCTCCACTGTGCAGTAACATATAGCCAGTCCTGCCATCTTCATTTTCCCATACTGAAAGAAAGAAACACATCAGAGAGAAGGGAAGATGGAAGAATACGACCCTGCGAAATGTTTTCCATTAACAAAATGCTGCCTTTTAGAAAGGTACGGCATGAAGATGACATATCAACAGTAGCGAGAACAATTGCCGCCGCTGTTCAGCATTTCTCCATCGGCATTCGGTAAATGTATTTGTTGTGGCAAATGAAGTTTCTGGTGAAAACAGCCTTTTTGAGGCACAGGGGAGGGGGTGTAGGAAGCACTCTCGAACGATTGCAAATTGGCTTTAGGCCATCAACAGAGGCGTAGTCAATCTGCATCCAGCTCCCTTCAGGATGAGGGGATGGAATTTCAGCGCGACCGTTTTGAAGAGGCGCTCACGCTGGAGTGTTATGGGGAAGAATCGTCAATGGGGACCGCCATTTTTCCTGAGAATGGCCCAGAAAGACGTGAGCATTCTGGGAAAAGAAAATGGTGGCTTCCAGGAGACAGCTGCTGAAAAGACCATCGCTGGTGCTGCTACAGACAGAAGCCAAAGAAGGGGGGAAGGTCTAGAAAGAAAGTAATGAAACAAACAGGACTTTTATGAATGAATAATAAAATGAATATAATTTGTACAAAGGAAGGGTTGGATTCAGATTTATGCTGGATCAATGGTGCTGATGGAAATGGACTCCTTATCACAGCAGGACCTCCATCCCCCTGAAAACGCTACACAGAGAGTCAGGAGACCCTGCTGAATGGGATGAGATCAGCCAGAGGGACCTCTTATGAGCAGAAATCTTCCTCTTGCCGAAGGCCGAGATCCTGGACCCAACTTGAAGTTGTTAGTGCTAGAAAAAAGGAACAAAAACGTGTCCCCCCCCCCCCCCCGCACACTCCTAATGTCTTATTTCGCAGTTGGGTTGAATTCTGCCTGCACCTTCTTTCAACCATCTCCACGAGTCAACGGGCGAGTCCAGCCTTGCTCAGCCTGTGCTGGACTGCAGCTCCTAAGCGTCCTGGCCATCGTAGCCATCTGTTAAAAAGCCAGGCCAAGGTGGCCATTCAGTGCACTCCATTCTCCCAGCTGAGGCCTTTGCTTCAGAGTGCACTTCGTCTGGTAAATCTTTATCAGGACTGTGGCTAATGTATCAAATAAGAGCATTCCATACATCATGTCTGCTCTTGGACGTGTCGGGTGGGACAGCTACAGTCCATTACCCTGACAAACTGGCTGCATTTATGGGGTCGAGGGGGGCGGGTGAGGAAGAGATTCCTCCAAACCAAGCTGGGAAGAAGAACGGAGTCATGCGTTTAAGCTCTGCTTCTGATCAAGTCAGGCTGTGAGCCCGAAGGATGCGGAGCAAGACCTGCTCGGGGCTGGAATGGCAATTATCCCGCTAGCAGCAAGGAGGTTCCGGGCAACAGAGTTCCCAAGCCACCGGGGAGCTGAATTCATCTGAGTACCTCAGCAGCAAAGCAGGCCTCCTGGTGCCCACGGTTGCCCCCATCTCTCTGTGTTTAGCCAAAAGGTAGGAAGAGCTGGCTGACCACCGGGCACACCCTCTGCCTTTGGGGAGGGTCCACAGCTTAGCGGTAGAGCAGTTGCTTTGCAGGTAGATGATGCCAGGTTCGGTCCATGGCACCTCCCATTCAAAGGATCAGGAAGGAGGTGATGGGAACGTCCCCTCCCTGCCTGAGACCCTGGAAAGCCCCACTGCCAATCAAAGTGAATTATACTGGGCTAGATGAACTAATGCTCTGACCTGATATAAAGTAGCTTTTGATTTTCTCTGCTCTTGCAGGGGCATGAAGTGTTAGCCTGGCAGATTCACTTCCTCTTGGTAGGGTCCGGCTCCAGGTGCTCACGTCCTGGGACTAGGAAGGAGCAGGCTGGCAGTCCAAGCAGGCCGGAAGCCAATGCTTGGTCCCAGATAGGCAGGGGTCAAGTCCCCTGGCAACCATCAAGGCACATGGGTGGAGGGCTTCCATGCTCATCGACAGGGGCCAAGAGTGTAGGCAGGGTCATCACACCAGTGACGAATTGCCAAGGAGCAAGCTTCGAAGGACTGGATTCAGGGCTTGGCCATGGGCAGCATCCTTGAGTAACACAGGAGCCAAGAGTCAAGGCTGAAGAGCAGGCAGGACTGGAAGGTAATGACAGGCCAGGAATGGAGAACGAGCCAGAGGTCAGGACTGAAGAGGGCCCCCTCCACAAGGATGCGCTTTTGCGCCCGGTTCGGGGATTATGCGCATTATCGCGGAAGCGCATTTACGCCTAATCCCTCTGCACGGGAGGCGGCGAGAGGCGGCGAAGCGCATTAATTGATGTCCAAAAAGCGCTTTAGAAGACGTTAATGCGCATAATCGCTTGTTCACACAGCGAAATGCGCTTTAACGGCCGGAGCAAAATAAAAGTCGCTATTTAACGCGCATTCGAAAATGCGCATTATCGGGGAGATAACGCGCCTGTACGCCCGTTTTGCGCTCCGCTGGTGTGGAGGTAAAATTTATAATGAGCCTTTAAGGCTCATTAAACGTCTCGTGTGGAGGAGGCCGAGGACATAGTAGATCAGAGGGCAAACCAGAAAGCAGGTTTAGAGGGTAAACCTGGAGGAAAAAGGACTGGAGAAGAAGCCAGGAATCAGGGCCAAGGACCAAGACCAGCAATAGAAGACATGCCAGAGCTCAGGTACACCTTGTTCCTCAAGCAAAGATCCTGTGGATCAGGAAGTCTCCTCATACTCCTTCCTCCCAAGAAGGAGCCAGTTATGGCCAGCCTGGACAAGCAGAACCAGAGCATCCTTTTCAGGGAAGCTGCCCTTGTACGGCTTATCACAGGAGACAGCGGTGAGCAGTTATTGGCACCTTGGTCCTTTAAAGGGCCTGTGGGCCAGGATTTCCCCTTGGGGTCAACTGAGCGGATGCTCAGGCAGGCAGACGCTGCAGTTTACATGGCACCTTTGAAATGTAGAGCTCCGTGTGCCAGGCTTGCTGTGGAAACCTCATCAGTGGCACCAGACTATTGAGACTATTGAAAGAGCCCCTTTTGAGACCCTTCCTGGCACCTTAGAGGAGACTGGGATATGACGAGATGCTCCAAGCTGAGGGGAGGATGAAAGATGCCTGGATTCTTGGCTTGAATTCTACATGGGTTCCTTTGCTCTATTTCGCCACGATTTCAGTGAGAGCCTCTCCAAGTGTCCTCCATTGCACTGTTGTAAGGCAATTTTGCTACCTCTGGCTATGGTCTTTGCTTGACCATGTGCCGCTGTTCCTCTGGTGAGAACTCTCTGCAAGTCCCCTGGCAATGAACAAATGGCAGCAACCGATACCATTTGAACCCTGAATCCCCATTGCTTTGGAGAGAAGGAACTGCATGGCATCCGTTGGGACAATGGAGCAATTTTGAGAGGGAAATAAAGGCATTAAAATCAAGTCACAAAGAAAAGAGATTTGTTACGAGGAAACCAGCCCTAACAAGCAAACACTGCAATGATTCAATTAATGAAGCAGTTAAGCATATAATATTGTTAAGCAAAGCAAAACAGCTTTTTGATGTGTTAATCATACCTGTGCCAGGCAAAATAATAACAGGAATAATAATAATAATAATTTCAATTGAAAGGAACAAAATAAATTGCGTGCCCAAGAGTCTGAAAGGGAAAAAATAAAATAAAAACCGTGTTGTTTGGGTATGAACGGAGACTATTTCTCATATCCTCTCTCCTATTGTTCTAATTTCAAACTGGGTTGTGTAGAGGGCACCAGGAAGAAACGTTGCAATGCAATTAAATCAGCCAGATGCAAGAAAAGGCTCCTGGGCCTTTAAAAGTCATGCAGTAGATGGGATTTTGAAAGGCAGAGTTTGTCACCTGGGTGACAAGGAAAGCTGCACCTGTTGAAATTCCATCTTCAACATGGCTCTTAAAAGTGCACCTTTCCTGCAATGCCTGATGGGAATGGGTCATCCCAGCCACGCTAGGACTTGATAGACAATATTACCCTTTATAGATTGCTTATTCTTAGCTGCTTAACAACTGTCCTTATGTTACTATCATTCATACATCTCACTTAAAAAAGAAAAAAAGAAGAAAACACCAGCCACCAAAGCAGCCAACTTAGGATGTGTGCATTTAAAAAACAAACACATTTTGTTAGTCTTATTAAAACTATTTGCAGGCTGTTGGGGGTGGGGGTGGTTCTCCCTTGAATTCCTCCGATGTTTCATCCAAGGTATGGACCTCTAAATCCACTTTGTGTTTTGCTTCAGGCGGAATTTTGGTGGCAATGTTAAAATAAGCCCCAAGTCTTTGTCACTGTGCAGCAGGACAAAGCTCTTATCTCCGATCAGCTGCTGGTCAGAGATCAGAGCTTTTCCCTGCTGGGGGCAGAGGGCAGGGCCTGTGGAGGAAGCTGCAGAGCGATCCAGCCCTGCTTCCTTCTAATGCTTATCCTGCTTCTTTCTACCCCAGTATCGTTGGTTCTGTTTAGCAGCAGCTTTCCATGTTCTCAGGCAGAAAAGGGTCTCCGCTGGCCTTGCAATGGGAGATCTGGTGATGTCCGGGATCGGACCTGGGCCCTGCTGCAGGCAAAGCCTATGCTCCGCCACTCAGCTGCAGCGTCTCCCCCTTGGTGTCTGAAGGCAGCATCAACTCATCTGTTCTTGGGGTAGGCTTGCTCAGATTGAATGGTGAGGCCTGGGATCTAGCCTAGACTTCTCCCCATTGTTTATTCTCCCGGGGGCAAAACCCTCCTCTGGGTCAGTGCTGGGGGGGTGGGGGTTTGGAAAGAAGGAGGCGATATTTGTGTGTATAGAGGTGGGATGCTTGCTTGCCCACAGCGTGTGGGGAAGGCCTTCTCGAGATAGTGTCATAAATCACGATGACACCTTCTCTTTGCGGGACGGGGGACGGCTGACAGAGGCTATTTATCTGAGTGTCATTGGCAGTAAACTAGGTAGGGAAGAATGAGCACAAATAGAGAGAGAGAGGGAGAGAGAGAGGGAGAGAGAGAGGGAGAGGGAAGGCTTTGCAACATCACTGCATGAAGTCTCGCCCCCAATTCCCCACGGAAGTGACGCACGATTCTCTCCAGCAGGCGGAAGGTCCGTCCTGTCGTACAAACAGCCCATAATACCTCGAAAGAGTGCCACAGCTCTCTCTCCTGCAGCAGTATCAGATCACTAGCAGGGGCAAAAGCGGGGAATTTCCGGTACCCTATTCCCTCAATACTGAATGTCATCAGATGGGGAGGGGGAAATCATGGTTCCTTACCATCACTTCTCCACCCCCCACTCCTGTCCCACAATACTTCCTCTTTCTTCCCAGAGAAGAAAGAGGAAGTAAACAAAGACCACGTGGCCAATCATGGGCTGTTTTATCATGCCGCTCTTCCTGCACACAGCAGGAAATGGCAGCACATTCCGTTTCCCCCCAAAAAGAGGTCGGATTTGTTGGGGTCTATTTTGTGATGGAAAGAAGGCAAGAAGGAGCGGGAAGCACATGGGAGGTGGATGGCGTCGTCTAATGGCGGCATGAAAAACCATGCGTGGGCAGTAGTGAGCGTGTGATAAAATGCTCGTCTGATGAACCCCACTCCAAGGAGACCTAGCAAAGATGTAACAGAAATGATATTGTCAAGTGAAGACACAATGGCCCCATTCAGAAGACACCTTAACCCACGGCTTTAACCGCGGTGGTTAAGCCAGAAAGCCAGGCTGTGTTTCGAAGACACCTTAAACCATGGCTTTAACCACGATGACTAGGCTGACCATATGAAAAGGAGGACAGGATTCATGTAACTTTAACAGTTGTAGAGAAAAGGGAATTTCAGCTGGCATCATTTGTATGCAATTCGTATCTGGTGAAATTCCCTCTTCATTACCACAGTTAAAGCTGCAGAAGCCCTGCCCTCTTTTGTATCTGGTCACTTTAGTATACTGCCTGCAACTTTAACTGTTGTGATGAAGAGGGAATTTCACCAGGGACTAATTGCATACAAATGATGCCGCCTGAAATTCCCTTTTCTCTGCAACTGTTAAAGTTACATGAACCCTGTCCTCCTTTTCATATGGTCAGCCTAACGATGACTAAGGCAAAAAGCCATGGCTTAAGGTGTCTTCTGAACACAACCCAGCTTTCTGGCTTAACCACCATGGTTGAAGCCGTGGGTTAAGGTGTCTCCTGAACGGGGCCAGTGTTTTTTGGGGTGGAGTGTACAACTTGCTGGTTTGCTAATGGGCAAGGAGGGTCAGCGCTTTCTAGAATGAGATGAAGCTGCTTGCTCAATGGCTTTTGATGATTCAAAGGCATTCCTTCAATGCCCGGAGATGGCTAATAACTAGGACGTGCCCCTCATGCCTATGTCGGTGTTGGAGAGAAACAGTTCGGAGTTGTAGCATCGCCAACAAAAGTGACTGAAATCTATGGCTTTTGTTTGTTTACAGATGGTTAGAAGAAGGAGACTTTGTTGGCCTGTTTACTTTTTGTGGGGTGGAGGGGAATTGTTCCTGCTGTGACACAGGAGCATCATCTATCTTGGTGTTTGCCAGCTCAACATTTATGTCCTTTCGGGCAGATGTTACAAATTAAGTCTTCATTATTCTCTCCCCACATGAAAACCGACACACCCTGTTAAAAAAAAAAAAAAAAAAAAAGGCCAGGGAAGCTTCCTTACGGGAAATCCTAACCATTCAGGGAAGTAGGGAGTGCAGAACAGTTCTATATAGGTCAGGGCAAATGTCCTTAGGAGTCGTACGACAGCGAAACATCACTACAGCCCAGATGAGAAAGGGCAAATAGGATTATGGCATGGTTTGGATTGGGTTCCTCCTGGTTCTCTCTGGCCCCGGCTTGTTACCAATTGATTCTTCATTAGGGAGAAGTGATTGGCAAGCCTGAACTTTGCCTCTCGTCTACGGATCCTGTCCCTACCTTTCATCAATCTTGCAGATGGGGGAGCAGGTAGCTGGAGAAGCCCAATTCATCAATTTGCGAAGGGAAACGCCAGCCACACCATGGCTGGCCTTGAACCATAATGACACCACCATCTGCGCTGTCGTGAGGGCCCTGCTAACGTCTCGCCATCATTGTATAATAGGAGGAGGAGGAGGGTTGCTTTGGACGTAAATATGGACAGCGTGCTGGACCTTATGAAATTTAGAAGGTTAGATGATAGATAGATAGATAGATAGATAGATAGATAGATAGGGTGACCAACTGTCAGGATTTTCCCGGATTAGTCCTGGTTTTTGTTCTATCCTGGGAGTAACGGGGGATTTTCTGTAATTTTCTGTAATGTCCTGGAAAGACACACTTTCTTCTTTAAGGCTGCCATTAGCATAGCGGGAGGGAATGGTGCGCTTCCTGGAGGTGTGTCATTTCCACCCCAGTGTTCCAATCAGGGCCTTTAAGGTGAAAGTATGTTGTTCCTGGACATTATAGAAATGGCTCCAATTGGAGCAGTGGGGGCAGGGCGGGAATGACATGCTTTCCTCTCCTCCACTCCAACTGGGGCCTTTAAGATGGTGGTGGTGGGGAATGACAAGCTTTCCAGAGGCCCCGGAAAGCCTCTTTCCCACCCACCCCACAGGTGTCCTCTTTTTTGGTTTCCCAAATATGGTCACCAAAAGATAGAAGGAGGGTGGAAGTGAAGCTGCACAAGCTATAAACGGCCAGCAGCACTAGCAACAACAAATCTCCTAGTCCTCACCTCCTTTCTATCACCTCCTCTCTACCTACCATTGCCCGGTAGGCTGACCATCGCCTGTCATGGGGCTGGATCTCCGCAGGCTGCAGAATGAGGTGGTAGAGTCCTGAGGTGGTAGAATGGACCGTACCGCTTCAGACTGCAGGTGAGGAGAGGAGAGAGGCCGCCATTTTCCTTCTTCTATAAAGGCAAAACTTCTATCAGCGGATAGCTTGATTTGCTGTTCTGTATCTTCGTCGTGGCCTTGGGGTTGGAATAATAAAAGCTATTGATTGTCTGGAGCCATTCTCCCTGATATCTTTGCTTGCCAGTCGACACAAGCCCTGGGTTTGTGGTGCTACCAGGAGTACTGTGTGAAGAAGGGCAGTCGCTCACCCAGACCAACTGTTATTATGGGCAACTAAATGGGCCCATGTGCTGGCATGCATGCCACGGGCACACATCACTTCCCTCAAGAAAAGGGCGACTCTATGATTTGGCATGAGAACATTGCTTCAGTTATTACAAGGTTCAAAAGTTTCCTTCGAATGTCCTTCTCCCATATCAGCCCCAGACCCCTGGCACTTAAGATAATCCTCTGTTCCAATGATCCAAGTGGTGTAGTGGTTAGAGTGTTGAACGGGAAGTTCTGGGTTCAAGTCCCCACTTGGCCGTGAAGCTCACTGTGTGACTTTGGGCCAGACACTGACTCTTAGCCTAGCCTACCTCAGAGGGTTGTTGTGAGGATAAAATGGAGAAGAGGAGGAGGGTCATATTTGTCACTTTGGGGTCCTTGGAGGAAAAGATGGGATATAAATGTTAATCATCATAATAATACTTCCATCATATGGGGGAGCTAGATTAGCATCCATCAGAAGTGGCGACAACTTGATTACAGCCCCAAATGTTATGGAGCTCTCTATAGCAGCGACCCCGAATTGGTGCCCTTCAGATATGCTGAACTGCTATTCCCATCATGGCTGGCTGGGGATGATGGGAGTTGTAGTCTAGCACATCTGGAGGGCACCAGGCTGGGGAAGGCTGCTCTAGATATTGTATCATATATAAATTATTATTATTATTATTATTATTATTATTATTATTTTGTGAACTACTTTTGAAATTTGTATGGAGAAGCAACAAACAAACATTTTAAACTAGTAAACAAAATGGAAATCTTTGAATATTTACTGGAAAACGAGCACTCTTTACCGAATGGGCCTATAGATTCCTCCAGCAGCTCATTTTATTTAATCTATCTTTCCAAAGAAAGGGCACTGATTGAAGCAGCCTTGTGAAAAATGCAACCCTATTTTTTTTAAAACCTGAACTGCTAGCATTATTTTTACATTTGGGTTTCTTTTTTATATATACAAATCTTTTGCATAAATAAACCTTAAAGATACTTTATTTGTAAGTGAACCCAATGGTATAAAAGGTGTTTCATGCTGCTTTTGGGAGGGGGAGGGGGAATCAGAGATGAAGCGTGTAATCCTATGCAGAAGTGAGCCCCACTGACTACAATGAGATTTACTCTCAAGTAAATGTGCTGAAGAATCAGTGGCTGAATTCGGACAACACATTAGTCAATGGTGGGTTGAGTAGCCAACTCACAGTTGGTTATTTTGTGGGTACTCCCCACACAACATATTCCTACACAACTATGGGTGGTTGGGGCTGGCGTTGAGTGGACTAATAGTAAACTCGGCATTTGACTGACACAGCCCCCGCCCCTCTCCCCTCCCTCCCTCCTCCCTCAGTCCTCCCAGTTCTATCCCAGCAGTCTCTGCAAGTTGCAGCAGTTGTAGCAGAGTGGCAGCCGCTGCTTTGGTCTCTCTTGCCGCCTGCCTCTAAGGGCTTGTGTTTTAACCCACTCACCACACGCCATTAACCCACTCACCCCTCCACACAACACTTTAAACAACTGACATCAAGCTAAACAACTTGCAAGCCAGTTGTTTCTCAGTTGCTTATTTGGGCGGAATAGCATACCATCAGTAGTCTGTGAGTGGCGTGTTACCCTCCACACAACACAACAAGCAACACAACTGACGATTGTCCCCCCCCCCCCCAGTTGCTTAACATGTTGTCCGAATTCAGCCAGTGAAATAATTCAGAGAAACAACATTTGGAGAGAGGCCATTTCTTGAAACTTTTCCTTCTGAAATTACTGGGACCCTTTCGTGATGTTTTAGTCCAACCACTGTGGATGTTTGATCAACGATGCCAGGCTTACTTTTAATGCCAGCTACTATTGATTTATTTGTTTATTGAAATGCTAAACAAAATTACCCAGAATTCAAATTGAAAGCAGCTTTGGGAACAGGCTCAGCCGACGCTAAACTTCAACTGGGCATTTGGGAACAGTCCTCGGGCCGCAGCTCTTTCAGAGAAGACACTGAAAATGATATTAATGTTCACACACACACACCCAGATTGAACAAAAGCGGTGAACCTATCAAAGCAAACAGGAAGTTTATTCCTGTAATTTCCCTCTGCAAATTGTCTCCTGAAATGAAATGGAAAGTTGTTTGAATCAATTCATCTGGCTTCCCCCCCTCCGCCCCCCCCAACTTGAAAGTGAAAAAGTATAAGTTAATGGAACTCAAATGGATCCCTTATGAATTTAAAATCCTTTCAGAAAGGGTGAGGTCGTTACAGCTACGTCGCTGTGCGAGTCCCGGCGTCACTTTTTTCCATGGTGAAAATTGAATAATTGATGTAATTTGAACAACGCCAGGATTTCTAATGATATTGAAATGTAACGATAAAAGGGGGACCATAATCATAGGCTGATCACAAACAGTTCTTTAATATGTGTCCTTCCCTCCCCCCTTCTTCTCCCCGCGCTATTCTGGCAGATGTGTCGTGAGGAGTGGGGCCATTTGAAACACGGACTCCGAAAGCGCTTAATGAGCGGGTGAACGAAACCAGCGGGATGAGTAAATGGGAACCCATCTTCATCAATAAGATGCAAGGAATTTCCACCCGACTCAGCAGAAGCTGTGAGTTTGGAGAGCGGGTAATTATTTAAATGTAAAAATCATTATAATACCAAATCGTTTCTAAAGAAATTGATTCCCTCGCTGTGCCGTTTGATGTTAAAGGGGGGACGTGGGATGCGGAGGACTTTGTTCATAGAGAGGTCACTTGCTCATCTTGGCGGTCAAATGCATCCTCAAGCAGCTGGCATCGTGCAGCCAAATTTCAAGTGTAGGAATCCGGGGATTCTTCATCCTCTGGCTTGGGGCATGATGTCATGTGTCCTGGAAAGCACCAGGCAGGAGTCTTGATCCGGGGTTCCCAGCAGTTGGGCTCTGCTGCAGCGCTGCCTTACCTTCTGCATCATGAATGCTCTGTTTCCACTGCAAAGCCAGCAGGCGGAGCGCTTTCCCTCAAGGGCGCCACCTGGGCTGCAATACCAGCCTAACTGAGCATTCCGTCAGCTGACCTCCAAGAGCCAATCCCAGTGCACCAGGCTGTATAAAGTCTCACCGCCGAGATTTCTCCTCAGTCTGAGCAACTTGCCTCTGAGATGAGGACGTTAACCTCTGGCTCTCTTGGATTTGGGGCCCTGTCTGCTTTATGTTAGATACCATCTTGGCTCTCTTGAACTTACCCTTGGTACTTGACACCTGCCAGATCCTGGCCTACTTCTGAGACAAGCTGCAGCTAGGTCCCAGTTCAGGTGTTTGCAGATGAGGGTCAGAAAGGCAATAGATGTGGTTGCAGGTAGGTTGGAGTTCAGGCACCTGATTGGCAGATAAAAAGCCACATGCAGAGTCAAGTGCAGAGTCAAAGCCAAGCAAACGATTGAGTTCCAAGACAGCAAAGAAAGAGTTGGATAGACAAAGAGCAGATGCAGGATGGAAGGCAGAGATCTCGCACTCAAGGTGTATTGCTTGGACTGACGTGCCTGATTAGCTGCCAGGGCTTTATTGGGCCTGCCATGTTCTGATTGGCCTGTAGAGTCAGCTGACAGTTTTCAAGCTGGGATGTCACCTGACACGCATCAGGCTAGAGAGTAACTTTTTCCGCTAAGGCTAATGCTCTGTCTTTGCCTGGCCGCTGGAAGACTCAGAGTGGTAGCAGCACAGGAGATAAAGAAGATGCTGGCCAATGGCCACTGGAGGCCTTGGCTCAAGTCTCTGCCCTCCAGTATCTTCCCACCATCCATTGCTTCTGGCCCACTTGGACCAACAGCCAGGTCCCTCCAGGTCCCGGAACCTGACTCCCTGGAGCCCGATTATTGCGAAGGCATAATAGGGTCCAGGGGGAGCAGGCACCAATTCCTTACTTCCTGACAGCCAGAAGAGGGAGTTGTGAGTACTCCAGCCATCTCTGCAGCTGCCTCAAAAGGGGACCAGTTGGACAGTGACCCACAGGCTCCGATCCCATAGCTCACCACTCTTTAGAACTCCCTCGATCTCCTCCAGCAGTCCGTCTGAGCACAACTGAGGCAGACTCTCACCAAATCGGTGGCTACAAACTGGGGGGAAGCCAAGGTGCTTGCTCCAAAGCTTGGTCATATATCATATGGAGGCTTCTGCTATCAAATCTCCGAATTTAACTTACAGGGTGTAAGATTACAGCTGCTGCGTTCCATGCCTTGTCATGCTGCGTTGAATCATCGCCATACTTGAGTGAAGGAGAATAAGGGCAGGGCGCTCCTTCCTCCTCCTCCTCTTGTGTAAATTACTTGCATTGTTTCTATATTTGCTGGATTTATCTTCTGGGCCTGAAGCAAAGAAACTTTCTGCAACGTCTGCCCAGGAAAAAGATTCACAATGTCTCCCAGAAATCAATGACTTTCTGGCGCGTTACAAATCTTTTCTCTCCTTGCTCCAAATGTATTGGGATTTTTTTCCCCAGCAGATCAAGAAGAAAAAACTGTTGAAGTTGGTTTGCCAAAAGGCTCTGGCTGAAAGCAGGGGAGCATAGAGCTGTCTGTTGCCTTGGGGTGTTTCCAGTCCAATCTGACCTTCATGGCTTAGGGGTGCCTTTAGCTTCACCTGGCATTGGTAGTCAGATGCAGTCAAGCCGGCTACTGGAAGTTTGGAATCAAATCCCAAACTTTCCTAGCTCTCCCTGGCAAGTTCTGTGTCCGGAGTGGCGAGGCAACCGGTTCAGTCTCCAGGATGGGCTTGTTTCTTCGGTCCATCTTACTCCTGCCCTGAATTCCCACCTGCAGCCTCGTTGCTTGTCCTGCCTGCCTGACCCACCTCATCCACTAGAGTTTTGTGCCTGTTTGTTGACCCAGAGAGCTGAGACGAGCCTTGTCCTGGTTAGGAGAGAGCCATAGCTTGGTGAGAGAACACTTAGTTTGCCTGCAGAAACTTCATGGATTCAGTCCCCGGCATCTCTAGTTAAACGGGCCAAGGAGGAGGTGATGGGAAAGACATTTCTTGGCTGGAGATCCTGACAGCCACTGCCTCTCAGATGGGCAAATGCTCTTGTGTAATGCATCTTCTTCTGACGTCCTTTCATATGGCTTGATTGTCCAAGGCTTCACCTTGAGAGTTTTCTTTGATCGGCCTTGAACCTTTTGCAGGTGCTAGAGTTATAATTCTACCAATATCTCCTACTGAAGAAGGTGTAAGGGACCATGAGACCCAAACCTGAGATAGTGGCAACTGGGCCCCGCTGCGTTACTCTCTGCATCCCTGGAATGGCTGTCGGGCAGAGGATGCTGTTGATAGGACCTTTGTTGCTCTATGGTGCCACCCAAATAATGGCCAGAGAGGGGGTACTGCTGCTCATCAGCCCAGTTGGACCTGGCAAACTGGGGAGCCAATAGAAGCCTGGCTTCAGTCTGAGCAAGTAATTCCTGAGACTTCTGTGCCTTGCCTTCCTCGCCCTACATTACCTCCTTTTTGAAGTTGACTATGCACCTGTCTTTGGTCCCTCTGGTCTCTGTTTACTGTTCCAGGCCTGGGTTTCCACCTGTTCTGGATGACATACTCACCTCTGGCCCTTCAAATTGACTACTCGCAGGCCTGATCCTGCATAGCCCTGACAGGTTTTTTTTTTAAAAAAAAAACACAATCTCAACCAACCCCATGTCATAAAGCAAAACCAACCACAAACCAGGTCCCTTGTGGACTATCTTGCAATGTCCAGCTTGCAAGCAGACCTACCGCAATAAAGTTTCTGCGGTTGCTCAGGTCAGATTCGCCAGTGACTATCCTGTTCCAGCTCGGCTGAGAGCCTGTGGGATTCTAGTCAGGATCCAAAGTGGAACCAGACTGGATCAAAGAGTAATAAGCAGCAAGATGTGACAGCAAAGAGCAGGAAGCAGCACGTTGATAACAAGAGATCCAGTTACAGGCAGCTAGTCAAACTTAGACAGCAGCACCTTGGAGAACTCCCAGTGATGGCAGCATTTGCTCCCATAAACCCCAGAGCCCAAAGATATCGTATGCCCAACCTGGACCACAAGGAATTTACAGGGGTGGCACATGTAGCAATGAATCCTCATTAACAAGTAATTGATTTCAGCCAGGGATGGCATACCCATGCTGTTTGGGTGGCAATTGAAACAGGTCTGATGCGGAAGAGTTTTGAATGTTGCCAGGGAAAAGGAGACTCCTTGAATTTTGGAGAGGGCTGGCTGGAAGCAGCCTCAAAGGATGCCATGGGCAGGGGTTTTTTTTGCTTTCAGTGTGTGTGGGGTGTGTGTGGGGTGTGTGTGTGTGTGTGCTGGTCCTGCAATAGCTTCCTAATGTTTAGCAAAGTTTGGGGCACCAAACTGTAAGATTCCTCTTGCAGGAAACCTGGCAGCTATACAAGTCTCTGGCACTTTTACTCCCCAGAGATTTCTATCTTGAGACTTCCTAATGTTTAGCAAAGTTTGGGGCACCAAACCGTAAGATTTCTCTTGCAATGCTATCCAGAAACAGCCCCTTTCTTTAAAAAGGGTTATTGGCTTCCCTCTCTCATCTGTGGTTGGTTTATTCTTTAATTGGCATGAATAATCCATAACTTCCTGGATCTCTTCATAAAATTTTAGAAGATATCAGTGCCAAGGTTTATCCAGAGGGTGATTTTAAAATGCAGCCATCTTCTTAGCAATCATGGCCAGGCGGAGGCGGGATTCTGCGTCAACAGGCTCCATTTTGACATCATTTCTGGTAATTCACTGTCATTAATGCCTGAAGAAATGAGCCCAACGAGCCAGAGAAGTCATCAAGAGATACCAACGTGTTGCAAAGGAGCCTCCACCTGGAAGTTGGATGTCAGGTGGGAGTCTTCTTGCTCTTCTTGGCGAAGAGTGGCTGGTTTTGCATGACTAAAGTGTGTGTGGAGTGTGTGATGAAATAGCGAGATATGTAAGGGAGCACAGAGAGAGAGTGGGGGCCATTGCATGACATTTCTTTTGTCCCTCATTAGCATTAGAATCATAGAATCATAGAATAATAGAGTTGGAAGGGGCCTCTAAGGCCATCCAGTCCAACCCCCTGCTGCTCAATGCAGGAATCCACCTTCAAGCATCCCTGACAGATGGCTCTCCAGCTGCCTCTTGAAGGCCTCTAGTGTGGAAGAGCCCACCACCTCCCTAGGTAATGTCTTGTTTAGAGTCCAGGGCGAGTGAAGCCAGCAAGACTTGGTAAGATCCAGGATCAGAGTTGCGGCAGGATTTTGCTACAGCAACATTCAGATACGAATGTGTAGGGATGAAAATATTTGCGATAAATATCTCTGGAATGTCAAGGGAAGCAAACAGTGTTTTAATCAGCATAGGCAAATGTTTCGCAGGAGATCCACACACCCTCAGTCAAGTGCTGAAGCAAGACACTCTCAGGGTGATGCTCATCCGCTGAGCTGGCCACGTTCAGAGACAAAACTCCGCCTCGGGAACTGGAAGAGTTAACATGTCTTAGCGAGAGGCTGCAATCAAAAAGGCGAAAGCGACCAAAGCAGGCAGAGATGCTGCTAATTGGCTGACGAGGAAAAAGCAGCCTTGCACCTGGGATTATATTGATCCAGCTGGGTTTATGAACCGCCCTCGCTGCCTCTGCACGTCTTCCAATTTGGCCTTGTTGTGGATACCAAATTCATAAAGTTCATGGCCACTTAAATCAGCAGCAGCCGTTGTCTTCGGAAGAGCTGAGAGAGCGTATTAACGAAAGGTCTCCGGTGCGGGGGTGGGCGGGCGGGGGGCTCTGTGAGCTTTGGGCCTGGTGCTTTTCTCCAAACCTAGTGAGGATTATCCAGCAGGCTCCTAGATCAAAACAATCAACCCAACCACATCTCTATAGAAATGTCACCCAAGCAGGAATCAAAAGGCAATAACCCCGGCGTCGTGTTCCAAGTTTTTCCTCGTTCGGAAATATTTTGATAATTTGCTAACTCTTAATGGGATCAGAGAACCCATTTCAGGAAGGCTGGTTTTGGGGGGAGGGGTGGGGGAGAGGAAGATGAGAGTGCCCCTCTCAAATCCTCGAACTCTGACTTTAGCAGGTGGAAATCTGGACTATTTATCTATATTATTTATTTATATTATTTATTTACTGCATTTCTATACCACCCAATAGCCAAAGCTCTCCGGGCGGTTTACAAAAATTAAAAACCATAAAAACCATTCAAAATAAAAAAAAAACAATGACAGTATAAAAACATGATTTAAAATACAGTATAAAAGCACAACCAGGATAAAAAATCGAGCAGCTGTGCAGAAATTAATACGGATTTAAAATACAAATTTAAACAGCAAGGTTAAAAATCAAACTGAAGAACTGTTAAAACACTGTGAAAATAAAAAGGTCTTCACCCGGCGTCTAAAGGAGTACAATGTAGGTGCCAGGTGAACCTCTCTGGGGAGTTCATTCCACAGCCGGGTGCCACAGCAGAGAAGGCCCTCCTCTTGGTAGCCACCTTCCTCACTTCCTTTGGCAGGGCTCACGGAGAAGGACCCCTGAGGAAGATCTTAGGGTCCGGGCAGATACATAAGGGAAGAGGCGTTAGTAGATAACCTGGTTTTGAATGTTAATACCAACACTTTGAATCAGGCCCGGACATGCTGGTTCTTTGCTCATGCAGGCCGCTCAGCTATCAACATTTCCTATTCTTGGCTTAGAGAGTGAGGTAGTACTCCAGGTGTACGACTCGGAATGGCAGCCGCTATCCATAAAATTAGTGTGGGCACAGGTTCTGATGTGGCGACCATGATGACCAAGGGGCTGCGGCTGCCGTCTGCCGTGTGGGGCTTCAGAAAAGCCAGCGGTGGTATTTTCTTCCGCCTTGCCTGGAGAAGCCAAGAGAGGCTGTCGGTGCATCAGGCATGCAATTCCGGACTTGCAGTGATTTTGGCTTACCCATAAGGGCGGCTGGAGCATACGATGCATCATTTGCCGGAGACGTTCGTGAAAGCAGCTGAACAGATGCCCTTCAATTTTGCTTCAATAAGAAACCCTGGAAAATCTCCTTTGCAAATAATTGGGTAACTTTTCCTGCCACTTCCAATTTGACACGGTAACTTTCTTCTTTCGCTACGAGCAATAGCACTAAGGGTGACAAAACCTGTACAAGTGAACGAGGTTCATTTATTATCAGAGGGTCTCCCCAGACGCTGGTCTTTTCTTTTCTTTCTTCTTTTCCCGATAATGCCTGGAGGCATTTTTCTGCCGATGATTGAGAATTAAAATACAAAGCAACGTTCAAAGCTCCACTTGCTTTCGAGCGCTGAAAACGTCTGATGCTGCAAACACCAAGTTCCCTGCGCCGCTGCGGTTCCCAGCGGAGAATGGATCTTGAAGGAACAATTTCTGGGGGAGACAAGGGGGCAATAGAAGAGGAGGCAGGGTGGTATAGTGGTTAGTGTAGAAAAGTAGGGCTGGGGAGAACCAGGGTTCAAATCCTCACTCAGCAAAAGAGCTCACTGAGAAACCTCGGATCATTCTCTCCTAGCTTCATCTAACTCATAGGGTTGTTGTGAGGAGAAAGTGTGTGTGTGTGTGTGTGTGTGTGTGAGAGAGAGAGAGAGAGAGAGAGAGAGAGAGAGATCCAAGGAAAATCTAATAAAAATAAAATAGTCTAATGGGTGGCAGGTTCGAGAGCCTTAAACAAAAGGAAAAAGTCAGCAAAATTAAATTCATCTCTATAAATGTTGGGATTTGGCCTTGAAACACGTGCAATAAGAAAATACAACCCGATTTGGAAACGTCTGGGGTTTAGAGGGGGAAGGCTTACCTAGCAGCCGTTGTATGCCCTAGCCCTGTTCGTTTTAAAAATGAAACCCCAAGAGCACCATCGTGGGGCAGCCGCTGCTGCTGCTCTTCCGAGTGACTTCATTCTCCATGAAGAAGGTGATTACATTAAAAGGTTGCATTAGAACAGCCTTGCCCAAACTGACACCCTCTGGATGTATCTGACTACAATGGCCATGCTGGCTGGGGATGATGGGAGCTGCAATCCAACACATCGAGGGGTGCATTAGAACACAAGCGCACACAGTTGTTTTGGAAGCTCCGTCGTCCCGGGAGCTTTGTCAATCAACGTTTGTCAAAATCAATCTTCTCATTCATTTTACTTTGAAAGAAAGGGTAATTTTTTTCCCTCTGTTTCTCTCCTTTTCTTTTGTGGGAAGGTAAAACTCAGTTTAAAAAAAATCTGAAATCTGCCCGACTTTCACAATAGAGGCGGGAAGATTCTCTCATCCCTGTCAATCAGGAGGCCTTCTAAATAATGTCCTAGCTGTTGAGCACATGGAAATGAGCCAAGCAGGCAGAGCCTCTTGGTGTATTGAGCACCCACGAGGACCTGCCCATCTTATTTATTTTATTTTATTCATTTATCACATTTATTACATTTATATACCACCCCAAAGCCGAAGCTCTCTGGGTGGTTTACAAAAATTAAAAGATTGAACATTAAAAATTCGATATACAAAAATTTTAAAACATAAATCATAAAAACAGCCAACATTTTAAACACTTTAAGCTTTAAGCCAGGCCAGAAATTCAGTTAAAAACCTCAACTTAAGCTGTTAAAATGCCTGGGAGAAAAGAAAAGTTTTGACCTGGCGCCGAAAAGATGACAGTTTTGGCGCCAGGTGGGCCTTATTGGGGAGATCATTCCATAATTGGGGGGCCACCACAGAGAAGGCCCTGTCCCTTGTTGCTGTCCTCCGAGCTTCCCTCAGAGTAGACACCTAGAGGAGCCTCAGCATGAAAGGGGACAAGCAAAGACATAAGAGCCCTGCTGGTTCCACCCATTCAGATCCAGCCGCCATTCAGGTATGAAAGGGAAGTCCGTCTTCCGTTTGTCCCCAGTATCTGGCACTGTCCAAGGAAGTTTCATTTATCTGCTCTGGCTCCGTCAATGGTGGTGAAGAGCAACATGCATTCTGCACATGCTCAGAGGCACACTGGGTTTTTTATTAGTGCTTGATATATTTTGAAGCTGAGTGCAGGTATTGAAAAACAGGTTTTGGAGCTGATCGCTGGCTCAAACGAAAAGCCCTTTTAAAAGCCCTTTCAGGACATTGGAACTTGCAATTTTTAAAAGCTGTGTTGGACCCTTCTGGCGAGACCACAGGACAAGAATGGGGGTGGGCGATCATCTTGTGATGAAGTTTCCATCTAAAGAACCATTGTGTGGCTTGGTATCTGTACACTATAGCTGCACACAAGTAAGGGGCCTTTCAGTGTTTGCACTGCATACAGAAAATTAGCTTTCCGTACCCTTTTCTGTACTGCACTTTCATTCCCCACTATGACCTCTTTTGCAGAGGAGGAATATGGAAATTTGGGACTGGCTCCCTGATTCTGCTAGGCCTGAGGGATGAAACCTTCAACTTTATTATCGGAGGGTTTCCCCCAGACGCCAGCTACACCGTGCTTCCTTCAGGCACTGTTTGCAAATATAGGTTATTAAATTGATTTTTGCTATGCCTCTTCCATGCTCAATGAACATTAAAATTAAAGTTCTGCTTAGTTTCTCACTAGGTCAAGGGTGAGGGAGCCAGAGGCTGGGGGGTGGGGAGTGGGGGAGAGGGAGGGAGGGAGGGATGTGGTGGGTGCGCACATGCATAGATGCGATGCAGCAGTTTCCCTAAAAGAGGGTTGCTCATGAGAAAACGCCTCCTTTTACGGGGGAAAGACTCTAAGATGCATTGGAATGCCACCTCTTCCTACAGAAATGTCTCAAAGAGAAGACCCTTCCTCTCAAAAGGACATCAGAGGAGCCCTGATGCTGGATGAGACCCAGGGTCCATCTAGTCCAGCACTCTGTTCACATGGTGGCCAACCAGCTGTTGACCAGGGACCCACGAGCAGGACATGGTGCAACAGCACCCACCCGCCCATGTTCCCCAGCAACTGGTGTAGATAGGCTTACTGCCTGCGTTACAGGAGGTAAGCGCATAGCCGTCGGGACTAGTAGCCATTGATAACCTTCTCTTCCAGGAATTTATCCAACCCCCTTTGAAAGCCATCAGTACATCTTGTGATAGTGAATTCCACAGTTAACTGTGTGCTGTGTGAAGAAGTCCTGTCTTTTATCTGTCCTGAACCTCCCACCGACCAGCTTGATGGGATAATGACCCCCGTTGGGTTCTAGTATTATGAGAGAGGAAGAAAAATGTCTCCCTGCCCACATTCTCTACACCATGCTTGATTTTGTGCATTGAGCGCTCTGTGTAGTCTTCCGCTCTTGCTAGTATGAGGTAGGACCAAAATGACCTCTGCTGCTTGCTGTAAAATCCGTGGTCTCATTGCATCATATATACATATCGTTGTAGCTGCCCGTGGCCTTCCTCGTGGCAGAACTAAGTGGACACTTGACCTGATCCAGCAGGACAGTTTTTAAGAAGTTCACACATCTGTCAGCAAGCATTCTTAGCTGATAGGGATACTGAAGGATTTCATTCAATAAAGCTTTGGAAGCGAACAGACCTGTGCCGAATTTTGTGACGCAGCCATCAGCTTTTAAAAAAACACCAAAATATGCTAAAAAGAAAAAAGTGTAATTTACCATAATGTGCATATGGAATTTCATGCGTTCTTCCCTCATCCAAATCCCTCAGTCAATGCAGAAACAAGAAGGAACAGAGTTATGAATGAATACATATGAATGAAACTGACGTTGACCGAAAATTGTGTGATCTGTCCGTCCCCAGCATTAGCCATGACAGCGAAGAATGAAGCCTCCATAACTGAACACTAGCTGCTGAAGGAATGCAGCAGGAAAAGGCTATTGTCTTCAAGAACTGCTTATAGACTTCCTGGAGATATTTGGTTGGTTATTGTGGGATGGTGGACTACAGAGGCCCTTGGTCTAATTCAGTGGGGCTGTCCTTATGTTCTTCGAGGTCTAGATGTAACTGCTTACCATGATAGCTAAATGGGGACCTCCATGTACAGAAACAGTGCTCCTCTGAATGCCAGATGCTGGGACTGGTATGTAATTGTGTGTGTGGAGGGGGGGGACATGGCACAGGAGGGTCGTCACTTCAGTGTTTCAAATGACTTTCAACTTCCTTAAAAATGTTGCTTGCCTCCTGCACAATCTGTTCGGGGGCAGGGCAAAATTTCAGAGTAGGGTGGCTTACATAGTCTACGAGCGTGTTGTTGGGTTTTTTTAAAAAAATCTTTGATGAAACTCCCATGATGCACAGCAATTTCCCAGCCTGGATCTATCCATCGTTAATGTTGTCCAATAATGAATGGATTTGGTGATGAGTTTGGAATGGTTTCTTTTTTATTAGCTACATGGCAAGCTTCATACCTCCTTCCGGGACATATGCGTCTCTTGTTATCTGTGACAACATCACTCCTGGAAAACATTGCTTCACATCTGGTTTATCCCTGTGCCTTTATGTAGTTTTCACCTCATATAACTGTGACAAATTAAAAAACAAAGGAACCACCCGTTTTTGTTACAGTATTTTCACCAACAAAATTTCCAACCTCAGCTCTGCCAAGTGAATTGAACAGTTAGGTTTATGTGTTTGTTTTTAATTCACCCCTTTTCTAATCCAAGAAAAGCCAAATTCAGTGACCTGACCAAACTGTGCAAATATAAATATGTGCAGTTGCTTATTATTATTGTTATTATTATTAATACATTTATATACCGCCCCATAGTCGAAACTCTCTGGGCGGTTTACAAAAATTTGTAATGAATTTCACCTAATGAAATTCCCTCTTCTTCACAAGAGCCAAAGCTGCAGGAGCCCTGCTGTCTTCTGTATCTGGTCAAAAGGGCAGGGTTCCTGCAGCTGCAACTGTTGTGATGGAGGGAATTTCGCCAGGTGCTGCTTGCATACAAGTGAAATAATTCACTCTGTAAACTGTAGCATAGCAAAGCTACTCTCATAACTAACATTGGGAAGAGAAAATCCAACTACTGGGCCCGCTGGGACTAGAGTATAACACAAGAAATGAGAGTACTCTCGCTTTCTCGCAGGAAATGACAGCTATATGGGGTTGAGCCTCAGCCCTCTCTAATGATAGAATGGTTGTAGGCAGGGTGAAGTATTATCATAGATCAGGAATGGGGGCACCTTTGGGGTCATCAGCCAGATATGGGCCACAGGGGAGGTCCTCATCTGGCCCACAGGGAAATTTCCCCTGTTCTAAGAATGAGAGAATTTTCTTTAAAAAGAAGGACGTATTTCAGGAAACCATAATCAGGTTCTAGTAGCAGATTTTAGCCAATTTCAGGATATGCTTCGTTCTCTATTTCCCATAGTGTTTTCAAAGGGAGGGGTTGAGTAAAGGTTACTCTGCAGTCATCTTATTATGGGGAGGGAAACTTGCTTAAGAAAACTTACCAATAATCGTAGAGAGAAGAATATTGGAATAAGTAGGAACTCTTTTGAAGCTGCTCCTTAGTATTTCAGCACTGCTCTGTAGAAATACCATTTTGGGAGCACAGTAAAAGAAGCTAAAATAAGAGCCATTCTTTTAGGTTTTCTGGTTCTTCTTAAAAAGCAAGCAAGATTGCAGGACAAGGTGTTGCATAGGGCACTGAAATTCCATCCCATGACCTTTGGGGGTCCCGTTCAGTCCAGTTTGGGTGGATAAGTCATCATCATCATCATCATCATCATCATCATCATCATCATCACATTTATATCCCACTCCTCTTGCAAGGAATCCAAGGTGGCTTACATGGTGGTCCTCCTCTCCTTTATCCTCACAACAACCCTGTAGGTTAGGTTGAAAGCCAGTGACTGTCCCAAAATCACCCATGGCCAAGCAGGTACTAAAACCTGAATCTCCTGACCTCCATGATCATGAGGTCTAGAAACTTATTTTTAAATGAAAACTGAGATTCCTGATGTGCACCTGCTGCAAAATGCTATACTGTGGCAGAACAGAAATGCAGAGCCTTAGTTACTGCTCTCCAGCGGCACTTAGTTGGATCTCTGATTGCTTTTTTGCTCCCAAGAAAATTACTTTGGGGTTTGACTGCCTCCTCCTCTCCTCCTAATGCACTCTTTGCTCCGCTAATGGCCCGCAGTCTGTCCTCGCTCTGCGGCGGTGAGGATGGCCGCAGCGCTTTCTCCCCTACTTAGGATTGCATTTACCAAGCCTACAATAAATAACGAGACAAAAGACTTTCTGAAAGTTCTGAAGGCTGCATTTTGCCAAGCAGCCTCCAGGCACTGTTTGTGGAGACAGGTTATTAAATTGATTTTTCCCCTCCCTTCCTTTTTACATGCTCAATGAACATTAAAATTAAAGTTTGGCGGAGTCTCCCGGTGGGGTGAGGAGGCGCTTTGCAGGATTGTGTGTTTGTGTGTGTGCTTGGAATTGAACGTGAGAAGGCTCCTCTGAGCCAAATGCAAGATCATAGAATTATAGAACCATAGAAGCGTAGAGTTGGATGGAAGGGCCTCTAAGGCCATTGAGTCCAACCCCCTGCTCAATGCAGGAATCTACCTTAAATAGAACCATAGAATCGTAGAGGTGGGAGGGGCTATAAGGGGCCTATGCGGCCTTTGTTGCACTTGTGACTACGGACCTCTTCAAGGCAGGGTGGGAGCTCTGCTTTCTCAACAGTGGGCTAGATAGCTTGCCCTTTGAACCAGGAACTACACAGGCTTGAGTTTTCCCCAAACCAGATTTTTCTGGCTCTTGCTCCGCTCTCTCGTTTTGCTCTGATTGGCCAACATGGAACATCTAAAACCAGATGTCGTCTGGACACAAGAGAAGGCATTTGCACGATTGATTTGGGTTTAGTAGTCAAAATAAATTCAACGCCAACCTTTCCTGGTCAGTCATTGGACCGTTTCCTCCCATCCTTTTACGTCAAGCATTGCTTTATTGAAGCTATCAGTCTTCCTAGGGAAGGCACAATTGTTAGGAAATCTACCTTATCTGAGGGCTGTCCTGATTCTCTGGCTGATGGGTGAGGTCAAAGCCTGTAGTCCCAGGTAATTGTCAGTTGCAACTGTGTCTCCCTTCTGGCATGCAGAAGGTCTTGGGTTCGATCTCCAGTCCATGTTGACAATACCGGGATAAATGGAACAGTGGTCTGGCTAAGAACATAAGGCAGTTTCCTATGTCTGTAATGGACCTCCAGTGACCACTAGACAGCCCTCAAGTTGTTCCAAAGATGGATACCTCTTCACCTTGACACAACAAGAGCTCCTTCAAGGGGGAAACTCGTCCCCTGTCGTTAGCCGCCATTGCTTTGTTTCCATGGCTGACTCAGCTTTAATGGAGGTTCCTTGGAGATGGTAGAGCATGACAAAATGATTGATGCCCTGACAGCAAGTGGGGTGCAAAGTGGGGGGGGGAGGGAGAAAAGACGCCAGCTGAAAGGCTGACACATAATGGATGCAGGGAAAAGAGCGTTGCTAGATTTGGTGGCGGGGGGGGAGGTGAGGAGCAGCGTTGGCACCAGTTTTTAAAAAACAAATAACTTGCACACCGCCATCACCTTCCCCTCTGGCATTGGCGGGAGGCCAAGCCATTGGTGGCAGGTGCCGCGAGGCTTGCTGAAGACGAGGGAAATGAATTCCATGGAGGTCGGACAAGAAAACATCTCTGACTCTGCATTCCCCCCCCCACGCACGCACAAGCACACAAACGGGGGCTGTGGACCAAGACCAGGGGGGCTTTTGACGCAAACGGAGGGGAAGATGCGCTGAAGCTAAAGAGGTTCTCCACTTGGGTTAAACTCCCTCCAGGCGTTTGGCGAAGAGCCCACATCATCCCATCCCAGAATCCTCCTGTCATCTTCGCATGTCTCCATAACACTGTGATGTCCCCCAAGGCCAACCTCCTCCTCAGCATCCAAAACCATCCGTTAGCCGTCAGGGCGGATGAGGCACAAGAGTAAATGTCTTTAGCTGAGAGCTGGCTCCGTCGCTGATAGCATTAAAGTGCCTATTGACTGACGAGGCAAGTAAAAGTCAGTAGCAATTTAATTAGGATGACTGAGTCTTGACTGCCACACATCTGCACACAGGGAGGGGAGGGGCGGCAGGGCAGAGAGGCGTTTTGCTGCCCCTGCCCCACTAAGCAGCTGTGCTGCATCTCACAGTCTGAGAGGAGCATCCCAGAGATGGTGCAAGGGGGCCTCCATGCTGGAGCGCACCTGGCGGATGGTGCGGGGCATCACTGAGACGCCTCGAAAGACGGCTCTTTGGTGCAACGGCATTGGGCCACTTCTGCAGCTGGGCCAACATTATCTAAAGATCGGGAAGCACGCAGAGCTGAACACGGATGGATGAATGGCAAGGCCCAGAACCTGGACTCAGACAGGGTTCCAATCTTCTGTGAAGAACCACTTCCAGATGTTTATGTACCAGCACAATAATCTTTGGGAGGGCAGTTCTCCTTATTACTGGCTGCATGGTCCCTGCAATCCCACCAATACTAGGGCATGATTTGGAGCGACAAACATTTGCGCCGGTTATCAGAATGGGACAGAACTTGCAAATGTTAAGGGAGTTAGACCAATTCCTGGAGGAGAAGGCTCTCCATGGCTACTAGTCCAGATGGCTATGTGCTACCTCCAGTATCAAGAGGCAGTAAGCCTATGTACCTCAGTTGCTGGGGAACATGGGTGGGAAAATGCTGTTGTACCCATGTCCTGCTTGTGGGTTCTCGGTCGACAGCTGGCTGGCCACCGTGTGAACAGAGGGCTGGACGAGATGGACCCCGGGTCTCATCCAGCAGGTTGGGGAAGCCTGGAGTTGACAATACAGAGCAATGTGGGCAAATACTTTGTGCTGTGATAAGGCAGCTTTTGATGTCCTTATATACCTCAGAAAGGGGCCCACACTGAAGCTAGGAAGGAAAGCCGCTCCGTGTGTCGCCGCCTCCGCTTATGTGGCGCTTTTGACGCACCCTTGGAAGTTAAAGCGAGAGGTCTGCCGCGCCTCAAGGAGCCTGGTTGTCAGATATGGGGCACGCTGAAATATTAATGGAACTAACATTTCAATTACCTTTTATCTATATGGGCGCAGGCAAGAGTTCTCCCTCCCTCCCTCAGCTCCATCTCCACACACACATCTCCACACGCCCCACACACATACAGCCCCTCTTCTCCTCCCCTCCACACAGCCCTCTCTTTTCCTCCTTTTCCATCTCCCCCCCCCAACGTCTCCTCAGCGACACTGTCAGGAAGCTGTTCATGCCGCGCTGGTTCTTTTTATTGGTTTTCATCACTTTTGACATTGCCAACAATGAACCTTGAAGTAAATTTTCAGGAGCGACTGTGTCAGTGGGGAAGTGACGTGCCGTCATTTTTCTAAATTAGGCAATGATTTCCAGCCCATGTAGAAGGAACAGCAGGAAAGACGGATGGGGGGTGGGAGCGGGGGATGGGGGGGTGGGGAAGGCTTGGGGGGAATGATGGTTGCCGGGGGGGGCAGAGAGTGGTGGTCATTTCTAAAAGAGAAGTATAAGGACTGAGGCCGACTTAGACATGGTAGCCCTCCCATCGTGTGGGCGGACGGAACAAAAAGGTCAAGCTGATGGCTACACCAAAATGGGGGTTAATACCCTTACACACGTAGTTTTTAATATAAGATAGTTCCAAATGCGTTTCGGCATTGCCTTTGTCCGGGCAAATGTCCCCTGCACTGTTTTGGATACACCTTCATCTGGACACATCAATGATACCGTTCTTCCACCCACCATTGGGCAAGACAGAGGAGTTGTGTCCGTATATTTACCAAGCGGGTGGTGGTGGCAGTTAGAAGTCTCCATTTTACCACACGCCAAGACCGACCCCAGAGGAGGGGAAAACGTTCCCCCTGAGCTCCAAGCAGGGCAGTGCTGTCAAACCTCCCAAGTAGGAAGCCAATCGGAGGGTCTCTTTGTGCTTTCCCTTCTTCCCCTCCAAATATTGGCCCCTTTTTCTTTGTCAGAAATGCCAGATGGTGCAGAGAAGACCACCTCACCTTGCCCACCCCTCTGGATCTTCCCTCTTTCCTCCTGGGCACAGGCTCTTGATGGTCCTCCAGCTTACCCCACACACACACATTTCCACAAGCAACTGCCTGGGCCCACTTTAAGGCCCTGCGGCAGAGGAGAGGCACCATTTTGAACAGCACAGAAAGACATGAGAGCCGTGATGACAGATGTCAAGGAAGGAACTCTTGAGGCTCATGGCCCGTGGTTGGGACCTGGCCGAGTGTTTTCCTTGGGCCTATGTCCCACTTTAAGCAGAGAAGGGGACTGGTGTTGTATGTTGCGTGTGTGTCTGAGCAACCACAGCCAGCTGTGTGAACCTTCTGGATCAGCCAGGCCTCAGAGTGTGGCCTTCTGCAGCCTTTGTGTGGTCAACAAAGTATAGGGTGACCAGATAAAATCCAGGTCAGGGCTCATGTAACTTTAACAGTTGTAGAGAAAAGGGAATTTCAGCCAGGGTCATTTGTATGCAATTGGTTCCTGGTGAAATTCCCTCTTCATCACAACAGTTAAAGGTGCAGGGGCCCTGCTTTCTTTTGCATATGGTCACTCTAGTATAGTGCCTGCACCTTGAACTGTTGTGATGAAGAGGGAATTTCACCAGGAACTAACTGCATACAAATGACCCTGGCTGAAATTCCCTTTTCTCTACAACTGTTAAAGTTACATGAGCCCTGACCTGGATTTTATCTGGTCACCCTATGATAGGTGCTACCTGGAGATTCACGCAGGACTGGCATCAGAGGCAAGCATGGTTGAGCACCTGCCGAGGCCCCAAGCCTCAACAGGGGCCCACTCATAAGAGCCCCCCTGGACTTTTCCCTTCTCTTCACCCCTGCAACCTGCTTGTTCACCCTCCTCTCGCTCTGGCCCAGGCAACAGGGGTGATGATGAGAAAGAGGACCAGCGGAAGCCACGGCCTCCGGGCTCCCTGCCTGTCAAGCCAGCGAGTGGGAGCAATGCTGTAGAAAGAGGGTGAGGAGTGATAGCAGCTGGTGACCCTGGTGGGAGGAGGAAAACTCACTGAGCGAGGACGGACCCCACAGAGGGTGTCTTGCCCGTGGGCCCTCGGAAACCTGGAGCCAGCTCTGGGAGAGCAGGCCTGACGTTCCCCTCCATGCACGTCTGGATGGTGCACACGGCTCGCCTGCACGCCTGTTTGTATCAAAGTGTCTCCAGCAAATGAAACAATTTGCAAAGCCCTGTTGACGTCTTCCGCATCCTCGCTCTGGCAAACAGCCCTGTTTTGCAACCCCTCTGCAAGTGCCATTTTGTTCTGCTTCCCCTTATAATTCTCTTTCAAAGGTAAAGGAAAGCTTTGCACACTCAGTCTCTCTCTCTCTCTCTCTCTCTCTCACACACACACACACATACACACTCACCCCTTTTGTTGCTGTTGTCACTTTGAAGTGCTTCCTTTTTCCTCTACCTACCCCGAGCATCAAAGCGACGCGTCTGATCTCCTCTTCCCCCAGAATAAACAACTGACAGGAAACATAACTAGGTCTTCGCTCAGGTATTGTACGAGAAAAGGGTTTTGTTAGCTTCCCGCGACCACCCTTCAAGGTTTTATTGAAGTCTTTGCACAAGCGTCAGGTGCTCCTGATGGGTCGGATGCAAGAAAGGCTCCTCTGAGGAAATCTCTAGAATGAGAGTTTAGGGCAGCCTTCTCCAACTGGGCTTCCTCCAGATGTGTTGGACTACATTTCCCATCAACCCCTGCCAGCATGGCCAGTTGTTTGGGGGTAGCCTTCCCCGATTGGGTGTCTTGGATTACAGTTCCCATTGCCCTCAGCCCCCCCCCCAAGAGCACGGCCTCCAAATCGGCAACTTACGAAAGGCGTCCTTTACAGTGCAAGCAAATGGTTTCCTATAACGCTTCGGTGTGTAACCCCGACAAAAGCTGTGTTTCTTTGCCACTTGAGTGGCTGAGCTTAAAAACTGCTCTGTCATGGGGAATTTTAGCATTTCAAGCTGTTCCTCCCTCTCCGTCCCGCTGCCTCTTTCCTCCCTGCTTTAATTCCAACTACTAGCCATCCCAGTGGGCATGTTCGTCATAATCTATAGAAGCCGGGGCCTCAGCAATATTGAAGGAACAGACGCAAAATCAATACGGCGAATTTGAATGGCTAAACTCAGGGGCCCAATGTTCCAGGACCTTTGATTGAATCTGAGAATTTTCTTTTTCCCCCTTTCCTCCCCCCCCCCCCGCTCCTTTGCTCTTTTTCGAACAGCCACAAAATTGCATCCAGTATATCATCACTTCAGGGGTGGGAGGGAGCATTTGTGCTCAAAGGGAACCCAAAACTGCTACAAGGGCACATCACAGGGCTAGAGTGCTTTTTGCCCCTCTGGACCAAACAAAAAACAGGATCAATGGTTTCCCCAGAACCTTAAGGGCCAGTGTTCCCTGCATGTATATCATCTTGTACTCCATGTTGGGCAAGAGGTAACTGTGGGCTTGTCTATGCGCCCTGTTTAGCCTGTTCTGACTGCGCAGTGGTGCTGCGTTGTTTATATGACGAAGCTGTCAACTCAAAGTCACTACTTTCCCCCCCTCCCCGAAACTGCACGTTTTAAAAGTGCTGACATTCCTCGACGTTTTCCTTTGCTCCGAGGTCACCACCTTCTTTCCTCCGTCTGTCCTGGTGACCTCGCTTTGTGTGTTCCCAGGGACGGATCGAGGCCCAGGGTAGGTTGCAGGAGGCATGGGAAGGGCGGCAAGAGGGCAGGCTTGACGAGCCGAATGGGTGCGGGCGCTGCAGCTTTTTCGGCCAGATAGCCCGCGCTTCCTCCTGCCATTGGGATTTACCGTTCCCACCCCGCAGCTGCAATGCTGTGGGATTTTGAGTGCATGAGCAGCCAAAGCATCGTCACAAAGACACCCCCTCTGTAGGGTTTGCCAAAGTTGCTGCCCAATTGCGCTCTTCGGTCAAGAGGAAACAAAATCTGGACAGAGGTCTTTCTAACAGAGCTCCATCCCAGCACCCCCTACATCTAGGCTCTCCATATATTGTGGGGCCACAACTTCCATCATCCCTGAACATCGGCCATGCTGGCTGGGGCTGATAGGATTTGGAGTCCAACAACATCTAGAAAGCCATGGGTTCCCAGATGGGTTCCCACAGCTCTCCACTCCCGTCATCCATCTACATCCTTCAACCTGGCGCTCTCCAGATGTATCAGACCACAATGCAATGCAATCCAACACATCTGGAGAACACGAAGTTGGGGAAGCCCTTATTACGGCCTAAAGGTGGTATATTGCTCCCACAAACCCTCAGTCCCATCTGTCTGCAGCTGGAGTCGAAGAGCGAAGATAAATTCTCCCTCTGAATATATGGCCGTGATGACCAGGAGGTCACCATTTCTCAATCGGATCGAAAGGGATTTGCCTTGAAGAGTCGACTCTTTTGCCTCCCAGCCCGATGCCCAATTTGCATACAATGAATATCGACGTAAAAAGTGGAAGAGATGGAAGGGGCAAACCCCCCCCCCCCAGCCTCATACTTTATTTATGAGAAAACACAGGATAAAGTTTGCATAATCAACAAAGATTTAATTTGTGGGTCTTTCAGACCGGGCCTTTTGGCTTTAATCTCTCTCTGTGTGCAAATATATATGAGAAAGAGAGGGAGAAAGAACCGGTTTTAAAATCTTCATTAAGTGGCTGTCGAGTTTCAAATCTGATTTTCTGTTCCCGATATTAAAATGTGTCACATATAACAAAGATCAAACACATAAATTCCTTTTCTGGGGGTAGGAGGAGGCAGAACCTTCCAGCTGAGAGGAGTTAATTTCGGGACGGGGGGGAAATGCCACTCCCGGTAGTTTTTATTTCCCAGTATTTGATCAACCTTTTGGTTCTTCTCTTCAACCAATTAACAAATAAACCAACCCATTAGATTGCTTATTAAAATGCTATCCGAATCTAAAAACCAAATGTTGACAATGCATATAACTTAGTGGAAGTGCATATTATATTCATTTTTAAAGGAGCACGGTGAAACGAACCAGGAGGAAAATATGAACTATCTGGTGAGTTGTTGTGAATGAACTTGATGTGGAATCCAGATTTTGTCACCAAGTCATCTGAACCTAAGTTACAGATCTCTGTCAGAATGTTCTGATCTCATTTGAAATTTGTTGGATGTACAGGGTATTCTCCCCTCCCTCCGCCCCCTAACTTCTGGCTCTGCCACTCACTTCTTCTGCATAGGAAGCTGCTTTATATATCGGGTCAGTTTATTCTGACTGGCAGTGGCTCCCCAGGTTTTGGGGCAGGGAAAGGGTTTTTTTCCTCATCACCTGCTAGTATGTGAGCCTTTTTATTAAAAAAAAAGTAGATGCTGGGGTTTGAACCTGCGGTCTTCTCCATCTCAGTTCCATGCTTTACCGCTGAGCTATGGGTTCTCTTAGATAGCAGCAGTTTTTGCTTATGAGTCTTTGATCAAGATTTCACTGCAGCACGGAACCTAGAGTCTTTAAACTTTGTAAGTGCCAAACCATCTCTGTGCCCATATTTGCTAGAAGTCTCACAGCACCATGGGCTTTGTTGTCTATGCTCTTGTAAAAGCAAACAGCCTTTTTTTGGGGGGGGGGTCAAGTTAGTTTCTTTCCAAGGTACACGAGAGGAGTTCTCTCAGACCTACATCCCAGTGTTTCTAAAAAATGAAACATTGCTCACATCTGCCTTCAGAAAGCGTTTTGAGAACACAGCTCAAAACCTAAATCCTGAAAACTTTAAAAGTTGTGGTGTGTGATGGTCTTCTGATGTTTCCGTTGCCTCACTGTCCCAGCACACATTTACCACCAAGAGCATCATCCCACAGGAGGAAACCGTGTTTCCTTACCGTTGCTTCTCTGCCCACGCATTTGTCCCTCATTACTTCCTCTTTCGAAAGAGGAAGTGAATGTGAACATGGCCCGTTCGGTGGGCCGATTTGATCACGCTGCTTCTCCTGCACATAGCAGGAGATAGCGGCAAGTTCTGTCTCAAAAATAAATCGGATTTACTGGGCTCTTTTTTGTGTGGTGCAATTAAGCCTAGAAGGGGCGGGAGACATGCGGGATGTAGATGATATCGTCTATGGGACCTGCGAAAGTCCACGCGTGCCCCCAGTAACAAGCATGCAATAAAATGCTTGTCTGATGACACTCTAAGTACACCGAGGAAGCTGCAACCTGTATCCCAAGCCATTGCAGGGGAGGAAAAGGTTTATTCCCTTTCAGGCTGCTGGCCAACTTTCCTCCTATGGGGTTAATGGCCATCATCTGGCAGACAGAAATTCAACAGGTGGGGCTTTCCCCATCCCCACCCCTCCCTCTTAGGATAATAAGCCGCAGTCGTTGGGTTTGTGTTGGTCAGGTGACCACCAAAGCTGCCGAAGACAGAAATGGGCCCCATTTGCTGTGGCAATAAACAGGTTAAACAAAATATCCCCCCAAACGCCTGGGTTTGCCTGGTGTGAAATTTGTCCCTGTTTTGTAGCATCAGCATCTTCGGAAAGAGGGAAAAGAGCAGCCTGCATGGAGGTTGGAAGAGGCGCAGGCGGGGACGGGGGTGGGGAGATGGCTCAGCTTCCCATTTCTCTTCTGTAGATATGTATTATGTTCCATTGATTTGACTCATTGGAAAAACAGCAAACAAACAAACAAAGGCAGATTGACGAACAGACGGCGGCGGCAGTGGAAAGGACGGCCAATAAATCAGAGCGGCCTCTCCTGGGGCAGCCAGGCGCAGGCACGGGAGGGGAGAAGCAATCCATTCTCCGTTCCTAGGGCTGGGCTGGCTGGCCCAAGGGGTGGAGCTGGCACCTCAAGGGATGGTCTCGGGGCAGTGGGGTGGGCTTTTGGGCGCCCAAAACACGCCCCCCTCGTCTTTAGCATTGCCTCTGTCATTCTAAGCACATGTAAGGGGCCGAGGGAGTGCTCAGGGGGGTCGCCTGGTGCAGTGGCTCCTCAGCAGGTATGTGGGCCTGATCCATGCCATGGAGTCATGGTCAAAGAGTGTGATACTGGCCTTAGGGAGGCCCACATGCAATATCGCTGCTCAGCCACAGAGTAATTTTGGGCTGGACCTGCGTACTCAGCCTAATCTCCCTTACAGGAACATTTGTGCGGAGAAATTGAGGACTGACTCCAAAGTAAGGTGCCCTGAGCTCTGGGGGATGAAAATGCGCCAAATTAATAAGTCGTGGGATGAGGTGATCTGAGCTTTCTGCATGTATTGCAAAACAATGTTCTTTTCATTGCAAAAAAAAAAAAAATGTTCTTTTTTTTTTCCTAATGGGAAGCTAGCAAATGAGATCTGTATCTCTTTAGAGCTCAATGGCACTTGTGTATGAGGATTTCCCACAGACACACACACACACACACTCTGCTTTCCCCTCACTCTGTCGCTCTAAGCTGTTCCCAAGAGACCTTTGCCACGACTGTTTTGCTATGGAAGGGGAGAGGCCCCATGAAGCTGCAGGCCAAGTCCACCCAGTATTGTCAATTCTAACCCAGGGCCACAGCCAGCTCTACCATTAGGCGGAGTGAGCTGGCCTCCTTGGGCAGCTAATTTGGGAGTCCTGGAAGAACAGCGAATTGTTAGCTACGGAGACCACAGTACTTTGGTCCCTGGGTGAGCGTCCCAAAGACCATAGGATGGCTCTGAGATCACAGATAGTGTGCTTCAGCCTCAAAAAGGGGAGTTGATCTGACCGTAGACCCTCCCCGTCACAGCTGGTGTGGAAAATCTATCTCAGAGAGGGGAGAAAAGGGGGGCGTTCCAGTGGCGGGGAGGACAGGAGACTGAAGAGGCCAGGATATGAGTCATCCTGAGCCTCCTCCTCCTGCCTTCTTCCCTCCCCTCCAAAGTACCCTTGCTAAATGAGCTGAAAATTCAAGCGATTGGAGGACAGGGAGGTGAAGATCACTTCTGCCATTCCTCCCGCCTTGCTGGCTTCGACTTGGCAGGGCATACAAATCTGAGTTCAGGGGCTTCCAAGGGGTGAGGACACAGTCCTTTGGACTGCACCCTTCATTTATTATTGTACCTGTCCTCCCAGGGGAGAGGAGTCTGTGGTATTTTTTAGTTCAGGTGCCAAAAGAAGTTGACAGGCCTTGGATACCATGAGCTTTGTTTGGGGGGGGGGGGTGGCACGCTTGCACCCTTAGGCAGCGCTACATTTGCGGACGGCCCTGTAAAGACAGACTGCAGCTCTCAAAGGGTGTGAGAAGCTTCCTTATGCTGGATCAGACCATTGTTCCATCTAGCTTGGTATTCTGGCAGCCGCTGTCCAAGGTGTCTTCAAAGTCCTTCCTACCCATCCCGGATTGAACCTGGGGGCATTCCCAGTTGGCCCAGATTTATCTCCGCACCTGTTCTACCTGCCATTGTATATCATCCGTTCCTTGCTTCTGGAGTGCCCATTGATGAGTGGTTCAGGGGTGAATTATTTGTACGTTCCAAGCAGGTATTTCAGGGTCTTCCAGCTGCCGATAAATACACCTGGTGGTGCTTATGCCGGGAGAGATAATAGATAGGGTAACTTTTTAGGACGGCAGAATTCATTTTTATGTGGGAACCTGGTCGTGAGAATGGCAAAAATATTTCACATGGAAGTCCATCATGCACTAAGAAAAAAAAAACATGGGAGGAAAGCTCAGAATTTCCAGGGAAGGATGTTCTATGGGTGCTTCAGGTGAGCTAGACCCACAAAGGTGACAGCCCCTTTATCTCATAGGGAAACCATTTGGGCTGTTATCAATTTACTGCCACCTTGTAAATAACGTTCCTGGCAACAGATGGGCGGGTGCAGCGGAACTGTAGTTGTGTTGAAGGTTTTTCTGCATCAACTTTCGGGGGCGGGGAAGGCTTTGGGGCTTGAAGGGAGACCAAAAAATGAAAGAAGAGAGGCTGTTATGGAAACGCCATAACATTTGTTCTGAATGGACCTGACCTGGCCTTATAATTATTATTGGAATTAGAATTATAGTTGTTATCAATATTCATCCATTTATATCCAACGATTTCCTCTAATAAATGCCACTAAGCAACTTACAAAGAACCCTGGGGTGACTCATTCTGCAACCTGAACCATTGGTAAAAGAGGCATTTAGCCCATCTCTTTCTCTGTCACGCAGAAAGGAAGGAGCTCAGAGGAGCTTTGGGCTGGAGTTTCTGGAATGGCTGCTCCTTCTCCCAATACTTAATGGCAACCCATTTTTAAGATCCAGTCGGGGTGGGTGGGGATTTTCAAAAGCAGTTTGTGACATGGCATGAGAAGAGGGCGTCCGTTGCAAGATTTTCTTTAAAAATTGCACCCGGGACAACACAAGACGACGTCATGGCGCTTTCTGGATCACAGCTGAAACTTTGTCCATTTCTTAGGGTTATCGCCGTCGTCAGTTTATGGCAAATGGTGTTTGGGGGACTGTTACAAAAAAAGTAAGTCTGCCAGCTGATTAAAGGAATCTTAGCTGTATGGATTTTAATTGATTGATCTAGCTATTAAATATGGACAAATGTGCATATGGGAAAACTAGTTCTGAAGGGAGAAGCTTGCTTTCTTTGCCTTTAAGATGGTAGGGCTTTTAAATCTGTGTGTGTGTGTGTGTGTTTATATATATGAAAGATAGAAAGATTAACAACAGAGTATTTAAAAATATTTTAAAGTTAAGCGAATGATATGCTGCCCAATTCATCAATGACACTTGTAGTGAATTTGATTTTTTTAAGTGGACTAAACTAATCAATTAATCATTTACCCATAGCAACCCCGATAAAAATGCATTCAAATATAATTTGACGACATTCCAGCCATATATATATATATATGTGTGTGTGTGTTTAAAAGAGGTGGGGAAAGATGTTAAAGGGACACCAAGAGTGGATCCCCTAAAAGCCCCCTGGATAATAAGAAATGTGAGTATGGAGGAGAACTTACCTTGGAGATGAGCCAGATCAAAGCAGTCGTCTCCTTCCAGCTTACAACAAGTTGATGGGTTTGCCAAACACCAGGAACTGATCTCAAATATGCAGAGGCTAATGTGTACCATTACTGTTGCTTTTCTTCAATGTCTATATGAGGCAGATCAGAGTGAAGGGTAGTGATTCCCCACGGCTACTGAGCAAATCTGCTGTTTTAACTGTAGATATTTTAATTTGTAAAGCCGGCTTGAGTCCCAGTATTGGGAAAAAGGAGGGATATAAATGTAATCATCATCATCACATCAGTCACCGGCATCACATCAAAAAACTATACAGAAAACCTTCAGAAACTGGGCCTACCAGAATACATCCACACCAACATCCAGAAAGCAGTCATAATTAAAACATGCTCAATTGTCAGGAAATTCCTGAATCTGTAGAAGACAGCATGACTTGGGTCCCCTCTACAAGGATTCGCTTTTGTGCCTGGTTAGGCGATTATGCGCATAATCGCAGAAGCGCATTTACGCCTAATCCCTCTGCATGAGAGGTGGCGAGAGGCGGCGAAGCGCATTAACAGATGTCCAAAATGCGCTTTACAAGTAGTTAATGCGCATAAGCGCTTATTCACACAGTCAAAATGCGCTTTAACGGACGGAGCAAAATAAAACTCGCGATTTAACGCGCATTCGATAATGCGCATAATCAGGGAGATAATGCGCCTCTATGCCCGATTTGCGCTCCGTTCTTGTAGAGGTAATTTTTTTAATGCGCCTTGAAAGAGCTTTAAATGCCTCTTGTAGAGGCACCCTTGGCAAAGCCTGTCATATCCGTCTAGAAAAAATGCCACAAGCGAGAGATTATTATTATTACTATTATTATTATTATTAATAATAATAATAATAAATCTAATAGCTGAGAAGAAATCTGATGCACAAGATCAACCCACCGTTCCATTCCGTCCACTTTCTGTATCCCCAAACTGCAGCAGACCAAGAACTGGCCTGAACGTTCATCTCAACATTGGTCAGGGCTAACCACCGTATCATTGTTTCAACACATCTCCAAACCTCATCACCTCATCTTACCTCCATCCACTTCTGAAAGGTTTGTAAAGATGCACTGAGTTGCATTTTGGAACCGTGTAGAAGAAGACACCCTATATGGCCATACTGCCACGTCATGAGATCAACACAAGACATCTCCAACCCACCGCATCACAAACAGGAACCCAAAATCGGTTTTGTGAAATGACTCACGCTTGGCCGGGCTGGAGATGAGGCCCTCTCATCCACAAATGTACCCCAACCAGAAGTAAAAAAAGGTCTTTCCTGAATCACCTTGCCATTTTACTGACATGGACAGTTTTTTTTAATGCACAATCAATGCCTGATGCCTTTTTACAGTCAGTTAATGCACTGATGGCTACAACCCCAAGCCAGAGAGCCAATTGCCATTAAAACCTTACATCTCTTGCAGCTTCTGTTTCGATTACCGAAAGCTGGTTATTGGGGAGGGGGGGGGCAAAAGTGATATCAAGTATCCCACACGCTCTGCAAAGGAGGATTCTTCTCCAACGTTCCCTCCACTCTTCCTGATCTCCATTATCTCTGGCATAATAGAACATCTTGCTTCCCCCGCTCCCCACTTAATGGTTGCCAAGACCCCGTAATCCTCTTTAATTTACAGCAAGTCCAGCTGAAATACTGTCCCAGATGGCTGCATCTCTGTCGTTAGTACGGTAGGAGGAAATGAGAAATCATGGCTTGCAAATGGAGAGTTTGAGGTTTTACGTGATCCAGGATTCTTTCGCCTGCTCCAGGCCACTGCATAGTTACAGGATCCTTCCAAATGACAATGGACAGAGACTGACCGCCATCCGTTACAAGAAATCCTTGCTGGTTCAGCCTACCAATACTGGCCAACGTATCTGCGAGTCTATCGGTTGAATTTGCACCTGGGGTAAACAATAGTTCTGAAACATGCGTTCTTCTGAAGGAGTGTGAGAGAAAGGGAGAATGCATCTGTCCGCCTTCTCCAATATGGCATGCTCTAGGTTTTTTGAACTCCAGCTCCCATCAGTTCTAGCCAGAATGGCCAATGGTCAGGGTTGATGGTCAGGAAAGATTGGTCTTTTTGAGTTTGTGCTTTCTATTTGTGTTTCCTATTTTTTACTATATCAGCTGCCATGCATCAGGCTTTGTGTTATGGGAATATAGGGATAGTCTGAACCAGGTCAGAGAATTTGCCCACCTAGCTGAAAATGGCATCTCAGGTAGAGAATGGCCTTTGCCATCAGCTGATTTTAATTGGAGGTGCCGGGGATTGAACCTGGGACCTCTTGCACATAGCAAGTGCTCAGCTGTTGAGCTGTGGTCCATCCTTTGGGCTTCGCCTGGTGGGCTTTCTGAACCTCTGTCTGGCCAAGCCGTAGCGCCCTCCTGAGGCATAGAATGGAGATGCAGCATCAGCCCCTGATTGGCAGCAGGCAGTATGAAGCTCCCGGATTAGACAGTCCTGATGTATAAATACCAGCAGGCAGAACTTCTGCTCTCCCTTTCTCCACAGAGTATATGCTTCAGCTCTCTGCTCTTGGCTTCCCATTGCAAATGCAGACCACAGACCAGGTTCCCGGCATCCTGGCATTCCTCTCTGTCCTTGCCCCCTTGCAATGCCCACTGGGCATGTTTAGCCTGGAGAAGAGAAGACTGTGGGGAGACACGATAGCAGCACTCTTCAAGGACTTGAAAGGTTGTCCCAAGAGGTGGGCCAGGATCTCTTCTTGATCATCCCACATTGCAGGACACGGAATAATGGGTTCACGTTGCAGGAAGCCAGATTCTGGCTGGACACCAGGAAAAACTTCCTGATGGTTAGAACAGTACGACAATGGAACCAATGACCTACGGAGGTCATGGATTCTCCCACCCTAGAGGCCTTCAAGAGGCAGCTGGACAGCCATCTGTCAGGGATGCTTTAAGGTGGATTCCTGCATTGAGCAGGGGGTTGGACTTGATGGCCATAGAGGTCCCTTCCAGCTCAACTATTCTATGATAAGGGCAACTACCTGGAACTCATCCCTCTTTGAGGTGTGTGCTCCAATTTACAGTGAAGGAGGGCTTCCCAGAGGATTGGGTCCACTGGCATCCTCGTTCTTTAAGAGCACTGAATAAGCCATGCGGGCTCCGTAAAAACCGAAGCTGTAAAGGACATCTGGCAACCCCCAAAAAGGGCCGCGTAATTTCTCTGTCTAGAGTGCCGCTGTACAATGTGGATAACCCCTTTTAGCATGCTGTATCTAAAGAGACATTAAAGGGAGAAAAAGGCAATGCCAGGTCCATTATGAGAGAAAGCGAGGGAAATGCGTCCCCACCCCTCGCTCTGGCTTCGCCACACGCTTTCCAGCATTGATATTCAAGGCCTTGTTTTGTATTAGGCTGAGATGAGCGCTGGTCAAATAGAATTATGTACTATTTGCTTACGTTTGAAGATAGCTTATCATAAAATTAGCTTCCACGCACCCTCACAGGAGGAGTGGAGAGGAGGCAGGAAGGAAACAGTATTATGCAACCAGTATCCCCCTTTCTAGCTGGCTGAGGACTTTTGATGGTTGTCGCCGCTGGAGGCCTTCAAAATGTTGAACTGTGCATGACTTCTTACATGCCGTCCAGTGTAGGATCTAGTTAAGGGATATCCCTTCCCGGACATATACTGTGGAATAGTACAAAACTGTCGTCTGAAATGTCATTGATGGCTCCTTCGTATAATACGCGTGGAACTTGAAAGTGTGAATGCTAAAAGTAATCAACATCATCACCATTGATTCATATTCACGTTCATCTGGATATCATGAACTCCTGGCTTCCGTGTTTCTGATGCCCAGTATAGAACCTAGAACATCAGAAGGTACTAAAACGAAAATGAACTTGAATATGAACGGAGTACTAAAATAATTTTCAGCGGTTGTTGTTTGTTTAGATAAAATATGATTGAGGGCACGATGAATTCTGTGGAAAGAACATTGCCTCGTGGTATTAGGATGCAGGCTCCACCAATGAAGTTGGCAAGTTTCTTTTCCAAACAAAGCACTTCTTCACACAACACATAATTAAAGCTACAAGCCTAAGCGCACTTACCTGGGACATGGTAGGTCTTACTTCTGAGTATTTATTTATTTATTTATTTTATTATCACAAGGATCTCAGGGCAGTGTACAGATAAAATCATACATATACATAAATACACAATTCAAAAACAAATTAAACCATTAATATATTAAAACCAATACAAAAATTTTAAAACAGTAAAATCCAATTAAAACAAGACAGTGTGCAGACTGG
Organism: Anniella stebbinsi; assembly: GCA_029215795.1. NCBI lineage: Eukaryota > Metazoa > Chordata > Lepidosauria > Squamata > Anniellidae > Anniella > Anniella stebbinsi. The sequence continues at coordinate 23,099,315 of JARDYH010000010.1, forward strand.
TGGATTTAGCCATTAAAGGCTTTGTTAAAAAGCCATGTCTTAACCTGGCGCCGAAATGAAGTCAGTACCGGCGCCAGTTGGGCCTCCAGGGGGAGGGCATTCCACAGCCGAGGTGCCACAGCAGAGAAAGCCCTCTCCCATGTACCACCATAGCGTATATCTTGCATTGCTGGGGCACGGAGAAGGGCTCCTCCAACAGATCTCAGGTCTAGGACAGTCAGATATAAGGAGAGGCGCTCCCTCAGGTATCGAGGTCCCAAGCCGCTTAGGGCTTTAAACGTCATTACCAACACCTTGAATTCCGACCGGAAACGTATTGGCAGCCAGTGCAATTCCTTTAGGACTGGTGTTATATGGTCTCTAAGAGATGTCCCAGTCAGCAGTCTAGCTGTTGCATTTTGCACTAGCTGCAGCTTCCGAGTCGTCTTCAAGGGCAGCCCCACGCAAAGTGCATTGCAGTAGTCTAATCGGGAAGCTACAAGTGCGTGCATTGCTGTGGCTAGGTAGACTTGCTTCTGGATAAAGTATGCTTAGGATTGTGCCAGAAGGCTGCAGTCTTAAACACACTTACTAGGGTGTAAGCCCACTGAACACAGTAAGACTTACTTCTGAGTTGGCATACCTAGGATTGCACTGCATCTTACAGAGCCAACTCCCACAAGACACAGCCATTAATGTATGGTAGTTCCAGCATGCTCCAGCATGTCATAGACAGAGGTCTATCATCATATATACCATTCTGGCTGGCCGACTGGGGGATGATGGGAGTTGTAGTCCAACACGTCTGGAGTTCACTGGGTCAACGGGGCTGTTTAAAAGGAACAGCTTGCCAGAGCTTTAAAATATGTAGTTTCCCCCCCAATTCTTTTTTGGAAATAAAAGTTAAAGTCATCGCCACGCATTCCGTATCCCTTCGGCTTTCCCAGAAAGTCTCGCTCAATATTTCAGCGAGAACCGCAGGACGTCTGATGTTAGTGAACACATTAAACAGCGACATAAATTTGTAATGAGAGCCTTAAAATGAATGGTACTTATCATTTATGGATGGAATAATTAAAGATACTGTACTTGGAGGCTTTACGGGTTTGATTTCCTTTTTCGTTTTCTAACAGGGCAACGTAAATTGTGATCGACGGGAAGGAACTGGGTGCGTGGTGTTCAGAGGGACCCTCAATCTGGGTCAGTCAAACACAGAACCCCCGTCTAGTCTGTTGGTAGATGTCCCTGACCCACAGGAGAGCACAACCTGCCGGGAAGGTCTGCTGTCCAAACCCTGCTGAAATGGTCAGGAAGTGCTTGCACAAGAAGGGCAGAAGTGCGGGGGCAGGGGTAGGTGGAAGCAAGATGGGGGCCTCCCAGAAGGTCTCTAGGCGCTTTGCGTCAGATTGGCAAGGGTTTGTTTGGCAACAGCAGCAACAAAAACGTTGCAATCCAATGCACGTTTCTTTTCCTGTAGTCAGGTTTACATCTCAGTGTTCCCCAGCTGTAAAATGGGACCTTTGGTTTACGGGTGCCGACACAACTTGCTGTTCTTTAAAACTGCAAGGAGAAGGTTCCGTGTACCTGCCATCACAGTATTCCTCCCTTGTAAAATAGAAGTGAAAACCGCCTGCCTTTGACCGAGCCTTTGTGCAGCTTTGCTGGTGAGAGCTTTCTGTTGGAATCCTTGATTCTAACAGAGAGATGTAGATTTATCTTTACCATCCTGGCTTGGCTTGATGTTCAGAGGAAGGGGCTTGTAGCAGATGCCCTCACAGATGGTTCCATGTCAGGTAGAGAGTGATCAGTTCAGTAAAAAAGGATTAAGTCCAGGACAGCAAGGGTAGGATCTGTCAGGACCCTGGAGAGCATACAGCATGGTGTACTGACTGGAGCGTTTCCTTGTATGGAGAGCTGTTGTTGCAGCAAAGACCATTGGAGATTAAAGCCTTAAGAAGGCTGGCAGGCTCAGGAATTCCAGAGGCTCCACCTTGCCTTGTAGCCCTTAAAGAAAGCATGTAGAAGCTCAGGCTCAAGGGCCTGTTCACACCTCACTCTAAACCACTATGGATTAATTGTGCGAGTGTCCATTTTGAATATTCAAGCCACAAGTGCGGCTTGCCATGCGAACCCAGCAAGGGTAGGGTGTTGCCGTGGCTAACAAACCACCCAGAGCCCATGGGCTGTTTTAGGTTTGTGGGTGGTTAGTTAGCCACACCCACAACTCCCGCTTATCGGGTTTGGACAACACAACGTGTCATGGCTGTGGCTTGGATATTCAATATGGCAGCTACGATGAGCTGTGGCAATCATGCAAACCTTGTCTCTGGTATGGACTCTGCATGTGTGGGAATGCCAACCCATGTTTACTGCGGCTCCAGTTTAATGTTCAGCTAGTTGCGGGGTAGACAGGGCCCTAATAGAGCAGGTGAAGGAGTGAGACACTTGCGAGACTTCATCTATCTCTATCTATCTATCTATCTTTCTATCTATCTATCTATCTATCTATCTATCTATCCCTGAAATCTCTATAGGAAGCATGATGAGCGTCTCGCGTCTCCCTGCTCCCCCCCCCACCAGTGGCCCATCCTCTTCCCTCCTTTTCTCTCCCCCCCCTCTCTTTTTGCTTGCCGATCCTCAACATTTTTGTCGGCATGGCAACGCTGCAGGTGAGTCTCGTTAAGCTTAATCCTCGAATTACGAACTACCTCTTCAATTGTCTGTAATTACTTTGGGGACGCAGTTAACCTCTCATTACGAACACACAGCCCCTTTCGTTTTCACTGGGGGGGGGTTCTTTCTCTCTCCTTCCCTCCACCACCCTTCCTTCCTTCCTTGTCCTCATCCCTGCAGACACTTCACCGAAAGCGCAAACACTTGGCCATCCCCCCCCTCCCCTGAATTTAGCCTTTTGCTCCTCGGAAGGCCGGGCTTTTGTTATATGCTCAGGCACCATCTCATCCCCATCATTAAAGCGAGGAGGGTTGCCATGGCAATTAATCATTCAATCCCTCATCAGCAACTTTTGCCAAATGTCACCCTGCTCTTGATCAAATGAGGAGAGGAAATTAAAACCAAGTCGCCCGGCACCCTCGCCTCTCTGCCTGCTCCCGTGCGCCTTGTTAAGAACGTTCAAATGGAGAGATCCGCTCTGTAAGGTTGAACGCGGCTTTTTCCCAACCTGGGGTACCTCTAGACGGCCGCTTTTCCCCACAGTGGCTTTGGAGTGGCGGCAGGTGATCTATGTGACGCAGCCGCCACGCCGAAGCCGTCCAGGGGCAAAACCCCAAAGCTCCAGATGTGTTGGGTAGCAACCCGCAATGTTCCCAAACAGCATGATGTGTGTTGCAAGCCAGCACATCAGGAGTGCACAAGGTTGGAAAGGCCGGTTTAGTGGGACACTTTGGATCATGTTGGAGAGGGAAGAAGGCTGGGGAAGCTAAGTCTAGTCTTCCCCATGCTCTTATGTTCAGATCTGCCGGCCTTGCAATACCACCATCCCTGCGGTGGGTGGGCCAGGCTTCACCGTGGGTCTCCAAAGCCAGCTTCCCTGGCACACTCACTCACTCACACATGAACATGATGCTCTGTGCATCACCAGGGTTTCAGACAAACATCCCCATCAAGCTGTTCACCTTGGACGCCCTGCCTCACTGCTCCAGAGAGGCGGAGAGCAGCAGCCTTTGCTGCCGAGAGGTGAGGAGTCAAAGGGTGAATGCTGGCAGGTGCCTGTCTTGCATGCAAAGCCCCCCCCCTTTTGCTGCCTGTTTCTTGCAAATTGTCCTGTCTAAAAACATTCTCCTTTTCAACCTGTCATTAGCCGGAGTCATTCGCTGCATGCGAATTCCAGTCCTGAATTGCCAGTTCTAACCTTGAGAAGAGTCGGTGCCCAGCATGACGTGGGGAGTTGCTTCCGCTGCCCTTGTGTCAAGGGGCCCATGTGAGTTCCTTCCCGCCAGCCCACCTCCCTCTACGGCATATGCTGGGACTTTAGCCAGGGCTTACATTTAAGACAGGGTCAGACCCAGAACCCCCTTTGAACGGCAAGACAGAGCCCCGCCACATGTGGAATGATAAAACCAGAGCATCTCTGAGCATGTGCAAAATGGCTACAAACCATGGAATGATTAAATACATTTCTATGCCTCCCTTCTTCCAAGTCGCTCAGAGCAAAGAAACCAATGAAGTTCATGTGTGCTACTAGTCCTGACGGCTCTATGCTACCTCCAGTGTCAGGGGCAAGAAGCCTATGTACACACCAGTGTCTGGGGAACATGGGCCGGAGGGTACTCTTGCACCCACGCCCTGCTTGTGGGTTTTGCATCAACAACTAGTCAGCCACTGTGTGGACGGAATGCTGGGCTAGATGGATCCAGCAGGGCTCTTCTTACATTCTTATGTTCTTATGCTAAGTCAGGCCATGTAGGCAACTGCTCTCCAAGGATTCGGCCTTTCCCGCCCTGCAGTCAGAAACCCTTTTCACAGGAGACGGAGCCTGGGTCCTTCTCCATGCGATGCACCAGCTCTTCCACTGAGCAGCTTAAGAATCTCAGCCTCCCGTACCTGCCAAATGTTCACCGAGGCCCCTCCAAGGGAGGCGACCCTATTCTTAAACTATCTCCCACAGACCCAGAAACGTAACCCACTCTTTTCTCTTCCGCATCCCCCTCTCTTCTTCTCACCCGCAGCCCCATTGCTTGGTTTAGACCCCTCCCTACATCACATTAATACGTCCGCAAAATGACACCGAATCCTAAAGAGGCGAGCAAATTCCTTGCAGATCAGGTAATACTTTACTGTGATCTGCACAGGCCATCTGCCAGCACAATTTACTCACGCTGTTCGCAAGCACAGGTGTTTTGCCCGCCAGAGTGAAATCACGGAGAATTTAGGGCCATGAGAAGGCTATCCATGGCTGCCAGTCCTGATGGCTAAGTGCAGCCTCCAGTAGCAGAGGCAGAAAGCCCGTATACACTAGTTCCTGGGGAACATGGGCGGGAGGGTGCTGCTGCACCGTGTCCTGCTTGTAGGTCCCTGGTCGACAGCTGGTTGGTCTGATCCAGCATGGCTCTTTGTATATAAAGAAAAGGCATCTGAGGTTGTCCCATCCACACTTTTCTAACCTGAGGAAGTTCAACAGTTTTGCTGGAGTATAAAGGCACCGTTTCAGTGGAGATGTGGGGGAGGGGGGGGAGATATGAAGAGCACAATTTGAATATCACCCCCCTCCATGCTCTTTAACATCTACCTGAAAATGCTGAGCAGTGGCGTAGTGAGTTTGGGCTCACAGGGATGCAGCGCCCACTCATTTTTGTTAGCAGGGACGCTGACATCATCTGCCACCCACCTCAGACTTTCCTGTCCCCTCTGAGCTTAGCTGCAGTCTTCACCGTCAATCGGGATAAATGATATATTATCATGATTATTATTGTATATTATTATATATATTATTCCCAGTTGTAATGCAAAGTATTTGGGGCTGTCTTGGTCTTGAATAGGCAATGACAGCCCATGAGCTTTTCCGAAGACCAGCTCCCACTGGAGATGAAACCTGCTAGAACTGGTTTGTTGATACGGATCGACGCATCTGCCTGCATTTTGGGGCTCTCCTTGAAGGGGGCTGTCTTGATGAGCACCTGGAGGTCTTCCTGGGAATTGAAATGAGGGGTGATCAGTAAGCGGACAGCATCCAATCCTGTTTCTTCTTTTCATCCGATTCAGGTGAAGCAGTGGAAGGATCAAACCAGTGTTGGCCATGGTCGTGGACGGCATGAGATGCACACCAAAACGTGCGTGAATTTTCATTCGGACCTTTATTTATTTATTTATTTATTTATTTATTTATTTATTTAAACATTTGTATCCTACCCTATATCGCTGGGATCTCAGGGTGGCGTACAGATAAAAATCACACAGACAGTATAAAACAATAAATATACACAGCTGAAAACTAATGAAAGCCTTCATCAAGCTAAAACCAGTATAGAATTTAAAAGCAATAGAAACAATTAAAACTAGGGCTGTGCACGGACCCCCCAATCTGATCTGGATCCCAATCTGGGAGGTCCGGATTGGGCCTGATCCGCTCCAGATTCGGGATCCAGATCTGGTCACAGCCCTAATTAAAACGATGGGCAACTTTAGTGAATTTAACCTTTTTTTAAAAACTCAACATAGGCAGGAGGCAGACGACATTGTGAGAGGGGCCCGGGAAAACCCGTGAGTGCCCAGTAACTAGTGTGCAATAAACCCCTCGTCCGATGGAGCTCAAAGAAAGTGGTTTTAGGTGCCAGTGTGAACTGATGCCCATTTCTGGCTACGAAAGAATGGGCAGCTCCCTTCCCAGGAACCAAAGTGTGATCAGTGTTGCTGACATTGTTTCTATGGGAGAGATTCTTGCTCCCCACTGGGGAGATTTGGGGAGGGGGAACCCTTTGTATTCACAAGCTTCTCTCTTGCGGTAGCTCCAAGCTGGTACTGAACAGGGTTGATCTTGTTCCATGTAATTACCAGGGAGAGCGCGGGGGAAGTTACACAGCGACTCAATTATAGGAAATTGTAAAATTGCGTTAGGGAAGGTGGTGTTTAAAGCCTGATGCGTTTGGACAGTTTGTCTCTTTCTGACTCCGGGAAATTGATTAGCCATCAACTATCTTTCCAGGATGGCTCTCTCTCTCTCTCTCTCTCTCTCTCTCTCTCTCTCCCCCCCCCCCTTTTTCACCTATTTGAGAAGGCAAGAAAGTAGGCACGGACTTTGTACAACTAACCTGGGGATTGGTTTCATCCTGTATGGAAGAGATTCACACACACGGATAGTCTGGAACGTTTGCAGCTGAACTGCCTGGCTCTCCTTGCCAGACCAGCAGTCGCTTCTGCCTTTGCGTAGTACCTGAGCTACGTGCTCGCTGAGGTCTTACATTTTTACATCGCTTCAGTTTGCTCCCAAGTCGGGCTTTGTAAAGGATCCCTTCCATCTCCCGGAATGGCCGAAGAATCGGGACGTCCCCAGACGATGCGTCACAAGCGTGGAATTTGCTGGTGCAAGTTGTGGAGAAGCCAACCAGCTTGCGTGGCTTCCAATGGGGTTGGGGCAAATTCATGGAGGAGAGGCCTTGATGGCTACTAGCCGCGATGCCGCTGAGTCCAAATTGCCGGGGAATTACACTAGAAGTCGGCTCATTGGGGAAGAGCCATTTCTCAGTGGTAGCACACCTGCATTGCATGCAGAAGGTCCCAGGTTTGATCCCCAGCATCACCAGATTGGGCTGGAAAAACTCCTCCCTGAAATCCTGGTAGGTGCTGCCCATGAGTGTTGACAGTTCTGGGCTTCTGGCGTTCCCTATGCTCCTTCCCTCATGCTCAGCTAGTGAGATTCCTGGAGGCATCTGGTTGGCCGCTATGGGAAGGAAACCGGAAGCTGAACTAGACGGATCTCTGGTCCAACCCAGCGGAATGTCAAGCACTTCAGAGTATGGCCTGAAGCCCCCCAAATTGAACATTGCAGAGGAGCTGTAAGGGACCACAGAATGGCACAGAATGCTTGCGAAAATGTTTGCTCATCTGTTTACATTGCCCTCACTTTCCATTGCTCTCGCTTGCTCTTACTGACGCCATCACTGAAGTTCAGGGAGAAATTTCTACCCCACCATAGAATTTCAACCCCCAACCTGGAAGTGGAGTATTGCTGCCTCTCCACAATTCAGGGCTTGGACAACTAGGAGGAATTTGACCCTTCCCCTCCACCCCAAAGGATGATGGAGACCCCCACCCCACCCCACTAGCTCTTTTGGATCAGCACAACCCCAGAATGACCCCCGCCTGCCCACGGCCGCCTTGATTAATTCCCAGAAGTTTGCAGAGCGAAGATGAGTAATCATACCAGCTAATGCTAATTGGGGAACTGCATGCTGACAAATTGATTTACTGGAGCGATTCAGAGGCAGTGCCGTGTTAGCCGGCGATGTGCTCATGGCCCTTCGGCACACAGATGGGTGGGATTGACATAGTTGGGATCTTGGACTCTGGGAAAGTCAAAAGGCTGAAGCTCTGGGGGTTCATATTTGCCCAGCACTCCGTACCGACACCTGCAAAGCAGGATGGCAATCATTATTTATTTATTATTTATTCATTATACTCAAGAACCTAAGAAGAGCCCTGCTGGATCAGACCAAGGGTTTATCTCTGGTCCAGCATTCTGCTCACACAGTGGCTAACCAGATGCCTCTTGGGACCCACAAGCAGGGCTTAAGTGCTGTAGCAACCTCCCATCCATGTTCCCCAGCAACTGGTGTACATATGCATACTGCCCCTGGTCCTATAGGTAGCCTAGAGCCATCTCAACCGGTAGCCTTCTCCTCCAGGAATTTGTCTAACCCCCCTTTTAAAGCCAACCAAATGGGTGGCCAACGCTACATCTTGTGGTACCTTTGCACCTTCCAAGGACATCTTGTGGTACCTTTGCACCTTCCAAGGCCGCGTGTGTTTCCGAAGTGGTTTGCAATATGAAACATCTGTGTTGATCTCTCCTGCAGATCTTCCCACTTAGGGATGAGAGAACCCTTTCTGAGCTCACCGAAATCCCTTCAAAATCACCTTGACGCTTGTTTCAGCTCACTCCTGTTTCTGTCTGCTTCCCTCCCCCTCTTTTTGACTCATTTGAATGGGAAAAGTGCATATCTCTGGATGGACTTTTCGAAAGTGCGCACTTTCCTCTGTTCACTAAAGCATGAAAACGTGTTGCTGTTGTTCAGATATGCATTTCACAGTTGCATTTTTAAAAACAACAACAACACATTTTCCTAATGCGATCCCAAGTTCAGGAATTTGCAAACGTTTCCTGAAAAAAGCACACCCACTCATCGCAGTTGCAAAGAGGACGTGTTTGAATGATTTGTGAGCAGAATCTAAGTCCTCATACGTCCCTATTCCCGCTCTGTCCATTTCACAGGTGCTGCATCATTACTGGTTAGTAGATTGGAGAAAGAGGGTGTGGGTCTGTCTACACTGCAGATTTAAAACTGGTTTAATAGTCTTGCCAGGCCCGTAGTCAGAGTCCGGCCAGAGGGGAGCCTGGCTTGCCTAAATTTCCTCTGCCCCGCTAAATTTTTGTATGAACAAATAATTTTTAAAAGTTTACACGTTTGTCTTTAAATGCCTATGAGCCAGATGAACTGCCTCCCTCCTTTTTTAGTCTCTCCCTGCCCCCAAAGTTTAGGCTGGTAGGGTGACCATATGGAAAGAAGGACAGGGCTCCTGTGTCTTTAACAGCTGTATCTGGACAGGAGGGCAGGGCTCCTGCAGCTTTAACTGTTGTGACGAAGAGGGGATTTCACCAGGTGCTGCATGCATACAAATGACACCTGCTGAAATTCCCTTTTCTAGACAACTGGTAAAGATACAGGAGCCCTGTCCTCCTTTCCATAAGGTCACCCTAGGCTACAGGCTCATTATGGGCAGGCTAGAAATCTTCCACAGCACCCTCACAGATTGTAATTCCCAGGTTTCTTTGGGGGGAACCGTGAGCGTTAGACGGGTCTAAAAACTGAAATCAGTTGGTAGTGTAGGTCAGGATTGGGATTTGTTTTTTAATATTTCCACTTCACAGTACAGAGGTTGTATAGCCAAACATTCATCAAGGGAAGGATGTTGAGCAGCCATGGAGCAGGTCACACACTCTCTAAGCCCTACTCCACAGGGTTGTTGTGAGGATGAATGGAGGGAGGGGTGTGTGCGCATTTGCGTTTTAATAAACATAGATAAAAACCTGGGATTTGTCTGAGCTCAAGCCCCTGCATTTCCCCTGATATTTTTCTTCATTTTGTAGAAGTTCAGCCCTCCCAGAACGGCTCTATCCCAACGGCTCTCTATCCCATCTTACTTGGGCTCACCTACCCCCCCCCCCTATATACACACATCCCCTCCCCCACCTCATCCATTCTTTATGGTGCTGCAACATTAATAGCTTTCCAGAGCTCACTTAATATGCCCGGGGACATAAAGGGGGAGCCTAATCAACACATTTTAGGCAGAATTGCCCGCATCCTGGTCCGGGTGCCATAAAAAGCGGTGCCCATAGGAGCATCTGTAATTAAGGCCTCCCTCCTAGCGAATCAATTTATAAAGCCGAGGCTTCGCATGTGCCCAGGCTTTCAGGCTGTTTTAACTCCAGCAGCCCAGGCGACACTCTTCAATTAAGCAGCTGTGGATAATGGATGCTTCAGTAAGGGGGGAGAGGGGGGGAAACAGGGCCCACAGCTTTCTGTTTCCCAGAAATGTGATAAATGAAAATAGATAGATTTCCCTCCCATCCCACCATTATTTTGCCCCCCCCAAAACCCCCCAGAAAAACCAGGCGCTTTTTAAAAACACACACACACACACACATTATCACCGCTAATTGCATTTCTCTCCCCTGGCCAAAATTTCCACTGTGAGAGGGACAAAAAGGGGGAGCAGTAAAACTGAGGCAGGGTGGGGCGGGGAGGGGGAGAGAAAGGGGTTAGACATCCCACAATCCCCTCTGCTCAAAGTACAAGATAAAAGTGGGAGAAATTAGAGACTGAGTAAATGACTATAATCAAGCTAATCATAGGCTTGGAGAGGGGAGGGCTGCCGACCCCTTTCCCTTTTCACCTGTAACGAGCCGAGGAGGCTTTCTAGCTAAATATTTTGCCCCCTGCTTAATGGCCGTTCCTCCCGCCCCAGAAGCACTAGTGTGTCCTCTAGGGTGACCGTATGGAAAGGAGGACCGGGCTCCTGTATCTTTAACAGTTGTACTGAAAAGGGAATTTCAGCAGGTGTCATTTGTATGCATGCAGCACCTGGCGAAATCCCCTCTTCATCGCAACAGTGAAAGCTGCAGGAGCCCTGCCCTCTTTTGCATCTGGTCACTCTAGTACAGCTCCTGCTATACTAGGGTTAGAGTTTCTTCAAGGGAACAGGGGACTTTGGGGCAGCTCAAAGTGAAAGGGTTAGAGAACATGGAGACATTGAAAGCAATTGTCAAAACTGTCTTCGTATTCAGCCACGAATGAATAAATATCTGCAGCTCTGTGCCAAGGAAATCCAGAAACATGTAACTCATTAGCTTGTCATTTGCCCTTATTATTTCGACTTCCAAGAATTGGTTTTTCAGAACTGCCAATGTTTTCCCGTTTCCATCTGGAATTTCGGCAGCAATATGACTGTTTCCAAAATGGGCAATATCCCAGCAGGAATCCAGCCAGGGCCTCTGTCTCTCTCTTTTTCTCCTGTGCCGGCTTCCTTTCTGTCTCTGTCTCCCACCATGAAGGTCCCTTCCCAAGGAAGGAGAAATTTCAATCAGCCATCCAAGCGACGGCCGTGTTAAAATATACATGGCTTCCTGCTCCGTATAAATATTCAATTAAAGGAGCAATGAAATGGCGCAACAGCAGCACAAGAATGGCATTAGCGCTATTTGGGTCAAACTGCTGTGTACGGAAGTCTGGCTTTAAGGAGCCTCGGAATGAGAGGTGGGTCCTAGGAGGATCTTTGCACGCATGATGCTGCTTTACACGGAGCCGGGCCATTGGTCCATCCACTGTGTATCATCTACTCCAGCCTGGTGCCCTTCAGATGTCTTGGACTTCAACTCCCATCATTCCCAGCCAGCTGGGTTAGGTGATAAGACAGAACTATTATATGATTCTTCTTTATCGGATGATTACTTGTTCAAAGGGAGTGAGGCAGGTGGCTACCAGGAGGAGGGTCTTTTCTGGTGTGGCACCTCAGCTGTGGAATGAGCTCTCTAGAGAGGTTCACCTGGCACCTATGTTGTACTCTTTCAGGTGCCAGGAGAAGACCTTTTTTATTTCCCCAGTATTTTAGCAATTTGCTATCCTATTCTTTTAACTGCTGCTTTAAATCTGCATTCTAAATCTCTGCATTGCTACTCGGTTTTATTCTGATTGTACTTTTGTATTGCGGTTTGATATGGTGGTTTTAAGCGTTCGTATTTTATGCTGCACTTACGGTTTTGAGTTTTGTGAACCGCCCAAAGAGATTAGGCTATTGGGCAGTATAGAAATGAAATGAAATAAATAAATAAATAAATAAATGTGGTGCTCCATAAATATACATTTGCTGTGTAAACTACCACGGTTCTGGACTGGTGGATTCTAAGGTTGGCACATTCTCAGCTGCACACTTCAAAGGCATATGCTGCCTTTGAAGTGCGCAGCCGAGTCTATAAAAGGGAGCGTTCTTCTGTCTGTAGGTAATGCTGCCCGATTGTTTGAGGAAATGCATTAGAGGAAGCCTGGATTCTGTGGATTGGCCGAGTGTGTGTGTGTGTGTGTGTGTTTTAAAATGTTCTCCGAACGCTTAAAAACAACAGTGTGGTGAGATGCAAATAGTTTAGATGAATAAATGACAGGCTATCTGTTAACCTGACTGAGATTAGTCAGGTTAACCCCAACTCATCCTTACTGGAATTCCATGTGGGGAGGGCATGAATTTAATTGGGCCACTTTGGTGTGGTTCTCCAGGAAGTCCCACATGCAATGACCAACAAAGCATCCGAAATTGTCCTCGGTGCCTGGATGGAACTCCCCCTTGTTTATTGGTTCAGACCTCAAAGCCGCCACCTTCCCGCCACCACCGGCCACACAGCACTCAAAGTATATTGCAGGGGTAGGTTTTCTATTAAGGATCAAAGATTCCCACAAGCAAATGACTCCCGAGGGCGCCTGGAGATCTTGTAAAAGGAAGCAATAATAAAACCGCAGCCTTTGCCTCCCATCCTATAAAACGGAAGGGACACCAAATGGCCCTAATATTGGCAACACAGGGTCTGGCTCAGTATAAGGGAGGTTCCTATGTTTCTCCCAGCTGCTGTATACCTACAAGTCACTGAAAGGCCTCTGCTGCATTGGACCAGAGGCCGATTTAGTCCAGTCTCCTGCTTCCAACAGGGGCCGACCTCATGCCTCCAGGAAGCCGGCATGCAAAATGTGAAGGCATTCTCCCTCTCTGATGCTTGCTGGCCAGTGACTAGCATTCAGGGCTCCCTTGCCTCCGAACCTTATAGCCATCATGACTAGGGCAGCCTTCCCCAACCTGATGCCCTCCATATGTGCTGGACTGCATAAGCTCCCAGCCCCGTGGCTCCTGCAGGAGATCTCACTGCGTGGGTTTTAGCCAGGGGGGCATTCCACTAAGATGGGGATGGAAAAGAGCCAGGCCGAGGGCAAGAATAAAGCTGTTCTTTGGCTCGATGCGCATCTCTCGGCTGTGAGCCCTGCAGATGCCTCTCTGCCTAATTACTGAGGTCTGACCCGATGGAAATCGGTCTCGAGAGGTAATAAATGCAGATAATGCGACCCAAAATGGAAACGCTGTAATGGTGTTTAAATTGTTTTCAAGGCAAAGTTTAATTGGGACTGTGCGCTAGGGCATTCTGCTAGTTGCAGGGAGATAATTGTGCACCTCAAGGAGTCCTCAGCGCACACATGTCGGCCACGGAGATCATTTATTTCCGCCCGTCCCATTTTCCGGGCCTGAAAAGATGGCAAGGTGGATGATTTCTGAGCATTCTTGAGAAGGGGAAGCCACATTTGGTACCCTAGCCCTGGGGGTGGGATTTGGGGTGAGAAAGCCCCTGCTCTCTAGCTTTCATTCTTATTTCTTTTATGAAAGTGTCTAGACATCACGATTATTGTGGTGAATTGCCTGGAAATGTGTCAGCAGTGCGTTTAAATGCCTTATTTTTCAAACATTGGCTTAAAAACAAAGGTAGAGCTTTATATCTACTGGGCTTTAAAAACATCAGAGAGCTTTTCCAAAAGTTTCAAATTGACACAGAGTGCTCTCCATCCGTGCAAAAAGGACTATTATGTAAAGAAAACCCCATGTGCCCTCCAAACCTGGGGCATGAGGTTTCCATTTATGCCGCGTTCACATGAGAGGACAGATGAGGAGTAGCAAACAACCGTTCCCAACCACACCGCAAAGAAGCACAGATGTGTATGGATCTGCCAAAACAGACCCAGACCCTGGGAGAAATTGCTAGGCTATCCTTCCACGACCTGATGTCAGCCTGGCTGGGAATGATGGGAATTTATTTATTTGTTTATTAAAACAGTTATATCCCTCCCTATATCACAAGGATCTCAGGGCAACATACAGATACATATAAAATAGAATAAACGCACAATTCTAAAACAAATTAAACCATTAATATATTAAAACCAATACAAAAATTTTAAAACAGTAATATCCAATCAAAACAAAACAGTGTGCAGACTGGTGGATTTAGCCATTAAAGCCTTTGTTAAAAAGCCATGTCTTAACCTGGAGCCGAAATGAAGTCAGTACCGGCGCCAGTTGGGCCTCCAGGGGGAGGGCATTCCACAGCCGGGGTGCCGCAACATAGAAAGCCCTCTCCCTCGTCCCACCATAGCATATATCTTGCATTACTGGGGCACGGAGAAGGGCTCCTCCGACAGATCTCAGGTCTCGGTCAGGCAGATATAGGGAGAGGCGCTCCCTCAAGTATCGAGGTCCCAAGCCGTTTAGGGCTTTAACCGTCATTACCAACACCTTGAATTCCGACCGGAAACATATTGGCAGCCAGTGCAATTCCTTTAAGACCGGAGTTGTAGTCCAACACATCTGGAGGTCATTAAGTTGGGGAAGGCTGCTCAAGAAATAATAGAAAGATGGGCCGGGTGGAAGGCGGAACAGGGCAGGGGCCTAAGACAAATAAGGTGTAGCCAAAAAAAAAAAAAAAGGCCCCAAAGTTCTTCCTGCCAATAACTAAACCTTTGGAGAGGCATTTCAGCTTTTTAGAATAAGGGAAAACTCTGCAAAAGCTGGAAAAAACACGAAATGATTGGCAGTTAGGGGAAAGGGGGCGTGGCCAGAGAAAGGGACGGGGCTATCCATAGAATCTTAGAGTTTAGGATCCTAGGCAGGCTGCATTGGGCCCCTGGGCCTGTGGATCGGTGCCCTTGTTCTAAATGATGATGAATTAAAATGGCCTTATTTATTTATTTATTGTCAATCACCTAAAATTAAAGTCTGGCAGAAAACACAATCTCTGCCGGATGGGGCCACACAGTCCCATTTAGACATGCCATAAAATCAAATGAAACAAAGCTTTAATCTGGAGGAGAAAAAAGGACCCCAAACAATTAGATGTACAGCAGCTGAAATAAAAATAAATGAGCCTCAAGGCTTTTTTTTCTCCTTTTAAGAAGGGAATCAATGGAACAGATATTAGCTGGTAAAAGCGTTCCATTGATAGGGAGCAATGGGCGAAAAAGCTTGTGGAAGAGAGAGAGAGAGAGAAAACAGGGCTTAACAAACAGCAGCATCCACAAGCACACCAGATAATTAATGTATGGGATTAATTGCCTTTTGCCACTGCATGGGGAGATAGCCACTAGGTTAGATCGTGTTTAAAAGGGATGAGAGAAATTTAGCAGCTTGGTAGCTCTGAGGAGCAGATTTTGGGCCAAGCAACTGAGGGGAAGCTCTTGCATCCAGTCCTACTTGTGGGCTTCAAGTGAGGCGTCTGGTAGTGGTTGGCCACATCGGTGGAAGCTGGATACTTGGGTTGGTGGAGCTTTGCTCTACTCCAGCTGCAGGATTCCTCTTAGTTTCATACGTTCAGTTGAGGATACATAGGATGCATTCAGGTGAGGCTTTTACTGTACAATCGCCCTGCCTTGTTCATGGCATTTTTCATGGGGTCCAGACATTGCCGTCTTCCATTTGTAACGACAACCCAGATTACAGGTTGAGTAAAGGTTGAGTTTGGGTTGTCATTGAAGCATGGGTAGTTGTTATGTGCAAACCCTGCACTATGGTTCCACTATGGGTTGTTAATCATGAACAACCCAGGAAGAGAACCCATGGTTTGTTGTTCAGTTATGAACTCTGGGTTGTTTGTGGTTAACAACCCAACATTAAACCATAATTCAGGGTTTCGCATGTAACAGTAATCCACGATTCAGTGTCAAACCATACTCTGAGTTGTTATTACATGCAAACCAGGCCAAAGACTTTAAGCAGGAGAATATATAGGAATTAGTGCTGAAAAATAAGCAGGAGCTAGAGGCTTTCCCAACTTTGTGCCTTCGATATTTTTTTGGGCTACAATCCCCAGCATTCCTGGCCTTTGGCTATGCTGGCTGGGGCTATTGGGAGTTGAAGTCCAAAACATCTGGTGGGCAACAGGTTGGGGAAAGCTGAATGAGAAAATAAATAGATATGTGTTTGTTCAAACCAATAAGTCACAACAAATCACACCATACGTTACAGAATGACTCAAAACAGCAAAATGCAAAATGCAGGGAATGTGTATTATAACCAGTTGGAGGTGAGTCTTCTAAACTGAACATGAGAAGGAAGAGATGGAGGGGAAGGACCTTCTATGCTATGAGTTTACGATTCGGCAAAGGGTCTGGAAGGCTGAAGGGAGCGGCTGGTGTTGAAGAGAGACCACCAAAGGCAGAAACCCAGACACCTTTGGCGAGGGGGTGGAGGGAACACCCTGGTAGGCAAGTGGTGGCCATTTGGGAAGATCTAAGGGGAAGCGAAAGAAGTTGCGGCGAGACAACATCCGACAGCCGTGAGTGATAACCCCAAAGTGTGTCGGAAGGGGGCTGCGGTTCAAAGGCCCCGTCTCCCTCCTCACTTCCTCTCCCAGGATGGTGCTTTGAATAATCAGGATCATAAACTGGAGGTGTTTGTTTCCTGTCTGCAACAGAATTGGTGGCATTCTGGGGTCCATTGGAGGCTGCAGGTTTCCCTGCTCGCAACCCGTTTTCCAGAGTTAATGTTTGTCACGTGTGCCTTCTTGACGTTGCACCGGCACAAAACAGCTCCCTTTCGTCCCGTGGGTTGATCTACAGTTAATTTTGTACGCCATATTTATTTTTGGGCTCCAGTGTGGCTATGTTGCATCAACAATGTGAAGATGTTTTGTGCTGGTGCAACACAGATCCTAGAGGTGCTGGCCATGGCCAAGGGCTCTTACGCACGATCTTGTCACACATAGGAACTAGCTATGTTTTGATCCCCGAGGTGCTGCTGGCGTAACATGCCCACTTGTGGTGGTGGGAACATCTCAGGGTCAGCGTCCCTTTCCCTGCATCCCATGACTTTCCTCCTGGTTCCTTTCAGTGGATTTAGAACCTAACTAAGGATATCTGCCCACCTCACAACTGCACGACAAACCACACAATTTGTTTCAACTATGTGATGATGCCATGGTGTCAATTAAGGCCATGAGTCCTGCTTTGTGACTTCCCCCTGGATGGGACACCACCTAGCCCATCAGATTTTGCTAAGTGGAGATATCACAAAGTCAGTTGAGAGTGAGGGCAATTTTTCCTGCACTCACTCCTAATGGACGAGAACTTTTGCCTCTGTTTGGATCCCCGCCTGAAAAATTGCAGAGGGTTGTCACTTTCTGCAACCTACAAAAGCTTTGGCAAAAAGCACTTCCCTTTTGAGATCTTCTTAAGAACCTTCTTATATCCCATTATAATCTGGAACTTTTCATAGCAACTCCAAACCTTGTAATCAGTGGTGATATGGGGTCCCAAACTAGACCGGAACAAACAGAAGCACTTCACTTAGTTCCATCACCTTGTTCCTTATGTTCAGCCCATAAATATCTCCTGGTCCATCGAAAGTCCGTCATCAACATGATGCGGGGGAAATTCAGAGAGACCGCTTGGCTGCGAATCAAACCAAATCCATCTTCATTGTGGCCGCCACCTCTCCTTTATCCCACTGACCTTTTCTGCATTAGGAAACGTTGCTGCCGCACCCTTCGCCATACGCCTGGCCTTCCATAAGAGGATTTATGGCGAGAAGCGGGCATCCATCACATGACCATGCAACCATTCATAGACTGGATACATCTTCATTAATCTTCCCGGTGCGTTCCAGGTCGCTGGGGACAATTCCTCAGAAACGGAACTGTGCTCTCTTGATGAGGAGAGAGACCTGCACCCATTAGTATCTATTAAACAAAAAATATATACATTCACTGCCAAGAGGGGAAGTGATGTGAAGAGGCAGGAAGGAGTTTTCCAATCCGAAATTCCGCTTGCGACCATCCTTTGAAGAGAGGCAAGAATGTGAGTTCCTGAGGTCCCAGGCCTAACAAGTTGTTGTTATTTATTGCATGAATAGCCCACATTTCCCCCCTCCCCAAGAACCTCAAGGCAATGCACACAGGTCTCCCCTCTCCCTCCCTCCTTTTATCCTCACAACAAACCTGCGAGATAGATCAGGCTTTCTGGCCCGCTCACAAGTGGGCATTCGAACTCAGGCCTTCGCAGTCCTAGTCTAACAATGGCACTGGATAGCTGCAGGGGAACTCAGGTCTCCCACATGCATCTTCCTGGTAATGTCTCTTGAAAAAAAAGGCACGCGATGTCGGAGCCCACGTCAAACAGTTTCCTGCTCTCCTCCCGTTCGTTGGCTGCTGTGGACAGGGAAAAGCTAAGCGGAGTGATGTCATGCCATCTCAGGGGTGACTCTGGGTTTCGGGGGGTCCTTGCCAGAACTGCCATCTGGTGCCCCTCATCTGACATCATTTTCTTCTGTCTAAACTTGCATAGGATTGTGCCTTTTTTAATGCTTCCCCTTTCTCCCATCAACAACGTCTGTTATTAGGGTTAATAACATCAGAACATCGGAAGAGCCCTGAGGCTGGATCAGACCCCCGAGGGTCCATCTAGTCCAGCACTCTGCTCACATAGGGGCCAACCAGCTCCTGGTCAGGGAACCACAACAGTGCCTTCCCGCCCATGTTCCCCAGCAACTGGTGCACACAGGCTTACTGCCTGTGATCCTGGAGGTAGCATAGAGCCATCAGGACCAGTAGCCATGGATAGCCTTCTCCTCCTCCAGGGATTTATCCAACCCCCTTTTAGAGCCATCCAAATTGGTGGCCGTCGCTACATCTTGTGGCAGTGAGTTCCATCATTTAACTCTGCGCTATGTGAAGGTTATTTCAGTGTCAGCGCCTTAGAAATTGCACCCTGAGCCTCCACCGCCCTCATCAGTCTCTATATACCCTCCAATAAACGAGGCCAATTCCAGTGCTGGAGAATGTGAGGATGGGCAAGGGCTGTCTTGCCTCCTCCTTCTCCTCCTCTCCAATTTCACAAGTGGACTCTGATTCACGCCGGGGTTGAGTGCAGCCTCTGAACATGAACAACTTGTTGTGGGGGGAGCGGGGGGGGGGAAGAAAAATTAAACCACAGAAACGCTGAAATAAGCAACTTCCAGCTCCCATTTCCAAATGTCAGCTGAGCTGGAACGGAAAACGCAAGGGAGTTAAAGGTGAATCTCCGACAGGGCTGAAGGAATCGGTGGGCCGCGTCAGCTTCTAACTTGCAGGGCGAGAAGAAAAATATACGGTTCCCACGGCAAACTTTGGCGCAACTGTCAGGATTCGAATGTGGAGCCCCCTCCTCTGCATTCTGCTGCCCTTTTGCGGTGAACCACTCAAGAGGGTGGAAAGGCAGAAGACAAACTGGCCTTAGCATCGTAGAATAGTAGAGTTGGAAGGGGCCTCTGAGGCCATCGAGCCCAACCCCCTGCTCAGTGCAGGAATCCACCTTCAAGCATCCCTGACAGATGGCTCTCCAGCTGCCTCTAGGGTTGGAAAGCCCACCACCTCCCTAGGTCATGGGTTCCATTGTCATACTGCTCTAACCGTCAGGGAGTTTTTCCTGCTGTCCAGCCGGAATCTGGCTTCCTGTCACTTGAGCCCATTATTCTGCGTCCTACACTCTGGGATGATCGAGAAGAGATCCTGGCCCTCCTCTGTGCGACAACCTTTCAAGTATTAGACGAGTGCTATCATGTCTCCCCTCCATCTTCTCTTCTCCAGGCTACACCTGCCTCTCTCAGCTATACCCCTTAGGAAGCTGTCCCTGCCCTAGCCAAAGGCTTGCAAGTCACACCTGGAGGTTGCCTGGCTTTCTCATTTCTTGCATTTCACTTCCACCCTCCCTGTTCCCTTGCTTGCATGCCATCTCCCTGCATCCCACTCCCAAGAGCCAGTGTGGCGTAGGAACAGATTGGTGGACCAAATTGACCTTGGTTTGATCCTGCACGGCTCTTCTTGTGTCCCTATGAGGAGGAGCAGTACCATCGGGTGATAATGGTCATGAGACAGCAGGCTTACTGGGGGAGGGGTCCCATGGAGGGTGTCTCGCCCCGAAGCCCTCAAAAACTTGTAGCCAACGCTGCCTTGCTCGTTCCAAAATCAGCCTTGGTTTAACCAGCAACCAGAAGAAATAAGACGGGTAGGCCCCTGCCAATCCATCAGCCTCTCCTCCAGCTGACCTCTAGGCCCCATCACTTCCTATAGGTCCTTCTGCTAGACTGAGCCCCTTCCCGAGAGAGATTGGGTTTTATACGTTGTTAAGGACTCCCAGAGTGCTCTGCTCTTAAAGGGCAATTACTCCTTTGCCTAAAGGGAGTCTTATGTAGAGCAGAACCATAATTATCATTAATAATGAGAAAACGGGCTGGCAAAGAGCCAAACTGTGATCTATTTGTATAACTGCTATGGGAAGATGGCTTAACACTGGCTCAATGAACAAAGGCCTGTGAAATCTAGAAATGGGGCGCATTTTCCTGTTCCCTCTGTCTTCGCTGCTAACCAAAGATATTTGGGAAGATTCCCGCTGAAGTCCTTGGAAATGAGCGGCAGCCCAGAAGTCACCTTCAGTCCCAAATTGAATTGTAGGACCCACTTTTAAGGTATCTTTATAACGAAACCACCCAAGAGTCCTGTGGCAGCTTAAAGGCTATTATATGCCAAAAGCTTTTCATGGACTAGCTCACCACTTTATCAGAGGCATGCAAGTTTCCCCTGCAATAAATCTGTTAGTCTTTAATCTGCCACAAGACTTCGGAATGTTTTTGCTGCAACAGACTAAGATGGCCACTCCTTGGGACAATACAATTCTGCTTCTTTTGTGGTTCCCCCCACCTTCTTTATTTGTCCTCTTCTCCTTCCCTTTCTCCTTCTTCTCTTTAAACACACACAAGTGGAGGGCCAGGATCTCTTCTCGATCATCCCAAAGTGCAGGACGCGGAATAATGGGCTCAAGTCACAGGAAGCCAGATTCCGGCTGGACATCAGGAAACACGTCCTGACTGTTAGAGCAGTACAACAATGGAACCCATGACCTAGGGAGGTGGTGGGCTCTCCCACACTAAAGGCCTTCAAGAGGCAGCTGAACAGCCATCTGTTAGGTAGGCTTTAAGGAGGATTCCTGCATTGAGCAGGGGGTTGGACTCAATGGCCTTGTAGGCCCCTTCCAACTCTACTATTCTATGATAAGGGCAGCTACCTGGAACTCATCCCTCTTTGAGGTGTGTGCTCCAATTTACGGTGAAGGAGGGCTTCCCAGAGGATTGGGTCCACTGGCATCTCTTGGTTGAGGCATGCCGCAGTCGTTCTTAAAGAGCACTGAATAAGCCATGCCGGCGCCATAAAACCCGAAGCTGTAAAGGACATCTTATAGGCCTCTTCCAACTCTGCTATTCTATGATTCTAAGTTTTGCAGGTCACACAAACTACTGGTTGAAGACTGGTGACTTCCACCATCCAGGCTGTTGATGCTTAGGTACAACTTAGCAGTCTGACCCTGTCCGTTGTTGGGGCTGATGAGGAAGTTCACCCCACTTTCCAGTTTGTTTGGGGATCTCTCTGAGACTGAGCTAGTCTTTCATGGGGAGGGATGGCTCCAGGTTTGAGACTGTCCTGGGCAAAGGTAACTTCCGGTGGGACAACCCCCTGCTTTGTTGGTGGGATGACCTGGCAGCTGTGACAGGTGTCAACAGTGATCCAAGCAATGCTGAGTGGCACCATTTTAATTTTCCACAGTGCCTAAGATGCTGGGATATTAAAATGGGAGTTAGATCCAGCTGCCAGGGTATGATATCAAGAAATGTTTTAAAAGGGGGGCCCAGGGCTGATTTCCGCAATGGGACCCGGGGCCTTGGCAGTTGCCCTGGGATGCCGGATATTGGCACAGGCCCTGCCAGTGAATCTCTCGCCAGAGCTGCTGAAGTGATTCTGGGTTGGTTTGCTCCTCACCACAGGCGTTTAACTCTCTCTGTCTCTCTCTCTCTCTCTCTCTCTCTCTCTCTCACACACACACACACACACACACACCCCAAATGGGTTGGCAGCTCTTAGCTCAATCTGACCGTCAGGGAAACAGCTCACGCCTCCTTCCCCCTGCATTTCCCTTCCACTGGTATTGTCTGTTGCTCATGAGATGCCTGGCAACAAAGGGCCCCTTATGACGGAGCCTATACAGGATATGAAATGGATCCCAGCGAGATAAGCCACAATCACCCGTCAGTCATTCCTCTATCTCTGGTGGCATCAGAAGGCTCCTGACAAACCAGAGCAGCGAGCGCGCGGCCAGCTCAGATCCGTACTGTGCTCCCCCTTCCTTTCCTTTCTTCCTCCTCACACCCGTCCATGTGTTATTGATGGAGGAATAAAATTATTATTATTATTATCATCATTATCATCATCATCATCATTGCCGCTCCATAGCCGAAGCTCTCTGGGCGGTTTACATACATTTAAAACATTGAACATTTAAAAAACAATTTACAAAATTTAAAACCATAAAAGCCTAAAAGCAAACTACGTATCATTTAAACTGTCCAGGGGTCAGTTCAAAAAGCTCAACATGTGCTGCTAAATGACTGGGAGAAGAGAAAAGTCTTCACCTGGCTCCGAAAAGATGACAGTGTTGGCGCCAGGCGAGCCTCGCCGGGGAGATCGTTCCATAGCTGGGGGGCCACCACTGAAAAGGCCCTCTCCTTTGTTGCCATCCTCTGAACATCCCTCCGAGTAGACACTCGTAGGAGGACCTTAGATGTTGATCGTAGTGTATGGGTTGGTTCGTGCCAGGAAAGGCATTCTGTCAGGTATAACAACAACAACAACAACAACAACAACAACAACAACAACGGACCTCCCAGTGGGCTAATTGTATAATGTGCAAAAGGAATTTGAGAGATCAGAATCACCTTTCAATGAGAATCATGACCTCTGCTGGCCCACAGGCAGTGAAGCCACAAGTGGAAGTCCTGGTAGGATATCAATGCTCCAAGTGTCCCTGTTTGCCAGAAGCCTTGCCTTCCCTCTTTTCTGGTACTTAAAACACAAGTTCTCCTTTGTGGTGAGGTTAGGAGCATGTGCCTTCTTAAAAGTTTGAGGGCTTTTTTGGTTGCTGCAGATGTGATGTTTTAGCTTTCAGACATCTCCTCGAGGCATTGAGAGGCAAAGGGCACAATCCTATGCAGAGACCTCTGGGCCAGGGAAGTGATTAATGCCTCTCTACGAGAGGGAGTGGTCCCAGACCTCCTGAAAGAGTCAGTAGTGAGACCACTCCTGAAGAAAGCTTCCCTGGACCCAGAAAATCTTAATAACTTTAGGCCTGTGGCAAACGTTCCATTCCTGGGCAAGGTCCTTGAGCGGGTGGTTGCTGGCCAGCTCCAGACACTCTTGGATGAGACTGATTATCTGGACCATTTCAGTCGGGTTTCAGTCCTGGTTTTGGCATGGAAACAGCCTTGGTCACCCTGTATGATGACCTATGTTGGGAGAGGGACAGGGGGAGTATGACTCTTTGATTCTCCTTGATCTCTCAGTGGCTTTCGACCATCGACCATGGTATCCTTCTGGGACGACTGGATGAGTTGGGAGTGGGAGGCACTGCATTGCAGTGGTTCCGCTCCTACTTGGGGGGTTGGCTCCAGAAGGTGGTGCTAGGGAGACATTGCTCGGCCCCGTGGATTCTCCAGTATGGGGTTCCGCAGGGGTCAGTTTTGTCCCCCATGCTGTTCAACATCTACATGAAACCATTGAGTGCGGTCATCCGGAGTTTTGGAGTGCGTTGTCATCAGTACGCTGATGACACACAACTCTATTTCTCCTTTTCATCTTCATCAGGTGAGGCTGTGGATGTGCTGAACCAGTGCTTGGCTGCGACAATGGACTGGATGAGGGCTAATAAACTGAAACTTAATCCAGACAAGACTGAGATGCTGTTGGGGGGGGGGTTCCTCTGACCGGATGGAGGGTGTTCAACCTGTTCTGGATGGGGTTGCACTCCCCCTGAAAGAGCAGGTTCGTAGCTTGGGGGTTCTCCTAGAACCATCTCTGACACTTGAGGCTCAGGTGGCCTCTGTGGCACGGAGTGCCTTCTACCAACTTCGGCTGGTGGCCCAGCTACACTCCTATCTGGACAGGGATAACTTGGCTTCAGTTGTCTATGCTCTGGTAACCTCCAAGTTAGATTACTGCAATGCACTCTATGTGGGGCTGCCTTTGAAGACGGTTCGGAAGCTGCAGCTTGTGCAGAATGCAGCGGCCAGGTTGGTAACAGGGACCAGAAGGTTCGAACATATAAGACCGAGTCTGGCCCGCTTGCATTGGCTGCCTGTAGGTTTCTGAGCACGATTCAAGGTGCTGGTTTTAACCTATAAAGCCTTACACGATTTGGGACCACAATACCTGATGGAACGTCTTTCCCGTCATGAACCTACCCGTTCACTACGCTCAACATCAAAGGTCCTCCTCCGGGTGCCTACTCCGAGGGAAGCTCGGAGGATGGCAACAAGGGAGAGGGCCTTCTCTGTGGTGGCCCCTCAATTATGGAATGACCTCCCCAATGAGGCCCGCCTGGCGCCAACACTGTTATCTTTTCGGCGCCAGGTCAAAACTTTTCTTTTCTCCCAGGCATTTTAACAGCTCAAGTTGAGGTTTGACATTATGGCCAGGCTTAACAGTTAAAATGTTTGAAAGTGTTTTAATGATAGCTGTTTTATGTTTATGGTTTTAAATTTTGTATATTGTCTTTTTAATGCTCAATCTTTTTAATTTTTCGTAAACTGCCCAGAGAGCTTCAGCTATTGGGCGGTATATAAGTGTAAATCATCATCATCATCATCATCATCATCATCATCATCATCATCATCTTGCATAGGATTGCACTCTAAACCTCTCTGTGTTAGTGGTGATGTTGAGGAGATGTCACTTGTGTCCAATGCCCGTACACATCAATAAGAAATGCAGGCGCATGAGCAATAAGGCAGTTTGTCTATTGCAGCCCTGCCATTTTACATGCTCAATCTCGATGTGGATTGTTTGGAACAGTGGGTAACGTATTATAAGACACTTACAGGTTTTTGTCTAGCACATCTTTACTCAAAAAGTTCAATACCATCTATTTTAAATCAGTGCAGGATGGACAGTTGCACATTACCTGAGCATTCCATAGAACAGGCAGAGATCTGTCACGCACGGTGACAACAGGGGAACTCCTGGGGCAATCATTGGTGTGGGAATGGAAAGATATTATCTTGTAATTCACCTGTGAAATGCTGTCATGTCGGTGGGATGGAGGGATGGAGGGGTTCCACAGGAAGGTCGATGCAGAAGCAGAGTCGGCTGCAAAAACAAGGCCTGAGTTACCCGATCCACCCAAAGTGGGGTGAAACATGGATGTGTAGTGAGCACAGACTCTGGAGGCAGCCAGGACTCTGATCCAGAGGTGATGGAGGAGCTAGCCTGGCCACGAAGGCAAGCAGCAAAGGCTGCAGAGATGCCAGATCCGAATCGCAACCCGAAGCTGGAGCCTGTCAGCCAGGAGCTTCTGGAGCTGGAGACCCCTAAAGAGACAATGCCCCCTGGGCCCAATTTCCCCAAGGGAGTGCCCCCACGGCTACCCCAGAGGCCTCCTCCTCCCAAGTGCCTGCTCACCACTGCAAGCAACATGCCAGGTGGGAATTAACCTAGAGGCATGCTAATCTCCAAAGCCAAGCCAGAGTTCTGTCTTTTAAAAGCTCTATCCGGCTGTGTGGAGCTGTCCAGGGTCCTGCAACTGCAGCCTGACCTGTCCCTGCTGCATCGCCAGATGGATGAGCTGAACACAGCTGGGTTGCCCCATCCATGAACTTCCCCCTTTGCCCTGTCGGCGTCTGCTTTCCGTCAGGGCAGGAGGCAGGCAGGTGGGCTGGCAAACAAATAGGGAAGCCAGCAGACTGGAAATGGGGGCAGGGTGCTTGGGGAGGGACAGGTGAAGAGATGAGCAGAGACACCTAGAGCCAGGCAATACTGTTGCCCTAGCAAAGACCAGGAACAACTTGGCATTTCTGGCCAGGTGTCGTATCCTACAACCTTCTTGACTGGACAACCCTGGAAATGGAGGAGACCTCAGAGGAAGAGGATCTTGTTGCTCGCCTAGTGGTTGGGGAGGTCAGAAGCAATCAGAGAATGCTGATGGCACTCTTAGGTCCACCATCAGGAGTGATGTCCCACTGAAGGAGGCTGTGCACTGGCACCATCCCCCTGCTCCACGCCCACCAAAATCACACACACCCAGGAACAAAGATGGCAGCATGTCTGGATGGAACAAAGCCGGAGGTGTAGCACCCATCTGGCAGTGCATCAAATATCCCTGAGCCTCACTCATGAGAAGAAAGCATGCTCTGGATTGGGACACTAATGACAAACCAGAAAGGGTTAGGACAACAACATTCCCTATAATGTTGCTTAGTTGGAACCGAGCCCTTGCTGAAGCAACATCTGCCTCACTGTGCTTCCTGCTGGACAGCTCCCCTACTAACTGTATCTTCCTGATCCTTGAACACAGGACTGCTCCTTGTGAGGCAGGACTTGGCCTTCGTGGCAGGGATGGCAGGCATGTGACACCAGGCCAAACCAGGAGGATGATATGGATGATATGTGGGACAGATTCCCAACCAAAGAGCTGTGAATTTCTCATGCAAGCCCCAAAGAGCCCAGGCTCTGAAAAGAGCCCAGAAGGAATGAAGTTATTGCCTAGTGGGAGGCAGTGTTCTTCACCAATACTCCATTATTTTCTCCTGCCCAACACCCACCTGTGTGCTTGGCTATATGACAGCAGGATGGCATATTTGCCTCAACATCAGGTTACCTTGCACAAAAAAATATCTAAAGCCATACTAGGGGATCCTGCAACCTCAGCTGTCTGTCCCCATAAACGCTGCATCTCTGAACATTTGCCTGTAGGCTGGAGGAGGGTATGTAGAACGCACAGGCTGTCTCTCGCCCTAGGATTCGACTGTAACGGAGATTTGTTGCAGCTGAATAACTCTTTGGAGACTATAAATAAATTAATGTGTGTGTGGAGGGGGTCAACGTAGTGAACATGCAGCTTACCTCTTGACCCTGGTTTCACCGCCTATGGGAATTGACCCTAAATTCAGCCCTGATGTCAAAACACTGCAGCTACATGTGGCCTCCATATTTAACCTGGAATTTATTCTTGAAGCTTCTGCTTAGTTTCTCCTCTTCGGAGCAGAGCTAGTAGCCAAGACCTTTCTCATCTAGGATAAGCAAGGCACTCAGGTGAAAAGGAGGACTAATGACATGAATGCATGGTACTCAATGGACATGGCCTTTTGCAGAGCCATGTTGGCAATGGTCCCCTGCCCCTAGGACCTTACAATATAAGTGTTGGCCCTGTGTCTTGGCTTCAGAGCCTGAGCCCTCGGACCTGGGAGTCCTCAAGCAGCAGCAGCTCTGAGGAGGAGGAGGAGGAGATGGACCACCTTCCCAATCCTCCCTGAATAGACCCACTAGATTCTACACCTATCTCAATGAACCCTGAGGATGTACCTTTGCTGATGGACAGGGAGGTACTGTCCCTCCATGGTAGAGGCCCTGCTTGGCATGTTTTCCTTTTGCACTGCCATAATTTTGCCAGTGGCTCGCTTCAGTGAAACTCCTACAGAGTTCGTACATGCAGGTGTTTGGTTTGTCGTTAGGGTTGCACGAGGGGTTCAGTAGTTGTTAGGCTTTATTATAAATAGCAAATTGTTCCTGTGTGGACACAGTGCGCTTGCGAGCATGGAGATGGTTTGGGTGTGTGCGAAATGTTTAAAATATCACAAAGATTCATGAATCCTGTCCAGCCACAGCGATGGGGAAGGAGCTGCTATTAATTAAAATCCGACTGCTGGATGGGCAGCTTGTGATGCGGAGACGTGTTTACTCCTCCTGGCATGTCCTTCAGACCATTGTTTTCTCTGACACAGTGAGGAGGGTTTTGCAGAGGGCAAGAAGCAATGATCCCCACATATCGATGTCCGAGCAAATCAATGCTATCTCCCTTTTCCATGCCTATGCGCCCATTGATTTTTGTTGTTGCTACCTCTCTGCTTATGTAACGTCTGAACTTTGCACAACTCAACCGATTAATGTGCAGAAAAGGAGGCCCGTTGCCATGAAAACAGATCTCTGGATGACAGCATAATGCCGAGTTATCCTGGTTTCCTTGGACTGCGCTGAATGTATTTTAACCTTGATAAGTCAATAACTTTGTACAAAAGGGAGCTGGAATTGATAGGGCTCTGAATGCATTGAAGCCGGAGAAGACAGGCCCCCTGGTTTTTAATTCCCAGGAAATCACTCCAGTCCCGCAGGCCAGTCATTAAGAGAGAAAGAGAGAGTGGAAGACTGACATTCTGAATACCAACACTGCCCATGTTTGCATCAAGACAAGATGTGGGATTTTCCTGCACTTGCTAAAAAATGACTGACGCCAGAGAGTGTCACAGAGGCAATATCTACGGGAAGGAGATTTAACGGAAAACCAGGAGAGGAGCCCATAAGACAGTTCATCTTGCATTTTTCCAGACTGCGGTCATAAGAACGTAATAAGAGCCCTGCTGGATCTGGCCAGGGGTCCATCTAGCCCAGCATTCTGTTCACTCAGTGGCCAACCAGCTGTCGACCAGGAATCTACAAGCAGCACATGAGTACAACAGCACCCTCCCTCCCATGTTCCCCAGCAACTGGTGTACATAGGCTTACTGCCTCTGATACTGAAGGTAGCATATACCCTTCTCCGCCAGAACTTTATCCAACCGCCTTTTAAAGCCATCCAAATTGGTGGCCATCACATCTTGTGGCAGCAAATTCCATAGTTTGACTCTGCACTGTGTGAAGAAGTCCTTCCTTTTCTCTGTCCTGAATCTCCCACCATTCAGCTTCATGGGATGATGACCCCACTGGTTCTAGCATTTTGAGAGAGGGAGAAAGGTGTCTCCCTCTCCACATTCTCCACAACAAGAGGAAAGAGGGGTGGAGATGAAGACTGAGAGGCCCCTTTGGCTCTGATCTTATGTTCTTCCTAGTGGGCTAGATGGAGCTATCCTCTGACTCGGTATAAGGCAGGCTGTGCATAGATCATGGGGAGGGGACGTAGCTTGGTGGAAAAGCACAGGGAACAAGGAAGAGGACCTTCTCAATGATGGCCCCCAATTAATGGAATGATCTCACCTACGAGGCCCGCCTGGCGCCAACATTGTCATCTTTTCGGCACCAGGTTAAAATTGCCCTCTTCTCTTAGGCATTTGGCAACTTATTATGACTCTTTTTGATCAGGTTGTCTGGCCCATAGTTTTAAATTGTTTTAGACATATGTTGTTGTTGTGTGCACTATCTGTTTTGTGTCTTTACGTGAATGGATTTTATACTTTGTATGATGTATTTCAATGGTTTTTAATTTTTGTGAACCGCCCAGAGGTCTTTGGTTATGAGGTTGTACAGAAATAAAATGAGTAAAGGTCTCAGATTTATTTATTTCATTTCTATACTGCCCAATAGCCAAAGCTCTCTGAGTGGTTCACAAAAATTAAAAACACAAATACACCATAGAATATATGAAAGCTTCAAACAACAATGTGAAGGTTCAAGCCTTAAGACAGATCTCAGGGAGAGCTAGGGTGGGGAAAGACCCTCGACTGGGATCCTGCTCAGCCACTGCCAGTTAGAGCAGATGCCACTGGCTTAGATGGCCTTAAATTGGGAGCACAGGGGTCCTCTCTTCTTCAACTAGGCAGTTCAGCCTTCCCCAACCTGGTGCCCTCCAGATGTATTAGTTCCTTTCCACCAAGCCAGCCATAATTTTCTTATTTTCTCTGTTTTTCCTCTCCCTCCTGGGCTACATGGATATAGGAGAAGGCTATCCATGGCTACTAGCCCTGATGGCTATGTGCTGCCTCCAGTATCCAAGGCAGTAAGCCTGTGTCCACCAGTTGCTGGGGAACATGGGTGGGAGGGTGCTGTTGCACCATGTCCTGCTTTGTTGGGCCCTGGTCGACGGCTGGTTGGCCACTGTGTGAACAGAGAGCTGGACTAGATGGGCCCTCGAGGGTCTGATCCAGCATGGCACTTCTGATGCTCTTAGGATAAGGCTGCTGTTTCACCAGCAGCATCTCTCTCCTCACACGCTGTTCACCCTATTTATTGTTTGAACGCCTCCTTGGGTCAGCTCCTGGCTGTGAAAGGTGGCCAACCCATATTTTAACCAGCAAATAACACTGCCTTGTAAACGTGTGTAGGATTTCATCCCAAATCACACACACACAAAACCCCACGCACAATTTATTTATTTATTTATTGCATTTGTATACCGCCCCATAGCCGAAGCTCTCTGGGCGGTTTACATAGGATTAAAAACAATTAAAAACAATATACAAAAGTTAAAACAGCAAAAGCATGCAACATACACACAATCTGTACATTTTCTCTTGCAATCAGAACTTCTCTCTCTCTCTCTCTCCTTTTTTTTAAAAAAAAGAGAATAAAACTGAAACATCAAAGCAATATCGTCCAGTATTAAAACCTACGGTATCACGAAAGGAAGGGAAGCTGCGAAACCCGGACTACAACTCCCATTTCGCCTCCCGGCATCGCCTTGGCCGCGCGGTGCATGCCGGTCCTCGTAGTCCGCGCTCGGGCCTGCTTTTCGAATTTTGCCGCGAAGGCGCCGCGTGGCTCCCGAGGCCCCGCCCACTACCCCG
The DNA here is from genome assembly GCA_029215795.1 of Anniella stebbinsi. NCBI lineage: Eukaryota > Metazoa > Chordata > Lepidosauria > Squamata > Anniellidae > Anniella > Anniella stebbinsi. The sequence goes on from JARDYH010000010.1 coordinate 23,130,176, forward strand.
CGAGGGGCGGGGGCGCGGAGCGGGCGACGCTTCGTGGCGTCGCCGGGGCAACCGCGGTCCGGGGATAATGGGGGGCGTGGCCCGGCCGCGTGCGACGGGGAGGGCGCAGGCGGAGAGCGCGCGCGCCGCCTGGCCGGCTTGGCACTTCGGCTCAGTGTCGCCGGAGCCGCCGCCGAGGGAGGCAGCAGCAGCAGCAGCGGGAAGAGCAGCGGCGGCGGCGGCGGCGGCAAAGGAGAAGAGCTGGAGCCGGCGAGGCCCGCGCACTGCAGCCGCCGCCGCCGCCGCCGCCGGGGACAAAAAGGCGGCCCCGTCTCCTCTGCAAGACCGCCTGACTCCGCGCCTCCTCCTCGCTGTGTGCCGGCGGAGCCGGGCATGGCGGCGCTGGCGCGCTGAGCCGCCCCGCAGCGCCTCCAGCCGAGGGAAGCCGGAGGAGCCTTGTTCTTCCTCCGCCTTTAGCGGCGCGGAGCAGCGGCGGGCTTGGTGATGCCGGCTGCTGTGGTTGGAGGCTGAGAGCCCGCGGCGGCGGCGGCGGCGGCGGCAGGAGCAGCCTTTTCTGCACGGCCCCGCGGGGGTCTCCGGGGCGGAGGTGGCGCCTGGCCGCCCCGCTTGAGCTCCGGCTTGTCGGCCTCCCTCTCCCCTTGTCCTCGGGGGGAGGGAGGAGGAGGAGGAGGGGGCGCCGTCGTGCCTGCCTGCCTGCCTGCCTGCAGCGGCGGCGGCCCACAAAGGGAGCAGCAGCAGCAGCAGCCCGGCTCGCGCCGCCGCCGGCTCGGCCTCCCATGTCTGCGGGGCCGGCCGGGCGCGCGCGGCCTCGGCGGGCGCTGAGCCTGGCGCGCTGCTCGCGGCCCCGGCGATCCCTGCTGCAGAGCGCCGGCCGGGCTGCGCGGCTGGGCTGCCCGTGAAGCGGCGCCCGCCCATGCCGAGCCTGCTGCACGGTGCCCGGGAGCCGCTCGCCTCACGGCCGAGGCTGCTCGGCGGAGCCCGTTCGGCCGCGGATGCCCCGGCGAAGGGCGGCTGCTTCGCGGGAGCCTCTCGGCGTCGCCTTCGTCGCCCGGGTTCCCTTTTTGGGTTGCCGACCCGGCTCGGATTTTGGCTTTTCCGCTTGGGATCTCTGGTGCTCGCCTCCCCTCCTCCCCTTTTCCTTCATGGCTCCAAGGACGAGTCCTGGCTGTGGCGCCCTGAAGAGGATTTAGAGCGGATTAAAGGAGCACCTGGATGGTAAATGGGGGCGTGGGGGGAGGGAGAGATTGCACAGCTCGTGGGGGGGGGGGGAGAGGGAGGGGGCTCTGAAACCCCCCTCCCCCGAAATATCTCTGGATCCTGCGTTTTCTTCCCTTTGTAGGGTGACTTTTTAGATCCTTTTTCTACCCATCATGACCGCCCGGAGTTGGGCTCATTTGCAGCCAGGCTACAGCTCTCCGCTGTGGGTGTGGGTGTGGGGGGTGCATGTAGGGGGGAGGGGATATCTCCTCTGCCCACAGCCTGGTACCGGGGTCCCCAACCCAGCTGGGCTGAGCACTGCGGGGCATCCGGATGGGCCCAGGAGCTTCCCTCCCCTCCCCCGTCGAGGGAGTCCATCTCTGGCTTGCCTTCATCCCTGCTCTGTGCCTCTCAACATCTCACAGTCATTTCTGTGGGTTGGTCGCTGTGATTGGCTTCTCCCGCCCCCCGCCCTGCCCCCCAGATATGGGTCAACGGAAGCATCCGGGGATTTGCCTCCGCTGGTGGTCCTTCTTCCCAATAAGAGCGAGTTGCTCTGCTCATCCGCTGAGTTTGGCAGGAGCGAAAGCTTTTCAGGGCTGCCTCTGTGTGTGGGTTCCCGCCCATGTGCAGACTTGGGGACCGGCTGCCTGGCTTGGCCATCTCAGGAGATTTCTCTTTGCCCCCTGCAAAAGGGACGCATCTGCAGCCAGAGGGTAGTGGACCAACCTGGCTGGGTACCTTGCAGGTTTGGATGGAGAGGCGGGGAGGGGAGGAACTGGGGCAGGTGATACAATAGGGGGCAGCGGTGAACCTGGACTTGGAGTGGACACAGACCTCTGCCCGTAGGTGTGCAGCGTTATGCCTGAACAGCTGTCGTTCTGTAAATAGGATGTTTTGGCCTAGGCTCAGTTGCAGCCCTTGCATCTCCTTCATCCTGCTCCAAAAGCCTTCTGTGTACCATCCAGATGTGTTGGACTGCAATTCCCGTCATTCCCAACTAGCATGGTCAGTGGTCAGGAATGCTGGTTGTTGAAGTCCAAAACGTCCGGGTTGGGGAAGTCTTGTATAAAAAGCATTTGATAAATTCATGATATGCCGCTACATCGGCAGCTGTCCGCCATGATCGTGCAGAGTGAAACCTGGAGAGAAACAAGAGGAGGAGGGGGCTGTTTCCCTCCCAGGGATCTTCTTTACGTCCCACTGTTTACGTATCCTACAGTTCAGGAGAAGTTCCATTTTGGGGGCAAGTGCCTTTGAGCGACTTGTTTGTCTGTTTCTGTCCCTGCTGGGCAGAGGCAGGTGCTGTTGTTGCGAAGATCAGGAGCTAACTTCTTTGCCAGGGCGCATCTGCGCTTCAGCACGTTTTGCAGGATCTCTAGCTGAAAGGACTGTAAAAGGCACGAGCTGATGAGGCTGCGTGGAGCTGGCATCGATGGCTTTTGGAGCGGGAGTGGGAGGCACAGATACAGAGAAACGGAGCCTCCGAGATCATCCACTCTTGTTAGCCAGCTCTGTATTTTCTCGCCCCTATGAAATGGGTGTACAAAAAAAGTGTATCGTTCTGTTTTTCTTTTTAAAAAAGAGAGAGATCTCATTGCATCGTGAGATTAATTTGTAACTGGGCTGCATCTCTCTCTCCCCCTTCCCTTTAATCTGATCTCCGTTCCTTTCACATGACCGGGGATGAGCGCGCTAACCTCTTCTATCTGGCTGAGCAGCAGCAGAAGAGCCTCTCTTTAGTGTCTGTTACAAAGAATCTGTTCAGCCAAAGAGCATCGTAATCCTGAGGTAGGAGGCATCTGGTGAATTAAGGGAGGTAACATAGGCACAAGGTTTTAAAGAGGCTGCTGTTGGAGAGATTTGTGGGGCGTCCCTGAATGTAAATGACAAGGACTTCCCCTGTTTTGGGATCTCAAGGCCGGCACCCATTGAGTTATGTTGTTGGGTGCCTTGAACTGCAGTTGATGGGAGGTAGCAATCATTTCAGATATCCCAAAATGTATTCTATCCCCTTTAGGAACCCCACTCAATGACACCTCTGTGCTGTCTGTTTGCTCCACTGCAAAAAAAAAGGAGAGAAGCAGGTTCTCAGAATGCTAAGGAGCTTTATTTCCAATCCCAAGTGTCTTCGCATTCTGAGAACCTGCTCCTCTCCTTTATTTTGTTTTGCCCTGAGTTGGATGCTCCCCTCCTTTTGGTTTTTGGTTTGCTCCATTGGCCTGTGTCAAAACACTTGGATTTTGTTGGATAGCGAGAACATCTGAAGCTCCTTGCTGGATCATACCTCTCCAGTCTGACATCCTGTCCCCACAGCAGCCAACCAGATACCCCCATGGGAAGGCCAAGAGTGCAACAGCACCCTCCCGCCCATGTTCTCCAGTATACTGCTACTCACACTGGAGGGAATACGATGCAGTCATTGTGACTAATAGCCACTGATAGCTTTATCCTCCTTCATGGATTTGTTACGTCCCCTTTTAAAGCTGTCCAAGTTGGTGACCGTCACTGCATCTTGTGGCAGCCAGCGCCATTGTTTCACTCTGTGTTGTGTGAAGAAGATGCGGCTGTCGGAGGGGCTGTTACAAGGAGTGGCTGTTACGGAATGATTGATGTTTTGCCATCCTGCTGCGTGTGACTTCGTCATAGGCGGGAGAGGGCCGCTCTGAGCAATGCAGGTCTGCGTACTGAGGTTTCAGTGAGGTTTATGCCTCGTGTCAGAAGTGGGGTTTTGAGACAAACAGGCCCAGTGTTGGGTGTTCTGGGAGGGACAGTCTAGGCCATGGGTGGGCAGAACGCCAGTCGTTTTTGACTTCAGCTCCCAGAAGCCCTTGCCAGCACGGCGAATGGTCAGGAATGCTGGGAGCTGAAGTCCAAAGCATCTCCCCAAAGACAGCATGCTGTCACCATAAAGCCACCATCGATAAGGCTCTCTTCCTAATGCTCGGCATAAGGGCTATACAGACAACAAAAGGGAAAAGGTACAGCCCAATTGTATGAATTACAAATATGATGCATTAGCCCCTCAGGCAACCAGATAATACAACCAATTGCACACGAAGTTCCAACTCTTCATTGTTGCATGCCTAATGTTACACCTTTGGCAAAGGGGGACAGCCAGTCCTCTGGTCTTCTGGTAGAAGCAAGTCCTGGTCTTTTATGGTCAGTTCAGAGCAGGCTTTGGATAATGGCACAGGCAGACCCATCCTGGAGTCTATTAACCAGAGAGGTTTTTTTAAAGGTCTTAACCAAAGGGCTTCACACATTTTTTTTAGGCTTTTATGGTTTTAAATTTTGTATATTGGTTTTTAAATGGTCCATGTTCTTAATTTTTGTGAACCGCCCAGAGAGCTTCGGCTATGGGGCGGTATATAAATGTAAAATAATAATAACAATCTGGACATATACTTTTTGCTATGGGTTGGCAATTTGTGGTCTTCCACATCTTTGGCCTACAACTCCTATCATCCCTAGCCAGCATAGCCATTGTTGAGGGACGATGGGGGTTGTACTAGGCAAAAAAAAGAAAAGAATCTGGACTGCCACAAACAGCCCACATGGCTAGGCAGAAGGAGAACTTTGTTAAAAAGTCCCCAATGTTATTTCTGATGGGGAGCATGTTTTTGTACTGTACCCTCCCACACCGTGGAGGTGGCGGGCTGAGCGAGTTGTTTGCTTCTAGCAGCCTATCACAGAACAGGGTGGAGCATGATTGTGTGGTCTGTAAGTTGTCCCTTTGGCCTTTAAGATTGGGTGGCCAAATGCCAGAGTGGAAAAGGCTCCTGCGCCTTTAATAGTTGTGTGTAGAGCAGGGAATTTCTGCAGGTGTAGCAGGTCACCTGCTGCAGGAGCCCTGCCCATGGTCTCATTGTAGATTTTAGCTTACCAGTATAAGCAGTAGGGCTGCCAGTTGTGTGAAGTGTATCAAACAATTAAAATGCTGAGTTGTTTTAGCAACATAGGTTGGCGTGAAAGCATGTAAGGTTTCAGACCTCACACAGTTCTTCATAGTCTAGAATGGAAAGCGAACAGCATTGTAGGCATAGACGAGAGTGAGGTGGCTTACCAGTGACGGAAAACTGGTTGTTCTTTGGCAGTCTGCCTAGGAAGAAGAGTCCTGTGAACCTTTTCAGCTCGCCTAATTTCACGTCAACTTAAATTTCTAGAGTGAAAGATAGTGGGATGCCGTTTGGGGTATCGAGCTTGGATGTGGGGCTCACACAGCCATGACTCTCAGTGGGGCAGCGACTGACTTTGGAGGGCTGTGGTGAGGCTAAATCACCATTAAGCCCTCTCGAGAGGTATAGCAAACCGTAAAGTTATCCACGGTTAAACGGCAGTTGCTAAGGCAGTAAGCTCACCGTGCAGGGATGGAGATGTCCATCACAGAGAGCAAACTGGTTTGAAATACCTGTGTGCTGATACAATCTTGCTTTTGGAGTTACTCATGGAGGCAGCGAGAACAGTTTGGGACCCAATGAAACACTTTCCTTCCTTGATCTTTGTATCTTTTAAAAGCCTCCAAGAATTTGGTGTTTCTCTCTCTCTCTCTTTCTCTCTCTCTCTCTTTCTCTCCCCCCCCCCCCCCCCATAAAGATCCCTTGCTGGTTTTAACAGGTCGATAAATCTCCATTCCAAGTTGCTCTCAGTTTCACGCTGCAAGGTATTTCCAGCCTAAAGAGGGAGGGACATTAAAAATTTAAGCCTCTAAGCTGCCGAATAGTTACCGGGAGCTGCTGCAGGAAGAGAAAACCTCACAAAGGCAAGATTGGCTGGCTATTCTAAATAGAAGCAGTGAGACGGCAGTTTAATGACTCACGGCTTTACAGCTTTACATCAGGACTCACGGCTCCTCTTAATTTAGGTCCACCTGTAGGGAAGCGCAAAAACTAGTTTAGTGGCAATCAGAAATTATTGGGGGTTTTAAGGCACTTAGTTTGGAGGTGTTCCAAATCTTTGGCATTCGCCATCCACCCCACCTGAATCCTATACCCCGCCGCTCTCCCTGAGGAGGGGAGTTAAGGGAGACGATGGGTCTGAATTTAGAAGTTCTCCTTGCTCAGGCAGATGTTTTCTGATTGAGTTGAGGATCTGTAGTAGTCTACCTGCCTGGCCAGCTGCCCTTCCCAAGCCTCCGAGTAAGCTAATAATTTGGTCTTTTTTTCTGTTGCCTTGAAAACATGCTCATTTTTTTGTACTTTGTACTTACTTTAATAACTGAATGTGTTATACGATCGCTGCCTGTTTTGTGGCCCTCTCTAGTTTGCTTGTATGAGTGTGATTTTACTTAAAAATTGCCTTTGGCGTGCAGTGGTGCCTTGCAGAGTATGGAGGAAATGGGCAGGGATGTAAATGGGGAAAGAATATACACTTATTTCAGTTACGTGTTCTTGTGCTTAGTTATCCTTGGGAACTTGGGTTTTGTGCCAAAGAATAAGAAGAGGTGCCCTTCATTGTTCCATGACTCAGTCCAGCACTAGAATCCATTGCATCTAGGGTGACCATACGGAAAGGAGGACAGGGCTCCTGTATCTTTAACAGTTGTAATGAAAAGGGAATATCAGCAGGTGTCATTTGTATGCATACAGCATCTGGTGAAATTCCCTCTTCATCACAACAGTTAAAGCTGCAGGAGCCCTGTCCTCTTTTGTATCTGGTCACTCTAGTATAACTCCTGCAGCTTTTGACTGCTGTGATGAAAAGGGAATTTCACCAAGTGCTGCCTGCATAGAAATGACACCTACTGAAATTCCCTTTGCTAAACAAGTGTTAAAGACACAGGAGCCCTGTTCTCCTTTTCATATGGTCACCCTAATTGCATCTCCAGATTTCGAAATATGCTCATTCAACAGATTTACTATGGGTTAGGGAAGGGGTGCTTTAGAACAAATATCATCTTTTCTGTTGAGGGATTGTAGCACTTTTGTTAAATAAGCAGCTCCTTGTAAATATTACTCTGGTTTTGTGTGCAGTGATTCTTGGCCATAACTTTGGAGTTTGTGCTTCACTTACGTTGCGGTGAGCGCATTCGGTCAGTGCTCAGTAGCCTGAGGAACTTGACTGATTATTATTATCCTTTTCTTACTTAGTTGAGTTGAATTCTCAGGTCTGAGATCTTGTTTTCAGGAAGTTACAGAAATGTAGGGAAAAACTTCATCGTAGCCTCTAAGGCAGGAGGCTACGTGGCCCTCCAGATGTTGGACTGCAACTCCCATAACCCCCAGCCAACATGGTCAGGAGTGAGGGATTCTGGGAGCTGTAGTCCAACCAGATCTGGAGGACACAGGCTGTCCATTCCTGCTCTTAGGCAACATCGTGTGAACCCCAGGATACTTCAGTACATCTGTGGTTTCTTGCTAAAATATCCTGAATCTGCTTTTTGTTTGTCATTTAAAGTAAGCCAAGTTCCTAGTCCTTGTGAGCGATGAGATGTGGATTGAAAGCAAACAAAACAAAAAGCCTGAATTCAACTTCTTTCCTTCTGCTCACATGATTCCAGTCAGGGGCGTTGTGCATCTTACCTTTGGAGAAAGTGCTTCTGTGCACGAGCAGAATACCTCCTCTCTACTGAATAGTTCTCTCTGAACAGTGGTAAATTAAAGGGCAGATTCTCATTGGGGCAAAAGACTTACAGTGACCTCCCCTGGAAATCTGTTGAGCTCCCTTTGTGAAGGGAGGGAAGCGCCGACCTGTTCTTTCCTGCCTCTAGAAATTATGTGACGCTGCGGGCAACCCGTTATGTCAAATATAAATGACAAATTGCACTGAGGACTTTTCATGCAGGCGAGAGAGAGAGAGAGAGAGAGAGAGAGAGAGAGGACATTTCTCCTTTCTCTCCTGCCTCGCGCATTCTTCGGAAAAAGCTAATATTCGTGCAAGGTAATTCAATCAAACAGTGATTCCTGTCGGCTAATGCAGCAACGCCGGGAACAGTGAGGCAGCCTCGCAAAAGCCCTGCTTTATTACCTCCTGCTTGCCCGGGAATTGCTTTCCTCCCTTGAGTGAGCCGGCTAAAGCTGGCTTTATTATGTTAACCTATTTGCGTGTCAAGAGCTATTGTGCTGCTTGCTATCTCTGTTTGCGTTTGCTGGGCGCTGCAAAGGAAAAGGCGACGGGGAAAAATGGCCGGCCGGTCAGTGCCTGGCACTCCGGGGGCACTGCATGGTTGCTAAGTGACTTGCATCCCCCGTAATCGCTTATCTCCCAAGGAGACGTCCCCCATAATTATCAGCTTGCTGACATCTTTCGAAAGCTGCCTACCAATGCGCCCCCCCTCCACCACTAAAAATCAAAAGGTCTGATGGAGCAGAGAGGATGGTGCATCCTGTCTGCATCGATTTAAAACACCATATCTATCTATCTATCTCACATCACCCTGCAGTAGGCATGCCTCTTACCCCAAGTCAGGCCTGTGGTCCATCGAGCCCAGCATGGTCTTCTAGCAGGTCTGTAACACTTTGGACAGAAAGGGTCTTTTGTGTCCCCCTCCCCAATTTTGCTAACCCAACACTTTTTTTGAATCGGAGATGCCACAATTTGAACCCGAGAGCGTATGCATTCCCAGCGTGTGTGCTGAATTAAAGGCCTTTGCTTAAATGCACCCACCTGTACTATTTTCAGGGATAAATCTACCCATTTATTTGCTTTTCTCCTATTAATTTCTTTCCTCCAGGATGCTGAGGTTGGCAAACGTGGGTTTTTCCTCTTTTACCCTCCCTCGAACCCTGGGAGGCCGCTTAGGAGAGAGAGGGTTTGTGTCCCCTCGCAGTTCGGTGAGCTGCAAGGATTCGAACACGGCTCTCCCAAGACCAATGCTCTATCCACTACACCACGCTAACTAAATTTGACATAATTGCTCTCCAAGCAAGTAAAAGCTGTCCCTCCTCTTCCAACTTGTATCACTTTATGATCAGTTGTTCTCTTTCAGCTGCCCTCCAGATGTGTCTGGCTGCCACTCAATCCATCCCTGAGGATTTGCCATGCTGTCTGGGGATTATGGCAGTTGTAATCCAAGAGCTCTGGAGGGTGCTGGGCTGGGGAAGGGGTCAGATGCACGGAAGTGGTTCAGACTGCCTTGCGCTTTGTGCGTGTGGTGTTGTTGTTTGAGGATGGAATTAAGATGTTGGTCAGAGTTAGAGCCCCGTCCCACCCTCCAATTGTAGTGAATGGGTATAGAATGAAATGCAGCCCATCCAAAGTATTGGGGTTGAAATGACTCCAGCATGGTGAGAATCGTTAATAGAGCAAGAGGTGCTCAGTGGAACCACCTGTTCGGTAAAGAGTTGTTGGTCAATCAGTGTACCTTTGTTCATACCTCCAGGAGGCCATTGGGTGAAGGTATCGGTGGATTGTGAGACCCCCTAGAAATGATTATTTATTTAACTAATTTATGAACCGCTTACATTAAACAACATTCCTAAGCGATGTACAAAAATAATACAGTATAATACCATAATTAAACTATTGTCTATTGTTACTGTAGGCAGCAGACACAGTTACCTTCCTGGGAATGCTTGTTGGAACAAGTCTGTCTTCAGTAGGCCCCGAAAGAATTAGTGTCTGTGTAATTTTTAATGCTGAGGAATTCCAGAGGGTGGGTGCCACGTTGCTAAAGGCCCTGTTCTGAGCCATCATGGGCCGGACCTTGAAAATCCTGGGTACCGCCAGAAGGGGATCTCCTGATGTGCGGAACAGCCAAACAGGCAGGTATGAGATCAGACAATCTCTTACATATCCTGGTCCTTGGTTATTTAGGCTTTGTTTAAAAATGACCACAACTTTAAACCTGGTCCAGTAACAGATTTAAGAATGTGAGTTATTAGAAGAGCTAAGGCACTCTCATAATATAATTATACCTCTACTGCAACAAAAATAGCCCTTTCATTTAATTAATTTATTTTTTTAGCATTAATTGGAGATCTTATCACATTCATCTCTTTATACATCCACACTGAGTACTGTGACTTAATTGGGATCTGCCTAGCTAGAGTGTCGAATTAGTGATTTCCTTTTTTTGAAGTGTTAGGAAAGTACAGGGCGGAGTGAGATCGTACCACATTTGGCTGGGTTCTTTAATCTAGGATGAATGATTCAACAGCATCTCAGAATGAAGAATTGGCAGGATACTCCAATCCACTGAAGGTTGATTTGTGGGAAGGTGAGGGCAGTCACTCGCACAGAGACAGGACAGGCAGCCTCTCCTGGAGGGTGAATGTTTGGAGCTCACAGGACCCTTAATGGTGTAATCCCATGCCTATTTAGTCAGCAAAATGTCCTACAATTCCCAGCATCCCTTCCTCCAACCATGCTGGGAGCTGTAGGACATTTTTCTGTCTAAACTCGCATAGGACTGCACCCTTAATTTCTTGCTGAATGTTTGTTAGGTGGTTCAGCCCCACCCTTTTAATACATGCTCATGGGCACTAACCCATTTTAGCACAGGTGAGCATGGAGTTGGGAAATCATCGCGAATCACTCCCCGTGCCCGCACCCAAGGGACTGGGCCCTGGGGAGGCGCAGTCAGAACAGTGACTCGTCCAGGAGCGCAGAGGGTGGACTCCTTTGCATCCTTGTTTATTGTATTGTATTTCCAATTATTTATATACAGCCAAATAATGCACGTTCCATGGGTGGCTTATAATAAAAGACCGTGAAACCAGTAATCCTTAACACCTGAGAAGGTTCACTTCTGCAGTGTACCAAGGTAAGAGTGAAGTTGTGTTTCGTCTTTTAATGTGGAGGGTAAGGTTCTATTGGGACACTAGATGGGATTCCCTGTTCTTCTGATGTGGCCTTGAAACCTGGATTTTTCTTTTTTAAAAACCTGTTGTCCGTCTTTGGGCTGTGTCCTATGAAATCCCACGCCAGGCGGAAGCTCAGCCTGCATTTAACGACTCGCAAAGGTCTCTTGCCTCATTTAGTAAATAAGCTGACAAGCTAGGTCATGCAAGGCCCAGGAGAGACAGATTGTGGAGCGAAATGGGGGGGGGGGGAAGAGGAGCAGTTGCTGAGGATGACCTCTTGAGGCTGAGCTCATCTGGACATGCCCCAAATCCTGCTCCTGGGTTGCAAGCTACTGAAGGAGGCCAGGTGTGAATTCTTTTTAAAGACTGCTTGTTCCTGAGAAGTAGATTTTTAAAAAAGAAATGCTGTAGTTTAAAAAGAGGGGCGTGAAAAAGAGTTTTGTGGATTTTGGGGGGGGGGGGAATACCAGGCCTGGGTGGCTAGTGAGCTGCAAGGGACCTTCTCAGAATTTGTTTTGTACCTCTCTAATAGGCACCTGCAGGCACAATCCTATGCATGTTTAGACTGGAAAAAAGAACTATAACTCCTAGCTATCTCCCAGCCAGCATGCGGCCTGCAAGGAACCAAAGCGCCACTCTTCGAAACCTTCCTGGCTTGGTCGGCTGCAGGCGATTCTGACTCGGCCCAGGCGAGCGGATGTTCCTTCTGCAAGACTTCTTTTGAACTTGGTATCTGTAGAGTGAAATCTCCCTGACCATGCCTTGTCTCTGTTTGGTTTAAACCTCATCTCAAAGGGCAGCGAGTCGGAGACTTAAACAAGGTCCCTTCATGGTCAACCCCCCCCCCCCCCCCCATGTAACATAAATGCTCTTCTTGAAAACTCAGGCTGCCAATGGGACTGGAGGGAGGGAGCTGTCCCGTAGGGAAAGGAAGAGGTAGCTCTGTGTCGGGCCCTCCATCGCAGATTGGCTGTGCCAGAGATGAAGCCTCGGTGCCGGAAATCATTAAGGCAGCCCCATCCGATCCTGTCCCCCCCATCCCCACCGTGTCTCAGGGCCGCTTCTTTCTCCCTCTCCTCCTCCCCTCCCCTCTTTCAGGGTCTCACTGTGGCTTTTTGCTGGAGAGGCGCACAAACGCATCTATTTATGGCTGGCTGTAAACAAGCTTCCAATAAAAACAAGTTAATGACCTGAAACCGACAAGATCCTGCTGGGAATTTTTTATTGCCCTGGAGACGACTCCTGCCAAAAAGGAGACAGTATTGCCATTTTAACCCCCACCCACCCCGACTCACGTTGTGCCTGCCCACCTCCCGGACCGTTAACCTGCCCTCCACTCGACTGAGAAGCTAGCGGAGGCAGGTGATGCCTGGAGGTCTCGGTGGTAAGGCTGCCTCAAATCCTTCGGCTTCCATTTGGGAAGACCAATTTCGCCTCCTGTATATTTCCGAAGATGCTTTCCTGTTCCATGCTGAACCGAGAGGAGGAAAGGAATTCTGGAGAAACAGTGCCTGCTCGCTTACTCCCTCGCAAACCCTTTGGGACCACAGGTTCTGGAGGTCTGAAGAAGAAACATGAACATCCACCCATCCTGGTTTTCGGAATCACAATTTGGGGTGCCTCTACAAGAGGCATTTAAAGCTCTTTCAAGCCGCATTTAAAAAATTCCCTCTACAAGAACGGAGCGCAAATTGGGCGTAGAGGCGCGTTATCTCCCCGATTATGCGCATTATCGAATGCGCGTTAAATCGCGAGTTTTATTTTGCTCCGGCCGTTAAAGCGCATTTTGACTGTGTGAATAAGCGCTTATGCGCATTAACTACTTGTAAAGTGCATTTTGGACATCTGTTAATGCGCTTCGCCGCCTCTCGCCACCTCTCATGCAGAGGGATTAGGCGTAAATGCGCTTCTGCGATTATGCGCATAATCGCCTAACCAGGCGCAAAAGCGAATCCTTGTAGAGGGGACCTTATTTTCTTTCCCCTGCTCCGTAGAAGCGAACGAACATTTTGGTTCCATTCGTTTGCATGGAGCAAGGAAAAGGGGGCTGCGGTTGATGAAAACCCTGGCGCTGTTTTCTCCGGAGTTTGGGATTGGGGAAGGGAAATTAGATCCTGCTTTAGGGGTTTCCAGATTAGCGCCCCTCCCCACCTTGCCTGTGTTGGTCTTTGGTTCAAAGCCACATGAGTTATTTGTGCTTTGTGGTAGTAGAGCAGGTGGGGGAAAAACGGGTGGGCTTTGGATGAGGCTGAATGCACTTCAAGCCATTTTCTCCTGGTCTTCTTTGTCCGCCTTATTTTACTTTTTAGAAAAGGGGGAAAGGAAGAAGACGTAAGGAGTAGAGACATGATAGGGAGACCCATAGAACTATGGATGGAGCAGGAAGGAGCGTAGGTCCATCAGTGGTATTTATCTCTAGCTAGTTTCAGCCTCTGTAGATGGAGACGGTGTACATTTGGAGGCCGGTTGCAGGCGGGTGAATGAGGGGGCTGATAGCCTCATGCACCCCTTTCTGAGCTCCCTCAGAGTTTCTTGGGTGGCCACCACTGGCCTAGAGAGACCTTTGTGATATGGCGTAGGCCGCTCTAACATTGCCAGACAGCGTATTTTGGGTCTTGGGTGGGATTTTATGGATCCCTTTGCAGGATCTGTAACTATTTATTTAGGAAAACATTTATATCCCGCCCTATATCACTGGGATCTCTAGCGAGCTGCGCCGTGTGGCCAAGACGTGGCCTGAGAACGCAAGCCAAAGGGATCTTTGTGGTTGAACATGTGGAGGTTGGGGGATGTGCACTCCTCTTCTGCAGAATCACTTGATCTGCATTTCTAGTGTGTGGCTGTGAGATTTGAGAGGCAAGGTGACGTAGTGGCCAGCCCGGTTGTTTCCAAACCTGGGTCGTGATGGGAATTGTAATCCGGCACACTTGGAGGGCATCATGTTAGGGAAATCTGGGCTAGAGTGTACGGCTTTGACCACCCAGAGTCAGGTTCATGTTCCAGCTTAGCCGAAAAGCAGTGATGTGGGGCAGAAAGTTTTCCAAAACAGAACATTTTCCAGTGCTATATTTTCCCGTAGAAAATTTTCCATTTCGGAAGTTCATTAGTAACAAATGTATGGATGCCAATATGCCAATTGCAAATGTAATTTTAGACATGCTTCACAGTTTCAGAATTTTAATGAATGTTTTGTAAGTGATTATCCCTAGGAAATATGTGAGGGAATACATATATGTCATTGAAATACATATGTCTCAGTTCGAAACGGAACTAATAACAGTGATCACAAAACTAAAGGTACCCCAATAGCCTCAGTGGAAGAGAATTGAACTTTTATGTAGGAAAAAAATCTCTACATTTAAATCATATTAAGTGTGCTTTATCCTCAAATATGTCAGGTCAAATGCTAGCTTGTTGAGACAAAATATTAACAAGAGTGCTTTATTTTAGTTTTTAGTAATTAAACATGCTAATTTCAACTACTCTCTGGAGCATGAGAAAAATTTCCAGTGCAAACTGAAATTTTTCCCTCAAGGCAAATTAGCATTGGGAAATGTAAAAGTTTTCTGGAAAACCCACATCATTACCCAAAAAATTGCTTGATGGCATTGGAATTTTTTTGACGTTTGAGATGTTTGAAAACAGGCTGGGGTTGCATGCGTGACTACCCACATCGGGTGAGATGAAACCTGTTCTGTTTGGGTGGGTCTCAGTTGTTAGTTGATGTGAAACTTTTCTAAGAGGGTTTCTCTTTATGGGTGGAACTGGACAAGACCTTTCCTTTCTTTTTTACCCAGCTTGGTCTTCCACCCCTTCTGTTGAGGTCCCCCCCCCCCCCCGCCCTAGTAAAGCCTTTTGTTTTAGCCATGTGGCTTCTGTAGGCCATTTTCGAAAGAAGAAGAATGCCCCCGGGCGAGAAGTAAAGCTGGCTTTGTTGTTGGTAACCAAACTCTAATAGAGCTTTAATACTTTACTGTGCATGGGCTTTAACTGTCTCTCACATCCAGGCTCTCTTCTTGCCTGCAGCTCTCTTATAATATGTGCGCGTTGCATGAAACCGAGACATGCTCAGAACGAACGAAGCCTGGCTTATTTCAGACAACTCCCAATGCGTCGTTGTCCTTTTATTTATCAACGGGATCAGTGCCCCCTGCCGAATGTCGGACCCAGAACAGATTACTGGGTGTATAAATTCCTCATTCTAGGGCTGTCTTCTCCAACATGCCAATGAAATCATGCTTCTAGTCCTCATGGGATGGGAGGTGACACATGCGATCGGAGTTAGGCCGTTTTGGGTCAATTATTAGGGCCCAGAATGTGGTGCGTGTTGGGGTAGTGGTGTAGGAGATCCGCTGCACTACTTGTCTACAACTTGCAGAATAAACTCTGCAAAATAAGCAGAAGTGCGTATTGCTGTCTAATTTGCATGACTTCTTCATGACAAAGAATTCTGCTTTTCTTGATTTAAGTGCGCTCCTCTTTTTAAAAATCGCACGCAGGGTCCTGGGAATGATGTGCAAAACTGAGGCCTTTGTACGTGGAATAGCTGTTCACCACAGCTTCGCCCTTATTCATTGATTTACAGATGGCTTCTAAGTCTATTTAAAAACAGTGAACAACAATAAACCTATCGAAATCCAAAAGATTACAGTATTCACCAATAAAGCCATGGTTGGTCTTTCAGTCGGGGGGGGGGGGGGGAGGTTGTTTAAAGAAGAATGTCTTTAGCAGATAGCAAAAACAAAACAACAGTGGCACAGGCGAGCACCCTTTGGCAAGGAATTCTGCCAAGAAGGAGCCAATGCACTAAAATGCAGCTCTCAGCCAAACCTGCCTCACAGGGTTGTTGAGAGGATAAAATGGAGGGGGGGCATGTAAGCTGCCTTAGGTTCCTTGCAAGAGGAAAAAAATCGGAATGGAAATATAATAATAATAATAATAATAATAATAATATAAAAAATATATACCTCTAACATGAGTGGACTCTTAACTGGACCTGAAGCCTGGGCAGAATCACTAGGACCACCTCATTGAATGACCTCTATGACCAGGCAGGTTGATAAGGTAGAAGGTGCCCTTGTGAGTTGGGAGAAGGGATCTTGCCTATGCTGTAGCCTTCTATCCGTTGCGTATAGCCCCACAACAGGCACTTTGCCGAATGACACTTAAGAAGATGACGACCGCTATAAAGTAGAATTATTTGCAGCGGCCGGAGATAAGATCCAGTCTCACATTGTGAATAAATGAACTAATGGACTGCAGAGGTAATGGATCGCTATTGGGAGCTTTTGATGCAACTGGTTGGATTTGGTTGGATATCTCGGATATATTGTCAAGCGGCTTTTGAAGACATGGCGGATTGGCCGGACTATTCGTCATGTGCTGAGGACCTGCCATGGACTTAGGGGGAGAGAAGTGCAGATTCAGGACAGGTGTTTGTTTGCGTTTGGGCTTTGGTCTGAGATTCGGCATGGTCAGCGCGGATGGAGCTGTGAACTGGCGGCCCGTGGGGTCGGTCGCCTTGCTAAACTTGGGAAGAGCCCATTCAGACTGTGATTTTGATATGCTGGTTTGGCCATGTGAGTTGCTCTTGCTCCCCAGCCCTGTGTTCCAGAGAGGCGATGCGGCGGATGACTTCCCGCAGCTCCCATTGCACGGGGTGGGGGGAAGGATATGAAAGATTAAGGCTAGTGACCATTTTTCTAACTCAATAATGGGCAAGACAAGCCGGAGTCTGCAGTCCGGAGATATAATTAGTTTGCAGCCGCCGCGCTTCCTTGATTTAGCTTCCTACTGCTGAACAAGACAGGGCTGTTATACCCAATTAGCAGGAACATCCCGGCAGAGCCCCGATGGGCCAGATAAGAGCTGCTTTTCTGTGGGCCAGAGAGGAAAAATACGGGGGTGTATTGGGGCGTGGGAGAGAATTGTTGGGGGGTGTCTTTATTCCTTGGCATTGTAGAGATTTGAAGTCCTCTGCAAGCAAGAAATCATAGAAATGCTGATGAGTCCTTGTGATGGGCAACACGACACCATCACAAGCCCAGGGACTTGCTTCCCCCACTGGCTTGCCGGATGCCTTTGGGAAATCTTCAAGCAGGGATGGAAACGGCCGTTGTGTGGTACTCTGAGGCATCGGCCTGCCTTCCTCTGAACAGAGTTGACCCGTCTGGTTATCCAGGGCCATCCAAGACTATTGTCGCGTCTCTGCCTCTCCCATGACTTTACCCATTGCCCTTAAAAAAAAAGGCACCACCCTAGTGAGTAGATGTTGCCCACCTTCCTTACTAGCCAATTCCCTGAGCTAATTATTGGCTGCATTTTAATCCTGAGCCTGCTGCCAATCAATTCTGTTAACCGCCTTATCTGCTCCTCCCGAGCGGGCGACGTGGCTTTCGAAGGCACGTTCCAGTTGCGGCATCCCAGTTTAATGCTTGTGCAGTGCTCCAAAATCGGGGCTGGTGGGGTGGGGGTGGGGAATCAAGGAACTCAGGACTTGGAAATACGGGAAGGATCTGTGATGAGGGCAACACACTCTGCACATGATTAGCAGCACTCTTGCTTAGTGGGACATAGCCTTGGGAGCGGCCCCTGAGCCAGGACAAAGGGAGGTGGGGAAGAGCTGGATTCCACCGGATTTCTCAAACAGCTGCGAAGTATTTTGCTTGTGTAACGTTTACATGAACCCTTTAGGTGTGTGTGTGTGTGTGCGTGTATGAAATTACTGGTCTCCCTCTTTGTTGTGTTGCCTTGGAAGGATACAAAAGTGTATTGAGTGAGCGTGCAGGGGCTCTTCCCTCCGCTCTGTCTGCCTGACTCCAGGGCCTTCCAGTGCTAGCTTCTAACACCAGTGTGTCATAGTGGTTAGAGCATTGGACTGGGAGTCGGGAGATCCGGGTTCTAGTCCCCACTTGGCCATGGAAGCTCACTGGGTGACTTGGAGCCAGTCACAGACTCTCAGCCCAACCTACCTCACAGGGTTGTTGTTGCTGTGAGGATAAAATGGAGAGGAGATTATGTATGTCGTCTTGGGTTCCTTGGAGGAAAAATGGCAGGATATAAATGTAATAAATAAATGACACCAAACTACCAGTGTGAACTTTTCAGTAGTCGGGCCTGGCATGCACCAAGGCCTGCCCTTTCCCCTGGCTGGGTGACTACCCAGCAGCCATTTTACCTTCCCCCAATGTAGCATCACTGTCTCTCATGCTCTGGAGCATTGTGAGAAATTAAAATGGCCACCCATCACTACTGGGTAAGCCTGCGTCGGTGGGTACTAGAGCTGGCCCTCCACAGCAGTGATAGCAGGGGGACTGTGCAGCCTGAGCTCTCTTTGAATTTTGTAGCTCCCAGGTCTGTAGGACACTTTGGTATGAGCGGCTGTATTGTGCGGGCCTTGAACCCAGAACCTTGTTGCCTTGAGGCTGGGACTGATCCTGAGTGGGCCACAATGAGACTGTGTGGGCCTGGGCCTCAGCGTTCTCTTTAGGCATGGAAAGAAGTAGATATGAGTACATGTGTGCAGCATTGGTGTTGTTATTACTATTGCAGCATTTTTATCCCGCTCCTCAGCCAGAACGGCAGACAGAATAGTTGACATGCAGTCAGTAAAACAAGGCAGCCCCATCTGCAGGCTTGCAACCTGAAAAGGTGCAACACACGAGGAAGAAGGGATGACTACGGAAGAGGAAAAAAATGAAGTCTTTCAGCAGGGATGGTGGGAGGCCTGCTTCTTCCCCTCTCGTCTTGCTCTCTACAGCCTGCTGGAATGGGGATGCTTGAGCCTTGGCCAGGCCTGGTGTAAATGCTGGAGCCCCGACCGTCTGCCCTTTCCTGCTCGACAAAGCCGGACCTTCTGCCTGGGACGCCTCAGCCTTCAGCCAAGTCCTCCAACTTCTGGCGGCTGGGTGTTTGGGCGCCTGGAATTTGACACTACACAGCTTACAGCTTGGCCTTGTTTGGAATGAGAAGAATACCTTCAACAGGGTGACCAGCCGTGACTGCGTTTCATTTTTGGACGGAATTTTATTCCTCCCGTGCCGAGCCCTCCTCCTTGAAACATCGGCTTCGCTCCCCACGGGCTCTCAGGGAGACCCTTTCATTGAGGGAGGGCCGCATCTGCCGGCGCTTGGGTCGGCCCTCAGCTACTTCTTGAGCCGTCCTCTTTCGAGACTCGTTTGCCTCTTCTGCGTCTCCACCGAGCAATCTAATTTTGGATAACTGACAAATCAAGTCATGCAAAGTGGGACTTTAATTGCAGGCTGTTTTTATGGATTGTGCTCAACATCTGTGTCACCATATGCAGAAGGATGGGGGGGATCTTTATTTCTCCCCCCCAACAAATCAACTTGGAATGATGTGCTTCTGCATCCTCTTGGTTTATTTCTTTTCATCCCAACAAGCCAACATCTCTGGTCCCGGACAAACTGTCATCTGGATCTTGGGGTTCAAAGTAGCCCCCTTCTGTTAGATGAGTTTGGTTAGTTGGCATCTCACGGCAAGATTTTGCCATTCAGCGAAAAGTAAAAACCTACAAAAGCCCTCTCCTCTCCTCTAATCCTGCACTGCCTTTCCTGCAAGTAAACTCCGTTGAACAGTGCGGGTCATACGTTTGAGTGAGCATTAATTGGAATGGGCTCTTTTTTGAGCATGTGTGCATTAAGTGCAGGGTGCGTTTCCAGGGTGCCACTTAGGAATGTCCAGTTCCAAGGTCAGTAATCCAATCCGTCAGTCAAAAACCGAAGTTGCCGTCCGAAGTCCAGATAACCGTGTTGGAATCACAAGATGTTGAATCATTGTCAGAGAGCCGGTCCACAGGGTCAGGATTTGTCTGGGCAGGTCCAAGGTTTCAGGAGCACGCAGGAGAATAGTCGGGTCACAATCCAGGGGTCACAATCCAGGCTTGAATCAAAGGCACGGAGCTGAGAAGCACAGAGCAAGGTACAGACATCCAAGACGAACGTTGCTTTCCGCCTTTTGGCTGAGCTCTCGCCAGACTTTTATGGGACGGCGATTAATTGAGCCATTAGCGCCAGCTGGCCCGCCACCAGCCGGTCTCCGCCATCTTCTCTGGAACGTCACACCCCAAACACTCCTCGGCTCAGCTGTTCCTTATCTTCTGTCATTCCTGATCTCAACACAGGGAGGCCGTGGCTCAGTGGCTGGGGGGCATGTGGCAGCGGCATGCGGAAGTTCCCAGTTTTCAATCCCCAGCATTACAGGGCCTGGCTCCCTGTGTGAGGCAGCTGTGCACCTTCTCTGCGCATGGCACATGGTGGGCTTGCAGTGTGTGCAGGCCAACCTTGTCCAGCTCCGTTGGGGCTCCCAGCATCCCGCAGCCGGTTATAGTGTAGGTTGATTTGGGGCTTCTGAGTGGTGTGGAGGCAGCAAGCAGACGATATCCAAAGCAGTCTAAAACAAAAGATTTTGCACGGATACGTCTCCGTTTCTCCGTCCTGAACTTGCTTCCCATCTAATCTCTTAGCAACAACCATAACAGTTACGTCTACGGAACTCTGTTGTAACTCCGTTTCTTCCTCATGCCTTGCTCTATAGATCTCACACGTTTAATAACGTTTTGCAATAACCGAAGATGTTGCAGAAAACGACACTTCCCAAACAGGACAATACTTGATCACGTTGCAGAAAATAACACTTGCATACGTGAACCAGTCGGCACAGTTGTACATGTGGGTATCTCTATTTATAAATTCGGCAACTCATTGGCCTCGTGCTATTTTATAGGGCCACCAACTCCCAGCATCCGTACTGGCTGGGGGAATGCTGGGCATTGTGGTCCCCAACATTTCTGGAGGACATCCGGTTGGGGAGGCTGGACTGGTCTAAAATAGATGTATGTACTTTTCACTGACTTTCGGTCAGCGCCATCCTGCAATGGCCCCCGTCTCGAGAGCCACTCAAAAGCACTGAGCCTCATCCTGTTCTGGTACTGAAATCTGTTACCGCAATAGAGCCGAGTGGTTACTGAAGTTCTCCGTTGAAGCCTTGGATTGTGTGAATCTCGGTTTAATTGCCTCTTCGCCGGATTTATGCAGGTTATTCACTCACTCACTCTTCTATTTAGTAGATATTCCAGTCCAGTCCTGTTCTCCCATATATACACTCCTTGTAACCTTATTTTAAGGGGCTGGCGCAGGGGACGGGACCCGGAGAATCAAAACCTCAAATGCTGCCAGAGAGGAGGTGAAATCATGATGTTTTTTAAAAAATTATTTCGTCTTCTCCTGGCAAGGTGCATGCTGACATTCCAAGAGGGCCCAAGGAAAGATGCAAGATAGGTAGTTGGCCAAAGAATTCTGCTTCCTGAGTGCCTTCCATTCCTTTCTTTTGATTTCATTAATGCATTCAAAGTCAGGCTGTTAGTCCTTATGGCTGCGGAGGGACACTCGGAAGTGCGTGGGCGGTGCTTTCACAAGCCAAAGAGGGGCTGCTGCGGGCAGCCTTGTGGAGCCTTGTTCGGGCAGCCAAAGAAGGATGTTCATGCAACCCCTGCCACTAGGCAACGCTGCCTCTTCCACATGGGAAGATCTGTTCCTTGGAGGGAGAGGCTTTTCTCAGTCTCCTCCTGCCCACAGGCAGCGGGCAGCTCTGCCTGGTTTGCTGGCAGGAAACACTGCTTGGTTGGCTTGCACATTTCCTTGGCTCTCCGGATTTTTCGCTGGCAGCATAGCCAGAGCATATGCCGTCTGTCTCTCTCTCTCTCTTACTCCCTCTCTCTCTCCCCACACCCCCGGCTGCCTGGGTTCGCATGTCACAGCATGACATGACAGCTCCTGCGGGTATTTTAACCCACGGCGGTCTGTCGTGTTGTGCAGACCAGCTCGCTGTGACCTTGCAAAGCCCTAGAGCCCGGGCCGGCTCCGTAACACTGCGACTTGAAGCAGGTGCCTCAAGGGGCGCAGAATGGGAGGGGGCGGTGGAGGGCGCTGCTCTCCTTGCCCAGTGGGCCCGTTGCCTCTCCTGCCCAGCCAGCCAACGGGCCGACCCGTC
Organism: Anniella stebbinsi; assembly: GCA_029215795.1. Classification (NCBI taxonomy): domain Eukaryota; kingdom Metazoa; phylum Chordata; class Lepidosauria; order Squamata; family Anniellidae; genus Anniella; species Anniella stebbinsi. The sequence goes on from JARDYH010000010.1 coordinate 23,152,126, forward strand.
TCTTTCTCCTGCCCTCCCGCCCGCCCGGTGCTGCCGCAGCCTCCTCTGGTGCCTCCCGGCTTGCCAGCCTGCCGCTTCAACCTTCTTCCCCAGCCGCAGAGTCGGCCGGAATATCGCGAGAGGTCCTGGCTGCTCCCGTGGCCGGGACCTGTCCTAGTTTGGTGGACTCTCCCAGGAGGCCCCTGCTCTTTTGGCACCTACCCGCCCATCTCCCTGCTCACCAGCTGGCCTCCCAGCCAACCTGCCTGTCACCTTCTCCAGCCGTGGGGGGCTCTCACCATATTTCAGCCGACTCTCCCAGAAGGCCCCGGCGAGCAAGGAGAGAGGCATGGAGCTGCCACTACCGCCACTGCTATTGCTCTCTGGAAGATACGGGGCGGCGGCCTCAGCGCCAGGAGCAGGGCCGCCTCCTCAGGCCAGGCCTGCCTAGAGCTCCACGGCGGTCAGAGGAGGCAGAGCCTGACGAGATGTGGACATGTCAGTTGGGCTGTACCCTTGGAGACTGTGCACTGAGTTTTCAGGAGTCCTTCCCAGTGGGGGGGAGCCCATGAGAGTGCGGCCTTTTGCCCAGATGACCGTTTTTATTTGCCATGGCGAGCCAGCCGAATGGAGGCGGAAAGGGAATGAACGGAGAGGCTGACAGCCAGCGTGTTTGCAGAGGGTGGGTGGCGCAAATACACCGGGAAGGGAATTCAAGAGATCTGGTGCCTGGCTAGCCAGCTGGCTGTGCCTGCTTTTTCTTCCCCAGCATCTCACGTCTTGGATAATCCTCTGTGCTGGTCTTGGTGGACGGGGGGGTTCCCCCCCTTCCTCCCCCCTTCTCAGCATTTGCAAAAGGAAAATAGCGATCCAAAGGGCATCCATCAAGCAGCAAGCGGACTTAGCGGCGCTGGGCTGTCCCGGTCCATCAGCACACGTGTGGTTTGTGGGCGCACGGGCGGATTGTCGGGGAGGCCCATCCTGGCACAGCTCCCTTCCCCGCCCATCCAGCTGTTCCTGGGTTATTAATGCGCAGCGCTGATCACGGGCTCACGTTGTAATCATTAAAACTATTAGAAGGGAAATGTTCGCTTGAAGCTAATGTCAGCCTCTCTCTGTTCTGCTTTGCAAACGCTCACAATTAATGCCAATCAGGAGCCAGGAAGGAGCCAACTTGAAACCGCGTCTGTTTGATCTCATTTGTCAGCTGTTGCCGTTCCTTGTTGTACATTTTCATACAATTGCTATAAACATAGAAGGAGAGACGGGCGGGGTGGGGTGGTGGTGATGGTGGAGAAATCCTGCGTTCCCTCCCTCCCCCTCCCCTCCCCCCCCCCCCCCCCGTGAGCGCTCACCATTGTTCTGTGTGTTCATTTTAATCATTTTGCATTTCTCCGCCTGTCATCTGGTCCTCTCCGAAGCCCACGAGGAAGAGAAGAAAGTGGGCCTTTGTAAAACAAATACATAGATCTTGATAGATGCCTCATTTTCTGATCCGGTGGTTATGCGAGATTATCTACAGCTAAATAGGAAAGGCCTGTTTAAATTTCCCTTTTCTGCAATGAGCCGTCCCTCTTCCCTCTTCCTCCGCTCTGAATGCGGACAGATGTTTCACTCAGACTCTTGTTTGGCTCTGTCTCTTCCTAAAAAAACCTTTTGAAGGGAGCTTGTTTACATGCGAGAAAGAGAAATGCAAAGCCAGGAATATTTTGAAGGGGAGGGACGGGCAGCGTTTCAGTCATGTACCCCCCCCCTCGCCGCCCCAGTGTCCCATGAAGAAGGCAAAAGGTGAGGTGTATGTTGGATGGGCAGCGTTTGTGGCCTCTGGCTTCATTTCCTGTGGCCTCCGGCCTCATTCTGAATGCCTGCTGCAAAGATCAGTTGGCAAGAGCCATCGGTCCCGGCCAAGCTCGGAGGACGGCAACAAGGGAGAAGGCCTTCTCTATGGTGGCCCACCAGTTATGGAACAATCTCCCCGACGAGGCCCGCCTGGCGCCAACGCTGTCATCTTTTCGGCGCCAGATCAAAACTTTTCTTTTCTCCCAGGCATTTTAACAGCTTAAGTTGAGGTTTTTAACTGAATTTTTGGCCAGGCTTAAAAGTTTAAAATGTTTTAAATATCAGCTCTTGTATGGTTTATGGTTTTAAATTTTGTATATTGACATTTTCATGTTCAGTCTTTTAATTTTTGTAAACCGCCCAGCGAGCTTCGGCTATGGGGTGGTATATGAATGTAAATAATAATAATAATAGAAAGGGGTGGCAAAAACTCAAGAGGAGCCCTATAGCAGTGTCAGACCCACGGCCCATCCAGCCCAACGCTCTGTTTCCCCAGAGCGGCCGACCAGATGCCCCAAGGGGAAGCCCACGGGCAGGCAGGAAGAAGAGCTTGGTCTCCCCTCTTTGTCCGCAGCACCTGGTCCTCCGGAGAGCAGCCGCCACCGTCCACGGCAGCTCCGCCAGGCTCACAGATTCATCTGGCGCGGATGTTTCTAATCCCCTCTGAATGCCGTCTTAAGCCGGTGGCCGCCCCTGCATCTTGCGGCTGTGGGTTCGATACACGAACGATGTGCGGCGTGAAGAATCCCTTTCTTTTGTCTGGCGCGAGTTGGCTGCCCGTCGGCCTCTTTGGGGTGACCCCAACTTCCAGTATTGTGGGAGAAAGAGAAGAAGGTTCCCTTTGTTTTCTCTCTCTGTGCAATCCATAACTTTACCGCCCTCCCATCTCTCTTCCCCAGCCTCTTTGCCCTGTGATGCAAAAGACTTGTAGGCCAAAGGCTTTCCTGAGTTCTGATGCACAGAGTTCCACGTGACTCAAGTTCCTGCATTTGCTGGCTGGGTCATTGCTTTTGTAGAAGTGCCCAGTTTTGCCTCTTGGCATAGTTTGCCTTGCGTGTCATAAGCCATGGCTTGCGGATGCTTCCGAAAGGAATAAGCCGCCTCAAGTTATCTACGGATGCCTCCAATTCCATGTCTACGCAAAGAGTTCTGTGTAGCAAAGAGTTCTGTGTAGTGCTCGCCTCCAGCATTTCTGAATTTTCGATTCTTTGGGGCCAAAGCTCCCATTTCAGGAGCTCTGGAAAATCGACAATAAACTCCTAATTATGCGTCCCCACCCCCAATCTCTGCATTCCCCCTCCCCGCCCTGGCTGCAAACTGTCTAATTCATCTTGGAAAGGGTGGGCCGGATGGCCATTTTTGAGCTTTGTGTTGCAAAACAGCATTTGGGTGATGGACGCCGTAACCCGATTAGGCAAGGCAGGCTGCTGTGGAGGTTGGAAGCTGGTGGGGCTTTAAGACATTCCTCCCCTTGAGTCCTGGAGCCCTTGAATGGGAACCCCATCTGTCGACTGGTAAATCCTTTTCTTCTTGCCGTACGTGCTTCAGATAATAGCGCCGCTGCCTTCAAAAGAGCCTCCCTCTTCTCCCCGTGCAAGAGGCTGGTGCTGCCTGAAGCCACGCCAGCAAACCTGGAAAGCGGTGGGTGCGCTGCGGAGGCCCATTGTGCGTGTTTGTCCCACGCGGGGGAGACGGGGCGAATCCCAAACATCCAGACACGAGGAATGAAAAATGGGTGCCTCCATTCAGCTGAGACAGCGCCTTTTGAACGCGGCTCCGAGGCCAAAGGGTCAGGAAGGCAGGCTGCAAGCGCAAGAGCGTCGTCAAGGCCAAGCAAGGAAGCCGACCGTGAAACTCCGCCAAGAGAGGAGGCAGGAGACTGGGGGGTGGGGGGGGTGGGGGGGGTGGAAGAGATCATTTTGACTGATGGAAGCACTTTGTGGAACTCAAAAGCTTGCACCATCATTGTACTACTAGTTGATCCAGGAGATATCACCTTGTCCTCTTTTCTGTGGGGCCAACGCAGCTGCCAGCTAATCTAGGTAACTGTAAGATGAACATGTGGGCTAGTTGCAGCTCAGGAAATAAGTCCTCTTTTGAAATCCTAAAAATTGTAGCAGGGAGCAAACTTTGCACCTTCCTAGATCTTGAGGAATCTGTTCTGCTGAGCCTCTTCTTCCTTCACGGTGTTTAATCTGTTGTTGGGAGTTCTTCCAAAAGCTTTGTGAACCACTCAAACATTCAATAAATGCCATCCAGTAAATAACTCCATTGTACTATCTATGGATGGTCATTTTAGGGCACGTTGACCATCCGAAAGGGGGGAAAAGAACTTTTGTTTACCATTTTCCAGAGTTCTCCTGCCATGGCTACGTGGAGGTAATTCTTTTATTTATTTATTTATTTTTTTCAACTTAAAACAAAATAACATAACATAAAATACAATACGTGGAGGTAATTCTGTGACACACTTGAGCAGCTATTCTTTTTTTAAAAAAAATGTCCCCCCTCTTTGCCGAAGGCATTTTGAGCCAGGTTGTGTCGCACTCCTCAGAATGGCTGAATTGGTGTCGCAGATCCGAACGGTGAGGGCTTTGGAGCCAATGGCAATTTCTCTGTTCCTCCAGGCAGCGAGATGGGAGATCAGCTGGCCTTGTAATCTCCCTCCGGCCAGCCGGTGTCACCTTGGCCTCCTGGTTATCTTGTTCACATGGAGAACAATGTGCCGAGGCGCTTGAGGAGTCGCTCTGGCCAACGCTTGGATTTCGAACAGGCGTGGGAAGCCATCCAGGGCAATGCACTGGGTTTTTGGGCTCGTGAACAGCCACGTATGCATAAGCCTGTAGCAAGCAGGGCTGAACTGAAACAGCTGCCCCAAATAAAACTTCGGTAACTTCGGTGCCAGCCGCTTAATTGGTTTTCATCTTTATCTTTGCGCAGGAGGGAAAACTCTGCCAAATTTTCCAAAGGTAAAAAAGTGTCCTTCGTTTTTCGACGATGAACACATGCTTAGCAGCAGGTGCTGCCTTGCAAGAAGATCTCCTGTTCTCCTCTGCCCAGGAGAGAGAGGGTTTTTTGGGGTTTTTTTAAGGCGACACCTGCACCTTTTAGAAGTACTTGTCTTAAACTAATTCAGGGGGAAAAAACATTTAAATCTACCGACCGACTTTTCGTTCTGGTCAAGCAAAACATACCGCTCTTCCATAGGAAAAAACAAATCTATTGATGGCTTGCATCTAATCAAATACGGCTGCGATCCTAAGCACGCTTAACCTGGGAGTAACTTCTATTGAACGTGATGGTGCTTCTGAGTATACTTGGCGTAAGATGGCATTGTAAAGATTGCAGTCTTAGTATTAGTCCAGTATTGCTGAAGGCAGGGAGGGGTACTGTCCTGTTTCCCACACAGAGCCCTTATGCCACAATAAATGCTGTCTCTCCTGCAGCAGACTAGAACACCTGCCCCACCTGAGGTTAGCTGCTGCAGTATACTGGGTCTCTCCGTAATTACCTGCAAACCGCATAGCTGATTCCTCCTGCTTTTGCGGCCGTTGGCCTCAGCCACTTGACCCCATAGAACCCCAAATCTGTGCAGGGTTTGCCTGCGTCTCCCCAGGAAGCGGCAGCGTTCAAACGACCCTGTATTTGCCTTAAGTAGGACTTGGACTCTGCTGCCTGGAGCTGCCCCGATTAGATTCTTTATAGTGCTAATTTTGCTTCTCTTAATATATTTTTTAAAAAAATAAAAGAATCAAGGGTGCTTCTGGAAGTGACTATGCCCAGTCAATAGGCGTCTGACAGCAGCGTAATTTATAATTCCATTTGTAATTTTCCATCAGACATCTGTCTCGGTTCCTTGCGAGTCAACATAGATCTGTGCAACCTTCCCCAACTGGCTCCTTGCCAGCAGCGTGGGACGCTCTTTCCCCACCCCCCTCCCGCTTAGATGGATCTTTGGTGTCTGTCGCCACTGGGGTGAAGACGCGCTGTCTCTCTCTTGTCCCAACGTCCTCCCAAAGGTAATTTATAACCAGAACTGTGTATGCTCTATACTTCTAAAAAAAAAAAAACCCACAACCCACTGTCCCAGACAATCCAAATTCTTAATAGCCAAGAAAAACTGGATTCTGTGACCTGTACAAATTATGCAAACAAAGCACATTAACTGTGACTTTGCATTATGCTGCAGGCAGTGGTACATAGGAAGCTGCCTTGTACTGAGTGAGAACATTGGTCCATAGAGCCCAGTATTGTTGGCACTGACTGGCAGCAATTTTCCAGGAATTCAGGCAGGATTCCTTTCCTTGCCCTACCTGGAGAAGCCGGGGATCGAACCCGGGACCTTCTGCATGCAACATGTGCTCTATCACACTGCTTTCTGCACTCTCTCCAAATTAACCCATAAGGACTAGAAACATTGTTTTTGTTGGTGGCGTTTTTTAAAAAGAGATTCTCACAAGGCCTGATTCTGTGCTGCTCATTGCACGCCATGTTTGCTTGTGAGAACTGCTAAAGCATGTATGGATCTTTGACCTGAGCACCACCTCCATTCTTCCAGCATCTCTGGGCAGTGCGGTGTAGTGTATTTATTTACAATATTTATATACTGCTCCATATTTATAAATAGATTCTGGAGTGGTAAACATAAGAAATGAATCACATTTCCTGGCAGAGCTGGGGAAGACTTCCCATCTGAAGCCCTCCAAAGGTTGTGGACCGCAACGCTGACCATTGGGCATGCTGGGGCTGAAGTTGAAGTTCAAACATCTGGACTGCACTAGGTTGGGGAGGGGGGTAGAATAAGCAAGACTGGGCGAAATAGACTCACCTGAAGACAACTCCATAGGTTCATATAGGAGCCAGGATGTGTGGGGGAGACCCCCAGCAAGTAGGGGGGCTGAAGGAAGGAGGATAGCGTTGGGTTGATCCTGAAGCTGGAGTCTGGGGGCTCAGCAGTGGGAAAGGATTAAGGCGGAGGCGAGAAAGCCTCACATAGGGCCTAGGAATATTGTTATTAATGGGAATCCAGGGAGCTCTGGGTTTCAGCCAGGGAAATAAGAATCAGGGTGGGGCGAGAAATATTTCATATTGATGTGAACGAAACAGCTAAGCCTTCTTGGTTGCAGCAGGAAGGATGTCAGTGGAGCATACAATTTTTTTTTTCCATTTCAGCAGGATAAAAGCCCAAACCCAAACCAGCCTGCCTAGCCTCCAGGATCCAGCGTGCCCTGAGGGGGTCCTCTCCCACCCCACCCCGGCATTAGCCCCCACTTTTAATCAGTGGCGTCCGCGTCGCTTTAAGATCGTCGTGCTTTTAAAGATCACACGAGGGGTTAGAGGAAAATTACCCTTGACTCTTCCAAGCTAATATAATCTCAAACCACATCTTCAGGACTGCAGCTAAAATTGCTTTTTAGATTAACATTTAATTATTAACAGGGTGCGAGCGGAGCGCTCTCTCCCCCAGCAGGCGTGGGGCTTGTGCATGGGAGGGCGAGCGGGGAGGAGGCCTCTCCCCCCCCCCCCCGAATATATTAGGCAGGTCTGATGGAGACATTTGCACGTGGGGGGCCGGGGGGAGAAGGAAGGTCACCCATGCGTCTGACGGAGGAATGTGTGTGTGTGCTTTATTGCAAGCCTCTGGCAAGGTGCTGTTGAACTTTCCCTTTTTGGGTTTTATTTTATATTTCCCATAATTTACAGAGGGGTGACCTTTCCCCAGATTAACTCATTCCGCCACCAAAACTGTCAGCTTTGCTAATTGCGTTGCCGCTCTTTTTGCTTCTCAAGGTTGAGCATAAATCACTCTGCAGTTTCCAGCGTAGCAACTGGGCAGGGGGAGGCGAGGCGACACCCTCTTTCCCCCTCCCCTCGCTTTCTAACAGTGCACAGCTTTGGGACGTGAGGAAAGTGTGCCTCTGAGCATGTGCAGAATGCATCGCTGTTCCTTTTCCTGGCTTGCCAAGCTCTTCAGGTTAGGGGGAGGCTGCCTCACGCAGGCTTGGATCTTCATACCTTCATACCTCTTAGGTCCAGGAGGAATTTCAGCACTGATGCCTTTGCTTCATTTAGAAACGGGTTGGTGGGGAAGATGGTTTGGCCTACAAATCCCATCAGCTCTGGACTCCATAGCCCGTGTAGTTGTACGCCGAAACATCTGGACACAAGTTGTCCTGTCTAAGAAGGTTTGCTGCTCCAGCATTGCTAGGAAATGGTTTTTTGGGGGGGTATGGAGAAAGTCCTGAGGAACAAGTGTGGGGCGATTCCAAGGAGGAGACAGGTGAGAGGAAAGATGGAGGTGGGCATTAATTGTGCCAGAGTCAACAGGGAGGTTCCTTGTGACCCACAGGGGCAGAAAATTCGGGAAAGCTGATCTCAGTGGGGCTTGTGCAGGAGAACCTCCCAAATGCAGCTGCGATTACGAATGTCCGAAGAGCCCTGATGCTGGATCAGACTGAGGGTCCATCTAGCCCAGCACTCTGTTCACACAGTGGCCAACCAGCTGTCGACCACAAGCAAGACACGAGTGCAACAGCACCCTCCCACCCATGTTCCCCAGCAACTGGTGCAGATAGGTTTACTGCCTCTGATACCGGAGGTGGCTCTTAACCATCAGGACCAGTAGTCATGGATAGCCTCCTCCTCCTCCAGGAATTCATCCAACCCCCTTTTAAAGCCATCCAAACTGGTGGCCATCACGACATATTGTGGCAGTGAATTCCATAGCTTACGCGCTGTGTGAAGAAGTATGTCAGTTGGCTTTGGGGTGGGATAGGGGGCACCCTATGTCTTCTCCTGCCTGAGACACGAAAATGCCATGACTCCCCCAAAACGGGAGACCCCCATGGGCCTCTCCGGCTCCTTTCTTTTCTTGGGGGCTATTTATGATGCAGGCTGTGTCCGATCAACCCTCGCCAGGGTTGCGCGTTTACCCTGGCGATGATTTCCTCGTCGCTTCATTTGGTGTCTGCTGGTCTGGTCTCTCCAAGTCCGCTGCGGAGTTTCCGAGCCACCTCCTTTCCCTCCCCATCTCCCCCAGCGCCTCTCTCCCGTTCCCCTTTTATCTCTTTGCCTTGCCTATGAAAAAGCCGGTATCGACAGCTGCGCAGCCCGTTATCTCGCCAGAGGGACCTTCGCGGAGGCTCGCGCCGGAGATAAGGCCCATCTTATCACCCGCTGATGCCAGAGAAGGTGCCAAAGAGTTCTATCATTGGCATGTTAAGTCGGGGGCGTTCCCCCCCCTTTTCAATATTATTAAAGTCACAAAGACCTTGGGCTTATAAATAGCCCCGATTTTAACGATAGGCTTTCAAAATTAGCAGGCGTTAGAGAAAAGGCTGTGAAATGAGAGCTTATTAAAGAGGCCATGGCTCTAGGATGGATTTTAGAAGGGCTGCTATTTTTAAATCCTGAGAGTGTTAGGTGTGGAATATATCCTATTATTATATATGGGGAACCTGCAGGCAAGAAGGTTGGCTGGCCAGTGTTGAGCTGGCGTGCAAAATTCCACCCTCCTTAAGCTGTTGGCGCTACTGACGGTCAAGGGGATAGAGATCTTCTGAGGTTCTGGTTCTCTCCCTCCCCCCCCCCATTAGCTTATGGAACTCAGCACCACAAGTTGTTTGGTGATGGCCATTAGCTTAGGTAGCGTTAAGAGGGAAACAGACACATTTTTGGAAGAGGAAGAGAGGGGCAACGTTGCCAGGACTGGCTCTATTCCCCAGATCCCTCCTATGTGTCATTTGGGGCCAATGCACATTTCCCCCCTTCAGCTTAATTGACATGCAGGGGGGCAATTTTAAAGGAGTTGTAGCTGGGGATGGAAGGGTGAACCCCTCCATCCTCACATCTGCAGCAACCCCTCCCCCCGGCAATTAAACGTAGAAAAGAATCCATTGGTACCCTTAATATTTTATCTAATCTTAATTTCCATACAATGGAGGGGATTCCCAGGGGGATAGCAATTGGGGAGGGAAGGGTTAACCTTCCGCTGCCTGTATGCTGTGCTCCACCCCAAATCCCCCCTCCATGTGGCATTAAACTTTTTTTAAAAAACCCTTCTAATTGTGCCAACAGAACTTTTTTTTCTAAGCTGAATTCCATGGGTTGGGAGAAATTTACCACCACGAGAAAGGGAAGAGAAGTTAGTGCGTGTTTGTGTGTGCTTTTTGTGAAATCTAAAAAAAATCCTAGCAATTATAAATTTGCATATGTAGATATAAATTAGCATGTGCACATTTTATGGAAGTTTGAGTCCTATGGGCTTGGGCCCTGGGTCTTTAAAATGCCTAGTGTCATAAATCACCAGCGTTCGACTTGATAAGCAGGAGGGAAATGTCAATAAACAGTCCGTGGTCAACAGCCGAAGTATCCGTCAGAAGCCGGGTCAAGCAATACTGGGTTCAGGAAAGCGTCAAAGAGTAGTCAGGGTCCGGTCCAAGTCCCGGATATGTCTAGGCAAGATGAAGATGCTGGTATTCAAGCGACGAAGATGAAGCACCAAAAACAATAGTTGCTTCCAGCATCGCTTCTGGGTTCTGGCATGTCTTTTATGGGGATGGTGGTGATTGGGAATTGCTGTCAGCTGCATTGGCCTTCATCTGGCTTCTGCCTGTTCCCTGAAGGGCCACTCCCCAAACACTCCCAGGCTCAGCTGTTCCTCCTTTCTTCTTAATCTCTCAAACAGAAGCACAACACCTAGCAGTACCCCTGGAGGAGAGGCTTATCAGCGATTAGTGGTCACGAGGGCCATGCAGATCTTCTGTGGTCCACTGTAGGGAACCAGCATCAGGCTGGACGAACCTTTGGTCCGAGCCAACAGAAGTCTTGCCACTCCAGTGCTCATACAGTACAGAACTACCTTGCCTTAGGCCCTGGGCTGGGGTCCTCCCGCTGCCCCTGCCGCCAGAAGGAAATGTCTGTCGTGTCACTTCTAGTGCGACTCACCTCCGATTGGCGCACAGCGCGATTGCGCCTCATTCCTCACCAGCTGAAGACCAACCTGTGCGCCTGTTTTAACCTGGAACGGGGGGTGGGGTGGTCGAAGTAACTCTTGCACCAACTGCCTCTTTCTTTAGGGTAGGTGAAAGATGCTCTAGGAGACAAGCGCCATTGAAGCATCACTCCGGGTTCAGGTGCTTTTGTGGCTAATTAAGAGTGACGTGACCTTTCCTAGCAGAACCTGTCACACACATTTATTGCGTGGGGGTTGATGATGGCACCAGCAGGGCCCATTACCTGTTAACTTGTCACGCGGGTTTAGTGACCCAGCGAAGGACAACAGGATCCACAGATAGCGTTGCCGTTGGTACTGACCAGGAATTTAATTCCGATAAACGAGCAGGGAAGAGCTCTGGTGGATCCTCTTGGCTCTCAAAATGGCGCCAGTGCATGTCTTGTGTTAGAATGCAGGATCAATGCTTGGAGGGATAGGGTGACCCTGTGGAAAGGAGGACAGGGCTCCTGTATCTTTAACAATTGTGTAGAAAAGGGAATTTCAGCAGGTGTCGTTTGTATGCGTGCAGCACCTGGTGAAATCCCCTCTTCATCACAACAGCTAAAGCACATCACAGTGACTTGTGTCGGGGTTGTTGTGGAGTTGAACTTTGCCAATTGAAAATGTTGTTTACACAACAGGCCCGGCTAATCCAGCCTCGTAAACATTAAGCGCCAGTTTTATGTTGTTGCTTTTAACCCTGGGCAGACAGTCGAGAGATCCCAAATTTGACCCCAGGGTAACAGCATCTTTGTGGTGCGTGTGTTTGCAAATGCGGATCATCTGTTCCCACGTTACAATGGAGGATTGTGCATTAAGGGCACAGCTTTAAGCCCCCTTTCCCCTCACAACCACCTATAATATGGGAATTGTGGTACCGGCCTGTCTTACAGGGCTGTTGTTCTAATGATGATTGAGTTATGCATGCAGAGTGCTTTGAACATTGTAGGTATTTCTGTTAAGGGAATATTTGTTTTGCCTTGGGAGGCGTTTTTGATACTGAAAGGAAAACCGTTCTGTCTTTCCTAACTCATTATCAGGGAAAGCCTCTGCTACTGTTTTCTTAAAAATTCATTCACGTAGTATGTCATGAACATTGCGGGATTCATCATCAGGAGGGCCACATGTCCATATTTGCTTTCCTCCTTCGCTAACACAAGCAAAAGAGAGAGATCTCGCACTCGGGACACAGTTGCCAGGAGGGGAAATGGCTGAGCCTCTTTTTTTCTGTCCAATGCCAACTTGAAACAAAATCTGGGCTGATTGGGAATTAGCTCAAATGCCGACGGAGCTAACTAAGCTAACGTTAAGCGTTTGAACAGCTCAGTGTCTGGTTCCCACCAGCTGATTCACGGCCTCTCGTGCCCCCTCAGCTCTTTGGAACACCCCAAACCAAATGCCATTGATCAGACAGGCAGCCTTTGTCTCCTGGGACCCTGCCTCCGGCCTCGGTTGTACAGCGTATGCTGGATTGCTGGGCGCCTGGGGAGAGGAGGCTTCTTCGTGGCAAAAGTCCGAGGCAGGAATGAAGGATCCAAGGGGTTGCTGTTTTGCAGGCTTAACGTCTCGACATGTGGGAAGGACGTGGGCCGGGTGGATTTTTGCAACTCTCAGGCTGGGAAACACTTTGCCTGTCCACGTAGGAATTAGGAATCACGTTTTTCCCTGGCCCCACCTGGAACGGCTCTCCTCTTACAGATACCTTCCGTGCTGGGCCTTTTTTCCGACCTCCAACCGGGTTTTTGATTTTGACGTGACGTCCTCTGCTTCTGTAGATTTCGTGCCTGTTCATGTCCTGTGGCATCGCTTTGCTTCACGCCCGATCATCCCTCCTCTCCCTAACCAGCAAACTGCAAGGGGGGGGGGGAACATTGCACGAGGTAGAGGCCCTGGCTCAGTGGTAGAGTCCCTGCTTTGTAGAAGGTCCCAGGTTCGATACCCGGCAGCATCTGCAGGTAGGACTAAAACTCTGGAGAGTCTCTGCTGCCAATCAGGGTCGACAACATTGGGCTAAATGGACCAAAGGTCTGAGTCTGTATAAAGCAGCTTCCTATGTTCTTCTGAATGAACAAAAAAACCTGATAAATCCAGTTGAAGATTTGGCAGAATCTTTCAGATGCTAACGCTGAGCTGGCCTGGCTTGGCGCTTTGATCCTCAGTCCCACAAGACCTGTCTCCTCGGAACGGACGGAGTCTCTCCTCCTGTCCACCAATCCTCCATCTTTCTAGGTCATCCTCTGCCCAGTTTCTCAGCTCGGTGCCTCCCTTGATCTTTTCCCTTCAGGCCTAAGCCTCCTTCCAACTTTTAACTATCCTCCCCTTCGATTCAGCCAGCTGCTAACTCTGCACCCTCTTCTTCAGGTATTCTGTTCTAGCCTCTGGCAGTCCCCCTGTCTTTGTGCGGGACCTGCATCGCATTTAGTTGCTGACACACTTTTGTTGTGCATTTGCGTTTGTGAACATTCCATGACATCACAGCAGATTAGCCAATCAGCTGGGGAGGCTTGCAAGCAAATGCAAAGCTGTTTTTTACTCTGTGACTTAGATAGATCGACCTGGTCTTGTGTCGGCACGGATACTGCCATTTTCCAGGGCCAAGCATGGTGGATGTCCCAGACTCAAGGACTGCAATAATGGGCTTTGCTCCTTTTGTAAGAAAAAATTAGGAAATTGTAATTCTAAGAACTTTCTGTTCCTGGGGAGACTCTGGGTGTTCCTTGTGCATTGCCAATTTATTCCCCCACCATCCTGCCCCTTGGAGCTGGGCAGGTGGTTCCCCTCCCAGCTCCGGTAGAAAATGCTAGAATTGGTTCTCCAGGGTGAGGAGGGAGGGGTACGTGTGGACTTGCCAGGGGGATTAATGTAAAGCACCAGCTAGAAGCAGTCACATCCTTATGCTGAAGACCCAGATGGCGAATACCTGTTGGCCGGTCACCAAGAGTTAGAGCAGACAGCAGGTGGGACGAAGCTTCTGGTGAGGGATGGATGGGCTGACAATTGGAGCTGTGCCGTTGCCTCGCCAGGGAGGTGGTTCAGGGAGAGATTTCTGCAGGGTTGGGGCCTTGAAAGCTAGGAGGGTGGGAAGCTGCTATTGGGGTCCTCCGTCTGCAGCGAGGGAGGCAGGATGTGCGCCCCTTGTTTTCCGGAAGCCCCAAGGTTCTGCAACAAAAAGAAACCAAGTTCTCTTTTGCTGCCAGGATTCTCTAGTCCAGTATTTTCCACTCTGCAACACCCGGCTGGCTGCCTTACCCAGCCTTTTAAAACCGCCCATGCCAAGCATGGAACCTGAGCCCCTCTGCATGCAAACGCCCGTCTTTTGCCCCTGAGCTACGGCCCCATCGTTCTGCTTTGAGGGGCTGCGGAGGGGGCCCCATGAGCCTTCGTAGAATTTGAGACTGGTAGCCTAACCTCTTCACTGCCTGGAGACACAGCACGATACCCATACATTGAGAGAAAATCAGGGCTCTGTACTGCAAAACTTGTGACACGGGCAGCTTGCATGAATTGCATCTGATTGCACCTTCGCAGCTCCATCTCTTGTACACTTCGTAGTTTCGCTGGGTATTAGCGTATCTTCCTCCCAGTGCACTTGTGGTCTGCCAGCTCTCGGTGTGACTAGGCCAGGGTTGTGATCCTGGCAACGCAGAGGTGAGCAAGTGGAGGCCTACCTGTCTGTTCCTTTCCCCAATAAGCCCTGTTCTGTTTCGGTGTGTGCGTGTTTGCGTGTGTGCATGTTCTTCCCCCCCCCCCCCCCAGCTATATAATTTCTGGCTGATTGTGCTAGCATATTTTAAAATTACCAGAAATCAAAGCCGGAAAATGGATACCGCTGCTTTTTACCGCAAGTTGCATTAACGAGGGCTACATAACGAATGCTCCTTTCTCTGTGTGCCTCTCCTTTTCTTAAAGGTAGTAATGGGAGAAAATTGGTTTTGAAAAAGAATAAAAGTGCCTTTCAGGGGAAAAATCGCTTCTTTCAAAGTACCTTTGCAGAAAGTAAAATAGTCAGTGATGAAAGGTGGTTGTATGATTGTCTTTCTTTTGGGGGGGGGGGGAGAGGGAGAGGCTGGTACAGATGGGGAAAGAGGAGATTGGGATAATTACATGGTAACGAACTCTTGTTGTGAAATTAGCATCTTAAAAAAATAGTGAAAAGGGCTTTTATTCGTGAATACTTCATTAGCAGGAAGAAAGTGGACCAATTGGCAATTCCAGGCACCTGTTCAGGATTAAATAACTTTTCTCTGGGCCCACCTTTCCCTTGAAAGTGTATCATGTTTTGCTGAGCTTCTAGGCCCTATTGAAATGGATCTTTTTGGATTGTTTTGAAAGAGGCCACCTAAGGACTTCCTGATGCCAGATAGGCTTGATTTAGAAAGGTGCTGGGGTTGTTTGCAGTTTTGCAAAGAATTGGAAACAAAATCAGCCCCCCCTGCTTGGGAGAAATGGCTGTGTATGCTTTGGCATACTATGCTCACAAAATACATGGAATAATAATAATAAGTAGTAGTAGTAGTAGTAGTAGTAGAGGGAGATTTATAAAGCAGCCCTCAAATTTCAGGAAAAATGGTACACTTAATCATTTCAATGGATGAAAAAGTACAAAAGGAAGTTTTAGAATTGGCATAATTTCTCCTTTTGCATACGTATTGTAGATTCCGTTTTTAATTTGGTTTCCTGTGTTTTATTGTTCCTTCAGTAACATACTTTTATGCACTAATCCTTTTTTTTACTTTTCCAGTACAATTGTAAAATATATATATATAGAAAGATGCTAATGTCACTTGGCTTCGTTCAGCATCCCCCCCCTTCCTGAGGTTTTCATGCCAGGACTGTGGGGATTTCCAGATCATGCATTCGCTCTGCCTCATTCACAGAATTTTACAGGGGGGTCCAGATGGCACATTAAATTTGTAACCCTCCATGTTTTCCTACGGCTCCTGCCGTCTTTTCTGTTGTACCAGAGGAAGAGCTCTGAAAGCGAAAAAGGCGAAAGGGCTTCACAATGACTTTGGGTTTGTAGAGGCAGGAGACCTCCTTCTGGGGCAGACGGTGGTGGTGGTGGTGGACTCTGTTTTGAAGGTCTGGCCTACAGGGCAAGACCCGGCAAGCAGCATCTCTCCAGAAACGGAAGCTCCCGCCAGCCGTCGGCATGAATTATAAAGCGCCTAAGCGTTTGGTTGCTGTGCAGTAACTGAGTTTAGAAAGATAGATTTTTAAGCCTGTGTGCTTGCAATCATAAAAATAAATACATGTGGGGACGAGGGACGGACATAGGACAAGGAGAAGCTCATGGACCCATTTGTCGCTTTTTGTCCAGAGCCTATGGGAGAGTTCAGACGACACACTAGTCACCCATGTGTTAATAGTCAACTCCATGGTTGATTGTTTAGGGGGTACTCCCCACACAACATGATAATAATCAACCATGTGTTGACTATAACACATGGTTGACTATTGTAGCTGATCCCCATCCCGCCCCCTCTCTGCCCTCCCACCGAATAGTGCCGCTGGTCCCCATGAGAATCCCCCTTCGTGCTGGGTGCCCCCGCTCTCAGCACCTGCCATGCATGTTCTGTTCCTCCTTCTCAGTTGTGCGGACGTGCTTCCCGGGACGTGCATGTGCCATCCCTGGGTGGTGCAGGATGCTGCGATTGCCGGGAGGATTTATCCCACGGCTTGACGTTGAATGTCAAGCTACAGGAGAAATCGGGGCGGGTGGAAGGATTTCTCCTGCGGCTTGTTGCTTATTTCAGACCACTTTTAGATCTCTTTTCTTTCAAAAGAAGGTTCGCAACTTGCAACCAGGGTAGCCTGGTAAAGGCTGAAGCCTCTCGTAGAGTAGAAGGCCTCTCTTGCCGTCTGCCAGTTTACGCCATGCCTGCCCTCTGCATAGAGGTCACAGAGTTCCCTCACGAGGTTGCCTATTCCCCACGCGCTGAGGGGGAGAAGGCACGAGATTGAAAATAAAGCACATTTGTTTGGGTGCGAGCAGGGAAGGAAGGCGAGGGGGAAAGCAGGCAGCGAGCAATTCGCTCATGTCCACACTCATTTATCAGCCAGGAGATGGAGGCAAAGCCATTTCCGCCAACGTCTGTCCGTTGCATTCAGGGGGAAGGACGTTCGGCTAAATCGCTCTGACATAACCATTAACCAGTTCACTCCAGTCAAAGGCGACGGAGTCCATGCTCCGACTTTATTAGCAGTGATGGGGAAACATCCCCAGGGGGCAGGTGGAGAAGAATCCCGTAGTAGCTGAAAGCAGAACAGAGGGGAACTTTCCTCCCTTGCCCTTCTGAGCGGAAGGCAGGCCAGGGGCATCCATCACGCCGTTTTGTGACCAGAATCCTCCATCAGAAGGCTTTTCCTTACCTCATCATGTCCGACCATCTCACAATCCTTATTTCAGTCAAGCCCTTCACCTAAGGCTGCCTGTTTTCGTACGGCTGTGTTCTCTTTTCTTCTAAATGGGATTTATGCAGTGGGGTATTGCATCTGCTTTCCCTGGACTTCATTCTCAACTAAAAACTTCATTACCATGTATTTATTCCGTTGCTTTCCCCCTCTTCCCCTTACAATTTAGATTGTAAACTCTTCGGGACCAAAGGCCTTGTCACTTTTGGCTCCCTTTACCCCTTAAAATGCTACATATGTTAATGTCGGTATAAGAAATACTACTACTAATAAATCATTACTAATGGCGATCTACTTGCTTGTTGGTTTAGGGTGAAACTGTTTTTGTTTTGTTTTTGCTGAGCTACTTAAAAAAACAAGCATTTCCTTAAATTTACAGGTCATGCTGGATGAAGTTGACTTGGGCGGTTTCAAGGGCGTGAGTGGAATTTGCCTGGCATAGGGGAAGTGGTATCCCACTGAGGTTGTCTTCAGTGCCGTAGAAGCCAGACCAGATATCCAGAGTTGCCCTCCAAGGGGGGGACTGGATTTCACAATCCTTTGGGCCCGTTGAGGTTGATGACCAAGAGCTTTGGACGGACAACTGCTGCTGTTGATGTGGGTTACGTTGAAGGACGCGTCTTCAGCTGGGTGATGACGACCTTGGAGTCCTAATTGGTCTTTCTGCTATGGCGAATTAGCTGGCGTATTTTGCGTTTGCTGTTTTTGCTCTCTTCTCGGGCTGGTGTTAGACGCTTTCGATTGGTTCTTACTTTAGACCTTCAAATGCTGCCCCTGTTCGTTTGATCCTGTCTATCCCGCTCGTCATATTCTCTTCTCGTTTTAGGACCCTCGTCCTCCGCAAACTCAAAATGGCATCCTCTATTCCCTGGTGACACCCTTTCCTTACCTCCTGAGGTGTGTGTATAGAGGTGTTGTTTTCCGCAGGGTCAGGCACCTGCTCCATCTAGAGCAGAAATGCAGAACCTCTTTCAGCTTTCGAAGAAGCTCTCGGGGGCTGGATTCCAGTGTTGGGGAGGGCCAAAGGCAGAAACAGGCTGAGTCAAAGATACCAGCCTGTTATAGCTTAAAGCTTTTCCTGCTAGTAGCTCAGCCTTAGGAGAGGGATTTCAACCTTTTAGAAAAGCTGCCCCAAGGCCAGGGAAGAGGATGGGGTTAGAGGAATAGGGCTTTTGGGGAACCCAACCAGGGTAGGAGTTGGCCCTGATTTGAGATTCTGCAGCCCTGGTCTATTTATTTCATTTTATTTATTTAAAACATTTCTTAGCCATCTTTCAGGGCAGAAGCTCTCCCAAGGTGGCTTACAACCACTCATAAGAACAACCATATATAAAAACAGTACTCACGTGAAAGGCAATAACAGCATAAAAGTAAAATATCAATTAAAACAATGCAAGCTAACATTAAAAACTAGTAATAAAACAGCAAAGGTAACAGCAGCAAAACATTATTTAAGAGAAGGCCATAGTAAAATAAAACGTTTTTAAGGCCTTCTTAAAAGCCTATAAGGATGTGAGTTTGTTCCACAGGTGAGGGGCCACTGCTGAGTAGGCCCTCTGATCTAGACTGATATTGTTTGCTCAGACTGTCAGCAGCTCCCTGGCTGGCTCAAAAACAGTGAATAGGGGTCCTCCATACTGCAACATTTTGTTGCAAACCCCTCTTCCAAATTCTGCTAGTAACCAGTCAGATCAGACCAGGAACGCACGTGCTCCAACATTCTGTCTCCAAGCAGGATATCATAGAATAGTAGAGTTGGAAGGGGCCCATAAGGTCATGGAGTCCAACCCCCTGCTCAATGCAGGAATCCACCTCAAAGCATCCCTGACAAATGGCTGTCCAGTTGCCTCTTGAAGGCCTCTAGGGTGGGAGAGCCCACGACCTCCCTAGGTCATAGGTCCCATTGTCATACTGCTCTAACGGTCCGGAAGTTTTTCCTGATGTCCAGCTGGAATCTGGCTTCTTGTAACTTGAGCCCATTATTCCAGGCTGATGGAGAAGAGATCCTGGCCCTCCTCTGTGTGACAACCTTTCAAGTATTTGAACAGTGCTATCCGGCCTTCCCTTTTGTTGGGTTTTGGGATCCAGTACATCGAGATATACTATGTTCCGCGGCAGTTTCCTTTAGCTCTTGCGTCTTCCAGGCGTTGATAGACCCACCTTCAATGAATGAGTTTCATCTTTCTCGTGTTTTCGGTTGTGTGCTGTGTGCAGCAAAGTGATGACTTGGCAAATCTGGACAGGACCGGAGATAGGATCCTGGTTGGGTTGGATCTGGCCTGCATGCACTGAGCCAAATTTCTTGCAACAAGAGGCAAACAGATGTGTGTTCATGTATGCAGAGTTTTGAATAATCCCAGGATGTGGGCACGTGTTTGCTTTAATTGCTAGTGGAAGGTAAGAATTACAGGAAGGAAGGAAGGAAGTGCTAGGGAAATGAGAATCCTTTGTCAATGACTCTTAATTTCCTTCTCTCAAGTCCTTCTCATGTTGGCAGGAAGGGATGATCAAAGGACTTCATTTGCTAACCCCCCACCTTTCTCCCCAACTCTAAACTCTCCCCCCCCCCCCATGCAGACTAGGTGGCTGCAAACAGGTCCAGGCTACCCAATTTCCAGCTCTCTGCTGAGCAGAACTTATTTTATGCTATAGGGAAAATGTGGGTCGGAGCACCCAAGAGGGTGAGGGCTGGATAGAATGAACTGGCTAAGTCCTACGTACTCAGATGAGTTAGGAGATCTCTCCTTGTACTTACGCTATGGTGAATCAATTCTGAAATGACGTCCAATCTCCACATTACGTTTCTGGGCTATCGAGAACGGTCTGCAGGTTTCCACGCTCCCTGTCTGTCTATCTCCCCCCCCCTCCCCCCCCTCTCCCCCCCCCCCCATTTTGTAAGTTTCCTCCTGGCGTTCATGGTACCCTTTTGCATCCTGATAATCTGTTTTCCGTTCTGGAGATTTGAGATTGCAAGGGCTTGCTTTAGTTTCACCGGCTTAATGGTGAACTCCTGGGGACGTTTGGCGTGTTGCATTCAGTAATGCCACCAGCTGTCGTTGGCATATTCAAAATGTGTTTTTCTGAGGATGGCGATGGTGATCGTTGATGGAGGTAAGAGGAGAAATAGCTGCGGGTCTTGCACCTGTTCTCCTGGCAATGTTTCTAGCCCTCTTCGTCCACCTCTCTGTTATTCTCTAGAGGTTGCTTCTAATTATCAGCCCAAAAAGGTTAGTGTTTTGAAAGTCACCAGGAACGCAGGCCAGGCCAAGGGGAAAATATATATTTTGCTTGCCCTTTTTTGGCAGTTCCCTTTGCAGCAATATTGATGTTGGGGTGGGGGAAAGGGTTTTGTAAGCAGGTTGTGCTTGCCCCTGGCATGCAAACGGGCAAGGAAGTGTTACGTGTCCAAATCCTGGCTTTTAAGGCTTGGAATAGATGTGTGCAAATCTCTTGCCGGTTTTAATTTGAGCTCCAGACAAAAGAGCTGATCTGCACATTTTCAATAATCATGTGGTCTCTTGGATCTCAACCACTGCACCTGAGTGGTTGTACTTGTGGTTTTTTTTTAAATGACCTCCTTTAAGGAAGGTGAGACAGCTCACCTGGGTGGGCAGTTGCTTGGGATCAACTATTGAGTTTTATATCTTTAACGGGATCTGGGAGGGGCAGCGTTTGGTTTGTGTGTCTTTTGCACAGGCACCAAAATCTCTTGAACTGTCTGTCAAATAAACAAAAACAACAACCCCTCCCTGCATTTAGAAAGCTACCGTCTTAGGGTGGAAGCTGTAGCCCATCCATGATCTGCTTGTATTATTTATTTAAGTACAAGGATTTCTATAAAACATGATAGAGAATTAAAGTTGGAATTTCCTATCTAGGCTAATGTCCCAAGAGGGCAATGCAACATGATTATTCCAATGGAACAAATCAGTTTTAACATCCAGATCAGGGGTGGATGACTTGTGTCCCTCTAGATGTGTTGGACTACAACTCCCAGCTGGGGGATTATAGGAGTTGTAGTCCAACACAGGTTGGGCAAACACATATAGTGTTAGACTTGGAATGTGTCAGGCTAGCAAAAACTGATGCACTTAAAACCCACACACCAAAAAACAGATTTTTACAATTGAAACCCTTTTTAAAAAAAACAAAACATTGGTTTAAAAATTAAATCCAAATTATAATATTATATTTATATTAATAGAATACGAATTATATTATAGTAATTAATCATTATATTATGCGTCTTTTAGAAAAACCCAGTTTTTAAAGTGATATCTGAATGGAATACAATAAAAACATGTTAAAACCTACATTCACAATCTCTTTACATCTATGGTTCTTTATCTGAATTAGTCTGTTTTTCTATGGAAAAGAATGAGCCTGGGGCAAAAAATGTGACTTTTGAAGTCAACTACAGGTCACACGTTATCGTTGTACCGGTTATTAATGTTTAGACTTTGACAACCGAAATGGTGTGGACGCTGCCTTCTCCGGTCATGAGGACATGCTGCTTTGCCAGTTAAGTAATGCAAAAGTCATGTGGGCTCTTACCGCCGGGATAGTAAAGGGCTCTTATGTAGCAACAAACCCCTACTTTTTAGTTGTTACCACTACCGATTAGTATGCACGGTTGTTTAAATAAATAAATAAATACAGATTGGAAAAGTTGGAAACCTGATTAAAATCTACCCACTCTGGAACGCGTGGAGAAATAAGGAGGGAGATTTGTGTCTGAGCGTGTGAAGAATGCTCTCCCCTCGTGATGGCCAGGCGCCAGGGTTTTCAAACCAGGGCAGGATCCACACTACTGTTCTAAACGGTTTGTAACGGTTTTGACAACAGTTTGGGCCCGTGGCACACTCCATATACAGTTTTCAAAACGTTTTCAAAGTGTTTTATCCTGCTTGGTGTAGATCTGGCCCCAGGAGGCAGGGCTCCTGCTCAGCGAGCCAAGCTTTTGGAACCCACATCGTGGTCTTTTGGCCGTGTCCGGTCTTTCGGGTTCTCATATTTGTTCGCTTGGTTCCCTGGGAAGCCCAGTCTTTCTGCATGGCAGCGGAGATCCGCATGATGTGATATATCCGTCCCGACAAGCAGCTGTCAGTGAATTTCGGCATGGGAGCATGATGGAAGAGAAAACTCCGCTCCCAAGAACACTTGCCCGCCCGCTCCTCGGATGTTTCTCGTCCACCTTTTCCCCCTCGGCCCGTTTGCGATGGTGAGACAGTTCCGGAAGTCACTCGAGGCGGGGGGACAGGACGCCATCAGGGGGGGAATTAAGCATAATTTATGCCGTACGCGGCACTTCCGGAAGGATAATGCTGCGTCCTGAGCAAATTGGTGACTTTGGGCTGTTTCCCCCTCGCCTTGACTTTTGTCATCTAGATTTCAAAGACGGCCTGGGATAGGATCGCCAGATGCTCCTGAGCTGCAGCAGTGGGCTTTTACGCTCCATTTTGGCCAGAGGGAGAAGGGGGTGAATGTTGCACGCTGGGATGGAGATCCGTGGCTCGCTGGCAGAGGAGAACTCCTGTGTTTGTATGTGTGCAGGGGCGTTGTCTTTGGAGGGCTGCTCCTTCCCTATTCTTCGTTCCGTTTTCTAAAACCTGGGCCATTTTAAAGTGTTTGTGTTTTGATCAGGGTTGACTGATAAAACTGACTTGGTCGGGAGAGTCGTTCTGTCAAATGAGTAAAAGGGATCTGCCGCAAAAGAGTCAGAATTTGTGCTTACTTTATCTTGTCTTTGTGCTTCTGGCTTCGCTGTGCTTGTTCCCAATCACCCAAAGAGAAAGGAAGCCACAGAGGAGCCTCTACAAAACAATCCCATGGTATGGCGTCTGTCGTGATGTCCGCGGACAGGCCTGCGAGTGCTCCCTGGCGTGGCATTTAAAATCCAGAGCCCCGGCCATCCAAATTCTGCACCAAGGAAGAAAGGGCTGGCTTCTGCCTCCTGTATCAATTCTGTAGCTTAAGGAGCTTTGCACAACATCTCTTATTATAGATAATTTATTCTGATGTTATCTTTACCACTTTGCATAATGTATTCTTGCTTTGCTACCCATGGGGAAGGCTACAGAAACCCACTAAGAATACTTTTCAGTTTTCAGCTGGCATTGCCTTTGTCCTTTCAAGCACATCTTTGTCACCATAAGGTCTAGAAACTTGTGTGTTTTTTTGTTTATAATTGAAGGCTTTTATGCTCAAGCAGTAAAATTATGTTTTTCAGTTTGGGATTTTTTTGGACTCCTGGAGGACTATGGCATATGTACATCCCTGTTCTGTCCTTGGCTCGGTTTACACAGGCCCTTTGAAACCTGAAAAGCATCGGAAGTAGGAAGCAACTCTTTCCTGTCCGGCCGATTGACACTATTCCTCTTTTTTGGGTTCCCTGCAGTGCATTCCGGAGTGACACCGCCTGAGCCCTCTCCACACCACCAGTCATGTTGGCCTGCCTGCAGAGAACACAGAACCCGCCGAGCCAGCATCTGGCCTGCCCAAACAAGTCTCTGGAACCACGGAAGTGTAAGTACCCTTGCTAACCTGTGACCGTGCTGGACACTCGACCCTGTTGCTGCATCCCCCTGAACGAAAGCTACCCGTAGCCTTAATGATTCCTGTTGGGGATGATTCTTCAAGGTGGGCTTTAAAAGAACTTATTCCCTGTTTGCGCTGAGTGTTCAGGCCTCCAAGGCTGGTAGGTTCATAGAGCTGGCAGGCCCTTGGAGCAGAAGGGAAAGTGGAAACGGGGGACCAGGGTGGGGATGGAGCGGCAGTTGTCTCAAGACTGAGGGCCTGTTCAGAAGACGCCTTAAACCCCGCTGGTTAAGGCTTCTGGTTAAGCAGCAGGGTTTAAGGTGTCGTGTGCGATGCGTTTTGCTAAACCCTGGTCACTTTCTAACCCCAGTCGGATCGTCTGCATCAGGGTTAGTGGCTTTATCCGTGGCTTAAAGTTTTGAGTGCGATAGCACTGCTTGTAGTTAGTGTGAACCCCGGAGAACCCCAGTTTCGCTAACCACAGTCCCTGAAGTGTCATCTGAACAGGCCCTGAGTGTCACCCAAACTGAGGGGGTGCAGGAGACTCTGGAACTGTATAGCATTTGGTGAGATGTGAGTGGCTCTTCCTATCTATCACCTGACTCTGCCTTGTACAGGAGGATTCTGGTTTTGTTACCGCTCTGGCTCAAATTGTCTTCCGTTTCCTGGGCCCTCCCTGGGAGTAGGGAATCTAAGCCATCTTGGGGTGCTCCTCATGGGAAGGGCATGAGCTCTTCCTTAAGGAGTTTGTATTCCCTTTGGCCCATATGGTGGGTGGTGCGTCTGTCCTTGGAGCAGAGAAATGCCGCCATCTTTAGTGTGACGCCATCTTACTTAGGAAGGCTCCCCGGCATGTGGGGAAAAGCCAAGGGGAACGGCGAGAGGGCCCGCCCGCATCCAGCCACTTCCCTCTCTTAGCAGAGGGAATCGTTGCTCCTTCCTGTCTTGTTTTTTTGATGATCTCCTGCCTTATTGAACATTTGTTTATTTATTTATTTATTGCATTTTTATACCACCCAATAGCCAAAGCTCTCTGGGCAGTTTACAAAAATTAAAACCACGATACCCATTCAAAATATAAAAAGCAACAACCGTATAAAAGCATAACATAAGATACAATATAAGAGCACAACTGAGCAGCAATGCAGAAATTAATACAAATTTAAATACAAATTTAAAACAGCAAGTAAAAAATTAAACTGAGGAACTGTTAAATCACTGAGAAAATAAAAAAGCCTTCACCTGGCATCTAAAAGAGTATAATGTGGGTGCCAGGCGAACCTTTCAAGGGAGCTCATTCCACAGCTGGGGTGCCACAGCAGAGAAGGCCCTCCTCCTGGTAGCCACCAGCTTCACTTCCTGTGGCGGGGGCTCATGGAGAAGGGCCCCTGGGTCCGGGCAGGTACATATGGGAGGAGGTGTTCCTTCAGATAACCTGGCCCCAATCCATTTAGGGCTTTGAATGTTAATACCAACACTTTGAATCTTAATTCTATAAGAATTTTAAAAAGGATGGAAAAGGCAGAGGGGAAACAGGAGCCTTGGTGGATGGAAAAAGCAGAGCTGAATGAAATATAAAATTGAGTAGCCCCAGTCGAGAAGCGCTCAGTTGGAGAAAACGCCTGCCCCGCTGTGTCTTTGATGTCAATCAGACAATGCCCCAGTCACCTGTTTCCAAGGAATTGCTGCTGCTGTTCCTCCTTTCTTCCAGCCCCCTCCCTCCTTTTTTTGTTTCTAATTCCTCCTCAGGCCCCTATAATTACTTTGCTGGGTTTTGCTTCGGCTCTGCAGTTCCTGATGAGGTGGCCTTTCAGATAAGCCGCAAACTAGTTACATTAAAATAGGCTCCAAAAGGTCACTTGGCAAAGCACCTGTTTCTTGCGGTCTTTGTCTCTCAATCCAAAGCTATGATTAAATGTATATTTAATGAGCCCGGGTTAGGCGGGACGGCGTTGACCTCCCCGGCTGGCAAAGGCGCATTAAGATTCTCAAGTGATGAATGTGTGTTTTAAAGAGGAGGACGGGAATATATATATATATATATATATATATATATATATATATATTCCCCCATCCCTCTGGGTCATGCGCTGCGCCCCCTGGACCACTACCCAACCCCTTAGGCTCAGGCTGTGAGCGTTGCAAAGCGGCTGGCTAATGAGCTGGGAATTTGGGGGAAACTCCTTTCTTCTGCCCTCCCCCCTTTTAAAAACGTCCTAACTGGCACAAACAACTTCAACTTCATCATTGAGGAGGGGGATAGAGAGGGGCTGAGGGGAGTAGCAGAACAAAATCACAGGTAGGTGTTGCTTTTGCGTTGTTTTGTGAAACCTGCACTCAACCTCCTAAAGAACGCATTTCAAACCTCCTACATATAGGGCAGCTTTCCCCAGCCTGTTGCCCTCCAGGTATGCTTGATTGCAACTCCCATCAATCCCATGGGGACGTTTCCCATGTAGAGAGGTCTTGGCTGACGATCCCCTTGTCTTTTAAACACATTGTTCCATCTAGCCCAATGTTGTCAACACTGACTCGCAGCAGCAGCTTCAGGTTTTCAGGGGAGGGTCTTTCCCAGCACTACCTGGAGATGCTGCCAGGGATCGAACCTGGGACCTTCTGTATGCAAAGCCGGTGCTCTACCACTGAGCTACGGACCCTCTCCAAATTAAACTGTGGAACCGTGCCTGCTGGAGAGGAGTTTACTGCACATTCTGTCGAGTTCATATTCTAGAGTCATAAGAACATCAGAGGAGCCCTGAGGCTGGATCAGACCCCCCAGGGTCCATCCAGTCCAGCACCCTGTTCACACAGTGGCCAACCAGCTGTTGACCAGGGACCCACAAGCAGGACATGGTGCAACAGCACCCTCCTGCCCATGTTCCCCTGCAACTAGGAACTGCTTACTGCTTCTGATACTGTTACATAGGTCAAAGGTGGACAACACATGGGTCACAGGCTGCATGCTTCCCCATCCTCCGCCATGCCCCCAGTTTATACCTTTTTTTACAAACAAAATGGTGGTTCATAATGGCTACGGAGAGCTGAAATGGACCCATTTAGCTTTGTTGCATGCCAAATTTGTCCATTTTAGTGCTCTGTAGCTGCTACAGGGTGCTACAAGGGTCAAATACAGCAATTATAAAAATCACTACTTTTTATTATTATTTTCTCTATGCAGCCCACAGGGTGGAGATCTGGGGGGCAGAAATGGTACTCGGACTTCCCGCAGCTGCCCACCCCTCTTCTAAATAGGGCCACCTTGTTTCCCTACATGGGCTGGGGGTTTGCACCCTAGAACGGAGCTGGGCAGGCTTTGAGCTCGCAGGATCTACGGTCCGTAGTAGGTCATTGAGATCCATCAGTTGGAGCCTCATGCAAAAGACACATGCTCTGAATTAAAGAATTCTGATCACAGGAACTTGGTAGAATCAAACAGAGTTTGCAGCCGCACACAAATTCACTCCTGGTGACCCCCTGCCCCTCCCACCTGCTCACCTTCCTTCATTTTAACGGGGAGTCAGGCATCCTTGCCGATTGACTGCAGATCACCCAGAGATCTGCCAGCAGAACTTGATCTGCCTTCACCCACCTTGCCCTAGAACACGACTCCAGTGCTCCCTTGCAGCTATGTGTTACAGGGGTAAGTTGGCACAGCGGCGGACCAGCTGTCTTTCGGAGGGGGGTCTTGTGTGTGCCGCTACTGACGTGCAAAGACAGCCTTTGCAGTTCTTCCTAGAGTCTTAACTCGGAGCTACAAGAAATGTGCCTCCCTTGGGAAGCTTATTCTAGAGCCTCGCGGCTGCTGCTGACTAGGCTCTGATCCCTCTTCCGTGAAGAGGAGCAGATGGCAGGATTTTCCAGGTGAGGCTTCAGTCGCCGACCTCACTCCCTGCTCCTCCTCCACGCGTCTTGATCGGTAGCAGAATACATGATGCCGCATAAGAGGATTTGTGCAGATGTGCTTCATTCCTTCCGCTGCTTGCGGAATTTTGATTCCCTTGGGATAGATTTGGGGTGAAGCGGTTGCAACTTTTAATTTCCCCGCAGAGGTTATTCCCATCCCGGGCCACGTGCGATGGCTTTGGCTTCGTGAACCCATGTGCTTCATCTGCTCACCTTTCCACCTGCATCTCCCACTTGCTCACCCTTCCCAATCTGATGTTGAGCTGACTGTCAAATCCTGCTGGTTGAGAGGGAGCGGAGACAAATTTCCCCCTTCTCCCCCACTTTAATTGTTTGTGTTCTGCTGTTCCAAATGAACAGTCATGCCGTGCATCTTCCTTCAAATGTACTTCCCCCCTTTTTGTCTGTCTGTTATACCTGCGGCAAGCTTGTTCGTGTGCATGTGTTCGCACATAACGCTAACCCATGGTTTGTTGAATTCTGGGTTGTCATAACGTGCACTAACAAACCAGGGTTTGTTAACCACAAACCACCCAGAAAGGGAAGTCACGGTTTGTTGTTAGGTTGTGAACTCTCGACCGTTTAAAGCATTTGGTCGACATTATGTGTGAAACCAGAACTGTGGGTTGTTTGTAGGTTGTTTTGCTAGGTTACGGAGGTGGAAGGGAGGAGCAGTAAAACAATGACAGCAAAAACAGCTGCTCTACATGCCAGTACTATAGCACTGCAAAGGCATTTGGGTTAAATAAACCATGGGTTAGCGTTACACGTGAATCAGGCCTGCGTGCATGAAGCTGAGACAAGTCTCACGAAGTTGGCACCATCTTGTCGTCTCTTGTTCTGGCCCATGTGGCGTTCAGCGGGTGTGTGCATCTGAGAGGCAGGGAACTGGGCCTGCTCTCTTTTCTCCCCCCCCCTTTCCTCCTCTGAACGCTTGCTTGGGTAATCGAAAAAGATAGCACTTCTTAAAACTAGACACGATTTAGAAGCGCCTCTGATTACTTAATTTGCTCCTGAGTATCTCGGTAATTATCTTTATGGGCCTTATTTCTTGTCCTCTGGCATCGTTTCTGTCAATATTAAACGAGCCCGCCTCACAGCACGGAAGCGGCCTGGCCTGCCACGGTTGCGGAATCCTATTATCCTGCCCGTTGCTGCAGATTAATTTTTGCCTTAATTTCACGTCAGAGGTGAACCTGCTCATATTTGCCCCCTGCCATTGCTGGGAGCTGCAGGAAAGGGCCCCCTTTCCCTCCCCCTGCACACTCCTTGGGCTTTTCTAGACGCCCTTCTTCTACCTGCTAATTCCCCCTTCTCTCTCTCTCTCTCTCTCTCTCTCTTTTTCCCTTTTTTGCAATTTTCTCCTTTTTGTCTTTGACTGCCTTTGATTGCAAGCAGGGTTGGGGGCATTCACACATCCCCCTTCACCTGTAAGTAAAAGCAGCTGAGGAAGCACCCTCATTTGAAGGAGGGCCGTGTAGGTCCAGCTGCAGCCATCTTCCAGCCGCCGTGGCCCGTGGCTGCTTAGCTGCCCATCGTTGTTCAACGTCCCCTGGACTTGCAGGAACCGCTTCAGTGCAAGGATGGCTGCTCAGAAGAGAGCCACGTTTGCCCATCCTTCCCTGGAGCCACCAGCAAAGCCCTCTGGGGCCCGAAAGGAAGCGACCTCCTGACGGGAGACAGCCCCTCTCATTAATTGCCTCGGGCTGTTCTCTTTTGATCGTCGTTTTCTCCCCTGCGTTTATAGGAGCACAGAGCTTTACTTTAAATTATAAATCAAATGCCGCCCTGTGCGCAGCAGCGCTCACTCCTCTGCTGTCTCTCTGCAGCTGCATAGCTGTGGCTTTATGTTTTAATTAAATGTCATTTTCCACGGATCTGTGCCTTTGGAATTTCTCCTTCTTTATTTTTGCATCGGCCGCTGCTACTTCAGCTCCTGTTTCTGCGCATGCGGGCAGCTCGCACCGCTGTAACCCCCTGGGATTGATAGTCTACCCCTGAGTTGGCGAGGGTCCTTCGTGAGTAATGAGGAAATGCCTTTTTGAGGGGCCTTGTGTCGCCGCGAGTTTGATCGGTTGCCTCCAAGACGCCGAGAAGCGGAGCCTGAGTCTGGGAGGCGTCCTATTCCAGGCGCTGGTGTGTCTCTTCTGGCGGCCTGGATTGCTTGAAAAGACGTCTCTCCATCTGATAACTGTTCAGGAAGCAAAAGGAGCCCTGCGAATCATCCTTCTGGGAGGGTGCTAATAATTTATTTGATTGATTGATTTGGTTTGTACCTTTCTACCAAGAAAAATGGCATTCAAGTCAGCTTATAGTTATAAAGGAAACTTGATTAAAACAATAATAACACCTTAAAACCCAATAAAAATGCAGCCATAACGGAATAAAAATAGTGTCCCACCCAACAGACCTGCTTGCACACCAAAGGTCTTCTTGAATAAAGAAGCCTTTGCCTGACAGCAGAAGGGCAGCACAGAGGGAGCGAAGCTAGTCTCCATCAGTGAGGAGTTCCGCAACCTGGGAGCTGCTACCAAGAAGGCCCTTCTCTCTCACATTGCCACCAAATTTACCTGTGAAAGCAGCGGTCTCAGAAGAAGGACCTCTTCCAAAGATCTTAAGACCTGGGCAGGCTTGTATGGGAGAAAACAGTCTTTCAGGACCCATGCCGTATAGGGCTTTGTAGGTCCCAACCAGTGCCCGAAAACAGACCAATAGCCAATGAAGCTGTGGTAGCAGGGAGATCGTTTGCTTCCTGTCAACAGCCCAGGTCAGCAATATGGCTTGCAAATAATTAATCACCCAGTAGAGTTTGAGGGATTTGGCTTGGGGCTCGGCTTGTTTATCATTTATTTCCTTTCCCCCCGAATTTATTTATACACTCTGTGCCAGGGAGGGCTTCTTATTCCGTTCTCCCTGCTTTGTGCTTCAGGCACTCACAGCGGCTCAATAAAATTGCAGTTATCGGAATGGGCTGGACTGGTCAGTCCCCTGTGGCCAATAATCACAGACAACAATTCGCCGGCTCACAGACCTTGGTAAAATGTTCAAATCGAGACTTGCGGAGGAAGATGGGTTTCTGAAGGATCTGTTTTGGAGAGCCAAGGAACATTCCCGGTTTGTGTTGTCAGGAGGCTCGTCCTGGAACCGAAACGGATTTCCATACCCGTCTCGAAAAGGTTGAGTTTGGGGTTTTGAATTTGAGGCAGCCTGAAAGTTCGGTAAATTTGAAATTCAGCTTTGAGAGAGATTTCTTTGAAAAGAGACTTTCATCTTCCCATGGCATGGATTTCAGGCAGCCGTGTGAAATGTCAACTTGAAAATTGGCTGTGTTTGTTGATGCCCTTCCTCCCAGAATCCCTTAAATTGAGAGTGTTGGTGAAAAGGTTTTGGTGTGTGTGAGTGTGGACATCAGCTTTGCAATCTTTGCATTGACGCTCCTTCATACCAGTAACTTACTGGCATAATACCTACTTACAAAGCCTGCACCCCTGGTTTCTTTCTTCAGGGTGCTGGTTTTGACCTGTTAGGCCTCACGTGGCTTGTGACCATAATACCTGATGGAGCTCCTCTCCCAGCATGAGCCTACTCATAACACCGGTATCACATACCCTGATCTTATCAGTGTGAAGTTAAGATCTTCCTCTACTCTCAGGCATTCGGAAGCGTCTGATCACATTTTTAGTTCAGGGCCTGGTTTGCGTATTGTCGATCATCAGAATTGCTTAGAGATGTATAAACGGGTGTGTTTGTGCGTGTGTTTGCGCCGTCTATCTAAACGTTTGCACGGAAACGGTTTTTATATTGCGTACGATACTGCGTTTTGTGAACCGCCCAGAGAGTTTTGGCTCTTGGGCGGACTAGAAATGTTAAGAAATCGGATGAAAATCCATCTCTTCCACAAAGCCCTTGCCGCATCCTCTTAGCTAAGGGCTACTAGCTGTACGGCTGCTCGGTTTCTTATCCTGTTTGTGCTTTTTATAGTATACTGTATTTAAAATTATGTTTTTATACTGTCGTTGTTTTATATTTTGAATGGTTTTAATTTTTGTAAACCGCCCAGAGAGCTTTGGCTTTGGGGCGATATAGAAATGCAGTAAATAAATAAATATAGCCCTGATGGCTCTGTGCTACCTCCAGTATCCGAGGCAGTAAGCCTGTGTGCACTAGTTGCTGGGGAACATGGGTTGCGCCCTGCTTTGTCGGTCCCTGGTCGACAGCTGGTTGCCCACTGTGTGAACAGAGTGCTGGACTAGATGGACCCTGGGTCTAATCCAGCCTCAGGGCTTTTCTGATGTCCTTATTATGTTTTCATTGCTTACTAAATGTAAGTATGTGCTACTGAACTGAGTGCATATTCTTACCCTGTTTCCCTCCGCCTCTTTCTTTCTTCCTCCCCTGTGTTGAATTTTAGAGTGTAAGCTCCTTGGGGCACTGACCTGTCTTCAAAACCAGTAGTTTGAAAATCCCAAATTAGCAGTTCCTCCTTGCTGTACCCCTCCGCAGTGCTTTCCAGAGAGACCCTGTTGTTTACCAGGGATCTGCTTTAGAAATCTGTTTCCGTGCCCTACAGCTTTGTTTAATTAAATACTTGAAGTGGGAAGCATTGTGAGCACCCCAGGGGGTGCGGGGGAGAGCATTGGAAAAGTGTCTACGGATGAGTATTTTGAAGCGCATCTTGGCTTTTATTCCGGGATTGTTTGCAGGGCCATTCAACGTTGCTGTGTGTTGTGGTGTAGTCACTTAGCTTGCGTTCCAGCTTCGTTTTTTGAAACCGCTTCTCCAACGTTGCTTGGAGCGAAAGTAGGAGAGAGAGCATTCGTTGAAAGTATGTCTGAGGCGAATCTGCAAAAGAAAAAGCATTGCAGTTCTGTCTGCTAATGGTAGGAGAAGTCAAGGCGGTGGCTGGCCCTGCTGTTTGACGGCTGATCACATCTTGTTGGGTGTTCTGCAAAACAATCAGGCACTCTTGCATGGGCACAGAATGCTGACCACAGGGGAGGTGGTCAGCTGAAAATTAGGTGGGCAGGAGAATGGAATGAAGTGTCTGGAAAGGGAGGGGGAAGGAAGAGACACATAGATATAAAAAGGCAGAGAGAACCTTCTCGATTTTTGGATAAGTCATTGTCTGCTTCACGCTGAGAAAGTATTTTTAAATGTGCTCAAGGGTGGAAGTGAGAGCTGCCCATAGAACTCAATGATGAAACACAAGATTCTAATGTAGCTGGTAATGGATACCACCGCACCCCACTCCAACCCCCCCCCCCAAAGGTAGCAGCAAAGAGAAGAGTCCCTGCCCTTTCGAACTTATTTAGTGCAAAACATATAAAAATAACCCTACTAAAGCCAATTCATTTTGATTTCGTTCATTATATTTCTATACCAACCTCTCCATAGCCGAAGCTCTCTGGGTGGTTCACGGAAATTGAATTCCAAAGCAAATGTAGTTCATTATCCCCACGTTGCAGATTGGAAGCGGCTGTGGCTGTGAGAATGTGGCTTTTGCCAGCCCCGTGATGTAAGAGAGAGAGAGAGAGAGAAACTTACAGCAGCTTTACAATTGGTCCATTGTTAATATTGCAGGGCAGAGGTGAGGCTTATGCTGGCTTGGATTTTCATTCAGCCCCCTCTTCCCCCCCCCCCCGGTGGTGGTGGTTGAACCACAGCGAAGACTGTGGAATGTACACCCGTTTTACAACCATCCAAGCTAGTAGCCATCACCACATCTTGCTGACGTAGCTGCAAGGTTGTTTTATCTCCCAATATTGATAAATCAATGCAGAGTGTTTAAATAGTATATATCCATCCTGAGCTTGTTGGTTAGGAACTTATTTCTACGATTTCCATTGTATTCGCAGCCCAGTTACCACCCTGCTCCCAGATACTTAACCAGGTACTCCAAAACTTCATGGGCCACAGTGGCACCTACATTTTGGGTTGTGTTTTCATCCATGCTCCCCCCCCCCCCGGTATTCTGAATTTTTCTGTTTGTTCTGGTTCCTCTCCCCCCCCCCCCCCCCCGCATCTGCTCTCCATCTCTGTGACTGTTTCTACACCTGGTGTTTTGCCTGGGATTGCCCCTGGGTGGTCCCTGTGCGTTCACATGATGCACAGGGGCGGAGGGGGGGTGGCGGCCACAGGATTTGCCAGGGATAAGGGATCCCTGGAAAATCCTGAATCTTCCCGCTGTCCTGGGAAATTTCCAGGACTGTGGGAGATGTGGCCACCTGTCCCAGCTGCTGCTACGCTTACTAATCAGTAAGCGCGGCAGCAGAGATGGGCATGGAGCTACACCGCGCGTCTCCGTGCCCCGTCAGGGGAGGGGGTAGCACCAGTTTCGCAACCCCCTGGAAGGCAGGTGGGGGCTGATCACGCACGGTTCCCCCCCACTTACCTTGAGCAATGGAACGCAAGGGCGCTTTTCCCGAGGTCTTGGGGGGGGGGGGGGAATGGTGCCTGTGACAGCCTGGGAGGAACCTAGGACGTCACACCCATGATGTGTATTAGGAGCGACAATCCCGGAAGCAGGTACTTCCGGGATCGCCCGCCCTCCTCCTCCCTCTACACCCCTATGGTGTAGAAAGGGCCTGTGTCTCTCTCTCGCTCCCCCCTCCCCAATATCAAAAGATAATCTCATCTTGTGTTTTCTGCTCTTTCTGTCTTCCCCCTTTCATGGTGGCTGATTCTGGGATCCGTTCTCTCCCCCCCCCCCCCCATGCAGGCTCCAGGGATGAGAGTTGGAGCTCAGAGCCCTGGTGGGTGCAGAGAATGGGGGGGAAGGAGGAGGGGGGAGAAGGAGGAGGGGAAGGGACGACCCGCGTTCCTGTTGATAAGATTGTCCAGAAATCTCTTTCCGAGCCCCGTTCACAACAGCCTCCCTTTGTGCTCCCCTGAAAAGGTTTCGACAGCTTATCTGCCAGAGGCTTTCAACCACTTGTCTGAAATAGTCAAGCGGGAGGTTCGCTGCTCTTTTTGAGATGTCGTTTGTTGTTGCCGCCTCTGCTACTGAGGGAGACCCTGGGGTGTTTTGAGAGCCTGCTGTCCAAAGACTGGAAGTTAGCGCTGGTGGCTGCTGCTGCTGCTGCCTGCCCGTGCTGCAGGCCGGCAGCTCTGGGGTACTCATGGAAGGGGTGTGCTTTTGGAGCGCTCCCGTTTTCAGTGCTGTGTTCGAGTGTGTCCTCCGCAGTCTCCCCTGGTGCAGGCACAGAAGAGGATGCGTAAACGGTGACGACCAAAGCACAATCCATCCCAGTGCAGTGCAAACATTGCACTATCTCCATCTCTCAGGCGCAAACTGAGCACTTTTTTCCTCCAGGGACTCAGCAGGGTGCAGGCAATTAGCTGGCCCAGCCAGGTTCGCACTCAACACAAGCATTAAGCAAATCAGTTCTGTGATTCCCTTTGCATAATAAAAGTTAAGCTCCTGGCCTTCTTTGAGTTCACAGACGGCTACTAATCATCTGCTCCCCCCCCCCCCACCTTGACACAATGAGCTGTGGGATCAGCCCCACAGGTACGTGTTTGAGTGTGGGTTTGTGGGCGGGTGGGGATGGCCAGATCTTACCCTAGTGCAGGATGCAGCAACCAGGGTTCTCAGAGGGCTACCCAACCATGCTCACATTATACCCGTATTAAAAGAAATGGCTGCTGTTCGCTACCGCGCCATGTTCAAAGTTATGCTGTTAACATACAAAGCCCTAAAAAAACTCGGGTCCACGTTTCCTCGCAGGCCACTTTCCCCTATATATACCCAGCCAACCTATCTTCAGAGGAGACCTTGCTGGTCGTTCCGCAACCAACAAAACGTAGCCATGTAATGTCTCAAAAACAGGACTTCTTGGGAGTGGCACTCATCCCTCTGCAAATCATTCCCCACCTCCTGAAAACGCAGCTATACGGGCTTTCTACTAATCGTATCATGTTCCTGCTCCACTGTACTGGGTTTTTGTTTTGTTTTGTTTTTGCATTGCTTATTGATTTTATTACTGTAATTATAAGTATTTTTAATAGTGTATTTTAAACAGTGATTTTTAATAAGTTTATATGTAAACCGCTTAAAACTTTTATTATATTAAGCGGTATCTAAGTATAATAAACAAATGAAATTAAGATGCCCGTTCAGAATGCTCTTGGCAGGCTGAGACTCTGCAAACAATCCTGTGCGCACTTCCCTAGAAGTAAGCCCCATTGAACACAGTGGGACATGTTTCCAAGGAACCAGGATTGCACTGCAGGTTAATTTCTGCTCAGTGCAGAAGATTGTAGAGCGTACCAACCAAAGCATACTAAGTCATGAATGCAACAGCCACATTCCTTTCAGGAGCTCAATATCAGCCATTAGCTGCATCTCTTTCTAGAGCTAATTGGAACTCCTGCGTCCCTTGTAAGGCAGAGAAAGAAAGCGTGATATTCTATTTATTTTAATTTATTTTATTATTACATTTATATCCCACCTTTTTCCCTCCAAGGAACCCAAGGCAGCGTACATAATCCTCCTCCTCTCCATTTTATCCTCACAACAACCCTGTGAGGCAGGCTGGGCTGAGAGTCCATGACTTGCCCAAGTCACCCAGTGGGTTTCCGTGGCTGAGTGGGGCCTAGAACCCAGATCGCCCGGCTCCCAGTCCAACACTTTAGCCACTGATTCTAATATCCTAAGATTAGCAAGGCCCTATGCTACATTTTATTTATGCTTAGCCCTATTTCACACGGTATGCCTCTTTGGCTGCTATTGGGCAGAAAAGTGGCTAGAAAGTCATAGGAAGAGCCATGCCGGATCAGACCCAAGGCATTCTGTTGCCACAGGGGCCAGCCAAATGCCCCCGTGGGAATCCCGGCGGAGGCATCGCACGTCCTCTTCAGTAACTGATCAATGTCAGATACAATAACAGAAGTAATAAAAGTCACCGGGGGAGAAAAGGGAAAGGAACCATGGTGCGGTGGGCTGGCCGTGACCGGTGTTTCGCTCGTGGACGGGTGAAGGCTGACGCCATCCCACGGGAAGGTGAGAGACGGCGCGTCCTTGCGTCTCCATGCACAGCCGCCTGGCCTGCCGGTGGCGAAAACCCGCCTGCTTTCTTCCTGCACGTCAAGCGCGTTGCCACACGGTTGTTTTCCCCTTCTCTGAAAGACGAGATAACAAGAGCTGTTTGTTTACCAGAGCCTGCCAGGGAACAAAAGCACCTTGACGTTGTTTCAAAGGCCGCCTCTCGCAGTAAACGCGACGTTTGAGCGGGATTGAATTTCACGCCTAGCCAGAAAGAGGGGAGGTTTTCTGAAATGGGTGGCAGACGCACACCCCTTCTGGTTTTCTGGCACGTGGCAGAAGGGTCCCATTTCCCCCACTCCAAAGTGTCCCCCCACCCCGGCACGTTTAAGATGGTGTGCAAAAAACATTCTGTGTGTCCCTTGTGGTTGGAGGTACCATGGGCGTCTCCGGGATTCGGGGCTTTCAGCGCTGGCCTTGCCGATTCTTTGCCTTCGTGGGAGAAACCGGAAAAACAAAATATTGGGCCAGCAGAGCTGCTGCCTTTAGATTTTCAGGGTTGCTGAAAAGTAGTTGCTCCTTTGGATATTTGTAAGATATGTATTTCATAGAATCCTAGACTAGTAGAGTTGGAAGGGGCCTCTAAGGCCATCCAGTCCAACCCCCTGCTGCTCAATGCAGGAATCCACCTTAAAGCATCCCTGACAGAGGGTTGTCCAGCTGCCTCTTGAAGGCCTCTAGGGTGGGAGAGCCCACGACCTAGGTATTTTTGATGAAGAACTTAAAGCCGATTCACACAAACGTGTACATCGCGAGGCCTTGTTGCTGTCTGTGCCTTGGGCCAGCAACAAGAAGCACCCCCCAAGCAAGTAGGAAACTAACTCACTGGGCTAGACATCTTTCTATTCCTTTCTGGCTTCGCTAGTTTTGTTTTCCTCTATTGGATTGTGTTTACACACACACAGATGCCGCCTTGGGGAAGTGTTGAGAGACGGTGTATGGGGATGGAAAATGACATGTTAACCTGGGTCGCCCCCTCCAGGTGGGAAACAGCACGGTCGTTTTCAGCTCTGTTTCTAGATGCGATAAAGAGCCTCTGTTGGAGCTCCAGATGTGCCTGGACTGCAACAGACCACTGGTTCCAAAGCCGCAGAACCCAGAGCTCCATTCACACAACCATTCCCAGCACTGTGCGCCCCACGCCATTCCACCTGCTAAAGTGGGACTTTCACAAACTACTGCAAAGGTTTGTGTGCTCCAGAGACCATTTGTTCGTTCAAGATCGCTTTTTCCCCCCATGAAAATTGAGGCAGGACGGCTAATGTTCGCTCCTGAGAGTTTGTCTTGGCTTTAAGATGGAATTTGTGTACACTCAGGTCCTCCAAAAGCCGCTTGGATTGGGCTCATCTAGTTCCCTAGTGAGCAATTCAGTCACTTTTCAGTGGGGAAGAGTGTGTGTGTGTGTGTGTTTAAGAGATGGAGGGAGCGCCTTTTACCTTTCCATGCTGGGCTGTGCGGCATTATATTTCGCATGTTTCCTTGCTGCATGATACGGAATCCATACATTTGTAAGCTACTGTGAGCAATTCATGAATCAAGCACACTGCCACGCCTTTGACAACCAATTTAGTCTCACCCAAATTTCCCCCCCAGTACTGGTCCATCTGGGTGGGCCCCAGTTAGTTGCTGTCTCTCTTGGCTGCTAAATAGCAGACCGGTGAATACTGTAAGCTTTTATCTCCTCTCTTCTCAACCTTTTAATTCAATATTTCCTTCCGCCTAAAATTCAACTGCAAACTGCTGTAGGTTGTCACCGGCGGCGTTTGGTCTGTCCAAGGCCGTGGGTGATTCATCGGGGGAAACAATTCCCAAGGTCTTTCTAGGAATCGTTTAAGCATGTTGTGTAGCAATGGAGTCTTGACTTTTCACTCTGCTTGCGCAGGCACCGCAGGGACTGTAGCTCTTTAAAAATGCTCTCTGGTGGGTGATAACTCTTCTCTATGTATTTTTAAAGGCAAAATCCACATTTATCACCTTCTCTCTACCTGCTTCTATTAATTCCAACGTTGTTTTGTTTCTGTTAATTCCAAAATTGCGGAGCAAAGCTTTCCTTTATACACGCCCACAAAGTATCTCAACTTAATTTCCATTTGGAGCAGGAGGAGATGCAATTCCCTCCTTGTAGACTCCCCAAAAAGGGATAGCGTGAAGCTCTGGTGCGTTCCTGCCCTGGCGGGTGTATCATTTACATTGCCCAACCGTCATGGGGAATCATGGCCCTATTTCACAGAGCACATCTGCTCCTGTCCGAGACCCATGGAAATTAATTCTCCGCCAAGTTTGGAGACGGGACCTTGAGTAGCACAGAGTTGGTGCCCAGGGGTATGATGACTAGGTGGACTTTGCTCAGACTTCTTGGTCTTACTGGTCCTTACGTTTGGAGTCAGAACGGGATTTTTACCTCTAGGTCAGAATGGTCAGTCATCATATGGTTCTTTTGGGTTTTAATGCTTCACTTTTCCCTGTATCTCTGGGTAGCAGAGGTGGCATCTGGTGAACCTTCTCCTCTTGTGGGCACCGATGTCTTTTTGCTGGAGAAGGGAACGCAGGATAGGTTAGACCAGCCTTCCCCAACCTGGTGCCCTAACCAGGATTTGTAGTCCAACACATCTAGAGGACGCTGGGTTGGGGACGGCTGGAAAAGATGACGCAGCCAGCCAGGGAAATGCTATCTTTGCCCTGTGCCCGGGCAGGGCCGCAGGCCGTTCTGTGCCTGCACGTGGCCGACCCCCTCAAGCAAAGGGCAGGAAATTGAGCTCATAAAAAAACAACCCGGGATTTTTACGGGGCTGTTTAACAAGGTGCCTGACCTCATTTGCCTTCCTGTTTTATAAGCCTATATTCTTGGCTGTAACAGAATTATTATTACCCCCTGCCCTCTCCTGCCATTCTGCTCTTCTCCCTTGCCTCTGGCAATTAGCTCAAGGTGGGAGGCAGCTTGCTGGGATTTGAAATGGGCCTGTCCTCAGGAAGCATCAGTCGCCTGGGGGTTTATAGGCACATATTCGTGTGTGTGCGTTGAGTTGAGTTGCAACCCAACCTAGCGGAGAAAATGTGGCCAGAGCCGTAATGTGCAGCAGTGCAAAACTCCAGGCGCCCGGTCGTCCCCGCTGACCGCTTTAAAATCGGATCAGGTTGCAAAGTGTTTGGCAGAATTGGTTGCCTTTTCCTCTCGTTCCCTTCCTTAAATTGAGCCAGGGTTTCCAGAGGCCCAGACAGGCTCCAGAAGCTCTTCGTAAGAGCACTTGTAAGGATGTGCAAGAGAAGGCAAGGAGGATGAAATCCCGCCTCTCCCTGGCACGGTCAGGTCCCTGGGTTTCTCTCCAAGCCAGCGCTTAAGTTTTGCAAAAATGTTGGTCATATTCACGCTGGACAGGATCTTGAAACACAGAGAAGGGAGAGAGCGCCTGGGATTTGTTGTCGTTCCGCTGCCAGGCTAAGATCTTTCTTTTCACTCTGGCCTTTTTGGCTTGTAAAATGGTCTCTTTAGTTTGGTGCTGTTTTTATTCTGTCATTTTTTGCTGGGTAGTGATGTATTACTGTTTTTGTTTTATTACTGTTTTTAACCATGGGTTTTAATAAAAGGGTTTTCATGATGGTTAGCCGCCTTGAGCACCATTTGCTTGGTGGAAAGGTGAGGGTATACATCGAAGAAGAATGAGACATTCATGTACCTAGCAGGGTTCCCATTTTCTCTCTCCTCCACACCTACACAGGAAGATGCCTTTACTGAATTAATTAGTCCATCTAATTCAGTATTGTTGATCATAGAATCATGGTGTTGGAAGGGGCCCCTAAGGCCATGGAGTCCAACCCCCTGCTCAATGCAGGAATCCACCTTCAAGCATCCCTGACAGATGGCTGTCCAGCTGCCTCTTGAAGGCCTCTCGTGTGGTGGGAGAGCCCACCACCTCCCTAGGTCATGGGTTCCATTGTCATACTATGTCAGGAGGATTTTCCTGATGTCCAGCCAGAATCTGGCTTCCTGTCTCTTGAGCCCGTTATTCCACTTCCTGCACTCTGGGATGATCGATTAGAGATCCTGGCCCTCCTCTGTGTGACAACCTTTCAAGTCCTTGAAGAGTGCTATCATATCTCCCCACAGACTTG
Source organism: Anniella stebbinsi (assembly GCA_029215795.1). Taxonomy (NCBI): domain Eukaryota; kingdom Metazoa; phylum Chordata; class Lepidosauria; order Squamata; family Anniellidae; genus Anniella; species Anniella stebbinsi. The sequence continues at coordinate 23,192,946 of JARDYH010000010.1, forward strand.
CAATCTGGGTGTCCTTCTGGGGGCGGTGGCTCTCCAGCAATTCAGACAGGAGTTTTTCCCAGCCCTATCTGGAGATGCCGGGCATTGAACCTGCAACTTTTTGCATGCAGCGCAGGGCTTTACCACTGAGCAAAGGCCCCTCCCCAGTATAGCTCCATTGGAGTGTTCAATGAACTAATTTTCAACTTGGAAACCTTTTCAAACATCCTCCCTCTATTCCCGTAAGAGAAATAAATCCTTTTAAATAAAACAAGCAACCCAAAACAGCCATCTACAATAGAGCAAAGTTTAAGAGTTGTCATCTCACGTAAGAAGAGCTCTGTCGCTGGATCAGGCCATAGGGCTCCCAGCATTCTGTTCACACTGTGGCCAACCAGATGCTTGGGAAGCCCACGAGTGGGGCAGGAGCCCAATGGCACCCTCCTGCTCTTTCCCCCCAGTATACTGCCTCTGATACTGGAGGCAATATAGAGCCTTTATTTATTTATTTATTTATTACATTTATATACTGCCCAATAGCCGCAAAGCTCTCTGGGCGGTTCACAAAAGTTAAAACCATCAACAAAACAGTATAAATACACAATATAAAAATACAATATAAAAACACAACCAGGGTAAAACTGCGCAGCAATGCAGATTTAAAATACAAACTTAAAATACAGATTTAAACGGCGGAATTAAAAGACGATGATAATAAACTTAAAATATTGTGAGAATGAGAAGGTCTTCACCTGGCGTCGGAAGGAGTATAATGTAGGTGCCAGGCGAACCTCTCTGGGGAGCTCATTCCACAGCCAGGGTGCCACAGCAGAGAAGGTCTTCCTCCTGGTAGCCACCTGCCTCACTTCCTTTGACAGGGGCTCACGAAGAAGGACCCCTGGTGATGATCTTAGGGTCCGGGCAGCCATTGTTATTACTAGTAGCCAGAGAGCTTTGGCTGTTGGGCAGAATAGAAATGTCATAGATAAATAGCCCTATCCTCTTCCGTGAATTTGTCGAATCCTATTTTAGAGCAGTCCAAGCTGGCGGCCGTTGCTACATCTCGCAGAGGCGAATTGTGTGAAGAAGTCCTTCCTTTTATCTGTCCCAAATCCCCCCCAGTCAACGTCAGGGGAATGACCCCACTGGCTTCTAGCATGACGAGAGAGGAGGAAAACACTCGCCTCTCTTTACCTTCTGTCCACATGGTGTCTCATTTTGTGCGCTCCTACGATGTTCCCCCTCGCTTGTCTTTTTTCTTTGCTTAAAGCCCAAGGTGTGGTGCCCAGAACCTTTTTTGAGGTGTGCCCCCTTTCTCCCCGAAAGAGCAAGCAACCCCAAACGGGCGCCCCAATGAAGCTCACCCACCCCGTTATGCCTCCTCTGCCTGGGTCTTAAGCCTGAGATGCAGGAGAGGGCCCCCCTTGGCCAGTGGGAGGGGGGCCATTGGCACAAAGAAAGCGCCTTCCTTCCAGTGAATCAAATATTAATTTGCAATCATCCAAGGAGGGATGTTGCTTAAATGACAGAGCAAGGAGGCCGGGAAATGCCTCGGGCAGGCTGCAGGGCCCTCCAGTCAGTTCCGTTTACCCGCCGCCCTCCGTGCAGCCTCTCCCCGCGTTCTGACAGCCGCCAAGCCCTCGCCTCCATGCTGCTTTGCCTGCCCTCCCAAGTCTTGCCCTGGGAACCTGCTGCCTCACCTGCCTCTCGCTCTGGCCCAGACAGTGGTGGTGGTGGGGAGCAGGAGGAGGCAGGAGATGCCATGGCCTCCCTGCTCTCGGCCTGTCAAGCCAGCAAGCAGCGGCGAGGAGGAGGAGGAGGAAGAGCAGCTGCTGGCATTGCAGTGGGGAAGGCGGACTTCCTGAAGGGAAGGGGCTCATTGAGGGTGTCCTGGCTTCCAAACACGTGGAGTCGGCACTTTATTTAAATTTATTTACATTTAAATTTGTATTTTAAATCTGCATTGCTGCGCAGTTTTTTTGTTTTGTTTTGTTTTTACTCCGGTTGTGTTTTTATGTTGTATTTTTATATCGTGTTTTTATACTGTTTTGTGGATGGTTTTGATTTTTGTGAACCGCCCGGAGAGCTTCCGCTATAGGGCAGGATGTAAATGTAATAAATAAATAAATAAATTTATACCCACCCACCCACCGCTTCCTTAGCTAAATGGCAGAATAGTGTGGCCCTGCTTAGGAGGAGGAATGGAATAAACACTTGTCAGTCTGTTGATTTATACTACTGTTATACCGCTTCGTATCTGAAGCAGTTCACAATCCGCACACGCCTGTAAAAATACAGTATTAGATCTATATAGACACAGGGAGAGAACAGGAACAAACAAATACGTAAAAACATGTTGCAACAAAATCGCAAATCACATTTCTCTTTTGTTTGGGAAGCACCTTGCCCCTCTCTCTCTCTCTCTCTCTCTCTCTCTCTTTTGGTAGCCTCTGCCTAAACTAATCTTTTGTCCCTTGAGAAGTCTCTGTAGCGCAATGGCGGGATGCTTGAAGGTGGATTCCTGCATTGAGCAGGGGGTTGGACTCGATGGCCTCAGAGGCCCCTTCCAACTCTACCATTGTATGACTCTTGGAGCTCTTTGAGTCTCGGTTGGTGGATCTCCCAGGACCTCTTGGATTTGGAGGCTCGAGCCTTGGAGATTCAGCCTTCACAGAAGGCTTGGGGAAGGGTTCGACCTTGATCCGTTATTGCGCATTGTCCCAGGCCTTGAGAGGCACCCAGCCCAACCCTGTTGACGAACAGGGTTGGGCTGGGTGCCCATTGACGCTGCAGCCCATGTGCCAGGGCTCGCCTGTCTTAGCCCAGCTAGCCCTTTTTTCCCAATGACCCATTCCTTTTGTTGTCTGCCGTGTGGACACAGAACCCTCCACCTGACCTGAGATATGGGCGCCTTCACCCCAACCCTGGCGCCAGCCTCCAAACCGCTGATGCTGGCCTGATGCTGGTGCAGAAAATATAATGAATACCTCCAGTGTCCGGGTGGACTTAATGTCTTCCTCCTGCCCAATCCCAGCGGGATTCAGGCAAATTCGTTCCTCCCTCCCTGTTGAGTCGGTCATGTTCTTTCCTCCTGAGAATGACGTGACGCGTTTTGACAATGTCAGCCGGTGCACCGGGCGGTGGATCTGGCCGGCAGCCCGTTTTACACGGACCCACAAAGGGGATCGTGACGCCAGCGCTGTCCTGGCTTTGCTCATCCGTCGAGATTCAGGTTTCCAAAGGCTATGCAAAATAAGCCGATGCAAACATCTTTAATTTATGCCGTTTTGCTCTAGTTACAGACCTCTGGCTCGAGGCTGCCCGGTTTTGTTTGAACGGGTCCTATCCTGGAGTGGCCCCTTCCACTGTCTCTTGCTCGGCTAGATTTCTCACGAAGGATTCCGTCATCTGGATTCCAAGAAGCCACATTTGTCTCTCCTTTGGCGCAAATGTCACCAGGCCCTGTGAGAAGTTCCTGCTGGCTTATCTGGAGTTTGTATTAAGGCTACAAGGGCACTTTTCTCTTAAGCGCTGCGGAGAAAATACTTCTTTCCCCCCCAAAACCACCGCAATATCTTTCCCCTCCCTTCTTCTACCGGTGTTTTGGGTTCTTTTTCTGTTTTCTTTTGCTGGCTCTAAGTGGCGCTGTATGCGGCAGCGCCGATTCCTCCCGAGGAGACAAATGCGAGGCGACATGCGTGTGTGTCTGGAGCAGTATCTGCAGTGACGCTTTGGCTTTAGATAATAAAGAGCTCGCCCTGAGGTGAGCGGATCGAGCTACTGCCTCCGAAAAGCCTCTCGCGCCTTCGAGGGCCAGAGAGGGAGGAGGGAGAGGAGGACACGGCTGCCACCGCCGCTGACGTGTTGTCGCATGAAGCAAACGTGTTAATAGATGAGTCTGCTGGGTTGGCGTTGGGGCCGCTCTCCGTTGCGTGGTGCCTTGTGTCACGCTGGGGAAAGTTGGCGGGAGGGATCTCTTGTTCCCTGGGCGCTGCAGAGGGAAATGTTGAGGAAGCTTTTTGAATCTGCTGGCTCACCAGCGATGGATGGGGTGGGCGGGCAGGTGTTTATATTGTCGTTTTGAAAGAACGGAGCCCCTCGCGAGAATCTGCTTCCTTTCAGCCACAGGAAACCGTTGGTCCACGTAGCTCCTCATTGTCCCGCCACGGCTCTCCAAGGGTTTTGAGAGAGGCCCATCCCAGCGATACCTGGAGATGCTGCGGGTTAAATCTGGGATTTTTAGCATGCAAAGCAGGTGTTCCACCCCTGAGCCGCTGTCCTTTCCCCTCATTCCCAAAAGCTGGAGTCACCTTCAGTTTAGTTGTAAGGGGCTTAAAGCAGGACAGGATTTTCCTGCAAAAATAGGTGGCTTTAAAAAAGAAGCAAAACGGTGTTTCAGAACGCAAGGAAGCCTTACGGAACCCCCCCTATTTCACGTCAGCTCTGCCCCAACATAAGCATTCTGTGCTCTTGCGGCGTTTGTATCCTCTCAAACTTTCAACCCCCCCTTTTTTTTTGCTACACCTGGATTGAGAAAGAGAAGGGCATGGGTGAGCATGTGCGCATTCTCACGAGGTTGGAGGCCCTGACATGGAGAAATGCTGCGGTAGCCTCACTTTTTTAGGGTTGAAGGTAACCTGTGGTGTGTGATTTCTCTAATGTGTGAGGGATGAGATACTGGAGCCTTCTGCAACCCTTCAGGTGTTTTGGACTTCAGTTCCCGGCATTGCAGGCCATTGGTCATGCTTGCCAGGGCTGATGGGAGTTGAAGCCCAAATCCTCTGGAGGCCACCGTGTTGGGAAAGGCTGGTCTCCTCTATACCGATGGGTAGATCCCATGCTCTGCCACTGTGCTCCCCCTGCTTCCTGAACCCACCACGTGGCCTCATACTGAGCCAGACTCTGGTTCTGTCTCGTCCAGTATTGTCCCCAGAATTTCAGGCAGAGAGAACAATGTTCCCAGTCTACCTTCTTAGGTCCATTTGTTATACTGGCAATGAACCAAGGGCCTTCCGTGTCTGCTCAGCCATTGAACCTCCTCCCTCAGTGACCAAAGTGGGTGAAACACGTTTTTTTCTGGAACCTCGCAAGCCTTCATCCGCATCCCATACTGGGCTGTTCCTATCCGCTTCCTCTGTGGCCGCTAAATAATGTGCGCCAGGCAATCATGTTCCTCCACCAGCGTTATCATCCCTTGTTTCCCTTTTGCCAAGCCAAGAGACTTTGTGTGTGCACGTGTTGCAGGAGCTACTGCTTTTTGGGAAGCCTGCTTGGTAATGAGAATCCAGGAAGTTTCATCTTGCTGCGGCTTGGGAAAGTCTCTAGCAAGAACGGATGAGATGTGTGTGGCCCACTTCCTTGAGTTACCTGGTTTACTCTGGCCGCCTCCTGCTCCCTGGTGTGTATAGGGGGGTGCGAGTGCTTTCTCTTCCCTTCCGAGTCCCGAAATGAAATATGAAGCTACCTTCATACAGAATCAGTAAGCCTATATGCACCAGTTGCTGGGGGACATGGGTGGGAGGGTGCTGTTGCACTCAAGTCCTGATCGTGAGTCCCTGGTCGACAGCTGCTTGGCCGCTGTGTGAACAGAATGCTGGACTAGATGGACCCTCAGTCTGATCCAGCATCAGGGCTCCTCTTACGCTTTTCACTCAGGAATTTGGTCTCCCCTCTAGTCATGGAATCATAGAATAGTAGAGTTGGAAGGGGTCTTTATCTTCCCTTCTTATGCTCTTATGGGGTTGGACTTCCTGGAGGAGAAGGCTACTAGTCCTGATGGTTATGTGCTACCTCCAGTATCCGAGGCAGTAAGCCTGTGTACACCAGTTGCTGGGGAACATGGGTGGGAGGGTGCTGTTGCACCGTGTCCTGCTTGTGGGTCCCTGGTCTCAGATCCTAGAATAGTAGAGTTGGAAGGGGCCTATAAGGCCATCGGACTGGTTGGACCTTTTGTCTGATCCAGCGTCAGGGCTCTTCTTATGTTCTTAATCAGAGCCTTGATCTGTCCAGCCCAGTATTATGAATTACTCTGGATTTTATTTTTTTGAAATTAGCCTTTATTAATACATAAGACATTCTACAACATAAACATCACACAGCACAATCAATATACACATTCCATTATATTAGTCACTCAGCAAAAACACCCAGCAAAATGCCACATACAAACAACTAGGAATATGTTTAGCATCAAATAGTTTAAATATCTCATAACACTACAACATAATCATCCAAGAATAGATTAAATAGAATAAATGAATTAAATAATATGTAAGATCAAGTTTCACATATCTTCCAACGCCAGTGATTTAAAAAGTAGCAAAACAAGAAATGTTAATTCCTATACCATGATTATTTTTCCAATATTCAATGAAAGGATTCCGTTCCTCCATAAATTTGGGCTTCTGTTATATGCCATCTCTCAATCTGGCTCCTCCACTGATCTTCAATAATTGTGCCATTTGCCAAACTATAATAAACCATTCTTTACTTGCAATTGGTTTTCTGTTTTTCCAGTTCTTGACAATAATCATCTTTGCTGCTGTTAACAGAATAGATATCATTGGCTGGGATGAATTTTTGGGACTCATATTGAAAGAGTTCTAATAAGATCGTTTGAGGGTTAAGGGATAAAATATATCTAAGAACTTTCCTTTTAACTTTTCCAAAAATCTTGAACTACTCCGGATGTTTAACTTGTTCTTATTGTTGTGATTTTTTTGTATTCTATGCTTTGTATGTTTTTTTCAAAAAAATATGAAGTGGTATAGAAACATCTAAAACTAAAATAAAAATAAACTGGTTATCCTGACTGGGAGCAGCTGGTGCAGAGACTCAGGAAGCGAAGACTCTTTCCCATCACCTGTTACTTGAGGTCTCTTTTTAAGAGGAGACATTTGGGGGGCTCCTTCTCACAAAGCAAGTGCCCCTGCTGCTGAGCCTGGGCCTCCCACAATGCCTGAGATGAACCTCAAAGCCGTTCCTTATTTAGAAGACATCAGGCACTCCATTTGAAAGAGGTGCGGGATCTCCGTTCGGAAGTCCAGGGAGCAACAGAAAACAGGCCTGGCCTTCCGCTGCAGGGCCCCCGTTGTGCGACTCCCTTCCTTTTCTCCCTCCGGCACTGAAGGGCCCTAGCAACACGGTCGGCTGGATGTGCTTAGCGGCCATGATTTGCATTGCCTTCGCTTCATGCTGCAGATCAGCCAGATAGTCGCCAGGCAATCGGCGCTGCCTGGCAGATTAGATCGCTGCTTCTGGACAGGCGAGATGGGAGAAGAACAGGCTGGTTCATCCCCTCTCCTCACCGTTGGCGCAGCGACATTGATCATGAGATGCGCTAACGCCCTGACCTGCACCACCCGTCCAGCACCACCCGTTACAGCAGCCGCGCACACGCTCTGTCTCTCCCCCAAATTAAAAAACCTTTCTCTGCTTAGGAAGCTTCCCCATGTCTCTCAGTGTCTCTCAGCAGGCAGTCTCACCCAAAGCTGTAACAGCCCTGACCAGCTCAGGACGACTTAATTACAATCTCTGCTCACCGCTGGCACTTGGGCCCAGCATCTTCACCCAGGTGAGGATGGAGGCAGGTGCATTTCCTTTACCACGGGGTTTCCCTGCCCCCCCCTTCTGTTTTGCTTTGCTTTGCAAGTACAGCCTTCTTTTACAGTTAAGAGAAATGCACAGTTTGCATAGGTTAGGTGTTAGCAACTGGAAAGCCTGGGGTCAAATCCGGCCTCCTTAGAAGTTTGGTCTACTCTTTCTCTCCTCTTTCTAGAGCCAAACACCGTTCCCGTTTGTAAAGAGGAGAGACCAGAGGTAATCGGGTTGAAGCCAGGTCCTTCCGCACCTCACGCGCTTTGCCTCTGTAGCAGCAACAGCAGCACAGATTAAGAGCGGAGATTATATTTTCAATTTGTCACCGGCCATTTTGGCTCTTCATGTATATGAAAATAAGTCCTGTCCTACGCTATCAGGAGAAGTACGTCGAAATTGTCTTTTGAGGGTTGGGGCACGGACTCTTCTGCAGCGCTCCAAATCGTCCCGCGTTCAGAGGTGCTTCTGGCACCATTCTGTAGGTGGCAAATGCTTTTGCCAGTGATTCCGGGACAGGATTCAGTCTACAGCTGTAAAAACACCACTCATCAGGGCTAGTGGGAGTGGTGCTATTTCTTTACCGCTAGTGGCAGGGACTGACACATTTTCCTGGAGGCTGCATGCCAGTGTGTTATGCACGTTATGCCAGGGCAGAAGCCCCTAACAGTCATACTGAAACAAGACCCGGCTTGCTGCATCCTCAGGATGCAATATGATAATGCCATCCATTATTCCTCATGCTGGCAATTTCGGGCAGCATCCGTGAATGCTTCACCCACGCTCCCACTCTGGAGTCTAGAAGTGGAGTCTCTTCCAGCCATGGATCAAACACAGTAGTATATTTACCACTTAGCAGCCATGGGCCAAACACAGTTGTGCATTTACCACGTAGGTAAGATGACCATATGAAAAATTGGACAGGGCTCCTATATCTTTAACAGTTATATAGAAAAGGGAATTCCAGCAGGTGTCATTTGTATGCGTGCAGCACCTGGTGAAATCCCCTCTTCATCACAACGGATAAAGCTGCAGGAGCCCTGCCCTCTTTTGTACCTGGTCACTCTAGTATGGCTCCTGCAGCTTTAACTGTTGTGATGAAGAGGGAATTTCACCAGGTGTTGCATGCAGACACATGACACCTGCTGGAATCCCCTGTTCTGTGCAACTCTTAAAGATACAGGAGCCCCTGTCCTCCTTTCCATTAGGGTCACCCTAACTTAGCAGGATGCAAACAAAGCGCTGCATTCTCCAATAACACAGCAAGGCGCAAACCGAACCACAATGTCAGTGTGACGTACTGAAAGAGGCTAACGCAACGCACGAAGAGCAAGATCCATTCTAGCCCTCTCCCAGCGATGGTCCGGTTCCCGGCTAGCTCATTAGAACATACTATCCGCCTCTCACTGTGTGCTTTTTCTTCCCTGAGCCCTGACTGGTGAAATCACGTCCTCCCATGTACTGTGGTAGTAATCATCACTCTTGTGGTTGGGCATATCCGTGCTCCTGGAGTTTTAATTGCTGTCAAAGTCTGTGAGGCTTAGAAATCCTGTGCTGGAGACGGAGCCAGCGAACGGGGTTCCTTGTGATAACTCTGCAGGTTTGGGGACGGGGGACTGGCCCTGCCGTCCCAGCAGAGGCACGAGGGAACTGTTCTGTCGCTTCAGCGCTTGGGGGGGGGGGTTTGCTGGTGGCTGCCGTCCCCCTCAATTTACAAACACTGCTTTGAATCTGCAACACTTCTTAAATGAGCACGGCCTGGATTGTCAGAATCCAGACGCACCACTGTTTCCTGTCACCGCGCTCCTCAGGAGCCAAATCGTGAGACGGACTGACAGCCGAGCGCGGTGGACAAGTCTATTTCAATGGAGGCCCCCCTCCTCCGTTCCCCCTCAGGGCCCGCAATTGAAGGAGCGCCGCGATTAACCCTGCCTTGTTCTCCACTTTGTAACTGCTTTTTGGCACATTTTTTAAAGTGTACAGTTAAAAAAAAAATCAGGGTTAATTAGAAGCCCCGGCAGCTGGGCCTTGGCGGAGAAAGCTATTGTGTGTCTGAATGAAACCGGAACTGGTTTCACAGCGCGGTCTGGTTTAATTGGTAACTGTTGTGAGTCTGAGCGGGCCGGCTACTGCCTCATGCAGGCCTAGGCGGCTTCCCAATTAGTGGGTCCCCCTCCTTCTCTCCTGTCATTAAGGATGTTTCTGTAGAGCTCGCTGTGGGATATTCTCTCCCATGCGCTTTTTAATCTGACACATACAATAGGCTAAAACCCAGTTGCCGTAAGGGAGCTGTTCTCATTCGCCACTGGCTTCTCTGATGTCATGGAATGTTTACTACTGCTCACCAAGTAGAGAGGCAAGGAAATCCGTGATCAGCTGGCCAGGGTTGGATTTGTGGGATGGGGAGAAATCGAAATGTTGCGTGCTGATTCCAAATAATGAACCGGAAACTTGGCCGCTGGTCTGTAGTGTAGCATTTTATTACTTGGCCCAAATATTCCCCTGTTCTGAAGTTTGGCCAAAGGTTTTCTGTGTGTGTGTGTGTGTTTGTGTGTATGCGTGTGCGTGTTCCTGACAAATGCTTTCATTGGGAGAATATTAAACCTCGGCCTCGGCCGCCTAATTTTGTTTGATGCTATTGTTTCCTCTAACTGCTGCTGCTTTCCTGCCACTCTGTTTTCCTAGTTAGAGCTCTTTTCTCCTTCCTGAAATTCTTAATATATATATATATTAAAGCATTTAGATTGCGCTTTATTTATGAGGAGTTTGTGGGTACACTGTCTTGAGAGGTTTTTTTTTTTACTCTTAAAGGAAGCCTAAAAGTCATTTTAAATAAATGAAACGGGTGATGCCAGCCAGTCGGAGATCATGGGAACAGGACGTCCGTCACATTTGACTACATGAAGACATCGCAGAGAGAAAGCATAGCCAGTTCAGAGTGAGAGCAGCGCTTTCTAAACAGGCAAACGCTTTGAAAGCAATGGCGTAAATGTCGTCGTGGGACTGCTTTTCAACACCCCCAGAAAAGCTTGTGTCCTGTCTCTGCACAGCCCTTGTTACTACTACAGAAATCTTGGGCTAGTTGGGTTAGCGGAAGTTCCTATAGGACTGGCGTATGCAGCTCCTTAGAGGAAGGATGAGGCCTTGGGCTGTCAGTTTTCAGCAGAATTCTGCTTTCTGTGAGTGTGCTTACAGCGGCCAAATTCTGTGACATTTTTTGTCTAGCGTGCGGCGCAAGTTGCTTGTGCAGTCCACAGCCAGCACCACTTGTGATGAATCCGATGTAGGCATGATCCTTAACATTATAGGACTCATATTCCCACTTACAGAGCTGCAAAAATTGGTTGGAAGTGTGTGAGCGTCAAGATGGGGGAGGGCATAAGGATCACTTATCTGGATCAATCTAAGGATCCATCAGGCCCAGCATTTGAACCCCCCAACCGCATCTGGCCAGCCAGATGCATCTGAGAACTTCCGTATAGCTGTGCATTGAATGCTTTGTTGCAAACATGAGCTAGTGCTGGAGCCATCTCGTCTGGCATCCTGTTTTCACAGTGGCCAACCAGCTGTTGACAAGGACCCCACAAGCAGGACACGGGTGCAACAGCACCCTCCCACCCATGTTCCCCAGCAACTGGTGTACACAGGTCTCCTGCCTCTGATACTGTACCTGGCACATAGCCATCAGAACTCGTAGCCATCGATAGCCTTCTCCTCCCGAATGAACTTGAAGTCCATGGCATGCTCTGTTGCATGCTTACATAGCTGTTCAGACGGGATAATACAAATTAGGCCTTGACAGGCACAGACTTGCTGGGTCCAGTTGACTCACCCCCCCACCCCCAAATGCCTCCATCATCCACAATCAAGACCCAAGATTTATTTCCTATTGCAATATTCCCAGTTCTAGGCCTCTAAATCTACTTCCGGGCCAGTCTGTTGGACAGTTTGTGGCAGTAGAAAAATTCTTTTACTGCAGGCCTAATCTCATAAGCCTTTGCAGCCGTCCTAATGGCTTCTTGGGCCTCCCTCCCTCTCCCTCCCTCCCTCCTTCTCTCCACTACACGCTCAGAGTAATATAAAAAGCCATCGGAGTATTACTGCGGGCGATGTGTTTTTCCATTTACAGTAATAAAATACTGAAGAAACAAAACAATTTAAAATTCTAATAAAATTCAAAGCAAATCTTCAGCAGCTGAGCTGATTCAATTATTTAGCTGTTATTGAATGCAAAGCCTGGGAAATGGAACAGGTTGTAGGATGGCGAGAAAGGAAATTCTTGTTCTTTGTGGGGCTGCTAGGGTTTTTCCCCACCCCACCCCTCCTCTCCCACACAGTAAAAAGCAGGGGAATGGAAGGGGAGAGAGCACTCAGCAGCCGGTTAGCTGGGGTAGAATGACTTCAGCTGGTATATTTGCCCGTGGAAAATTTTGTTTCTAAAAGCACTCTGTTACATCAAAGCGAATGAACCTTTGTAAATTTGCCCAAAGAGCTTTTGGCTGTAGGGCAATATAGAAATGCGATGGATGAATGGAGCAGTCAAAGGCCTTCTCAGTGGTGGCCCCCCAATTATGGGATGATCTCCCCGACGAGGCTTGCCTGGTGCCAACATTGTTATCTTTTTGGCGCCAGGGCAAGACTTTCCTCTTCTCCCAGGCATTTAACAGCATATACTGAATTTTTAATTGACCCCAGAATTATATTTAGGCCTGGCTGAGAGTTCACAATTGTTTTAAATGTATACTGTTTTATATGTTGTCTGTTTTTATGCTTTTATGGTTTTAAATTTTGTATATCGATTTATAATGTCCAAAGTTTTAATTTTTGTAAACCAATAATTGTGGAGTTCCAGAGCTGGAACTAAATTTTTAGGTTACTATCCCAAGGACTCAGGGTTCACAAATTCTGGCTGCCCATTTTAGTCAGCCATTATATTTCCCTGGGCAAATATAACTACATGCTTCAGAGGCCTCAGTTTCAATTATTACAATGTTCTGAATGAAAAAAGGCAAAGATGGAGTAAATTACACCTAGAGCTCCATCAAATGAGCGTTTTATTGCACACCCGTTACTGGGCACTCACGGATTTTCACGGGTCCTTGTCACAACGTCGTCTGCGTCCCATGCGCCTCCCACCCCTTCTAGCCTTCTTCGCGCAACAAAGAAACACCCCCGTAAGTCTGACTTATTTTTAAAGTTGGAAGTTGCCACTATCTCCTGCTGTGTGCAGAAGAAGCAGCGCAATCAAAACGGCCCACTGAATGGGTCACATGCATGTTGTTTACTTCCTCTTTCGAAAGAGGAAGTAATGAGAGACAAATGTGCGGGTGGAAAAGCAACGGTAAGCAAATGCGATTTCCCCCAGTGTGATGACGCTGATAAACTTCAGTAAAGGCAGAACAAATGGCCAAATAAAAGTCCATTTGTAGTCGACGTGTATATACACCACTCTTTCAAGTGTCTAGTGTTGTTAGGTCTTCAATCCATTGCATTATTGGTGGTGAGCTTTTACTTTTCCAGTGTTGTAGTATCAGTCTTTTAGCGGTCAAGAGGGCGCAAAAAATCCACGTACGCTGACCGTGTGTTACATTCCAAGAAACATCATTAAGTCCAGTCCGACCATGATACCGCAACAGTTTTATATGCATTTTCTAAATGGGTATCGGTTGAATTGGAAAGGATGAAGTGATGTTTTTACTCAGTTTTTTCCCCCCTAGGTAAACAAGCACATGAAATTACTTTAAAAAAACTACACTTTAGAACTGTGCCTCAGTTAATCTTTTTTAACTTTTCTCTTAATTTTAAAGGCTGATCTCCTCCCAAATAGTTACATGTATTTTTAAAATCTCAAATATTAATGGACATTACATTTTTGGGTAGAAAACACAAAATGTGAATAAATATAATGGATTTTGGTCCGTAAGATGCCTATTTTGATCCCCTGACTAAGTCATTTTATTGCAGAAGTAAAGAATTAATGGCATTCCTCCGCCCCAAAAAACTGGAGCTCTTTCAGGTGCCAAAGACTGCTTTCATATACTTGGCTACTTCTCATATGCGTTTGTTCATACCAGACCACTGAAATTCTCTGCTCTACTCTTATTTATTTTTTAATATATTTTATTCCAGCTTTATGATGAAAATAGATTGTTGGCTTCTAAAATCTGTTGTTTCGTGTGCTCAGAATGGTCCGAAAAGTTTAATGTTATTTAAAAAATTGAACAACAAAGAACTACATTTAAAATGGAAGTGGGCAGGGGCGGAATCCGTTGTATTTTAGTGACAATTGTTCCTAAGTGTGCATAGGGTTGCAATCTACAAACGAAGATTGCAACCCTATGTACACTTAGCTCTGTTGTGATCCGTGGGAGTTACTTCCGATTAAACATGCATAGGATCAGGCTGTAAAGAATGCGGAAACGCCAGAGCCGAAACTTTTGAACCACATTTAAACAACAACAACATTGTGGTGATACTGTGCCTGCTTATTCAGAAGTCGTTTTCACTCATTTCAGTGGGACCTACTCCCTGGTAAGCGTGTCAACAATTGCAATCTAAATCCGTCAACAAATGGCAGAATCAGAACACATCCCACGCAACCGAGAGAGGGAAACATTTTTCTCCTTATCTCAAAAAGCTAGAACCTGGGATCATCCCATGAAGCTGAATGGTGGGAGATTCAGGACAGGTAAAAGGAAGGACTTCTTCACACGGGGCATAGTTTAACTATGGAATTCACTGCCACAAGATGTGGTGATGGCCACCAGTTTGGATGGCTTTAAAAGGGGATTAGACAAATTCATGGAGGGTGAGACTATCCATGGCTGCTAGTCCTGATGGCTATGGGCTACCTCCAGTATCAGAGGCAGTAGGCCTCTATACACCAATTGCTGGGGAATATGGGTGGGAGGGTACTACATCCCTGTCCTGCTTGTGGGTCCCTGGTCAACAGCTGGTTGACCACTGGGTAAACAAAGTGCAAGACTAGACGGACCCTTGGTCTGATCCAGCCTCAGGGCTCTTCTTATACTCTCACCGGAATCATGCAGATCTGCTTGGTTTGCGTTATTTACACAGCTTGCGAAGTTGAGCTTTTCTTGGAGAACAACTTATAGCACCATACGGAGCAGCCTTATACCAGGTTCACACATATTAACTCAGTATTGTCTACACTGGCTGGCAGGGGCTTACCTCGGCCCCAGGGAGGTCTTTTCCAGCCCTACCTGACAATGCCAGGGATCGACCCTGCAGCCTTTTCCACATGAAGCCGGTGCTCTACCTGCTCCACCAAACCCCCCTCCCCAAATTCATATTGCTTCAGCCCAGAGTGTACACCTGAGTGAGGTCACCTGCCTTGCAGGCTCCAGGTGAGAGATGCCATTCCTGAAACCCCTCTGGCCAAATGCACCTTGCGCGGTTTTGCTGCCCAGAAACCTCCTTTGGGTGGAAGGCGGCAGCCTGGCCACTCCCGCCTTGAGCAGATGGCGCCGGGCTTCATGAACAACACCTGGCACCCGGACCGGAGAAGGGGCTCTGCCGTCACGCTGCCGACAGCTCGAGTTGCAAGTGGAGAGGGGTGAGGGAAAGGCCAGGCCGGTGCTCGCAACTGGCGGTATGTCAAGGCAAGGCTGCCTTTGCATGACGGGTGACGGGGTGATTGCGGAGAGTAATTATGGCCCGTTAGAAAGCAGTAATTACGGCGGGGGAGAGAGAGGCGCTTGCCAGTGGAGCGCAGGAGCACGCCAGGAACCCTCTCGGAAATTGGTAGCTCTGTAATTTCCCCAGCAGGGGTTCGCTGCGTCGCCCTGAGATGTGACAACACATGGAATTTGTGGCTTGTCATATCCAGTGTTCAGGCAGGGACAAAGTCAGTCTCTCTTTGCGTCTCTGTCTCTCCCCCCCCCCCCCCAGCCCCTTGATCCGTGAGTGATGTTCCTGTCCCCATTTCTGCGCTTGGGTTTCAGTGCTCTCCGTAGCCGGTAATCCAGCACAACCTCATCCAGGGTGTCCTGGATTACGAGGTGTGTGCGCTGCGATTCCATAGGAGCGCATAAAAGCTGCCCAGTGTGGCATGGGCAGAATGGAGCTTCCCAAGGATATTGCTTCTTTGGTTTAAAAATAATAAGCAAGCTACTAGTCCTTAGGGCTGAGAAGATAGGCTTGTGCACGTATGGCCGGTGCTTTGGGCCATGTCCGAAGCCAGCCATGTGGTGCTGAGGAAGGCGGCCTGTATTCCAAACGGATGGAACTTCAGGGTCCTCTTTACCACCAGCTCCTCCCCCCACCCCACCCCGGCAGCAACTGACAAAAGCAGACTAAATTATGCAAAATAGTAAGAGCCGTGGAATAAATTATGCAAAATTAGAGGAATTATGCGCATTTGCATAATTTATACAGGTCACAGGGGTTCGAGCTTTTCTTAGCCCAGAATTTGGATAGCCTGGGAGTGTGGAATTTTAATAGGGTTTAGCCTGGACGACATACAGCCCGGGCTGAAATCCCATCGAAATGGTCAGGGATTTAAAGAGGGCATAACCTTGCGCGGAGTTGCATTGTTCACAGGCTCCGAAGAGATGGAAGGAAAGGGAAGACCATCCGCTCCAATCAGGGCTATGCAGCCACCTGGCCTTTCCTTCCCACAGAATCATCCCTGCACTCCAGACCACCAACAGAGAGCAGAGCAAAGCAAGTCAGGCAAACCCGTTCAGGGGAAGCCTGAGACTTCGCGGCTCAAGACCCCCCTGTGTCAAGCATGAGGAGGCAGCTGTGCGCACTGGGCTGGTCCCCACCGTTCCTCCCATGCCATGGTAGGGAGTGTGAATCACTTGCGCTTGTGGTCGCTCCTGAAGTCAAAATGGCCAAAGCCGCTTCCGTCAGTGTCGGGGAGATGTAGCTGCTCTCTGTTGTCCTTAGGAGCTCAGAAGCATTGAAATCGTGGAGACCACTCCCTCCAAAGGCCCTGGAGGAGAAGTAGCTGCCCTCCACGGATCTAAGGGGCTTAGGGTGCCTCTACAAGAGAGGTTTAAAGCTCTTTCAAGGCTGATTAAAAATTTTACCTCTATAAGAGAGGAGCACAAATTGGGGGCTGAGGCGTTTTAAACCTCCGATTATGCGCATTATTGAATGCGCGTTAAACCGCGAGTTTTAATTTGCGGCGGCAGTTAAAGCGCCTTACCACCATGTAAACATGCGATTCTCTGCATGTCGACAAGTTTAAAGCGCGTTTCGGTCGTCCCGTAATGCGCTTCGCCGCCTCTCGTACAGAGGTATTAGGAGTAAATGTGCTTCCGCGAATATGCGCATAATCGGGCAGCCAGGCGCCAAAGCGAATCCTTCTAGAGGGGGTCTTAGAAGCAGTGAAATGGCACAGGCTGTTCCCTCCAGAGACCCTGGGCTTGATCTCCAAGGGCCTCTCCCTTGCCCTGCCCCATAAATCCTCTCACCCCACAACCACACCTTTCTCTAGAGCAGAGCCCTCTCTGGCAGCCCCCTTGCCGGGAACCCTTTTCAGTAGGGATTCTCCGAGTGTCAGCGGCTAATTAATGTCCCGCTCATTGAGTGCTTGAGACGCTGCCACCTCCAAGGACAAGGGGTGCCAGCATGAAGGGGAATATGCAGATGGGCTGTCGGCCGGGCGACGGCCTGAGCAGCCGCTGAACTCCACCACCGCTGGGGTCTTTGGCAGCCATGCTTCGGGCGCCCTCTCTGCCCTAGTGAATCCATGGGGTGACAGGTCGGCATGGGGCAGGAGATTGTAGCGGTCGTAATTCTGTAATGGCTGGGACCAAGGCAGCCCCACGAGGAGAACAGATGGCTGCCGAGGGCTACAGCTGCACACGCCGTTCGTTCAGCCTTGGTTGCTGGATGGAAGGCAGCCCTTGAAGGCTTGTGGGCAAAGCCCAGCGAAGGCACAGAACAGAAGGGGGCCTGGGGCAGGACTAAACAGCCAGGAGAGAAGAGAAGCTTCTTTCTTTTCCCTAAGAAGTAGGCTTCTGGTCCTTGGTGTTTGCGAAAGCGATGCTTGAAAGTGCATAGGCAAAGGAAGGTCTTCTTCACGCCGCGCAAAATTAAACTGTGGGACTCACTACCACCAGATGTAGTGATGGTCACCAATTTGGACGGCTTTCAAAAGGGGTTGGATAAATTCCTGCAGGAGAAGGCTATCAAGGGCTACTAGTCCGAGGCAGTAAGCCTGTGTGCACCAGTTGCTGGGGAACATGGGTGGGAGGGTGCTGCTGCACTGCGTCCTGCTTGTGGGTCCCTGGTCAACAGCTGGTCGGCCACTGTGTGAACAGGGTGCTGGACTGGATGGACCCTTGGTCTGATCCAGCCTCAGGGCTCTTCTGATGTCCTTATGTTCTTTTAATGCCTGCTAAGATCTAAGAAGTCAGGGAAGTGGTCCAAGAAATCTCCCGTTGTCCAGGAAGGGGGTGACGCTTCAATGTCTCCTATTGTTCCTCCCCATAATGATGATGGCGGTGGCTACTCCTTAGGTTTGTTTATATGGCACTGTTGATATGCCTGGCAATTCACAGTAACAAGAAGACCCAAGGAGCTTGCAATCCCAAATCTGACATTTTGTGTTCAGCTCAGTGGCGTGTGCTTAGCGTTGGTCGTAATAAGGCATGAAAACTCGGGGCTTCAAGGAAAAGGTGAGTGTTGAGAAGGGATTTTGGAGGATGAGCGAGAAAGAGAAGGTGGCAGCGGTATTTTCAGCTGTGAGGGTCAGGGAGGAAGGGCTTGGACAGCCGATGGAGCTGGAGGACTAAAACTCCATGGGCCAGCGAAGCCAGGATTGATCGCGCAAGTTTTCCTTTTAAAGAATGATGCAAGCTGCTCAAAGGCTTCAGAATCCAGCATGGGCATTGGATTCTAATGTTATATTTCCTGGGGGGCATTTGCAGTCCTGCTCATGACCCAGAAAGGGAGGTCAGGGTGGGACTCACAGAGGTGGCCCGGAATCAGGGCCTCCGGGGCTCCATGCCCACATTCTCTCCTCACTGGCCCAGCACTGTTTCCTACAAATGTCCCAACTCTGCAAAGGTCCAGTAGCAATAAAGTCAACCTAGGCAAATATCCCTAAATGGCAAGGGGGTGTGTGTTTGTGTGTCTGTGTGTGTGTATAAAAGAAGTGATTTTGTGAAACACTCGTATCCATATCAATGTTTTGTCTTTGCTTTGCTGGCGTAGCTGCATTTAACTAGATGCACTGCTTAAGTCAAACGAGAGAGTCAGGTCATGCCTTCAGGCTCAGGTACTGTTAAGTGTCAGAAGGACAAGACATGCCTGGGAAAGGCAGTGGAAGAGAGGGAAACAGAGAAGCGAAACCGGTTTTGACAATGTCGGAACGGAAATAGGAATACAGGAGGGGCGGCTGAACCTCGCTGACCTTCCATGACTTCTTGGTGGTGGCCTCCTGGGAATGAAGGAGTGGCTTTAGTCCTCTGGAAAGTGGCTGAGCTCAGGTTGTTCCTGCCCCCACCGTACCTCTGGATGCTTGGGACGGACCACCTGTGGCCCTCACGTCCTGCTTTGGGGTTCCCCCAAGAGGTCTCTGGCTGGCCACTGTGGGACCGAATGCTGGCCTAGATGGATCTTTGGTCTGATCTAGCAAGGCAGCTCTTCTCTGGAGGCTACTGTGAAGGGCTGCTAGAAAGAAAGGCCCCCGCAGCTGTGAGACCACGCCAATCCAGCCGCCCAACCCATGGCACGTTCGCTTGGTTTTGAAAGGATTGGCGTAGCTGGGCTTTGGGGACAGAGCGTTGACGAGGTATCGACAGCTGGGCTGGATGTCCTGAGCTATATTTGTCATCCCCACCTCTGACGTGGCACTAATCTATGCAGCTGGGCCAGGGCGAAGGCCCCGAAGTCTCCTATTCCTGCTTATACAGACATGGCGAGGACCAGCTCTTGTTTAGGGTTTAGCTCTGGTGGTGACGACCGGCAGGCCTAGCGTCTCAAAAGGAGAAAGGATTGGGGAGGGAAGAAAAGGATATAAACTAAGTCTTTTAGCAGGACTGGTGACATTTATTTATACATTTATATGTCGCTCTACATCTGGACAGATTCTGGAGCGGTGAACAATAAAAGATAAAGAGAAAAGAATAGAACTCCATATTACAAATTATTATTTTAAAAACAACAACAGAGTAACTATAAAAAAGTGGCTGGCCAGTCAAGGAAGGCCTCCTGAAATAAAGATATTTTGAGGAGGCGCCAGGAACAACACCTGACTGACCTCCAGAGGCTGGGAGTTCCATAGGAAGGGGGCCACCACACTGAAGGCTCTTCTCCAGGTGGACTCTAGTCGGACCGTAGATCCGTGCGGAATGGTTCCGATACCCCCTCTCATCTCCCTCAGCTCAGCCCGCTGGACTGAATATGAATACATAAATAATGGCACTGAGGTCAGTAACCCTCCTCCCTTGCTTGTGCATGCCTGGAGCTTGTTTTTTCAGAGGTATACTGCTTGTGAGCTTGGGGGTTTCTTAGCTATCACAGCTAATAGCCGTTGGTAGATGACCTTCTGAAAAGGCTGCCCCTTCCCAAAGACCATGGAGGAACCAACGGTGTAAAAGAGGTGGTGGATTTAGCTGGCCCTGGCTGCTGCCACGTCCTCTGGTAGCCATGAGACGTCTCTGACCCTGCTGGTCTCGTGTTTTGCCATCTTCTGGGCCTGTCACTCTTCTGCGCTCGGTTGTTTCACCTCCGAATAAGCACAGGTGGGGTGAACTTTTATTTTTAGCTCCCCGGATGAGAACGGATGAGCATTTTCTCCGTTTGGCTGTTTTGTTTTGATGACAGAACAGAAATGGCAGCCTTCTTAACCTCGAAACAACAGGAAGTATTGGCAGCGTGCATGCAAAAATTGTGTTTGTACAACCGTGTTTCACTCGAGCGACTGTTTCCCTTGTCCATTAATCGCTGGTTTCCATTAAAACCCTCTGCAGCAGACATTTAAAAAGCAAGGCAGTTGGGTTCACCGTCCATTTCCCCATTACATTAATGTTATGGGCTTTTTACAGGTGTCTTCAATAGACATTGTTATTAACGAGTCTATTAAGTCAATTAAAATCCAGTCCTTTGAGCTGGATTTAATGTAGCCGCTGGGAGAGGAGAGAGAAAGGCTAGAGGAGGTTTTGGTTTTCTGCCGCGGAATAGGAACACTCCGGCTTTTGGAATCCAGCACCCAGTTTCTGCCCCCAAAGAGGTAGCTTTTTGCAGTGGGGAAAGAAATAGTGTTTTTCCAATCAGAGTAAGGGTTTTAAAAATGTTTCCCCCCCTTCCCTTTAAAGGTGACAAACGCAGGATATTCCTTGGGGGATAGAGCTAAGCCCCTGTGGAATTTTAAGAAGCGTTCAGAAGAATATAACACAGTCTTGAGAATTTCTGTACTTTCAAAGAGTGGAATGCAAGTTTTTGTAGGAGTAGTGGAGTTTTCCCAACACGGGGGTCCTTTTCTGTCTACACTCCTCCTGGCAGCAACAGGGCCTTTTATGTAGCAGCACCCTGGTTGCAGAACTCCCTCCCCACCAAGGTTAGGTAGGCTCCCTAGTTTATGGTGTTGAGACAGTGTGAAAATGATACTGGGTTTATCTACACCTAGGGGTTTAGTGGGAGGGAGCAGGAAGGATAGTGGATTTACTTGCTTCTGCAATCCCCCCCCCCCCCCCAGCATCTATATGGCTATGCGACGCCCCGGAAGGGAAGAGGGATGTCACGGGTGCCAATTTTTTTTTGAAGAAGAGGATCCGCCAAACAAGATAAGTAACTCCCCCCCACCAAACTCCGCGCCCGACTCCCCCGCCATCACAGGGATGGTGAAATTGCTGCCCCCACCCACATGGGCACGGAGCCACCCTGTGCAGCTCCGTGCCTGTTTGAGGACCCGGGAGCTCGCACCACACTGGCCACGGTCCTCTGGGTTGTCCCGGGACCGCAGAAAAACCAGGAAATCCCCGGTTTCAGTTATCCCCGGGAAAGTCTCTGGTCGTCCCCGGTTGACCCTGGGATCCCCTGTGCGTAATTTGGGTGCACAGGGATGACCTAGAGACGACCCCGGGATAACTGCATGGTACAGACATGGCCACTGTTTTGCCCAACTTCCAGCGTTTGATGCTTTTTAGGGTTTTCTCTGGTTTTATTATACCGGCGGCATTTTATCCACCTTGTGTTCACTTTTTGCATTTTATCTTTTTAAAGTTTTGTTGTAAATCGCTTTGAGCATTCACAGATGGAGGGGCAGTTGAATACATTAAATTATTTGTAGACTTTCAGACTGATTTGGGGACCCGTGGGGATAACAGATTATAGGCTTGCTAATAATAATAATAATAATAATAATAATAATGATAGACAAAAAAGAATAACACACATACCTCATCGACATAGCTGTACCAAATGACAAAAATGTTACTGAAAAGGAAGAAGGAAAGAGAGACAAATATACACCCCTGGCCATGGAAGTCAAAGAACTACGGCAACAGGGAAAGGTCACAATTGTTCCGTTAGTCACCTCAGTCACCGGCATTACATCAAAAAATTTTACAGAAATCCTCCAGAAACTGGGCCTACCAGAATACATTCACACCAACATCCAGAAAGCGGTCATAATTAAAACAGGCTCAATCGTCAGGAAATTCCTGAATCAGTAAAAGACAGCATGACTTGGCAAAGCCCGTCATGTCCGTTTAGAACAACCGCCACGAGCGAGAAAGATAAATTAATAATAATAATGGCTGAGATTGCCAGGAGGCTGAAATACGTCGTGTGGTCCCATCCCCCCCCCCATACCACGCCTTTCCAGAATGGATCACGGAGTCTACACAGCTCTTCCGTGGGCAGTGGAGTGGCAACGTGAAAGGATGGATGTTCCTCTAAAACCGACTCATGCCTCTTCCAACCACCTTTGTGTTTTTGTTGGGAGAACGAGCGGCCCTCTAAACCCCCGGAAAGGTTTTTTTGTGTGCTGTTCTTAAATGGCTCGGTGGCAAACTGTCTCCTCTTTTTTTCCCCCCATCTCCCTTTCAGAGGCAGCCTTTTCAAACACCTAATTTATTCCATCTATTAGATAGATTTTGTAGATTTAATCATGTTCACAGTTGGTGGCTCATTGGATACTCAAGATAAACTCCAAATGAAAGTATAATGGGAACGACAAATGAGTTTTCACACCAGAAATAGCAGAAACTTGCTCAAGAAAGGAGTCTGAGAGGAGCAAAATACATATAATTTCCTTCCCCCTCCCTCGCTCCTCTCCTTGGAGCTGCCTTTTGCTGACTACAGTAGGTTACCACAGTTAATTTCACCAGTTTTGTTCATCTGTAAAATTGCATAAAAGTGACATTTTTTGTGCTCATTATAAGAAGTGCTGATTTATAGCTGGTAAATGGAATTTTTCCCCTACTTTTGGGGGGGGGGGGGGTGAAGCTCTCATAGCGGTGTAAAGCACCCATGAAATTGCTTGTATAATGTAGTTTAAATCCAATCTCCGAGAGGGAGTCCCCCTCACCCACCCAACTTGGGTAAAGAGACATTTCTACTCTACATGCCGAGTTTATTTGGGCTGCTTACGGAAGCAACCTCACAATTAGGCTACTGCCTTGTGCTGTGCAAGGGTCTGCCCTTGGGCCAGGTTCGGAAGCTGTAACTAGTGCAGAATACTGCAGCTGGGATGCTCATATACTGTACCTGTGCTACAAACCACACTGGCTGCCTGTTCGCTACTGTACCACGTTCACGGTTCTGGTGTTGACAGACAAAGTCCTAAATAACTTAAGACCAGGCTAAATAACTCTGGACCAGCTGCCCATCTATACAGCCAGCCGACCATTAAGATCTTGGCCATTCCATTAACAGCAAAATGTTGCCAGGGCCTTCTCAGTAGTGGCACCCACCCTCTGGAACACTCCGGCATGTGTTTCAAGAGGTAGAAATGTGGCACGCGTCTAACGCCTCTTGGAAACGTATTTCTTTCCACCTGCTTTCCCTAGCCTATAAAGGGGCTATGACGCTGCCTTGTATATTGTTGCCTGGCTGTAATATTTTTAAATCATTTACTATTTTATATTGTTTTTATATTCTATTATATATGCATGTTGTTGTGAACCGCTTAGAGGTTTCACTATCTGAAATGGTATAGGATCATAGAATAGTAGAGTTGCTGAATCCACCTTAAAACATACCTGAAGCATTATAAATAAATAAATAAATAAATAGATACTGTAAGCCAAAAATGGGGGCTTTGGCTTTTTTTTTTTACAATCTGCTGGTATCCAGTTCAGGGCTTTTTTTCCGAACGGATCTGACAAAATGTTGGGAAGGTGACTGATATTAGCTAGCACAGCTCAGTGGATCCTCCATGTGGAGAGGCAATGTACTTGTGAGCACCGGATGCTGAGGATAAATGATGAGGGGTGGCCGTTACTTCTTGCCGTGGTGCTCAGCATTCCAGGAGCATCTAGCTGGAGTCTGTTGCAGAAAAGATGTTCAGAGTACCTAGACACGGTTTGCACACAATCGCGGCAACTCGTGGGTAAATGCCGCGGCTGTTTGGGTTGACCAGGGGTTGTTATGCTTTGGTAAAGATTCCCATCCCGAAAACATACGCTGAACCCCCTGCTTCCTTTGTGTCTCGTAGGTGAAGCGATGGCCCCCATGCATTCCCCGCGGTACCCTAGCCCGGCTGAACTGGATGCCTACGCGCAGAAAGTGGCGAACCGCCCCTTGACCATCAAGATCTTCCCCACGAACATCAGGGTCCCCCAGCACAAGCACCTTAACCGGACGGTGAACGGGTACGACACCACCGGGCAGCGCTACAGCCCCTACCCTGTGCACGCCAGCAGCTACCAGGGCCTCCTGGCCATCGTGAAAGCGTCCTCCTCCGGCAAAGGCCTCGTGAAGAGCGCGGAGGGCAAGCGGACTAAGCTGTCTCCCGCCCACGTGGCCGTTGCCCCCTATCCGGTGACAAGCACTTTAGCCCCGGGCCCTTCCTGCGCCGCCCCCCAGCTGAGCTACCACGGCAGCCAGAAGCAGATGGAGGCCCCGGTGCCTCCCACCATCACGGTGGCTGCTCCGGCGGTCCCGCATGCCGGCAGGAACCTGGCGCCGCCCCAGTCCAACCTGCCTTCCATCCAGAACATCATCTTCCAGATCAATCAGCAATGCCAGGCCCAGAGCGGCCAGCCGTTGTGCCAGGGTGTGATGGTCGCCAGCCCGGCCAAGCACGGCGCCGCCAACGGCTTCGCCACCATGGCCGCGGTGGCATATGGGGGGGCCGTGCTGCCCGATTGCCGCAAGGGGGGCGAGCTGGTAGCCGGCGCAAACCCGAGTGGGGGGCTGGTCGGCCCCAAGCCCGGCCTCTACCCTGACAGCATGGACTACCTGCTTTGGCAGCAGAAGCAGCAGCAGCAGCAGCAGCAGCTGCGGATGTACAGCGCAGGCAGCGGGGGCGGGGGGGCCGTCAGCAAGTCGCCGGATGTGTGCGCGGCGGGGCTCTTGCGCGCCTACCCCATGGCGGGCGCCAGCGACAAGGTGAGCTCGTCGCCGTTGCACTGCGTGGGCATGCACGGGAACTTCTCGGTGGGCCAGTACTTCGCGCCCCCCTGGAACAGCATCCTGGTCACCCCCAACAGCGACTGCTACAACCCCCAGGAGCTGGTTAACGGGCACCGCGAGCTGGGGGTGCACCCCTCGGACGGGCTCCCCAGTTTGCCCAGCAAGACCCTCTGCAACACCTCCATCCTCAGCAGCAGCCTGCAGTCGCTGGAGTATCTCATCAACGACATCCACCCGCCTTGCATCAAAGAGCAGATGCTGGGCAAAGGCTACGAGACCGTCTCTGTGCCACGACTCTTGGACCACCAGCATGCTCACATCCGCTTGCCGGTCTACAGATAAGAGCTGCCTGCGCCCTATCCTGAACTGGAGGGCAAATCGCTTCTTACTACTGACCCCTTTCCCTCCCCCCCAATCCCCTTCTCCAGCGCCAGCAGCCGCGCCGGAGGGGAAAAGGGTCGGGAAGTCGAGGCCGCCCAGTCGGAGAGACGCTGGATTTCCACAGCTTCGGCTGTGCAACTGGGCTCGCCCCGGCGCAGAGGGAATCGCTTGTCTATTTAGCTCAGACGTTTTTGGGGTTTGTTTTGTTTTGTTTTTGTTTCTAAGAATGTGAACAGGAGACGCTATCCAATTTTGCTGCTAACCCAGGGAGAGAAGGCTTTTGCTCCGCGTGTGTGTGCGTGAGGACGGACGGACGGACGGACGGGCGAGCGTGCGTGCGTGCGTGTGTCTGTGTTACCAGTCGGATTTGCATGTGGAGGGACCCCTTCCCCGCGTGCAGAAAGGCGTTTCTGTCCTGAGTTCGAGGGGGAGTTTTTAAATGCATCATGATTGGAACCTTTGGGGCGGATGGTGGCAGACGGGATCTAAACACCCCCCACCCTGTCCCAACCCCTTGGATCTAGGCGGCTGAGTGGCGTGGCTTTTCCTATTTCTAGTTGAAGTCTGTATCTTGCACTGTTCCGATTTAAAGCTAATAATTGGGGAGGGGGAAGTCTGGCGGCTGTTTAAGGAAGGAAAAAAGAAAACACTGGAAGACTTGAAGCGACTTTTTAGTTTTAGTTGAAACCTACTGAACAATTCTGTGTTTGGCTGCTACGTGACGGATTCCCTCTCTTGTGTCAGCAGAGCCCTAGGTGATGGTTGCTTTTTGAATTAAAACCTTACCTTTTGTTCTTATTCTTATTTGTTCTTATTTGCCCTTCATTTTAATCCCGCTGCCCCTTTAGGTCCATCGTTGTAGCACCTGGCTGTGGATGCATGGATTGAGAGAATGGTTGGTCGCAAAGCCAAGGAAGGGCCTGTCATTTACCTCTGAAATGTCACAAGCAGGAGACGGTATTCTTTGTGGGCTTTGTTTTCCAAGAAGCTTAAAAACTGGATTGGATCCACAAACACTCATTTGGCCCAATGCAATCTCTCTCTCTCTCTCTCTCTCTCTCTCTCTCACACACACACACACACACACACACACACACACACACACACCCTACTTTGTGGCTAGTCGTTTTCCAGATTCAGTGTAAATTGGGTTGAGCAGAGCCGGGCGAAAGGCGCCAGGGTTTTGTGGGACGGTGTTAAAAGAGCAGGAGATGTGCAGGAGGGGAAACGTTACATTGCAGATCCGGCCGTTGGAGATGGGCTGCATCCATTACGCCTCCCCCATCTCCTCCTTCACGCCACCTGCCCTGATCGAGTTGCAGGAACATTGTGGATTCTCAGACAGTAATGTATGTTGCGGCTGGCTGTATCTTTGCTCTCTTCTAGAGGCATCTTGTAGTTGAGGAACGTAGAAACCCATTTAATGCATCTGGGTTTTTTTAAGGGTGCCGCCACGACCCCCGTTCCAGGATATAATATTTTGCATTCTTTAATTTCCTCTTTTTTAAAAACAAGAAAAGCAGCTCTGGAAAATCATTTCCTTTTGCTCTGCTATTCAGCTCATGCAATTATGTGTTTAATAGATTTTATTCAAGGAATTACAGATTTTCCCCCCCTCCACACTGTTTCAAAGGGGGGGGGAGCTGCCCCATACATCCAAGCGATTGTGCTCAGAATATAGAGGTACTGTGTCCTTAACCACCTGTTTCAGCACTAAGTGCATTTACAAATCTCTGAGAATGTGTTTTTATATGAAAAAGCGACCATTATATTCTACTGTGAGAAGTGCACTCTGCACTATATTGTTTTAAAAATGAGAGAAAACAAAAAGATAGAAAAAAAAAACAGCAAACGGTGTGTCTGGATGTTGTCTTTCTTTTTTCTCTTTCCCCACCTCACCCAAAACAAATTAAACCTGGGCTTTCATTGGATGTCTGGTTCTGGAATTTGCTTGCATGCCTTCCCCCCTGTCCCTTCCTGTCCTCGGGGTGGAAGAACCCCACTGAGAGGGCATCTCCATCAGCATGATGGTTGGAGCTCCCTGGCCACGGGGAGCTGCCCCGGCCCACCAACCCTTGCCCATTCGCTGCAAGAGAAGACACGGGTCTCCACATGTAGCTCTAGGCACATCGTTATACTTGAAAGTACTGGGGAGCTCCGTATCCTCACGGGAGAACCTGTGGAGCCCTGGATGTGAAAAAAGCTGCCCTGCTCTTGTTGATGGAGCTGGGGAGGCTGATGAGCCCAGGGAGGTTAATGGGGATGGATTCTGTGCACACACACACCCACACACACACACACACACCCTCCCGCAAGATTTCTTTGGACTCTTGGGTTGGCTGATCTAACACATCTTGTCCCTCCAGGGCACGGATGCACAACCCTATAGTCCCAAGGGCCCCATGTGATGCTGGGTCAGGGTGATAGGTATCAGGGTCACTGGGGAAGGACATTTGGCAGTGTGGTTGGGGGGGGGGGGACAGAGCACCCTTGAAGAACACATTTAAGGCCTGGGGGAGGAGGGGAAGTTGTGCACCCCGGCTCCGGAATGACAGCGCCAGCATGCTGGTCTCCACCCGGTCTTGTGGCAAACGAGAGAAATGCCAAAGGATGCTCAGTCATCCGTATCCCCAAAGAGGAACCCATGTGGTCTGTACCTTCGTTTTGGAAGAAAACTGCTTTCTACCCTTCCATCTCAAAAGTGAAAACATTCCAAACTCTTTGAACGATGTACAAAAGAGATGAAGGCGACCTATCAAAGGCGGCGTTCTCCACCAGTTTGCCCGGCTCATGGCTACAGGTCTGGGGCGAATGTTTGATGTTGGTTGGTTTTGCGTGGTAAGCAGTGGTGACGAAGGCACATGACTTACAGTATGGTTAAAAAAAAGGGGGAGCTGTTTTCTGGAAATGTTGGTGCCAAACGTGTGGTCTCACAACTTCGGATATACCAAATTTTCCTGAGTGTAGAATTCTATCAGGAAATCGGGTCTTTTTGAGAGCACTAAACATTTGGGGTCAGGGGAAGGTTGTCTTGTTTTAGCAACATTTCTAAAGATTTGGGCATGATACAGTGTGATTTTCCTCACGTTTGAGCCGCATGTTAGTTTTGCTAGCTTCCTGCCTAGCAAAACCACCTTTCCCTGCCTAACAAAATGTTACCGTACGGTTTGGAAGCCATATTTTTGCTTCAACAATTGCCACAATAGTACAATTCACATAATCCTCTGCTCTATTCTGTGCATCATTTTCTCATCTGTCCTCAGTTGTGCCATTTCTAAAGATTTGGGCATGATACAGTGTGATTTTCCTCATTTTTTAGCTTCAAGTTAGGTTTGCTACTTCCCTGCCTAGCAAAACCACCTTTCCCTGCTTAGCAAAATGTCACCATACGGTTTGGAGGCCATATTTTTGCTTCAACAATTGCCACAATAGTACAGTTCGCATGATCCTCTGCTCTGTTCTTTGCGTCATTTTCTCCTCTATCCTCAGCTGTGCCAAGCTTGCCCGTAATTAAAACAGTTCCCATAATCTTCTGCCCCAGAAGAGCTTGCATCATAAAACTCACAACTGCGTGTAAATTAGGGTAAATTGTTAGGTTCTTGCGCTGAGTTGTCCCTACTGGCTTCTCCACCCTCACCCCCCCCAAGCCCATGATCTCTTGTTTTTATGAAAGCAGAGATGACATGCCCATTTTAAAAAGAGAACTAATTACTCAATGATAGTCTTGCGCCACTGTCGTGACATGAAGGGAAATGTATCAGAGCAAATAATTGCACAACAGATAGTTCACCTTGTGGTATCGCTTCCTAATAGAAAATGATCAGCCTAGCTCCCTCCTACAATGGCTTCTGAGGAAACGGAGGGGGCTTTAAAAAAAAAAAAAATCTTCCGAAAGAAGTCGAGTCCTGGACATTTCCTTGGCAACTGCAAAGGTCAATAGATAATTTATATGATACATAAGACGTGGAGCTTCTTTGCTGAACAGCAGGAGGACTCCGTAAGCCGGCTTTTCAGCGAGGGTTCGGATTCGGCCGCTGTTCTGAATTCGCCCCAGTTGTTATACACCAAAAACCTTGGTGAATCTTTTGTCCTACCCTCCGTTCCTCAAGACAAAAGACCGCAAATTCCCTCCCTCTACCCACCATACATTTTCTCTCCAAGGTGAATTTATCTCCTGTCGGCAGCTGTCAGTAAAAGCTGTGGAGGAGGGATTTATTTTATATATCATTATTATTATTTTTGGTCTTTTCACGGTCGACCAGCAGGCTCCTTCTGCGTGCCGTCTCGGCTACGGCGCGTTCTCTCACTCGGCTGACTCTGGCTGGCCTTAAGTTCCCAGGCAACTGAGCCGGAGTGCTTTCTCCCCATGGTGACCCCATCAGCTGTGGGCGAGGCAGCAGATTCCTGCCTTGAACAATGAGTTCTTTGCATTAGGATAATAGTATTAAATTCCAAATAGATTTCAACGCAGGGCTGCTATCGCTCATGCCCTTGTCTCCCTCCACCGCTGAGACGCAGCGACATATGGTGCTCCATTATGTGGGCCTCCGGCCTAGCCGAGAACGGCTTTTGCGCTTAAACAGCTGGGTGTTTAGAAGCGGGGCATTCGTTCGTTTGAGGGTGACGTTTCTCCTGCTGCAGTTGTAAAAGACTTTCAGTGTGGCTTCCTCATCCGGTGATTAAAAGGAACATTAAAAATAATAATCACCTCTTCCAAATAAGCGCCTCAAATGGATGTGTGGCAATGCCTCCCAAAAATGGCATCTAGATTACCTTTGCTCAACCTGGGGTTCTCCAGATGTTGGATTGCGGCTCCAACACATCTGGAGAAGGCCATTCTAGACGGTGTTACAGGCTTAAATTGAAACCGGGCCCTTGGCTGAAATGACGAGGTAATTCTGTCAGAACAGGGCTCTCTGCATTTCTATTCCGCTGAAAGATAGCTTGGCCCTTGTGAGGAGAAGCCTAGCATTCGGCTTATTCCATTTATTCCATTTATTCTCTACTTTTCGTTTTTATACCCTGCCCTTAAAGGAGAAGCCTTAGCGAAGCTAAAAATACGCGCCGTCAGGAGAGGCAAAATTTCGGAGAGGTCGGCGTCTCCTCCACATGAGCCTCCTCCTTCTTCTCGGGTTCCCCTCTTCTTGGACAGGTGCAACGGTGTTGCGGATTTGGCTGCTCCCACGAAGGTTATTCCAGATCGGGGCAACGTCTGACAAAATTAGCTCCATTTGTCTTTCCTTGCACACGTAACGACCTGTCTTCAGATTTCACACTCATTGGGGAGAGGAGGCGGAAAGGAAGGAGCGTTGCTAGAAAGCCAAGGATCCGGAGTCCCTCTGCTGGTGGAAAGTTTTAAGAATCCCTCCGTGTGGAAATCCCTTGAAAGAAGGGGGAGGAGAAATGGTCATTTTGCTCCAGCAAATTTGTATTTATTTTTATTTCTTCTTAGTCTACGGCCATGCTACCCTGAACGCGCCTGATCTTGTCTGATCTCGGGAACTAAGCAGGGTCAGGCCTGGTTAGTACTCAACTCTGTGAGGGTAAGTTAGGCTAGGAGGAGTTGACTGGTCCTAAGTCACCCAGGTAACTTCATGGCTGAGTGGGAACTTGAACCCAGATCTCCTCATTCCCAGTCCAACACTCTTAACCACTGTGTCACACTGTCTCTCCATTAAAATAAAACCTTGCTGTTGCAGCAACATTAGGGTACATCTACCCTACCAGGGTCAGCGGGTTTGATGGTGACCATTTCCCCCTCCTTTTCTTCCGTGGGAGATAGGAGCAGTCATTTTCTGGAGGGCAGGTGCTGAGAGAGACCCCATTATGCTACCAGGGTTGGAGAATGCCCACCCCCAGGCACACCACAAGCTCCAGATGTTTGTGTTTATTTGATAGTTGCCCTTAGGCATGTGCAGAGTGCCTTATCTGGATTCATTGGCATTCATACCCACCATCTTGGGCTCAAAGTGTTTCCATAACAGAAAGTTCTAGAAGTTAAGCCTTGCCTTCTCCCTTGCCCCTCCACCGTGGGAAAGATCCCTCTTTATCCCATGGATGGTTGCAGTTGGGCTGGAAAACTTGGCCTTAAGAACACGCTTAGAGGGGCTTTCCTCCAAAGACTATTTCTCTCCCCTCTGCCTTTGTTTTTCAGGGATCCATCAAGCCTCCTCCTCCTCCTCTTCCAGGGCAGCTTGGGAAAAGGGGCTAATCCTCGTTTGAGGGTTTACTAGCGATGGTGGCGTGGGGAGCCGCTCTTCCTTTGCCGTTGCTTTTCATCCTGCCAATTTGGAGTGGCCGAAAGCTCCCTCCCTCCCACCCCAGGAGGATGCTGAGCCACTTCCGTTCTCACGCTTGCAGCCTAAACATGGGGAGAACGCCAGCCATTATCAACCGTCGCAACGTCAAGGATGCCTGAACCCAGAGGCATGCCAGGCCGAGGTTTGCTCCCGTCGTGGCGGAGGAGATGATGAAATGCTCCACTGAAAACACACATTTCTTCCACCGCCACCCTCCTTTCTTAAAAGCGGCCCGATCAGCCCCTCCTTTCTACCAGATACCATGAAAGAGAAATGTTCTAGTTATCTCCCTTTTTTTTCCATGAGTGCCCTTGTGCTCTTCACCTCCTTGAGGGCTAGGATCTTTTTTTAATTTAATTTTATTTTTTAATGAAAGTTGAAATTCTCAAAATACGGTGTCCTGTGACTTTTATGTGGCTTGCATGTAATCGGAAAGACACACACACGGGCCTGCTGTAATACACGGGTCAACGCTTTGCTGTCTGCGCACAATGGGGCTCCTTTTCAAATTCCACGTCACATTTCAGTGCTCTACGCCTTCATTAATGCAGGATGTGTGGAGTTTTCAGGAGGCCACAGAGAGCGCTTGAATGTTAGTAGAGGTGCTTTGCTGTGAGGAGGGCGTGTGGACTCCGGCGGGCCGTTGCAGCAGGGGCGACAAAGATCCAATTCTGTTGTTGAATGGTAAGACAGATTTAGACCTCCATCACACCTAATCCCCCCCCCCCCCCACGGGTTGCCTCCACGTTTATTTACCTCTGAGGGAGAAGCGCGTCAAGCTTATTATCCCTTTCACCTGAATAGCTGCTCTTTCGCTCTTTCGCTCTTCTACTCCACCCCTCCCCTTCTCTTTCTCCCTCCAGTCAGGTCCTGGCAGATGAGCACTTCAACCAGACCACCTTTCTCCCGGGCAAAAATGGAAGGACCCTTTAGTCTGACTCTTTGGGGGCATCGAGGGAGTACAGTCCTGTCTCTGCAGAGATTCAGGCATTGTAGGACTTTTAAAAAGGCTTCGGAGCCTGAGATGCAAGGTTTGGGTTTTATATTGAGGCTTGCTGGCTGCTGGGAGAGATCGCTTTTCCCTGCCAGGACCTGATGCAATCCATTCAAGCGCCCAATTCCTTTAAAACTACATGGAGGCTTAAACGTGTTTAGGGGAAATAATCCAAACTTTTAGCATTCTAGGTAAGGCTGGGGAAGAGGCGGGGGGTGTCAGCAGGACAGGCACGGCATCACGTGAGTACCGTGCTGCAAGTCCGCACACCAGGCGTGGCGAGAGTGCAGTAAATCGCTGGCGTGATGGAGCTCATATTGTCTTTTGCTCCTGTAACTCCAGTCCCCGTGTTTCTCTCGATATTTATGGCGTGCCAGGAGAGGAGCACTCGCTCACCGGGACTGTAACCACAATGACAGCCAATCAAGGCAGCCAAGAAGGATCGGCACAAAAGCAGAATTTCGCCGGGGTTAATACTACTTTGAGAAAGGGGAGGAGGGGAGGAGAAATCCACGCAAGAGATCTGACTGCCTCGTGGCATGTTCAAATTAAATTGTCTGCAGGAAAAAAAATTTGCTTAGATCTTTGTTAATATAAAAAAAAACGCCATGGGGGGGAAAGAAGAAAATAAATGTGAAGGTGCTACTTTCTGCTGAAGAACTGAAAGGAAAATGAAGTTGAAAGACTGTCTCGCTGGAACAAAACAAAAAAAACAACCCTGCAAGTAATAGCTGCATTAAACTGAGCCAGATTGACTGGAGAGCAAAGCCGAATTAGTTCGCCTCAAGGCAGACATGCAGTATAATGTGGCCCATGTGCTCCCAACATGCAGGGTGTACACGAAACGCCATCCTCTCCAAAGACGCAGGGAAGCTGGACTTCTGAATGCTACCTGCTACTAGCGGTGCGCTTTGGGGTCTTGCGAAATGCTTCACTCCATCGTATCCGAAGAAGCTGTGATATGGGGGGGGGGGGGCTTTGCTTTGACCCCTTTATCTGTGCAGCAGTATTCCACTATCCTGAAATCCTTATTTTTATTGATTTATTGTGTTTCTGTACCTCCCAGGAGCTGAAGCTCTATCTGACATCCTCCTCTCAGCGGGTTGCAAGCAAAGACGCTGTCTGCCACCAAAGGCGCATGATGCAAAGCCACGCACTGAGCAGACTCAGGAGAGGAGGCCTTATAGCAAGAGGCAATACCGTTAGCAGGAGACCGCTCCTCTGGGCCTGATAGGGACAGGTGATGTTTATTGGACCCTGAGAAATGGGGTGGGAGAGAGGACCGACCAGTCCCACAGGTGACCAGGGCTCTTCATTGTTAAGCCAGCCTCCTTCTGCAGTGAAACAAGCAGGAAAACAGGGCGCCTTCTCCTCCTCCCCTGCCAAGGAAAGACCAGGGCCCTCTGATTTCGCAGGAAGGGACGGAAAACAATTTTCTCCAATGACTCTTGCAAAGCGACACCTGATTTACTGTGGGACCAGCTCCTTCGCTTGGTCACTTCCTCCGTTACCTTGGGCCTTAGTCCTGAAGGGTGCCCTAGGGAACAGGAGGACGGGGCTGTCATGAATCTCCTCCAAAGAGGCAGCCCAGGTATGATGAAGCTGTCCTCTGACCCTATAAATCCAGCTGGCGCTGCGGTTCATCCTTCTGGCGAGGATGAAAGGAGGCAGGAAGGCAGCGTGGGCTGTGCAGTTGGATCTGGCGGACGAAGACGGAGAGGGACGTTCTGAGCCAGGTTAATGCTGCCTACGCAACGTCATGCCCCTGGACCTCAGCATTAATTAATCTGGAAGAGCAAAGTTAACAGCTGCTTCCCAGCGGGCACAGGTGAGCATTTCATAGAATCGGAGAGTTGGAAGGGGCCTGTAAGGCCATGGAGTCCAACCCTTTGCTCAGTGAAGGAATTCACCTTTAAAGCATCCCTGACAGATGGCTGTCCAGCTGCCTCTTGAAGGCCTCCAGTCATCGGTTCCATTGTCGTACTGCTCTAACAGCCAGGAAGTTTTTCCTGCTGTCCAGACGGAATCTGGCTTCCCGCCACTTGAGCCCATTATTCCGCATTCTGCACTCTGAGATGATCGAGAAGAGATCCTGGCCCTCCTCTGTGTGACAACCTTTCAAGTCCTTGAAGAGAGCTATCATGTCTCCCCTCCGTCTTCTCTTCTCCAGGCTAAACCTGCCCAGTTCTTTCAGCCTCTTCCGTTCTCTCTCCCACTGCACCATTACTGTCTACTACGACCTTCCCCAACCTGGTGCCCTGCACCTGTGTTAAACTGCAGCTCCCATCATCCCCAGCCAGTATTATAAGCATGTGAGTTTAAAAGAAATCCAGTGGTTTTTTTTACTGCCCTGGTGGTGTGTATGACTAGTAATGAAAAAGTATAGCAGCCCAACTGTTTCAGTTGAATAGCTTCCCGAAGGTCCTTGTGTTGGAAAAGGAAGGAAAAGTCTTAACGTGGCATCCTAAAAAGACTAGCTAATGAGTTTTTTTGGGCTAAAGTCCACTTGGGGGTGTCAAGGACTCGGCCTAAGGTGCAGCCAACGTGATGACCAGCCACGCTGGGGCTACGAGTCACGTTGGCCATCAACTCCTTCCAGGAATGGGTGAGAGACAGCATGCTCTGAACACCAGTTGCTTGGGGGCCAAAAATGGGAAATAGGGCTGTTGTGGTCAAGCCCTGCTTATGGGACTTCCTGGAGGCATCTGGCTCTCCACTGTGGGAATGGGAAGCGAGATGCGAGATACGAAGCTAATCTGAAGATCTTCTAAGGGCTTACTGGAGGAGGGGGTGGGAATTCTAGAGAGGACAAATACCATGCCACACATTTCAAAAGCACAGATTCAGGAGGAGAATTTGAATCCTGTCAGAGACCCAGCTGACCTTGATCTGTTTCCCATGGAGCAGCCTCGTATTGAAGTGTTGTGGAAAGTGATCCTTCCTGGGAGAAGTTGCCTCGAGAAAGACTTGTTTCAACATGACATGCACTGAGGTTTTTGTTTTTCTTCCTATAGGTCAGGGGTGGGCAACTTGTGGTCCTCCAGATGTCGTGGCCTGCAACTCCTGTGGGAGCCGTCGGCCAAAACATCTGGAGGGCCCCGGGTTGCCCACCTCTGGTAGAGATTAATCACTGTCCCCAGGATATGAAGGAAGGGATGGAGGACGTGTGCCTGGTGGTTAGAGCAGAAAGAAGGATGTCTGGACCTTTCCCTGTCTGCAGCTTAGCTTTCCATGGGGTTGCCCTCCTTCCCCAACTTGGCTTTACTTCTGACACAATGGGCAGAAGTGTAGGATGTAATGTTTTACAGTTCAGTTTGCCTCGAATGTATATGAAGTGGGAGAGCTGGAGGATCTGGCTTGGAGAGCAGGGCCTTGCTGCCTTCGCCTCTGGCTTGGCCGTACACTCCGGTTTTGCCTCTCTTTCATTGTCCCCCCTGCGCCCCCCCCCCCGGTCTCCCCAGTTCAATTTCATAGAAAATATGCAAGGAATTTAGGCTGGTGTTGTGCAAGTTAGGATTCTGGGGGTGGTGTTAACAAAAAGAGGGGACTGCGTTTCTAGTCCTCTTTGTTTTGGATCCCTGTTTGGAAATTGCGTGGGGAATTTGTCCAAGGCCTGAGCCATGGCAGCGTAGAGTTTCTGTGCCCTCTTACTGATCCAGTTGAGTCACGTAAGAGCAGGAGGGCCCCCGTGCCCTCTCCCTGTTCAGCGCCCATGCCTTTGCGATGCCTGGGGTGATGAGGGCGGAGGGCAGGCGCTGGAGAGGCAAAGAAGGGGGGACCCCAGGAGTGGAAGAGGGCTGTCCCGGGAGCTTGGTGTCTCCTGTGAGGCATGGGGCGAGCAGAAGAGGCCAGGATATGGGGTGGTGGAGGGGTTGGGGCGGAGGAGAAGAGATGTCCCGCAGTGGAAATGACCTCATGCATGAGCTGGGTACGAGAGCTGACCAGGGATGCTGGACTGCACAGGCCTAAAACGGAGCTCCAGAAGATGAAGATCCTAAAAAGTTGGGCCTTTGGCTGCCTTTTCCCAATGCTTCCCCGTTTGAGAGCCACCAACGTGGGTTATTCATTCCCCGCAAGGTCGGCAATCCCACCCGCCTCTCTCAGCACATTATGCCGCAAATCCTGTGAGCCGAACGTCCCCGGCAGGCAGGGGCCACGGACCCTGGGGCAGCTTCCCTATGGAGCTGAAGCCACCCCTCTTCCCTGCACCCCCAGCAACCCCAAGATAAAACTTTGGTTCTTAGCGCTGAGATAGGCGCTTTATTTTTTGGGAGGATGGGGGAGAAATGACTTCTCCAACACCCCTGAGCTGCCGGGGGGGGGGGCCCTCAGCCGGTGCACCCAGGTGCAGAGGAAGGGGGGGTGTCCTTGGCGTCTGGTCACTCCTCCCCTCCCGTGCCCTTGGCCTCATTCTGCACTCTCATGGCAAGCGGCTTCTCTGCCAGGCCCAAAGGCCTCCAGGCTCCGCTGCATGCCCAGAAATCTCATTACCTGCATTAGGAGGGGGGCTGGCAGGAAAGCTATAAACCGGTTGGCTTTTCCAACTCCTTTGAGCTTTGTAGAGCTCTGCCCTATTTCCTAGAGCCGCCTCCGAGGGGCACCTGGCCCTGCGCGAGGATCGGGCCTCTTCCCATGATCGCCGTTGCTCTCGCTCCAGTCCAGCGACGCTGTTTCTCGGTGGCGATTTCATGACACGGGCTCCTTTTCTTGTCTGACGCGTTGAGAGCCCTGGGCTGGAAAGCTGCATAAAACCAAGCATGAACACAACCAGATGCCGCACGTCTGGGTTGTTGGCCTTACCTTTTTCTTGGGGGCAGGCAGAAATCCAACAGGTGATGTCCTAGCAGCAGCGGCAGCCCCGGTTTTGCATCGGGCGCAGTTCAAGCTCCACGGCACCGTGGCTTAAATCGTTGGCCCAAAGGCCATGTCGGGTGGGAGGGTGAGATCCTAGCCTGGCTTCCCCCTCTGCCGGAAGGAGACGGTGGCCCGAGGTCAGCTGGGCTTGGACTCACTCCGGTTTCTCCCTGCCTGCGTGTCTCGTGTAAATCCCCTTTGATAGCTCCCCCCGGGACCTGGCTGCCGGCTGCCCTTTCATCTCGGAGCCCTTCTTCCTGAGTTAATCCACCCCTTTGAAGTGGGAAGCAACCAAAGGGAGCCTCGGAATCATCTGCTGAGATGAGGCACTTCTCTTAAAAGACATGTAAGTTTTCTGGCTGGGTTTTAAAAAGATGGGAGATGATCAAAGCGCTCGCTTTCATCGGAGCCGTACAAAATGGTATCGGGGTGCGGGGGTGGCTGGTGGGGGTGGGGAACACGAGCTTCTCGCCATTCATGTACTTCGGAGACCCAAAAAATAAATGAAAACACCTCGCTTTTTCCTACATAGCCAAGCCCTGACCCATAACTGCTGCGATCTCCCGCTTGGCTTCTACAATGGCTGCAGGCCTTGGCGGCATGGGAGGTTCAGCTCCACCTCGTGGAAAGGTTCCTGCAGACCACGCTCCGCGTTGAAGGTATTTGCGTTCTTGAACCCTTTGGCAAGCCAGGCGTTTGCCACCTCCTTTGTTTGTAGTCACACACCCACAGCCCATTTGCAGCCTCTCCATCCTAAGCCCCCCCCCGCATTTTGCTTCTCAGTTGGGTTGAGAGACAGGCCGCACCTGTGGATTGTAAGAACGTAAGAAGAGCCGAAGGTCCATCTATAGCCCAAGGAGGACCGGGCTCCTGTGTCTTTAGCAGCTGTATAGAAAAGGGAATTCCAGCAGGGATCATTTGTATGCATGAGGCACCTGGTGATATTCCATCACAACAGTGAAAGCTGCAGGAGCTATACTAGAGTGACCAGATATGAAAGAGGGCAGGGCTCCTGCAGCTTCAGCTGTTGTAATGAAGAGGGGATTTTACCAGGTGCTGCATGCATACAAATGACTCCTGCTGAAATTCCTTTTTCAATCATTATTATTATTATTATTATTATTAATTTATTTATTACCCGCCTCTCCCTCTGGATCGAGGCGGGGAACAGCATTGAATACAAAATAGTATAAAATACATAAAACTAATTAAAAACCTAGAAAACGAATACATTATTAAAGTAGCAAACATCTCAAAATTCAACTAGGTAGGCCTGCCGGAAGAGATCAGACTTTATGCCACTGTTAAAGATACAGGAGCCCTGTCCTCCTTTCCATATAGCACCCTACCAGCCGTTGACCAGGAACCCACAAGCAGGACACGAGTGCAACAGCACCCTCCCACCCATGTTCCCCAGCAACTGAGGTACATAGGCTTACTGCCTCTGATCCTGGGGGGGAGCACAGAGCCATCAGGACTAGTAGCCATGGAGAGCCTTCTCTTCCATTTCCAACACAGGTTAATGCTCAAAGGACTAGAAGGATGATTCCTCCCCACCCCAGGGGGTGGATTTGGCCCCCAGTTGCAGGTTCTGCACCCTTGACTTACCGGGTCCTGATTGGCTTGTGGGGTGAGCTGCCAGAATTGTGAGTGGCGCTTGAATTTGCTGAGGAAGCAAAATGCTGGGTATGTCGGGCCTTAGCGCAACCTGAAATCTCGCTGGCTGTTGGAGCTGTGTGGTCCTCCTCCTGCTAATCAGTGCAAAAGCATACAAAACCCAGGTGGAAGTCACCCACCCACCCTCGCTCCTCTATCCATGCAACCCTACACAGTAAGATAACAGGGCTCCTTGAATGTGTAAACACACCCCTGAAAGCTGCGTCGGTTGCCTTTTCAGAAGTACGCTTTGCAACCCGTAGCTTTGAAGAATGAAGCGTCCAGAGGCCTCATCTCATTTCTCTTTCAAGCTTCCAGCCTCTCTCTTGCCAAGCCAAGAGGCGTACAGCTTAATGATGTGTCAGAAGGAGGGGAAATAATCGCATTTTTGCCCTGCAGAACTGGCCTGATTAAAATGCAGTCGTAATACAAATAATTTCGAAGGAAGGAGCACCTGATGAGGATATTAAACACCGGCGAGTGAGGAGGCAGCAACTGTAAAATTGCCTGGCTGAGAAAAGGTTTTAAAAGGGGGGAGAGGAATAAAACACACCCTCAGCTCATCTCTCACTTTGATTGAACGTTCGCTTCCAAAATTAACCTTCAAATTTATCTAAAAATAAATTTGCCACTGCATTTGGCATTCGCTGAGCCACGTGCTTTGTCTCTCTCTGCTAGCACCGGATGGCGCTCGCAGGTAGGGTGGCCCTCTGGAAAGGAGGGCAGGGCTCCTGCATCTTTAACAGTTGTGTAGAAAAGGGGATTTGAGCAGGGGACATCTGCATGCATGCAGTGAAATTCCCTCTTCATCACAGCAGTTAAAGATGCAGGAGCTATGCTGGAGTGACCAGATACAAAAGAGGGCAGGGCTCCTGCAGCTTTAACTGTTGTGATGAATTGGGAATTTCACTGCATGCATGCAAATGTCACCTGCTCAAATCCCCTTTTCTACACAACTGTTAAAAGTTTCTGGAGCCCTGTCCTCCTTTCCAGAGGGCCACCCTAGAGGCCGCTTCCCAGCTGAATGTTGTCTAGTTTTGGAGACTGAAC
This sequence comes from Anniella stebbinsi, assembly GCA_029215795.1. NCBI lineage: Eukaryota > Metazoa > Chordata > Lepidosauria > Squamata > Anniellidae > Anniella > Anniella stebbinsi. The sequence continues at coordinate 23,233,311 of JARDYH010000010.1, forward strand.
ACTGGGCAAGATGGACCTCCTTTTTCAACCTGTTTCAGGTCTTACGTCCTTCTAACAAGCTGAACCTCCTAAAAATAAATAAATAGCCCTTGTCTAACTCACAGTTCTTTAAGGCTCCAGGCCTCTTGCACTCTCTCTCTCTCTCTCTGCGGCTTGATTTGCTTCCCCCATTGTTTCCATTTATCATGGACCATAAAGGTCAATTTACTCCTGTATTGACCATCAAAGGCATCAATACTCATTTACGGCCCCGGAGCGTTAATGTAGCACCACGTTTATAGCTTCGGGGACTACGGGGAGACATAATGTACATAATATTGACGGTGGGCCTGGAACACGTTTTGCAGACGCCCGTTGCTTTGCTTGGCAAAAGCGGGACTCGTTCCAATCGGCAGAAATCAGGCTCCAGGCCTAGCAGCGGCCACGGCAGGAGCCTTCTGTGCCATCGCCGTGGCAACGCCTTTCACCTGTGGAGGTGCTGCCTCCAAATGGCTGCCACGCAACCATTCGTCAAAACCTGCCCCAAAGAGGTTCACCGGCACTGAATGGGTCTCGCTAGCATTAAGCACCCGCAGACCTGTTGCCACACAATCCAAGGATTAAAATGAGGGCGATTGCTCCATTCAAGAAATTTGAGTCCATTAGGGTTGCCATCCTATGCGTGTTTAGACAGGAAAAAAGTCCTACAACTCCCAGCATCCCCCAGCCAGTTAGGCGTAAATGTCCATTTGCATAAATGTCCGTCTGAGTAAACCAATAGTTTCTAAAGCAAAAAGGGTTTTAGGTTATTTATGCACATCTTGGAGGCATTCCGTCTTGTGGATTGCATACATGAGAGAGAAGGAGGCAGGCTTGGTGACATTTATAGACCCATTGAAGTCAACGGGACAAGTTAGTCCCATTGATTTCAGTGGGTCTACTCTAACCATGACTAAACTTGTCTCCAATACATTTTTTAAAAAACTGACTGATTAATAAAAAATGGGGGCTTTTTAGTCAGTTGCAAGGTCTTAAGAATCATAGAATTGTAGAGTTGGAAGGGGCCTCTAAGGCCATCAAATTCAACCTCCTGCTCAATGCAGGAATCCACCTTCAAGCATCCCTGACTGGTGGCTGTCCAGCTGCCTCTTGAAGGCCTCTAATGTGGGAGAGCCCACCACCTCCCTAGGTCATCGGTTCCATTGCCATACTGCTCTTACAGTCAGGAAGTTTTTCCTGATGTCCGGCCGGAATCTGGCTTCCTGTATCTTGAGCCCATTATTCCGTGTCCTGCATTCTGGGATGACCGAGAAGAGATCCTGGCCCTCCTCTGTGTGACAACCTTTCAAATATTTGAAGAGTGCTCTCTGTCTCCCCTCCATCTTCTCTTCTCCAGGCTAAACATGCCCAGTTCTTTCAGTATCTCCTCATAAAGCTTTGTTTCCAGACCCCTGATCATCCTCGTGATGAATTAATCTAACGGATCAATTAAACATGAGAACATCAGAAGAGCCCTGCTGGATCAGACCTAGTGTCTGTCTAGTCCAGCACTCTGTTCACACACAGTGGCCAACCAGCTGTGAACCAGGGACCCACAAGTAGGACATGAGGGCAAGAGCGCCCTCCCACCCATCTTCCCCAGCAACTGGTGTCTACAGGCTTACTGCCTCTGGTACTGGAGGTATCACATAGCCATCAGGGATAGCAGTCATTGGTAGCCTTTTCCTCCAGGAGAGGTAATCAAATCTAGGTGACCAAACGCAGAGGGCAAACCTTAATAGTTTTGTAGGAAAGAATTTTGGCAGCAACAGCTTCTCCCAGCTTGATGCTGCTGTGCCCCAACAGGGTCCCCTCCTCTCTTGAACTACCGCCGCCTTTGCATCTGGTTGCTTTAGTTAAATTGCTCCCTCCTTCCCCGAAATACTTCTGCCTCCTGCTATATCAGTCTTTCTCGCATTGTTATGGCAAGATGGGGGAAAGGGGGAATTTGATAATGGGTTTTTTTAAAAAAAGATTGCATTTGAGCATTGACAGGTGAGAGGGCTTTAAAATCCCTCCCTGACTTCTGAAATTGCACATGAAGAATAAATTGCTGGGGGCGGAGGGGGAAGAAAGAATGAAACTATGGCTTTTGGTAATGTGTTTAATCCTAATTGAACAATTACCTCTTCTCCTGAAAAGTTCATTATCACAAGCTTATTGTCAGCCATTGTTATTGTTTTGATGGGTGCTGCAGAATCCATTTTTTTTTAAAAAAAATTCTAAGCAAAAAGCAGTTTCAACACTCAAGCTACTCTACTCTTGCGCTCCACCGCCAATTTTTCTCAATTTGCCAATCTCTTTCAATTTTAGGAATAATGAACATCGTAACCAACCAGAAGTTGCTCACCGCTCCAGAAGGAAGTTCTGCAAGAAGATGCATTCGGACAGCACCCACCGGCCGTATGACCTGCTGAGACGAGACGAGGCATCTTTGAGGTACTCTGCATATTCAGAGAAAAGTTCTCTTTTATTAGCAGGAGGAGAAAATGCCCATCGTAACAAAAAATAAAGTGTATGGAGAAAGGAAGCCAGTATATTGCAAGGATTTCCCTTTCAGCCGTCCCCTGAAACAGTTTTAGTAAAAATTGAGGATCCGAAGAGGGGGGATGGCACAGGTATTTGATCAGCTTCCAGTTTCACTGTGGCAACATTTTGTTATTGCAGCAATCCGGTTGGCAGAAGAGAGTGCAAGCTTTTGAGTTTCACAGGATTATTCAACAGGCACATTATTTTGCCCCCTCCCCCATTTTTACTGCTCCTAGTGTTACTGTTCAGAAGGCACTTGACAAGTAACATGAGTAAGTAAGCCCTAGCAGTGGCGCAGTTTTGTTAGAAACAGGCTGACAGTCTCTTCCGAGGTCTCCGTAAGAGGAGCAGCTGAGAAAATCCTCATCAGTGTCAAACATAAGATTAATGCCGGAGCTGCAAAGACGTAATTTGGAGTTTTTCTTCCGCTGTGCTGTGGACTAAGTTAAGCGCTTACCAAGACGGAGGGAAAACCTGCCTTAGAATATTTACTCCGCGATTTCACATCACTTGCTTAGCTCATCGCTGGCAGACCCTTCTGACTCGTGCGATTTATGCTGCCTTCCATCATCGCCCATGCGCCTGTCATGCTCTGGCATGACAAAGTGCGATTATGACCCTGGCAGTAATTGACTTTCCCTGGTGTAGGATGCAGCCCGCTGCCCCCTCACCACCGTGACAATTTGCTTTGCTGTCCTCCGCTCTGCCAAGTGCCACAGACGCTGCCGCTCCTAGGAGAACGAACACCGTACATTGCAGATGGGCCTTTTTCGCCCGGTCCACATCCTTAGGTGTTGGTTATTCCCTTTCAAGCCCTACATGGTTTGGGTCCAGGTTACCTGCGGGATCGCCTTCTCCCATACAATCCGCCCCGCACGCTCAGGTCCTCTGGGAAGAACTTGCTACAGTCAACAAGAACTAGACTGACAACCGTTACCCAGAGGACCTTCTCTTCTGCCGCTCCCAGATTGTGGAATGACCTGCCGGGAGAGATTCGCCAACTCACTAGTCTTCAGGAATTTAAAAGATCTATAAAGACTGATCTCTTCCGGTAGACCTACCCAGATGAATTTTAAAGTGTTTTATGGGTGTTTTATTGGTATTTTAATGATGTATTGGTTTTATGTGCTTTTAATCAGTTTTGTATTTTGTGTTTAATGCTGTTCCCCGCCTCAATCCGTTGGGAGAGGCGGGTGATAAATAAATAAATATATTATTATTATTATCATCAAACAAGGGGCAGCGGGAAGAGTTGCTATGGAAACCACAGCAGTGGTACCCTTTCTGTAAGGTGCCACTCTGTGTGTTTACAGGGTGAAGGGGGAATAGACTTTATGCGTGTGTAAAGAATGCTGATTTTTTTAAAAAAGATTTTTGCTTTTAGGGAAAGGCGCTCTGCACATGTTCAAGATCCCCTTTTTTCCTTGCCATGCTCCTGCGCCTTCAACAGTGTTGAGATTTAACAGAGTAGAGATACATGGGGAATGCACTCCATCTGTTGAATGTCTGCCTGTCACACACCCAGAAAAGGGGGGGGGGCGTAAATTCCGTTAGCAAGCAAAATTCTTTGTGGAAGAACTTGTCCCGGGTTATCCTCTGGTGAGTGCTGCCCTCTTGTGGCTCAGTTTCCAACCTGCAAGCTGGCCATTTCCCTGGATCATGCGGAATGTGTTTTTCGTGTCTCCTATTAGCAAATCCCATGTTTCCCATAGCAGTTCTGAGACTTTGCTGAAAATCGGTGGAATGAAGTTTAGTGTTTTTTTTCTGACTGCGATTCACAAACCATGGCCTCCATGCCACATACCCCTTCTGCCAGGAGGGTTATGAACACTGCACATGCTTGGATTTGGGGCTCACTTGTTTTTTGCCATTCTCTCCCCACAGGCACAGCTGCTGCACAGTTTGGATAGGAACCTCCCCCCCCCCCCAAAGATCATGTGACCAAATTACGCTGCCGAATACAAACTACGTGGACCAGAAGTGCGATCAGGTGAGTTTGCGTAGGGAGAGAAAAGAGCAATGCACGTTGGGAGTTCTGGGACGTGACTGAGAGCTGTGTGACTCATCCGGCAGACTTGACTGAAACACACGCCCTGCTCCACTAGTATGCTTTTTCTATATATATATATATATATATATATATATATATAGGCCCTGTTCAGAAGACACCTCAAACCACGGGGGTTAAAGGTGTCTTCTGAACAGGGCCAAAGACGCTTTCAAGGGTGTGATTTCCGATCTGCAGTCTGAAATGGTACGATCAGGGGTCCCCAGTCATTTTGGACCAGTGAGCGCATTTGGGAATTTGGGGAAATGGGAAGGGTTGCTTCCTGGCTCACCCAGTCTTCTCTCATCCACACAAACCTTTCCCTTTTGCAGTTTCTCTCTCTCTCTCTCTCGCTCCACTTTGCTATTTTTCTGCCTTCCCCGTCCCTAGCCTCCTCCTTTCTCCGTTCCTCCTGGCTGTTTTCTTTCTCCGTCCTTCCTAGCCCCTCACCTGGCTCTTTCTTTCTCACTCCCCCCTTTACCTGTTTCTCCCCACTCCCAGCCTGTGGCCTCCCTCTTTCTCTCCTTTCTACCCTTGTACCTTGGCTTTCCCTTCCTGCCCGCTGATCAGCTGATCAGCAGCAGGCTCAGGAACAGCCCGGATGTTTTCCTATTTATTATTATTTTTTATCTTATAAGGGGGCAGGGAGTAAAGAGCGGTGTGGGTGCCATTCAAGGCACCCACGGGCGCCACATTGGGGACCCCCGGTCTAGAACCATGTGATTCTGCTGATCAGGTAGCTCCTGCCTTGGTCTGCGTGGAGAGACAGACAGACGGCTATTCAGACGAACAGGTGTGGGAACTGGGAACCTGGGAAGAGAGGAGCAGCTGCCTATGGGTACCCAGCGCTGGCTGGCAGGGGTGCTCCCCAGATTTTGGATTGCAGGATTAATGGGAGTTGTGACCCCCAAGATGACGTTGGACTGCCCTTTGCCAACTCCCCTCTGCTGTGCATCTTTTACAAAACTACAGTTACAGCTCTGTTCAGGAGGGTCACATGCAAACTCCCACAAGAAGGCCACCTGGTGTGCTTTGGCTTTTATTACGAAATAAATAATTCGATAGAACCTTGTGCAAAATAAAACTGTAGTACGAAATGCAAACAGTCCTTGGCGGAACGCATGTCTCGCGCTCTCCCACGTCCCTGGCCGGCCCCCAGAGAATTCACCCAGAATGGGGAATTCATCTCCAAAGAGCTACTCCGGCAGGTAAGGATTGCTTCTCACTTAAAACGGCACGTCTGGATAGTTGTGGCCTTGGCGCGTTGGAATTCCAGCGGCAGGGAGCTCCAGAGCCTGGCCAGAGTGGTCCGGTTTGTGAGCAGCGGAGCGGCTGGGCCAGCTTGGCATCTGATGCGTAATTTGGCCTTCTGAGAACCTGGGCTTATGTGTGGTTGGCGTTTTTAAAAAGCAAGTTTAAAGCTTAAAACACAGGTGGGCCTGTGTTCTCGTCTGCTTCTGGTCAATCACATGGCAGACGCTTGTCTGCTGCTGGGTGTTTCTGAATGGATGTGGCTGCCACTTTCTGCAGATTGCACTCACGGGCGCTGGCTGGAGACCAAAGAGGGCAGCTCCATCAACGCTAGACCCAAGTCCTGCACCCCAAGGCTGCACAGGGACGGTTGGGTGAGTTTGCGGATCACAGCTCAGAGACTGGCCCCCAAGCAGTCCTCCCTCACGTCCTCTCCCCCCACCCCAGGATCAGATGTGAGAGTCTTCCCTCCTCCAGCTCTGCGGGTAGCTTGGCTTGTGCTCGTTCGCCTGGGGCGATCGTACACTCTCCAGCGGTACCAACACCTCGTCCGGAGGCGAGTTCTTGTTCAGCTCCACCACCCGCGGAACCACCGTTGACCAGCGATCTGCACCGAGGGAGAGAGAGAGAGTTCCAGTTGGTCACGGAGCCCAGATCAAGGCGGCCCCATGGAGATTACTGGCCCCTTTTTGCAAAAAACTGAATACACAATGGCTGCATTCAGACAACACGATAGTCAATGGTGGGGTAATAATCAACTTTACAGTTGTTCATCTAGGGGGTACTCCCTACACAACATGGTAATAAATAATCGTGGTGTGGATTAGGATCAGCGCTGAGTTGACTATGGCAGCATTCGGACGACATGATAGTCAATACAACTGACGATTGTTTCCCCCCCACACACACACACCCAGTTGATTATTGTGTTGTCTGAATGCAGCCAGAGTGAATTCTTCACCGGAAAGGAAGGCGGGTGAGGGAGAAAGAGAGAAGTTTCTAATCCTTAGGTGGGGTTTCAGAAGCTAACAGGCGTATAGCTACATTTGTTTAATTTTCTAGGTTGACTTTATATCAACAGTTCTTTTAAGTTGTTCGTTCATTTTGAAACCTAAATGATAACTATCTAAAATCTAAACAGAAACAAATAAGAATACTTCTTGTCAGGTGGGCATAAATATTTCACTACATATATGTATGTCTCCACATCCATTTGCTAAAAAGTTACTAATAGTCTTGTTTTATTTTTTAAAAGCAGAGGGGAGCCCTGTTCAGAAGACTCTTTACACCACAGTAGTTAAGGCTTTTTTGTTGACAAAAAAGCCTTAACTGCCATGGTTTAAGGTGTCTTCTGAACAGGCCCAGGTTGTGATTGGGGGCATTAGCACTACCCAGACCTCCTCTCTGGGGCAGGCAGAAACAGAATACAAGTTCAGGAAAAAAATGCAGACATGCACACCTGGTTCTTGTAGCAACTCCCAAACTAAGGGACATAGGAGAGTCATGCTTCTTAGTAACACGTTAATAAAACGTTGAGTACCGTGTGTTCCCTTTTATTGCTGTGTTTTTATGTTATGTTTTAAACAAATCCTGTTTTATCTGCATTTTGTTATTGGCTGCTGAGCACCGTGTTTGGTGGAAAGGCAAAATGTACATTGAATTAATAAATACATCATAAAATGAAAATCCCTCTGTCTCCCTCTACGAGAGTCTGCTTGCTGCATCCCTAGAAGATGGCATGTTCACAGTCACAGGGTTGGTGTTGGCTGGCTCTGCTGTGTGCCTACATCAGGTAGCAAAGGGAGGCAGCAGGATGATCTGCCCTCCCAGGGAGGCACCCAAGATGTCCCCAAAATGGGAGAGAACCTGCTCTAGAAAGGCTTATGATACAAAACCCGACACGATCCGGCCTCTTGTCTTTTAGGCCTTCTTCAGGGGGCTGTAAAAGTACATACAAAAACCAAGAATGAGAAAACACAGAACTTAAAGCCTTATGAGAGCACAGTGAAGCCCAGCCTGTACATACATGGAAACAATATTGTAATTTCAGTAAAACACATAAAGAATTTTTTTACGGCACATTGCAGATGAGGCCTGTGCATGTATTTAATAATATAAAACCGTTAAAATATTACATGCTTACTTGTTATAATGGCTGCAGAAATTCTTAACAAATTCAGCAGAGGGTTGGACTAAATGGTCTCGTAGGATCCTTCCAACTGTACTATTCTGTGATTCTGTGAAATTGTCGTGTGATGGCGACTAGATGGGATGGACTGAAGGCAGTGTGTTTTATGTACAATTACATGAGGGTTTTTTTTCCTTTTGCGTTTCTTACAAGTGTTATCGTAACAGGTACCTACCGAACATTTTAGCAGGTGCGAACATACCCAGCGGACAGCATAGCTTTTGCAAACATATATCTAGAACCACCAAATTCAAAAATCTATCCGATAATGTAACCTACACCCGAAGGACATGTCTCTGCCTGCAGGAGCGTTTAGATTATTTACTCCTTCCAATGTAAGTGTCTAAAAATTTGTGTGGGAAAACAATCAGGCCCCTTAGAAAACAAATAGGGGAACGCCAATGTAATATTAAACACAACAGGCCAGGAGCTCCTCTTGTATCCCACTTCGGGGGAGATAAACCTCTTTTAACAGATTTTACGTTTTGGACACTGGGAAAACTCAGCTACAAGGATGAGAAGCAGCTGCTCGAAAAAAGAAATGGAGTGGACTTTGAAATTAAAGACACTTGTCTCCACAGAGGCTAAATGAGCTGGATTTTTTTTTAACCACTCCTATCATTTTCCTGTAGTTCTGAGACCTTCCCTGATGTTTGCAGCTCTGTCCTCCAGGTATGAGAAGACTTGGATGAAATGGCCGTTACGATAACACTTGTAAGAAACTTAAAAGGAAAAAAAACTCGTGTAACTGTATATAAAACACACTGCCTTCAATCCATCCCATCTAGTCGCCATCACAAGACAATTTCACAGAATCACAGAATAGTAGAGTTGGAAGGGGCCTACGAGGCCATCGAGTCCAACCCCCTGCTGAATTAATTTGTTGTTAAGAATTTCTGCAGCCGTTATAACAAGTAAGTAATATTTTAACTGTTTTATATTATTACATACATGCACAGGCCTAATTGGCAATGTGCCCTAAAAAAACCCTCTTTATGTGTTTTACTGAAATTATGATATTGTTTCCATGTGCTCAAATAAATGTAAAAGGCTTTAAGTTCTGTGTTTTCTCATTCTTGGTTTTTGTATGTACTTTTATGGTCTCCTGAAGAAGGCCCAAAAGACAAGAGGCCGAATCGCGCCGGGTTTTGTATAATAAGCCTTTCTAGAGCCTCCTGAGAGGTCTCTCCCTTTTGGGGCACCTCTTGGACGCTCAGCCGCCTTGTACCTGCACGTTGTCCCGCTGAATGAGTCCCTGCCCTGCCACACAGACCCCCAGAAATGCCCCCACTCACCTCTTCGCAGCCGGCCCACTGTGTGGGAGAAGCCATAGTACTGGTAGGTCTCGTTCTTGCCGGGATCCTCGTTGATGATACCCAAATTCTGGTTCCAATGAGACCAGTTCACCTCGTCGACCCTTGGAAGAAAAACGACGGGCATTTAGACCAAGGCGTGGGGGGGGGATGCCAGCTGGGCTAAATACCAGCTGAGATTGCCATGCGAGGCCAGGAAGGCAGCCATTCTAGTGGCCCAAACTATTTGCTACCAGCACTGTGCCACTTTCTCCCACCACCAAGACTTGGAGGCCACATAAAGCTAATTTCAGATCAGAGCCTAGTTTCGAAAAGTCCTTGCCTGCTCTGGGCTGGAGATGGACCAGGGCACAAACGTAAATTCAGTTTGGAGAACAAAAGAGGGGAACTTGGAGCAAAGGGGAACTTGGAGCTCTCCTTTGATTTAAGACTAGCTGCAAAGCCTCGGAGCTCAGCACCATCAGTGGAGGTGCAAGGGAAAGCTCCGTGCAATGCAGGCGGTGCCGTTGGGTCACAGCACGCAGCTTCCTCTGCACCTCAAGTTTCTAGCCCTTATGGCCATGAAGATGAGATTGAACCTGCGTGGGCAAAGCCTGCTGCATTCTCTGGCACCAGGAGCACAGCTCCTAGTTTCCAGGTGGGTGAGCAGAATTGAGGCTGGCTGCTGAGCTCCTTCTGCATCTCTTTGCTGAGTGATGCCAGAATGTATTAATAATAATAATAATAATATTTATTTATTTATTACCCGCCTCTCCCTCTGGATCGAGGCGGGGAACAACATCATCATAAAACACACAAAATTAATTAAAAATACATAAAACCAATATATCATTAAAATACCAATAAAACACCAATAAAACAATTATGCAAAGTCAAAGCTTTTGCTAATCCACATGATTTATACCGGTTAAAACTCCGTTTTTTAAAAAAAATGCAAAATTGGGATTATTACCTCGGCCCAGAATTGTGTCATTTTCTTTTTAAGACTGGGGTAAGAAGAGCTTTCCCTTCCCTGTAAGGATTCACAGCATTTACCTGAAACACCACCGCCGGTCGGGCGTCCCATCCAAGGACTTTCCAACGGTGACCATCTCTCCCGAGCGGAAAGCTTTCCTGACGAACACGGGAAAGGACCTCTCAATATCCAGGATGGTGGTAGCCCACTGTGAGCAGAGAAGGCAGGGAAACCGTAAGGCCACGATCCGGCACAGCCTGCCGTTTTACGACTTCTTACTCCCGAACCACAACGGGCCCGCGGCCATGCAGGCTGTGCGGCAAATTCAGGCAATCAACTACGCAGCGAGGGTTGAGCCAAGGCAAGTGAGGGTTTGAATTGCGGCAAGTCAAAAGTGTTTTCTGTAAAAGGGATATGCAGGTTGCTTACCTGTAACTGTAGTTCTTCGAGTGGTCATCTGTGCAGTCACACATATGGGCTCGCTCTGGCGCCGAGCCCCATTTCGGGAAACTTCCATAGCTAGCCTAGCGATTTTTGGCGGGAACCCCTCCCCCCCACCATCTCATTGCGCATGCTCCGGGTTCCCGCCTACCTCAGTTCCCTGAGACCGCACGGCCTCGCAACCAAGGTAATATACATCTATTTGAGCATACCGCATAGAGAACCTTCTGCATATAAACAGCGTTGCAGAGAGGGGATGGTGGGTGGGTTGTGTGACTGCACAGATGACCACTCGAAGAACTACAGTTACAGGTAAGCAACCTGCATTTCTTCTTCGTGGTCTCTGTGCATCACACATATGGGCGATTAATCAGCAGTACTTACCGGAGGAGGGTGTGCACGCTGGAAGTCAATTGCAGATGGATGAAAGGACAGCTCTCCCGAAGGAAGCATCCTTGGCCGCCCTCGTGTCTAGTCTATAGTGCTTCACAAATGTAGAAGCATTAGACCAAGTTGCAGCTCTACAGATGTCTGGAATGGAGGACCCGTATGATAGCGCAGCCGAAGTGGCTTGTCCCCTTGTTGAGTGAGCTGAGAAAGCGGTTGGAGGAGCCTTCCGTAGCACTTGGTAGGCGAGGACAATAGTATCCACGATCCAATGCGACAAACGTTGTGCAGAGACAGGCAGACCTTTTGTTTTGCCTCCGTAACAAACAAATAACTTTTCCGACTTACGGAACGATAGCGACCTGTCTTTATAGAAGGCTAATGCCCTTCGGACATCGAGGGTGTGCAACTTGGAACAAAGAGGGTCTGCAGGCGCTTTAAAAAACGTGGGCAGAACAATGTCTTGATTAACGTGAAATGGAGTGCAAACTTTTGGAACAAACGAGGGTCCCGGACGTAAAACCACCTTATCCGGAAAAAAGGTAGTGTATGGGGGATTTAACATTAGTGCCGCCAGCTCCGATGCACGTCTAGCTGACGTGATGGCCACGAGGAAGATGGTTTTGAGAGTCAATAAGCGCAAGTTAATTGTGGCCATAGGTTCAAAGGGTTTTCCTGTGAGGGCAGTTAGAACTAACGACAAGCTCCATTGAGGCGTAATGGGCCTCAGTGGAGGAAACAAATTCTTAAGTCCCTTTATTTATTTATTTATTTATTTATTTATTACATTTGTATACCGCCCCATAGCCGAAGCTCTCTGGGCGGTTTACATAGGATTAAAAACAATTAAAAACAATATACAAAAATTAAAACAGCAAAAACATACAACATACACACAATCTGTACATTTAAAAACCACTTCAACACTTCAAAAAACTACAAAAACAAAACAAAACAAAACCAGGCTCCTCAGATATTGCCAAATGCCTGAGAGAAGAGGAAAGTCTTGACCTGGCGCCGAAAAGATAACAATGTTGGCGCCAGGCGGGCCTCGTCGGGGAGATCGTTCCACAATTGGGGAGCCACCACAGAGAAGGCCCTCTCTCTTGTTGCCGACCTCCGAGCTTCCCTCGGAGGAGGCACTCGGAGGAGGGCCTTAGATGTTGAACGTAGTCCTTTAGGAACGTTCTGGTAATAGGGTGTGTAAAAATTGAAAATCCATCAACCTTATCATGGAATCTAGAAATAGCTGACAAGTAGACCCTGAGTGACGATAACCGTAAGCCCGTGGAATGCAAGGAATATACAAAGTCAATGATCTTTGAAATCGGGCAATTGTAAGGGTTGAAGCTATTTTGATTTGCGAATTTTTGAAAACGTGACCATTTGCTGGCGTATGACGCTCTAGTAGATGGCTTTATGGATGCCTCAAAGATAGCCTTCAGCCCAGGTGGCAACGTGAGTGATTGCCAGTTGGTTGAATCCTCCACGCCGTCAGTCTCAGGGACTGTAAGTCGGGGTGTAGAATCATGCCGTTGTTCTTGGACAGCAGGTCTTGATGCATCGGGAGGTGCCAGAACCGGTGACGTGACAGGCGGCACAGCGGGGTGAACCACGGCTGCCGTGGCCACCAGGGGGCTACTACTATTACTATGGCATCGACCCGAAACCTGCTTGCTCTGGCTACAACCCGAGCTATCAGCGGGAATGGCGGAAACATATATAGGAAGTCTCTGGACCAGTCCCACTGGAATGCATCTCCGAGCGATGCTGGTCCAATCCCCGCCCGAGAACAGTAACTTTGGCAAGCTGCATTGACAGATGTTGCAAACAGGTCTACTGAAGGGAGACCCCACCTTCTGAACAGCAGGGACAGAACATCTTTGGCTAATTCCCATTCGTGGGTGTCGGAGAATTGCCGACTTAGGGTATCCGCCATCCCATTGTCGGCCCCGGCGATGTGCATTGCGGATAGACAGATACGATTTCGTATCGCCCAGTGAAAGATGCGCAGTGTTAGGTTGAGGAGTCGGGAGGAGCGCGTCCCTCCCTCCTTGTTTATATACCAAACTACTGCGGTGTTGTCTGAAAGTAGTTGGATGTGGTGACCGTACAAGTGAGGAAGGAAGGCACGAAGGGCCCGATTGACAGCTAATAGCTCTAGCACGTTGATGTGTAGGGACCTTTGAGAGCGTGACCATTGTCCTTGTATTTTCAGGTCGTCTACATGAGCTCCCCAACCTTCTAGAGAGGCGTCTGTTGTGAGAACTCGAGAGGGTTCCTTCTGATGGAAGGGCAGACCTTGCGAGAGATGAGTCATGACCGACCACCATTCGAGAGACGGGACTACGGCAGTTGGCAAGGTAAGTATTGTCCTGTGGGGGTTCTGCCCCGGGTAGTAGTGCCTTAGGAGTACCTGTTGGAGGGGCCGCATGTGTAGCCGGGCCCAACGCACGACAAATACGGAGGAAGCCATCAGTCCCAATAGTCTGAGAACAGCGAACGCCGTCGTTTTGCGGTTGTAGCGTAGACGTGTGGCAAGCGCTTGAATCCTGTGTCTGCGTTCTACAGGAAGGAATGCACGACCTATTACAGAATCGAGAGATACTCCTATAAACTGGATCTGCTGCGATGGTTGAAAAATTGACTTTTCTGCATTCACCTGAAGCCCGAGGTCTGCGAGACAGGACGAGACTACACGTACGTCGCTTTGTGCTTGAAGGCGAGACGGCGAGACAATTAACCAATCGTCTAGGTAAGGGTAAATCTCGATGTTTCGCGACCTTAGGTGTGCGCATACTGCCGCCATACACTTTGTGAAGACTCGTGGCGCTGTCCGGAGGCCAAATGGGAGGACGGCGAATTGGTACGGTTGATCCCCGACCATGAAGCGCAGGTATTTTCGATGCGGCCGGTAGACTGGTATGTGGAAGTAGGCATCCTTGAGGTCCACGGATGTGAACCATCTGTTTCTTTTTAACAGGGGCAGTATTTGTGCCAAGGTAATCATACGAAAATTTTTTGGACATATAAATTTGTTTAGATGCCTTAAGTCCATAATTGGGCGGAGCCCTCCGTCCTTCTTTGGGACCGTGAAATAGCGCGAGTAAAAACCCGCTTTTATCATTTTGTGAGGGACGGCAGTGATTGCCTTCTTCTGCAAGAGTGTTGCAATTTCTTGACGAAGAACCAGCGATGGTTGGGTGTGTCGCACCATGCCAAGAGGGGGATGAGCTACAAAGTCGATGCGATATCCCTCGGCTATAGTTGACAGAATCCAACGATCGGTAGTGATGTTTTGCCACGCAGACAGGAAGGGTAGTAACCTGTTGCAGGGGTCGTTGCCGTAGTGAATACGAACTAAGTCAAAGGCGCCGTTTGGTGCCATAATCCTGCTTACGAGGTTTGTTAAACCGGGAAGTAGGTTTGCGCGCCTGGTAGGATGATTGCGGTTGCTGCGTTTGATATCGCTGAGAGCGTTCCTGCTGCTGGCGAGGTTGGTAAGGGAGTGGGCGATACCAGCGGCGTTGTCGTGGCTGCTGCTGGTGCTGCTGGAGAGCTGGGACACTCATCCTCTTCGCCGTCATTTTTGCTTTATGGATAACATCCATAGCGGAGTCAGTTGTAGCATGAAAAAGGCCCTCCCCATCGAAGGGGAGATCCTCGATACGTGTCTTAGTCTCTACAGGTAGGTTTGACGACCTCAGCCAAGCGTGACGGCGCAAGGCGATGGCTGCCATCATAGCTTTGGCGGAGCAATCAGTTTGATGGTTGGCGGTCGTCAGCTGTTGTCTAGACAATCGAGCCGCCTCCGTCTGGAAGACTCTAGCCAGATCTCGCTGGTCATCGGGCAAGTAATCCGTCAATGTGGAGATTTTCTCCCATAAAAATAGCTGGTACCGGGCCATAGTAGCTTGGTA
Organism: Anniella stebbinsi; assembly: GCA_029215795.1. Classification (NCBI taxonomy): domain Eukaryota; kingdom Metazoa; phylum Chordata; class Lepidosauria; order Squamata; family Anniellidae; genus Anniella; species Anniella stebbinsi. Next base: position 23,248,360 of record JARDYH010000010.1, read on the forward strand.
ATTTGCTACCTTGAACCCGAGTGCCGCAGACGAATAGACCTTTCGGCCCACCGTATCAAGCTTCCTCCCCTCTTTGTCGGTAGGGGCTGCATGTGATCTTCCGGCCCTACCCACTGAAGATTCAACAACAATTGAATTGGGCTTTGGGTGAGTAAATAGGAACGGAGCGTCTGCCTCCTGGATTTTATAGAGAGCATCCAGTCTTTTTGACGTGGGACCCGCTGTCGCCGGGTTAGGCCAAGCATCCTGTAAAGTCTGCAGGAGTGTAGGCACCACCGGGAGTGTTGGCTGTGGGGTGGGCTCCATGTACATTACATCATAGATTTTGTCCTTCAGAGGTTCTCTTGGCAGTTGTAGGTCAAGACCTAGCGATTGGGCCATTCTCTGCATTTGATCAGAGAATGCTCCTAACTCCAACGAAGGTGAGACTCTATCAGAGAGCATCACTCCATCTGCTGGAGATGGTGCCGAAGGTGGAGGAGATGGTATGGACGAGGTATCTGACGCGTAATCTTCCCCCGATGTCGGTGAAGGCTCACGTCGTGATGGCACAGGTCGCGGCAATGCCTTGCCGGGCTTCTGCTGCTTGGCGACTGCAGGGGAAAGACGCTTTCCCGTGTATGGGTCAAACCGATAGCGCTTCTTAGCGCGGTTCTTAGAGATAGGTTGAGCGTGGTCAGAATAGGCCTCCCAGTCCTGTGATCGTGAGTGCGAAGGCGATCCGGAACGGTCGACAGTGGCTCGAGATGCACGAGATCTAGGCGACGGCGGCAGGTCGAGCTCGAAATCCGAGGAAATAGGTCGCTCGGTATCGTGTGACGCGGTACCGAGGCTGTGCTGCTCTTCGGCGTCGATCTGGTCTACTGTGATGATCTCCGAGACATCAATTTCCGAAGAGAGTGCATGCGGGCTATACGGAGGGCGAGAAGGTCTCGGCGGTAGCGACGCAGCCCTATCTCTTGGGGTAGACGCACGCCGTGATTCCCTCGGTACCGAGGCAGGTGGTGTCGACGTCGATATCGGGCAAGCCGCTATCGGCGTCGATGGCCGCCGATGCGACGACGATGCCGATGATGAGCGAGCCGGTCTCGGCGTCGGAGGAGTCGGTTTCTGCGCCGACGTCGGGGGAGTCGTTGCGGAGCGCACCGGTGTCGAATGCTTTTTCTTCTTTGCCTTCGGAGCCGATGGTGACTCCGAAGTCGGTCCCTTCGACGCCGATGCCGACTTCGACGACTTCGATACCGACGAGTTTTTAGCCGATTTCTCCTTGTGCTTTTTCGGCTTCGTAGTGCGAGTCTCCACACTTTTTGATGGGGAGAGGAGTCCCATCGGTGGGTCCAAATCCCCTAATCCTTCAGCAACCACAGATGGTAGAGTGGTTCTGGGTGATGCTGGTTTAGAGCGACTTACTGGCGGCCGCCTGCGCTCCCCAGAAACCGAGTAGGCCCTCTCCGACGATGTGTCTCGGGGCATATCTTTTTGCCTATCCACCGCCGATAAAGCGTTGCTCCAAAGGAGACTTCTTAGTCTATCTGCGCGGATCCGGCGGGTTTGGCGGGAAAACGCCATACAGTGGGAGCAGGTTTCGACAACATGGCCTTCTCCCAAGCAGAGTAGGCACAGAGAATGGCCATCCGTCAAGGTCAATTTTGCCTTACATTTAAGGCAATGTTTGAAAAGTGCGGCCTGCGCCATAGCCGCAGCTAAATCTACTAACAGACTAACTCTCTCTATATATAAAACTGTTTATTTTTTTTTATTTATTTATTTATTTTTTTGAACTATAACTATCCTAACGCTAAGCTAACTAAACGAATATATAAATTTTCTTTCAAAGGTATACCGGACGACGAAAACGTCGGAGGAAGTCTCCCGCGAGGCGATTTCACCAGCGGTCGAAGAAGAACTGAGGTAGGCGGGAACCCGGAGCATGCGCAATGAGATGGTGGGGGGGAGGGGTTCCCGCCAAAAATCGCTAGGCTAGCTATGGAAGTTTCCCGAAATGGGGCTCGGCGCCAGAGCGAGCCCATATGTGTGATGCACAGAGACCACGAAGAAGAACCATCGCGTGATGGCCGGTGCAGCCTTTTGCAACTCCTCGCAGAAGCTGCAGAAATGGGAGCCATCTCATACAGACTTGGCCGTAGAGTCTACAAACACAAGAAGAGCCCTGATGCTGGATCAGGCCAGGGGTCCATCCAGTCCAGCACCCTGTTCACACAGTGGCTGACCAGCTGTCAACCAGGGACCAGCAAGCTGGACACGGTGCAACAGCGCCCTCCCACCCATGTTCCCCAGCAACTGGTATAGATAGGCTTACTGCCTTGGATACCGGAGGTAACACATTGCCATCAGGACTAGTAGCCCTTGATAGCCTTCTCCTCCAGGAATTTATCCAACCCCTTTCAAAAGCTATCCAAATTGGTGGCCGTCACCACACCTATTCATGTGCGCGGGAATTGGAATTAACGCTAGAATCACCTTTAACTCAATTTCACGAAAACAGGAAAAACGTATTCTCTTCAGCATGTCCATCCTAGACTATTTAGCTCTGAATGGCTCTCGTCATACTCATTTCTCCAATATATGACCAATGACATGCGTGCAAGATGAAGCCCCCTTTATCACATTGTTTCAGTGTGTAGAGTCTTTTACTCAGGTGCTCCCTTGCAGCAGTTTTTTTTTTTCCAGATTTCCACTTAGAACAGGTGTGGGCAGTCTCTGGGGGTCGGGTGGCGCATGGCCCATCCCCAGAACCTACCGAGGGCTGCCCCCTCCCCGCTGAATCTGCCGTCATAATTTGGCTTGAAAACCAGGCACGCTGGAAGTACCCAGTGGAGGCCGATGGCTCCGACATCCATGAAGCGGTGAATCCGCTCCAGGTTTCTGTCTGAACCAGTCAGAACTCTAAAGGAGCTGTCCTTGGAGAGCTCCTTTAGAGTTCTGGCTGGTTCGGATTGAAACTCGGAGCGGATTCACCGCTTCACGGACATCGGAGCCACCGGCCTCCGCTAGAAGCGCATCCTTGCATGGCAGCGGAATGTGCTCCGGGGAGGTTCCCTGCCCAGGATGCCTTTGAGCAGATCTGCTGCTTTCTTTCGGCCGCAGCCAATCCAGGGGCAGGAGGGGTCACGGGAAGGCCACGGGGCCAAGGGCGCATGCAACCTGCCTGCTGCCCACACCAGATTTAGAAGCAAAGAGATGTCCACCGGTTTCCCAGCCAGCCGGAAAGGCGTTTTCCTGCCGCCAAAGCCCTGCCGCGGGCGCAGGGTCCCCTGGGGCGACTCCTACCTGGAGCTTCCAGATCTGCTTGCTCTCCTTGGACACCTGGCCCACGGTCTCTCCCATGAGGGCGATCAGCATGTTCAACAGGAGGACGAAGGTGAGGATGATGTAGGTGACGAGGAGGATGACGAAGACGCCGGGGTACTTCGCGTTCTCAATCATCTCCAAGTCCCCCATGCCGATGGTCAGCTTGAAGAGGTCCAGCAGAAAGGTGCTGAAGGTCTTGCTGTCCCGGCAAGAGGGGTAGGCGGGCGCCGTGCAGTTGGCGCGCTCCTCGTCGCAGGGCTCGACGCTGGGGCACGGGTTCAGCAAGGAGACCAACGCTGCGGGAACGGAAGGGGCAGGAGATGGCGCTTTTCACTGCACATGTTTGGATTTGTGAGCCACCTTGAGTCCCAGTATTGGGGAAAAGGTGGGATCTAAATCATCATCTCCTCTACCAAACAAAGGCAGGCAAGGCTGGTGTGGACAGGGTTTTTTTTTGGGGGGGGGGGGGGGTCCCTTTATTATTTATTTCATTTTTTACATTTGTATACTGCCCAATAGCTGAGGCTCTCTGGGAAGTTCACAATGAAAAATGTAAAATACAATGTGGCAAGACACGACCTAAAACTTTTAAAGGTGCCGTGTCAAGCCAAAGTAAAACCAGCAACAGTTACAGTCCTGGGAAAGCCGGGGGGGGGGGGGCAAAAAGGTGAGTTTTCAGGAGGCGTTTGGAAGATGCCACATTTTCTGCCTCCTGAACCGCACGAGGGAGGGTTTTCCAGAGGATGGGTGCCGCTACAGAGAAGGCCCTTGGGGGTATTACTTTGGGAGCTGCATTCCCTTGGGTGATAACATACTGAGGGATGTATGGTGGTAAAGAGGAACCTCTGTTGGCTTATGGGCCAGGTCGACCTTTTGAAATAAAAACCCAACAGCCAGCCAACCCAGGCAGGTCCCAGTCCCTGAACAGCGTCCATCTTACCCGATGCGTAGCCAATCATGAACAGCAAATAAACGAGCAGGAAGCGGAAGAGGTCTTTGAACAGGATCTGCCAACAGAGAACTGGAGTCAAGACCCCCTACGCCTAAGGCCAGCCGGTTCAGGGAAATCTTAAAACATCTGCAAAGAACCAGGGAGCGAAGAGGCAGCTGATTCTGGGGTGGGCTGCACTGGCTCTCTTAACAGGCTGAAGAAACAGCAATCGTGAAGAGGCAGGGAAGAAATAGACCTGAAGTTGGCCCTGGCGGAAGGGTTGGATAATAGGTCCGTCTTCTGTGAAAGGAAGAGCTCCACTTCTCAAAGGTCCCTTTGCCTGATTTTGGGGGCTCTTCCCTCCCTGCCCTATGCCACGGCTCACCCCACACAGCAGGGTCTCCTCATTCTCTCAGTCGTATTTTCAGGGTGCTGGGAGGAGGGACAGGGAAATCTACTTCCGCCATTGCAATTGATCCAGTGTAAATCTGGCGCCCACCCTAACAATATAAACCCAGCTTGCCCCAGCCAGATGCCCTCCAGATGTGTTGGACTGCAACTCCCGACATCTCAGCCTGGGGATGATGGGTGCTGTAGCCCGACGGACCTGGAAAGCGCCTGGTTGGAGGAAGCCGGGTTCAGCACTGCAGTCGGTTCAGACAACACGGCTCTGAGGGAGCCTCGAGTCGCAGCAGCAGCAGCAGCGAGCGGTTCAGGGATTTGGCCCGGCCCAGGCCTCGGGGGCGCCCCCTCACCTTCTGGATCATGATACTGTAGGTCCCCGTCAGCTTGAGTCCTCGGGTGAAGTAGAGCGCATTCATCCAGCCCAGCACCAGCGCGAAAACCATGACGGCCAGGTAGGCCTCGATGCCCGCCAGGTACAGGGCGGCAGCGACCAGGACCAGGACCGAATAGATGAAGCTGCGGATGGGAGGGACGAAAGGTCAATGCTCACCCAGAGGGAGGGGGGCTTCACCCACGCACACACCTGCCAGCCCCACATCTGAGCCTGCCGAGTTTCTTTGAGCAGGGCGGATGGTTGTGTCTGAGCAGGGACGCACCCCACACGGGCCCCCAATGGACAGGGAAGGGCCCAATTTGAACCCTGATCACCCGACGCGTCCTTCACATTGGCATGCTTGGGCCGGAATACCAAAAGGGGGGGAGCGGAATTTGGGACTGAGCAACGCAGGATGAACCTGAACTCCAGAGGCATTTGCCTGATCCTGAGAGGCCCCTCAAAGTGGAAGGGGCGAGGTTGGAGTGGTCCCTAAAAAGACCCATCTGCCCCTCGCAACCGCCTAGATGCCTCCTGGTCAGTCCCCAACCCCCGCAGTGAGGAAACTGAGTCGGGTCACTCACTAGAGTAACTGGAAGGAGCCGTCGATGAAGAAGGAATTCACCCCTGGGCACTTTTTCAGGAAGAGGTCTTTGATCTGGGGAGGGAAACAAGGCCAAAAAAATAATAATAGTTCCAAGTTGGAAAAAGATCCTTTACGTTCCTCAAGGAGATGCTCAAGGAACCAGGAACGTTTAGCCTGTTAAAGAGGCAAGATTTGCATGCTTGAAAGGGGTTCAAAAGGCTCTCGGAGTGTCCGTGGGCAGAGAAAGCGGCCTTGGGTCAAAACCAGGCGCAGCCGATTGCAACTCCCACCACCCCAAGCTGGATGATAGGAGTTGTAGTTGGTTACATCTGGCAAGAGCCGGGTTGGGGGAGGCTGGTTTAGGATCAACAGTAGGGGGAGTTTCATAACAGAGGAAGACAAGCAATGTCACAAGCTGATGGGGCATTCCTGTGTTGTAGGGTTTAGTATTTATGGCATTTCTATACCACCCAATAGCTGGAGCTCTCTGGGCGGTTAATTGGCCAGCATTCCCAAAAACAGCCATTAGACTTTTAAAAATACAAGTACTTTTTTTTTAAAATGCTCTAGGGAGGCATCCCTGAAGAACCTCAGAAGAGCCCTGATGCTGGATCAGACCAGGGTCCATCTAGTCCAGAGTTCTGTTCACGCAGCGGCCAACCAGCTGCTCCAATGGCAAACCCAGAAGCAGGACACGAGCGCAACAGCATCCTCCTGCCCATGTTCCCCAGCTACGGGTGTACGTAGGTTTACTGCCCCTGAGAGTGAAGGTAGCCTAGAGCCATCGGGACTAGAAGCCATTGATAGCTTTTGACTCTTGCGCAGGAGCGAATGCCATTTCCGACCCGGCGCCTACTCCAACATATAGAAAACACGAAGAAAACAGCCTCTTCCCTTCAGATTACCAGAGGCTTTGGCTCTGGAGGATCCCCTCGTTTCCTGTACTTGGGGAGAGTTTGGAGCCGGTGTAGCTATTTTCCCTCCTATTGAAACGAGCAGGAGGGGTTTTGTTTTGTTTTACGAAGGAAAGGCCAGCGCTGAGGAAAACAAGACCACCGCCACCCCTTCTGCCTTGGGAAAGGGGGGCTTTGCCCAAAATTCTCTCCTCCAGGCCACGGGATTGCTCTGCCTGAGTTCTTGAATTGGGGGCGGAATACGTGCTGTAGTGATGTAGCTGGGAAAAGGGCCCAGAAAGGAGGAGATGGCGCATTAGGTGGGAACGGAAGAGGGGCGCGATGGTCGCTCGGACGTGGATGGGTCTGGGGTGCAAGGGGAGGGGGGAAGGGAGGCCTGACCCTGGGGCCGAGGTGGGTGGGAGGAAACGGAAAGGGAGGGGAGGGCCCCATCGCAAGGGAACGCCCAAGCCGTACTTACGTTGGTGAAGAAGAAGAGGACGCCCGTGAAAAGCGTGACGATCTCCCCGGCAAGGCGCAGGTAGTCGGTGGTGGTGGTGTATGGGTACGGGGGCTGAAGGCAGTGGAGGGGAGAGAGAAGAGACAGTGAGGAAAGGCTGTCTCAAAAGAGAGCTCCTAGTCTGGCTTTGTGCTTCCAGGAACAGCACGTGGGAGCAGCGACCCTTCAAGAGGAGAGCGAGATTTGCACCGCTCGATCAGGTGGCCTGCGCCCCACTTCCCGACTGCTGGCTGCCCTAGCAGAAGTTCACAGGCTGCTCATGGGGTGGAAACAGCCTGCCCCTGCTGTTCAGCTTTAGCCTGATTAGGTGGAGATAGACTACCTTTAAACATGGAGGCTCTCCAGCCTTAGCCAATAGCATATTTATAAATTATGGTTTGTTTATAGGCCATTTATGTATCTCCCCCATCCTTGCTCCAAGGAGCTCGGGGGAGTGTAAACCACCACCCCTTATTCACACAACAACCCTGTAAGGAAGGTTAGGCAGAGAGGGAAGGAGACTTCAAAGTCACCCAGTAAGCTTTACAAGGTGAGAATATTTGAACCCAGGCCATCCCAGCCACAGTTCAGCACTGTTGCCTTTATACAGCGCTTTGCCAGTGGCTCTCCCGACATCAGGGGGTGTTGAAACCCTTTTGGCCTGAGGGGCCATTTCTGCATTCCAGTGGTAGGCGGAGCTAAATGCAAAAGGGGTGTGGCCAAAATACCAAACCCACCAGCCTATTTTAGCTTAAAACTCTCAGTGCCCGTATCTAACTTTCCCCCAGTCATCCGACTTGTCTGATGGGTTTTGCCGACCGAAAGACAGGCTATAAATATAAACGTACATTGGGGACATTGTGGGAAGTTGAGGCGGCAGGCAGGGATCAATGCCAGGCCTGTCTCGGAGCCTCCATTTCATCTCTCAGCCGCTACCATGCTCTGCAACCCTCGCAGCCTCCGAGGATAAGAACGTAAGAAGAGCCCTGAGGCTGGATCAGACCAAGGGTCCATCTAGTCCAGCACTCTGTTCACATAGGGCCTGTTCAGACAACACGCTAAGCCATGGTTAGGCCGCTAACCCTTTTGCAGCAAATGGTCAGTGAGCATGTTTCAACCACGGTTATGTAGCCACCATGGTTAGGAATGGTTCAGACGACATGCTACGTCATGGTTCACACAATGCGTTATGCTATAATGTTTCACTCAAACTGCTTAACCACCGTGGCTTGGTGTGTCGTCTGAACAGGATGATAGTGGCCAACGGGCTGTTGACCAGGGACCCCCAAGTCAGACACGGGCTGGCAGGTCCAGGAGCGGTTACTCACGATGCCCTCCAGGGGGCGGTAGTAGGACACCAGGGTGAAGATGACCATGGCACACAGGTAGGACACGACGCTGATGTAGAAGGAGACAGCGCCGAATTTGCGCCATTTGTCCCGCAAGAGCTCGTTGATGGGTTCCACGGCCAACATCTCGTGGCGGTTCTGGATGGGGGAGGGCAGGCAGGGAGAGAGAGAGAGAGAGAGAGAGCAAGGCCACCGTTATCTGTCCGATGGCAACCAAGCTACTGCCATTCGCGTCTGCATGTGACTCCTCCCAGGCACTATCACTGCAGTTCCCGCAGCTGCACCATCAAGGAGAGCCCAAGAAGGCAGGCAGCTGTTTTGATCCATCTCCCTGTGCGCGTGTATGCGCTATACATAGCTTTCGCAGCTCTTCTGTGAAGCCAATGGGCCTTCTTAAAGAAGAGGGCCTTTTCTGCTGTGGCACCCCAGCTGCGGAATGAGCACCCTAGAGAAGTCCGCCTGGCACCTACATTATACTCCTTTCAGCGCCAGGTGAAGACCTTTTTATTTCCCCAGGCATTGTAGCATTTTACCACCCAAGTCTTTTAGCTCTGCTGTTTTAGATCTGTATTTTAAATCTCTGCATCGCTGCTTGGTTTTCTTCTAGTTCTACTTTTACACTGTGGTTTTACGTTGTGGGTTTAAGCTTCCATATTTTATATTTTTAAGCTGTACTTTATGGTTTTAATTTTTGTGAGAGCTTCGGCTATCGGCCGGTATAGAAATAAAACGAAATAAATAAATGCTCGTTCAAATCTAAGACTTCCAAAAATACTTTGAATTACAACGGCGGGTAGCTCACGCCAATCTATTATTGTTGGGAAAATCTATTTATCCCCCAGTGAGGATTGCAGCTTAGCTCAGAGGGAACAGAGAAGTCTGAGCGGGGTGGCAGGAAGCATCATTGTCCCCGCTGCTAAACAAGTCCCGGCCCTTCAACCCGGTGAGCCCTGGTTCCACTACACCACTGCCCTCACCTCAATTTTGCTATTGTATACCAGGATCTCCAACACCGAAACTTCCTCACCACACGTGTCCAGGGAGGAAAGGTCATAGAGAGAGGAGTAGACGGGCCCGTAGGCCCAATCCTTGAACTTGCGGGAGAGGTGGCGGGCATCTTCATCCTTGATCTCCCGACGGATGATGTGCTGGAAGATCTGGAGGCCGAAGGGTTCACAGGGTCAGGCGAGGTGCATCTCAGCGTGATTAGCCAAGGATGACCCAAGGCAGGCCGCAGAGGGAGCATCCCAGCTCCCAAAGGCAAACCCATATCGGAAGCTGCCCGATACAGTCAGACTTGCCTCGGTCCACCCAGCCCAGTATTGTCGTCACTGGCTGGCAGAAGCAGTTTTCCGGGGTTTTAGGCAGGGTTCTTTCCTCGCCTGACCTGAAGAAGCCGGGGATCGAATTTGGGACCTTCTGCACGCAAAGCAGAGCTCTGTCACCGAATTCTGATCCCTCCTCTAAGTATTATCCTTGTTGTGTGACAAGATCAGGGACTCACAAATTCCTAGCGAGAATATGGTAGGGCTTACGGTGGAGTTGATTGGAATGGGGGTGGATTTTTTGCAGGCAAAGAAAAGACAATTCCCTGTTTTGGGTATGGAGGAAAGGAGGAGTTGGCTTGTTTTGGGTGGGATCCTGATTTAAGCTGGACCAACTACGTTGGCGGAAGTGGACTTCCCTGCCCTTCCTTCCCACGGCAGCCCCCGCCCCAACTAGCCCCCTTAAAATACCACGCAGAGAGTCAGGAGGCCCTCTTGACTAGGGTGAGCTGTGGTGCGGGCGGGAGGGGGGACCCCTGTGAGTGGAGCCCTACATCTCGCAGAAGGCCCCTTTCCTCTTGCAAGAGGCAGATCCTGGATCCAACCCATTACATTTCTTTAAGGGTTTGTAAATATGTAACTGCCACCCTTCTACGCAGCGCCTAGGGTTGGTGCACAGAAAGGAAATAAAATACACAACTAAACAAAGCAAACTTCCTGGGAAAATAAAACTTTTTCGCTGGACACCGAAAAGATAGCCGTGTTGGGGCCTTTCTGGGGATCCAGCTTAAATCAGGATCCCACCCAAAACAAGCCGACTCCTCCTTTCCTCCATACCCAAAACAGGGAATTGTCTTTTCTTTGCCTGCAAAATATCCACCCCCGTTCCAGTCAACTCCATCCTCCAGCCCCTACTGCATTCTCGCTAGGAATTTGCGAGTCCCTGAGCTTGGCACACATCATGGATAATACCTAGAGGGGGAATCAGAGTTCAGTCACAGAGCCCCTGCTTTGGGTCTTGGGTTCGATCCCTGGCTTCCCCAGAATCCTGCCAGAGCCATTGCTGCTGCCGGTCAGTGTGGGCCACACTGGGCTTAGATGGACCAAGGCTCTGACCGAGCGTAGGCCGGCCGCAGGGCACCCGGACTCACCCCGATCTTCCCGCTTTTGGCCGCCATCATGAGGGGCGAGAGGCCGTCGTTGTTCAGCACGGCCTCCAGGTTGGTGTCGGGAAACAGCTTGGCGGCCTTGATGAGCAGCAGGTCATACATCTTGGTGACGAACTTAGTGTTCTCGCGGGTGTTGTCAGCGATGGCCACCAGGGCGTGGAGCACCGTGTTCCCGCGGGAGTCCTGGCGGCGCAGGTCAGCCTGCTTGTGGGCATTCTCCGCCAGGTAGTGAACGATGTGGGGCTGGTTGGTGCAGGCCGCCAGAGAGAGGGGCAGCTCGCCTGGGTGGGGAGGAGGAGGGCAGGCAAGAAATTATTATCATTATTATTATTATTATTATTATTATATTTATTTGTATCCCGCCTTTTTCCCAAGATTTGGACTCAAGGCAGCTTTGCAAGAGTGAAACATACACAATCGAAACATGTGAATAGAAATATACTAAAGTTTAAAAAATAATAATTAAACCATCTATAGTATAGTATAGAAAATGATGACTTTAAAAAATCCAGCGCATTAACAAAGGGCCAGACTGTTCCCAAATCTGCACCTTGGAGAGCTCCTTTAGAGGTCTGGCCGGTTCTGACTGAAACCCGGAGTGGACTCGCTGCCCCACGGACACCGGAGCCACCAGCCTCCATGCATCTCTTCCTTGGGACCCCTCCTCTAAATCCACCTTTTCTGCATAGCCTTTGGCTTAACCCCTTCATCCTCAACCCTCTTTTTAATCCTCTATTTCTGTTTTCCTGAAACTGATGCCATCCAGATAATTTGGACTTCATCTCCCATCAGCCTCGGCCCACATGGCCAACAGTCAGGAACGCTGGGAGTTGTGGTCCAAAACATCTCAAGGACAGACCTGGGGGAAGCTGCCTTACTGTAACTACGCCTATATGTGTGTAACTGAATTCGTCCTCCTTCACCCCTTGACACCTGGGCTTCTCAGTTCCCCCTTCCATCATGGTCTTCCCAGCTGTCAACATTTAGACTGTATGGTCCTTGCTGGCAGGGACCCCCTTTCACTTACAGAACTTGGTGAAGCACCTCGTACGTTGACTGCACAACAGAAATAACAATGGCAATTGGAATGACAAGAGCAGGAGACGAGACAAGAATGATAAGAGACAAGAGCAGGAGACAAGAATGACAAGAACAGGAGACAAGAGACAAGAACAGGAGACAAGAGACAAGAACAGGAGACAAGAGTGACAAGAGATAAGAATGACAAGAGCAGGAGACAAGAATGACAAGAACAGGAGACAAGAGACAAGAATGACAAGAGACAAGAACAGGAGACAAGAATGACAAGAGATAAGAATGACAAGAGCAGGAGACAAGAATGACAAGGGACAAGAGCAGGAGACCAAGAACAGGAGACAAGAGACAAGAATGACAAGAGACAAGGAGACAAGAGTGACAAGAGACAAGAATGACAAGAATAATAAGAGACAAGAGCGACAAGAACAAGAGACAAGCGACATGAATGACAAGAGATAAGAGCTTTCAGGAAGCGCAGGACGGGACCTGAGGAACGGGATTTCCTATCCCACTCACCAAAGTAGAAGTAGCCACCCTCGTCCTTAGGCTGGAAGAAGCGGCCACGGGCTTGTGCGTGGACATCAGCCCCTTTCTCCACCAGCAGCTCCACGTAGTGCTTGCAACGCCGCTCAATCGCAATATGCAGCGCCGTCTGACCTGCAGGAGCAATCAACCCACACCCACCTTCAGCCTTTCATCGGGCCCAACGTTCTGCCCTCCACGTATCTATCTCATCGCTGCCACGACTCGGGTGCCACCACGTTTCCTTGCGGTTCTGCAGACATGCAGAACATGGCATCCTGGGGATCTCCGCTTCCATTTGTATTTTAAGAAATCAACACAACCAAGCTTCTAGCCTTTAAAACCGAGAAACCCAGGAAGAGGCACCTGAGGAGATGTCAGGGCTTAGAGGGCTTCTGCTCCCAACTTAGCTCCTCGCCTCTCCGCCAAACCAGCGGCAGCACGAAACTGGATGAAGAAAAACAAGCAGGGTTGCGCAGCAGCGTCTCATTGGCAGGAGTTGTAACGGTCCCAGAACCCAAGTGGAGATTTGGGGATCCCTTAGCGAGGATGTGACGAAGGGGTTGAGAGGCTGTGTCAGTCCCAGGAGGGGCACTCCGGCCACCTTTCCCCAGGCCCCCCCATCCCTGCCTCGGAGGGGCCCACGCACCAGAGTTGCGCTCCTACCTCGGTAGTAGACGTCGCGGAAGGGCGAGTTGATGAACTCTCGCATGTTGCCCGTTTTCTCGGCAATGTCCAGCAGCAGAGGGATCGTGTCATTCTTGCCATTGGTCAAGTTGAGGAGGGCTTTGGGAAGGCACGTTTTGCCTGTCGAGGGTTCTGGGAGCGGAGAAGGATTGGAGACGGAGCATGAACCAGGCATCCCTCACTCCCCAAGGTGGCCCTTCTCTGGGGGAACGCTCACCGTTGACTACATACATGGACACCTCCACCTTGAACGCCGAGTGGAAATTAAAACCCGGGTCTCCTCAGCCCTAGCCCAACGCTCTGGCCGCTGAGCCGCACCGGGTCCAAAAATCGGCACTGACACCGTCCTGCTGTGATGGACGTAGGTGGGTTTCGCTCCGTCTCCTCTCTGGAGACATCAGCGACCTTTCTAGGGGCGCTTGCGCTTCATGCGCTGCGTCACCAGGGTCTCCTTGGATTCTCAGCTGCCTTTTGGTTGCAGAAGCTGCTTCCTGGCATTTCTGTTTACAGAGCCAAGTCTGACACCGTGCGGAGCGTGTCGGTCAAGATCACAGGCCGGAGACAAAACGTGGCTTCCCAGAAACCGTCGAGGAATTTAATTCAGTAATGAGATGTTCGTTCAGCCTCCCCAAACCTGGCGCCCTCCAGAGGTGTTGGACTGCAAGTCCCATGATTCTGGCTGGGAATCATGGGACTTGCAGTCCAGCACCTTTGGAGGGTGCCAGGTTGGGAAAACCTGTACTTTCTGATGGTGTTCTTTAAAAAAAAACATGCTGATCCACCTGACTGGATTTAACTGGATGTCTTATTTGTAGATGATGAGATTTAGTATTTGTGTTGCTGCTGGAGATCCCCCCCACACACACACAGCCCAAACCAAAATTCCGTCAGCAGAGGGATGGCTCCGTTTCAAACCGCGTGCCGTTACCCCGGGCCCGAACAGATTTTGTAGGTTTTGAAAAATACACCAAATAAAATTGGAGACGTCCTGCCAAATCCTTTCCACCAGAGGGACCGAAACGGTTGGAGCACTACAATGCGCAAATCCTTTTCCAAACCGCCTCTGACCTTCAGAAAAAGCAGCCACTGGTCTTCAGGAGCAAGGCCTCCGTCGCTCCTCTCCCCCTCCGTGATCCAGCGGTGTGTCCCTTGAGCCCACGGACCCTCAACTGACCCCCCCTCCTTGTGTTTCCTTCTCCTTGCCCCCATGCATTCACTAAAATGTGACCTCCAAAAGAGGCCGCCATATTGTGCTAAGTAAACGGGCATATATTAGTTGGCATCCTTTGCAAAATTCGTCCCAGTTGCAGATCTCCCGGCTGGCATGTGCTGGCGTCCTCTTTGTACCTGAGCGCTCCAGCCCCCCCCCCCCCCCCCCGTGGCTCTCTCACCTCGAAACTCCTCGTCCGTCAGGCGCTTCTTGTGGGTGAGCAGGAAGGGGAGCAGGCCGTCCAGGGCAGCTGTGGAGCCCCGTGAGACAATGTCAAAGAGGATGGGACGATTGAATACTTTGAGGATGAGCGGAGGGTGGGGGGCGGGCCCTTTGGTGCTGGGGGGCTTCTTCCTAGGGAAAAGGAACGCAGGCATAAGCGAACCTCAGCAGGCTCCAGAGAGAAAACTGCCCCGATAAACGCAGCAAAGCAGAGCTGTAGTTCCTTACAGGGCTGCCAGGGATCTATCACACATGGATTCCTCGCCTTCCAGATGTGGGAGTTATCGGCGCTACCGAAGGCTGCTCCTTTGCCACAAATTGCCCTATTCCAGGGTTTTCAGACAGGTCTTGGGGCTGAGATCCCCTGGCTAGAATCTTAATTCTGTCTTTTTTGTTCTCAACTAGAGTCTTAACTCTGATCACACTCTCTCTAACACACACAAACACACTGGAGCAAAAACAACAACAACCAGATAAAGCTGTTACAGGCCCCTTATTATTTATAAGGTATGTTTACTGCATTTTAACCTGGATGCCTCCTCTCGCTCCTCCTCATCTATCCTCCCTCTCCACGTTAGGAAGTCGCCTCTAGGAGGGAAGGAATTACACGCACACCCCACTAGTAGCAAGAGAAAGGTGTTTTGTGCTCATCTTTGGCCTCTCGCCGCCACGCGGAGTTCCTGGCACATACCTGGGACATCCCTCAAGGAGGCCATTCATCCTGTGCGTGCAGCAACCCTCCCTCTTTCGTTCCCCGCCGCCCTCTGAGCACGGCCAAGGTGGCAGATCCCCACACAGAGCTCTTTGAAGGATGGAGCTGGCGCAGTTGGTCCGCACCCGAGGAAGAAGGCCTCGCCAGCCAGGCGGCTGAAGGCGCCCTTCCAAGCGCATGCTATCGCTCAAGGGAGAGGCGTGCGAGGATTCGGGGGTGAGAAAACGGCACTCTTTGCGTGTTGGAGGGCCCTCTTTTTATCCCAGCGCCACACACGACGGGCGAAAGTCCCTCGCAATCAACTATCCCGTGAGAAACCAGGACAGCTTCAAGGGGGGGGGGGCATTTTTAGCATCAAAATTGGAAGGGGGGGAAGAAAGGGCCCTTTTCAGCTTAAATTGTACGTCCCACAAATCCATCACCCGCGCCTCCTAATATGCCCGCTCAATCCGTCCTTCTGTACAGCCGCTCAAGTTTCACGCACTCAGGCAATTCGCATGAGTATTTTCGGAGTAGAAAAATAGCACCTTGAGGGGACATCTCTCCTGCCCACCCCCCCAATAACCACTGGTGAAATGGACTCATGAAAGTACTCCCCCCCCTTCTAGTGAGATCCCAAGTTACCCCAATCCCGGGAAAAAAAATGGTTTCTTGTTCTTTTTTTTTCTTTTTTTAAGTGTGAGTTGCACACTGGCTATGTGAACTTTCGCCCCTCAACTTAAAAAAAAACAAAACCCCGAAATCTTCTGTAGGAAAAGGCTGAGGGCATAATGCAAATATACATCTCCAGGGATCTTCTCTGGAAAGCACCGATCTCAGACTTTTCCAACATTACGGAGATCATTTGGGGAATTTAGGAACTTCTGCATTAGCTGCCAGGGCAGTGCGCAGAAACGTGCGGCTTCACTTTTCCCGGCTGTTTCCCTTGCATGTTCGTTTTTTAAAAGAAAATCCCTCCTGAGTGTCTCACCATGAAGAAAGGTTAAGTTAGTAGGAACACTGGACAGGGCCTCCTCTGTGGCAGCCCCCTGTACTCCCAAAGGACACTTAGGCTGACCCCTTCTCTCTTCAGTATTAGGCAGGCTGTTGAAACTATTTTGTCCCATATGGCCTTTTAGTATTTTCAATCTCTTATCGCCATACTCTGTCTCTAAGATTCTCTCCTGCTTGAAATGTCTGCTGTTGGTGCCATTTTAAAATGTAATTAGAGTGTTGGAGGACTGGAACTAGGGAGACCCGGGTTCTAATCCTCACTCGCCTATGAAGCTCCCCACGTGACTTTGGGCCAGTCCCTTTCAGCCTAGCCTACCTCACAGGGTTGTTGTGACGATAAACAGAGAGAAGCAGGACCATGTAAGCTACCTTGGGCTCCTTGCAAGAGGAAAAAAGCAGGATATAAATGTAACAAACAAAGAAACAAATAAATAAAATTAAGAGCAGGATCCGATACTGCTGGGGGGGGAGGGGTCCTCGTAGAAGGACTCTTCTTTGGTCTGTCCCAATCTGGAAACAACCCTTTCTGCTTGTTTCTGGGGTTGCTTTTTGAACCGCCAGCTCCCCGTTGCGTGAGTGGGCGCACAGCGGCGTGTTTTGATATTGCCCTAAAGTTTGCAATTTGTTGCAGGTTTTAATGGTCAGTCGCCTTGCGCATCCAATTTGGGCCAAAAGGCGACTCCCAAATTTATTATTATTATCTCTTTCTCGCTCGTGGCGTTTTTTCTAGACGGACATGACGGGCTTTGCCAAGTCACGCTGTCTTTTACAGATTCAGGAATTTCCTGACCATTGAGCATGTTTTAAGGATGACTGCTTTCTGGATGTTGGTGTGGATGTATTCTGGTAGGCCCAGTTTCTGGAGGTTTTCTGTATAGTTTTTCGATGTGATGCCGGTGACTGAGGTGACTAACAGAAGAATTGTGACCTTTCCCTGTTGCCATAGTTCTTTGACTTTCATGTCCAGAGGTGAATATTTGTCTCTCCTTTCGTCTTCCAACAACATTTTTGTCATTCAGTATTGCTGTGTCAATGAGGTATATGTTTTTTTTTCTTTTTTGTCTATGGCCGTAATGTCTGGGCGGCTGCAGGGTATTATGATTATGATTATTTGCATTTATATACCGCCCTATAGCCGAAGCTCTCTGGGCGGTTTACAAGGACTAAAAACATCGAACATTTAAAACCAATATACAAAATTTAAAAACCATACATTTCTCAAGCAATCAGTCCATCAGCGCAGACTCGTCACATGACTGGTTTGCCCTGACCTCAATGTTGCCCAGTGGACGCTCCCCAGATGCTTGGTGCGAACCCCTCCCTCCTAGCCCAAGAAGGGGCCCTGCGGCCACCTGCCAGAGAGAGCAGAGTCCCCATACTCACTCTAGGGCTTTCTTGCGGCGCCGCTTGTTGTCGCTGGGGTGATGGCGGTAGGTGCCGTAGTCAAACAGCGAGTCCATGGGGGCCTTCTTGGGCCCCGGCACGACCGAAGACTCATAGATGGTGGATTCCAACAGATCCATGGGGTTGGGGACCCCCTTGCGGAAAGCCCCATGGAATTTCATCCGCAGGTTTTGCTTGCCGTCGCCGGATCCCGGTGGGCTCCGTGCGGCCTCGGAGGAGCCGTCTTCACCCTCAAACAGGTTGGCCAGGGACGAGAGAGGGAAGGCGTCGTTCTGGGGGGACGCATCTTCCGTCGGGGCCTCGGCCGCCTCGCTGGGGCTGGGGTGCGGCGAATCCTCGGAATCTGCCATGACCGCCGTGGGGAGGGGCGAGGCGGGTCAAACCTGGTCTGGCGGAAGGAAAAGGAAGCCGGACATCAGGCAGAGGGGAGGCGATTTTTGGGGTGGTCTTAAAGAACAGAGGAAGAAGTCCTGGGACCCTGGGACAAGGAAGGGACGGTTAAATAATGGCTTGTGTTAAGGAAGGACTCTGCATATGCTCAGAGAATGTGTTGTATTCATTCTGAGGTGATGTATTCCAGGCCTGCTGGAAATATGCTGCAGGCAGGCGGCAAAAGCTGGATACCATCAAAGGACAGCAAATGGTCAATTACTGAATGTATCAATCGTTGGTTACCGCTGGAAATCCCTCCCTCCTGCGGTTTGGGAGGCCGAAAACGTTACATCATTTAAACGCCTCCTGAGGACATACCTTTTTACATAGGCTTCCCCTGGTTTTTAATGTAGATCGTTTTACACTTTTTAATGTTTAAATTTATATTGTGCACTGCCCAGAGAGCTTCGGCCGATGGGCAGTATAAAGATGTAATAAATAAATAAATAAATATTCAGGGTTCAACAGCCTTCAGATTTTGTGCAAAGTTCTATATCTGAGGCTGAATCAGAAATCTAACGGGAAAGGACTCTACGATGCTTCGATTCAATGGGCATCTTTTAACAAAACATTTAGCAAGCCTTTAAAAAAAAAAAAAAGCAACGTGGGCTTGTCAATCACTCCAGGACCACAAAGCCTGTTGGTTAAAATCCTCGAAGGCCGGAGCCGTTTTGAAACCCTGCCCACGGTTTTCCTCGCCTCTCCAGAACTAAGCAGGCTAGAAACCCGGCGTTTTGGGATTTTCTTGGGGGATTTTTGCTGCTTTCAACGAAAGCTGAGCATGCACAGAAAAGGCTGGGAGATGACCTGGAAAGCCGGGACTCCCGTGCGAAGGTGGCAGATCTAGCTTTCGGTTTGGGTCCCACCCACCCCTCCCTCGAATTAGGTTGCAGATTCCACCCACCTCTGCTCTCTAGCTGGACGAGAATTTCCCTCGCTTGCCTCTCTGGGGTCGACATGGCAGCAATCCCGTGTCCCAGATGCACGAGGGAGCGGATGGTCTGACTGGGAAGCGGGGTGGGGGGAGGAAAGGGGAGGGGGGCCTGCTTGGAGTCCCTCAAGGTTGCCTCTCCCTCCCGACTCCAGCTTGACAGAGCCCCTTTGAGGACGGTGTGACCGGCCCACCCACGCCCAGCTGCGGTCGTTGAAGGCACCGGCGCCAGCAGGGAGAGGAACAGAGCAGCTTTCACGGCTCCACGCAGGAGCCGGACCCCACCCCAAACCCAGAGACAGGCTGGGGGGGCCCAAGATCACCAAGCCCGTCCGGCCAGGAGGAAAGTGCCACACCAGCATCAACGTCACGGTTCTTGGGGCGGGAAACGGTACGCCGCTCTTCCCCAACCTGGAGCTCTCTAGATGTGTTGGACTGCAATGCCCATCATTCCCAGCCAGCATGGCTAAAGAGTTTTTATACAGCAGATATAAATATTGGCCATGGGCCACACCGGATGGGAATAATGGGAACTGCAGTCCAGTGCATCCGTCCGGAGAAGGCTAACATAAAACAAGGAAGTGCTGAACCAATCCTCGGCTTATCATCCTTATTAATATCGTTATCATGATTTAGTCCAACCTGCTCAAAAGCGAAGATGGGCTGCAGCTACCAAGTAGCAAGGGGATTTGGTATGTCGCATAGGCAATCTAAGATCATTGCTGTTTTATTAACGATTGCATCTCCAGATTAACGATTGCATCTCCAAATTCTGGGACCAAACCTGGAGATTTCTCCCAATGAAAAGGAGCACCCAACTGTGCCTTTCTTGAACAGCCAGTGAGCCCAGTGGGCGGAGCCTTGGGTCTTACAGTCCTCAGAAACTAACAGGTTCAATTCTATCGCCAGCGGCTTGAATCAAGATAAAAGGTTTTCATCACATTAACGACTTGCCTGACTTCACTATTTACAATTCCTCCCCTCACCCACCTGATATACTGTCTGAAACCTGAAAACTCAATAATGCTTCATGCATCTGATGAAGTGGACCCAATCCACCACAAAAGCTTCTGGCAGAATAATACTTTAATACTCTATGTTTTGGGGTTTTTGGCTGTCAGAAAGCTTTGGCTATTGGATGGTATGGAAATGAAATAAATACAATAATACAAACAACACAGCTACCTTCTGGAAAATGAGAAAACGGACCTAGTCTTATATAAGAATCCGATACAAGAATATGGGAGTGTGAGGCTTATAGTTCAAGATCTTCCAGGGTGATTTTGCTCATTTTTGTTTTGAACTGGAGTTTGAGCAGTGCAGATGTGCAGAAAATTTTGAAACTTTGAAAAAGTTCAAAGCTTGAGCCTTGGGCAGCCCGGGAAGAGAGAAGGATTTGGCAAAGGGGAGGATAATGCATGTAATGCAACACATGACACAGTATGTATCTGCACATGTAAGTAATGCTTCCTCCTCATTTGTATCTGGTCAAGAGGGCAGGGCTCCTGCAGCTTTAACAGTTGTAGAGAAAAGGGAATTTCAGAAGGTGTCACTGTTATGCATGCAGCACCTGGTGAAATTCCCTCTTCATCACAACAGTGAAAGCTGCAAGAGCCCTGCCCTCTTTTGTATCTGGTCACACTAGGCAGGGCTCCTGCAGCTTTCACTGTTGTGGTGAAGAAGGAATTTCACCAGGCGCTGCATGCATACAAATGACACCTGCTGAAATTCCTTTTTCTATGCAACTGTTAATGATACAGGAGCCCTGTCCTCCTTTCCATAGGGTCACCTTAGACAAACAGACTTTTTAAAAAGAAAATTGTCAGTCCACTAGCCCCCAGGGCAAGGTGGGATTTGCATTCACTTCCAAAAGAACCCCGTGCTGTTCTCTCGGGCGCTCAATGCAAGCCCAAGGGATGGCAGCTCCTTTCTGGCTCACGTTGCCTCTGAAAGGCCTGGGTTCCAGAGTAGGATGGTGCCGGCGGGGGGGTGGGGGGTGGGGGCCGAATCAGCCTGTCATTTTCTACTTGGCGACAGCCTTGTCCAACACGGCCTGGTGTGGGCTGCGCTTTTGAAGCCGTCATGTTGGCCCTGGGAAAACTCACCACGAGCCTTGTCATTACGAGAGGCTGCAGCTGCAGAGCCGGGAGACCCATCCTGCCTTTAACTAAGTGTGAACCGCCGAACGATGGGTGGAACAAATTTCAGAAGACGCAGCTGACACTCGATTTATTCTATTTACAACATTTATATACCGCATCCACGTCTAAACAGATTCTGGAGCGGTGATATAGGTAGAGGTGTAGATATAAATATGAGGAATATTCCCCAAACTTTCAGCCAACGGCTGCTTACTGAGGGGGGGAGGGGCCAACTTGGTCTACCTCCTAAGGTTGTTGGGAAGCTAAAACGTTGCTCCTCGAACGTAAGGACCGGATCGGGCCACAAGTCCATCTTGTCCAGATTCCTCTGGGAAGCCCATGTGCAGGGCAGGAAGGAGACAGGTCTCCCCAGGATAGATGCTTCTGAACACAGAGGCTCCGCTAGCATTCGTGAACAGCGAGTGATAAAGCCATGTACCAGCATGTTGTAGCTTAAAGCCCTTACTAAGTCGTAGGAGAGGTATTTCCACCTTTTAGGAGGGGGAGGACTGCGCAAAAGCCAGGATCGACCAAACACTTGACAGTTAAGGGGAAGGGGGTGGGGTCAGTGGAAGGGGGTGTGGCCTTCTGGGGAATCCCAGCTAGACTGCCTCTACCCAGGGAGGTTCCATTCAGCGACCATTGCTAATAGCTGGACGGAGAGGACATAAATGTTAATGTTAATTCCTAAATACACAACAATTTACGGGAGATGCCAGATAGTGAGCTCAGCCCTGGTGTACACAGAGCCCTGGCTTGTTGCAGTGCCTGCCGCCGGTCGGCTTGCTGGCAATCGCCTCAGACTGGCCACGCTCCTGTTTGCCTTGCAGGCACACCTGAAAGGATGATTCCCTTCCCTTCCCAGCACCATTTGGCCAGGCTTGACTAGAAGAGGCCTGGACTAAGGATGAACCTGGAAGCGTCCGCCAGTACCTCCCAAACCCTCGGATCCGAGGCACAACCCCCGTCCAGCTGCCAGGGTTTAGTCACCGTGAAAATATTTGTCCTGCCCCGAAAAGGCGAAATTATAACCCAACAGAGACAACAACGGCATTAAAACGGGGTGGGCGAAATGGCCACCGTCCAGAGTGCCAACTCCGGACGCTTTGGCGCTGAAGGTGGAAACTCCAGGTGGCACAAACGCCACAATTTACAAGGGCCCAATCCACCAAGAAGTTCCCCCGGAAACGGAAGGGAGCTGGGCCAGGGTGAAACCAACCACTTCCTAGCACCTCTCCAAAAATGCACAGTCGCACGGTCTGGCCGCGCCTCTCCTCGCCTTGGACTCTGCCTTTTGCTTCCCTTGGTCCGGCGGAGGGGACTTGGCCAGCAGCCATGCATCTCTGGCAAGCTGTCGCTCCGCTTTGATCTCAAGGGTCCCCCTTTCTTCTCCGACACAAAGGCAGGATCGGGCGGGACGCAGGAAGCGCGCCCAATTGCTCCGCTACGTCACCATTCCCCTCTCTGCCTCCCGAAATGCCCTCTTTGTATCTCGTGCCCGGGGGGACGGATGGAGGTCATCCTGGGCGGCGCTGGCTGCAAACTGGTCCCCCATTGTTCCTGGGACAAATGGGAATGCTGCCAAATGGCCAACGCCAACGTTGCATCAAGGAAAGCTTTGCACTTTGGCTAGCTTCTGACATCGGAGCCACAGCCTCCGCGGCATATGCTTATTGATCCGTCCCATATCCAGTTCCTGTGGCTTTTTATCTTGTATGCCTCCTTAAGAGTGTGCCACCGTTAAGAGCGGCCTAGGAATCATTTTAAATCAACGAAATAAATACATCATAACCTTTGTCCCCGCACCCTGCAAAGACGGCCTCGGACTGTAAGGATGTGTTAGACAAATTCATGGAGGATCGGTGGATGTTACCGTGATAGCTCAATGGAGCCTCCATATTTGGCAGCAGTTTACCTCTCAATAGTAGGTGCCAAGGAGGGGGAGCGGGGAGACCCGTCTCCTCCAGGCTCGGCTTGCAGGCAACCCAGAGGGCCCTGCGGGAGACAGCGCCAGGTAGCACCGTCAGACGGGTAATTCCCAAAGTGAGGAGTCTTGTGTGGTCGTCAAGCAGGCGAACAGGGCAAAGGATGGGACAGGTTGGACACTACGGCTGGCAAATTTGGAGATGAGAAGTTGGGAAGGCCGCCTGATGGTTTCCCTCAAAAGCCACTCTCCACACACACACAAGTCCCTGCTGTTCTGAAAGTCCCCTATTTTTGGAAACGTAGATTTAACTGCCCCACCCAGCATCATTCAAAGCCGATCGCCAAACGTTTTGCCAGCCCGATCGCTAGATGTGGTGAGGCCGTCCAGCCGTGTTCGGGGCAAGGGTGTGTGTGTGTGTGTGTGTGTGTGAGAGAGAGAGAGAGAGAGAGGGAGAGAAAGGGAGAGAGTCTCACGCACAAGAGGGATCCCTCCTCAACATGGAACGTTTTCTTATCACACTCTTTCCTTCGCTTCCTAGGAGAACAGGGCCTTTCGGTTCCACCGCTCCATGCAGAGGGCCCCAGCCAGCCCGGAACATTATTAACTGCACCACGTTATTAACTAGACCACGGCCCAACCCCGCAATCCAGAGAAGCGGCGCTGGAGGCGGGCCAGGCTGGAAATAAACAGAGATTGCCTCTCCCAGGGCGTTTGATGCTGGGAGCCGGCCGCAGGGCCCTATTTTCCAGCCTCTGATGTGGTCCCCTGTCACTCCCGCTGCCCGCCGGGGTCTCCGCCCAGCAGAAGAGGCCAAACCGAGGGACTCCGCCATTCCCAACAGCTTACTATAGTAACCTGGGTCGGAGGCTCTGTCACCAATCCCAGGTGAGCCGCAGGCCGCTGCGACACTGGTGTCTTCTTTGGAGCAGTGGGGAATCTGATCCCCCACCCCCCACACACACAACGTCGTCCGCCACCAAGGGCCCAAAAGCAGCTCAGCAGGCAGGATTCCAAGACCCACGTCACTGCCCCATAGTGGTTCGGGGCCTGGAGACGGCTTGAGCAGAATCTCTCTGAAATCTCTCTCTTTAGACGAAGGACTTGCAATTTCACAGAAAGAGGATTGCAAGTCTTTTGCTGTTTGGGGTGGGTTTTAGAGAAGCAGAGATGTGGAGAGGGAGGGAGGAGTATAGGTAGACTTTAAATTTCTTTAAAGCCTCCCCCTCTAATCCCACCCTCCCCATTCAGTTATTTTGGGAAACTTTGGGTAGTGAACCCATTGGTTTGCATTCCCAACCAAAGCAAATCAATGTGGTTCCATGCGTCCCTGGTTAGCAGGCCCTCCCTCTCCCTTTTCGCTCTCCGCTCCCTCCCTCTACTCCCCTGTCAGTCAGAAAGGACACTGCAAGATCCTCAGGGCGGAGACCTAGCCTTCTTATCGTTCTCCTGTGAATCTCCTTCTACGTCAAGGGTGGATTACACACAAAACAGGGTCAAACTATCAGTGCCATCGGAGGAGAAAATATTTCCGTGTATCAAAGTATCCACACATGTGTTTGGATTTTGAACTGTAAGGATATGAGCCCTGATCATAACAATGAAGAAGGGAGAAAGCAGAAGAGATTGAGAAACGTCAGCTAAACGCGGACATTTCATTTTATTTTATTATTGCGTTTATATCCTGCATTTTTTCCTTCCCTATTCCTCCACCTCTCCATTTTATCTTCAAAACAACAACCCTGTGAGGCAGGTTGGGCTGAGAGTCTGTGACTGGCCCAAAGTCTCCCAGTGGGTTTCCACAGCTGAGTGGGACTAGAACCCAGATCTCCCGACTCCCAGTCCAACACTGTGGCAAGGTCCTCTGGAGCGGCACCAAGCAGATTCTGCACCCAATCCTGTTCTGCCCAAAATATTTAGCTTGCTGGCAATAGTAGAATGTGTGGAACTAGAACAGGCTCTCACCGTCTGCAACATGCAACCCAAGGGGCAGGTTGGAACTGGGAGAAATCTCAGTCCAGAAACTAAGAAGAAGAATTCTGCAGGCGAAATGGCACGAGACAAAATAGTTCCTGGGCCAAAGAAAACGGAGCAACTTCTTAAACTGAAACAAGAATACAAACAAATTTTCCAGTAATAATGCTATACCCCCTCCCCCAAAAGCAGAATGAGGCAGCCTGGTACTCCGTGGCTCAGGACTGACAGCGGAACAATAGAGACCAGCCCCTGGTCCCAGAGGTCCCATCCAGGGGGCTTAGGGTCTCTTTTCAACAGACAAAAATGAGGAGGAGAGATTGTGCCAGCATGGAATAGATGTCAACCGTGTCGGGAAGGGATCCCTGAAATTGCTGACGCTGAAAACCTCTTGAAGAGATGATCTGATGAGCCTGAAGCACTTCAACTGCCCTCACATTTCCAAAATGTAGTTTCAACTCTCAACAGGAGATTATAATCCAAGCAATTTGGGGACAAGGGATGCTCCAAGTTCCAATATAGTCTCTATTTGTCTTCCTTTGGTAACTAAGGGCACAACCCTATGCCTGTTTACATGGCTTGGGACCACGATACCTGATGGAACTCCTCTCCTGACATGAACCTACCCATACACTATGATCAACATCCAAGGTCCTCCTCCAGGTGCCTACCCTGAGGGAAGCTCGGAGGATGGCAACAAGGGAGAGGGGCCTTTTCAGTGGTAGCCCCCCCCCATCGGTGGAACGATCTCCCCGACGACGCTGGCCGGGTGCCAGGTTAAGACTTTTCTCCTCTCCCAGGCATTTAACAGCATATGTTGCAGGGTCTTTTTTCTTTTCTTTTGACGTAGAAGAGTTGTTTTAAATGGATATTGTTTTTATGCTTTCTATGGTTTTCAAATTTTGTATATCTTTTTTAATATTCAATGTTTTTAATCTTTGTAAACCACCCAGAGAGCTTCGACTATGGGGCGGTATATAAATGCAAATCATCATCATCATCATCATCATCATCCTATGCCTGTTTAGATGGGGTGGGGGGAAGCCTATAACTCCCAGCATGCCTCAGTCATAACACCTAGCTGGGGCATGCTGGGGGTTATAGGCCTTTTCTCTGCCTAAACAGGCACAGGATGGCACCTTAAGAAAGCCAGATGTGAAGGTGGGATGACAGCCAGCTCAAGACATTGCGGTGCCCACAAGATAATCATCCCAAACGGCATCTCTGCCTCCTGCTAATTAAGACAGGGCCCAATCCACTGGACGTCCCTCCTGGGCAAGCTTGGCTGAAATGAACCGCTCGTTTCAGAGAGGTTTACGCGGAAGAACGACCTGGTGGATTGTGACCCATGGCTTGAAGCTGTCCAACGCCTGCCTGCAAACCCCCCACCCACGGCCTGCCTCCCCTTGACTAGCATTGCACTCCTAAATCACAGCCAAAGTACTTTCAATTCAGACTCCTATAAAAGGAAGCCAAAAGCAAAGTTCTCAGTCGCTGGGATGTTTCCCCATGCAAGGTTTCATGTCATATACATCCAACCTAGAGTCCAACCCCGGTGTTTCAAGCTGTAACTCCCAGTATTCCTGATCACTGGCCACATTGGCCAGGGGACGATGGGACTTGTAGTCCAAAACACCTGGAAGGCCCTAGATTGGGCAAGCCGGCCGTTTACTCTCTTATGCTCCTGTCTGCATTTCAAACATCAAATAAAACTCCACAGGAAAGCAAAACCAACGAAGAAGAAGAAGATCAAAGAGGCTGCAAGTAAATATTTTAGCATCGTAAAAAAAAAAAAAAAGACAAAGGTGTCCACCCCCCCTCAAATCTCCTGCTTCTGCCTTTCGCAAACAAGCCCAGTTTTCCCCACTTTTCTTCAGGAGGGGGGGGATGTTGTGTGTTTGCAGAATCGCAACCCCCCGCCTCTCCCGAAAGCAGAAGGGCTGCTCCTCACAGAGCCTGCGCTTGCATCTCAAGCATTCCTGAGAAATCCCAAGACTCTCTGAAAACCTGGGGTGGGCCAGGGTGGCCTCAGCCCCCTTTGCAAACAGGGATGCAAAGATGTCAAGGAGAGAAGAGCAAAACCTCTTTGCATGCAATCCGGGAGCCTGTGAAATGCAACGTTTCTGGTCACAGACAAGACCCTGTTTACACGCTTAGGCTTCCTTCGGACAAGCTGCTGGGTCGGCGTTCCACTCCCCCAAATGGCCAGCCGGATGCCTCCGGGAATCCCGGGAGAGGCTAATGGGATGGGTGGTGCGTAATAGGAGACCCCACTCTTTTATTTCTGGTGAACTAATCTGGAATAACAACCACCCCTGCAGCCGTCCCTTCAACCTTCTCTTGCTTGGGCTTGGAAACGAGGAGCGTTTCCCAGATTAAAAGCACTATATGGCCAAGAGAGACAGCGTGGCCTAATGGCTACAGTGTTGGACTCAGAGCCGGGAGATCTGGGTTCTGGTCCCCACTCGGCCATGGAAACCCATGGGGTGACTTTGGGCCAGTCACAGACTCTCGGCCCAGCCTACCTCACAAGGTGGTTGTTGTGAGGATAAAACAGAGAGGAGGAGGATTATGTATGCCACCTTGGGTTCCTTGCAGGGGGGGAAAAAGGTGGGATATAAATGCAATAAGGAATAAAATAAATGAAATCAAACAACCATGTCGATCGATCACTGTGTGAACAGAATTCTGGACTAAATGGACACCTGAGCTGATCCAGCACCTGGGATCTTCTTACGTTCTTACGCATCGCAGCAAACTTTACAATAACCCTGCAAGGCCGGCTGGTATCATTACTGCCAAACTGCCGCTGGGTGGCAGAGGCAATGTGGACTTAAGGCGGTAGTGTGTCTGGGGATGAGGAGACTCCCCAGCTCATGCCCTGAGCCACTAAGTTACACCCTCATAGAGCTCGCGGCAGCGACTGGGGCGACACCATCTCGAACGGCGTCTGGAGTTCCGCATCCACGATCTTTACCAAATTGAACTTGCCAGCCTGCTGTGACCCGGCGAGGGGGGGAGGGCAGAGGAGGTGTGACGATCAGCAGCATCCCCGTGGGGTGACCCGAGCCCCGTGGGGCCAGCCGGCTTCAGAGAGAGGCGCTGATTGGTGCTTGGCCCCGGCCCGGAGTCCTACCGCCACCCCATAGGCAAGAGGGCCAGGCTGGTGAGGTGACGTACGGACCTTGCAGCCTCGGCTTGTTTTCCCGTCTCTCTTTCTCTCCCTCGCCTGCCTTCCTGCCCCCCTCTTGGCTGTCCTGTTTCCTTAAGCAGTTTGCAGCATTTCACAGGTCCGGGGATTAAAGCGCCGTGCCCAGCAACTGACACCCATCTGAAGGCCAGCCAGGATTCTGCACACAGACGGCCTCTGTTCTCCATCCCCGGACAGCCGTCGGGAGAAGGAGAGGGTGGGGGGAGAAGGCGATGTCGCACAGGCTGAGCCAGGCGGTTGTTACCAGTCCAGGCTGTGCCAGGGATGTCAGCCAGACCACTGCAGGCAGTGACTTCATCGGGGGGCGAAAAAGTGTGCCAGGCTGGCTTCAGTCGCCTGACCAGAGCTGCAGCATCATTGATAGACAGGTGGCAGAAATGACGGCTGCTAAAGCCTGAGAAGCCCCAAGCACTATCCACACAGGAGGGCAGCTGCCGCACCCCAGCATGATTCACCACACGTTCTTCTCTGCAATCGGGTTCTGCTGGGGGGGGGGGGCTTTTCCCGCCGCATCTCTTCACTTGGTGTGATTGGGTCATTCCATCACACCCAGCGCTGAGCTGAAGGAGAGCCAGGCTGTGCCCGTTGGAACTCTGCATGAGTCCTGGGCTCAGCTCCTTCCACCCAGAGCCGTGCAGGGGGGAAATGGGAGTGCCTCTGAGGGCGAGTCCTTCTTACGCTCAGACTCACCTTCTGGGTGTAGGAGGGATGTGTGCCCATGGGGAATTCCCCCTACGGAGAGGCCCGGCCAGATATTATGCCACTCCAGATCTCAAAAGCCATCAGAGTGCTTCACATCTGATGTTTGCCCAGTGTGTTGGACTACAACTCCCATGATTCCTAGCCATTGGCCTTGCTGGCTGGGAATCCATACATCCTCACCACAACCTTGTAAGGCAGGCCTGTATAATTATCCCCGCATTACGAGTGTGCGGTGGTGAGCTGACAGGTTGCCAAGGGCTACCAAGTGAGTTTGGGGTCTGAGCCGAAACCCAAACCAGGCAGGTTCAGCACAGCTTGCGCTTTTAACCAGTGCGCTGAAATTGCAAGGAAAGGGATCCTCCCCATATTCTGAACTCTGTCATCGCAAATCCAAGAGATTTCAAATGATTTAAGAACCAGAACCAAATGCATTGGTGCCTCGATTATTTAGAACTTGTCATTATCTCCCCACCAGTCCAGAAACTCATCCCAGCGACATGCTCCTGGCCAAACAGAAAAAAAACTCCTGCTGCGAGGGTGTGAACACACAAACACGCATGATGCTCCCTTCTCCCACCAATTCCGAAAGTCCAATCTTATCTGGCAGCAGTTTTCCTGGGTCTCCGGCTCAAAGGCCGTATCCAGCTCCGCTCCTTGAGATCCTGGGAATAAAACGCGGGGACGTCTGAGCGCAAAACAAGACTCTCTGCCACTGTGGTTCCAACGCTCTCTCCACAAAGGAAAAACGTAACATGCGAAATGTCCCTTGCTGGATTATGGTGGGACGTTTCGGAAGGAAGAGAGCGAGCGAGCGCCCATCCACTTCGACGGACTGGAGCAAAAGGCAACTCAGCAAAGGGAGAAACTCAAGATGAGGGCAAAACACACTCTTCCTAAACTTCCCCCCAACAGAATACACAACCAAGGCGGTCGAGGGGGCTTACTCCGGCGCCAGCCACCGTAATCCTTGTTCAAACTCCGAGGAATGCAATAAAATTAGTGAGTGAATCCCAGCCACGCTGAGCCCCTTCTCTGAACCCTCTTAAAGTTCTTCTCCCCAAACACAAAGGGTCATTGCTGCCCGTACACACACACAACTAGGTTCCGGGGCCTTGCGTTCAAGTCCTGACTTCTTTGAATTTGCTACACAGACTTCCATGAGTCACCAGCTGCGTATTTGGCAGAGGTGAAATTTGAAAGGGAGACCTCTGGCCCACGTAGCAACCATCCACTGGGTTTCGCCACCCGTTCCCCAACCCAGCATCCTTCCAGAGGTGTTGGCTGTGGATCGTGGGTGATGTAGTCCAATGGAAAGTGACATTGTTAGGGGGAAACTGGTTACGCCATTAAAGCTAGAACCAGCAGCAAACTCCAACCTGGATCCTTGGCAAGCGTTTCCTGCTCC
This sequence comes from Anniella stebbinsi, assembly GCA_029215795.1. NCBI lineage: Eukaryota > Metazoa > Chordata > Lepidosauria > Squamata > Anniellidae > Anniella > Anniella stebbinsi. The sequence continues at coordinate 23,278,650 of JARDYH010000010.1, forward strand.
ACCACTTGAGAGTCCTTTAGCTGAGATGCTACCTTGGACCGGAGGCTCCCGGAATGCAAAATATTCACTTTGACCATAACAATCATAGCTGATCTGTGACGCTGGGCCCACGCCCCCCTCCTCCTGCGCCAGTCAGGACCCCACTTTTTCCCTCTCCTTCCTAAATCTACCCCATTTGGCTTACCTTTGACGTCACACGTCTGGCCCCATCCGCCAAACAGACGGAGATGTCACGGGGGAACTCCGCGGGAGGTGTTTCCTTGCCTCAGTTTCCCTGGGTCCATAAATCTTCCAAATCGAAGCACCAAAGAGCTCGGCTCAAGTCCCGCAAATTCCTGGGCCACCAAGGGCAGCTTCTTGCTATCAGTTCTGTTGCTGTAGGATAACTGGGACTCCTCCGGACATGGCTCCAGGGAACCAGGAAGGCATCCAAAGCGGAGAATGGATGCCGGGGAAAGTAGCGTTCTCCAACCTCTCCGGAGAGCGCCTCTATTTGCCAGTCCAGGAAAACGGCACTTTGCCACACGTCAAGGAACGTTAGCTCCTCCTGCAAAGGGAATAATTTCAGGCAACTCAGGAAATACCACACCAACCGTCGTTTCTACATGTTCATGATATGCGTGTGGGAACACAACGCCCCACCCCAGACCAGGTATGTCCTCAAGGAAAGAGGCTGCTTCTGTTCTGAGGGGAAGGTCCGGAAGACATGGTGTAGCAACCCCTCCACTCTGAGCAACAAATCTCAGTCCAGTTCCAGCCAGCTGAAGATTTTCCCTTCCGCCACCCGCCTCAATGAATCCTGAGCCAAGCTACCTCAGAATAAAAACAAAACAAAATCCATATTCTGATTTTTGTGAGTGCTGAACTTAATCCAAAAGGAAATAGAGACACAAACCGAAAACTCTAAGCTTTGGAATCAAAAGCACACAGGATTTATTTATTTTTTTAAATGACACAACAGCACAGACCAAATTTCCGAGGAATATTTTTTAAATAATAATAATGCAATGCACGCTTACTCAGAAGTAAACTTGCTCCTAAGCTGGTGTGGATAAAATTGAGGGCTAAGATGCGACAGTACAAGCGACCAAGGGTGGAAGCGCATCATCTTTTTTGTTTTTTAAACATGCTTGGCTTGCAAATGCTTCAGGCCACAAGTTTCTGTGATCTGAAAAAACTGCACCGCTTTAAAAGTCAGTAGGAGAGAGTCACCAGATTGGGATGTGCCGGAGTCCTGGCGAGAGAGAGAAAAAAAATGTTTCTCTCTCTATAAATTAGTGTCTCAGTTTACCAAATCCATCAATTCAGTCAAACAGAGACGCTGACCAGAATGCATACATGTAATTTAAAAGCAGAACTCTATGTTTTGGTTTTCTTTTCCGCAGAGTTGGAAAAGGCGCAGCTGAAATGATCACGGGGGTGGGGGGCTCAAGCCCCCCACACACACACACACCCAGGAGGGAAAGTTGCAATGTTCGGGATTGTTTAGCTTGGGAAAAAGGAGGGGAGACCTGAAAGGTGTAAACAAATATGCCTGGTGTGGAGAATGCGGATAGGGAGACATTTTTCTCCCTCTCTAATAGTACTAGAACCTAACGGGGTCATTATCCCATGAAGCTGATGGGTGGGAGATTCAGGACAGATTGAAGGAAGGATGGCTTCTTCACATAGTTAAACTATGGAATTCACTTCCACAAGATGTAATGATGGCCACCAATTTGGATGGCTTTGAAAGGGTGTTGGATAAATTCCTGGCAGAGAAGGCTATCGATGGCTACTAGTCTTGATGGCTATGTGCTACCTCCGGGATCCGAGGCAGTAAGCCTGTATGCACTAGTTGCTGGGGAACATGGGTGGGAGGGTGCTATTGCACTCACGTCCTGCTTCTAGGTTTCCCATGGGCAGCTGGGCTGGCCACGGTGTAAACAGAGTGCTGGACTAGATGGACCGTGGGTCTGATCCAGGATAGCTGATGTTCTTATGGCCAGGATAGCTCAAGGGGCTCTCCATGCCCAGAGGAAATGTCTCGCTCAATGGGAGATGTATGCTGGGTGACTTTGGGCCAGTCACTGACTCTCCGCCTAATCTACCTCACAGGGTTGTTGTGGGGATAACATGGAGAGGAGGAAAAGGGCCATGTAAGCCACATTGGGTTCCTCACAAGAGGGAAAAAGGCGGGATATAAATTAAATAAATAAATGCTGGAGTTGATGGGTATGATCCAGCTAAGGTGATCCTCTGGAAAGGAGGACTGGGCTCCTGTGTCTTTAACAGTTGCACTGAAAGGGGAATTTCAGCAGGTGTCATTTGTAGGCACGCAGCACCTGGTGATATCCCCTCTTCATAACAACAGTTAAAACTGCAGGAGCCCTGCTCCCTTGAGCTAGAGTGACCAGATACAAAAAAACACATCATCCTGCTGTTTGTTTTCCGGTGGCCGACAGGTAGGCTCTGGAGGTAACACCCTCCCTTCTCCTGGGTCCTCCCCCCCAACAAATGGGTGAGAATCAGAGACTTACACACTTACCTCTAAAACACATGAAATTATATAAAACCATATAAAGCCCTACAAGACTCATCATTCCAATGGGCCACACACGCTGGCGATGATGGGAATTGCACTTCAACTCAGCCTGGCCCAGGATCCCTTCCCGAAGCCATCTAAGACCACAACTGCACCTGGTCGAGACGGGTCCCTTCTGTCTGCCTTCCCCAACCGGGCGCCCCCCGGATGTGCTGGGCTACCCTTCCCAGCATCCCCGACCAACCATGGGAGTGGTAGTCCAACACATCCAAAGGGCGTCAAGTTGGAGAAAGCTCCCCTAAGAAGGGCCTCGCTTTGAAACAGCAACTACGTGCCCTCTGAGCATGTGCAGGGAATTTTTCCCCCCTCCCCCCTCCCCCCTCCCCCCTCCCCGGCGGTGGCCAAAAACCTGGGCGGGGCTTGCAGGTAATTTTGCGCCCGGGGATTGCACATTCCTTTCCCCCCCGCCCTCCTTTCTCTTAAGAACCCCCAAACTTTCCAGGTGAGGAAGAGGAGCAAAAGTTTGCTAAGTCTGCGGGCACCCCCCCTTTTGGGGGGGATGGGGCGGGGGTCCTTCCCTCCCTCCCTCCCCCCGTGACCTTTGGCCAGAGGTACCGAGACCCCCCCCCCCACATACAGGCAGGGGAACGGGGGGCCCGAACCCCCGGGGAAGGAAAGCGCCCCTACCTGGAGCTGCCGCCGCGTCTGGCCCCCAGCCGGCCGACCGACGGGCCGTCCCCTCGGGTGGGCGATCCTTCCCAGCGCCGCCCCCATCCCGGCCTGATCCGGGAGGCGCCTCCTCCCTCCGGCCTCTCACGAGAGCTGGGCGGGGGGCGCAGGACGCCTGGGTCCTCCCGCGGCGGGGCCCCGCTCCCCGCCTCATGACTCGCGAGTGAGCGTGCTGGGGCGCGAAAGTGGGCGCAACCCCGGGCCGAGCTCCGCGGGTCGTGCGCCTGAGCCCTGCAAGCACGCGGCGGAAGTGGCGGCTTCCTCGGAAGTAGGGAGCACGAGCTTCGGGGAGGGTTCCTGCGCGCAAGGTCGGGTGGCCGGGATCGCAGCCTCGCTCACGTGCCTCTTGCACAGGTGTTGCTGTTTTTAATGCTATTTTTCTTTTTAAATCGAGGAATCTGCAAACTTTTGGGCTTCATAGGATTCTTCAGTGGAAAGGAAGCAAAGCGTCCCCTCCCCCCTTTAGAGTAGCCTGCCCCAAACTGGTGACCTCCAGATATCTTGGCCCACAGCTCCCATGCCTGCCTGGGGGAGCCTTGTGGCTGCGTTTCCCCCTTTCTTTGCTTTGTACCGGATGAAGAATTCTGTGAAACTTAGCAGCTTTGCACTGTTCCTCCATCAACTTCCACTGGTCTGAGTCAAGTGTTCATTTTTCTGTCTCTTGCTATTATTGCTTGTTCTCCATCTACTGGAATGAGGAGAAATAAGGGAAAGGCCTCTGAGGATGTGCAGAGCATGTTTTCTGCACCACTGAGTAAATCCCACAACCAGATGCTGTATGCTCGGGATCATAAAGAAAAAGACTTCTGGGCTGGAAGTCTTATTGCATGCTTTTACTGTTTTAACTGCTATTTTATTGTGTATGTTCTTATTGCTATTAATGTTTTAAACTGTTCTTACATATTTTGTTGTTGTAAGCTGCCTTGCCAGGGCTTGTGCCCTGAAAGGTGGCCAATAAATGTTTTAAATAAATAAAATGAATACATTTGCAAGTGTGTATCACCAGAGTAGGGGCATGGCCTCATCCTCAAAAGTTCAGGGTTCACTCCTTTTCTATAAAAAATAAGTTTCTAGCCCCCTTGTTTAGATAGAAGTGAAAAGGTGCAGTCAGAATTCTTCTCCGTCATTCATGAAGCAACCACTCTGCTCCTGGCTCCTGGGCTTCCGGCAGGCCTACCCAGATGAATTTTAAGTGTTTTATTGGTGTTTTATTGGTATTTTAATGATGTATTGGTTTTATGCACTTTTAATCAGTTTGTGTATTTTATGTTTGATGTTGTTTCCCACCTCGATCCAAAGGGAGAGGCGGGTAATCAATAAATATATTATTATTATTATTATTATTATTATTATTGTGTTGTTGTTGTTGTTATTATTATTATTATTATATTTATTTATATCCCGCCTTTTTCCCAGGCCTGGGAAATGGCACTACGACGATTAATGAGCACTAGTCACTTGTTTTAAGGGTTTATAAAAGTAACTTACATTTAATACACTTTCATTCCATGGCCTGTATTTAGGTCCCGGTTGTCTGCAAGGATTCACTTCACTTTCACACACACTTGTGTGATCTCCCCTCCCACCCCCACCCCCCCGCCACCTCCCGCAGTATTTCCAGTTCTGGCCCTCGCCAAGTTATCCCGAAGGTATGTCCCAGAACAGGGGTGTAGGAATGGGTTCCTGGAAGGCTCCCCACTCCCCGGCTGCAGATCACTGGGTGATTTCTTGACCTTTGCACGGTTCTCTCCCGTTCTCAACGGTTTAAACGTCTCTGCTAAGGCGTATAGAGAGGCAGTGAGAGCTTTCAGCTGAAATAGACTGGTGTTCCAGTATCCGAGGCAGTAAGCCTGTGTGCACCAGTTGCTGGGGAACATGGGTGGGAGTGTGCTGTTGCATTCATGTCCTGCTTTGTGGGTCCCTGGCCGACAGCTGATGGGCCACTGTGCGAACACAGTGCTGGACTACATGGCCCCTCGGTCTGATCCAGCATCAGGGCTCTTCTTATGTTCTTGGCCCCTCCCTCCTTCGCCTTTGGCCCTGCCCATTTTGCCTTTGGCTCCACCCACCCCAGAATGGACAGCTCCTTGGGAACGGAATCCGGCCCTCTGACTAAAACGGTTCATTGCCCCTGTCCTAGCATCACAACGTTACAGAATATGCTGGAATGCCGCTGCAGGCAACCCAAGAATTGCATCCCAGCGTCCTCTGGATGGGACCTAGGGAACTCTCTGCTTGAGTTTCTCCTTGCTTTGCTCAGCCTCTGAGAAGAATGTGGCTCTCCCTGTGCCGCCTGTGCCAAAATCCCTGGCTTTCTTCTCCCCCCACTCTCATGGAACCATAGGATAGTAGAGTTGGAAGGGGCCTATAAGGCCATCTAGTCCAACCCCCTGCTCAATGCAAGAATTCACCTCAAAGCATACCTGACAGGTGGATGTCCAGCTGCCTCTTGAAGGCCTCTAGAGTGGGAGAGCCCTCGACCTCCCTAGGTCATTGGTTACATTGTTGTACTGCTCTAATGGTCAGGAAGTTTTTCCTGATGTCCAGCCGGAATCTGACTTCCTGTAACTTCAGCCCATGATTCCTTGTCCTGCACTCTGGGATGATCAAGAAGAGATTCTGGCCCTGCTCTCTCATTCGTCTCTTCCTTCCTCCAACCCTGCAGTTTCCAGAGAGCAAAAGGCAGGGAGTTAATCGCCCTTGGAATGCAGCTCCGGCCAGCAAGAGCTCAGCGCCTGGCCAGGATTAGGACACGAGGTGGGATGGACATAGGGAGAGAATGCCAAGAAGCAAGCCAACTGCCGGGGGGGGGGGATATTTCTGCAAACATGGGGTTCCTCAGGCCTGCTGCTGCATCCCTCTTGTGCGTGGGGTGGCATCATTTTGGCTACAGAAAGATCCACAATTCCACGCTCTGAGAACTAGTGCCTTAATCCTGTATGTGATAAATTGTTATAGAATGTGTGAATTCAGTGGCAGGTAGCACCCCCTGCTGGCAGAATTTAGGAAAGTCAGGTTTCGGGAGGATGGCTTTGCGTTGCAGAAAGTCACCCACCGTCCTCGGACATTGTAACATCCTGGTTAGCAACTAGAGGGCCCTTTGGACAAGAGAGGAGAAATGTGGGGCAAGCAATTTCCCAGCTTAATTTGTACCTTCTCTTCTTGTATAACTTTATGACACCAGTTTTACTACTACTTTACACGGTGCATTCTGGCTTTGCTGTCAAAGACGCTACCCATCTTTAAGACTGGAAGTCTTGTTCATCCATCCTTTAAGGGTCTGAGAATCCATCAGGCATGACCCACGGATTTTCAAGCCTATCTTCATAAGGACTAGGAGCATACTTTTTAAAAAAAAAAACAACAACGCCCTAGCTTCTGCATCGAATACCACGTTCTTTGCACAAAACAACAACACCGTCTTCTTCTCATTGTCTGCAACAGAGACACCAAGTCTCAATTCTACAAATACATTCCAGGGCACAGCCACACATCTTTCCTCGTCAGACTTTATTTCAGTTTTTTATTTTCCCCGTTGCTACTCTATATAAAAAATATATAGCTTGGAGGAGGAGTAGCCAGTTTAAGGCCTAAAATGGTTCTTGTTCCTCGCAAACCAACATCTCATAAAAAGCATCAAGAGGTTAAAAATTACAGGTAGTTCTCAGCCGGAGGCTAGTTATTCCTGAAGAAAACAGCTGCGAAAAGGGGACAAAAATATTTTGACGCCCATGAGGTTAAAAAATGTCACTCAGGCAAGGTCAAGGCAGGCTGGGTTTTGTGCAAAACACACACACACACACATTCTGCTGGCATTTGTTATGGAGAAAGATCTGCTCACACGTGCCGACATCAATAAACATACCAAAAGTGCAACCTGCCGTACACGTCTTAGCAACCCACCATACCTGCTACGCTTCTGACTATACAGGCAACACAAATATACAGAAGTTAGAGGAAGATACATTCTTACAAGGAAGAATACAGTACCAGTTAGATTTGCATTCTTGCCAGATGCCTGAGACCGGTTTTAAATAAATCCTCTAGATAAAGATTATGAAAGAGTTTGAAAGATCCGGCTCTTGAGTAGACAAGACAAATGTTTCAAAGGAGATCCAAGAGATGATCATTATTGCTTCAGTTTGGGTAGGAAACATCCCTTGACGGAGGCCGGCCTCGAAGATTCAGACCCAGCCACGGACAGGGATTAGGGACTTTTTGCTGAAGGAAGATGGGGTGCCTTCTCAAGGCTTGGCCAAGGAGCGGGCTTTTCCCAGTCAAGCCTTGTAGTCAAGTTCAGCGTTCATGGTTGCGTACATTTCAAAAATTGTATCCAGGATGGGCGTTGCTTTCTGCAGGAACTGGCGGACTTTGTCCAGGGTCTCCTCCTCTTTCACCTCTTTGCCTTTTTCGAGGGCTTTGAACAATTCCGATTTGTATGGGAGAACGTACAAAGAACCCTGGTTGAACAAGGACACGAGTTACAAGAAATACAAGACCTCTTCTCACGCCAGATTAAACAGGCCTGGAATAAAAACATCTGCTCTCTGGTTTTGTACTTGTCCCTCATGTTTGGATCAAGATACTTCAGTTTAAACTACCAGAACCCATTTGTTTGTCTTCCCTGACCCTTGTTTCACCCAGTTAAACTGGTTTTACGAATGTGCCCTTCCAGGGTCAAATCGTGAAACGTATAGAAAAAGTTGTACCGTTTCTTTTCCCACAGGTTCACTGGAAATAAACCATGAGGGATAAAGAGGAAATGCAATTATTATTATTGCGTGTGGGGGGTTTTCTAGATGGGCTTTGCCAAATCATGCTGTCTTTTACAGATTCAAGAATTTCCTGACAATTGAGCGAGTTTTAAGTATGACTGCTTTCTGGATGTTGGTATAGATGTATTTTGGTAGGCCGAGTTTCTGGAGGTTTTCGGTATTTTTTTTTTTTATGTGATGCCAGTGACTGATGTGACTAACGGAATAATTGTGACCTTTTCCTGTTGCCATAATTCTTTGACTTCCATGGCCAGTGGTGTATATTTGTCTCTCTTTTCTTCCTTTTCAACAACATTTTCATCATTTGGTATTGCTATGTCAATGAGGTAGGTGTGTTTTTCTTTTTTGTCTATGACCGTTAAGTCTAGTCGGTTGCAGGGTATTGTCTTGTCGGTATGAATTGTTCTGTCCCAGTATATTTTATGATCTGCATTTTCCAAGATTGTTTCGGGTGAGTATGTATAGTATGGTGTAGGTTGTTTGATAAAGTTGAATTTGATGGCCAGTTGTTGGTGAATTATTTTTGCAGCTGTTTTGTGTCTGTCCGTATAGTCCATTCCTGCCAGAATTTTACATCCCCCTGTTACATAAGTAACAAGAGGCTGCTAAATTCTCCTGTTACCCATGATGATGATAGCACTATCAATTCCTATGACACTGTACAGGATAAAACAATTAAAACAACCACTCCCTGCCACAGAGGTGTACATTCTAATAAAGACTGCCAGCATATTCCAGAGGAGAATCCACTGCAATTAATAGGCAGATGGCCTTTGAATTGGTAGTGTTAGAAGCCCCTTCCATCCAGAAGCCCCCCAAAGTGCAGATTCCAGGTAAGGAACAGATACAGCCTTCGGCATCTTAGATACAGCAGCAGTCCTCAAGCTAGTATCCTCCCGAGGTTGCGGAGTTCAGCTCCCATCAGCCCAGAAGGGGATGACCAATGGTCAGGACTCGGATGTGGAGGAAAATGTATTGTGCTTTATGTGTTTCAGAGAAGAAGTCCCCGTCTTCAGGTGCTACAACAATATTTTCTCCTTTTTGAAATGCTGTTCTTTGAGCATATATTTGCATTTCAAAAAGGAGAAAATGCGGTCGTTCTCGTAGCTCCTGAAGAAGGAGACATCTTCTCCGAAACGCACAGAGCCCAATGAATTTTCTTTTTATCTTTGGCGCCGGAGTTTGCCTCCTCCTTCGTCGATGGTCAGAACTGCCAGGAGGCATGGTCCCAAACCTCTGGAGGGCACCAGCTTGGGGAAGGACCCTTTTGAATTCGCTCCGCCTGGCGGGCTTGACGCTCACCAAGAAAAGCCTCTGCAGCATCCAGCCGTGGTACTTCCGCAGCGCCAGCTCGTAGGCCTTGGTGGCGTTGACCCGGATGAGGTTGGGGTTCTCCTCGTCCCGATCGCCATCGCAAAGGCTCTGCATCAGAACCTGGATGAACTTCAGGCCCCTGCATTGGGTGGGGGAAGGGGTGGAAGAGAGAAAAGGAGATGGGGGGGTGGGGGAAACCAACATCTGTGAGGGCTGGGTGGACTTGTTCTTATCAAGGCTGTGGAATTGTTGTAAGATTGGAAGCAGGGCAGGAGGCGTGGCAGACAGTGGCCAAACCTGCTGGCCAGGCCCGGCAGGCACATTCCCTGTCTTAGGTGAAGTACAGGTCACCATGACAATAACGTCTGTGTTATATCACCCGGTAACATTTTGTGAGTGGCAACTGTTAAGGGAATTGTCCCTGCCTGTACTTTTCGCATTTCAATTCCCACTGACAATACAGTTTGCATCTCCAGTCCTCTTGCACGGGCATCTAAATCTGCCAATTTGAAGGCAACACTTCCTTAGGGAAGTTTATGCCCGAGTCAATCTGTTGCCCTTTAAAGGTGCCACCGAAGCTCTTTGTCTGTCTTTTTTCGTTTTTTTATGGGCAACACATTGCCATGGGCACTAAACGGTTAGATATCTGCTTCCTGATACATGGCCCATCGGGGGCATATTCTAAATAGGGAAATGTCCTTGGAGAAACGGGAAGATTTCCTCCCTGAGTGAGGAGACGCTGTGGGTTGGGTTATTCCATCCACAAGGGGCAAAAACGCCTTGCCTCCCCCTCCATCCCACCTAGCTCATATCACCCTCTTTTAACCCAGTACTGTATCAGCAGAGCAGCATCCTGCATCACCGAGGAAGAGCCTCTTAACCTCACCCGACCCACTCGCCTGCCCACCCTGCCCAAGACAACAGAAGCGCCTGGATGGCCTCTCACCTCTTCAGCCACATGAGGGCCAAAGTCGCCCCGACTTTGGGCCAGGCTGAGCCGTGCATCTCTTTCTCCCCTTCCAAGATGCTCTGCAGCGTTTTGAACTTGGTCGGATTCGAATCATAAACAGCTCGTATTTTCTGAAATGGGAACAAACCAAAGCTCAGCCTAAATTGCACACAGGGAGATTCTGGGAACAGTTCATAGAATCACAGAAGAGTAGAGTTGGAAGGCGCCTCTAAGGCCATTGAGTCCAACCCCCTGCTCAATGCAGGAATCCACCTTAAAGCATCCCTGACAGATGGCTGTCCAGCTGCCTCTTGAAGGCTTCTAGTGTGGGAGAGCCCACAACCTCCCTAGGTCATGGGTTCCATTGTCGTACTGCTCTAACAGTCAGGACATTTTTCCTGATGTCCAGCCGGAATCTGGCTTCCTGTAACTTGAGCCCATTATTCCGTATCCTGCACTCTGGGAGGATCGGGAAGAAATCCTGGCCCTCCTCTGTGTGACAACCTTTCAGGTATTTGAAGAGTGCTATCATGTCTCCCCTCAGTCTTCTGTTCTCCAGGCTAAACCTGCCCAGTTCTTTCAGTCTCTCCTCATAGGGCTTTGCTTCCAGACCCCTGGTCATCCTCACTGCCCACTGTCAAGGCGTGGTGGAGGGACTCCAACTATGTGTTTAAAAAGAATCACAGCTGATTTCATCACCCCTTCCCTTCCGCATCTATCTTTTGTTTTGATGTGCTGGACCACAGAAGAAGGTGGTTGTTGCTATAACTTGGACATTCACAAAATATAATAGTAATAATAATAATAAATAAGAATATGGTAGCGTAAGGCTTATTACTTTAGATCTACCAGAGCGATTTTGCTCATTTTCATTTTAAACTGAAGCTTGAGCAGTGTCGACGTGCTGAAAATTCCGGAACTTCAAAGCTCGAGCTTTAATACCAATGAATTTCCTCCCGAAACAGGCAGGGCAGCCCCTTCCCCAGCGGGATGACAGAAAAGCCCTGCTTGGCCAATCAGCGTGGCACAAAGGCAAGCTCCGGGCTGTTGCCACCTGTGGGGTGGGGGAAGGGGCCGGAGCTGGCCAATGGGGCATGTGAGGGAACAGGGAGGTTGCACTTCATGCAAATTTTGGAGGGAGGGAATCACTATGCATGAGCCCCATTTACATTATTCATGAGCCCCTCTGTGGTGAGGGAATTGGGGATCAAAAAAGCGGGAAAGGAGTAGAACTGCAGCAGCCGCGGCGACATGAGCTTTACACTAGAAATCACCATCATCATCTTTATCCTTCATTATCTCAAGCCTCAGGTAGACAAGGGCCTTTGCCGTGATTTGTTTCTTGATGCTTTTAACTGGAAATGCCATTAACTGACTGTAGGAATTTTTGTGCACCCTGTTATTTCTCTGCTCCCAACTAAGTATTTCCAACTCTGCCGGGATGTCAACTCGCAAAGAATCAAGATCGCCCTTACCTTTATGTTCCCAACCAGATCGGCTTTGACCGGCGCGTACACAAATGGGTTGCCCAAGCAATCTAGGAGGAAGAGGAGCGATCTTGGGTTACTTGCTAGCGCCTGCAGCTCGGCTTTCACCTCCCGCTTCAAACCAGGCCGGGAAGAACCAAACTATTTCTAGACAATGGTCACCCCGGAAAGGGGCAATGTGACCCAGCGCTGGCTGCATGCGCATGTTCAGCCTGGCGAAGGGGGAGGCATAGGACAGCCCTCTTCCATCCCTGAAGGGGGCCGCGTAGAACGGGCCCAAAACTTGATCTCTGACACCCCAAAGGACTAGATCGAATTTTATTTCTTCATTATCCTACTTCCGTACCGCTTAATCTATGACAATCCCTAAGCGTTTCACAACAACACGCAATAGAACAAGACGGGGGGAAAAAGCTAAAAATATGTTACGGGAAATGGGAAAAAGATTACGACACCACAGACAATAAAGCAGAGAAGTAGCAGAGGCCTCTCAAACTCCATGGGGAAGGGCATGCCCAAGAGCCGGCTTTGGTTCCAGAAGGGTAGCTTTCGGGTGAACATTAGGATGGACCCAATAACCCAGAGGGTTGGTGATGGATTCTCCTGGGCGGAGGTTTTCCCGGAGAAGCTGGGCAGACATTTCTTGGGGATAATGTTTGTTTGTTTGTTTGATTTATTGCATTTTTATACTACCCAATAGCTGAGGTTCTCTGGGAAGTTCACAATTGTTTGTCCGCTCCATACTGTCTGGGGCAATACATAAAGGCAGCCAGCCCTATCTGGCCCAGATGTGTTGGACTACAACTCCCATCATTCCCAGCCTTTGGCAAATCAGATTCCCTCACCCTAACCTATACTACAGGGATGTTGTGGGGATAACATGACAGGAAATGGACCAATGCCGATCTAACTTAATCCTGCTCATGGAAGAAAGGTAAGTTACAAATGTGATAAAGTTAGAAACACAGGATAATAAGACCAGGAAGATAAAGTCATCATCATCATTATTATTTAACATACACAACACGCATGCTTAAATCCACTCATGAAATGTCAACCTGAACAGGAAAGGCCCTTGAGTTGCTCATGTCGACAAATTCCCAGTTGCAAGGAATTCCACAGTCTCCCTCCACGCCACTTTACAGCTCAACCGCCCACTGGCCCTGTTCAGACAACAAGCTAAGCCATGGTTAAACCGCTAACCCTTCTGCAGAATGTTTAAACCGTGGGTAGGTATCCACCATGGTTAGGAATGGTCCACACGGCACGCTAAGCCATGGTTCACATGGCACGGTGAGCCACGCTTAGCTCAAAACGCTTAGCCACCGTGGCTTAGCATGTCATCTGAACGGGATCTTGATGAAGCTCCTCGTGGGATTTTGGGAAAAGCCGAGAGGGGAAATGTTTTACTGGATGCCGAATGAACAACGTACAAACGTCGCCATAGGGCTCTGCTTGGTTCTCAAAGCGGGCTTTGTACCATCATCCGGACCCATCGTTTGGGGGCGAGAGCTTTTATAATGCATTTCCTAACATAATAGTCGATATTGTGAATGCTGGAACGGAACAAGCGCATCTTTTGTCTGCTGTGAACATTCACTGGCATGATAGAATCAGTCAAGAGGGACGTCTCTCGATGCAACGCAAGGACGGAAAACCTGTGCGGGACGGTCGTTCGGGGGCTTTGAGTCCATCGCCATGAATGGGTTGATACTCTGTTGGGATCCCGTGTCGAAGAAGACACCTTGAGCGTCATCACATGGGAGGTTGAATGCACCTCTGCCGCGACTTTGATCCACTTTTTCAGCACTGGACTGGCATGACGTCGCCCCTGTCGTGCTGTTCTCTCGCCCTGAGTGAGTCCAGCGCTGAAAAAGTGGATCAAAGTCACGGCAGAGGTGCATTCAACCCCCTGTGTGATGACGCTCCTTCTGATCTCTAACCCTGGAAAGGGACGTCCAATCTTTTGTCCCGTCCGGCACTCAAGGGCTTTGCCATCTTGTGCCAAAGCTGTAAACGAGCAATCGCAGTCCAGTTAAATTTCCAATTGCCCTGGTTGCTGGGATTCTCCGAATGATCACTGAACACAGTGGACTTTGACGTGATCCGTTCTGGCTTTTCTGATGTTATGCAGCGAGAGTTTGCGGGTAGACTGGTCTTAAGCAGATTCATCATGCCTCAATTGTTGAGATATCCCGCGTTCACCCCTCTGCTTTGTAATGTTAAAATACGTCGGCATGCCTCTGAGATTCCAGCAAAATGGGGTGTGTACGATGTCTGTGTAAACTGCACAAGCTTGAAACCTGCTGGACTCTGCTCTGTAACATGTGAAAATGGGGTGCTCCATCTGCACCCTACATGCAAGAGTAGACCGGTGAACTGGGCAGAGCTTGGTAGACAATTGGGTTTTGGGCACCTTAGCAAATCGTCCCAACCAACCATGCTGGAGCGTGTGTTCCGGTGGAGAGAAAAGCCTCAAACCTACCTCCCACCTTTGCCATGGAGTCACGGCACCTGAGCCTCAGTCCCTGCACCTGTGAAATGGGAACATCGTAAAAGCCCACTTTTCCACTGGGCTGCAGGACTCCAGACGCAGCTGCCAGGAGCAACACCAGAAGCTGCCTGAGACCGAGTCAGAACTCTGGTCCGTCGGGCCCAGTATCGGCAGCAGCACTGACCGGCAGCAGCAGCGGCTTTCCAGGGCAGGAGGTTTTCCAGCCCTACCTTGAGATGCCAGGGATCGAGCCTGGGACCTTGCGTGTGCAAAGCGGGGGATCTACGGCTGAGCTACAGCCCCTCAACCGCTCCTCTTTCCCAGCCAGCCTAGCTAACGGGGCATGCCAGGAATCCCAAGGAGGCCGGATGGGGAGACACGCCCTGTGACTTTCTCGTTCTCCCTCCAGGCCTATCCTGCTTTGCTGCAGTCACAGGCAAAGCGAACTTTCCTGTTCTTCCCACTGAAGCCAGATTGCTGCAAGTCTTCACAAAGACACCCAATCCCTGTCTCTAGGCAGGTAGTTTACGGCCTACCCCACTTTCCCCATCACACATTGGGGCTACCCAAGGTTAAGCAACCAGAACTCCTCCTATTCCACTTGGCTGGGCCTAGCCTTCGTACACACAGCAGAAGGAGGTGGTAGAGTCCTGAGCTGCTCATGTAGACCGTACCATTTCAGACGGAAAGCGGAGGAGGGGGATACTGTTTCTGGATGCTTCTCCACAGAATTCCAAAACCTGTGTTGCTGTAATGCCTTTATTACATCCTGGGATATCTTATTATTGATGACAGATTAGAGAGAGAGAGAGAGAGAGAGAGAGAGAGAGAGAGATGAGAGAGAGAGAGAGAGAGAGAGAGGCTGAATTCGGACGACACAATAAGCAACTGGTGAGGAGAAACAATTGTCAGTTGTATTGACTATCGTGTGTCCGAATGCTGCCATAGTCAACTCAGCGCTGATCCTAATCCACACCACAGTTGATTATTTATTACCATGTTGAGTGGGGAGTACCCCCTAGATGAACAACAGTAAAGTTGATTATCACCCCACCATTGACTATCGTGTTGTCCGAATTCAGCCAGAGATGTAGTGGCTAAAGTATTGGACTGGGAGTTGGGAGATCCAGGTTCTAGTCCCCACTCAGCCATGGAAACCCACTGGGTCACAGACTCTCAGCCCAACCTACCTCACAGGGTTGTTGTTGTGAGGATAAAATAGAGAGGAGGGGGATTATAAACACGGCCGTGGGTTCCTTGGAGGAAAAAAGGCGGGTTATAAATGCAATAATAAATAAAATAAATAACAGATGATGAATGGATAGATAAATAGACAGACAAATAGACAAATAGTTTTTAAATTGTGTTACAATATTGTATTTTTCAAGGTTGCTAATCTTTGCAAACCACCCAGAAAGCATTGGCTATTGGCTATTGTTATACATTTAATGTTATTAGTCCAACCAAAGATCACCCTCCACCCCCTAAAAAACTGTGCAACCTTTTGAGATCCCCAGATCTCTTCTTCAGGCAAGATGTTAAAAAGGCAGGTGGCCAGAGGGGGGACAGGACGGTGACTACATGGGGAAATGACATTGTCTGCAAATTCATGCCAGTTAGTTGTTCATTGGCCTCATCGAGGTATAACAACAGCATGGATATTGGCATTGTTCTTACAGTCAACACAGCTAGCTTTGCTTTTTCCTGAGAGAGTTTTGCATATAAGCAACACTCTGCAAGAAAACAAAACAGACATCACACAGTCCCCTGCTGTGCTAGTTCTCCAATTGCAATTTAAAATAAAAAAATATGTAGGGGAGCATTCAAAAATGTTATTCTCCCTGCCCTCAGTCTGAAATTATTATTCTTTTATTATTTAACACATTTCCACCTGTGTTCAGCTTACAGAAGGTCAATAACAAACAGGACACCTCTCTGCACCCAGGCTAACAATCTAAAAGACACGGCACAAAAGGAGAAGGCGATGAGGAGGGAAGAGGAAAGAAGAGGAAAGAAGTAGACTCAGGCACCAATTCTTAAAGCTGAGTTCTTGTTGCTTGAAAGAAACAGTTGAGGGAGAGGCGGACGAAGCTGGTGTCTCCTCAGAGGCAATGGAGAGAGGTCGTCCACTCCCATCTCTCAACGATGCAGGTCCTTGGACTGCTTGAGAACTCTTCCACCTCATTCTCACCTGTTCCTTCTAGATGGATAGAAGAGGTCTCTGTCTACTTCCAGCGAGCAAGGCGTTTTTTGCATTTGGAGTGTGTGTATCAGCCACACCCGCACTAGGACAACCAGACACCAGAAATGTTACGTCATGTTTCATGCTGCACTTCATGGGAGCAAGAACATGCCCAAACCAGCCAGCAGTTTTTCTCTCTCTCGATCCCCCTCCCTCCCTGAGTCACGCAGCCCGTTTCCCGTGCGCCTGGGAAAAGGTCACCCCAGCTGCCATGTCCAAAGGTTGCCCACCTCCAGCAACGCTTCACAACCCGCCAGGGAGAAGCAAATCAGCAGCCCGGCTTTGTGGCCAAGGGCGGCAGAGATTTGAGGGACCGGATGAGAGAGCAGCAGAGGCAAAGGGATTCAGCATGCTGGCTAAGCCCCACTGATTTCCATGAGATTCTCTTCTGAGTCGACGTGCCGAGGACTGCGCTGAAACAACGTTTCACCATATGACGTTTAACTCTCCATGTTTTTTTGCAGGGGGGGAGGCTCTTGGTCACCCTCCAGGGGATCCCTCCCTCAGCAAGCCCGTCTTCTCTTTCCCCCTCATCTTCTTTCTCATTGTTGTTCCTCCTTGCTTGCGGGACGGCCAGAGAGCCATGATCAAGTCGGCGGGAACATCTACGAGCCTTTCTCAGCACCAGCCATGTCTGGGCCAGAGCGAAAGACAAGTGAAAAAGCAGGTTGCAGTGGGGACGAGAAGGAGAAATTCCAGGGAGCTCTTGTCAGTGGGGCATTGGGCCTTCAGCAGGTGCCCAGCCATGCTGACCCTTGACGCCAGCCCCCATCTTACAAACCATAAAAGTTATAATGAAATCATTTCCAGAGGGGTCGCCCTTCTGTCAGCCTATTGCAGCAAAAACAGAAGAGTCTTGTGGCACCTTAAAGGCAAACCCTATAACACAAATATAAACGATCAACGAATCTAATATTAACCGGCTGCCTTCAACCAGGTCTTGGTGCAGCCCTGCGAGCCGGTCTGAGAGTTTTGTGTCAGAATCCCTGGTTCGTCGAAACACAGATCCCGATTTGGACTCACAAATGAACGTTGTCCCAGCGTAGAGCTGAAGAGGCACCGAGGCTCACCAGCTACGCTCCTTGGCTGCCATTTTACATCTAGCCTCAACCACTGGTCTGCTATTTTGCACATGGTAGACAAACAGGTTCTAGCATAAAAACCCACAGTGGATCTCCAAACCCGAACGGTTGCCCATGCCATGGATGGGGAAGTCTCTGGTTCCGCATGAACCCGCTCAGCCAAGTTGCTTTCTGTCAGCCTCACCGCATGGGAAGAACATTCTGTTCTACCTTACAGGGTTGTTGTAAGGAGATTGACAAGAAAATGCCCCTGAAGCACTTAGAAACAGATATTTGCCAAGTAGTCTCATCAATCTGTTTTAAGCTCACTTTCAATGTAAGATCCACACGCACTGATCTTAGTAATGAAGGACAGCCTTCCCACAACAGACTTCCTACAGCATACGCTTCCGCAGGCTACAGCCCTTCAAACGCATGAAGTGTTATCCCGACTTCTAAGAGTATATAGATCTATGCGCACGATGGGTTGGAGAGATGGCAGCGGGACTCTAAACGGTGAAGTCAGAAGGAACTGAATTGACACTGTTCCGTGAAAGTACAATCCCAAAACCATTACTGCCATTTTTAAAAAGCGGAAGTTCATTTGATGGTCTCACAATAATGCAACTTGTTCGTTCCTGTCATTACAGCAAGCAGGAAATTGGCTAATGATTAAAATATCTTTCTCATTCTTCTGATAAACACTGCTTTAAAATAATAATAATCCTGCATCATTATTCGACCAGTCAATGGACCGAGTCTTTATTAACTGGTCAACTGCCCAAACGAAGGTAAAAATAGGGATAGTTAGATGCCGTATACCTGATCAGACTGTTTCTGTCCCAGCCCAATATTGTCTACACTGGCTGGCAGCATCCCTCCAGGGTCTGCAGCTGTTCCCTGCTCCCCAATCATTTGAGCTGGAACTGCT
Organism: Anniella stebbinsi; assembly: GCA_029215795.1. NCBI lineage: Eukaryota > Metazoa > Chordata > Lepidosauria > Squamata > Anniellidae > Anniella > Anniella stebbinsi. The sequence continues at coordinate 23,297,156 of JARDYH010000010.1, forward strand.
GCTGGAGATTGAACCCGGGACCTCTCAGCATGCAAAGCAGGGGCTCTATCATTATCATCATTGTTATTATTAATTGTTATTACTATTAATTGTTATTACTATTAATTGTTGTTATTATTATTTATTACATTTATATACCACCCCATAGCCGAAGCTCTCTGGGCAGTTTACAAAAATTAAAAAGATTGAACCTTAAAGGTCAACATACAAAATTTAAAACCATAAAACATAAAACAGCTAACATTTAATACAATTTTAAACTTTCAGCCAGGCCCAAAACTCAGTTAAAAACTCAACTTAAGCTGTTAAATGCCTGGGAGAAAAGAAAAGTTTTGACCTGGCGCCGAAAAGATAACAATGTTGGCGCCAGGCGGGCCTCATTGGGGAGATCCATAATTGGGGGGCCACCACAGAGAAGGTCTGGTCCCATCTTTGATAGCCTTTGCATGTCCAATGGAGCCAACTAGGGGGATGGGGGATCCGGATACGGGGTCCCAGAAGGGCAGCCATGCACCACCCAGCCACCCGATGCAACCCAAACAAACGCGCCATGTGCAAAGCCGTCAGCTGCGTGTGATGCCCTCCTAAGCAAGTTTACCCCAAAGTAATTCCCTTGCCTGGGGGATCCCAGTCCAAGTAGGTGTGCATCAGACTACAGCCCCAGTTGTCTCAAGTCAGCAAGTCAAGTTAAGAACATAAGAAGAGCCATGTGGGATCAGACCAAGGTTCATCTAGTCCACACTGGCCCAACAGTTAGACAACAATGCAACGGCACCCTCCTGCCCATGTTCCCCAGCAACTGGTGTACACAGGCTTACTGCCTTGGATACTGGAGGTAGCATAGAAACATGAGGACTAGTAGCCATGGATAGCCTTCTCCTTCAGGAATTTGTTGGGAAAGGCGAGCCATCTACCAGGGCCTCTGGCCCAAAGGGACATGCCTCACCAAGGCCAAATCTGGCCAGCAGAGTCCCCGACCCGGAGCCAAGCGCCTCGGAGAAACGGGTCTGAACCTGAATGGCGTGCTTTCTGGTGGCTGCGTCTAGCCGGTTCAACTGCATCCCGAACGGATTTCACCTGCTGCTAATTAAATCACCCAAGTGATGAAATGCAATCCCTCGCCCCGGGTTGCAAAGGAATCCCTTGGGAGGGAGGAGAAAGGAGGAGGGCAGACCGAGACACTGGGAAAGGCTTGGGATTAGGCATTGCCTCATGATCCAACTTTCTTCCCACTGTCAGGCTGGGTGAGACAAACCGGGAGAGACGCAGGAGGAGCAGCGGGCTGGACTTGCCAGCGCCATGCCTAGACCCGGCGGCAGACACCGGTGGAGACAGGGAAAATGTACGGGAGGCAGGATTGGCTTTTCCTGGGATATTCCAGGTTTCCCAGACAGGGTTTTCCAAACAAGATCTGTGCTTGATACGTTTCCTTTTCATTTCAAACTGCCCTCGTGTTTTGCCTGTTATAGCTGTACATTCATTTATATACAGCAACGTTCCCCAAACTCGTGGCTTTGAGACACGTTGGGGCTCCCAGGAATCACATCTGGAGGGTTGAATATTCTTACACGCACATTTTAGCAGATCGGATGTTTTTCACGTGAACCACTTGGAGTTCCTGAAAAAGCCACGTATAATTTTTAAAGTTAATTTTGAAAATATAGAGCAAACGGGGGGATTCTGGGACAGCTTTGCACGATACCAACCGTTACAGCCGTCAATTATGCACACCAGAGAGCTGCTTCAAATTAACCCCTGTTTTTATTTATTTATTTTATTTACTTATTACATTTGTATACCGTGCCCCATAGCCGAAGCTCTCTGGGCGGTTAACGTTTTCCTACTGTACAAAACGGGGATGTGCTACCTAGTCACAGAGAACCAGCTACAAAGTTTCAAAAAAAAGGGGCTTGTTGCAAGATAAGATAGCAATGGATCGACACAAACAAAAAAGCATTCACCCACCAAGCCCTTGGGAAGTTTTGACAGAGCTGCAAAAGGGAGAAAACTTCACCATGGTTGTACAAATGGAAAACAAAGATAAATCTCTGTCGTGGTGGAGCTTTTATGACCGCCTCTTAAAAGTTGACTTGCCCAAGATCTTTGGGCTATTAGGAAAGAAAAGATGGTCTTCCACGCCCAAGAATTGGGCAGGCCAAGGCAGCGTTCTGCTCTAAGGCACTGACTTTTTGCACTCTGTTGCTTCCTTGCGACTAAATTTGAGGCAACAGCCTTGCAAATAAGCTCAAAGGAGTTACTAGCCTGGGGGGAAAAACATTCACAAGCCCGCAAAGGGGTCAGCAGCCTGACCCTGGATGAGACGAAGCCCTCTCCTCTGCAGCCAACATGGAAATGCAGGATACTACCCTGTTAATGAAAACAGCAACAACCTTCTACCAATATGCTGGCTGGGATTATGGGACTTGCAGTCCAACGGCCGTAGATGGCCACTATTCGAAGGAAGTTCTTTCTTTCAACAAACTATCTCCTAAATAGGACACACCAGGCCAAATCCTAAATGAACTGAAATTACTCAGTGGGCATGCAACTACACTCTACACATGTTCAGAGAAGCTTCATTATTACTTAGGCCTGACATTACAAACGGATCCCAAGAGTGAGTTCTGGTCAGATCAAGCCTTGACTTTGTTTCGCAGGAGCTTCAATTTTTAAGATAGTTTATTAAAATAAATAAATTTAATGACTGAGAGCTCAGAGTCAGAGATACATGGAGGAGACGGCAGGGCCTAAACCTCATCATCCAGAGGTGCCCAAGAGAGCAAAGAGCGTCTGTTACTTCCATTATGAACGCAGCCTCCTCCTTTGACAATCTGGCGATCTCATTTCTTACACGGCGCATTTTCATCGCTTGTCGGAAGAAATACAGCTGACCGACACAAAGGCTCTGCTCCACCGTTGGCAAACATTTTCTTACGTTCTCAGTTTACCCAACGGCCCCGCCATGGAGGTTAACTTGAGACAAGCGCTCATCAAAGGCCAGGAGTGCTACCACCCTCTCCTGAAGGCAATGAGCCGCAGGTCAGCGGAAGACCAGACAGCCAGGCGACAGGACAAGGGCTTTGCCAGACCGTACGTGGAATTGCAGAAGGCGGGCAAAGAGGCCAAGGTGAGAAGCTCTACTCTCTGACTCAAAGTGACAGTCGTTGGCCGTGCCTCCTGGAAAGAACAGGAATTGCCGTCCACTAGGTTGGGTTAAATCATTGGGTGCAAACTATGAGGAGCAGGTTCAGAACACCTTCTCCATCATTTTTAGGAATATAGCCTGCACACATGCATGCCCACCCTGCACCTGGGAGAGTAAGTCACACTCTGCTTTGCAAACAGACTTCACTCCCCACGTTTCTTCCGTTGCATTTCTAAATGTTTTTTTTTCCTCCCGGGGAATGGGAGGAGAGAAAGAAAGAAGCTGAAACTGACAGTTATTAAGTACAGAGCAAAAATCAAGTGCGTGGATTTGTAAGGAAAGCCGCACCTTCCTTTCTCAGAGAGGGCTCTCGCCACTCACACGGGGAGGGTAAGGCTAGGCTGGGCCAACTGGGAAACCCAGGTAAAAAACTGTGCTCATTTCTTCCTGTGGGTTTCCAGGTCTCTGCCCACCTCTCCTTTGCCACTGTAGAGACAGAAATTCTTTATAGACTTCCCAACTCCAGTAACAAGATAACCCACGAGTCGGCAGGTCTACCTTGTTTCTTACCAATTCCAGCAACCAGAACCTGGTGCAAAAGGCGGACGCTTAGAATTAAAGAGAAAAGGGTGCCTCTGAGCATGTTCTGCGGCTAGGAATTTGTTGGTGACACCCCATCTAAACAGAGCTCACAGTCCCTACACACAATAATCCACCACTAGTCACTCCAAGCTTTCCTCATGACAGCAGCGTACCTAATTTAGGTGGTTAAAAAGTTGCTTCCTTGTCGCTACTGTTCTACAACTGGGAACTGGAAAGTCTTGCTGATTTGCTGCAAATGACCTAGAGGCCTACTAGTAGATCTCCATCTATTTTCTGCCCACCCCTAGGACTATAACGCCCACACACCCACAAAGGATACGAAATCTCTTGCTAGGAATGACTGCAAGTGAATTTTCATAAAGCACTTTTTGATTTGCATAAGGACTTTGATAAGATTGCCTTTGTCCTCACTGGTATAAATTAAGCATTTCCTTTTTACAGATGGGAAAATGAGAGAGAGAGAGACGCTAAACTTGCCAAAGATGCCACGTCAAAAGCCCCAAATATGCCATGGGGCAAAGAATCAGGTCTTCTTCTTGTGCGCTGTTGATTCTCTTTTCCATAGAAGATGTAGAGAAGAGAAAGAGAAGGTGTTTCTTTGCCAACCTGACCAGCGGACTCCAATATTGTCAAGATGCCACGGCACAGAGCTATATCATATTCCCGGATAAATGCATCTGGAATAACCATCTATCCCAGTGAAAGCTCTAATGTCAGTGGCGCGATGAATCTGCTCCGGGTTTCAGCCAGAACCAGACCCAATCACAACTCCAATGGAGCTATCCAGGGTCAGAATGTTAGAATTCCGACTGGTTCTGACCGAAACCCAGCACGGATACATGGGCCCAACTGATACCAGAGCCTCAGCCTCCACTGACACATCCTGTTCTGGGCCATGACTAACCTGAATTAAAGAGGAGTTCAGAACTGCCTTGCTAGATCAACCAGCTACATCTTGCATGGTCCCCCAAGCAGGCCACAAAAGCAACGGACCTCCCTTGTACCACCTGGTATTCAGAGGTATCCTGCGGATTCCATGTAGCACAATTTATTCTAAGGACATGAAATCGGCTTTGCCGGATCAGCCCAAGAACTAACTGGAATTCAGCTTCCCTAACTTGGTGCCCTCCAAATGCACATGCCAGCTGGGGATGGTAGAAATTGCAATCCAACCAATCCAGAGGTTTAAGAACATGAGAAGAGCCCAGGTGCAGGATCAGACCAAGGGTCCATCTAGTCCAGCACTCTGTTCACACAGTGGTCAGCCAGCTGTCTGCTAGGGACCCACAAAGCAGGACACAGTATAACAGCACTCTCTCACCCATGTTCCCCAGCAACTAGTGTACACAGGCTTACTGCTTCTGATACTGGAGGTAGCACATAACCATCAGGACCAGTAGCCATGGATAGCCTTCTCCTCCTCCAGAAATTCATCCAACCCCCCCCTTTTAAAGCCATCCAAACTGGTGGCCATCACGACATCTTGTGGCAGTGAATTCCATAGTTTACTATGTGCTGTGTGAAGAAGTCCTTCCTTTTATCTGTCCTGAATCTCCCACAACCTTCCCTCATAGAGGTGGTTTGAACCAGATGTTTCAGGAAAAGCCACATGCAGGTCACAAAATCTAATGGACTTCCACAGCTGTTTGTCCCTATATCTGGATATGGGGCGCCACTGAAGTCCTTAAGACTGACTCCTAAGTCAGCAATCCTCAACCTGGCGCCCTCCAAATGTGTCGGACTGCAACTCCCATCATCCCCAGGCTGGGAATGATGGGAGTTGCAGTCAGACGCATCCCAGGTTGGGTGGGCTGTTCTAAGCCAGCCTGCCAGGCCCAGAGGGGCACTTTCCGCGGATCTGCCATTTCAAACCTCCCACCTACCCCGGATCTGTTCCCTAACGAGGGTCCCGAACCCGCCACTTCCTGCACGATCCGGGCCGAGCTGCCCTGATTCCTCCCCCGGTTTCTACGCCCCCGGTCCCAAAAGGGAGGTGAGGCTAAAGCGCGAGCGGGGTAACTAATCCGGGGTAAGCGCGCTGGGGCTGAGCGGAATGGTTCCCGCTATGGAGGGGGAGAAGGAGAGGGAGCGCTTACTCCCGAATAACCCTGCCCAGGCTCCGGAGTCGGGAGGCTTCTGATGGAGGGGGCGGAGGTCCCTGCCCTGCTCTCCCGGGGTCCCGATCCGCCGGGGTGCGCTCACCGAAGAAGGGGGGCAGGATCGTGACGGCGTCCAGGAAAGGCCCCGTTTCGATCTGCTTGTCGACCGGCAGCGTCTTGAACTCGTACTCCAGGAGCATGGCCATGGCGAGCAGCAGCCGGAGCCCGAGCTGGAGCGCACAAACAGGCGGGCAGGCCGCCGGCCGGAGGACCCGTTTCCCGGGGTGGAGCCCGGCCCATCGCCGCCCCCGACGAAGGCGGAGCTGCTCCGCCTGTCAGGCTCCGCCCCGGAAGGGACCTGCTCGGCAGGGGGCGCAGCGCCTCCGTTCCCCTGGAGCATGTGCAGAGTGCGCCTCCTGCGCCACCAACCCAGATCCCCCTTTCTTGCTTGCTTGCTTGCTTGCTTGCTTGCTTTCTCCCTCTGTCTTTTTCCTTCTTCTTTTGAACCCGCAGCCCCAACCCGAGAGGTGGTTTACTTCCGAGGAGAAACGTGCCCTGGAAGCGTGCCCTTGTTACCGGGGGATGATGCCCAGGATGGAAACATTTCCACGGCGCCCCTTCAGCCCAGATAAAACACTCAGGCAGGAGGACTGGCTGCCCGAGTAAACGCGGCTACTCACGAGGCGGGGCGGGGTGGGTGGTATCTGGGTTCAGGCGCAGGCAGCAGGAGCTTTGTTCATTTTAAAGGAAGCTCAGGAATGGGGCTTGTGAGCCAGGATTCGCTAATGCAACCGCATTGCTTAGGGGCCGTCTGTTTTCGAAACGAGACACTGAGGGCTAGTAACATGGGTCAGCTGAGCGGCTGCCTTTTTGCCCTGCTTGTGGGCTTCTTAGAGGAGTCAGTAGTCTGTGGCAGACAGAAACACTGGCCAGCAAGCCCTACTGAAGGGCTGAGGGAACCTCCGGCCCAATGGAAGTTGTTTCTCTCCAACTCCCACCATCCCCAGCCAGCATGACCAAGGTTCAGTAATGATGGGAGGTGTGACCTACTTAGTCAAACCAACTCCCCACGTGGCCCAGCCTTCTCCAACCTGATACCCTCCAGATAAAGGGAAGGACTTCTGCACACAGCGCAGAGTTAAACTATGGAATTCACTGCCACAAGATGTAGTGACGGCCACCAGTTTGGATGGCTTTCAAAGGGGGTTGGATGAATTCCTGGAGGAGGAGAAGGCTATCCAGGGCTACTTGATGGCTATGTTCTACCTCCAGTAGCAAAGCCAGTAAGCCCATGTACCCCAGTTGCTGGGGAAGATGGGTGGGAGGGTGCTGTTACACTCATGTCCTGCTTGTGGGTTCCTGGTCAACAGCTGGTTGGCCACTGAATGCCGAATTGAGGAGGTAATCGGGTAGGGATCCAGAGGGGGATCCAGATGCAGCGGGAATGCTACTCCGGTTGCCCTCTGGCTGCCCTCCAGCTGCTCCGCTGCCACCGCCCCCAACAGCACACCGTTGCTCCTGGCAGCAGGAGCAAAAAGGGACCACTCTGCCAGGACCCACACTTCAAAGAGGGCAGGAGGAGGGCCCCCAAGCCCCTCCTCCAACCAATGGCACCACAAAGCCCCACCCATGCTGGGCCTTCAGCATCTTCTCATTCCCCCTCCCCCTCCCTTGCAGCAGCCCTCCCGCAGTCAGGCAAGCCGAACGTCGAGTAGAGGGCATCAGTGTCTACAGTATTCAATGAAGAAATGAAGAAAAATAATGTACTTTATGACTGAGTATTCAATAAGTGCTCGCCTTTTACTGAATATATATCCCTGGGTCATAGGTGTGCGCAAGGGGTGTGCTGGGTGTGCCCAGGCACACCCTAATGTCTCAAGCAATAAGCACCAAATTGAGGGGGGGGCATTGAGTAGGGATCCAGAGGGGGAGTCCAGAAGCAGTGCCCGGCAGCAGGAATAAAAAGGAATTGTTCTGCTGGGAGCCTCTCTACCGGGAACAACGCTTCAGAGAGGTCCCCAAAGGCTAATCTCACCTTGTAAGCCCCAACAATGCTGGGGCTTGAGATGCATCTCCCCACCCCCTCACCTGCAACAGCCCTCCCGCAGTCAGGCAAGTCAGGGGTAGGGCAGTGTCTACACTGTTCAATAAATAAATGAATAAAAATAATGTACTTATGATTGAGTATTCAATAGATGTTTGCCTTAATAAAACAATACATCCCCTGGTACACACCCTAATGAAATGAGCTACGCATGCCTATGATTGCACCAGGGAGGAAGGTGCTGCTGCTGCTGCTGGGGAAATCCATTTCTCCCCAGCTCCTGGATAAAGTCAGCATCCTTGGCAATCAAAAAGTCCTGGCGCCTCCACCTTGCTTCCACCACATGCCTCTTCACTTCTTCAGCGTGAGAAAATTGGCCTGCTGTGTGCATCTCACCTAGGTACAGCAGCCTACAGATTTCTCGGATTAATTTGCATTGAATTTAATTCAAATCCAATCTGCTTGGCAGTTCACAAAAGGGCGTGTAAATGTTGCGTCTGCGTTCTTCTTTCTAGGGTGTTTGCATGGGGACCGTGATTCGATTTTCTGGCGATATGTTCCATCCTTTCTTTCCTCCTTTCGCTTCAGCATCTCTCGCAGAAAAGGACCACCGGCATGTTTCTGCCTCCAGCGGTCCCAAAGGAGGAGATTTGGGTGGTTCTTGTATAACTGAGACCAAGTGTCAAACTTCGTCTTCCTTCCTGGGAGGAAGGCAGAGTTGGTTGTGTGGGTGGATTTTCGGCTAAGTTTTATCAACCTGATCTAATGGGATAAAGCAACTTTTGTGCTTAATGAAGCCATCTGATCTGTATGAAATATTTAGCAATATTGAATAATTCATGCCCACTAGGCGACAGTACTTCATTAAGGGCCTGGAAGAAAATCCCTGTTTCCAGTTTAAATGAGGGGTGTTTTGGGCATTGGCTGCTGAGTTTGGGGGCAGAAATATTTCTCTAGAGAGACATATTTTGGATCTTTAATCCATAAGCAAGGGCTTCATTTGGGCCAGGGCTTGAGGTACAATCTTTTTCAATGACAAGCCCCTGGAAAGAATGAAATAATAATAATAATAATAATAATAATAATAATACCTCTGAACATGTGCAGAATGTAGCTGATTGCCATAGAGTAACCATTTCCCCACTACACTTGAAAATTAGGGACAAGACGTTCTTAAAAAGCTGATGTTTTCATAGGCAAATAAGAAAAAAGAAAGAAAGAAAGAGGCAAAGCATCAAAATGGTTTAAAACACTAGAAAACTTTAAAAAGTGCTATAAAATGTCTGACATGTTTTCTCAGAGTGGCTGAGAAATGCCCAGTACAAGGACATGCAAGAACTGAAATGTCATATAGCATCCACAAACATAAAAACAGTTATATAGTGGAGTCGAACAAATGGTATGAAATATGTTGAAAAACATTAAATGTATCTCTGGTTGTAATCCTACACTCAGTTTCCTGCGATTCGGCTCCACTGGACTCAATGGGACTGAATTTGAGTTGATAAATAAAAGGATTGAACTGTGAGTGAAAATGGTCAATAGCTAATAGTCAACCCATAAAACAACATGCTATATTAGCACATTTATTATATACTGCAAAACTCCATATGAAAAATAAAAGGCAATCAACATACGCACGCAGAGCAACCATTTATGGAACCAAAAATCAACTGGTCGCAAACTTCTCTGCTTTTCTTCTCATGCAAGAGAACGAGAACAAAAGCTGGAATGTAAGTGCATATTCGGGATGAAGCTTTTTATTCAAAAGCAGGATTTGAGGCCTTGAAACACACAAGGCCATAAATAGAATAAGAGTGCCTCTGAGCACATGCAGAATGCCATGTGCATTTTGGGTTCGAATCAGATTCTTAACGTATGAACGCTGCTCTAGGGACACCATAGAAAGAGGAGGATGGCGAATAACAATCCAGCAACTGAATTGAGCACGGGCCCCTGTTCAGCTGGCGTGGAGTGCAGGTGAATGGGGCTAAATAATTGATGTCGAGGGGTCGATTTACGTGGCAGGCGCCATGATGGCCCTCCGGAGAAAACTGAGTTTTTGTAACGCATCCCCATCGCAACACAATCCTGGTCTCAGCAGGCTTTCAGCTCGCTACCTAAGGTGGCAATGGCACAGCCAGGCCAAAAGCAGTGGTCCTGCATGCTGCTCACCCATCCTCACTGCCGCCCTGCAATATGATTATGGGGACACTGGGCTACACTGCAGGGTTGTTGTAAGCACCTCTTAGTCTCAGCCTGACTATTCAGCGGTGGGCTACACTGCAGGGCTGTTGTAAGCACCTCTCCCCCCCCCCCCCGCCGCCTCGGCTCCAGCCAACCTGCCATTTGGGGAGAACAGGCTGCATTTGCAAAGGAGTTTGCATTAGCAGGGCTACTTTTCAAGTGTTTAACAATGAACAGTCTATGCAAAACAAGACCAGGCCTGTTAGAAAGAGCGAGAGCTCCTCTCTTGGCTGCTGCTTTTTAGCTGCCGGCCGGATCCAGCGGCGTTCAGTCGCAGCTACTTGCAGAATCTGGAGGCTCTCTTGCTTTCCGGGGGGGGGGGGGGGAGGACGGGAGGGATCCCGGAAGCCGCCTATGCAGACGAGGGGATCCCTCTACCTAATTGTTCTTATCTCTGTGTGGATTCTACTATCCACGTTCGGAGGGTTCTTGTCCCTCGGCGGCTCCTGTACTCCAGACCGGAAGTGTTGCCATGGAGCCGAGCGGCGGACCCCGGAAGTAGCTGGACCGTTAGGGGTTGTGGCGGGGACGGCGGAGGGAGCAGCGGGTCGGCGCAGCTCGGCGGTGGAGCGAGACGAAGAGTGAAAGGGAGGTTGTGTTTTGGAGGGTGCTGTGCACATGCATATTTAAATATATTTAAATATATGCAAATTGGGCCCCGGTCCAGCAAGCCGCATTCGAGGATGCCGAATTGTTCTTATCAATTCAGCGTTATGCGAATCAAAGCGCGTCGCGCTGAGGGTTTTTTTGTTAAAAGCAACAAACGTTGACGTCACGACGCTGGATATGACGCCACGCGACGCCTGTCCCTGGCTGCGTGACGTCACCACATTCTTTTTTGGGAGGGCGGGGCCGCCGACGCTGCTCTCTGTCAAGAGACTTCCAGGTTGATGTTTTGACCTACAAACCCCCCCCCCCCCATTACCTTTCAATGGCTGTGCTGGATGGGGTTGATGGGAGCTGTAGTCCAAAACGTCTGTGGGGAGGGGGCACCACGTGGGAGAAGGCTTTGTTGGTGTGTGTTTCTCTCCCCGCTTAAGGTGCGTGAAATGCTAAATAAATGCAAGTGGTTAGAAGGGCTTGCAAGGGCAATTTCTGCAGCTGACTTTCTCCCTCCCAGTTAAAGGCCCGTCTAGTTTTCCTCTCCTCTGCTGGTATTCCAGAAGCAACTGGCTTTCTGGAGCCAAGCAAAAGCCTGTCTAATCCAGCCTCCTTTTTTGGCAAATCCAATCCAATGGATGCCCCCAAAGAACGCCCAAAGAAGCCCACCAGCAGGGCAGGAACACAACAGCCTTTCCACAACAGTTCCTCCCCAGCAATAATACCCAGGCTGCCTCCAGGCATGACGGTGTCATTGACTGATGGCTAATAGCTCTAACCCCTGTGGACCTGAGAAAGACCCTTCTTTGCCTGAAACCTTGCCCATCTTTTAATTAATAATAATAATAGTAATAGTAACAATGACGCTGGCCTAGGCAGGCTAGTGATGTGTGTGCCTCTGGGAGTTGACCTTTCTCTTGTCCTACAGGAGTGAGGTGTAAATCCCGGAGTTTCCAGCCCAGATGGCGTTGCCCACAGTCCCTTCCTTCTGGAGCAGCCGCAGCAGCGCCCTTGAGCATCAGATTGTGCGCCATCGGGAGCAGGAGGCCCGCTTTCGGAAGCAGTGGGAGCTCAACAGCCTGTATTTTAAACAGTCCGGGGTCTACAGCTCAAAGCAGGCCCAGTGGAGTTCGCGCCAGTCCTATCAGCAAAGGTGAGGATGGGGAAATGGGGGCACAGCGCTTCTTCAGTGGGGAAGGGAGGAGGGGCAGCATGAATAGGGCCTGGGGCAGAGGTTCCAGCAGCCTGGACAAAAGTACCTGGAAGGGAAAGAGGGTGGGTGGGTGGGAAAAGATCATGGCCCTTCTTAACAGGCTCATCCTCACAACGATCCTGTAAGTCATGACGAGTCTGCACCTGGAGAGGTTGAGCCAAAGAGAGCGTGGCCTCTTTGCCCTACCCAGGGTTTGTCTGGCAGGTGTTCAAACATCTGGCAGGCGTTCGAACAAACCATGTTTTGTTTTCTCAATCCCTGGTCTGTTTGTTTCCCTCCTGCTTTGGTCGCTCCCTCCCTGTATCCCACATGCCTCTGTGGCACTCTAGTGCACGCATGTAGAACGGTTGGGTTTTTTTTATGGCTCTTGCCCATTGTCTCTGTAGCCTAGTGAAACAACCCATGAACAACCCACAGTTTTGGGTTCGCATGTAATCGCAAGCCATGGTTTAAACAACCCAAGAGTTTGCAACCCAAACAAACCATTCACTTGAAACACAATTCACATTCAACTGAAACACAATGAAAAAACAGTGAAATCATGCGCAGGATCTGAAAAAGGCTCAGATCTTGACTCTTCTCCAGGGAAGAGATCTCCATGGTTGGAAGAGCCTCCTTGCGTGTGATAGGATCCCCAACGACAGCAGGGGTCTGCTCTGTCGATTGTGGGGAACAGTGCAGGGCAGACCTAGAGAGGGACAGGAAGGCTGGGGATGTTTTCAGAAGCTAAACTTGAAAAGAAAAAGGGTCTCTGCTCTGCCTCCGGATTTGGGTCTAGCGGGATACCAACTCTCACTTTTTGCACCTTTGTTAGCATGAATGCCTATCATCGTGAGAAGCTGAAGGATGAGAAACGGATCAGCCTGGAGCAGAGGCGCAAACGGCTCCAGGCGCTGCTCTTCGAGGAGCGTGACGTGCTGGCGGCGGAGCTGCAGGAGCTGCGGCTGAACAAGGATGCCAACCGGAGCAAAATGCGGCAGAAGAACGAAGACCTGAAGTCTGCCCGGGAGGAGCGGAGGAAGCAGGTGCATCTGGAAGGAGGCCTCTTTCCCCTTCGCTCACCCGGAAGGGAAAAAGACGGGGCCTCCGCCAGGGAGAGTTTAGGGGCTCCTCGGTCTTGGCCTCCAGCTCAGCACTCTTTGAGAGAGCTGGAGCCTTAACTGCCCTGTCAGGTTTAGGGAAGGCTGTGCAGAGGGATTGCAGGAGGCTCTGCCACAAGGTGATCTCCGCTATTGGAGCATCCTTGGGGGGTGGGCACTCTGCCTTGGCCATCTCGGAGGAAGCTAAGAATTTCCAACGATCAGGAAGCGGGGGGTGGGGGGCGGACGGGACTTATAGATACAAAAAAGGACACATTCCTGGAGGAGAAGGCTCTCCATGGCTACTAGTCCTGATGGCTCTGTGCTACCTCTGGTGGCAGAGGCAGTAAGCCCATGTACCCCAGTTGCTGGGGAACATGGGCAGGAGGGTGCTGCGTTTCCCACAGACAGCTGGTTGGACACTGTGTGAACAGGATGTGAGACTAGACAGACCCTTGGTCTGATCCAGCAGGGCTCTTCTGAGGTTCTGAGGTTCAGCCGAGCGCTCGAACCCTTTCAGGACGGTTCCCTTCTTTCTGCTTGGTTAACAGATCGCCGAAGATCGCCTGTACGAATGCTGGAAGAACAGCAGCGCGAAGCTCCGGGAGGTGAGAACTGACCCTGTGGCTGGGCGGGCTGCATGGACACGATCCGGCGCGCCGTTCCCCTTGCGAGAGTGTGTTAAACGCACGCGAAAGAGAACTCTGCTTCTGCACCGATCCTATCCGGTGGTCGATGAGCAGGAGGAGCCGGGGAGGATCAGCTCCAGGGCAAAGAGGGCCCTAGTGCGCTCCCTGCTTAGTCACGCCCTGGCGGGATCACCCGGCATCCAGTGGAGGCTGGTAGCTCCGATGTCGGTGGGGCGGTGAACCCACTCTGAGTTTCCGTCACAACTCTGCAGGAGCGATGCAAGGTGCTGTAGCTCTGAATCCATTTCCTGGTTCCAGTCTGAACCAGTCAGAACTCTACAGGAGTGATCCAAGGTCCCGGTAACTCCTTTAGAGCTTCTCCCAGCTCACACCTTGTAACAGGGAGGCGTTGGTGGCAGATCTTTCCCAGCACCCAAGGAGAGAGGGCGGCAGCAGCACACACAGGCCAATCAACGGACTTTCCCCCTCCTATGTTCCTTTTGTCAGGTTGGGACTGAGCTGCACCAGAAGCACGTGGTGGAGGCCTGGGGGGACCAGCTGAGCCAAAAGCAACAGGTAGGCAGGCCTCTCACTCACCTGCGGAGAACCGCCAGGCGCCCCTCTGCAGGACATCCCCGGCGGCCTCTCCTCGGGCGTCCTTTTGAATTTGAGAGGCCAAAGGCTGTACCCCCAGGGGTTAACGCTTCCGTCTGGTCCCGATCCAGCAAGAAGCCACCGAGTGGGAAGAGAAGATCCGCTCGGAGAACCAGTACGAGGCGGCCCGGAGGGAGGCCCTGAAGAGGCTGAAAGAGCAGGAGGAGAGGAGGAAGCAAGAAGGGAAGCTGCAGGCGGAGTTCCTGCGGCAGCAGATGGAAGAGCTCCAGCTGCGCGAGGGAGAGGTAGGCCTGGCGGGCGAGGGAGCGGGCCAGGCCGGGCCTCCTCTTGGCCGGGCTTTGCCGGAAGGCAAGGGGTCTGCACACGCCGGATGCCGACTCCGGAGAGGGCGATCGGACGGAGGCGGGGGGCGAGCGTTCACGCGCTCCGTTTCCCCCGCTGCCCCAGTTCTCTTTGGGGCAGCTCCCCGTGCACTGCCGAAAGGCAGGAAGGCCCTAGAGGAGGCAGGCAAGGGAGAACCCTCTCTTACCTGCAGGGGAGGCCTCTAATCCAAGCCTTTTGCTCCGCTCCCGCCAAGTCTGCGGAAAGGGAGAAGTGTAGTTGTCCGCGGCCGCTAGGGAGGATGTTGGTTGCAGCTCCTGCCGTTCCCCGGGGGCGGCTCCTGGGGCTACTTTCCCAGGCAGCCCCCGCCGTGGCCACATCCTCTCCCTGCCGCACGAGCGTTGCCAATTCTGCTCTCCCCCGTCATCCTTCTCCTCAGGCCGCAAAGCTGAAGAAGGAAGAAGAGGACCTGCTGAAGCAGCGCTGGGAACTGGGAGCCCTGGAGGCGGAGCGGAAGCGCCAGGAGCAGGGCAGGAAGAAGGCCGAACTCGGGTAGGGGTGGGGAGCTGGCGAGGAGGAGAGCGGGGCCTCGGCCGGGAGGGCCCCTTGCCGCCAGCGCCCTCTTCCCCTTCCGTCCCCCGAAAGGAGGGCTGGGGCGTGGTTGGGGTGGCCCACCAGGGGCTGCGGATACCTTGACCTGATGCACAGGAAGAGGGGTTGTCCCTAGAACCAGAGGCACCTTCTGTCTCGCCAGCCCTTGCGGAATCCCCTCCACCTAACCACATGGTTGTGGCTCCTGCGAGACGCTTCGCACCTGCGCAGGTGTGCTCTGCTTCAGGCTCTGTGCTCAAGCAAGCTGGAGCCGCTCCAAATTGTGCGGCTCCCCCCCCCCCCCGCCAATTCTTTCCCCTGGCTCCTCCTCCTGGGAATGACGCCGGGGCTCCTTTGCTCCCTCTCTCCTCGCCAGACACTTCCTGAAGCACCAGTATCACGGCCAGCTGAAGAGACGGGCTCGGCAGATCCAGGAAGAACTGGTAAGGGAGGCGTAAAGCTCCAAGAGCGAGAGCGGCAGAAGGCGGCCCGGGATCAGAGCCGCTCGCCTTTCTCGCATCACCCAGCAGTTGAGAGTGTCTCGGGTGGCAAAGGGCCCCCTTCCCTGCTGGACAGACCAGCGAGCTCCCTCTGTTCCTCCTCCTCCAGGAGAAGGACAGGCAGATCCTTTTGGCTCTGACGGAGGAGGGGGGCGAGGACCAGCGTCTGCAGTCCGCCCAGCGGGAGCAGGCCGTGGCCGCTGTGGCCTGGATGAAGGAGGTCATTGAACAGCAGGTGCAGCTGGAGAGGGAGAGGGAGGCCGAGCTGGAGACCATCTTCAGGTGAGAGGAAGAGGATAAGTGGGGGGGGGGGGTCTCTTTTGTCGCTCTGGGCTTGGAGGGACCGTTGCGGTGCTCCCGGAGATGCGCCGGCAGGGGCGTGGGCGAAGCAAAGGCTACTGGGAACGGAGGAACCGCTTCCCTGCGATTGAGGGTTGGCAAATTGTCTGGTGCAGTTAAGCACGGCCTTGCTGAGGTTGGCAGGATGCAGGGAGTTGGAACGAAGAGGCCCTTCCGCGTTGGCCTTCCCCAACCTGGAGAAGAGCCCCCTTTGCTCCTTGAACTGGCGGTGGGGGCCTTGCCGCGGAGGAAGGGACGCTACCCTGGCCGTCTGCAGCGGCGCTGCTCCTCCTCATCCACTGCTTTCTCTCTTTCCCGCCCCAGGGAGGAAGCCAAGCAAGTGTGGGAGAAGAGAGAACAGGAGTGGGAACGAGAGCAGAAGGCCCGGGACAGGCTCATGGCAGAGGTGAGGGAGGCCTCCTCCGAGGACCAGACAGGAGGCAGGGAGCCTGGGCCTGGTCCCTCCGCTCACGCCTTCTGCCTCCCCTCCGGCTTCAAATAGGTCTTGGCAGAGCGAGCGCACCAGGTCCAGGAGAGGATGGAGCTGAACCGGCAGGCCCAGGAGGAATTGGTGAAGTGCCGGGAGCAGCTGATCCAGGAGCTGGAGGAGGCCAAGCAGCTGACCCAGCGGGAGAAGGACAAGGAGGCTGTGCAGAAAACGGCCCGCAGGCAAGAACTGGAGGCCCAGGTAGGGTTCCCTGCCCCGCCCGGCAGGCCTTGTCAGAGAGGGCTCCAGGGCGGAAGTCGAGCGTAGACCAAAGGGCCCTGCACTCCCATTCCCCATTCTCCTGAAGACCCTCGGCGTTTACACTCAAAAGAAAAGGAACGTGGGCAGGCGTGCTCTTGGTGACAGGAGCCCTCACGATCCCCTCCTCCCCGGTTCAGGGCTGATTAAGAGCCGTGAAGACGGGCTGGGGGACAGCCAAGAGGGGTGCGAGGAGTAAAATTCAAGGGTGCAAGATGGGTGAGGATCCAAGACAAAACACGAAAAAGGGAGAAGGCTTATAGCACCCCTGCGACTAGTCTCCCTTTTCGTGTGAAAATTCAGGACCAGTGTTGCTTGAGAGGGTCTGGAAGCTGCTCCAGGCATGGAAATGGAGACTTACGGGGGCCGCTGCAGACATGGGGTAAAGCACAGGTGTGCGCACGGGGTGTGCTGGGTGTGTCCAGGCTCACCCTAATTTCCCAGGGCTCCTGCTTTCCTCCCCCCCCCCCCCTTGAGGCTTTTAAAAGGACGGGAAAGCCTTTGGAAAGTCACCATTAGCATCTCTGGGGGAACTACACACTTTCCGGAGGCCTGCTTTCTCCTCCTCCACTCCAGTCGGAGCCTTTAAAGTGCACACCCTAACAAAATGAGCTCCGCACGCCTATGCAGGGAAGGTTGGGAGAGTTTTAAAAATCAAGGAGGCGGAGATGTGGTGTGACTGCGTTGTTGGATCAGCCACAGGAGAGGCGGGGGCTTGGGTGTAACGGAGCCGGTGAAGGCTCTGCCAGCAACGTTGCTCATCAGGATGGAGGTTCTCTTCTCCTCCACCCCTCCCCGGCCTGACCATCTCCTGGTGCAAACCTTTCAGCTCACAGAACGCCAGCTGCAGGAGCAGGAGGAGTTGCAGCGCCGGCGCCGGGAAGAGGC
Organism: Anniella stebbinsi; assembly: GCA_029215795.1. Classification (NCBI taxonomy): domain Eukaryota; kingdom Metazoa; phylum Chordata; class Lepidosauria; order Squamata; family Anniellidae; genus Anniella; species Anniella stebbinsi. The sequence continues at coordinate 23,314,814 of JARDYH010000010.1, forward strand.
CGAGGCCAGGCTGGAGGAAGAGCGCCACGAGACGCTGGAGCAGCTGGAGGCCAGGCGCATGGCGGAGCACGGCTATCGCAACAAGGTGGGCCACAGGGCCTTCTGGCCACCGCTCGCTCAGCCGGCCTCTGGTCGGGGAAACTGGCTCCACCCGCTGTCCCCTTGCGGTGTGCGACCTTCCGCCAGTCTCTCTCAAACCCCCGTCAGGCACTTGCGGGTGATGAAGTAGCCCGCCTGCTCTGGGGGGTGGGGGGGTGTCGCTGTCTGCCACGCCTCCTGGCATCTTGATCCTGACCAAGGAGAAGTTGGCGCAAACCATTACGCTGGCACCAGCCTCTCGTTGGGGGCCACAGTCTGTGATTCCAGTAGCCGCCTTCGCCTTGCTTCACACGCACTTGGGAGCTCTTTGCTGCTGCTGCTGCTGCTGCCATCCCAGAGGCAGCGTCCACGGCTGGGACTGTCCGTTGGCCGTCGTGCGTAAACACTCAAAAGAATGCCGCCCTCTCTGTTCTTTTCTAGTGCCACAGCTACCCCAAAACAGCCTGGACCTAAAAGCGGCGGTGGCGATGATGACCGAGTGCCCAGCTTCCAGCGTGGGTGGATTCAAGTCTTCATTGCGGCAGCTCTTTGCCAGTTGCGTCCTGGTGGGGAGCGGCTGTGGACATTGAGGTCTTCCCCAAAACAAAGGTCTGGACTAAAAGGTGGCCGGTGTGTGTGCGCGTGTCCTGAGATGCCGAGGCTCCAAATGTCCGCTCTCTTCCCGACGGACATGGGCTCTTCCTTGCCGGCAGGCACAGCCGAGGCTCTGTATGGGAGGCTGCTTAAAGTAAACGGATACTTCCCTCGAGGCGCTGAGAGAGGTGGATGTGTTCAACGGGTAAGCAGAGCCCAACGCCACCTGTTCTCTGCCTGCCTGCGGGGGGCGCTATCCTTTCCTCCCATGGCAGAGCCGGTGCTACCGGACTCGGGTAAAGAGGGGAGTGGGCAGATGCCCTCCCCACTCAATCTCAGGAAGAGATGTTAAACGGTTCAATAAAGATTTGTTTTGCTCTTTTAATTTTTTTTATCTGTAGCTGGCAGAGGTGGCCGCTGGGCCTGGCACTGTCCCAGTCAAGTAGCAGAAAGCCCTGACGCTGGTGCACGCGCAGAAATATGATGGGGGTGGTGTGGTCCACAGAAGGGCAAGGGGGTGTCTGTGCTGAAATGGCCAAACCTTTCTGGTTTCCCTGCACGGCAGGAAGCAGCCAAGAGCAACCGTCATGGTTCACGGCGTGAGCTGGGAGGCAGCTGGCTCAGCTCTTCCTCTGTGGGGAGGTAATCCCATCGAAACCTTTTCCAGAGCGGGGATTAGCTTCCTTTGGAGGACATGTAGGGATGGGGAAACAGTCAGCTTGGCCCATGCTGATAAATGCATTTATTCTGCCCAGGAGGAATGGGCGGTGTAACCCAACCCAGCTGGAAGGTGCCAGGCTGAGTAAGGCAGGTGTGACGTTTCAGCACTTTCCCCATCTCTGAGTGTCCTCAGGTAGCCTACAGGGCTGTCTTGGGATGGGTGGAACCAGGTAATGCAGCGGAAGATTATGCCAGTAATGCGCTAGGTAGGGCTTCTCTCAGGGCAAGGGTGGGGCTGCAGGCAGAGTCAGCGTCTGCCTCCTTGCCTTAGGGAACCGGCCACCCTGCTTTGTGACTAAGGAAACCTGCCTTCCGCTCCGTTAAACATCTTCTATGTCCTTCACACAGCATGTAGATGTAGTAACGGCCACCACTTTGGAGGGCTTTAAAAGGGGGTTGGCTAAATCCCTGGAGAAGGCGGCTATCCGTGGCTACTAGTCCTGGTGGCTACGTGCTACTTGCGGTATCAGAGGCAGGATACACCAGTCGCGGGGGAAACAGGCTTCTGGGTTTCCCAGGGGCAGCTGTGTGAACAGAATGCCGGACTGGATGGGACCCTTGGCCCGATCCTGCAGGGTTCCTCTTAGGTTCTTATTTGCAGGAGGTTTTAAAGGAAGAAAAGAGACACTAAAAAAAAATGCAAGAGGATTGTTCTACCTATTTTTTGTTTGTTTTAACCCAAAAATAGTACAATACTTTTAAAAAAGGTAGTTAATTACAATGTTAACATCAGCATCTGACAATATTATGGCACTTGTTTGGTTTTTTTTTTTTAATATATAAATACCAATAGGGTAAAACACACACTCCCCCATCCACCCACATGGGGTGGTTCTTCTTCTTAAAACAGGAAACTCTGCCCCTGACCCAGCAAACCCGGCACGCCACAGAGAAACTAACCAGCCAGCCCGTTTCCTATGCAGAGAGGGGGTGGGCAAATCAAACCCACCCACTGCAGTCGATCGCATTGCTCACTGCGGGCGGCAGTCATGGCTGAACCTCCGCAGGGACCCAGTCAGCTCTGGGGCGGAGGGAGGAAAAGGTGGGCTCAGAGAAAGCAAGGCTTGCTAGAAATGCCAGGCAGAAGGCAGGGCCCTGTATGCCCCAACGTTTCTCTCTCTCCCCCTAGCCCCATTCCCCCAAAGGCTGTCTGAATCACGTGCGTACATCCTGCGCTGCGGGAGGCAAGCTCTGAATAGGAGCTAGGTGGACCAGACCACAGGTGAGGATTTGTGCTGAAATGAGCAGGGGCTGCCCAAAGACAACCCCCCCCCCCCCCAGCACCCTGGTTCATTAGATTGGAGCATGGTGCCCTTCAGGCACGGAACAGCCCCTGCTCAAGCCTTTCTGAAAGACACAACACGGTTTCCTTACCCAGCACTTCCGCTGCACAGCAGAGCCTCTTCCCGGGAGCTCACAAGGCTTCCTCCCACAACCACCCTGAAGGCGACTCACCTTCCCTGCGGGGGCGGCTTCATTTGAGCCCTGCCTGAGCCAGAACAGCTGTCCTAGGGTAAAAAGCATGTCAAGAGTTCTGGCCCTGCCTTGCCACACCCCATGGAGCCGGGCCCTCAATCGCCTCCCTCCGCAAGGGGTGCGTGTCTCCGCCCCCATCTGCAGTAAACCGGGGCGGGGCTGCCTTTCCCTGCACTCCGTGGCAAGCGCTGCGGGTCACACAGCTCAGCGGTGCTTATAAGGGGCAAGACAGGCGTGCTGGGCTTAGACCTGCCTCTGCCAGTCTGGTGCCTGCCAGGCATTGGACTTCAACACCCAGCATCCTCAGCCAACAGGAATGATGGGAGTTGCAGTCCAACTCATCTGGAGGACCCCAGGTTGAGGAAAGCTGGACCAGACCTTGGCTTTGCTGCAACCCAACTGAGTCATGTTTAAGGCCCTTTTAGCTCAATGCGACAGGCTGGCCAGAACTCCCAGAAGCCCGAGTCAAAGGAACAGGACTTAAGGGCCACTGCCATGCTCCACGGGGTCTCTTACGCGCATCATTTGAACCTATTCCACTTATGGGACACCCATGACCCTCTCACCAGCAGGCACATCAGTCTTTTGAAAGCGTGTCTTCTCCTTACCAAAATTCTTCAATAGCTACACTGATCGCTGCTTCCTGACAATGCCTTGCATGAGAACAAGCGTCCGCTCCCCCTCCCGCCGGAAAGGTGGCAGGAACCACAGGGGTTTGTGCAGGGAGAAGGGGCAGCCAGCTCAACCCCCCTGCTAACCCTCCCTCCCTCCCAGAGCCTTTATGAAGGAGCAGTAGGTTGGCTTGTCAGCGACCATGGCCTGCTTCGCACGTAATGACAACTCAGACAAGGGGTTGAATAGGCATTGCCATTAAATCGTGGGTTGTCCTTATGTGCAAACCCTGCACTATGGTTTAGCTATGGGTTGTTAACCACAAACAACCCAGGAAGGGAACCCAAGGGTAGTTGTTGGGTTGCGACTTCTGGGTTGCTTGTGGTTAACCACCCATAATTAAACCAGAGCGCAGGGGTCACATAAGGACAACCTGTACTCTGGGTTGCCATTATGTGTGAACCAGGTCAGTGAGATAGATGCTGTGCCCAGATTTCGACCTCAAAACGAGTCACGCCCCCCACCCCCGGGGACACACGCTTCTGCATCCTGCGACTTTAGGTTGAGTTAACCCAAGCTGGCAGCCTCTGGAGATGATGGATTACAGCTTCAAGCATCCCCCATCCAGCATGCTGGGAGCTGCAGCCCAACGGCCCAAGAGTGCAACAGGTGTGGGGAAAGGCTGGGTTAAACTACCTCACCCCTAGTCCTGCTTTCTGGAGGACGCCCCCTGCGATGTCCCCATTTCCCATTTGACACACTTCTATCAACGCTGCTAACAGCAAGCCGTCCTCTCTAAGCGTGAGAGAGAGCATGAGAGAGAGAGAGAGACAGAGAGAATACAACCAGAAAAGGAATTCTCTGCACTGGGTAAGATGTAAAGCTTAATGGTGCATAGTTATGTCAAAAGCATGTTCTAAGGGATCTAGGAAATCCGCTTCCCAGCATGGAAACAGGAGTCGCAGGCCACTCAGGTGGGAGCGGCTCTACCCTTATGATGTCAAGCAAACCCGCGTGGCTCGCTATTGCACATGGAGAGCGGGGTGGGGGTGGGGTCTCAGGAAGCCACGGAGGAGAAGTGCCGAGGCTGGAGGGGGTGACTGGCATGTCCTTTCCACAGTCGCTGCTACTGCAGAGGTCTGTGGCATGTGCTATTTAGTGGTTAAGGTGGGTCAAAGAGCTGCGTAACAAGACGCCCAGAAAAGTAAGTGCCCCTGTATCGCGATATGTGCGTTCGAGTTCACGATTGGTGCCGGGAGGGCAGGATGCGAACCCCCCACCTGCTGAAACGACCAAAAAAAGTCACATAAGAGCTGGTGATGTGAAGACTGGGCTCAAGACAGATTCCCAACGCACGCAATACCCTACGCTGGCAATACAGGCACGGAATAAGGCAGTGGGTTACATCAATCCCGGGGGTGGGGGTGGGGAATCCTTTTAGGAAAAAAAAACATGCAAGAAAATTTAATACTGAGGTTCCTTTAAAAAATAATAATACGGGTAACGCACCACCTTAAATATTCCTGTTTAAAAAACAACAACAAAAAAAAAGGTAACCGCCTGTTGACGTTTCAAAGCCAACCCTCGGTAGGACAGCTGCCAGAGAGCGCTTCAGTTGGTGTTCTCTTTGGTTGTGATGGTGACCAGCTGCTTGGCCGCCTTGGCGATGTCGTAGGCGCACTGGATGACCTGCTGAGTGACCAGCTGGACGTCCGCCGTGGGGCAGGAATCGGGGGGGAGCGCCTTCGTGCACTCGGAATGCAGGCGGAAGGCACTGGAGGTCAGCAGCCGCAGCGAAGTGCGCACCAGCTCAGACTTGGGCTTCTGGGGAAAGAGAAAGGGGAATGTGGCACCAGGTGGTACAAAAGGCTGCGTGGAGAATGTGGGGAGGGGGGCATTTTTCTCCTTCTCTCATCATGCTAGAACCCAATGGGATCACATCCCCTGAAGCTGATGGGTGGGAGATTCAGGACAGATCAAAGGAAGGACTTCTTCACACAGCGCAGAATTAAACTATGGAACTCGCTACCACAAGATGTTGTGACGGCCACCAATCTGGATGGCTTTAAAAAGGGGGGTGGATAAATTCCTGGAGGAGGAGAAGGCAATCCATGGCTACTGGCCCTGATGGCTCTGTGCTGCCTCCAGGATCAGAGGCCGTAAGCCTAGGTAGCTGGGCAACATGGCTGTGTGTGTGCGCGCTATTGCCCACGTCCTGCTTGTGGGTTCCTGGTCAACATCTGGTTGGCCACTGTGTGAACAGAGTGCTGGACGAGATGGACCCTCGGGGGTCTGACCCAGCCTCAGGGCTCTCCTGATGTTCTTACGTACTTCTCTTACACAAACCACTCACTTTTGGAAAGAGGGCGGCCATCTCCGTCACTGCCACGTGGATTCTTTCTGAGCAGGGCACGTAGCTGCAAGGAGACACAGGCAGTCGGTTATTCAATAGGGGCAAAGCGGGGGGGGGGGGCGCTCCCCAGCACTACAAAAGGTGTAGTTAGTCACTCCAGAGGCAAACTGGTTAAAAACAAGGGTGTCCACACAACAGCCCGCCGCTCCACGTCTATCCTTGGTTAAGTCACGCGTGTGCTTGCAAAGGAGGGAGGCCACGAAGCCGGATGCGGCGGAAGGCAAAGGCAAACAACAACCAAGCAGTGTTTTTGGAATGCTTTTGTGAAGGGCGTGGGATGGAAACACAAATGCTCTTTTACAAACGCAACTGTCTTCAAGCCCGGAATCCACTTCCCAAAAAAAACCCTGTGACGGAGACCTTGGTGGTTTTTTAAAAAAATAATTCGACCGCTTTAGTGTCATCGCTGCAATCGGCAAGCTTTTAGAGTTGTACGGGTTCGTCCCAACAGAACTGTTGACTGTCTAGCCCAGGGACAGCCAGATCAGAGCGCCAACATAAATATGGTTTGCTTCATACCTGGAGACTTCGTTGAATTCAGAGAGCTGGGACTCACTACCATTGGGTTGGGTGGGTGGGTGGGTGGGTGGAGACCAGCCAACGCAGCTCTCTCCTGATCAGCGTTTATTTTCTGCGGCCAATATGGCGACAATCCATGGACACAACCCATTGGGAGAGACCGGAGCTCAGCAAGAAAGCGCGATCGCCAGGGGCAATTCTGGCTTTTCGCCTCGCAGTCTGTGACACGACAGAAGGCAAAAGCTCTGTGTGAGGAGGGCCAGCCCAAATTGAGGCTGCTTCAGGGCAAATCTCTGAGCCATCATCTAAGCTTCTCTGGCATTACCAACCCCATGCTGCAAAGCCTTTCTTGTGGGAAAAAAGGAGCGTTGTGGTTCATATTTAGAACGACGCTCCTAAGAAAGAGAGAGATTAGCAGATAAAGGCCAAGGAGAAGCCTCGCTCCTGGAAGATTTCATTTCTGGATTCTGCTGTGCCGCTATTGCAAATTTCATGCCACAGGGAGCCGTTCCCCTGTAACCTGTCATCGCATAAAGCAACAATGAGTAATTCTGAAAGACGTGGCACAATGGATGATGCAGCTCCCTTGGAGGGAGGTGTGTGCCAGAGAAGGCAAGACTGGGAAAGTTGCAAATGATGCCATGAAATCAAACTGCACCTGAGGGGGGAAGACTGCCAACGTAGGGAGAGGCACGCCCTTAACACAACCACAGTTGGAGGTCTCTTGAAAAGGGAAGCGCTTGGATCCTGCTTGCAGGTACACGACCAACAGGTGCTGGGAAGCGCCGCTGCGCAGAAAACCTTTCCCCCACTGATGTTCAATGGCTTGCCTCAAAGCTACTGACTGCGTGATTAATATCATTTCCTTGGAAGGATAATTAAGGGCTTCCAGCGGGGTAGCCCATGGTGGTCCGTGGCAGCCAGGAAACATCAACGGGTGGTTGTTCCCTGCCCCCAAACAAGTGTCCATTAGCTCAGCAAAGCTAAGCGGACGGCGTTAGCGCCAAATACTGCCGTTATCAATAGTCGCTGGACTCCTTTGGCACACGTTCAATTGCACTGCCACAGACTGACTTTCCTGTGGTTCTCCCAGCTCCCTGTGCCCAGGTGTAGAGATACCTGCCCACCGAGAATAACACCCAACGCACCTGACGAAGAGGACTCGAGACCACACAGGCTTCCACCGTACTAAACTGGCACATGCCTTTACGAGGCTACAGGTCTCTTGTTGTTTGTAAAGTCATTTCAACGGCCCCTTAAAACTCCAAAAAGTACTTTACGGTCTTTGCTCTTGTGAGGCAAATGGAAACCGTTTCACAGCTGGAGGGACCTGACTGTGTGCTATTTTGGAAGCGGGGAGGGAGAGAAAGAGTGACAGATACGCTTTCTGTGCTGCAGGCCGCTCCAGAGTGTTTGCTTTTAACAGCGCAGCTGTAATGAAATTTAGGATTTTTGACAACCTCTCGTCTGGATTACTGCAATGTGTTACACGTGGGGCTGCCTTTGAAAATGGTCCTGGAAACTTCAACTGGTACAAAACAGGGAAGCCAGACTGTTAACGGGGACTGGCCAACAAGACCATATTAAGCCAGTCCTTTTCCGGCTTCACTGGCTGCCGGTCCAGGTCCGGGCTCGATTCAAAGTGCTGGTATTAACATTCAAAGCCCTAAACGGCTTGGGGCCAGGTTATCTGAAGGAATGCCTCCTCCCATATGTGCCTGCCCGGACCCTGAGATCATCCTCAGGGGTCCTTCTCCGTGAGCCCCTGCCAAGGGAAGTGAGGCAGGTGGCTACTAGGAGGGCCTTCTCTGCTGTGGCACCCTGGCTGTGGAATGAGCTCCCTAGAGAGGTTCGCCTGGCACCTACATTGTACTCCTTTAGACGCCAAGTGAAGACCTTTTTATTTTCACAGTGTTTTAACAGTTCTTCAGTTTGATTTTTAACTTTGCTGCTTTAAATCTCTATTTTAAATTGGTATCAATTTTGCATTGCTGCTTGGTTTTATCCTGCTTGTGTTCTTATATTGTATTTTTATACTGTTGCTGTTTTAATTTTTTGAATGGTTTTCATGGTTTTAATTTTTGTAAACCGCCCAGAGAGCATCGGCTATTGGGCGGTAAAGAAATGCAATAAATAAATTAATATGGAGAAGAGTCTCACTGCTTCCAGAGGGAGGGGAAAGAGATGTAAACGCTCCCAGATCCACGGGTCTTGGGAGGGGAAAGGAAGCGCTTATTGCAGTGCGGGGAACATGTGGCTCTCCGGATGTTGCTGGACTGCAAGCTCCCCCTTCAGCCCTAAGCCAGCAGGGCCAATGGTGAGAGCTGATGGGGGTTGCAGTCGGCCCATAGTTTTCTGCCACAAGAACGCAGGAAACGGCCTTAAACTGAGTCAGACGCTTGGTCCATCTCGCCCGGAGAGCTTCGGCTGTTGGGCGGGTATGGAAATGCAACCAATAAATAAATGATAAATAAATCAATAGCCCAGTATTGTCGACACTGACTGGCAGCAGCAGCTCTCCGGGGTTTCAGGCAGGATTCCTTTCCTTGCCCTGCCTGGAGATCCCGGGGGTCGAACCAGGGACCTTCTGCATGCAAAGCAGGGGCTCTGTCACACGGAGCTACGGCCTCTCGTGTCAGAAACGGTTCCAAAAGCAGGGCTTTGAGCCCGGACACGCCAAGGGCAGGCCTAATGCAGCCCATTGGCTAGGCCCTCCTGCCGCTCATGGGAACCAGAGAGGAATCCCAGCGAGCCAACCTCGGCGTTAGTCCAAAGACACGGGCATGCCTTCCCACCGGCCAGGCGCCCAGCTCCCACGCCCTTTCCCAAGCTCAAACCATCAGGAAGCCCAGGATTCAGAAGGCGCCACGGCATTAAACACGAGATAGGGAGGGAACACACACGGGACGCACGCAAGCGAGGGCCTGGATGATTATGCAGGGAAGGTGCTGGGAACCTTTTCTCGGGAGCAGACATCCTGGGCCCGGAGCCCTCTGGACGCCCCGAACTGCATCTCCATCACTCCTGGCCAGCATGGCCGTTGGAATAACTGGAGATGCCGCCCAACGCAGCTGGAGGGTCACAGGCCGGCCGGCTCAGAGGCTCACGGCACGACAAGGGAAAATTCCACTCAAGCTGCAGCGTAGCCACCTGGGTGCCGTTTCCCCTCCTCCCCGAGTTCCCTGGAGCGGCGCTCCGTGGAGAGCATCGTGAAGGGGAGAGCCCAAAGACGGCGGTGGAGTCCAGGCAATCGCTGTGCCAAAGCAGAGGGAGGGGATGCGGCTCTGGGAGGGACGGAGCGCACGCTCAACCCCGTGGCAGAGGAGATCCAACGCATGCCTCTTCCTGTTCCAGGTGTGGAAGACACATCTGGCCCATGGAGCTTCCTTGGCTTCCTCCAGTGGGCGGGGCTGTTATCTCCCATCTCAGCTTGGAGATAACAACGGGGATGTGGGTGGCGGGGGACCCGGGTGGCGCCGGGAAGAGGGTCAAAAGCATTGCCGAAACCCCAGGCAGCCTTTTCCCAGGGGTGGGCTGGGGGTGCTGCCTCACAAAATGCAGGGTTTCCAACTGTCCCCTTTAATGCTGCAGAGCTCAGGACTTCTCAGGGCCACCGCATTCTTAAGCACGTTTTTGGGCTCTTCCGGGCACCGACTTCCTAGGATCCCGGTCGTTTGCGCTGAAAAAGGTCTCAGAAAGGACCTTGGGATGGCTGCGGAGACAGAGACAGGTGCCCAGGTGACCAGATGGGGTCCCCCTCTCCACCCCCACCCCCCTTGACCCTATGATTCTCCCCCTCACAGGCACTGGCGACTGGATTGGGAAGGAAACCGCCCACCTGCCCTGCTTCCCCATCTGACAGACGGGGAGCAGAAGTCCCCAGGGGACGGACCCTGCAGCCTTTCTTGCATAACCGCTCCTTGCCCCATGCTCTGGGGGTGCGGGGGGAGCTGGAGAGAGAGGAAGAGAAACGGCACTGTGCCTGGGAGGCAGGGACAGAGGCCAGAGTACCAGGAGGTGGGGTCAGGCTGCCGGAGGGTCAGAGGCTGCTGCGAAGCTCGCTCGGCCCACGGAACCAGGCTACTGAAACAGCCCAAGCTGTGCCTGAGCTTGGGCCCGCTGGCCCGCCCAGCCGGCCTGGTTGCCCAGAGGAGGAAAATGAGAGAGAGAGAGAAATAAAGAAAAGGAAGAAGGGTTTATGTCCGCATCAAGTCAGCAAAGGAGCAAGTCACGGCCCGAGAGCACGCTGGCCAGACATGCGGGGAGGGGTGGAGCGCTTTGGCCCAGCCAGGAAGCGAGCAAAGCTTGCGTTGCCGCCCCTCTGCTCCACCCACAGACACCCGGTCCAAGCTCCCCCCCCCCCCACAGCAAGCCCTGGGGCCGCTCCTGGCTCCGGCTTCTCAAACGCCCCCTGAAATCCTGGGCGGGAGATGGGAGGGGACCCAGGGCTGCAAAAGGACCTCGCCTGAAAGCACATGCTCCCCACGGACAGGGGCGCAGTTACACGGGAACCTGCCTGTCCCCGGCTTTGCAACTAGCGCCAGGCCCTGCAGACTCAGGAAGCCTGCAAGAGTGAGAAACGGGGGGGGGGGGGAGGGAAGCTGCCGGGAACGGCGGGAGAAGCATTGGCGGCAATCTCGGTTGATGTTTAAATAAAAGGAAATCAGCTCACACTTCCAAGACACACACACACACAGTTCAACCTGCATGCTCTCCCAGCCAAATCATGTCAACGCTTCGGAGAGGGCGATCTCCTCCTTTCTGGGGTGGGGCGCTTTTGCTCCAACAGGTCACAAGCCCCCCAGCTTTTCCTCCGGGGGCCTTTTCTCACCGACACTGCACCCCCCCCTCACCTGTCGTGCTTGTTCTCCTGAGCTGCCCGCAACAGCTCCTGGATGTTCTTCGTGATCTGCTCGGTCTTCCGGATGACGTCCTCCGTGCTGGGGAGGCTGGCGCTGGGGATGGCGTCGGGATCCTTGCTCTCGGAGAGGGGCCCTTCCCCTTGTCGGAAGGCGCTCCGCTGCCTAACCTTCCTGCAGAGCCTGCCAAGACACACGCAGGGATGACTCAACTTTGTCGCTCGCCTGACTGCTTGCAGCCATAGAATCATAGAATAGTCGAGTTGGAAGGGGCCTCTAAGGCCATGGAGTCCAACCCCCTGCTCAATCCAGGAATCCACTTCGAAGCATCCCTGACAGATGGTTGTCCCGCTGCCTCTTGAAGGCCTCTAGGGTGGGAGAGCCCACCACCTCCCTAGGTCACTGGTTCCATTGTCGTACTGCTCTAACAGCCAGGAAGTTTTTCCTGATGTCCAGACGGAATCTGGCTTCCTGTAACAAGCCCATTATTCCATGTCCTGCACTCTGGGAGGATCGGGAACATATCCTGGCCCTCCTCTGTGTGGCAACCTTTCAAGTCCTTGAAGAGTGCTATCATGTCTTCTCTTCTCCAGGCTAAACAGGCCCAGTTCTTTCACTCTCTCCTCATAGGGCTTTGTTGCCAGAACCCTGAGCAGTCAGACTCTCTTGCAGGTGAGCAGGGAAGGAAGCTCCTAAGAACATCAGAAGAGCCCTGATGCTGGATCAGACCAAAGGTCCATACAGGGGCTGATGAGCTGTCAGCCAGGGACCCCAAGCAAGGGTCCATCTCACCCAACAAACCAGAAGCCTGGAGGAAACCACAAGCAGGACACGGGTGCAACAGCACTCTCCCGCCCATGTTCCCCAGCAATGGGTGTACATAGGAATGCTGCCTCCAATACTAGAGGTAGCACATAGCCATTAGGACCTGGAGCCTTCCCCTCCTCCATGAACTTGTCTGTCCCACTGCTACAGAATGCAAGGTTCTCCACACTGGCTGCTGTTTATGCACAGTCACCATTCAGCTCACGTTAGCCGGGCCCAACACACACAAGCGTTCAGTCTTGTAGGGTTATACAACACTGGATGTGGAAGCAAAACCCAGCTTCAAACCTCACCCCTCCCGTGCCTTACCCCGTCTCGTCCAGCTCCAACGCAGGGACGGCGTTGTCGTAGTCGCCCTCTGGCAGGCTGCTCTGCTTTTCCAGTTTTGACGCCTGGGAGAATGGGGGGGGGGGGGGAAGAGGGGGGGGAGAGAGAAAGGTTGAGCACCTCACACGTGTGGAGGAGACGCAGCCGCGCAGCTGTGCTTGGTGACATCAGAGGCCGTTCTTCGACCCACCCTGACCTAGCATCGTCTGCTCTGACTGGCATTGGCTCCCAGGCTCCTCACCTGCGTGCTTCCTGGGCCTTTTCAAGAGGGAGAAGCTTTGGCAATCAGTCTTTCCTCTCTGCTGGAGTCATCCAGCCACCCTCAGCCTCTCCCAAAGGACCCAGCAACACTTCAACCCCCACCCCACCCCCTCTGTATACATGTATCTGGGTGGAAGAATAACCCAAACACATTTAACCAATAACTACACAATACCGAGTGCTTTGGCTTTGGGGGAAGGGACAAAATCCAGAGACACATAAACACATGGAACAAAACATCTGATCCAGAGAATTCAGCACTGGTAGGGAAAGAGTCATAAACATAAAGAGCAATACGCTCCTTGACGGATGTCAAGCCACAGCGGTGTTCTCGGACTTCTCGACATCAAGGCACGTCGCGGGGGTTAAAGGCTCCCCCCTAGTAAAATTGGGGGGGGGGTCTCTCTACCAGGGTTTCCACATAGCCTTCTACCCTCCTCCTCCCCACTTTGACTTTTTCTTCCTGCTCCACCTCCCTAGATGAAACGGGCTCGGAGCCCACAGCATCGCTGTGACGGCCACGGAGATGCAGCTCCCTCCGGGTACCGCTGCCTCAGTGGCTTCCACGCCACGGAAGGGACAGCCAGAGCCTGGCAGTCCCTGCTTTTAAACCGTGGCCGCTTCTTGTTAATTTGGCACATGAAAAGGGCTAAATTGTTTTGCTAACAAAAGACCCAAGAGGGCTACTTTGATCTGGAAGGGCGGGATGATCTGAGCGAGGGTTTTGGGGAGACCTCCGTACGCCCCTTCTGGCTTGCTCCATTCTGCACAAGCTCATGTATGGTGGGTCGGTCCCCACTTCATGCTCCCGTCCTTGTTTGCCTTCCCTGTCTCGCTGAGCTTTCCTTGAGCAGCACAGCCGGGCAACTCTGCTACCTGGTGTGCCCTGGGCCTTCTTAGAGTATGTCTAGGCATTTGGCTTTCATTTTAAACTTGTCAGCTGTCTTTCCGCCAGCCGGATCATGCTTTCCTCCACCCAGGCCTGCCCAGCGCTCTGGTTCTTAAGCAGGACCTGATCCAGACCCAGCATGCAAATCCCCCAAGGGTTCCCCCTGCCACTTTCCCCCTGCCCTGGACCACCCATTGGTTGGTGTCTTCATGGCTTTTGTGCAGCCCTCTCCTAGGGCTTCGTGACTGTAAGGAGATTTAAGCTACAACAGGCTGGCATCTTTGGCTAGCCCCTTATGGCTTCAGCCCACCATTCGAACGCAGCTCCTGAGAGCTTCCCCGAAATGAAATCTGGGCCTCAAGCAGAGAGAGGTTCAATATCCCTGGTCCTTTGAAATGTCCCTCTGCTTTGAACATGGGGGTTGTCTATATGTGGGAAAAGCCACGGGGTGGCTCAGCAGCGGCGCTGTGTAGTTTATATGACGCAGCAGCCCTTGCGGAGCCATCCCAGGGCTTTCCCCCAAAGCTCCGAATTTTAAAGTCAGGAACTCACCCCGACTTGTTTCTGTGGAGCAAAGCGACGACGGTGCTGCAGTGGAGGCATGGCCGGGCTGATGGTGACCCCTGATTGGTTGCCATCAGCCCAGACAGGGGGGAGGGGGTGGGTCAGCGGGCCGAATGGCCGCTGGAACGCCTCCACATGCTTCCTCCTGTAGCAGTGGGAGAAACAACAGCCTCCGCCCAGCGGCATTGGAAGAAAGAAAGAAAAAAAGAAAGACAGCCCCAGGTGGGGGGGAAAGGGGGGGTTCCATGCAGTGGCGGCATACAGGGCGGCAGCTCCTCACAAACCCTGCACTTGCTCCTTGCCATGGGGACAACCCCACAGGAGTGCAAGTGCATGGGTTGGGGGGGGGGGTCACAGCACCAATGCATCATCGTATAGACACACACACCCGGGCTGGCTACAAACAAGCAGCTGTCCTAGAAGTAAGAGGGTCAGCGGCCTCCCAACCTCCAAGCCACCCGGCACAGCAGAAGAGTCAACGCCACCTCCTAAGCCTGTGCCGGCCACGAGACAAAAGCGGCCGCCTCTTGATCTTGGCCGGCGCTCCGACATGATCCACCAGAGCGTGGCGGCGGAGAGAAAAAAGGGAAAGAAAGATGCATGCGTGGTAGATAAACGCTGCCGGTGGCGATGTGGAGACAGAGAGGCAGGAAAGTAGCGAAGCGAGACCTTCTCGGTGGAAGGGAAAGAGTTAGAACCAGAGAGAAAGGGAGGCAGGTGGCGGATGTTCAGCTCTGTGCAGGATGCGGGAACAGCCGTGCTAGCAGGAGAGAGAGAGAGAGAGAAGGAAGAAGAAGAAGAAGGTCTCTTCCAAGGAAGAAGTACTTAACCCTTGGTGTGCTTTTGCTTTCCGACCAGGAGAGCACGGAAGGGAAGGAGGGCATGGATGAAGAAGAGGCTGTCTCCAACCCGCTCCTCCCAATCTAAAAACAAGGGAGAGAAAGACACGCTCACAAAAAACACACACTCGCACGGTCACTCGCACGCTGGCTCATGATACAAAACCCACATCGTGAAAACGGGATGGCACCCCAGACGCAGGGCACGCATGGGAGAGGCAAAGGGCAGGTTTGAAATCTGAGCCCATCTCAGCAGCAGCCACCCCAAAGCGCTATAGGGCGGAGCGAACGTGACCGTGAGAAGCCAATGCCGCCTGGACGTTGGCTATATGGCAGCCAAAGCATGCTTTGAAAAGCAGCGGAGCACATAGAAAGAAGCGCCCTGCAGTTCCCTCCCCCAACCCCGGCCTGGGTCTCACAGACCCTCCCCACTTCAAACACACTCATTTAAACAGCGCTCCTCTACCACCTCTGGCCAAACCTCTTCCTGAAATATGATGATGATGATGATGATGATGATGATGATGATGATGTTAATAATAATAATAATAATAACAACAACAACAACAACAACAACAGCAACAACAACAACGTGGAAGCAAGTCCAAATTTAGCTTTACTTTCGCTGTTTGATAAAGAATATGGGAATAAAAATATAAGAGAATTGATTAACAACCTCCTGACACCGCCTAGATTAATGATAGCTAAGAATTGGAAAATACAAGGGAATTATAGTATAGAAGAATGGTATAAAGGAGTGTGGGATATTGCAATTAACGATAGACTAACATGTAAAATTAAAGTTAGGATGGGACTATCCAAAAATAATGATTTTGAAAGTATTTGGGGATCATTTATAGAATATGTTTTAGTAAAGGGGAGAGGTTGTACACCTTCAAAAGAATTGTTGCAATTTTGGAAAAATGTATAATATATTAGAGCATTGAAGGTCTCAAGGGTAGGGGAGCACAGGGGGGATGTTGAGGTTTTGTTTATGTATTATGTTTATTTTATGTTGTTATATGTGAAAAATTAAATAAAATTTAAAACAACAACAACAACAACATAGCTGAAGCTCTGCAGGCAGTTTACAAAAATTAAAGACAGTGAACATTTAAAAACCAATATACAAAACTGGAAACCGTAAAAGCCTAAAGACAAACTACATAATCGTTTAGACTTTAAGGTAGCCATCCTTGAACAAAGGAATTTCAAAGACAGATTTCAACACAAAACAGCTGCGCTCTCATTCATCAAAAGGTTAAATTCTATCTCTTCGAATAGGGATATTTCTTCCCCAACAAGGGTCAAGAGTGTATAATGAAGGGCCTCTGAGCACATGCAGAGCGGCCTTCCTTCACCACTGAGCAACTGGAGCCTGTTCCTACATTCCTCAAATTAGGGAGAAAGTTTCCATTCCAGGGCCATTAAAAGAGTTCCCCTACAAGCCTGCGCCTAACAGATCTTTTTTTTTTTTTTTTAACGGAAGTTGGGGAATGCCTGTATTTCCCTCGATAGCATCCCAAGGACAGTGTCCCAAGTTTTAAAGGGTGTTTTTCCCTTCCAATCTTTTGGCTCTCTCTTACCCAGGCAGCATTCATGAACTGAACACTGCAGAGCTGCTGTGTTTATCTGTTTATTTATTACATGTTGATGCTGCCCATTAATTAGCCAAGGATCTCTGGGCAGAGCACAATTAAAAACATAAATTACAACAAGTATCCAAATAAAATTAAACCGTTAAAAGTTTTTTTAAAAAAGGCAGCATAAACCAGATAAGTTACAGTCCAGGGAAAGCCTGTGCCAACAGGGATGTTTTCAGGAGGCATTTGAAGGATGTTACATTTTCCTCCTCCCGCACTGCAAGAGGGAGGTTTTTCCAGGGGATAGGTGCCGCTACAGTGTTCAGCCATGGCGTGCTGTGAGCCCTCCTTTTCCCCTTCCAGCTATTTATTCCACAGCAGCCAAATCTTGTGAGAGACACCAAATTCCGCCCTTGAACAGCGCAAATGCAGAGAGGATCAGAACACACCCGGAAACGCCAAGGGTGTTCCAAGCCCAAACCGCGCTTGCGTCTTTGACTTCATCATGCCAGAAACGTACAAAAGTGTTTCTCTGCTCTGCTTGTCAGCAACAGCAACCTGACTTCCCAAAGCCTCCAGGTCACAGTAAGCCCCAGGGGCTGAGTCCCTCGGCCAGGGATACCAGGTCAGGTGCGCAATTAATTGCCTGTAGCGATAACGGAGGGCTTTCAGGCTACCGGGCAGAAAAGCTTCCGCCAACCGTGCCCTCCTCAGTCGTTGGTGTAGCGCGATTTGTGGGTGGCAGTCAAAAAGAAAAAGGTTGCGGACTAGCAATTTTGGCGGACTTTGTGAAAGCACGTCCGCATAAGGCTGCTTTCACAGCTTAGGTGTCATGGGAAGAGTCTGTCATACAACACGGACACATTTGCAGAGGCCAGCCGATCAACGGCTTTGCTACTTCCTAAGGATCACTTCCTCATTGACATTCCTGCACGCTACACCGGCCTTCCCCAACATGGACTACAGCTCCCAGCATCCCCCAGGAAGCACAGCACGCTCCGCATGCGCTCCCCGTTCAAAAACAGGTGTGTTAAAATGAAGCAAGCTGTCAGCTCCAAAATGCATTGCGGAAGCGCTACAGCCTTAAAGATGTTAAGCCAGCACAGGGAAAGCGTTCTTCCAGGCAGAGCCAGCCCAGGGAGGCCAAGGGCAGACAGCCAGAGGGGCGACAGGGCAGCTGCGGTACTTACGTGGGGAGGAAACGGCTGGAGCCGCACCGTGACGTGTTCTTCGGGGTAGGAGACCTCGCCTAGCGGAAGGTAAGGCTTCGGAGCCGATCCCGTCTCGTACATTGACATGGGCCGACTGCTCCGTGCCGAGGGCCGCCGGATTAAGGAGACATGGCCGCCGGCATCAGCATAGTCAGGGCCAGACGGAGTCTGGTAGGCGCTGGTTGTGGCCTGCCGCCGGAGGCTTGTGTTTTCGCTCTGCAGCGTCTGAAGCTGGAATGACACGGGTCAGAGCAGGGACTTGCGAGCACCACGAGCAAGCGAAGAATTTGGATGCACAGTCATTAACGTAATTAGGGGGATGGGGGGGTTGGTTTTGATTGGCATTTCAGAGAGACAGCCTTTGTTCCTTTTCAAACATCAGCACAAACCAGATATATTCTTCAGGGTGGAAAATTTGTAATAGGGGATCGGGTGAAAACAGCTCCTACAGAAGGGGCGGGAAATGGGACAGAGCAGCCCAAATTCCTGCAAAAGGCCGACACCGCTTAGGCAACGGTCTTTGAAAGCAGCAGACAGCAAACTGGAAACTCAAGCGGCAGGAAGCGGAAGCAGCGAAATGCCAGCGTCCCGGCAGCAAGCAGAAGAGGAAACCAGCACTATGCAGCAGCAAGGAAGGCAAAGGCCGGCGGGAACGGAGGTGCTCAGAGAAGCCAGCGCACGGTAGGTTTCCTATCAACATCCTCAAGTCAGCAAAGGGCACAATCGGCCAGGACCAAAGGCAATCAAGCAAAACTTCAGGCCTGCAAGCACGTCCTGTGGTCGGCCATCCATTTTGAGGCAGCATGCACTCCAGATACGCAGATTTGAGGGGCGTGCTTTTAAAGAAGGACACTACCCACAACCAGCTACTACAGATATTGGGGAGAAGAGACCTACAGAATGCCAGGTCTCCAGGCCACGAGATCACAGCTTCGGTTCAGAGAGATCTTTACAAAACTCTGCTTGCCCATCCCTGGAACAATCTGGGCTCCTTTGGATACAAGCTCACTGGGACCCAAGGGATTTTATTTCTTTATTACATTTCTATAGCACCCAACAGCTGGAGCTCCCTGGGTGGTTCACAGAGGAACTGAGGGATGCCTCCGTTCCCCTCCCACCTGGCCTGGAGAATCTTATCAATGACCCACACACAAACACATTGCTACCCGTATGAGTGTGTCTGAAATACAGGAACAAGGCAGAGTCCTCATCCATAGGGGCCCTGTTGCAAAACTTTGGGGGAAGGCGCGGGAAAGAGGTCCTCATAGCTTGCTCTGTAAGGAGACCCTGAAGGGTCCCGCAAGCTGGTCACAAAGCCTCAGCCCTGGATTTGAGCAAGCCTCCTATGCTGTTATAGCGATTGACCCGGCTTCTCCTGCCTTTACACAGTGCTTGCGATTGGCAAAGCACCCGGTAGCTGCGCAGGAGAACTCCCCACCGGATCGGGCTCCCCTGGCGCAGCAGATGGAGGGGTACCATTTGGGTCCAAAGAATCTCAGGGAGATCTCCATGAGGCGGATGTGAGCACCATCAGGGCCATTCCTCCGCACCAACCGGTATTTCTCAAAGCATGCCCCCCCCCCCGTCCCAAATTCTCTAAACGTTTCTGCTATCCTTCATGCATCCGGGGGGCTTTAGAAAGGAGGAGAGGCTAAACTGAACTCTCTCTCTCTCTCATGCTACCTTCTTCTGCATGATCCTCAGCTCATCGCTCAAGGTGACGTTCACCTTCATTAACTGCTGGATTTTCGCCTCCGAAGCCACCAGCGCGGTTTTCACCTGCAGGTATTCCTGGGCGGTGATGGGTCCGTCGGACAAGTCGGAATCCAGGCTCTGCAAACGAACCAACCAACAAATGTCATCCCAACATGTGGCTCCGCTTCACTTGCAGACACGTCTCGGTTTTAGGTTCAAAAGGCAGGTGGGACGTGTTGAACAGACAAGACGTTCAAGAATGCTACGCCATCGTGCTTGATTTATTAGGACTGTCATATTTACAATCGTTTCTGGCTTTAAAAAAAAAAAGCAAGGCGGTTTACAAAAAAATCATCGTCGTGAGGCATCTGGGGAACTCACTCTGGTTTCCGGCACCACCGGGGGCTCCCCGGGAATAATGTCAAGCCAAGGGTAGGGTGACCATATGGAAAGGAGGACAGGGTTCTGTATCTTTAACAGTTGTATAGAAAAGGGAATTTCAGCAGGTGTCATTTGTATGCCTGCAGAGCCTGGTGAAATTCCCTCTTCATCACAACAGTGAAAGCTACAGGAATTCTGCCTGAGGGCAGGGCTCCTGCAGCTTTAACTGTTCCCAGGTGCTGCATGCACACAAATGTCACTTGCCGAAATTCCCTTCTCTATACAACTGTTAATTATACAGAAGCCCGGTCCTCTTTTTCATATGGTCACCCTAAGGGGGAGGCCCACCTGGCCCATCCACCAGACAGAGAAGGAACAGTTGCAGAGGGCTCCCTCACGTCCCTCTCCCTGCCGCCAAGACAACTCCACCTGACAGTTGCCCTGATGGTTCCATCCATGGGCCAAAGGGACAAGAGCCTCAAGCAAGCAGTAACACCAGCAAGGGAAGACCAGGCCGGCCTGGGGTGCATTTAAATGCCCGTTTGCAGCTCTCTGCCTTGTTCTGGCTTTGAAACGCTGCTCTTCCTCTTCTTCTTTCCCCTTTCCTCTCTGCTTTCCTTCCCAAGTTTGTGTGGGCCAGCCACAAGAGAGTTACGTTGGTTCCAAGCCAGAGAGGCCGCCTGGGGCGAGCGGAACCTGCCCTGTGGAAACCAGACAACGTAGAAGTACTTCCCCTCCCCTCCTTTCTACCACACCTCCCACAGCTGCTGCTTCAGGGGAAGCAGGACAGGCTTCGCAAGCATTTCGGAGCGCCGTCTCTCTTGGCCTTTTGACGCAAGGAGAGGTAGCCGGTACCATGCTGGTGGAGACCGGGGCATTTTGAAGGCTAGGCAGGGAAACCGAGCCATTTGACATGCAGATTCCTCGCTAGAAGGGACCTAGAGAGGGAAGCAAGCTACCTCCCAAGAGAAAAAAAAGTGCTGGGGTTCGAAGCCCCCTAGGCGCAGCACAGCTGCTCAAGCGAGCGAGGCCGAAGGCCCGGCCTCAAAAGGCTTCATATTTCCACCGGTGACAGCAGCCGTGGGCTGGGAGGCAGCGGCTGAGTAATGGAGCCGTCATCAGCTACCTTCTGCCTGGGCGCCTTGGCGGAGGCCACATCCAGATCCGCTTCCTCGTCGGAGGCGACGCTGTCATAGTCGGGCTGGTCGTTGTCGCGGCTCTCTGAACTGTGCTGACTGTTGATCGACTTCAGGATCAGCTCTACGTTTTCTGCAGAAGCAAAACCGGGGGGGGGGGGGGATGTGTTACATTCAGGAAAGCGGCTCAAAACGCCGACTCCCCGGAACAACCTTCCGTGAGAATGCAGCTCCCTAAACCAGGAAGAAAAGCGCACGCACGGACAGAGAGCATGGAGCCAACCCTTCGGTGAGGGGCCTCCCATCGGTGCTCCTCCATGCCACCTTCCAATGCCCCTCCCCCTCTTTGCTCCCTCTGTCAAGACAAAGCTCCTCCTGCTGCGCCGACTTCTCCAAGATGCGCCTCCGCGCAATGAGCGCACGGACGTGATCCTCTGTCTGCTTGCTTGGAACAGGGGAAGCGGCCTTAAATCCACTGAACCATGTGAGATCTTACATGAATTGAATTCAAACCATGCAATGAAAGGCTTGCCGGGGAATCTCTCTTGGCTGGTTGGGGAATGCTGGGAGATGTAGGATTCCACCCCCCCCCCCTCTAAACATGTGCAGGTTATCTGAAGGAACGCCTCCTCCCATATGGAACTGCCCAGACCCGAAGATCATCTTCAGGGGTCCTTCTCCGTGAGCACTGCCAAAGGAAGTGAGGCAGGTGGCTACCAGGAGGGCCTTTTCTGCTGTGGCACCCCGGCTGTGGAATGAGCTCCTTAGAGAGGTTCACCTGACATCTACAATACACTCTTTTGGGCAACAGGAGAAGACCTTTTTATTTTCCTAGTATTTTAACATCTTATCATCTTAGTCTTTTAACTTTCCCCTTTTAAATCTGTATTTTAAATCTTTGTATTGCTGATCGGTTTTATTCTGGTTGTATTTTTACATTGTGTTTCTACATTGCGGTTTAAGGTTTCTACTTTAAATTGTACTTTATGGTTTCGATTCTTGTGAACCGCCCAGACAGCTTTGGCTATTGGGTGGTACAGAAATGCAATAAATAAATAAACAAACAAATAAACAAACAAACTGCACTCTAAATCATTGAATCGAGCCAGACCGTTGGCCAATCACGCTCAATTCTGCCGACATGAGGACAGGGAAACCGTTTTAGCCTCAGGGACAGATCCCCTTGGGCTCAGCCTTCTGGAGGCTACGTCAAAGCGAGTCAAAGCAAGAAGCAGGCGGAGCCAAACCACTCCTCCCCTGACACCCCCACACCCCCACCCACCCTACTCACCCCCACCCACCACACAAAGGCCCACGAAGATGCCCACCTCCCACAGCAAAATAGTGCCGCCGTGGTCTTCACACACCAGGCCAGCCACCAGCTGCGTACAAGGATGTCTGTGCATTCACGCGTGGAACAGATGGGCTTCCCCCCACCCCTTGGGGTTTGGCCTAAATTTAACTCAACTAGAGGGAGGAAGGGAGAGAAAGCGTCCAAGACATATGAGGAAGGCACAGGGCCTCCACCTGGCTGCGCTTCCTGCCTGGAAAAGCCCCCACCGGCCTAACTTCCTGCGATTCGCTCAGCCCACTTCCTCTCCTTCTCAACAGCCACGTCCTTCACGAAGGCTCTCACCATCCACCTGCTCCCATGCTTCCATCGCTGCTGCCTCAACTCTCCCTTACTCCCGGGAGAGCTCGGTCAATCTCCAACGGCTCCCCCACCCCTGGCCTAATGTCAAACCAATGCTTCTGCATTCCGTGGAGCCCCAAAACCTGACAGGGGACAGGGCAGGTGTTTGATTTCTGAGGCAGATCCGCCGACGCGGGGGGGGGGGGGGAGCGGAAAGGCAATGCCGACGGTAGTCAAGAAAGGAGGCGCACCTTTGGAACTCGGGACAGGGTTCCCCTGTTGCCTTCGCTTGGCATCGCCCAGGATGTCGATGACCAGCGTTGCGAACTCATGGGCGTTGAACCGGGCCAGCTTCTGCCTTCCCTGGAAGAAAGAAGCATAGAATTGCAGAGTTGGAAGGGGCCTCTAAGGCCATCCAGTCCAACCCCCTGCTCAATGCAGGAATTCACCTTAAAGCATCCCTGACAGATGGTTGTCCAGCTGCTTCTTGAAGGCCTCTAGTGTGGAAGAGCCCACAGCCTCCCTAGGTCATGGTTCCATTATTGTACTGCTCTAACAGTCAGGAAGTTTTTCCTGATGTCCAGCCAAAATCTGGCTTCCTGTCACTTGAGGCCATTATTCTGCGTCCTGCACTCTGGGATGATGGAGAAGAGATCCTGGTCCTCCTCTGTGTGACAACCTTTCAAGTATTTGAAGAGTGCTATCATGTCTCCCCTCCGTCTTCTCTTCTCCAGGCAAGCAGCGCCACAAGATCTTAAGAGGATCCTGGGGGCAGCTTGCAGGGAAAATGAGTAAACATCCAGACAAGTGTGAACAGGGTGCAGATCATGGCGTTGGCCTTGCGCAGGTTCCTGCCTCCACAGACCAGCCTTTCTAGTGCTCAGAAATTTCCCCTATAATCTTCGTTTTTGACTGGAGGAAAGCAGAGTGCTTGGTATCTCCTTGTTCCTAAGAGATCACCTTCAGACCCAGGTTGTTCCCACCCACCCCATCCCACCCCACCCCCAGCAGGACTAGAAATGCTATCTGGCCATGTGGAAACACAGGCATTTAGAACTTCCCTCCCAATTCTCAATTCTTAGACCTCTGGGAAATGGCTGCGGAAACAGACCTGGTTTCTCGTTGAGGAGTACTCTGGATTGACCGGGAGAAAAGGGACGACCGTCGTCTCGGTGACCAACGCGCTGTGATTCTGAGTGGCAAGCCATACTGGTCAAGAAAAGAGACACAAGCCAGGGTCAGACGCGCTGAGGTTCTAAAGCCAGAGGCACTGGTGTTCTAGACTGCCTAGATGTCATTGCTTCTGACTTGGAAGCCCTTTCTCCAAACCCAGATTGCCTGGGATATGGCTAGGCATTTGCCGGTGGTGAGCAGCAGGCACTCTGCTTACACTCCAGGGCGCTTCCTTGGTTATTGGTCCTCTACAGTTGAAGTCGGAGCAGGGAGGCAGGTTCTCACCTCAAACTCAGCCTTATGGACAAGCGGCCCCTCCTACAACGTCAAGATGCAAATACTTTCATTCCCAATGGATGCTGGAAGCTTTGTTCCATTTGGAAGTAAAAACCAAGGGCTCTACGTGCTCCAAACATACCCGGAGCTGCTGCTGAAACCAGCAGTCCCGAGTCACGTTCTCCCCTCCTGCTTTGTAACGTGGAATCCAACTTACTTTGCATCCCAACGCTACCATGCCGTGCGTTTCTCTCTCATTTGAGCAGCCAACGGTGTGGAACCACCCAGACGGGGGGGGGGAAACCACAGCGTGTCAGGATACCAGGTAAGTTGTACCCAGGTGATAGCGTAGGAGAGGGGAGATTCCTGAGCCAGGGCTGCCATTTCCAGCGGCAGCCCCGCGTTTGTTGCTAGGTGCTGTTCTGCCTGGAATGCCTGGCAAGGGGGAGCATTCACGCAGCTGCCCTTGCAGGCCTGCTCCATGTAATGACGTTCCGGCCACGGGAAGTCACCTGCGTCCGTCTCCCGCCGGTCCACCTCGTCGTAGACATCCATGGCAAGCTCTTCAAATAAGTGGTTGCTCAGCTGGAGAGAGAAAACATGAAACATGCAGGAGCATGAGGCTGGGTTGCAAAGCCTCTGCTGGAGAGCGAGCAAGGGCTGTGCTTGGCTGCTTTGGGTATTTTGTATACTGCTTCAGTCACCGGCGCTTCTACCACCTCCTTTCGCGAGAAGCAGGGACAGGAGAGGTGGACATGAGGAGCTCTGCTCTATTCTTGTGGGCAACACAGCAAGCATCGCCTACCTTCCCGGGCAAGTGGGAGGAGTGACGAGCTCTTTGGGACTCTTGCTTGCTTCTAAACCCAGTGCACTAGGGTGTAAAAATCTAAAAATACAGAGGAGAGCTGCTAGCGCCCACCCGCTGATCCCAGCGCCTTTCCATACTTAGAATGCCTGCTGAGCAGAAGCGATCCCCTTTCACCCAAAATGCCCACCTTGGCTAAACCCTTCTCCCAGAAAGAGCTACCGTATTTCTTCGATTGTAAGACGCCATCGATTGTAAGACACACCTTAATTTCAGCACCACCAACAGGGAAAAAGCTTTGATTCTAAGTGTGGGGAAATCGCCATCGATTCTAAGACGCACCCCATTTTTAGAGACATTTATATGGGGAAAAAAGTGCATCTTAGAATCGAAGAAATAGGGTAGGTCAGCTGGAGGCAGCCTGAAGGAGCCGTGGGCCTATTTTCTAAAGCCCTCCGGAAGTCAGACCTTTGCCAAGACCAATCAGGTTCCTCTCTTGGTAGGAGGAAAGGAGGCAGGGAAGGGTGGCCCCACCCACTGTGGCCATCCCTGAAGGAATGCAGCCCTTGACCCCCAAAAAGGGGGGGCTCCCCACCCCTGGGAAACGCGTCGCGGGTCTAAAGTGGAGAGACAACGCGACTCACCGACTGAAGCTTCTTCTTGGCTGCTTTGGCCAATTCTGACAAATCTAAACTGCTATGAAAACAGGAAGCGATCACTATATCGACAAAATAGAGTGGGTTTCCTTTGAAGACCCCAATCTTAGAAACAAAGCTATACAAGGGGTGAGGAGGAGTGCAAACTAAAATTTTGCCCAACTACGGTATAACCACCATACATACATAAAAATACATATTTTTATTCTCATCATATGCTGCCTAGTGGGCTATTTATACCGAAACGTAAGCACAGGCATTTAAGTATTATCAAACAAACAAAAACAAACTTTGGCAGGAACCGACTCGAAGGTATACTTACAGCCGCCTTAATTCCCACGGTACAGCAGTAAGAGGAAAAATAGATTATCTGTTACAAATTGTTATCAGATTTACCGGAAGATTTTAAGTCTGTCCCACACCCAGCAAGAAAGAAGAAGCACTTTGAGCAGTTGATAGGAGACAGAGGTTGCAGGAGGAAAACAAAACACATTTTGGGCTTGCTCATTCGTTTCTAATAATCGAAGGATTTTTACAACTATGGGTAAGGGTCAAGTTCGGAGAACCATATTACCAAATATTCTCAGTGCTTAATCGGCATCCTTACCTGTCTGCCATTTGAGGTATGATAAAATGTTGCCCGCTTTTGTGATCTGAAATGGAATTCATTATTATTATTATTATTATTATTCCACCTTTTCCCCAATACTGGGACTCAAGTGGCGCTGGGAAGTTTATGCCCTCTTTTAAACCTTGGCTTCCAAACCCCATAATTGGATTCAGCTGAGCAGGGCTTCCACTTCCTAATTCAACAGCCATAAGTTTATTTCTTAGTCGCCTCTCCCTCTGGATTGAGGCGGGGAACAACATTGCATACAAAATAGTAGAAAATACATAAAACTGATTTAAAACATATAAAACGAATACATTATTAAAATAACAATCATCTTAAAATTCAGCTAGGTAGGCCTGCCGGAAGAGATCAGTCTTTATGGCTTTCTTAAAGTCAGAGAGACTGTTAAGTTGTTGAATCTCTCCCGGCAGAAGCCATTCCACAGTCTGGGAGCAGCAGAAGAGAAGCTCCTCTGGGTAACGGTTGTCAGCCTAGTTTTGGCTGACTGAAGTAAATTCTTCCCAGAGGACCTGAGTGTGTGGGGAGGATTGTACAGGGGGAAAACGATCCCGCAGGTAACCTGGACCCAAACTATGTAGGGCTTTAGAGGTAATGACCAAGACTTTTTTCTTCGCCCAGAAACTAAGTGGCAGCCAGTGGAGTGATTTTAGGATTGGTGTAATATAGTCACCCCTAGGTGTACCAGTGACCAACCTGGCTGCCATATTTTGAAGTAGTTGAAGTTTCCGGACTAGGAACAAAGGTAGCCCTATGTACAGCGCATTGCAGAAGTTGAGCCTCAAAGTTACCAGCGTCCATCTAAGGCTATAGTTCAGGTAGAGCGGGGGGGGGGGGAGGAACACAGACCTTTTTGACCCTGAGGGCTGTGTCGTCCTCCCCTCACATAGTCCTGGAGGATGCATTCCAACCATCTATGAAATGGGTGGCCAGAGAGGGGGGAAAAGAACCAGGCACACCCTCACCTGAGCTCCCTGGAAGAAAAGCAGGAGGTAAATGTAATAAAAATGTTGAAAAGCCCCATTGGGCACATACCAGGTTTTCTGCCGCAGAGGTAGAAGGCCAGCCTGTCCGTGAGCTCGTACTGGATCTCCACCAGGCGCTCAGCCAGCTCGTGATGCCCTCCTTGCCTGTGGAGCAAAAGCAGGGAGGGAGAGTCCTTCAGAAGTCACTCGCGTCGGGTTGCAAGATGGGCAAGAACAACAGCGGCTCCGTCGCAAACACCTTCCCAGGGGAATCCTAACAGGGATTCCTTGCGCTGACGTCTATTGCGCAGATTCCCCATCTGGAAAGCACTGCAGAACCACCTGGCCTTTTATTATTATTTTTATTTTACAGGGCAGGAGACTCCAGCTGCGCCCAGACTTCCTTCCTCCAGCTGTGGAAGCCACCGACACTCCAGAGGCAGGAGAAAAGGAGACATCGAGGACGTCGTTCCAGCCTTTCTCAGCGAAGCACAAGGTGGAGGGTTCCAATGGGCTCACTGCCCCCCCTCCAAGAAATCAGGAGACGAGACCCTCTTTTCCCCCCCTGTCTGCGAGAAAGCCCCCCACCACCACCACCACGAAGCTTAAAATGTCTCACTTTGCATAGTCAATCGGCGTCTTCCCACCAGAGTCCTGCGTGCCAGGATCAGCCCCGTACACAGCCAGCAGCTCGGCTTGTAAAATCTGACCCGACTTGGCAGCCACGTGGAGCGGGGTGTTCCCTTTCTCCTGCAAAGGGCGAAGAGGCGTTTGCTGAGAAGCCCCCTGGGCTGATGAGCCCGGAGCGATGACGGCGCACTCTGAAAGGGGACAGCGCCGCCACGCCAAGCAAAGGCATTTGCTTACCGGGTGGAAGAAGTTGGCCTGAGCTCCCAGGGACAGCAGCCGCAAACACGTCTCCAGGTTCCCCGTCCTGACGCTGGAATGGAGTTGCTGAAGCCGAGGACAGGAGGAGGAGGAGGAGGAGGGGGGGGGTGAGGCCAGGCTTTCCTCAGGCTGCTTAAAGGCTCACCTCCCTCCCTGAGAATAGTCACCAAGCTCAACGCTCCCAGAACCGATTCCTCCCCGCCTCTCTGCCTTCTCTCAGTCACTTCTCTCACTCAGTCGCAAGACAACCCCTGCTCTGGAACTCACAAGCCCTGTCCCAGGAACCCCACACCCTGGGGGCTGCTAAGCCTCGATTCGTTCACGGTCCGACGGCACGACTGCAGGCACCTCGGCCATCTGGGTCTTTGGGGGGACAGGAGGGAGGCCGGCCTTTTCTCTCCATCTCTCATAACGTTAGGAGGCGGAGGAACTTGTGCTGCTCTAGACGTTGGGCTACAACTCCCATCATCCAACCACTGGCCATGCTGGCTAGGAATGATGGGAGTTGCAGCCCAACACCTCTGTAAGGCATCATGTTGAGAAAGGGTGAAATGGGGCTGCAGTCTGGCCTAGCAGCACTCTGACCGTTCCTAGCAAAAAGGGCTGAGCAATAGGTGAACGGCACTGTGACACTGTTCAGACAATGCGCTAAGCCACGGCAGTTGAGCATTTTGAGCTACACGGCTTAGCGTGTTGCACGAACCGTGACCTAGCGTGTCATCTGAACCATTCCTAACCAAGGGGGCTGCATAACCACGGTTTAAACACACTCGCTAAACATTTGCAGCAAACGGGTTAGCAGCCTAACCATGGCTTAACGTGTCGTCTGAACAGATCTTGTTATTATCCGGACAGACAATATGAAAGACAACCATTTCTTGATGCATGGTTTGCTTTTAAACCTATGAGATTTCATTGTTATTTTACTTTGGTTTTGTGCCCCCTTTCTACTGTTTTTATCAATTCATGTTACTGTTCTGTTATTCGGTTATTTTAGGAGTTTTCGTTGTGTTTGAATATGGAAGCTATGCGTTTCTCTGCTAAACTGAAAGGGGAGCACTTAACTATCTTATGCCAAGATGATCAAACTCAAATCCATGCTAAAAAGAGGAGCAATTCACATGTTACAATTTCCAATCCAAGGCAGCCTCCATAAAAACAAAAAGCCAAGTCAGCTGTGGTGCCTGAGTTTGGGATAGAGGAGGAAGGCGGAACAGCTGAGCCTGGGGCAGAGTTTGGGCAACATATTAGGCAACGGAGGGGGAATAGCACATTCACCGTGCGTTATTTTCCCGCTGCCCGACACATAGTATGTTGCCCCTTCCCCCGTCGTGTGGCTGAAAGTCCCAGTGTCCTTCTGGGCTGCTGGTGCACCTCCCTCCCTCCTCTGGCCCTATCCCATCATGCACTTCAACTTCTGCTGGCTGTATAGGAGCAGCCGGGAGGGGGGGTCGGTTGCTCCTGCCAGGGAACTCTATGACCGACTGGAATAGTACACGGAGAGAGGGGGGATCCCGACGCATGACACGTTAATCAACGGGTTTCAGGATAAGCAACGGAGCAGCCCGTTGTTTTTCCCCATTGTTTAATTCATCAAAATAGCGTACTGTCAGTTGTGTGTGTGTTGTCCAACACAATAACCCACACAACTGACGGTTGATTCCCCCCCCCCCGGTTGATTATCGTGTCATCAGAATCGAGCCTGGGAGTGCTTTGGGGAGCGGCCCTTCCCAGGAGCAGGCTGACCTCAATCCCTAACCACTATCCCAATATAAGCCAAGACAAGCCGCTGTGCAATGGCTGGAAGCAATGGTCTTGTTTGGTTTCGCCTGTCCCAGCTGCTTGGCTACCAGCTCCTGACTTTGTTTGGACGTGACCTGACCCTGGAAAGACATCAACCAGCTTTCTGTGCGTCCCTGAAACTGGTACTGTTTAACTTGGCTCCTGATGGATATTTCTGCCATACCGACCTTGGACTGTTAACTGACGATTCTACCCGCGGCTTAACTTGCAAACACCTGTGGTTTACAACATCAGCTAAGTTTTGATTCCTTACAAACAAGCCCCCTTCTCCTCGCAATGATGCTGGGGTTCTAAGCACATGCTTGGTAGGGGAGAAATAGGGGGAAATATCCCAGAAAAAGGCCGGGATCTCCATCCTGCCCCCTACCTCCCCCCCAAGAGATGCTCCCACCCCAAAAAACCCAGTTGTGTCTTGGGAACCAGAGGACCGGTAGCTCAAGACAAAGTACGCAACATATCGCAGACTGCGGAGTTCAACGATGCCAGGACAGCGTACGGGGTTCCCCAAACCCAAGCCTTCAAGCTCACTAGCCACCTGCCCAGAGGGAGAGGGAGTCTCACCTTGCTAAGGTCTTTGGCGGTCACGCTGTCATCATCCCGACATGGCAAGCGATGAACAAAGGCCAGCATCTGGTATTTTGCTCTGATGAATTCGGCTTTGTTGGGGCTGCAAGGGAGTCAAAAGTGAGAAGAGCTACAAACACAAGAGTTCCCTCAAAGGCACTGGAGCAGGTCACAAGGGGGGGATCTGCTTTCCTGGGCAGGTGGGGGGAAAACAACTCCTCCTTGTGGAATAAGAATGGGAGCGGGGGAACTGACCCAGCAACAATCCACATGCCCTTAAATCCGGTCTTGTTCTACCTTATAACACAACCCCAGGCATGTCTACTCAGAAGTCAAGTCTCATGAATGGACGCTCTCTTCCTACAAATCCCAGATAGCCCAGGCAAATACATCACTTTGCACGGGTCATATCTGGCTTCACGAGTGGATCAAACAGGTCACATAGCTGTTTGCAGCAGGCTTCCCCACTCGGGAAGAAGTGATGTCATGGGATGTTCACAAACACGCTAAACACTGAAGTGGAAAGGTTCAAGGGAAGTTACTAAACTATTCTGAAGGAGGGAGAAGGCTTATTTGGCTTTGGGGGACCTCACTCAAGGGCAGCGGGGGAGGGTGCCTGAGCACTGGGCGAGGGAGCAGGAAGAGATCCTGGGAGGGAGCACAGCAGGAAGCAAAGAACGGGCAAAGGTTTGTGGGGAGGGGGGACAGAGGAGAACAGCCAGTTTGGGGGGGGGAGGAACATCACACAGGGCCCGAGGGCAAAAACAGCCAGTACAGAGGCCTTTTATTTATCAAGATGTTATTCTGTTGTCTTCTAGAAAAACAGAAGGACCCTGTTGATGAGAAATAGGATGAAAAGGCAAGATAATATGGGGTGGAGGGAGGAGAGGAGGCACGCTGCACAGGAAAGGCGGCAACCCGGAAGGCCTAAGACTGAACTCACAGACTCCCTGGACCTCACCAGCCCAATCTCGCCTCATCTCCATTCCTTCAGAATAGACGAATGCCACCCAACGGCCCCTGACAGCCGGAACTCCCAAAGTTCTGCATCTGGGGTCACATGGCAGGAAGCTGATCGTGTTCATCCTCATGCGCCCCCTCCCCCTCCCCGCCCTGTACAAAGAAGGTTCCTCCGTCTTATTCGCATGCGTCTCCAAGGCTGCTCTCCTCTGTCTTCGCTGACGCAAGAGGCAGGATCAAGTTCACCCGCATCTGTTGCTGCGCTCGTCACGGCACGTTAAAGACCGCCGGGCTTCCGCCCCTGTGGGCCCCCCCACAGGGGAAAGGCAGACAATGCCCCGATAGTTCCACTTACTGCACTTTGTCCTGGGGGTTCGCTTTGCGCCTTCCGCTCATGACAGAGGCAGGATCCAGCAACGAATGTTCCCATATGGAGTTAGCGCCGTTATTGTACAAGGTTTCCACCATCTGCAAAAAAACAAACAAACACAGACCCACAATAAGGACGCGAGTAAGTGTTGAGTCTGCTTTCCTTTTGGCGTGGAACGTTTTCAGGTGCGCGAGGGTTTGGGCATTGTGACCTGGAAAGGAAAGCTGGTTTCAACAACAACTGAAGTAAACGCTTAAGACAGAGAAAGAATGAAACAAATTTAAGAATCAATGTAAATAGTACAACACTTTTTTCTTTGCACCGACAAACCTTCTGAAGATCTCATCCTGTGCTCTAAACATTAAACTTTCGGAACAGAGATCAGGGGCCTGTCTATATGCACCCAAAGCTCCGTGGTGCCTGCGAATCTGTGCTGCATTGGTTATATGACGCAGCCGCAGATTTGCAGCCACCGTGGGGCTTTCCTATGAAGAAAAAAAGTCGGGGACGTAACCCAATTGTATTAGGGGGAGCGCGGTCACCCCGGCTCTTCCTCTGTCTGACCTTGCACCATGGCTGATGGGGGGGGCAGTCTTGGTAGAAGGCAACTGGTGATAGTTTGCTGGAAACCAGGAAGAGGGCAGGGGAGTGGTTCCAATACCCAAATGACTGCTGGAAACCCTGCACTCCCTGCATGCCATCACGATTACCCAACGCCACCCCAGGTAAGTGAAACCGCGGGGTTTGGGGGGGCAGGCGGCGCTAACTTGGCACCGTGAAGACAGCCCCCTGGTTCTAGGTTTTGGATTCAACACAAAGAGAACATTGGTTTCAAAATTTCAGCACTCCCCTCCTCCAGTTTTTAAGACCTGAGCTTCGGTCAGCTCCTGCTCTTTCCATCTATGACCAAATTCAATGACCCGAACAGAGGCTACTGAATTCTGCCTTTTTGCAATTTTCTCAGCAAAGCACTACTTCCAAAACGGATTATTTTATTTATTAACAATATTTGTATGCAGCGCCACATCCAAAGATTTCGGCACGGTGAACAGCAGAATAAAAACACCATGTTAAAATAATCAATATTTTTTAAAAGGAAACAGAAAATGATTGAAGGTGTGGCTGCAGTTTAAAGGTCTCCCACCCATCTCGCAAAAAAAGAGAAAGACACAAAAACAGACCAGATAATAAATGCAACATCTGACTGGTTGAGAAAGCCTGTAGGGCCTTCTCCCAGTTCCCCAGCTGGGCTATTTCCGGTACAGGTATCACAGGCTAATTAGCGTACTGTTTTATGGGACCCCAAAATCCTCGGCAGGATGTTGTTTCTTTGTTAACTCTGCAGATCCTCCAGCAAGATGCAGATGGGGAGGGGCTGTCGATCCCACACAGCTTTAAAGAGCTGGAAGAAGCAGGCAGAATTTAATCTCGGCTCTTCTTCCAGGGAGCTCCCGATGCCCTCCCGATGTGCTGGACTAAAACCCTGCAAGGTAGGCTTGGCTGGTCCAAGATCACCTCACAAGCTTTGTGAACACGCGGGGAAATCAGGCAGCATCGATTTGCTTTCAAGGGGGAAGGGGCACAGTTTCCGACTGATGCCTGCGTGTGGTTCGCAACACAACTCACCCCTCCAGGTAGAAAACTGCAGCTGCATTACAGGGCATTCACAAATACTGGAGAAAAAGGGCTGCGGAAAGTTCACCACCAGCACCACCAGCTTGGGGGACTGCATCCAGTCGGACTACACAGCCCAGGAGTCTGTGTTTTCCAGCTTTCCGCTGCAACTCCCCTGCAACACGTTGCACAAGACTCTGCTGGCAACCAATCTGTTTTCCAAGCAGACAATTCAGAGCGCTGGTGCTGACCTGGAAAGCCCGCTCTCAAGAACTGCTTTCAACGACGCAAACCTGCCGAAATGCTAAGGACATCTTTTTCTGTCTTTCCTTTCTTCCTGCCACGCATGACTAATCCGGACAGGCGTTTAGTAGGAGGGAAAGGCATTTCCATGGACAACGGTGAGCCTGAATGGGTCTAGAAGAACATTTGTTACCTGCAGCAGCGTCGTAGGCCATGGCGTGTGCTTCAGGTGCCTGACTTGGGAGATGTGGCGGCCCAGGCTCCGATGGACGCTGCAACATTCATCGCAAATCAAGACTCCCCTGTTTATCGATGCCCAACATGGGTCTGAAAGAGATCATCATCAGGAAGACAGGCACTGAGCAGAGAACGCTAACTATGCCAGAATCTGGCTGCGGCAGCTACAAGCAAGGGAATTCAGGTATGGTCTGCAACAGCCAAGTTCTTTTTTTAGGCCCAGTTTTAAATTTTAAAATCCAATTCGTGCATTATTCAACAAGGAGAGAAAACTGGGTTTGTACTGACTGTAGGGGGTATGACTTGAAGCGAGCGTTGAGGTCCATGCAAGGATGGCTCAAAACAGGAAGCATGAAAAACATCAAGACAAGTTTGCCCTTGAGTCACAGGCCAAGATCTCTGGTGAAACGGAGCAAAATAGGAAGTGGGCTGGCAAGGCACGAGGTCCCTCGAAAGGAAGCCGGAAGAACACAGTTGCTGGGCTACTATTTTTATAGCAAAGGTGCATCGTCATTTGAGCAGTCTGAGGAACGGCAGAGAGAAATTGTCAAGTCCTCCACCTGCGAGGGAGCTAAAGCATCTCACCTGTCAAGAAGATTCTTGCATGCTTGTCATTGTGTGGAAGAGAGTGTTTGGGGAAGAGGCGCCGGAACAGTCACAAACTCTCTTTTCCACAAAAGTTGTTAGCAATCCAGCCTCTCCACCCTTAAAACCGCTTGTTTGCAAAAGATGCAAAGTGGAACCACTTGCAGCCGTGGCAAAGACGGGCAACTGGGTGGGCGCCGTGGCCACTTCATCTGCTCTGCTCAAAAACGTTTTGAGTTTGCAAGAAAGAAGAGCGTCCTCCTTCTTTCTTGCAAGCTCTCATCCTGGTTTTGCAGGCAGCCTGCTATCGTACACAATACACAATGCTATGCTGATGCACACAGGTCTCCCTTACTGTTAACTATGATGGTGCAAAGGAGAGGAAGTATTTCACCAAAGCCATTAAGGATGCAATCTTGTGCACGTTTAGACAGGAAAAAAAGTCCTACAGCTCCCAGTTAAGCTGGCTGGGGAATGCTGAGAGTTGTAGGACTTTGTTTCAGTCTAAATATGCACAGGATTGCGTCCTAAGGCAGAGGTGAACAAGCTGTGGTCTTCCTGATATCGTTGGACTGCAATTCCTATCATCCCTCACTAGGGCTGATGGGAGTTGCAGTCCAAGGCGTTTGGAGGGCCACAAGTTGCATGAAAGGGCTTTCATCTGAGATCAAAGACGGCCCCAGAAGACAACAGAGCAAATGTTGGGTACTAAGGCACCTGGATGCCACTGCAGCAAGGAAGTCCACAAGAGAAGCCACGGGGATTCTACCGGGAGCCACTTGTGGCTCTGACACCAGCGATGGTCCTGGCTCAGTCCCCGTCCAACGCAATCTGAGTGGAACAGGACCTGGTGAGGAGGAGGAGGAGGAGGAGGAAGAGGAGGGTGCCCTGAAGGTACCAAGGGTAGGAGGAGAAGCATCCCAAGATGTCTGCAGCCACGGCAGGACCTCCTGCACGCCACGAGCGACCCAAAGGGAAGCTTGCCGTGAGTTTCTGAGA
Source organism: Anniella stebbinsi (assembly GCA_029215795.1). Classification (NCBI taxonomy): domain Eukaryota; kingdom Metazoa; phylum Chordata; class Lepidosauria; order Squamata; family Anniellidae; genus Anniella; species Anniella stebbinsi. The sequence goes on from JARDYH010000010.1 coordinate 23,350,198, forward strand.
ACACGGGCTGCCGCTTTCTCTTGCCACCTGCGATTAGCTCACACAGGACGCCGCTACTTCTGCAACCGGTTTCCTGTACGGGGGGCCCAAACAGGCTCGAACAGTGAAGCGGCGCTGGGCTTGCAGAAACAAACCCCAACATTTGCTCGCATGTGTGTGCAGGTGCAGGGGGTGTTGGCAGGGGAGACCCCCCCCAAGGTGTCCCCCTCCCCATTTCGAAAGAAAAAGAGGGCTCTTTCCTTCCTTCCTTCCTCCTCCTCCTCCTCCCAATATCTAACCTACTTTAAGGGCGAAAACAGAGAGGTGCTGGGGCTCCATGGTGGCCCAAAGTTCCACCCTCTGGGACAGACTCCCTCCCACCCCTCCTGGCCCTCCATGCCAAGCCTCCCCCACGTGGCCACCCCACCCCAACTACCTGGAGAGCGCCCCACTGCCTCCTCCTCACCCCCTGCCCTACAGGAACAGGGCAGGGGGCTGATTTGGAGCCAGCCTGCGCAGCTGCTCTCCTCCCCGCTCTCGCCACATATCCCCAGGCGGCCAGGGAAGGAGAGGCACTCTGCACGCGCTCAGAGGCACCTTTACCCCCGAGCGGCCAGAGGAGGAACGGGGGGGGGCTCTTTTCCCCAGAGGTGGCCCAGAGGTCTGCAAGGAGGAAGGGGAGCCCCGGACGCCTGGGTCCCGCAAATGGTGTCCCCCTCCCCGCCGCCCACCTCCTGGCCTTACCCGGAGCGCTGCAGTCCGCGCACACCTCGCTGCTCCGCAGCCGCTTGGACATGGCCGGGCCGGGGTCGCCGCTCCCGCTAACGGGTCCCTCTCAGCCCCGCCAGTCACGGAGGAGTCGCCCCGCGCATGCGTACGCCAGCGGCGCGCCTTCTCGCGCAAACGCCGCCATCCGCTCAGCCGCCGCTCCCGCACATCGCGCAGACGGCGACGACGGGCTACGAACCCCGTCGTCGCGCAGCTATGAGGAGCACAAGGAGAGCCGCTGCGGAGGCCATCTTGACGCCTGGCAAGGCGACGGGGAGGCGGCCATGCCTGTTGTTGGCAAAGACCAAGAATTAACTTTTTAAAAAAACCATATTAGCGTAATGCTTTCATTAGGATAACTCGGGAGTCATTAAAACTGGGCAAGAGTTACTGGTTTTAAAAATGGTTTTGTTCATTCTTATATTTAAAGGATTTACCTCAGCAAGGAAATTAGGGGGAAGGGGAAGAAACTGCAACATACGTGTTTGTTGGACTTTCCCGTCTTTTAAAAGGGATATTCAATTTAAACAAAAAAGCCTTATTTGCAGTTTTCTGGTTTCTGTGGGGCTCCTGAAAGTGAGTATTCTGTGAGGGAGGAGAAGGGAAAGGCTGCCCTCATCTAACATGGAGCTGCCCTCTCTCAAAATGGAGGCGCTTCATAGGCGCTGCGGGGAGGGAAAGGAGAGGAATAAAAGCTGCCCTCTTCCAACATGGCCCTCTCAAATACGTCAGCGCCCTCAGTTATCATGGTGGTCAGTGGGTGTGGGGAGGGGAAGGAGGGAGGTGCTATCCTTTTCCAAGATGGCCGCCCGCAGTATGCCGAAGATTCCGGCGCCCTTAGTCATCATGGCGGACAGCCGGCGGAGTGGCACGGCCTGTGCCCTCACCCAACATGGCGCCCGAGGCTTCACGGGAGCAGGTGAGGGGCGGGGGGGTGCTTGCCCCGAGCGCTACCCACCCGCCGCCGCGTCAACGAATAACGAGCCAGGCCCAACCCGGAACGCCCCATAGGCTGTCCCGCGATGGGGGGGAGGGGGAGCGGACCGTGATTCCCCTCCTTCCCTGTCCCCAAAGGCGGGCGGGTGGCTGTGGCCGGGTTGGGGGCGAGGAAGGACGAGGGGTGGGGGTGAAAGGTGAAAGGTCAGGGGGAGTCAGGGAAAAGGGGGCTTGTTAAGGGCCTCCCCCCAAACTTGGAGAGGGGCTTTTCTAGAGGGGGCACCATTTGGGGAGGGGGCAATTTGGCACCACAAGGGGCTGGGGGCACAGGGGGAGGGGCTGCTTTGAGGGGTCAGCTTAGTGGCATCAGAATTGGGGAGGGGGCTTGAGAGATCCCCTTTCCCACCCCAGGTTGGAGGGGTCCAGGGTTAGAAGGGGCATGACCTGCCAGGAGTGGGGGTGGCCTGCCTAGGAAGCCCCCTGACCCACATTAAGACTGTGCCCCCCCTGCACCAGAGAGAAGGGGGTGGGGGCACAGGATGGCCTCCTCGGGGGATGCCGACGGCCAGTTCCCTTTGCACGGCTTAGTCTGGAATAATGACTTCCAACAGCTGGAAAAAGTGCTGGAGAACCAGGTAAAAGTGGGGCTGGCAGCTGGGGGGGGGTCTGGGGGGGTTGTGGGGGGGAGGATCCTGGGTGGCGACATCTGGTTGCCTGTCAATTGTGCTGGCATCCTCTCTTCCCTCTGAGGAACTCACTGTGACATACATGGCGGTAATGCCATCGCATCCCCACAACAATCCTGTTAGGTAGGTCAGACTGAGAAAGAGCTGTCGGCCCAAGTCCAGCTAAGCAGAGATCTGAACCCGCGTCTAGCTGCTTTGGGGACACCACTGGAAGTGCCTAATTCGGTCTGATGGTTCCCGGATCCTCTTTGAGTTACTTATCCTGGCTGATTGGCGTGTGTGTGTTTGTGTGTTTTGATCCGTGCAAAGATGCTGGTGTATTAGGAACTAAAATGTTACAGTAGGATGGGATGGGGGTGGCTGTTTAAGAATGGTTAGGGTAACCCAGATATCCGACTTATTTCCAGGTTTGCAAGTTTTTCTGACACACTTACAGCAACTATGCATTTTTAGGTGTGACTGTTTTCCATGTCTAAAATCGAACTGAAAGGGAAACTAGTTCTTTCAGGCTCATAAACAAGTTTAGGTTACATATTACATGGCTTATCTGAGACAGATGAATAGGAGTGATTAAGAATGAATAATAGTAATAATAATAATAATAATAATAATAACACACACATTTAAAGCTGTAAGGACAGAGAAGCCAAATGGAATCTTACTCCAAGCCTCTTGGCAGACATGTAAAAAGACATGGGGTGAGAGAGGCCATTTAGACCTGTAGCTTTGAAAAGTATTATGGGAAAGGCAACAGAAAAGCAACAGGAAAGATCCTCAATGTAGGTGCAGCAGCAACATTGACTGGGCAGAGTATTGGCTGTTTTGGCCCAATTGATGGCATACTAGTGTTCCTGCAAGAGGGTGACATTTGCAACCCGTCTTTCCCCTGGGGATGATATCTAGGGCATGGTCTTGGGAAACAAGATGGAGATGAACAGGCCCTGAGCTTGTGTCCTCACTGTGATTGACTTTGGGGGCTCTGCAGCAGAGAAATTGATACAGAAATGGTTTACTGAAGGTAGACAGTGCATACCCATTGCTCTAGAATTGGTGGGGCCGGATAGGCCGACGTTTCACGTTTCAGACCATTGAAACCTTAAAGCATCTTCCTTTTTTCCACTCCTGTATTTTGGGCCTCAGAGCAGAAATTAGCTTTAAGGTCATCTCCTGTTATGAGTAGGCTGAGAGAGTAACTCGCCAGTGAGCTTAATGATGGAGGGATCGGAACCCAAGTCTTTCTGGTCCATGGCAAACGCTGTGTCTACTTTGCCACACTTCCTTTTCCTGTTGTGCCAAAAGCAATGACCAGCTGCTGGATTCCAGGACTGGCTTTTGGGGGGAAATTTGGAAAGACTTTGAAACAGGGCCAGCCTGCTGTGAATATAGACACGTTTGCTTGCTTGAAGCGTCTGAAGTTAGGAGGCCTTTACCTTTGCCAAAAGTTGAGTCACTTTGTACTGTTGTTGGAAGTACTCTTTTGGGCGGTGAGACCCCATTTCCCCCCCCCCCCCAAGCAAGGCAATCTTCCTTTTTTGCACAGTCCTGTGGTTCTTCCCAAGCAAAAACTGGTCCTTGCAAGTAAGGAGACATGATTTCTGTTTGGAGAAGTTGGGGCTAACCACTCACTTCCTTCCCTCTGCCAGAAAGAAAGAGTGATTTTTGAACGAAGTTGAGCCAGTTCTGAAGGCAGGGAAAGTTGGCTTAGAAATGAGCTGGCTTTCATTGACTTCTGAAGTCAAAATAGACCAGCCCATGTTTCCCAGGAACTAATAATTCCAGCAGAAATGCTAACATGGATTTTTAAACTGACGTGTAACAGATCTGCTATTACTGTGATTACACAGCATAACTGAAAGCCGCAGGTCACTGCTCCAAGGAGCATACAGTGTAAGGTCTCCCAGTGGGAGCCATTTGCCATTAGGAAGTTTTGGTGTGTAGCTAAAATCTAGAATGGTAAAGAAAATACAAAATAAGACATTTCCTTTGTATTAGGCATAGTAGCTTCGGCTTATTAAAATGTACTTTTTCTAACATCCCAGCCCTTTAGAGGTATCTCTCACTAAGTTCAGAGGGGCCACCATCAACTTAAAGTGTGTATAGGATTAGGACTTACGCCTATTAAGAAGAATGATTTAAATATTCTGTTTATTGATAACACTGTTGACCTTTTGATATCTCAAAAGACTCTTAGCAGCGCCATCCTCTGCATCCTTACACGGAGGTAGGTCCCACTGGGTTTAGTGAGGGTTACTCAGTGAGGTGTAGGGTTGCAGCCCTGGTGAAGTTTTGATAATATGTAGATGCATTGAAGCTGTACTGGTGAATTCATCGTGTGTAAGGCAGAAAATCAGCTCATGAAAAATTTGACTGTCAGTTGATGACTTTGGGGTTTCAGCTTCTCCTACTCTTTAACGTGTGTGTCTATTAAAGTGTGTCTAGGATTAGGCCTGTGTCCGTTGGCCCAAATGGCCCTAAAAGCGCTAGGTACACAGTAGTATTAAAAGTGATAAATGACCTTTCTTCCTTGGCTCACTGTTGATTTTTTACTCTTTTCCCTTCGTGATAGATGCTCTTCAGTGTCAGATTTCTAAAGCTAGTAGTGAAAGACCTAGGTAAGGCAGGCGCGGCGTTGCTGTTTGCATGCTAGCGGCTCTTTTCCGCCTTGTGTGGTCTGCAGTTTGTAGTGGTCTGTCGAGCGCGCTCATTGTCCTGCGTGTGTGCCACCGCCGCCCCCACAAAGCGCGGATGCCGTCCCAGCGACCATCTGTCTCCATAGCATCACCAGACATTTTTACAAAGTTTGCTTTGTAAAGGTTGTCACTCACTCTGTGTGTGTGTGTGTGCGCGCGTATCTGGCATTCTGTCATCGCATCCTCTTGTAGCCGCGTAGGGTGACAGCAATTCCTGGTACAGAAAGCAGCGGCTGGGACGCCAGAGCCTCCGTTTTAGAAAAACAGTTTGCCAGCTGCGCAGGGGCTATAGCTCAGCGCACGCTTGGCACGCAGGAGTCTCCACGCCTGGCATCGTTTCAGGTGGAAAAGGCTCCTGTGGAACAAGGCTAGGAAGGGACATCTCACCCTGTCTGAGACTTACGGAACAGCCGTGCCAAGTACATCAGCCTTGCCAACCCGGCACCTCCCAGATGTGTTGGGACTACAACTCCCAGGGTGCCTGGCCAGCATGGTGCCTGGGGATTATGGGAATTGTTGTCCATCTAAAGGGCACCAAGTTGGGAAGGCCAGTGTGAGGCATCTTAGTTCATTGCTGTAATATAGGAGTGCCTCCCACCTTCCTTTTTACAAGGCCTGGAGGTTTCATCCTGCCGGGGTACCCGGTAGGAGAGGATCCTGTGGGATAGCTTTGCCCAAACCAGTGCTCTCTTCATGTATCGGGTTATAACCCCTGGTTGGAGAAGGCTGACATAGGAGAAACAGTAGAGGGGAAACGGGTTCGTTTTGCGGGCCGGTCCATTCATTCCCAAGCACGCCCCACCCCACCCCACCCCAGCGATTTGCAAACGGCAGCTGGGAAACCGTCAGTGGCTGTGCGGTGCAAGAACTAGCTGGCGCTGATCCTCTAGCGCTCCAATTTGAATGCGAATGGAGGAAGACCAGACCAAGAGCAAGAACATACAGCCAGTGCCAAGAGGGTCTCTTGCTCAGTGATGGAGAACACCTCTTTGAACACCCAAATCCCCAGGCTAGGTCCACAGCAGCCTCCCCCCCCCCCAGTCTGGAGCCTTCCAGGTGTGCTGGACTGCAACACCCATCATTCCCAGCCAGCATGGCCAACGACCATTGGAGTTGCAGATCCGAGGAGGACACTCTGTGAAATCTCCAGCTGAAATGGTCTCTGGTAGGATGGCTGGCTGAGGTCTGGGGGAACCGCTGCCCATCCTGAGTAGCCACTTCTGGGCCCAATGGGACAGTGGCCTGGCTTTGTATAAGGCAGCGTTAGAGGTGCAAATGTGAAATCCACCTCGTTCTGGTTCTTAAACATATTTCATGTCACAGACCGGAAGAGGCGAAATCTGTCCTTTTTGGGGGGACAGCTGCTTTCATTTGGGATGGCAGCTTTTTCCACCCCTTGCTTAGGACACAGTTGAGTTCAGTTTGATTTCTCTTGGGGATTGCTGTCTCATTTTAAGCTTGCCTGTCTGTGTGTCCCAACAAGCGGTGTGGCAGCATCCTTGAAGCTGCCTGTGCAGATTCCATGACACGTCCCGTACAGCTCCATGAAGCGCCCCCTCACCATTTTGTGTTCGGTTCTGTGCGTCCCGGTGCTTTGCACCGGCCCGGACAGCTATCTTAGGCGAGCTCTACCTGTTGGATTTTTAGCAGGATGTGGACCAGCGGGATCCCCGTGGGCGGACTTCGCTGCACCTTGCCGTTTCTTTGGGATACCTTGAGTCTGCCAGGGTCCTCCTGCGGCACAAGGCGGATGTCACGAAAGAGAATGTGCCGGGATGGACAGGTAAGGGGGCAGAGTGGGGACTCGCACCGAGCTGAGACGCTGCGCTTCTTGCTAGAAGGAAGCGGACATGCATGGGAGCTTCTGAGGCACAGGGACAGCAGTCCACGGGGTTACGGAAGTTATGGAAACCGGGAGCTAAATTTCACCTACCTGTTTGACCGAACCACGCACCAGCTCTGGCTGCAGATCCCCGTGTGGCCTAAATCTCTCTCCTTTCTGGCCTCTGTCTCTCTTTCCTGCAGTCTTGCACGAGGCTGTCAGCACTGGGGATCCTGAGATGGTCCACATGATCCTGCAACACCGGGATTACCACCAGACGTCCACAACCCTCGGCGGGGTCCCAGAATTGCTCCAAAAAATCAGCGAGGTAAATTGAGGGGCACGAACGATGCTTCCTATCCTTGGGTCCCCAGATGTGGCTGGACTACGGCTCCTGTTATCCCTAGGTAGCAGGGCCAGTGAGCAGGAATGATGGGAGTTGTCGCCCGACAATATATGGGGACCCACGGTTTGGAACCACCTTCAAGATGATTCCTTGGTTTTCCTGTCTTTCCTCCCCTCCGTGAGAACGTTAGAATTGCTTATGGAAGGGATCCATCAGGCGCAGAGTTTTGTCGAGGCTATGGCCAGGTGCTTCTCAAAGATCCACTGGCAAGGTGTGGCGGCGATGTTTTTGTTTTAATCCTGAAACCTCCCTCGTTTCAAAGCTTTGGGTGGGTTACAGCGGTTAGGTCTTGCTTGGCTCAGCGGTTGAGCGCACGCTTTGTTCTGCACACGAGGCCGCCTGGGGTTCAGTCTCTGCTAAAAAAAATAAAAGGGAACTTGGGTGCAGGGCTGGGAAAAGCCTTCATCTTAGCCCCTCGAGAGCCATGGCTAGTCAGAGCAGGCACGGGCAATCTAGACTGGACCAATGAGTTATCTGTTCCTAGAAATAATAACATTCCATTCGAGTCAGCTTGGAAAGGCCCTCCGCCGAGGCCACCTGCGTGTTTGCTAAGCAGGTAGAGGCCTTTATTTCATTACGGCTGGCTTCTGCTTTTGGATTCTGAGAATCACGAACTTCAGTCTTTACCTTCTTTTATTGGTATTTTTATATGGTGGTGGTTTTTATTGGTACGTTATTGTTTTATGGCTTTAATTCTTGCATAGCGATGCTCGTGAAGTAGTTCCCAGAAGCAGTAAATCCATCGGAGCGCTTTAAAATCCAGCATGCTAGAAAGTATTTTTGCCAGATGTGTCTCAGCATCAGATAGCTCAGCCTGGCGCCCTCCAGATGAGTGCGACTGCAATTCCCATAATCCCCCCGCCAGCATGAATTGCAGTCCAACACATTGGTAGGGTGCCCGGTTGAGGCAGGCTGTGAGAGCCCATTAGCTGCCGTGGTTATTTGCCTGGGACCCGCCTTTCTTCTCTGCGTTGGCCCAAAGTTTTCAGACTGCAATCCCGTACATACCTATGGTAAGTCCCATTAGAGACAGTGAGGATTACTTACAAGCAAGCAAGTTTGCGATTGCATTGATGGCCATCCTGCGGCAGTGCGTTCCACAGACATCATGCAGTCATTTCGTTTATTTTGAGGTGACACGTTGAGATTTATAGATTGTGCCGCAATCTGGGTCCGTTGTACTTCTCTATCATTTTTCTCCATTAGACTCCAGATTTCTATGTGGAAATGAAGTGGGAATTCACCAGTTGGGGTAAGTTTGAGCTGAGCTTTCTTCCCTCTTATTTGAGGAAGTGCATACCAGTGTTTTCCCAAGCCTGATGCCCTCCACATGTGTTGGGACTACAATTCCCATGCTGCCTGGGGGATGCTGGGAGCTGTAGTCCAGGACATCTGGAGGGCCCTGGGTTGGGGAAGGCTGGAGTATAGCCTCTCTCTCCTACTCGGAGGAGGCACTTGCTGTATTGTTGCGCTGTATTTATGTCCCCAACCTGCCCTGTTCTCCAGGACAGCCCTCCACCACTGTCCATCATGCACCTTGTAGCCATGAAAGCCTCAACCTTTGAAGGAGCCAGATTCATTTTCACTTGCTTTGCAGAACACACATTTGCCTCATTTGTCCTTGGTGTGTCATCCGAGGCTTTCTCCCTACACCTCCACCCCAGTGCTGGGTATTCAACCCCCATAATCCAAGGCAGCCTCCCCCAACCTGGTGTCCCCCAAATGTGTTGAGCTATGCCTCCTATTATGGGAGAACACAAGGCTGGGGAATGCGGTCGAAAGAGAACTGAGCAGCTGGTTTGGAGAGAGGTTTTCTCTCACAGGCCTTCGAGTTCCAAAACCAAACATTTGATTCCATACAATGAGGAGGGAAAAAAACCTCAGTAATAGAAGGGAGCCCGCTGAGAATGCATTTTTCCTTTTTAACTCTTATTGTTATTATTATTATTATTATTATTTCATCATTTCATTATTGTTGTTGTTTGTTTACTTCATTTCTCTCTGCCTAATAGCCGAAGCTTTCTGGGTGGTTTACAAGAATTCCTAAGACAAACAACGGTGTTAAAAATACAGCATACAATACACCCTTCAAAAACGGGGCCTGCCTGCCCAGGGCCTTTGGCTGCTGGGCATTATAGACAGGAAGCTGCTGCTGCTGTTGCGGTTCTTCTCGGCCATTCCACTTCAACTGGCTGATTCTCTCTGCTGTTACTAGAACCCAGGGCAATCCAATGCAGTTGCTTAGCAGTGGATCCCGGGGCTTCCTTGCATGCTGCAGAATTCATGCCTGGGATTTGCTGCTGCAGGATGTGGCGGTGCCCGCGTGGGTTTAAAAACGAGGAAGGCTGCGCTGTCACCATCACTGCGTAGACCTCCTACTTCGGAGGCAGGACTCTGCTTCCGCTGACGACCTGATGGGATCGAGGGGTCTGCTGCCGGCCTCACGCTCTGCTTGTCGGCTTCTGGGGAAACCCTCCGGCCGGCCCTTGGGTGTGATCCTGCAGGGGGCTTCGACACGCTGTGGTTGCAATAGGTCCTCCTATGCACTTGTCTTTTCTCTCTTCCTCTGCCCCCCTCCCCCGGCAGTTCCACTGGTTTCCAGAGTTTGCCCCAGCGACGTCTGCCGCATCTGGAAGAGCGGGGCGAAGCTCCGGGTCGATATCACCTTGCTGGGATTTGAGAACATGAGCTGGGAGCGAGGCAAGCGCAGCCTGATCTTCAGGGGGGCAGGTAGGCCGAGTCTGAATGCCAGGAGGCTGGGTGGGTGGGTGGGCTGGCGAGGAGACCCAGCAAGGTGAGGGGGGTGCAGAACTCAGAACCCAGGTAGGGATTTCCAGGCTGCCAGAGGCAGGGCTTGCATTGACACAAGTCACCTTTTTGAGACTGAGGGAGGATGTGCTGGAAGAGAGGACCCCCCCACCCCCACAATGTGAGGGAGAGAGGTGTCTTGGGTGCATGGCCTCCCCATTAAGTTTGGCACCTGGGATTGCCCCAGGACAAGCATCTAGTATAATCTGCTGGATTGCCATCCTTGGAACTCAGATGCAGGAACTCTGGGCTCCGTAAAACGAAAGGGCCCAACTGAGAACCTTTGTCTTGCCTCACCCAGTCGAAGAAAGGGCACTTCCCTTCCATTCTGCCCATGGAAGGACTCTGTGAAACTCTCACGCTTGCAGTCTCCTCCACCAGCCTGAGTTGGCTCCCTTAAAAGACACCCCATTTCATGATGTCTTCTCCTTTGGGGCCAGCTACCCAGGTCACCAGCATTGGTACAGGCTTGCTGTGGAGTAGGCAGGGTTCACCTTGCACCACTTCATATGTCTCAAACTTAGGCAGCGAATACGTTTGTGTAAACGTTCTGCTCCCCGCTCCCCGTAAAGGCACCGAAAGTGGTGTACAGTCATGTGTTGTGTTCTGAAGACATCGGAAAGCATCAATAAAAACACCAGCCGTATACAGTTTAAATCCAGCAGTCAATTTTTTTAAAAAAAAAATCTGATTAGCAGCCAAGTCCCAGAAGCAGGCTTTATAAACTAAAGTCCTTGCTCATATATATATATATATATATATATATAGTTTAGGTTTGCCACTTGGCTTGGACTTTTGCTCCCCTTTTACACGGATGCTCCTGTTCCCTGAGCAGCCGGTTGTGAAACCACAGCCAGCCTGCCTGCCTTGGTGATGGGGCTTCTCTTCCCTCCCTCCAGATATGGGCAACTGGGCCGAGCTGATCGAGGTGAACCATGACGAGCAGGTGGTGGCGACGGAGCGCTTCGAAATCACTCAGCAGATCCAGCGCCTGACCCTGGACTCCATGACCCCGAAGACCAAGGAAGTGGAGCGGCGCCTCACCTCCCCCATCATCAGCACTTCCCTGGACACTCGGCACATCGCCTTCGAAAGGTATGGCAGGGAGGCTGAGCCTCCGAGTGGAGCAAGCGCCTCCTTGCTCCTTCTGCAGCTGTCGTAAATCACCGGCGTTTAACTCGATAAGCAGGAGGGAGATGTCAATAAACAGCCCATGATCAGAAGCCAAAGTATCTGTCAGAAACCGGGTCAAGCGATACTGGGTTCAGGAAAGCGTCAAAGAGTAGTCAGGGTACGGTCCAAGGTCAGGATACATCTAGGCAAGATCAAGGCGCTGGTATGCAAGCGCCGAAGATGAAGCACCAAGAATAATAGTTGCTTCCAGCGTCGCTTCTGGGTTCTGGCATGTCTTTTATGGGGATGATGGTGATTGGGAATTGCTGTCAGCTGCACTGGCCTTCAGCTGGCTTCTGCCTGTTCCTGTGAAGGGCCACTCCCCAAACCCTCCCAGGCTCAGCTGTTCCTCCTTTCTGCTTAATCCCTCAAACTCTGTGTGTGTGTGTGTGTGTGTGTGTGTGTGTGTGTGTATAAGTGTGTGTCCAGCAGCTTCTCTTAAAGCAGCCTTCCCCAACTTGGTGCCTTCCAGGTATATTGGACTGCAACTCCCAGCATTCTTGAGCATTGGTCATGCTGGCTAAGGCAGATGGGAGCTGAAGTCCGAAACATCTGGAGAGCACCAGGCTGGGGAAGGCTTCCCTAGTCAACGCCCCAGCGGCCGTGCTAGTTTTCTGGATCTGTGGACCCCAAGGATGGGGATGACTCCAGAAGGAATTCTGAGGTTAGAACGGAATGAGGCCGCCCTGCACATGTCCCAGGAAGTTGCTGACGTGGCCGTCAGGCTTGGGGTCCGGGAAGGCTCGTTTGTGACGGCAGAGGCACAGAAGAGCTTGGACAGCCTCCTTTCTCTTGCAGAAATACGTCTGGCTTCTGGGTCTGGAAAACCGAGCGGAACGAAGTGGTGAGCGATTACGAAGCCAAGGTAAGAAGCCCTCTCTGCTCCGGCAAGGAAGCCCTTTTGCTCTGCCAGCAGGAAGGCGGCCCCTGCAACTCCGTGTCTGGCGTTTGAAATTCCCCCAGGCGCGGCCCACGCTCTTGCTCACGCTCTCCCCCGCAGCCACGAGGGCTTCCGAATCGCTCGAGAACGCCGGCAAGCTGAGAATATCGGGTCCTGACTGGAGAGAGGTGCACAGCTGTGGTTTATAAAGCCACACAGGCATCCTGTGGAAAGCAAATCGGGCAGAAACGAGCCACGCTTTCTCAAAGCGAGAATGTGTCGCCATCTGCCGAGAACGGGGGCAGTCAGTGTTTTGACGGTGAACGAGAGCAAAAGCGTGGGTGCAGGGAGTCTCCGGAACTCTCTGTCACTGGTTTCCGTGGCTTTGAAAACGGGTTTAGTAGCCACAAAGAGGACATTCTTTTGCCAGCCGTGGCCACCAAAACGCAGCCTCAAGAGATGGGGTGCCTCCGAGAGTCCCACGCCGGGGACAAATAACAGGTGATGAGTTTCCACCATGTTGCTCTGCTTATGAACGTCCGGAGGTCTTCAGCTGGCTGCTTTCAGAATGTGGCCTGCTTGGCTAAGTGGACCTTTGGCCTGGCTCCGTATGGGGCGGTTCTTATGCTAGATTCTTCTTTTAGTCCCGCTAAAATGGATGTGCGGACTGCCTGCAGCGTGTCATGCTGGCCCGTTTATTTCGTCGCTCGGGATTCTGGTTGTGTATGCCGAACGTAGGAACAGAAGACAATGAAATGCTTTAGCTGGCTGGCAGATGGCTTTAGCCTGCTAGGAGAGGACTGCCTCTTGGGAGCTGGGAGGGATAAAGAAGTGGCCCTTGGCCATACTGGCTGCGGGTGATGGGGCTTGTTGTAGCAAACACTTCTGTTTGGTGCCGGCTTGGAGAAGGCTCCTGTTTGGCAGCTTCTCCCGAGGCTTCCAGGACGAGCCAGGCTGCCTGGGCTTGTCCTGATTTGGCAGGTCTTAAAACGGTTGCTCCTTCTTCCCCCCCGCCCCCGCCCCCCCCCCCCCCCGAGGTCTACACAGCCAACAACGTGAATGTTGTGACCAAGATCAGAACGGAGCACTTGACTGAGGAAGAGAAGAGGAGGTACAAAGGTAAAACGGTATTGCTGCCAGGGGGCGGAGGCCTTGCGTCTGCAGCCGGACCTTCCTCTGTAGTAGCCAGACCCACACAGCCGTGTTGGAGTCTCACCCCGTCTCTTTTGGGCCAGAGCCACGGCGTCGAAACCCAGTTCCCTGGTCAAAGGCCTGGCTGGAATGAAGTCCAGAGTAACACAGTTTGACACACGCGCTGCTATTGCTTCATAATTCGGGAGTCAGGGGATGCGAAAGGACAAGGGCCGCGCTTTGGATCCTGTTCTAAACAGGGCCGCCTGTTGTTCCTTTCGGCTTTTGAACAAGCCTGGAACTGAAGCATTCTGGGTCCCTTGCCGGCTGAAGACTTCTTGAAGACATTTTGTTTTCTTTTTGGCATTGCTTCCCCCATTTTTTTAAAAAAATCTAGATCCTTAAAGATCCTTTTTATTCTATATCCAGTGTCAGAGGCAGTAAGCCTGTGTACACCAGTTGCTGGGGAACATGGGTGGGAGGGTGCTGTTGCATTCAAGTCCTGATCGTGGGTCCCTGGTCGACAGCTGCTTGGCCACTGTGTGAACAGAGTGCTGGGCTAGATGGACCCTCGGTCTGATCCAGCATCAGGGCTCCGCTTATGCTTTTCACTCAGGAACTTGGTCTCCCCTCTAGTCCTCCCTTCTTATGTTCTTATGGGGTTGGATAACTTCCTGGAAGAGAAGGCATGCTAGCCCTGATGGCTCTGTGCTCCCTCCAGTATCCGAGGCAGTAAGCCTGTGTGCACCAATTGCTGGGGAACATGGGTGGGAGGGTGCTGTTGCACCATGTCCTACTTTGTGGGTCTCTGGCCGACAGCTGATGGGCCCCTGTGTGAACAGAGTGCCGGACTAGATGGACCCTCGGTCTGATCCAGCATCAGGGCTCTTCTTATGTTCTTAAGAGCCAATTCACACAAACCATTTCTGAACTTTCAACGTTGCTACACAAGGTGACTCTTCTCCATTCCTCCCCCACCTCCCGCAGTCACGAATTACAACGATTGGCTGAGTTTGCACGGCACAACAACCCACCCTGCGAAATAAGCTGCTCAGCGTGGGTTGTCGTCTGAGCAACCCACGGTGAGCCCGACAGACAATCAGGCTTACCGTGGGATTGTGCTATTCCTCTTTCCCCCTCGGTCTTCCAGCTGACTATGGCACATTTCCTGGGGAACTTAGCGGCAAAACCGGTTTTGCCTGCCGCCCAGTCACCCCGTTCCCCCCCCCTCCGATCGCAACCCCGGTCTCCTTCGGGGCTGTTCTTTTCTTTTTTCTGCCCCGATGTCTCAACAGAATGGGCCAAAAAATATGTCAAAGAGGACAGAGAGTACTAGGCAACGTACAAGGAAATTGACAAGACGGGGCTGCATATGTGCCAGTTTGACAGCCTTTGGCAGCTGATAGGTCGAGGAGAAGGGGCATCAGATTGCTCCCTTAACAAAGCTATCCTAAAGCTGTAAAGTGAGGGATTTACCCTTGGAGATCCCCCTTCTATTCCAGCCCTCCCCACATTCCCCCCCCCCAGTCATTGTAAGGGTGATCTAGGGACCACCCCGTTTTCGGAGCTTCACTTTGACTGCAAATAATCCTATGAAAGGTCATTTCTCTTCCATTGTGTGCTGTGAGCCTGCCTGTTTGAGTGTTTTGGCATGGAGGATCAGAGTGGCTGACCCACCTAACTCTGCTAATGTGCTTTCTTCCCTTTCTTCCAGCTGACAGAAACCCCTTTGAATCCTTTTTGGGAACCATTGAGCATGAGTATGGCGCTCAGCAGGTGAGTGAAATGTATTTTGAGACGGATCTGATGAGAATCACGGAAGAGGGCCTCCGATGCCCCACGTTTTCACCTACTGGTGTCCTTCAGATGTGTTGTTGGACCATAACTCCTGTCCTCATGTTGGCTGGGAACGATGGGTGTTGCAGGGCACCAGGTTGGGGAAGTCTGGGGGTAGAGAAACGTCACCACAATGGGTTAAAGGGATCAGAACACAGCTCTGTATCTACTGGTTGTTGCAGAGAAGTGCCTCGCTCAACTTCGAGAGGATCCCAGACTCCCAGATGTAAAGTTTTGTTGAATGAAGTTTGGAATCTTGCATTCCTGACGGGGGGAGAAACAACACACGTCCTCTCTGACTAGTGGTCTGCTGAGTCTTTTCAATTACAAAGGACTGAAACTCAGTTCTGATGAATCTAAAACAAGATGGCGTTCTTATGTTTTGGTCAGAGCATAGAGAGGACTTCTTCATATAATCATTCTGTAACGGATGTGGGAAGAACACTTCAAGTGCTCTAAGATACTCTTAGAATCATAGAGACTAGTAGAGTTGGAAGGGGCCTCTAAGGCCATCGAGTCCAACCCCCTGCTCAGTGCAGGAATCCACCTTAAAGCATCCCTGACAGATGGTTGTCCAGCTGCCTCTTGAAGGCCTCTGGTGTGGGAGAGCCCACCACCTCCCTAGGTCATGGGTTCCATTGTTGTACTGCTCTAACAGTCAGGACGTGTTTCCTGATGTCCAGCCGGAATCTGGCTTCCTTGCTAAGATACACGTGCTAAGTTACTCTAAGATACTCTTGCTAAGATACTCTTGGTTTGCTCTAAGATAATGGTTTGCCCTAAGATACTCCTGTCCAAGATACTCTTGCTCTAAGGTACCCTTAGCTACTCATAGTTATGCCACGGAGGATGTAGTGCTTATTAAGGGAAGAAAACGGACCCTTGCCTAGTCCTTGACTTCGGTGTGTCCTTCCAGTGCTAAGCGTCGTTGGAATTCTCCACCCCACGCCCTTCTCTTTCCCACAGGACCTCACTACAGAATATGCCACGACAAACAACCCAACTGCCATCACACCGGAAGAATATTTCAACCCTCAGTTTGACCTGAAAGACAGAGACATTGGGAGACCCAAAGAAGTGACCATTCGGACTCAGAAGTAAGGTTACAGCGCTGTTGAATACCCTGCGATCTTTTTCTCCGGCTGTTCCCCCCCCCCCACACCTTTTCGCTAGTTGAGGACTGGGCAAGGGTCCTTCTGCATGCAAAGCGGGGGCTTCACAATGTGTAGACATACCTTGGGAAACTGTGGTATTATTTATTCACTGTTATTTATTACATTTATATACCGCCCCACAGCCAAAGCTCCCTGGGCGGTTTACAAAAATTAAAATGTCAATATACAAAATTCAAAAGCATAAAAACAGACAACGTATAAAAACAGTATACATTTAAAACACCAGTGAACTCTCAGCCAGGCCTCAATATAGTTCTGGGGTCAATTAAAAACTCAGTATATTGTAAATGGTTGTATTGAATATGACAAACATTTTTAAAAGCCAACAATAAGCCTTTAGAAATTTCTACCTAATCGTAGAATTCATTTTAAAAATATGAAATGTATCTTCTTTTAAAAGCATTTTCTCCCAGTCACTTGCACATGATTCCTCTCAGGTCACATCACATATATTAAATTCGTATTGGACTGAAATTCATTTTTCCTTAATATAAATCAACGACTCAAAAACTTCGTGTAGCAGATTGCGGAAACTAAATATAGCTTAGCAGGATCTGCCTTTGCATTTGAAATTACAAGTAAATAAGATGACATTCTGTTTTGGTAGCTGTGTCTTGTTCAAAGTTTTCGGTGACTTGATTGAAGAAAGGTCAGAAAATATTCTGTCTTAATGAACAGTGCAGGGACTCCACACGCAGGTTACCTAAGCCTCTTTGACTCAGCTATGCAAAAGATTGCAGCTCAAATCCCCCTCCCTCCCTCCCTTCACACGCACCCCTTTTCCCTTGCAGGTTTAAAGCCAACCTGTGGATGTCCGAGGAGTTCCCCCTTTCCCTTGTGGAACAGGTCACCCCCATTGTCGATCTGATGGCCAGGACCAGCGCCCATTTCGCGCGACTCAAAGACTTCATCACTTTAGACTTCCCTCCCGGATTTCCGGTTAAAATCGGTACGACCCCTTTTTGGTCCTTTGCAGGGGGGGCCTGCCCTGCCCCGCCTGTACCCCGAGGCCTACAGAAACAGGGCCCACCTCTCCGTTCACGCTGCTTCGTAATCTTGGGCACCTTCTAAACTGGGGGTGCAGAACCTCTTTCGGCCCGAGGGCCAGATTCCATTTCTGGGAAGCACTCGGGGGCCGTGTTCAGCTTTGGGTGGAGCCAACGGTAAAGGGGGTGGAGCCAAAAATATCTGCATATTTCAGCTTTAAGCTCTTATTGCCAGTAACGAAGCCTAGCAGAGGCCTTTCAACTTTTCAGAATGGGAAGAAACAGCTCAACAGCCAGGAATTTTGACCAGCTGGGGAAAAGGGGGTAGCGAGTGGCCTTCTGGGGAACCCCGCAGGGCTGGATTCGGCCCCTGGGCCTGAGCTCCTGCACCCCGTTGTAAACTCGCTGCGGTGGTGAGGGGCGTCCATGGCTGGCTCAACCTGTCCCTTCCCACCCCCCCCACCCTCTGACCCCCTGCAGAAATCCCCTTGTTCCACATCCTGAACGCTCGGATCACCTTTGGAAACGTGAACAGCTGCAGCACCGTGGAAGAGGCGTCACCCCAGGCTCCAGAAGGGGCCCAGCAGCCCTCGGGTGAGGAAGCCGCCCTGCCCTCCTGCCGTTCTGGGGAGGAACCTGTCGGTTCGTGATCCGGTTTTCAGGTCAGGCTACTTCTGGCCGTTTTGAGGGGCGGTTTAACACGTGTGGCCCCCTCTGCTCCGGCCAGCCTCTTCAGGCACGCGCATTCTGTTTGGGGGCGCGCATGCCGGGTCCGGGTTGTGTACGTTGAACCTTGCTAGATGGCCGATGTGCCCTTCGATAGCCACACCCCACTTTGCAGCCAACCTAACCTGTAATTGAATTCTGTGCCAAGGTGCAATGTTAGAGCAAAGGAACGTCAGAAGGGCCCTAGTGCTGGATCGGACCCAGGGTCCGTCTAGTCCAGCGCTCTGTCCACACAGGGGCCGACTCCAACCATTTGGAGTAGAGGGGGAAGGAGGAGCGGAGCCGGTGATACCTGTGCAGGTTCCAAGCTCTTCACTGCAGGCAAAAAGAGCTGCAGCCGGGCTCAGGGACGGGCTGGCGGCCAAGAAGCTGACCCCCAGAAGCCAGCCCCTGTGCTCGCCTGCAGCACCTTCCGGCCTAGGTCATTGGGGAGGGCCTTTTCCTTCCAAGGAGGTGGGATCCTCTTGTGGACGTCTCATGGCACATTCCACCGGATGGAACCGATGGCCTTTCAGTGCGCTTCCTGTTGTGCGATTCTGTACTTTTGTGACACTGGACAGCATTATCTTCCCTCCCACCTGCTGTGGTAGAGGTGGAAAGTGTCCTCAGGTTCGACCAGCCTGCCCTAGTTTCTGGGGGGAGGGGGCGGTCCTCCCAGATGAGCATGGAGCTCTCCGCTGGATTTCACTGCAGATTCCCGGCAGCTTTGCTCTTGCAAAGCCTTGAAGCTGTCTTCAGGGATGGAGGCTCCAGGCAAGGAGTCTTCTTCAGGCGGATGGGATGCCGGGCGTGGGCTTAATTTTGACAGCTGACATCCTCAAACTGGGGAAACTGAGGGCGGCAAAAGACTTTTCTCAATGAATGCAGTTCATATCCTGGGAGCAACTTCTGCTCAATTAGAGTTAGGACTCTGCTTTGTGCAGCGTGCAGTTGCATGGACGTTCATCTCAGTTCAGCACAGATACACGAGCCCTCCGCCTCCCGATGCCGTATCTTCAAGAGGCCCCTCTCTCAAGGATTTGCGTTCACTAATCAAATCTTGCGTGTTCACGGTGACTTGGCAGAAACGGGAACTTTTCATCTCTGGGAAGCCAAGCAGCCTTTCCGTTCCTGTTACTTTCGCTAAGTCATTAGCTAACAGAGCAATAGATTATTCCCAGCGTGTAGAGTGCTTCTCAGAGTTTCAAAAGCCAAAGTAAAGCAACAGCTCCCTGCCCCAGGGAGCTTACAGCCTGCAATCAGGCATTGGGTGGGGAGAGAGGGAAAGGCCAATAGCAGGGAGGAGGAATGAAGGAGAGCAAACGGACTTGCGTACCGTTGCCCTGCAGCTGGAACAAGGATTAAAGAAGGGGTCAAGCCAAATCAAGAGCCGGAAGGGTAGGTGTAGCGCCCCAGCTGTGGGCTTTCAGGCTTTTTCTCCAGGTTACCAAGGAAACGATAAATTAGAGGCAAAAGTTTACTTTATAAGGAGATTTATTTCCATTGAGTCGCTTCCAGCGCGTTTCAGGCGTCCCCGATAGAGGCGGACTCAGATGGCAGAGCCCCTGCACAAAGCCGTCAACCCATCTGGACCCCCACTTGGGTACGGAAGCAACGGTTATAGTGTCCTGAACTTGGCAGAGCGGCCAAGCCGTGCTTATTGGGATGAATAACAAACGCACATTCTCAACCTGGGGTAACATGGGCACAACAGCCATTGATGGATGCTGTGCTTTTCAGCTGGGGAATGCAAGCTCGTTAGCGCGCTCTCAGTAAGGTACTAGGCTCGTAAAGCCGAGCAGATAAGGTACCAGGTGCTTCCCGGACTCCATAATTCCCATGAGACGTCCTTTCACCCATCTCTCCCAGCCGTTAGAAAGATGCTTACGCAGCGATACAGCAAACTAGCAGGCTGTGCTGTGAGAAGCAGAAATAGCTGCTACCCAGAAGCCTTCGGAGCAACCACGGCTCGCAGGCTTTCAGGCCTAAACAGTAGGTATAGAAGAGGAAGATCGGGAGAGATAACAAGATGGCACCATGTACATCAGGAATGAGGAACATACGGCCTCCAACTCCCATCAGCCCCAGCCAACAAGGCCAATGGCTGGGGTGATGGGAGTTGTGGTCCGACAACATCCGGAGGGCCCCAGGTTCCCCACCCCTGACATTAGATGTGTGTCGGGCCTTCTTGTCTCCAAGGAATATCCTCAGCCACTCCAGCCTCTGCCTTCGTCGTCGACCAGTCCGTCTTCGAGATCCCCAAATCCTACCGCGTCCAGGACGATGGCCGGAACGTGCGCGTTCAAGATGAAGACAACGAGATCATGCAGTTCGCCATTCAGCAGAGCCTGATGGAGTCCAGCCGGAATAGAGTGAGTCGCTGGCACTGCCGGGTCCCCTTCTTCCGTGCCTTGGGAGATGAGGCGGGGGGAGGCGGGAGAAGCTGCCTGCCTCCATCCCCTAGCCCACCTTCTGCGCCTGAAAGATCCTGGGCGAGCCTGGGGAAATGCCGCTCCCCCGTGGCGAGATCCGCCAGGCTCAGTCTTTGCTTTCAGGCAACACTTGACGTTTCTTTCCATTATTATTTCAACAAGCAGTTAGTGCAGATCAGGTCAGAGAAGGTTGTTTCGCAGCTAATGCTTGGAAGGGTTGCTTTGTTTTTCACCTGACGTAATAGTTTGCTGCTCTCCTAAGATGGCATCCTGTTCTGTATAGATTGGATTGTGCTTAGTTTTTATTTGGAGGTATCTGATAGCGGAGTGCGATACCTGTAATGACCCTCAAATAACCCCTGGCTTGTTTTAGGGTTATTTGAGGGTTATCTAATGCTCAAACAAGCCCTACCGCCTGGCTTCGCATGACACTAGCCACGGCAAGCTGCCATGTAAAAATGGCGCCCGGACGACTCAACCGCCCCCGGGGGTCAATTAAGCCATGTTGGGCTGTCGTGTTGTGTGAACCAGATCGATAACAGCGCTAACAAAAAGCCCTACGCTGGGCCAATTCTCTGTGTGTGAATAGCAATAATCGGCCTGTGTGCTTTGCCTTGTCAACCTTGTGCCCGTTCCGGTGTCTTTCCCAGGAGGCCTTGGGGCCTGACTCGAATGGAGCCGTCTCTTACTCGCGGGACCTCAACCTTCAATATCAAAGGTAACGTTGCTCCTTGTTAAAAAGGATGAGCCGAACACTCAACAGGGCAAGGAAGCCGAGGGCCGCAGGATCTCTAAAGCATACAGAGCTTAGGAGGCAGATGCAGAACTCAGGCCCAGGGCCTAATTCCAGCCTTTCGGGGTTCCCTAGATGGCCACACCTCCTTTCCCCCTCAACTGCCAATAATTTTGTGGCTTCCTGGCCTGTATGCAGGTCTTCCCCCTTCCTAAAAGGCTGAAGTTCCTCCCCTGAAGCCTTGTTACTGGCTGTAAGAGCTTTCAGCTAAAATGTACTGGTATTTTGGCCCCGCCCCTTTTGCCTCTGGCCCCACCCACCCCTGGAACACGGCTCCTGAGAGCATCACCCAACTGGGATTGGGCCCTCGGACAGAAGGGATTCCACTCTCCTGGCTGAAGAGCGGGCTTTGCTGATCCTGTTCAGTATTTCGCAGTTGCTCCACTGGCTTGTCCGGTGAGGGCCCAGCTCAGCAGTGAAGTGGCCAGAGTTGGCTGGCAGGAGGCCCCCAGCAGCATCCCCGGCAACTCCAGCGTGACGGATCTCTGCCCTCAGGGCTACCCCTATCCGAGCCTGGGGATAGTCACAGCTCACTGGAGTAGAGTAGATGAGACTGGGCTGGGTAGCCCAGCAGCCTGGAATGCCTTCCAACCACCCCTCCTCGCGAGAAGGTTGGATCCTTCAGGGCAACCTTCCCCTGACCTCGCTGGCTGAGGATAACGGAAGTTGGAGTAGAATAGAAAGGCCCACCTTGGGGAAGGCCGCCTGGGGATCCGATTCAGAGTCAGCAGCGGTCGTTCCTTCCCGCGTGGTTCTTGGCTGCTGTTGCATCCTGTGTGGACGATGGTTCTGTTTTGTCCTGGGGAAGGATGAGCTGGTTGTTGGGCCCCTTTCTCCATCCCACCTGGGACGCCAGGGAAATCCCAGGACCCACGAAAGCGCACAAATAAGGGGCCGTGACCGAGACGGGGTGTTTCAGCTGCCCCTCCCCAACCAACATGAATGTGCCCCAGCCCCACGTGATGATCCCCGGGTCCAGCTAGGCAACCTGCAAGGGTGGGGCAGAGGAGGCACAGCAGCCTCTTCCCAGGGTATGGCTCAGTTGCGGTAGGCATGACCCATAGACGGTCGAGCGGATTCTTGGCCACTCAGGTTGGATACGCTGCTCTCCCTGGGGGTGGGGGGGTGCCTGGCCCCAGAAAAAAGAGCAACCCTTGCACTGGGCAGCTGGTGGGAGGTGCTCCTCCCTTTCTCTTCCTCCCTCGCCCAGGGCCTTGCAGGAAAGCTTCCTGGGGAACGCCACGCCCGTGCGGGATTCCTCCAGCTTCGACCGGGACTTGCAGCTGGCCATGGAGCTGTCCGTCCGTGAGCAGCAGGCGCTGGAGCGGCGGCGCCAGGAGGAGGAGGAGGCGGAGCTGCAGCGAGCTCTACGGCGCTCTCTGCTGGAGAAGTAGCTGGGCGGCAGCGGCGGCCCTTCCTCGCCAAAGGGACGGCGGCAGCCAGACCTCAAACGGCCCCGAGAACTCCAGGGCTGGCCGGAATCGGCATTGGGCCGGCCAGAGCCGTCCTCCGGGGTGCTGTGCCGGGGTGATTCAGAGCCTCCACGGAACTCGCCTCGCCTCTTGGAAGCTCCGATGCCCAGGCCTGCGTCCCTCTTCTGCGCTGCAGGCCTGGGACTAGAAAGGGAACCCCCACGAACTGCCTTCCCCGAGAGCCTTTTCTGAAAGGGCCGGCGGACCCGTGGCCTGCAGCCGGCAGTGCAGGGCGGTGGCCGGTGGGCCAGCTCGCGCTGGGAGGAAAATCACCTCCTCACCTACCAAAGATTCAGGTAGTTCCCCTGATTCCCCTTTTAAAGCCAGTGAAGCACAGCCCTTGTCTGTTGGGGGACAGGGAGCACTGCCTGTGGAGACCCCTCCACTTCCCTTTCCCTTTTTCACCCACATCTCAACCCCAGCTCTTTGCCTCTCTGTAGCAGGTCCAAACCAATCCCTTCTTACACTCCTACGGGCAAATTTCCTGACCCTAACAGGTGCTTTGGAAGGGGGTGTCTGTATGTGCGTGTGTGTGCGCGTGCGTGCATGAGTAAATTAAATCCAGGGCTCTCTCCCTGCTGAATTTCCTACCAAGGAAAGGGACCGGTGGGGTGGGGTGGGGTGGGGGGACTGCCAGAAGCAGTTTCTGTTATACCAAAAGGGAAATCCATGTTGCCTTTGATATAGTGCATATGTTAAAAATAGATATACTCTCCCTCTCAACACAGGATCGTTTATCTTTCTTCATTGCATAAACAGCAAGCGAACAACTGCCATGGGGACTAGTGTCTTGAATAGTACATAGGAATATATGTAGCCTGCATTTCTGCAGCCTTTAGGCATTGCAGCCCTTGTCAGCCACAGCTGCAGGGCGAGGGCAAAGGGAGCATCAACATCTCTCCTCCCTTCAGATCAATCCATGAATGATTATCCTCTTTCTCTCGCCCCCCCAGCCCCCCAAAAGAACCAAGTTATGGGGAGAGGGGGGAGAGAAGGAGAGGTTCTTCCTCCTGCCTCCCCCCACATTAGTCGAATCAGGAAGTGCACGGAGGCCGTGGGACGGAGCAGATGTGGGGTCACACTTGAATCCTTTTGGACAGCCTTCCCCAACCTGGCCAGATGTGTTGGACAGCAATTCCCAGCATCCCCAGTGCTAAGGGCTGTAGTCCAGCTCATCCTGAGGGCCCTAGGTGAGTGGGGCGTTTTTCCCCAGATATGCCTGTCGTTCTTTCACATCTTGTCGCTCCACGATCGCAACTTCTGTGCAGGCTGAAATGTCAGGGCTCAGGGACAAGCTGCAGGACACGCTGCAGACGTCAACAGGAGCTCCTCACCACGTCGCTCAGCCAGAGCTGCCAGAGCTGCGGCCGAGTTCTCAGGCATCGATCACCGGACTGGTGCGGGACTCATCTTTGCTGACCCTCACTTTGCAGTCGGCTTTGGCGACGGCCGCCCAGCAAATCGGATCACCATTCCTCCCGGGCCTGCATTGGCGGCAGCCCCCGCCGCATGCAGCCCCGAGTCTGCCTGATGTTATTGAAGCCCTGGCTCTGAACTTCCCTCCGCAAGCCTCAGGCATACGCAGGCCATGCCCTGCAGGGGCAGCTCGTGGTGCTCCTCCTTGGGGAGTGCGGCTGTGACTCCCAGTTGCGCTATCGGGGAGCCCTGAACTCTGGGGCGAGATTTGTAACCAGGGTGGGAACCTATGGCCAAGTTCCACTCGGCAATAAAAGAGCCCTGCTCCATTTTGAGGAGCCCCGTGCGTGGCGGGTTTTCTTTGGTACTCGCAGGAGCAAAACAATCCGAAACACTTCTCCTGCTACAAGCAGGGCTTGGTGGCTCTCGTGCAAATTTGGCACTCGCTCCTCCCCATCAGGTGCCCGAGGGGAGGCCACCTTTCTCTTGGCAGAGCCGGTCTGAAAACCTGCTGCCTTCCCTGGCCTCCCCAGCTAATGGATTTGGAGCCCTCTGGTTCCCTCCCATTTTGGTGGGACAGCCGATTATTTATTTATTTATTTATATAGCACCATCAATGTGCATGGTGCTGTACATAGTAAAATAATAAAACGGCATGTGCCCGAGACTTTTTAGTTTAGAAGAAAGGGAGACTGACTGACGCACAGGGTAATTGCAAGCGATGTGGAGATCTCCACTCCCACCCGTGTTTCTCGTGTGGTAGGAGAACATGGGAGTCTCTCTGTGGAATTGGCTGACAGCAGACCCAGGGCAGGCGCAGGAAAGTCTTTCACACATACCTTTCATCATCGGCTGGCACAAGATGCCGTTCTCTTAGGTAGCTGTAAGAGGGAATTAGACAAGCGCCAGGGAAGAGGACGCATCTCCCTCGACATTCGCCATGACAGCTAAATGGGACTTCCTTGGCCGAAGCCAGTACCACCCCCTCTATAACAGACCCGGGTGGTGAGTGCCGACAGCTATGAGCCAAAACGGGGCCACTGAGAAACAAACGGGAGGAATCGGGGTGTCCAGAGGAATGCCTCAGGTTTGCAGCAGGACCAACCACCACCCTTAAACAGCCCAGCAAGGATCGAATATGCTCAGAACCCGCGGTGTGTTGAGTGCCAGTTGGAAAAGGAAAATGGCGGCTGGGGAGTGGAATTACCCGTTTCTGTTCCTTGCAGCTTCAGAGTATCTTGGAGGAGACACTCCCAACTATTAGCTCCAGGCCCCACTTGTCTGTCTGAATCCCAGATGCTGGGACAAATCAGAGGTAGCCATCGGTGTTACGGCCGGCTCATAGGTGTTCCAAGAAGCTTCCAGGCTGTCCACTGCTGGAAGCCGGATGCTAGGTTGTATCACAAACCCTTCTTCTGATCCAGTGGGGCTTCTTCATTGTGGCCTTCTTAGAAAATTGTCTCAAGACTAGAGCCCTTTGGCAGCTTTTGACAGTGGGGTGGGGGGAGTGAACTTGCCATTGTGGAATCGTTAGGTATGATGGCAAAACATCCAGCCGGCAAGGACTTGCCAATTTAGATGCTGCAGAGCTGGTCTACCTCTTGCCCTGCTGCAGAGCTTAAACGCAGGCGACCAGAGCAAGCAGAACTCTTGTAAGAAGGGCGAACTTCCCGTTAAACATCTTTTGCTTCTTGCCAGCGACAGCTTGACAAGAAGTGATCTTGCTCTTCAGGCACCCGGTGACTTTCTCCCCCGCAAGGCATCTATCTCCCCAGCACCATAAACAGAAATCGCGGCTCCCACATGCTCCGACCCTGGTTCCTTTTTATTTCTCCTTTGGTGTCATGCCTGGAACGTCTGATCCAGACATCACATGATCCAGAGTCTTGTACTCCCAAGAGCAACGAAAGGGTCTCGAATCGCTCTGTGCTTGTCAGGGATAAGAGTCTGCAGGCAGAAGCCTGACATTTCTGTAAACACACGGCGTGAAATGAACAGTGTTAGCCAAGACCAGTCGGGTGTTTCAGAAGAAATGCACATGAAGCCGCGTCGACATTTGCCGGCGTTTAGCAAGCAAGTGGATCTTTTCTCTTCCAAAGCAGTGTTACTATTGCTAGGGTCAAGAGTTACCTGCTTTGAGAGAAACAGAGACCTTTCCTAGTCACTTAGATTGGGGGCTTTGTGTCAAATCTGGCGGCATTTCTTTACATGTTTATAGAAGGGATGCAGAGCCCTGCCAGGCATTTTCCCTTGAGAATACTGTAAGAGTCGATTATTGGCAATAAGAAATAGTTCTAGGGCTGTGTGGTCTGCCTCAATACAGCAGGAGCACAGAAAGTGGTATTGGGTGCAGAATCTTGGTTTATTTTATAAAAACAACATTCTAGTCCCTATCACATGGGGATGTTTGAACGTGTTTGAGCAATATCTGTTCATCTCAGAAACCAGAGTTGAATGGTTTGGATTTAAACTGTAGTGGCCTACATAATCCCTTGCTTCTCCTGACCCACCCAGATTTGACCAGTAAAACTGGAATTACGCAAAAGAAGCAAAAAAAAATCTGCAAATCTGTTCAACTGGCTTCATTATAACTTGCAGAGTTTGCGATTGCCTGGGTGCACATTTCTGAGCGCAGAATACCCTCAGTTCTGACCGACAAGTCCTTGAGTTTGCATAAATTAACCTCAGCAGGAGACTGTTAAGGAAAGTCTTGGATTTGAGAACATCAAGTTCAAATCTCACCTCTGCCATGTACTTTGCTGGGGGGGGGGGCTTGGGTACCTCCATGTCTCTCACCTATAACTCTGCCCCCCACTCCAACATAGAATAGGAACAGTGAAGGCTACCTCCAATGGTTGTTGAAAGAGATGAACGGCAGATCGCAAAGTGCTTTGGGAAGACGCAATTATTCCAGAAAACCTGTGGACCGTAACAGTCAAGAATCCATTCTGCAGAGCCGTATTTTTATTACAATGCAGTCAAGGGTCACAACATCACCAGCTCTGGAAGTATATGAATTCCTGCAGCGGCAGGTTCATTGCTGCCATGAAGGGGGAAGGTGAAGAGAGGCCTGCACAGAATCCTCACAAAAGTGACATTTATACTGAAGTCACTTAAACAAAACAATAAGTTAACGCAGTGACAAAATTAAACCTCTTGTTAAATACAAAAATATTTAAAAACAAATCTACACCAGATAAATTCAGTTTGAAAGTTAAAAAGTGCAAAGCCCAAAACGTGAAATCATAATAGCAGCAACAAAAATGTAAGTGTGCAAGTTTCTATATGAACAAGTTTCAGCCTGTTTTCACACTATGTCTCCCAACCTCTGGTGCCTGCCTTGTTTAAACACACATGACAGACGTTGGCCGTACCCAGGCAGCTGTGACCATGGGGAGCTCCTGTTGCTGGCAATGCAGAGGCATCTTCACCATCTCATCATGAGAACTCTGTATGCTCAGCACCTCACTGACCTAAATTTGTGCAATTTTGTACAATTTCATATGTAGAATCCCCAGCTACAACGGTTTGACCTGATTCGCATGTAACAATAACCCAGAGTACGGGTTGAGTATAGGTTGTTTTTGAATCATGGGTTCTTGTTGCATGTAAATCCTGCACTATGGTTTAACTATGGCTTGTTACCCACAGACAACCAAGATTCACAACCCAAAACCAAACCATGGGTTCTCTTCCTGGTTCTTGGTCAATAACCCATAGTTAAACCATAGTGCAGGGTCTGCATCTAGTGACAACTCACAAATTCAACAAGCCATGATGGGCCCCTTGGAGAGCCAGGCTGTGTACAGCCTCCGTGACTGTAATCCAAAATGACTTCAACTGGACTCCATAAAATTGAAACCTCCATCACCAGACAGAAATAATTACCAGGTTAGTTTTATGATGTCTTTGCTACTGTTGAGAGTTTGGTGGCTGCAGTAAAGGGAGTCTAACAGATTGGAATCTTCTAAAGCGGGGGGAGTTGAACCCCTTTCAGCCCAATGCCATTTCGGAGAAGCTCTGGGGGCGGGATGCATTCCAGTGGTGGGTGGAGCCAAAGGGGAAAGGGAGTGGCCAAAACACCAGTACATTTTAGCTTTAAAGCTCTTTCTGCCAGCAACTGAGGCTTAGGAGACTCATTTCAACCTTTTAAAATAGGGGAAAACTGCACAAAAGCCAGGACACTATCAGCAGACGAGGGAGAAGAGGGGCCCCAGGTTTGGCTTTTGGCTCAAGGGGATCTTATTTCCCCAAAGATGCAATTTTCCAATACACCCGAGAAGAGCAAATCCTACAGAAAAACACAAGCCGCACTTTAGGAGGGCATCGAAGCACTTTCTCAAGCTGGAACATCACAGCGAACAATTCTGAAACCAAATGTTGCCAGTTCAACACGCACAAGCCGGAAATGTTCAAAAATGCAGAGTCTCCCCAGTTCCAGAGGAATCAAAAGGTGCTCTGCGTTTTTGGAAGTTTTAAAACAACCAACGGTGAAAAAAAAGTGCCGCGCCGTCGAGTCACAACTTGCTAAAGCTGCTGCCTGCCTCCACGGCCCAACAAATCAGAGACAGTGATCGGAGCGGGAGAATACAGGTGGGAAGCAAAGCCCACCTCAAGTCTCACGGACCCATTCGCGGGCACCTCCGGCTGGTTGAGGAGCTTCAGGCGGCAAGGAAGACGGGAGGCACCTGTTGGCGTGCCAGTCCGGGAGTCTGGGCTACCGCCTGCGGATGGGCTTGTAGACGCACACAGCCATCAGGATCATCGCCATGAGCAGAATGCTGAAGACGCTCCCCATCAGAACTGGCAAGAGGGAGGAAGAGGAAGTGAGGCAAGCGCCCAGGGGCGTATATAGCCCACCTTTCTCCCTCCAAGGAACCCAAGGCGGCTTACATAATCCTCCTCCCATCTCCATTTTATCCTCACAACAACAACAACCCTGCGAGGTAGGCCAGGCTGAGAGTCTGTGACTGGCCCAAAGTCACCCAGTGGGTTTCCATGGCCGAGTGGGGACCGGAACCCGGGTCTCCCGGCTCCCAGTCCAACACTCTAGCCACTACGGCACACTGGCGTATTTATTTGATTTATTCGACCAGGCGGCATCGTGGGACTTAATCCCACCCGGTCGAGAGCCGGGACGTTCTTTGTAAGCCAGGCTGGGCAGTTTGCGACCCTCCGGATGTTTTCCAGCCTACCACTCTCAGCATCCCTCACCATTGCCTAGGCGAGCTAGGGCAGCGGGAGTTGTGGGCTAAAACATCTGCAAGGCCGCAAGTTGCCCAGCCCCTTTCGTAACAGCGAGAGAGCCACACGGATAACACTTTCCCCCCAACCATTTCAATGGGGTGGGGCTGGCTGGGGATGATAGGTGTATGCTGGGTGTTGTAGTCCAGCCCATCTCGAGGGCGCCCGGGTTGGGGAAGGTTAATGTAGAGACCCCCCCCCCCCTCCTTCCAACCTGAAAGCCCTGTGTGTGTAGGGTTGGCACCGCGTGATGGCGTGTGGACCCAGGCGTTCGAGAGGGCTGGTGGGGAGGAGGAGGAGGAGTGCCCGGGGGACCCAGGCGTCCGACAGATTTCTCTCTCCCCCACCCCACCTTCCTTGTGAGAGGCTAGACAGGGGGAAGAGGAGGATGGCCATGGCAGCCAGGCTCCCCTATAGGAAGCTAGAGATGGCGAGTGCCCGGGGGACCCAGGCGTCCGAGAGGGATTCCCGGTTCCTTCTCCCTGGAACCCGGGTGGGGGAGGGGTAGCGGGGTTTGCCCAGGGGACCCAGGCGTCCGGCCTCACCCAGGTTCTGCGTCTTGAGCACGGCGTAGGGCCGGCTCTGCCCCACCGGCGGGGCCTCCGCCTCCTCGCCGGCCTCGGCCAGCGCCGTCAGCAGCAGCAGCAGCAGCAGCAGCATCGCGAGGCTCCGCATCCTCCGCATCCTCCGCATCCTCCTCCAAGCAGCCCGAGAGGCGTTGGCTTCGCCATTCCCCGCCCCCTCCGGCCTTCCCTGCCGAGGTGAAGGTTGGCTGGTCGCAGCCCCTCGGGGGCCGCGCGCGCCTCTGAGCATGTGCAGAGGGCCCAATACTCTGACCCCTCCTGGGAGAGGGTCTGCCCTTCCGCACGTGCGGACGCGCCCACGCTGCCAACCAGACTCTCGTGACCCCCTTCCTCGCTTAGGAGCCCCGCTGGGACCAGCAGGGCCAGCCTGACCATCCACCCTTGGGTGCCCTCCCCCCCCCCGAAATAGGCTCCCTGTTTCGGATGGGCAACTTGTGGTTCTCCCAGAGGTGGGCTGAGGGTTGTAGGCCAAAACATCTGGAAGGCCGCAAAAGGCCCACCCCTGGCCTAATGAGAGGATGGCGGGTTGCCAACTGACCAGAACATACTGGCTGGGCTGCTCCTCTGCCTTCCGCAGCAGTTTCCAGAGAGGAGCTAGTGGCCTTTCATGGATGATGGCGGTAAACGGAACAAGCAGCTGGTAAAGGCAGAGGAGCATGTCAGTCTTGTTTTAAAAAACGTTGGCAACCTGAAAGAGCTGAGTGTGGTCAGGGTTGGGCAGCCATCAGTCTCGCAGAACCTATTTTGGGCAACGGTTTCAGCACCTTGGAGAGCTCCTGTAGAGTTCTGGCTGGTTCTGACCGAACCCCAGAATGGATTCACAGCCCCTCCAACATCAGAGCCTCCAAGCCTCCAAGCCACTCCAGCTGGATTCAGGTGCAGCAGACAGACGCTTAGACAGAAAGGATTCTGAGGCCAGGAATTTGGGTGCCAAAACTGAACAGCGCTCCCAATCCTTTCATAGAAACATCCACTCCTGGTTACCCCCAAGTTCTTCACACAGCGCAGAGTTAAACTGTGGAATTCACTGCCACAAGATGTAATGGTGGCCACCAATTTGGACGGCTTTAAAAGAGGGTTGGATACATTCCTGGAGGAAAAGGCTATCCATGGTTACTAGTCCTGATGGTTCTATGCTACCTCTAGTATCAGAGGCAGTCTGCCTCTGTACACCAGTTGCTGGGGAACATGGGCTGGAGGGTGCTGTTGCAGTCCTGTCCTGTTTCTGGGTTTCCAGGGCAGCTGCTTGGTCACTATGTGAGCATAATGTTAGACTAGATGGACCCTTGCTCTGATCCAGCACGGGTCTTCCTATATTCTGAAGCTCTCATTTAATTTAAATCATATAATTTCAGGCAGGGTAGAGTTATTTCATTGCATTGTTGAGACTCAGCAATCCTTGCGCATCTACAGAAAATTTGTCCAAAAAATACCAGTAGATCCGTACCCACCTTCTGCCCATTCCTTTCATGGGTTGATCCCTGGTTTTCCCAATGAAAGTTGTGGACTTTACGACCCTGGAGATTATTTATTTATTTATTTCCATTTATATACTGCCCCATAGCCGAAGCTCTCTGGGCGGTTTACAAAAATTAAAAACATTGAACATTAAAAACACCGATATACAAAATTTAAAACCCATAAAGCATGAAAACAAGTTAAAATGACAATCTCCTTCTGGGTCAAAGCACAACAACAACATAAAACCCTCATCATATGCTGTGAAATGCCTGGGAGAAGAGGAAAGTCTTGACCTGGTGCTGAAAAGATAACAATGTTGGTGCCAGGCAAGCCTCGTCGGGGAGATCATTCCATAATTGGGGGGCCACCACTGAAAAGGCTCTCTCCCTTGTTGCCATCCTCCGAGTTCCCTCGGAATAGGCAACCGGAGTAGGACCTTAGATGTAGATCGTCGTGTATGGGTAGGTTCATGTCAGGAGAGGCGTTCCATCAGGTATTATGGTCCCAAGCCGTGTAAGGCTTTATAGGTTAAAACCAGCACCTTGAATTGGGCTTATTTGCCCTCATCCAGTCCATTGTCACAGCCAGGCACTGGTTCAGCACGTCTACAGCCCCACCTGCTGAAAATGAAAAGGAGAAATAGAGCTGCGTGTCATCAGCATACTGATGACAACGCACTCCAAAACTCTGGATGACCGCTCCCAACGGTTTCATGTAGATGTTGAACAGCATAGGGGACAAGACTGACTGACGTAAAGTCCTCTACTTTCAGATCACCATCTCCATGTCCAGTTGCGAAAACCAGGTCTAGAGTATGCCCTGCTACATGCGTTGGGCCGATGGCATGTGGGACAGTCCCATGGTTGTCATGGAGACCATGAAATCCTGAACCGCCCCAGATAAGGTGCCCTCAGCATGAATGTTGACATCCCCCAGAACCAACAGTCTGGGGGATCTCAGCAGTACACCCGAGGCCACCTCCGTTAGCAAACCTAGGGAGTCCGTTGAGCAGCGGGGTGGGCGGTACACCAACAGAATCCCTACTCTGTCCCGCTGACCCAACACAAGGTGCAAACACTCCAGACCAGTAGTCATATGGACAGGGAGCCTGCAGAGGGAGATGGAGTTCCTATAGACCACAGCAACCCCCCTCCCTGGCCCTCAGATCTACCCTGGTGCTGAGCCAATTATCCTGGTGGGCATAACTGGGAGAGGCTGACTCCTCCCTGCTCACCCACCCAGGCCTCGGTTATACGTGCCAGATCGGTTTCCTCATCCACTATTAGATCATGGATGAGGGAGGTCTTATTATGTACCAATCTGGCATTTAAAAGGTCTGGCTGATAGGGCAACCAACAAAGCTATGGTTGCAAGGAGGACTGGAACATGGCACAGCTGTTAACTGTCTGAGCCACGTTCCCCTTACCTGGCACATCCTCCTCACAACGCCATATCTCCCTCTACCCGCCACTACACTGATTGGGGCCCCCTCAAATCCCCCTACTTGGTTCTGTATCCTCCCTCCCAGGCACATGGCTCAAGACCCAGAAAAAAAAGCAAGCAGGCAGGCAGGCAGGCAGGCAGGCAGGCAGGCAGGCAGGCAGGCAGGCAGGCAGGCAGGCGCAACAGCAGCAGACAGCTCTCCCTCTGCCCTGGGTGGGGTGATGGTGGTCCCCTCCTCCTGCAGGCACTGGCTCTCCCAGGACACCCCAGCCAGCTGGCTTATGTATCCCTCTTCCAAGAGAGGGACAGGTGGAGAATACGAGCAGCAGCTGGCTGAGTACCTGGGGGCCTGGTCCTGCTGGGCGTAGCAGTCCACTCAAGCAGCAGCAGTCCAACAGGGAGAGGGTGGTGATGGTGGTGGCGGCGGCGGCAGCAGCAGATAGCCCTCCCTCTGCCCTGGGTGGGGTGATGGTGGTCCCCTCCCCCTGCAGGCACTAGGGAGTAAGTACCAATGGACACAGTGCACTTTAGTCAGCTTTCATTAAGGCCAACAGTTACGGCCTAACTAAAGAAACCATTTTGGGGACTCTTGAAATAGCAAGTGGGATGTGCAACATCAACAAAATGTTGCAGCGTGGAGTGCTTCCGTTCAGGGTTCCAGCCAGCCATGCTTTCAGAGGACTCCATTCCGCCGTCCCTTTTTGCAAACCAATTTTCAGTTCCCTCTCCCAGCAGTCAGTCCACATTCCATGCCCACTGATTATTTCCACTTCCCACTGGATTAGTTTTTACTTTCCCCCTTTTTCTAAATATTTTCTGTATTTTTGCAAAAACCTTTGGGTTCCCCCCGTGCCTCCCTCTTGTGCGTGGATGGTGCGGTTTCAGCTGCATCAGGATCTCCACTCAGATAATGCTATGGATATATAGGATAATTTATAGCAGGACTAACGAAGGCCACATACATCTCCGTTCATTTTGTCATTCCAGCTTGGGTTGATTTGGCTCACCTTCTGCAGTTTCATGCAGTACATTGCACTGTCTTCTGCTTTGTCATCTGAGAAACCGCCAGGGTATGAACTCAATTGTGGACTGAACAGGCCAGGTGCTGCCAATTGCGTTAAGCAAGCCCTAACTTCGGAAGCTGCCTGCACCTTTTTCAGTTTCATTACCTTCTTGAGGCACATTTTCTTTTAATAGGTTCACTTTTTAGGCAACGTTCTGAATTAACTACCTCTGGAGGTGAAGGAGGGGGAAGGAGGGAGAGACCTAAAAATGAATTAGTCTCAACTCTCTCAAATCTGTATGGCTTTGGTTTTTTTCTAACCAGTATTTGAACATGTGTGTAGTAATGATATGAACCCTCCCGCATAAACCTGGTTCATGTCTGATTTTGCCTTTGCAAACATGTTAAAATTGTGTCTGGAATGGAAAGAAGTCTGCTCAGGCTTTCTTTCACAGAAGGGCAGGACTTCAGCACTTTTGATTATCTTAGATTTGGGGATGTTATCTATTCATCTTAAGAGAACATTGTCCATCCAATCCATATTCTGTCTTTTCAGCGCTCCGAAACAAATGCCAAAGTGGAGCATCGGAAGCTTGGAAACAAAAGTGTTAAGAATAAAGGTACATAATATTATTTACTACATTTATTTGATTTATACCCTGCGTTTGTATCAAAAAAATGGCACTCAAGGCAGCTTGCATAATAAATTTGTATTACATAACCTTTTTATGTCTAAAATAAGCTTATTGATAAGATTTTCCACAGGAATATTTATTTATTTGCAATATTTATATACCACTCCGCATCCAAAAGATTTTGGAACGGTGCACAACAAATAGAATAAAAGAATGAAAATACCATATTTAAAATTACTGTTTTTAAAAGAACAAAGTTCTGATAAAACCATGACTGGTCATCCAAGGAAAGCTGAGGTGCCAGAAATAATACAATGTTGGTGCCTGCCTGACTTCCAAAGGCAGCTTGACTAGTGTACAAAACCCTGAACAACTTGGGACCAGGATACCGGAGACAACACCTTCTCCCCATCAACCTGCCCGGTCACTGAATTTCATAGGAAGGAGGCTACCACACTGAAGGCCCTTCTCCTGGTGGACCATAGATTCATGTGGGACCACCAGGAACATAACCTCAGTGACCAGGCAGGTTGATAAGGGAGAAGGCGCTCTCTCAACCTGGTCCCACGTGGTTTAGGGCTTTGTCCACTAGACTCGAACCTTCAACCTGGCCCGGTCGTGAATAGGCAGCCAGTGCAGTTCCCTCACCAAAGCAATTGTCGCCATGGCCAATCTATCCCTGCCCAGGAGAGGCCAGAGCTGGCGAACCAAGTGAAGCTAGGAAAAGGCGCTCTGAGCCGCCACTTGGGCCTCCAGCAACAGTGATGGATCTGGGAGAAGCCTTCAACTACAGGACTGCTGGAAGTTGAGCAGACTTTGTTCCGCAGGGAGATCTCGCTGATAGTTTGCTGCTATCAAGCTGCTCTTGTCTTACTCAAGCATGGAAACAGCCTAAACCGACTCCTGTGGGATAGGCAATGGTGACAGTTTGCCCCACAAATCTGTTCTGTGACTGGTTCAGCTAACCAATACCATCTGTTGTTTTTTAAAAAAACATATCTCCAAAGTCTTCATCAGCAAAGTGTTTTATTGATTATTGTCTTTTTTTACTACCCTGTGGCTTGAGCAAGCGTCCCCAACCTGGTGCCCTCCAGATGTTTGGGACATCAACTCCCATCAGCCCCAGCCAATATGGCCAATGGTTAGGAATGCTGGGAGTTGTCATCCAGAACATCTGGATGACCCCATGTTGGGAAAGTCTTTACCCCAAACCAGCCTCTTAACTGCAGTGTGGTGTCTGTACCGACATCTTATGATTCCACCAAGTTCTGTGACTGGATACTAGTTTAAGTATTTTCAGAGTGGCTGGATTCACACATAACACTAAGCCATGATGGGCTGCTAACCGCTATGCATTGTAGATTACGCAAACAGCCCTCTGTGTCCATTCTGGGTTCAACTGATTAATATATTTTAATACAATATTGATGAAGCAATTTCAAATACGAGGGTACCCAAAAAGAAAACTAAAGCAAGCTATGTTCAAGGTGAGGAGAATGGATCGTAAGAATTTATTTAAGAAGAAAGATGCGAGGCGGAAAGACTCCAGAATGTTGATACCCATTACATACAATGGCCATAAAGGGCGCCAGGTCAAGACTTTCCTCTTCTCCCAGGCATATGATGAGGGTTTTGTGTTGTTGTTGTGCTTTGACCCAGAAGGATATTGTCATTTTAACTTGTTCTGTGCTTGATGGTTTTAAATTTTGTTTAACGGTGTTTTTAATGTTCAATGTTTTTAATTTTTGTAAACCGCCCAGAGAGCTTTGGCTATGGGGCGGTATATAAATGGAATAAAATAAATCAACGTGCTAAGAATTTGAAAGATCTTCTGGTACATAGCACCCTTAGGAGAAGGAATGGGAGTAGCAAGGACTGTATTACATACCAGAAAACCAGGGGTAACTTTCCTTGCTATCATTGCAGTTCTTGTGTGAACTGCCTACAAATAAAAGACTTCACAAACCCACAAGGTAACAGAAAATACGTATTCCGGGAGCTGTCTAATTGTGAGTCCAGGGGCGTCATCTACATCATTCCATGTCCATGCAGACTCTTCTATGTAGGTATGACAACTAGAAAAATCCCAATAAGAATCCATGAGCCTAAGAGTTACATTAGGAACCAGAGAGTGCATGCCCCGCTCGTTAAGCACTGAATGGAACTGGAGCTCACGGAAGAGGATGTCCAATTTGGGGTTCTCGAAAGACAGACTGGCTCCAGGAAAGAACTTGGGAATGAACTGAAAAGGAGGGAACTCTTTTGGATTTTCACTCTTCAAAGGTGCCAAGAGGCTTAAATGATGATTGCAATTGGCCCTCAATCCTGTAGTATTGATCTGGCATTAATCTTTATTTCTTGCTATTACTGAATATTATTAGTTTTCATGCTTATTCATCGTGGTTGTTATTCGTTGAAAGTGCCTCGCAGGATAAAGATTGGAAGTTTGGTCTTTAAAGGACCTAGCTCTCTTAATTGAGAGCACAGGTGACTAGGATAAACAATTGACTCATTAGCAATAGAATAAAAGCCTTGCTTCAACTTGGTTAGCCTGGATTATTATTATTATTATTATTATTATTATTATTATTATTATTAATTACATTTATATACCACCCCATAGCCGAAGGGCAATTGGCGTCCGCCAGCCCTGCAGGGGAGGGAGGTGGCGGGGACAGAGCAGCAGGCCAGCCACAGGGAAACAGGCAACAGGAGGCAGGAGTGTGAAACCCCCCCCCCTCTCCACAGGGCAGAACAGGAGGCTGGGAGCCTGTCATGGGGGCCAGGAGAGACCGATCCGCTTGGTTTGAAATCAAAACTTTATTTAGAAGGTGCATTACAAACATGGACCCAAAAAAAACCCATTAACTAACAATAAGGGGTCCACAAGGGGCAAGCACCCCCTCCTCCTCCTCACTTCCGGTGGCGGGCACGGCGCGAAGGACACATTCTTTCACCTGCAAGGCAAGACAGGTGGGCTGGGGGGTGGGCACAGCTCCCCAAAGGGACAGGCAGGAGCTCCCCACCCCGCAAGGCAGAGCTGTGCTCCAGCTGGGCTGTGGAAGGGCCTCCCCTCCCCACCCCTCCCCACCCCCTGGAGCTATTTACTAGCAAAGCGGAGGGAGCTCAGGGAGTCCCCCAAGTCTTCTTCCAAGGGAGAGACGTTCACAAACATGAGCCTGGGGGACAAGGGGAAAGCTGCTGGTGACCCCGAGGGGAGGGCGGAGATGCTGCTGCTGCCTTCCAGTGTTGCAGCTGGAGCAGGTGGGGGAGGAGGAGAGCCCTCCCCGTCAGCCAGAGCCCCTGAGGCAAGGGGCAGGCTCAGGTGACCCCCCCAGCTCACCTTCAGCTCCTGGTCCCGGCACTCCCTGACTCCTGCAGGTTCTGCCTGAGCGCCTCGTTCTCCTGCCTGAGCGCCTCGTTCTTCTGCCTGAGCGCCTCGTTCTCCTGCTCCAGGAATGGGGAAGAGTACAAATAATAAGAGTACAGCACTCTCTACATGTTAAGTATCACCATTATTTTATTTATTTATTTATTTTCCCACCTTTTTTCCCCTTAAAGAACTTAAGGTGGCGTACATAATCTTCCTCCATTCCACTTTATCCCCACAACAACATGGGAACATAGGAAGAGCCATGCTGGATCAGACCAAGGGTCCATCTCGCCCAGCACTCTGTTCACACAGCGGCCAGCCAGCTGTCGACCTGTGACCCACAAGATGGGTGCAACAGAACCCTTCCACCCGTGTTCCCCAGCAACTGGTGTATATAGGCTTCCTGCCTCTGCTACTGGAGGTAGTCCATAACCATCAGGACTAGTAGCCATTAATAGCCTTCTCCTCCAGGAATTTATCCAACCTCCTTTTAAAGTCATCCAAAACATCTCGTGGGTACAATGTTGGAAAAGGCTTCTCCAAACTGTAACCTGAGAGGATCGGGAGGCCGGGCCTGCAACGTTCTCGATAAGCACCAACATTCCCTTCTCATTCAGTAGCAGAAGACCAAAATCCAACATCTCCACCAGCCGTGGGCCACCTGGTGGCTCTTCAGATTTGTTGGATGGACACTCCCTGGCTGGGAAGAGCTGGTGAGAGTGGTTGTTCAGCGCCTCTGGGAGGCTGACCCATAGAAGAATGCTCCTCCCATGCTCACATCGCATTTGGTCATTGTTCCAAAACACCCCTTCGCCTCCATCTCCTACAACCCATGACAGCTAAGCGAAGCCTCCATCTTCCAAGTAATATGCCATCGTTGGCTTTGTGCCCTAATTGTGGGCGTCCCAGTGACAGATGGATGGCCACGAAAAGAGGATGCTCAAGTGGGTGACCCCATGGCCTGACTCAGCAGGGCCCTTCTTAATCCTCAAGACTTCGCTGCATGTCTGCCTTTTGCTTCCCCTCCAGAATCTATTTCGATATGGAGTGGTATGTGGATATTGTAAATAACAACAACAACAACAACAACAACAATCAGGTCTAGCATGTTATTGAAACAGTTTTTAGCTGTCTAAATCGTTTAAAATTTTGCATGTTTAAATTTGTTTGGTGCCTTCTATGCAGTATTTTATTAGCTTTGGATTTTTGTAATCTGCCCAGTGTAGAAATAAAATTAACAACAACAACAACGGAATGACTCTCTCTGCCATCCTAGTTTTCTATGTGTGTGACTTGTGTATTGAACCACAGTCAGTCATCCTCCCTAAAGCGATATGAACACAGCTGAACCACTGCATCTGCTGTTTGTGAAGATTAGGCCTGAGTTCTCCTGGCCAAGGTGGCCCCATCTTCCACCTCTCCTGCCAAAGTGAAACTAAATTCTGTTCGATTCCTCCTCCTGGACCCACAGGAGAAAGAGAGGGGTCAGAGGAGTTCTCAAGCCCAGGGCTTTGCGTGGCCATATTCCTCCGCTTGCACACAGAACCTGGAATTACAGTTTACCATTAACATGCAAACTCTCTCGCATTCCTTACAAAAAAGACATTTTCATATC
Organism: Anniella stebbinsi; assembly: GCA_029215795.1. NCBI lineage: Eukaryota > Metazoa > Chordata > Lepidosauria > Squamata > Anniellidae > Anniella > Anniella stebbinsi. Next base: position 23,389,650 of record JARDYH010000010.1, read on the forward strand.
AGAAGTTCTTTCCTCCTTGGACTAAAACCCATTTGGAATTGGCAATGGGCTTCAGCTCATAATACGACAAAGGAGATTTGCTAAGGATGCTTGTGACGATACACCACGTGGCTGATGTTCCTGGGAAAGGGAGGGTATATATACAGTGGGAGGGAGTGTTTTAGTTGAACCTTATTGTCTTGGTTGGGTGGAGGGTAGTTGTGTGGAAGATAGCTGTGTGTGAACGTGTCAGGAGTGTGTGTGAGATTATTAGGATTTAGGATTATTAGTCAATTATTAGAAGTGTTAAGTATAGGCAGGTGTGAAATTGGTTTGGAAAGAACTGTTAACAACAATAAACGTTTTATTTTATTTTTTTGCTACCACAAACCACGTGTCAGCTTGGCTTTGTCACCTGCTCTATAAGTATAATAAAGAAACACAAATCATTACTCTTTCAGCCAACACGCTCGCAGGAGAACCTTATTCAAAACCCTTAACACCCTTTCCCCCTCTGCTATAAGGGAAAAGGGGTGCGTCTTTTACCCTTCCCTCAGGCTTATTCAAGTGGTGGCGCGTGTCCTGAGAGGGGTGGGCTGGTGTTTGAGGCTGTGGCGGCACAATGCTCTTCCGTCACATCTTGGACTGGAAATCACAAGCAGGGACTTCAGAAGCACTTGCCAAATATGTACAGCAAATAAAATAGGGTGTGAGGTGGGGGGTGGGAATTCAAAACGTACCTGCATCATTTTTTCAAGGGTAACTTCCTCACGGCCAAATTTTTCACTGAGAGCCTACAAGAAACGGACAGCCATGTTTTCACTCCAGCATAAATCATGAACTACAGACAGACACACGGCGGGTTCTCATATTTCCAGTCACCATAATGGGAATGTGGCATGTGAAATCACCAGGACTAGAACTTTGAAATAGAAATCCCAGGAATCAAAGGGCTGGTGAGCTATGGCCTCCCCCTATAATTCCCTAAAGTTTATAAAGCAGGTTGTCCGTGTGCAGGTACTGCAAAGGACCTAAAAGGTGCGGCGGCGGAGAGGGCGAAGGAAGAGAACATCAGAAGTGCCCCTGATGCTGGATCAGATCGAAGGTCCACCTAGTCCAGCACTCTGTTCACACAGTGTCCAGGCAGCTGTTGACCAGGGACCAACAAAGCAGGACATGGTGCAACAGCACTCTCCCACCCACATTCCCCAGCCATTGGTGCATAGAGGCTCACTGAAACAGTGGCTCAGTGGTAGAGCACCGGCTTTGTACGCAGAAGGTCCCAGGTTCAATCCTCGGCATCGCCAAACAGGGCTGGGAAAAATCTTGCCGGAAGTCCTGGAGATCTGTCGCTGCCAGGCAGCGTTGACAATACTGGCCTCGATGGACCAATGGCTTGAGTCATAGAAGCCAGCTTCCTACGTTCTCGTGTACACACCCTGCCTTTGCAGAAAACTCATGAGAAGTTGGAAAGGTTTTTCTGTTTTAAAGGATGGTTGTGTTTTAATTATCTTAGTGGGGCCGTTCAGGCAACAAGCTAACCCACACTCAGTGGTTGAGTGTGGGCTGTTCTCGAACCGTGTGGGTTAGCGTGTTGTCTGAACATCCACAAATGGCTTGTTATCCATGCAGGGTGGCTTCTTAACCCACCAACAAACCACAGGTTCTCAAGGTGGCTTGTTTGAGAAAATAAGTCACATGGTGTGGTTAACAAGCCACCCTGCGGACGTTCAGACAACACGCTGACCCATGGTTTCACCAACAGCCTATCCTCAACTGCTGAGTGTGGGTTGGCACGTTGTCTGAACAGCCCCAATGTCTTTAAAGAGCTTCAGCTATTGGGTGAAATAAAAATGTAAACAATCAATCAATCAACCAACCAATCATGGAAGATGCTTTGCGCATCCGTGGTCCAGAAAGTGAGATTAAAAAACACATGAAATGAGGTGCCTCCTCCCGTACCATAATGGCAGGAAAAAGCCCCCCACGCGAGGACTACGCAGGGCACTCTTTCTTCAGGCTGATGGGGATTCTTGTTTACATTTCCATCCCGCCTTCCTCCAACGAGCTCAGGGTGATAGACGAGGTGTCCCCTCTCCATTTTGTCTTCACAACAACCCAGTGAGGTAGGTTAGAGTGAAAGACAGGGACTGGCCAAAGGCCTCATGACCCAGTGGGGATTGGTCTGCCAGGTCCACACTCCAACCGCCACACTGCCTGCACTCTCTGGGAGGATCTCTCCAGCAGTGGAGAGCAGGGCGCAGGCGAGAGTGCAGGAGCCGACAGCGGCCGTGGACTTCCGTTGACAGGGCACTGAGCTCCCACTCCACCACTGCAAGGAACCCCCCGCCCTCTATTCCCTGCTGCCCTCTATTCCCACTGGAACAGCCACATCTGCACTGCCCACCTGGAGAAAGAACAACAGCCAAGCTGATAAACAGGCATCTCCTCCTGGGAACCTTCCCTGCTCACCTGCACCAGCTGATTTAACCGATCAGTCATAGCGAGTCCAGATTGCAGAATGGCTTCTACAGAGAAAGACTCCTCGAAAGAACTCTGCTGAGACATGGCCTCTTTCAAGTGCTGCCTCTTGGCTTTCCGGTGACGGGCTCGACTGCTCTGTAGGTCTAGAATGGCAACATTGAAAGGTGACGACTTCGGCAAAGAGGAAGGGGGTCAAATATGAGAGCTAAACTCTGCTCATCAACTCTGCTTTTCTTCTACCGCAGTCAACACATCCAGATCCTTCCGCTGCATGTCTGTAATCAAAGAAAGTTGCTGCTCGGCAGCCACTCTTTGAACTCTCTCCTGCTCTTTCTCCTTCAGAAAGTAAGAGAGGCACAATGACCGAACAATCAAAGCCGGGAACATGCCGCAATCAACATCATCCCCCACAGGCCAATTCACACCGCAAGGACTGTCGTCTGTGATGAAGGAAGGCAGCTGTCGGATGTCAGGTGTTCGATGGACAATTCACAAGGCTGGCCTTGTGAATTGTGAGTTGAAAGCTTGGCAATGGTTGTGAGAAAGTCTGTCTCTGTTCTGTGCTTATCTGTGGCTGTATGTTTTGGAAAAGGTGGGGGCTATCTTGCAAACTGTCTCTCACATGGTGTCATCATCAAGAGGAAGTAACTGTGCCGCCCTATTGGCACATGAGTTTCGGTTACTGGCCTGATGTCCTGTCAGTCAAAGTGGCTTGAAATAGCCAGCCTCCAGCCTATAACGGAACAAGCAAAGGGGAGGCCCTTTGCTAGGAATCATCTGTTCTACGCTTGCCATGAAACTCCTCGTGTTTGGGATTTTATCTGTTTGAAGATGTTGGATGCACTCTGTACATGTTCTGTTGCTATTTGGACTTGGAATTTCTAAGGACTGTGCCATGAAAAGTGCTCTGAGGCTTTTCATAGATTTGGACTTGCAGATTACTGTTCTGGATTGTGTTTCTATGGCCTAAGAGCGAGCCTTCCCTGCATGGAGCCAAAGTACGGGCACAGGGAAGCTCCTAGGCTGACCGTTGCTGTTCTGAAATTGTGCGTGTGTGTGAGACCTGCGAGACAGCCTTCCTCAGAGCCAAAGTTACGAGCAAGGGAGGTTTCCTAGGTCGAAGAGGTTCGCGCCCTGATGTCTTGCTTACGTGATCAGTTCAGTGTTTTCCAGCAGGCTGAGTCAAACAAGTCAAGCCAAGCCATGCTATACTGGGAGAGAACAATTCTGGGTAGGCCTGCCCTCTTTTGTACCTGGCCATTCTAGAATAGCTCCTGCAGCTTTGACTGTTGTGATGAAGAGGGAATTTCACCAGGTGCTACATGTATACAAATGACACCGGCTGAAATTCCCTTTTCTATGCAACTGTTAAAGATCCAGGAGCCCTGTCCTCCTTTTCAAATGGTCACCCTAATTCTGGGACAAGGCAACACTTTGCAATCGACCAGACATAACAGTTATAAACAAAACAAAAAAACAAAAAAATCAAAACTACCTTATTGACATAGCAATACCTAATGACAAAAATGTTGCAGAAAAAGAAGAAGGAGAGAGAAAAATATACACCACTGGCTATGGAAATTAAAGAACTGTGGCAGCAGGAAAAAGTTACAATTATTCCATTAGACATCAGTCACCAGTCACAGTATTGTTATTATTATTATTATTATTATTATTATTATTATTATTATACAGAAAACCTTCAGAAACTAGGCCTACCAAAATATATCCACACCAACATCCACAAAGCAGTCATACTTAAAACATGTTCAATAGTCAGGAAATTTCTGAATCAGTAAAAGACAGCACGACTTGGCAAAGCCCATCATGTTCATCTAGAAAAACTACCATGAGCAAGAAAAGAGAGATGATAATAATGGCAAACACAAAATGCATTATTAAAAATAAATTATTAAAAGCTACTACACTAAAGCTATCAAACTTTGTGCTTTGTAGCAAGACTATAGTAAAGCAGTATACACTCCCTGGTAATTTAGGATTTCACTTGTTTTTGACCATCTGTAGCAGTACCCACTGACCCCCCCCCCCCTTAATGTGTTGGATCTTGACTAAGTTAATCATGCTTTGGCCCCGTTGAAATCAATGAGACAAAACCATAACTTAGTCTGAATCCAACTCAACATGTACAAAAAGAAGTTATCTATAACCTCCTCTAGGGCATGCACCTGTTGAACTGTTAAAACAAATAAAGAGCACTTGTCAAGATTGGCTAGCAAAAAGCAACTTCTACTGAGAAGATGAGGATAGCATAATATGTAAGTCTGACGAGAACACATCTAGGATTATGGAAATAGAATTTAAGAGCCCCCATAGATTTAGTACTAAATAAAAGCCTCTGCAAAGAGATGAGTTGCATCACCAATCTTAAGGCGGTCTTTTGGAATCCCATCATTGTACATTTGTACTTCCAAAAGATTTTGACAAAGTCCCTCACTAAAAGCTCCTGAGATAAGAGGATCTTATGGATTGATAACTGGTTAAAACAACAGGAAACAGTCGTAAACTGTCAGTTTTCACAGTAGACATTTGTAGGCTTCCAGGTCACCAAAGCTGAGGTAACTGAGGTGAAATTGATTCAGATGATATGAAGTCCATGGGCTAAGAAAGTAATATGAATTAAATGTAGTATTCTTCAATTTAGAAATATCGCTCCCCCCACCCCCACCTTGTACACAGCGATTCAAAAAAAAGGGCTGTCCTGAACTATTGTCTTTGCCAAACTGGAATTGCTTGGTAATAAATTGTTTTGTAAGCGGGGAGGCAAAAAAGAAAAGAGAAATCTCCATTTTCCAGTTTCCTTACCTTGGAAAGAAGACAGAAGGAGACCAAGAGAAACGTGTACTTTCAGCACCTCTCCAGGGCAGTTTGGAAAGTGGGGCCTTTTTACTTCCACTTCTCCCTGGTTTTCTTTCACTCCCTCTCCCGCCCACCAGGGCCATTGGGATAAAAAAAAAAACCTTGGCTGGGCAGGAGCAGTTTTTTTTAAGGCACCATGCAGCCCGGTCAGAGTTGGCAGCAAAGTTTTTTCCGGAGGCTCCAAAATAACGTTGCTTCCCCTGCCCACTGGGGCCATCGAGCTTCCCTCGGAGGAGGCACTTGGAGGAGGGCCTTAGATGTTGAATGTAGTGCTCGGGTAGGTTAATGTCGGGAATGGCGTTCCATCAGGTATTGTGGTCCCAAACCGTGTAAGGCTTTATAGGTTAAAACCAGCACCTTAAATCAGGCTCGGAAACATACAGGCAGCCAATGCAAGCGGGCCAGAGTAGGTCTTATATGCTTGAACCTACTGGTTCCAGTTATCAATCTGGCCGCTGCATTTTGCACAAGCTGCAGCTTCCGAAACACCTTCAAAGGCAGCCCCACGTAGAGTGCATTGCAGTAATCTAACTTGGAGGTTACCAGAGCATGGACAACTGGGCAAGTGTTGTCCAATGAATCTCTTTGGGCAAGTATGGTTTCTCAATGGGAAAGTACTGTCCTTTGTTTTAGTACGTCCCATCCCCCACCCTTGCAGAGGGGGAAAGCCGCAGGGAACACAATGCAAAATACAAGCATCACAAAGTTTAAATTTTTTAAAAACAAGAGAAACCACATCATTAAAACATTTTAAAATTCATCCGGATAGGCCTGCCGGAAGAGAACAGTCTTCATGACTCTCTTAAATTCATGAAGACTGCTAATTTGTCTAACCTCCTCCGGCAGACCATTCCATAGTCTGGGAGCCATGGAAGAGAAGGTCCTCTGGGTAACACTCGCCAGCCTAGTTCTGGCTGGCTTGAGTACGTTCTTCCCAGAGGACCTAAGAGTGCGGGGCGGATTGTATGGGAGAAGGCGATCCTGTAGGTAGCCTGGGCCCAAACCATGTAGGGCTTTAAAGGTAATAACCAACACTTTATACTTTGCCCGGAAACTGACCGGCAGCCAGTGAAGTGATTTTAAAACTGTGATTTATCTCCCATAGTAATGAGAAACATCATTTTGGAAGGAGATCCAATACTCCCCGTTGTATTTCTCCTACATATAAAGAAATTTATGGCATACCATGAAGTTTTTTTATGTAAAATAATTTCAAAACTGGGAAGAAACAACATGGAAAATATACCATTTGTAACAGACCGGGAAAGGGGTATTGTTCAACCTTTGCAAGAGAAATTCCCCAAAATTCCAAAGGTATATTGCAGAAATCATATTCTTAGAGATGTGAGGATGTGGGTAAAGAATCATGGTGGGAGAAAAGATGATTTGATAGTTTTAAAAGACAATGTGACACCATTGCTAAATTCATCAAGCCAAAAATAGTATCAGAAGACATATGGGGAATATAGTGTGCTGTGGAGTCAGCCATTTAAAGAATATTTTGATAAAGAATTTAAAGATTGTATTCCAAAATATGCTGCAAAATTCCACACACAGAAATTTGCTGCTTTTAGAAATTATATAACTGCCACCAAGCACATCAGTGAGAGCGTGAACAAACTGATTAAGGAGGAGATGGAGTGGAAAGAAATGCCAGTTGACACTATGGCCCTCACAATGTACTATATGCAAACGTATTTTCTGTATGAGTTCAAACGAGCATACTGTGGTCTTGGAAACTATTCTCTAAAACAGCAATTCTCACACTTACAGAAATCACCCGCGGAGATAGAATTCCCTCCATTTTACTCCTTAGAAACAATTATTGATAATATAAAATCCATCCAGAATAAGAACCCAAAAGAAGTAATACTAGTTGATTCACTGAAAAATAGAGAAAGATCGAAACAGCACGGACACATTCTCCTGTGTATTGCAGCTGCATGTTATCAGGTAGCATGGGTGCCATTCATAATAGACTGCAAAGACTGGAAGGTGTGTTTGTGTAAGGATATACCACAACAAAGGAATTCCTACGACTGTGGAATACACACCGTTTTAAACGCCTACACAACAATATCTGGTGAGGAATGCATCCACATTGTAAGTAAGACAGCAAGGTCTTGGATTGGAATACAGGTGGGCAGGCATCAGAACGTTGTTCCATTGCCAGACTACTACATTTGCAACCCATGCAACCCATAAAGGTATGTCATGGTGGTGTGCGTGTAGAGGCTCTTGCTCTGTGCTCATGGGGTAACACAATGGAGGGAGATGGGCAACGGACTAAAGAGACAGACTCCAGATAAGACAAACTGTGCTACTGAAGGGGGGTTGTCAGTAAAAGTTATGGAAATTGTAAGTCTTGTGTGTTTCTCTGTTTAAAAATCAATACCGAAAATTTTCATCAACAAGGTAAAAAAGTAATAGAGCTCCTTTCCCTCCCCCTCAACCTGTCTGTGCTTTTAGGTTGTGTATTGACTTCAAATACTTTTAAACTTCCTTTTTAGGTAAAAACCTCCTCAGGGCAGTTAACAAAACAAAATTTAAAAATGCTAATACAAACTATAATTAACTACCTTTTAATGATAATAATAATTTGTTTATTACCCGCCTCTCCCTCCGGATCGAGGCGTAGAGCAACATCAAGCATAAAATACACAAACTGATAAAAGCACATAAAACCAATACATCATTCAAATACCAATAAAACACCAATAAAACACTTAAAATTCATCTGGTTAGGCCTGCCGGAAGAGATCAGTCTTTATAACTCTTTTAAATTCTTGAAGACTGGTGAGTTGGCGGATCTCTCCCTGATTCACATTCTTTCTCACCTTTTATGCTCCACCCTTGTTCTTTAACCAAATCCCGCTCCCACAAGTACCCATGCCCTGTGGAGGTGGGCAATTGCTGCTATACCAGTCTTAGAAAGCTGAATCCTTGCTCTGTCCAGAGTATTGAAACATCGGATACATACACTTGACCTGAGTCAGCCAGATAAGGCAATTGGCAAGGACAATCGACACTTGATGGGTCATAGGAATGCCACCATCTCACCCAGGATGGTGATGCTGTACAGAGAATCCTGTAGGGGCCCCTTAGCCAAACCTGGGATCTCAGCATTGCCCAGCTGGATCGCTGGATCTCATGAAGGGGACAAGAACAGGCAAAGGGAACATCAGAGTGTGCTCCCCCCGCCCCCCACAGGGTCAACTGACATCAACTGCCCTGTGGGGAGTAACATCAGATGCTGACTCTGCTCACGTGAAGCTGGTTGAGTTGTTCAGATTTGCTTTTTGAGCCTGTGGCTCTTGCTGTATCTTTTGTTATCTATAAATATTGTCAGCCTAGTCAAAAAGTGGGATATCTACCAAATAAATACATAATGCTGAGTTGGCACCCTCTCCCCAAATAAAACCTAGATCAAGCACTATCTTGGTGGCAGCTCACCCGTTTAATGCCTCAACTCTAAGTTCGGTGGTAGGTGGGCAGAGCATTCAGAGCCCTCTGTCTTGGAATGCAATGGGGAAGAGTACAAATAATAAGAGTACAACACTCTCTATAGGTTAAGTATCACCATTATTTTATTTATTTATTTATTTATTTTCCCACCTTTTTTCCCTTAAAGAACTTAAGATGGCATACATAATCTTCCTCCATTTCACTTTATCCCCACAACAACATGGGAACGTAGGAAGAGCCATGCTGGAACAGACCAAGGCCAACCACACCTCCAAGCAACCCTATTTAACAGTTGTAGAGAAAAGGGAATTTCAACCAGTGTCATTTGTATGTAATTAGTTCCTGGTGAAATTCCCTCTTCATCACAACAGTTAAAGTTGCAGGCACTATACTAGAGTGACCATATACAAAAGAAGGCAGGGCTCCTGCAACTTTAACAGTTGTGATGAAGAGGGAATTCACCAGGAACTAACTGCATACAAATGACACTGGCTGAAATTCCCTTTTCTCTACAACTGTTAAAGTTACATGAGCCCTGTCCTCCTTTTCATATGGTCAGCCTACCCGATTGGAACAATGGGGGGGGGGGGAATGATGCTCCTCCAGAAAGCACATCATCCCCCCCCCCCACCATGCTAATGGAGGCCTTAAAGGGGAAAGCGTGTCATTCCAGGACATTATAGAAAATTACAGAAAATCCCCCCTGACACCCAAGAGAGAACAAAAACCAGGACAAATCCGGGGAAATCCTGGCAGTTGGTCATCCTACAAACCGGGACACCCAGCAGTCAGGAAACCACTGGCACTGGGCCTCCCCTGCAAACCTGGCTCAGCCTGCAACTCACGGATGTCGGTAATCGTCAGAGGACTTCACAGGCCAACCCCAGCTCAGTCAGAGCCACACCTCGCTACAGCAAGCGGCAGCCGACACTTAACCCTGGCTCATTCTGCCTCACTGTCTTCTTTGAAGCGTCACCATCAGCCCGGCCCAGACTATGGTCCCCTCCCTCAGCGCCTATGACACCCCTTGGATCCTAGTCTGCGTACTCCGGCCTCCACCTAGCCTTCCTGGACCCTGTCCGTGTCTCAACACCTGACAACTATCAGCAGACTCCTTCTGAGACAGATCAGTGGCAACCACACTTCCAAGGTTCACCCCACCTCGCAGGTCACAGTCATTGTCCAAATTTTACCAATCTGGAGAACTAAGGGCTGCTTCTCATGTCACTGTCAAAAGGTCACAGAAGTCGCAGAAAAACGTAACGGCAAGGAACTGCCATTAACTCGGTGAAAAGGATGGACTTGCCTCCTCCAGAAGGTGGATCCTGCTTGCCAGCCTTTTCTCCACTTGATAGCCGTTCTTTAGTGCCTCCTGTAGATGCTGGATTTCAGCACCACGCCTGCGAGAGCCGTGCTTTCAACTGCTTTGCTGCAAAGACAAGAGATCTTTAAATATCAAGACATGGAGCCAACGAGGATGTTAGGGGAGGCGGGGAGGTCATAGAGCCTTAAGGAGAGTAATTAGCAAAGACATTTTTCTCCTTCTCCCATAATACTAGAACCCAAAGAGGTCATCCCATGAAGCGGATTGATGGGAGTTTCAGGACAGATAAAAGGAAGGATCTTCACACAGCGCAGAGTTAAACTATGGCATTTGTTATCACAAGATGTCATGACGGCCACCAATTTGGATGGCCTGAAAAGGGGGTTGGATAGGCTGACCATCTGAAAAGGAGGACAGGGCTCCTGTAACTTTAACAGTTGTAGAGAAAAGGGAATTTCAGCCAGTGTCATTTGTACGCAGTTAGTCCCTGGTGAAATCTCCTCTTCATCACAACAGTTAAAGTTGCAGGCACTATACTAGAGTGACCATATACAAAAGAAGGCAGGGTCCCTGCAGCTTTAACTGTTGTGATGAAGAGGGAATTTCACCAGGAACTAATTGCATACAAATGACACTGGCTGAAATTCCCTTTTCTCTACAACTGTTAAAGTTACAGGAGCCCTGTCCTCCTTTTCAGATGGTCAGCCTAGGGTTGGATAAATTCCTGGCGGAGAAGGCTATCAAGGGCTACTAGCCCTGATGGCTAAGTGCAACCTCCAGTATCAAAGGCAGTAAACCAATGTGCATCAGTGGCTGGGGAACATGGGCAGGAGGGTGCTGTTGCACCGTGTCCTGCTTGTGGGTTCCTGGTCGACAGCTGATTGGCCCCTGTGTGAACAGAATGCTGGACTAGATGGACCCTGGGCCTGATGCAGCACCATGGGCTGTGTGGTTTTAGCCCCCTGACATGCACAGGAATGGAAATGACCCCTCTGTGGATTGGCCCGGCAGGCCCCACGTGGTCCTGTAACACCACCCCTCTCACTGCAGGAAGTGTCTACCTGAAACCTGAATCAAGTTTGAAAATTAACCTTGTTTTCTCCCTAAATTACCAAAAGGTCTCCGATTATAGTCATAAGAAGGTAGACAAAGATCTGGAAGCCCAGAATCCTGTGCCACCTGACTGTGTGAAGCCAAATATTGGTAACACTGAACTTTTTTCTCTTTAGTTTAGGCTGACCAGATAAAATCCAGGTCAGGGCTCCTGTAACTTTAACTGTTGTAGAGAAAAGGGAATTTCAGCCAGTGTCATTTGTAGGCAATTAGTACCTGGTGAAATTCCCTCTTCATCACAACTGTTAAAGTTGCAGGGGCCCTGCCTTCTTTTGTATATGGTCACACTAGTATAGTGCCTGCACCTTTTACTGTTGTGGTGAAGAGGGAATTTCACCAGGAACTAATTGCATACAAATGACACTGGCTGAAATTCCCTTTTCTCTACAACTGTTAAAGATACATGAGCCCTGACCTGGATTTTATCTGGTCAGTCTACTTTAGTTGCCAGCACCATGTTTTGTTTCCCTACAGCAGAAATGAAAAGGAATCCAGAGCAATCGGTCTGCAGACAGAATGCTCACATGTGCAACTTTCTGCCACTGCTAAGCAGGCAGTGAGGTGGTTATTTGATCTCCATCTTTCTGCATTAATAATCTTCTTTTGTTTAGAAAACCTGGTACATAGATTCAAGACCCAAGATCAGAAAAGTGATTGTAAAGCAGGCACCTACAAAGATAGGCTGACCAGATAAAATCCAGGTCAGGGCTCATGTAACTTTAACAGTTGTACAGCAAAGGGAATTTCAGCCAGTGTCATTTGTATGCAATTAGTTCCTGGCACTACAGTTTCCAACCAAGGACCAAAAAGCAGAGAAATTGGGAGTTAAGGCTCCCAAGCCTTAACGCCACATCCTCCCTAAGGAGCCAGAAAGTGCAAGTGAAATTCTCATTCTCCCAAAGCAGATAAACCATGAGGACGAGGTGGAGAATATGATATGCAGAGGTGACTGTGGGGTTGTGGAAAATGATGATGAACAACTTAGGACCACCTACTTCTCTTTTTTAAGAGCATCTCCTCATGTTGAGAGTTGCGACTCAACACATCTGACGGGCACCAAGTTGGGGAATGGTGTTCTAGAACAAGGGCAGGCAGAACGTAGATCTCCAGATGTTTTGGAATTCAACTCGAGTTGATGTCCAAAACATCAGGATAGATCTATCTTTTGCCCACATGTGTTCTAAAGTATGATGTTTTCCAGCATAAAGATATGTGTTCCATCAAGGAAACCCAAAAGATGTGCAGTTTAAATAGACTATCTTAAACCAAATGAATCAACAATGAATGAATCTTGAATACCTAATCCAGATAGTCCTTCAGACAAACTGGAATTGCTTGGTAATAAATTGTTTTGTAAGTGGGGAGGCAAAAAAGAAAAGAGAAATCTCCATTTTCCATTTTCCTTACCTTGGAAAGAAGACAGAAGGAGACCAAGAGAAGCCTGGAGTTTCAGCTAGGCTGACCCTATGAAAAGGAGGTCAGGGCTCATGTAACTTTAACAGTTGTAGAGAAAAGGGAATTTCAGCCGGTGTCATTTGTATGCAATTAGTTCCTGGTGAAATCCCCTTTTCATCACAACAGTTAAAGTTTATGGGGCCCTGCCTTCTTTTGTATATGGTCACTCTCCTATGGCCATTCGGAAATACAGGCCTATCGTAAGGAGTGGGTGCTGGAGGAAATACGGAAATAACCTTTGGCAGTTTTTGACAAATCCTCCTCCAATTTATTTATTTATTTATTTATTTTAAAACCGGTGCCTGCACCTTTAACTGCATTGCTATGTTCAGTTGTCTGATTATGCGATTTATGTTTCTATTCAGCAGCATGGGCACTTAATTTCTATGTCATTTAAAATGTAATATGTGCTGGCATTCCTCTCTTCACATTCATGTAGTTAATTCAGAGCTGATTGTTTTGATTGAGCATCTGGAAGTGGAGTCTGTAAATTGTCAGTTATAATTTCCCCAGTTGCTCAGGAGGTGGCAGCAACGTACTGCATATCTGAAGACAAGGATTTTGCCCATACACATGCTGGGGGTCTCTCTCTCTCTCTGATAGGGTGACCAGATAAAATCCAGGTCAGGGTTCCTGTAACTTTTAACAGTTGTAGAGAAAAGGGAATTTCAGCCAATGTCATTTGTAATATCCCACTATTAACCTTCATTTGATGACCCTGGATTTTAGTAATATGCAAGAGGCAGAAAAACCTATATCCAGTATCTTTATGCCACGCATAATTTTATACGCCTCCGTCATGTCCCTGCCATTACTCACTGTTTTTTTAAAGACTAAAAATTCCAAACACTGTAACTTTCTCTCATAGGAGAGTTTCTCCAGCCCCTTGGTAATTTTGGCTGTTCTTTCCTGCAACTTTTCCAGCTCTACAATATTATTTTTGAGCTGCAGCCACCCAGAATGGCACACAGTATTTCAAGTGAGGCTGTACAATAGATTTTTAGGATCCAGCCTTCCTCAACCTGGTACCAGTTGTGGGAGAGGGGAGTTTTAGACCAACCAGATTGTGGGAAGAAGGCTGAATGATAATCTATGAAAGTGACAACCATGACAAGGCAGAGAAGCAGATGCTGGAGCAGATGAGCAAGATCAAGGACGACGACCCCCCCCCCCCCCATTCTCTCTCTCAGACGTAAGCTGAGTCCTCATGCCGCTAGGAACCTGGCAGGATGGAGCATTGCCTTCTCCAGTTTCTGTCTTATCATAGAATCATAGAATAGTAGAGTTGGAAGGGGCCTCTGAGGCCATCGAGTCCAACCCCCTGCTCAGTGCAGGAATCCACCTTAAAGCATCCCTGACAGAGGGTTGTCCAGCAACCTCTTGAAGGCCTTATCTTCTCCAAGTGTTGCAGGGGAGGGGGTATGGGAAGCCAGGCTCCCTCCCCTATTGCAGCCTACCCCAATTCAGATGTTTTAGACTACAACACCAAAGTTTCCACACCACTGGCTATGCTGGCTACGGCAAATGGGAACTGAAGTCCAAAACAACTGAAGGCACCAGGTAGGGGAAGGATGCTTTACTGCAACCCAGCGGAAGCACATGTCATGCCGTGAAACTCTGCGTATGCTCTTCCTCTGTTTACTCTCCAACCTCCACTCCCTGTGGTAAGTTCCTTGGGACAGGGACTCTGTCTTATTTATTTACGTATTTATTTTATTAAAACATTTGTATCCAACCCTATTACCACTGGGATCTCAGGGCGGTGTACAGATGAAATCAGAACAATATAAACATAAATAATTTACACAGCTAAAAGTGTATTAAATCGTTAACAAATTAAAACTGATTTTTTAAAAAGCAATAAAATGATTATAAACAATTAAAACTATATGTAACCATGGAGAATTTCGCCCTCGAGGGCTTTGATGAAAAGCCATGTTTTAACTTGGAGCCGAAATGAAGCTGGCGTCAGCACCAGTCGGGCCTCCAAGGTGAGGATATTCCACAAAGTACCATGCACATCGATAACACGATGAATATAATAATAAATTATGGTAGGTTTAAAGCACCCTTGCCCAAGAAGGGCCCCCCAAGCCGTGTTGGGGGAAAAGAACAACTCCCATCATCCCCAGCCAACATGCCATGTGTGGCTGGGGATGAGGAAATTGTCCATCAGGCTGGAGGTCATCAGGTTGAAGAGGGCTGCTTTAAACCCATCCCTCTGCTTATTCAACAGATATGCAAGGCAGCACCAACCGAAGGAAAAGAGGAACCCTCTTAGGTGCACAAGGGTGGCTTTATTTGGCCCCCTGCGTCCCAGGACATGTTTGGCCCAATCAAGTACACTTTTGCACACCTGGACGCGCCCTCCCCTCTCTCATCCAGGCCCATTTTCCTTCTCCTAAGAAAGCCCGCGGAGGCCCCCTCCCCACGTCCCCCAAATCAAAGCTATAGAGCAATGCAAAGCGCATAAAGGAGGAGGGGCGGACAATGAAAACAGGGAAGGAAACCCCACTGCCCCCCAGGTGTTCTAAAGCGCTGCCCCCCCGCCCCTCCCCAGAAACTATTGCTGCACCAACAGGGCGCCCAGGAAGGGGAATCCGGCAGAACCCCTCGCAAGGCAGCCGGCGGAACACCTCAGGGGGGGAGGAGGACGACGACCCCCCTGCGAAAAGTCGTGACATTGCAAAGGATTCCAGGCGGCGGAGGGGGGGGGGGGAGGCGTGTTGTTTCTCGCAGCCTATTGCATGTCACTGCTGCTCCAGGGCCAGCCCCTCCCTCAAACCTACTGATTCCTCTGTTCGCCAGCTTGGGGGTTTCCATCGTGCAATGCATTCAGTGGCCGACCAAATGGGGGCACCAGCCTTCCCCAACCTGGCGCCCTCCAAATGTGTAGCTGGCTTAAAAGGACACCCCCCCCCCACCCCCCGTGCCTGATATCAAACGCGAGGATGCAAGCCGACGCTCTCAGCTGCCACACGCGATCAAAGCCTGCCACTCATCCCGGGCCTGGCAGAGACCCGGGGGGGGGGCGGGTTTATTTCCTGCCATTAATTGTTCCCCAAAGGTCCAGGCGCCCCCGCTGCTTCCCCGGGAGAGTCGCTCAGCACCCCCAGTCTCCTCGACCCCGGCGGGGCTTGAGCCTCTCTCTCCCCACGCGTAAAGCGACGCAGGGGCGGAGGCCGGGCCTCCTGCGCGGCTCGCAAGAGAAGATGCTGGGAGGATGCCGGGGAGACGCCTGCCTCCCTCCCTGCCCCCGTTCGGATTACGCAGCCCGGGCATCCCGTCCTGCCGGGCAGCCACACAAAGAGGCGGCAGGGAGGGAGGGAGGGGCGCGGGCAGGCGAAGAGCCCCCCCCCCCCAAATCAAGACGGCGGCGGCGGGGACAGTAGCAAAGACGCTCGTAATCACCGCCCTCCTTTGCAGCTCTGGGTCCTTTGAAGCGCCCCGCAACACACTCCCGCTAGAGGCTCAATCTCCTGCGGGGCCCTGAGGGAACCAGCCGCCCCCCGATCCCCCCGATCCCCCCCGATCCCCTCTCCAGCGCCACAAAATCACAACTACCTTATTGACATAGCAATACCTAATGACAAAAATGTTGCAGAAAAGGAAGAGGGAGAGAGAAAAATATACACCACTGGCTATGGAAATTAAAGAACTGTGGCAGCAGGAAAAGTTACAATTATTCCATTAGACATCAGTCACCAGTCACATTATTATTATTATTATTATTATTATTATTATTCTTTTACAGAAAACCTCCAGAAACTAGGCCTATCAAAATACATCCACACCAACATCCACAAAGCAGTCATACTTAAAACATGTTCAATAGTCAGGAAATTTCTGAATCAGTAAAAGACAGCATGACTTGGCAAAGCCCATCATGTTCATCTAGAAAAACACCATGAGCAAGAAAAGAGAAATAATAATAATAATAATAATAATAATAATGGCAACCGTCTTTAATTTTTTAAAAGATTGTTTAAGAAGGATGAACAATTATCAGCAATTGTAACAAAATATACATCATGCCAATTATATCCAAGCCAATTGGAGAGGAAGGTCTATGGGTCAAAATGCATTATTAAAAATAAATTATTAAAAGCTACTACACTAAAGCTATCAAACTTTGTGCTTTGTAGCAAGACTATAGTAAAGCAGTATACACTCCCTGGTAATTTAGGATTTCACTTGTTTTTGACCATCTGTAGCAGTACCCACTGACCCCCCCCACCCACCCACCCACCCCTTAATGTGTTGGATCTTGACTAAGTTAATCATGCTTTGGCCCCGTTGAAATCAATGAGACAAAACCATAACTTAGTCTGAATCCAACTCAACATGTATAAAAAGAAGTTATCTATAACCTCTTCTAGGGCATGCACCTGTTGAACTGTTAAAACAAATAAAGAGCACTTGTCAAGATTGGCTAGCAAAAAGCAACTTCTACTGAGAAGATGAGGATAGCATAATATGTAAGTCTGACGAGAACACATCTAGGATTATGGAAAAAGAAAAGACAAATCTCCATTTTCCAGTTTACTTACCTTGGAAAGAAGACAGAAAGTTACCAAGTGAAGCCTGTACTTTCAGCACCTCTCCGGGGCAGTTTGGAAACAGTGGTGCCTTTTTACTTTCATTTATCCCTGGTTATCTTTCACTCCCTCTCCCGCCCACCAGGAGATGATGGGCAGGAGCAGGTTTTTTTTAAGGCGCCATGCAGCTGGGCCAGAGACTCCCAAATAGGGTGACCAGATAAAATCCAGGTCCGGGCTCATGTAACTTTAACAATTGTAGAGAAAAGGGAATTTCAGCCAGTGTCATTTGTATGCAATTAGTTCCTGGTGAAATTCCCTCTTCATCACAGCTGTTAAAGTTGCAGGGGCCCTGCCTTCTTTTGTATATGGTCACTCTAGTAGAGTGAGTGCCTGCAACTTTAACTGTTGTGATGAAGAGGGAATTTCACCAGGGATTAATTGCATACAAATGACACTGGCTGAAATTCCCTTTTCTCTACAACTGTTAAAGTAGGCTGACCAGATAAAATCCAGGTCAGGGCTCATATAACTTTAACAGTTGTAGAGAAAAGGGAATTTCAGCCAGTATCATTTGTATGCATTTAGTTCCTGGTGAAATTCCCTCTTCATCACAAGTGTTAAAGTTGCAGGGGCCCTGCCTTCTTTTGTATCTGGTCACTCTAGTAGAGTGCCTGCACCTTTAACTGTTGTGATGAAGAGGGGATTTCACCAGGAACTAATTGCATACAAATGACCCTGGCTGAAATTCCCTTTTCTCTACAACTGTTAAAGTTACATGAGCCCTGACCTGGATTTTATCTGGTCAGCCTACTGGTAGATCTCTGGATTATTTGCAGTAGATCTCTGGCTCCCAATTGTTTAATAATAGCAGCAACAAAATGACACAAAGCCTGTCTACAATACCGCTTTAAAACGGTTTATAACAGTTTTGAGAACTGTTGGGGCCCAGGACACACTCCATAGACAGTTTTCAAAACAACATACACTCACACACGAGAGAGCTTGGGACAACCAGAAGTGCATGTTGGTGTGGATGGATAGCTCTGGTGCTCAAAACAAATTACTGGGCTTACTACGGTTTCATTCTAAGTGGACGTTTTTTGCACCAGCCTCTAGTTGGTGGATCTCAAGAGTTCTAGACCCCCTCTAGAAGGATTCGCTTTGGCGCCTGGCTGCCTTATTATGCGCATATTCTAATACCTCTGTTCCAGAGGCAGCGAAGCGCATTACGGGATGACCGAAACGTGCTTTAAACTTGCTGACATGCGGAGAACCGCATGTTTACACGGTGGTAAGGCGCTTTAACTGCCGCCGCAAATTAAAACTCGCGGTTTAACGCGCATTCGATAATGCGCATAATCGGAAGTTTAAAGCGCCTCAGCCTCCAATTTGCGCTCCTCTCTTGTAGAGGTAAAAATTTTAGTCAGCCTTGAAAGAGCTTTAAACCTCTCTTGTAGAGGCAGCCCTAGTAAAAAAAAACCCACAAATAGATGCCACAACACAAGCCTGAAATCTAAGGTTGCAATCCCATGCACACTTATCTGTGAATATGTCCCATTGAGCCCAATGGTGAGCTTACTATTGAGTAGACATGTGTAGCATTGTTGGGCTGTTGAGCTCTTATTTTAAAACCTTTATTCAAACCAGGGAACCACAGGAAGCTCTGTAGTACGCCAGTTTAACAAATGGTACGTTAAAAAGGAAATGTATGCGTTTCAGTTTACAGTCTTCTGTGTGTCTGCTTCATGTCCTGTCTCTATACACATAGTTTATTTTAAAAGCTGGATTATGCCCCCAATATCAAAGTGAAATGAATACCCAGCTCTAACCTGGGTATGACCCTTCCCCCACACCTTACTTATTTACATTTCTATCCCGCCTTCCAGTCCAAATCAGGCCTCAAGACATCACTTCATCAGGCCTCAGGCATCACAAAAACAATTATTACCTAAGCCAGGAATGGGCAGACCTTAAGGGCTCATGTAAAAAGGCCCTTCTTTCAAGACTGTCACCTTTGGTGGTGACGTGAGAAAGGGCCTTTTCAGTGGCCGCTCCCAGGCTGTGCAACTTCTTCCCAAGGAAAGCTTGGTTCACTCCTTCTCTGCTATCCTTACATTGGCAGGCAAAGACTGCTTTATTCAAGAATGCCTGTGGGTTGGATGCTGTTTTTATTCTGTAATTGCTATGTTTTTATTGTATTTTAATGTACATTATTGTTTTTATCTGTTTTAAATTGTTCTTGTAAGTTGCCTTGAGAGCCTTTTTTGGGTGGAAAGATGGGGTATAAATAAAATAAATAAACAAACAAACAAACAAACAAACAACATTGGTCCAACAAAATTTGATTCAACTAAACTAGCTGGATTTTCCATCTCTCCTGCTGTTTTAAGGAGCTGGTTGATAATCCATTTATTAGAGAATGCCTGATTCTGGCTAAGTCTCCTCTAATAAAGCTGAAGAGGTGTTTGCCTCCTGAATTACTGGATATAATCCTTGCTGGTGAGATCCAGACTGTTCTAGGTAATGCTTTGAAATAGATGCTTCTAACTTTTCTTGGAAATATGAAGGAATCTAATATTTGAGAGGTAGTTTATGGGTTGCATTTGACTCTCAGGTGGCTCAGATGCAAAGGGTGTTTGAAGAAATAAGTGAAATAACGGGAAGTAAATTGGAGATAAGCCCAAAGCTGGCTCTACTAGCAATATTTATTTATTTATTTATTTATTTATTACATTTGTATACCGCCCCATAGCCGAAGCTCTCTGGGCGGTTTACATAGGATTAAAAACAATTAAAAACAATATACAAAAATTAAAACAGCAAAAACATACAACATACACACAATCTGTACATTTAAAAACCACTTCAACACTTCAAAAAACTACAAAAACAAAACAAAACAAAACAAACCCAGGCTCCTCAGATATTGCCAAATGCCTGACAGAAGAGGAAAGTCTTGACCTGGCGCCGAAAAGATAACAATGTTGCCGCCAGGCGGGCCTCGTCGGGGAGATCGTTCCACAATTGGGGAGCCACCACAGAGAAGGCCCTCTCTCTTGTTGCCGACCTCCGAGCTTTTGCTTTAGCATTTGCATTTGCTTAGGTGTTGAACGTAGTGTTCGGGTAGGTTCATGTTGGGAAAGGCGTTCCATCAGGTATTGTGGTCCCAAGCCGTGTAAGGCTTTATAGGTTAAAACCAGCACCTTGAACTGGGCTTGGAAACATACAGGCAGCCAATGCAAGAGGGCCAGAGTAGGTCTTATATGTTCAAACCTTCTAGTCCCAGTTATCAATCTGGCCGCTGCATTTTGCACAAGCTGCAGCTTCTAAACCACCTTCAAAGGCAGCCCCACGTAGAGTGCATTGCAGTAATCTAACCTGGAGGTTACCATAGCATGGACAACTGGGCAAGTGTTGTCCAATGAATCCCTATGGGCAAGTATGGTTTCTTTATAGGCAAGTGCTATGCAATGAATCCCTATGCAGGGGCCCTAACTTCTTTTGTATATGGTCACTCTAGTATAGTGCCTGCACCTTTAACTGTTGTGATGAAGAAGGAATTTCACCAAGAACTAATTGCATACAAATGACCCTGGCTGAAATTAATTCCCTTTTCTCTACAACTGTACAAGTTACATGAGCCCTGACCTGGATTTTATCTGGTCACCCTATGGTAGATGTGAAGAAAACCTTTCCTACTATGCAAGAGTGGCTGGCCTGATAGCGGCATTGGCCTTCAAGTAGAAAGGAGGGGGCTGTTTAGGGAGAGAGAGAGAGATGTTATGGAATTGAAATGGCTCATTCCCAGGCTGCCTTTGCCTTATCTCAGTGGATTTGCCAGTCAGAGGTGTTTAGAATCAAGGTTCTGGCATTTCGGATCTTCTTAGATGCCAGCACCTTAAATTAGGGAACAACAATTGGAAGCCCAGTGTCAAATCCAGTGCTAAAGAGCATCTGCAGAGCTGAGCTGAAATTTCTCAGAAAAAAAAATCTGAGAAAATGTGTGTGTGATATATTCTTTTTCACAACCCCCACCCTGTCCCTTGAAAAAAGGGAAGGTACCTGTGCATAATGTTCTCTGAATATTCTCCACCGCTTGGCGGTGGCCACCATCCCCCCCACCCCACCCAAATGCCCCAGAATGATGCTAGATGTGGGGCATTGTGGAGAAGGGCACAAAGGAGGCAAGGGTTGAAGGAGGGAAATGTGACAGAACACCATTTGCTGACACTTAT
The DNA here is from genome assembly GCA_029215795.1 of Anniella stebbinsi. Taxonomy (NCBI): domain Eukaryota; kingdom Metazoa; phylum Chordata; class Lepidosauria; order Squamata; family Anniellidae; genus Anniella; species Anniella stebbinsi. Next base: position 23,411,123 of record JARDYH010000010.1, read on the forward strand.
GTCTCCCACCTAAAACTACTCAAATGTATCAATGAGCTTTAGCCCATCCTGAACAATTATAGTTCTTCTTCGTGGTCTCTGTGCATCACACATATAGGCTCTGCGCCTGCATGGGCCCTTGGCCGGGATAACATTTTTCTATAGCTGAGGCATTTCGGACGGGAACCCTTCCCCCCCCCCCATACTGGCCATGTTCAGTGGGTTCCCGCCCAGCCCTTAGTTCTCTTTCGTCCGCCATTGTGGCAACACCTCGTCAGTTTGTTTCTCTCAAGAGAACTTTTATTTGAGGCCTTTTTTCCCTCGTAGAGTCTTCTCTTTTTGTTTTAATCTTTCATCGGATTGTTTTCCACGACCGAATGCATGGTCCTATGGGCTCCTTTTCGGAAATGTTCCAGTTGTGGGAGCAAACGGCCTCCATCCGATAGACACTCACTTGTTGTGCCTAATTTGCCTGGGTGAGGGCCACATCGTTGAGTCTTAGTCTTTTAACTTCACTGTTTTAAATCTGCATAAATCTCTGCATAGCTGCTCGGTTTTAACCTGGTTGCGCTTTTAACTGCCCAGAGACCAAGAACATTGAGGAGCAGCCCACGCCAGAAGACAAGCAGGGCCCTGGGGCCTTAGAGTAGGCTGACCAGATAAAATCCAGGTCAGGACTCATGTAACTTTAACAGTTGTAGAGAAAAGGGAATTTCAGCCAGTGTCATTTGTATGCAATTAGTTCCTGGTGATATTCCCTCTTCATCACAACAGTTAAAGGTGCAGGCACTATACTAGAGTGACCATATACAAAAGAAGGCAGGGCCCCTGCAACTTTAACTGTTGTGATGAAGAGGGAATTCCACCAGGAACTAATTGCATACAAATGACACTGGCTGAAATTCCCTTTTCTCTAAAACTGTTAAAGTTACATGAGCCCTGACCTGGATTTTATCTGGTCAGCCTACCTTAGAGGAGATAGCCATGGCTCCATCCCTACAAGAGGAAAGCAACTGTGCCCCCGAGGTGGAGAGTTAGCGACCATTAACCCACCCCACCCCGGGCGTGTCAGCATCTCAAGAGGCAAGCCTGAAGAACCCCAATGAAGGGCTTATGAAGGAAGGCTCCTCATGAGTAAAGGATGCTTTGTGTGTAGGGCCCTCCTCACAAGGAGGACTTCTTCTCAAAGCCTCAGCTGTGCTACAGCCAAGTCCAACATGGCACTCTGGAAGCCCCATCTTATAAGCTCTCCGTTGAGGCTTGCCGCTCACTGGAACAATACGTTGTTTCAGCTCCCACAGCCGTGAAACCTTTGCTTTCTCCTGGGAATGGTCTCTTGTGCTGCTGACCTCTGGTTCCTGATATGACCGTGCTGTTGGGACTTTTGCTCATTTGCTGACTTTGCTAAATTGATTTGTCCCTAGTTTGTCCCAAGGCCAAACAAAGCCATAAAAGCAGTCAACATGTAAGATGAAATCACCCAGGAGCAGAGTGGAGGCGTTTTCCGAGATAAAGGAAGCTACCAAGGCATCAAACACGGCTGTGCAAGCTGAGAGGGTCAAAACTGGAGAATTTCCAAAGTCATACTGTAAAAAGGAGAGATAAAGTTCCAGGATGTAAACAATAAAAAATATTTTTTTATTTCTCGGATTAGCCTCTCCATCTCATAAAGTGAAGCAGAGTTTGGGAACAATAAAAATTAGAAATGTAGAGAAAGGAAACTGAGATTACTGTTTGGCATATTGCATTTTATTATTTTAAATATTTGCATGGTGTTTTATATTTTTAACTGTGTTTTAAAATGGCATTTTATCCACTCAGAAAATAATAAATAAATAGTTCCAAATGTGCCCCCTGACCTGAAGTTTGGGATTGCTAGTCTCTCACTCTGTGAACGTGTTTACCGCCAGAGACCCCAACCCAATGGTGGAAGATGAAGTGAAGGAGCTGAAAAGGAGAATGGAGGTATCGGAAGAGGTGAGCACCAGGAGTCAGTCAGTCAGACTCTGTGTGTGTGTGTGTGTGTGTGTGTGTGTGTGTGTGTGTGTGTTACCCACAAAACCAGCATTCCTCCCAATTTGGTGCCCTCTGAATACGTTGGACCACAACTCCCAGCATCGCTCACCATTCACTATGCCAAGAGGGGCTGATGGGAATTGCTGGAGGACTCACAGCAAAATTATGCATGGTGTGACAAAAGTGGATAGGGAGACATTTCTCTCCCTCTCTCATAATACTACTAATAATAAATTTATTTCTCACCTGCCTCTCCCTTTGGATCGAGGCGGGGAACAACATTAGTACAATAACACTATAGATCAAATACACAAATTAATGAAAAGAGCATATAAAACAACCCACACATTTTAAAATTCTTGGTTTAAAGTTCATCTGGGCAGGCCTGCCGGAAGAGGCTAGTTGTTATAGCTGCCTTAAACTCAAGAGTGTTAAATTAACAAATCTCCTCTGGCAGAAGCCATTCCAGAGTCTGGGGGCGACAGAAGAGACGGTCTTCTGGGTAACGGCTGTCAGCCTGGTTTTGGCTGACTGAAGTAAATTCTCCCCAGAGGACTGGAGTGTGCGGGGCGGATTGTACGGGAGAAGGCGATCCCGCAGGTAACCTGGACCCAAACCATGTCGGGCTTGAAAGGGAATAACCAGAAGCTGAATGGTGGGAGGCTACCTCCAGGAGCAGAGGCAGTATGCCTACGTACCCCAGTTGCTGGGGAACATGGGCAGGAGGGTGCTGTTGCAGCCCTGCCCTGTTTCTGGGTTTCCTGTTGGGGCAGCTGGTTGGCCACTGTGCGAACAGAATGCTGGTTTAGATGGACCCTTGGTCTAATCCAGCGTGGCTCTTCTTAGGTTCAAATCTAGTAACCCGCTAGACTTTTCTCAAAGTGACCACTGAGGTTTTGCAAGCAGTCGGGGGGGGGGGGTGTACATTTCACAGGAAGCAAAGGCAGCCAATTAATTCCCCATCCAAATGATCTAAAATAAAATAATTTCCATTAAATTTGAACCATGCCCCAGATTATCCCAAACCAATGGAAAAAATCCTCCTCCCCCCCACCCAGGTTAATTGCCATGCAGGGGGAAATTTGGGGTATGGGTGTTGCATCATACAGGGAGGAGTTAGCCCGTCCCTCCCCAGCTGCAACACTCCCCCCCCCCCTCAAAAATTACCTCCTGCATGGCAATTCAACTGACGGAAAAAGAGACTTCAATCGACACTCGGGGCACTGTGAAATAGATTCGGGGCTCATGCCCCACGGGCCCTGCCCTAGCAACACCCCTGCAGTCAGCCATTAGGAATTCTCTCACGGGTCCTCCTTTCTTATTACTTATGTCCTTTTCCCTTTGTCGGTAGCAATTTCAGCATGTTTTGGGCCCATTTCTCAGACTAGAGACGCCGGGTGTGGAGGGCACCGTCACGGACCCCCTCAGCCTGCTCATCCACTCTGTGCAGCCGCTGGACAGGATAGATTCGCTCAGCGAGCAGATCTCGGTTTTGGAGGAGCGGCTGGAGACGTGGCAGTGGCGAGATCAGGGGGCCAAGCCCCCCTTTCAGGAAACCCCCCAAAAGTTGGCGGTCGAGGGGGAAAGGAGCGTCTGCAGAATTTCAGCAGGCCAGATTGGGGGGGGGGACCCCAACCCCAGGGATGTGGGTCACGGGCCTGAAATCCTACCCCCGATTTATGCAAACTCTCCGGAAAGGTCTCCTTCCTGGAGACACAGAATTTAGGAATGATGGGAGTTGAAGTCCAATGGGGCACCTGGTTGGAGCAGACATTACATTTTTTACCTACCCTAGGTATGCACAGTACCCCTTATCCTCACGACTCTGCGAGGTAGGTCCGGCGGAGAGACGAGCAACCGACGTTGTGTCAGCCAATGAGTGGCTGAACCAATCTGCCCGAGTTTGAGTCTGACCACTGACTCTCCGGCCACAAGGACGTGGCGCAGGGATGGCTTCTGTGTCTCTTATCATCTCTCTGTGCAGGCTCATGCAAGAATAAAAGTTGAGGAAGAAAGAGGAAGGCTGAAGAGATGGCCTGGCGCCCCCTTTCCCCCCTGCTCATCCAGCTGCTTTGTAACGTATATCTCCACTGAGCTGCGGCCAAGACCTTCGTGGACTGCTCCATGGGCCACGAGCCACATTGGGGGTGACAGACAGTTCCGCCTGGGGAACCAAAGGGTTCTTCTTAATCCAGTACGTGGCTTCTAATAATAAGGGAGACACCTCTCTCGCCCCGCTGCGGTACAAGGGGCACCAGAGGAGCCTGCAAACACAAACAAGATGCTCTTCAAATTACTGCTTGGGGATTAAAATGTCACACTTTTTAGAATGTTTTTAGGATGTTTTAGGATGTTTTAATGCAGTTTTAATAATATTTGTCATGTTTTGATTAGTTTTATGTATTTTATCATGTTGTTGTTCCCCGCCTCAATCTGGACGGAGAGGCGGGTAAGAAATAAATCGTTATTATTATTATTATTATTATTATTATTATTATGGACCAAGGACGTCCCTCCATGAGCAGTTTCAGGGCAGGCTCGTAAGTTACGGCTTCCCCCAAGGAACTGTGGCGCTCGTCACTCAGCAAAGGGTACTGGAGCCGACGGAGATCGTGGCTCTGCTCACGGAACAGCCTCTGCCCTTGTTCCACGGGGAAAGGCAGCTAAACTTCAAACTAGTGGCCCTGTAAAGACACCCTCTTTAGTGTCTCATCTACCAGGGTTTCTTTCTCTCCCCTCCCCCCCCCCCCCCCCCGGCTGCAGGAAAAACATTGTATGGTTTTGCAAAATGAAAAAGGGCCTGATCCCACCCTGTTACCTCCATCTCGACCACTAGGGCAGTTTGCACTCCCAAGTCCCAGCATCCCCCAGCCACGGCTGCTGGGAGTTGGGAGTCCAACACGTCCCCAGCTGGGGACGGCTGACGTAGAAAGAGTGCAATTCAATGGTACCATTGTTCACTCTTCCATAGCACTCTGGAGACTCAAAGCCAGTAACCTCGGTCTCCTCGATTGTTCTCTTTTTTCAATTTTTTTTCCAATAAACCTACATTTATGAGAAAAGCAGCTCATGCCTCCTCTTTGTGCAACAGACAGAAAGTTCTGGGTTTCTTTGGGGATTATGTTGCCTTAATTTCCTTTGGAAATCCGCACAATTCGTTTTTAAGGAATGATTCTATGGATCTTGGAATTGTTGTAGATCACAAGCAGAATATGAGCCAACCGTGTGATGTGGCTGCAAAAAAAGCAAATGCGATTTTGGGCTGCATTAATAGAAGTATAGCTTCCAAATCGCGCGAGGTACTGGTTCCCCTCTATTCGGCACTGGTTAGGCCTCATCTTGAGTATTGCATCCAGTTCTGGGCACCACACTTCAAGAAGGATGCAGACAAGCTGGAGCGTGTTCAGAGGAGGGCAACCAGGATGATCAGGGGTCTGGAAACAAATACCTATGAGTAGAGACTGAAAGAACTGGGCATGTTTAGCCTGGAGAAGAGAAGACTGAGGGGAGACATGATAGTACTGCCCCCCTGCTCCGAATTAAGAGAAAAAAGCATCAGGAGACGCTGGTGTGAACCGAGATTGGCGCTTTCAACCCAGCGCTGGAACAATTCACTGTTAACTTCTCTGTCAGGGTGTGCAGTTTCCCCCAGCTGTTTTGCCATCACCATCAGCTAAGCTAGCTAGGGCTCATTGAAGTTGCAGGAAAAACATCTGGAAGGGACAACCCTGGTTCACTGAAGGCTCTGCGGACAAAGCATGCAGGGTAGCCTTTGCAGGAGAAACAGTGATAATTCATACTGGGAGTTTTGGCAGAAAGAGGAGGACTTAAAAATGGGTACCCAAACCTCCAGCGGGGGTGGGTGGGGTTTCCCTTTGCCTCCCAGCAAGAAGAAGCCATCTTGGACCTGGAGAGAGGGCTGACCAAAACCCAGCAACTGCTCAAACTGACTCAAATGCTGTCTTTGCTAGCGAGACGCTGATGGACACGGTGCACACATATGTGTAAGTCTCCCTACTCAATCTGTGGGAATCCAGGTTAACAGGGGTATTACACCCAACATGACATAAGGCCCATGGTTTCGGCATAGACGTTTTGCCCCCCCACACACACACACACTTAAAGACTTTGGACTTTTCCCACCGGAATGAACCATAGGCTGAGTGCTTCTGAAGATTCCGTAGCTGCATTATTTCTCCTCCAAATTTTACAAGGATAAAAGAGATTTCTTGAAAACACACACTCATTCTGCCCCCAACCCACTGTTGCTTCCAAATGTGTTGGACTACCACTCCCAGCATGCTGGCTGGGGGATAATGGGAGTGGCAGTCCGATACCTCTGGGAAACACCAGGTAGGAGAAGGCTGTTTTAGGGTGACCAGACATCCGGATCCCCCCAGACAAGTCCAGAAATTGGGGTGCAAATTGACATGCAGGGGGATTTCCCATTAATCTTCATTATGTCCGGAAGTTTGCCCACGCAGGATAGGCCGATTTCGAGCCTCTGCTGCATCTTCTGGGCTCCTAGGAGCTTTTCACCATTGCAACAACTCACGAGGAGCCCGGATCCAGCGCGGAAGAGATGGCAGAGGCCCGAACATGGAAGAGCTCAAATCAGCCTCTCCCGCCCAGCACTTACCCGGTCTCCTCGTGGGTCATCGAAGTCATGACCTCCAAAATAAAGGCCCGGATTTCCGAGAGGGAGGGGTGAGGAGTGCTCTTTCCCCCCCCCCCCCACCCCTTCCTCTTGGCAATCTGGGCCTTTATTTTGGCCTGGCCTGGAGCAGTGGCAGCCTGGCCTGGCCCTGGTCCTCTGGCCCGGCCATAGAACCCCGGCGGCCTGGCCCTGTGGAGCCCTGACTAGCCCTGGAGATGCAGCAGCCTGGGCTGGCCCTGGAGTCCCCGGCCTGGCCTTGGAGCTGTGGCCGCACACAGAGTAGACATATAGGGCTGCACTGTAAATGTTCTAGGTAAAACTAATTGGCTGTGTTTACATTTGTGCTGTGCCTGGTGGCTCAGATAAAAATGTATACACCGTTTTAAAAATGCCTGGTAATAAATTAAAACCTCTTTTTAGTTGAATAAATCATTCTGCCCTTTTACTGGTTATATCTATTTATATATTATCAAAACCTCGCTCTAAGCAATTTTTTGAGATATTGAAGGAAACATGAGAAAATGTTAAAAAGCAGCCATCTGTTGCACAGAAAGGCCATCTTTTAACATTTCTTGTTTAGTACAGACACTGATTTCAATTTGTTACCATGATTAATCAACTATTTTAGTTGATTCATTTACTGATTAAGACTGTAATCCAGTGCATGCTCAGTAACCATAAGTAGATCAGCTACAAGTCCAGCTGGTCTTGTATGTTTGTCTGAATGTGTTTCTTAATTGTAACCTCTAGGGGAGTCTTGAAAAGCAATGTTTTTTTAAAAAATGAGGGAAATGCTGTAAAGTGTAGCTTAAAGATGCTATATGACTGCTAACTGTTGCCATATAGTTTGCATTTTTGAATTTACTTCAAGATTACTAGATGCCAATATAAATTCAATGTTTTGTGTAAAACTAGGGCGCTAAGTTTTGTTTTTTTTAAAAAGATGCTGTGCACTTTGCTATCTTTGTGTGTCCTTTAAATTATTTAGGCTGTGATCCTATGCTCTGTTACCTGGAAGTAAACTCAGTATAGTAAACTCAACTGAGCTTACTTTCGAGTAGGATTATGCTACGCTGTCTAGTCATAACTACAAAGTTAACCTGAATTAATCTGAACCTTACATTGACTATCCATTTAATATTGCTAGTATATAAAATGTCAGAGTTGTGGATTGTGGTGTAGTGCTCTCAGCCCAGCCTACCTCACAGGGTTGTTGTTTTGAGGATAAAATGGAGAGAAGGATTAGGATTATGTACACTGCCTTGAGTTCCTTGCAGGAAAAATGGCAGGATATAAACGGAATAAATAAAAAATGTAAACTCTGTAATCTTGTAACTTGTAGTCAGATGTGTTGATAGTGTTATAGTAACAGGGTTTGGTGGAAACTCACCACTGAGGCCATACGGTGGGTGCTTATCACCAGTTCTCCCTATAGTAGTGTACACCTAAAAATCAGCAAAAGCCGGCTATGCCTGGAGCAAGACCTTGAATAGAAATTGACTTGTGAAGATCTAGTTTATATTACATCTCAAGTGTTTCAATGTTCTAAAGAGAGCCGCTCTTTCTTGCTTAATATTAAATCACACTGAATAGGTCGGAGAAAAGATTGCTACAGTGACCCAATCATTTCCTTATTTGAGAATAAGTCCCATTAAACTCAGTGAGGCTTGCTTCTGGTTGGGGCACAATCCTATGCATGCTGGCTGTGGAATGCTGGGAGTTGTAGACTTGTTTTTCTGGCTCCCTTTCTAATCTTTCTTTGTCACATATTTCCCATTTTCTGTTTAGGCTAGCATTGGTGTACTCCCTCCTAACCACAGTGTACTTTAGCTATTTTTTTTCTAATCCAGGATCTGTTTTCTTTAGAAAAATGGAAAATAATAGACTTTCTTTTCTATTGATCTTGTATGAGGACAGCAAAAAGAACTACCATAAAGAAATTGTACAGCAACTAAAATACATTTCAGTTTCAGATACATTGAATGTCTCACTTGTTCGTTATTTAACTGATTTCAACATTAACATGCTTTGTAGAACAGGTTTGTCTTAATTGTGAAGTGTAAAATTAGACATGTGACCAAGGCCATGCCTAGGGTGACCAGATAAAATCCAGGTCAGGGCTCATGTAACTTTAACAGTTGTAGAGAAAAGGGCATTTCAGCCAGTGTCATTTGTATGCAATTAGTTCCTGGTGAAATTCCTTCTTCACAACAGTTAAAGGTGCAGGCACTATACTAGAGCGACCATATACAAAAGAAGGCAGGGCCCTTGCAACTTTAACTGTTGTGATGAAGAGGGAATATCACCAGGAACTAATTGCATACAAATGACACTGGCTGAAATTCCCTTTTCTCTACAACTGTTAAAGTTACAGGAGCCCTGACCTGGATTTTATCTGGTCACCCTAGCCATGCCCCCTTGGGGGCAGTCATGTCAAGATGGGCCTGCCTTGGGGGTTGAGTATGTTGGGGTGGGCACGCCTCCTTGAGGGCCGGCCAGGTTGTCCTCCTTTTTGGTTTCCAAAATATGGTCAGTTAGAGCAATATATGCATACATTAACAAAGGAGGGGGGGGGGGAATACACAAAACGGACCTAGAGGAGGAATTCACTATTTAGGTTGCAATCCTACACAAGTTTAAACAGAAAAAAAAGTCCCACAACTCCCAGCATTCCCCAGCTGACTGGGGAATGCTGGGAGTTGTAGGACTTTTTTTCTGTCTAAATGTGTGTAGGATTGTGCTCTCAGGAACACCACACACTGGAACACCACCGAGGTACCACCATTAGCAGCAGCTTCTCCGCTCGGACTGTTCAGTTCCTTTCATCACTCCTAGTTGTTGCTTTGTGGTAAAAAGGTATATTTCACATTGTAAAGACAACCCGCATCCCAAGAGATCGCCCGGCCCGATCCGACGGCATGTTCTTCTGCCGGAGGGAGGGAAGCGAGTTCAGCTCGGACTTCCTTTCCGTAGAGCTGGCCTGCCCCTGGACATTAGCCTAGAAGCCATTTCTTTGGTGAGGATAATCCTATCGAGGTCTACTCGACAACAGTGAAATACCACTGGTCGAGAAAAGAACTAGAATCCAAAGCCACGTGTGTCATAGATCTCGTGAATAAGCCGGAACTCTGGGGCGGAAGTCTATTTAATCCAATCAACATCAAACCATTTTGTGCAATCAAAGTAACTCTTGACCATTTCAAACTCGCCAAAAACCTAAGCGTACACCAACCCCCCACCCCCGGTTAGGAGTACCACCGTGTGCCATTCCAGGATTCCCATTTTAATTTTATTCGCTTGGCATCTTTGCCTCAACCACGTGGAAATGACCAAGTCTAAACCGTTTTCCTAGCAAGTCAACCCACATTAAAGGAGAGTCATGTTTCTGAAATATCTACTTGCTAGTGCAACTTTTAGCAGTGGTGATTTGAAAAAAAGGATGCAGACAGGGGGACGTGACTTCTCCAAATACGCAAAAAAGCTACCAGGTGCTGGGGCAGGTTTAAACTTTAGGCCTGCCCCCTTTTTTCTTTTCTTTCTCACAAGATGGGGCTCCAGCCATCCCTGTTAGCAATTCTGAATGAGTGTCTCTGATATTTGAGTGAAGGGCGACACTCAGCTCCCTTTCCACAAACGCTGGATGGAGGGAATGGTACAGCCTTGATATCAACCTCTCGAAAGTTTTAAAAGCTATGAACCAAAGAAGAATGAAGGAGCAATCCTATGCATGTTTCAACAGGGGGAAAAAAAGCCCTACAACTCCCAGAATGCTGACCGTTGCAGGCCTTTTTCGTCAAACATGCATAGGATTGGCCAAAAGTTGCTTATTTTGGTACTGAGATGGAGAATCTGTACTGTGACCCTTCCCGGGCAGATTTTGAGCATTTGTGTGTGTCCGTTCATCCCGTCCCCAAAAAGTCATGAAGTACATATACTAAAAAAATCCATAAACAAAGCCATAATCTCCTATCACAAACAGCAACCATTTCTGGTTCCTGATCATTTCTGAACATCTCCTAACATGTCCTCGCTCACAAGCTGTCAGAACCGTCCTGTGACTTAGGGATGTTTGTTTGTCTAAGAAAACCACTTTCCACCCATATTAATGCATATTTCTTGGGCTGTTTTGGAAACAAACGAACGAACGAAGACAACATCACTGCCCTGGAAGGGACGGGAAAGGACACCGCGGCGACAGCGCACGGCCCCGAGAGCGGCGATACCCGCCGAGCGCTAGCGGAGTTCAAAACATTTGGGATTCGATCCCCTTCAAGTTAGCAGGAGCGAGAGAGGAGGGGAGAAAGAACATTCGTCTACATTTTGCCTTGCTAAATCTTGATCCTCAAGAGGAGCTCTTTGTCCAAAGCAGAGAAGCTCCGGACAGTCGCAGCAGCAAACACAGAGTGAAATCCCTTCTTTGGTAGCAGCTGTTTTGGGGGAAAAGACGGTGGGAGGGGAAAGAGCAGGACGAGGGAAGCACCCATGTGCCTAGCATTAGAGATGGAAAAGCTCCCCACCATCACTTGTCAGTGAGGAACAAGCTGCAATTTCTTCCCCGCATGACCTAAAGCGAGGAGCAGCTCGAGGATGTTGGCAAGGTGCTTGGACAGGTTCGTGCAACCACTTCCATATTGGATCCTTGCCCCTCTTGGCTAATCAAAGCTAGCAGGGATGGAACAACTGGCTGGGCCAGGGAAGTGATTAATGCCTCTTTGCAAGAGGGAGTGGTCCCAGGCCTCCTGAAAGAGGCGGCAGTGAGACCACTCCTAAAGAAATCTTCCCTGGACCCTGAAAATCTTAATAACTACAGGCCAGTAGCAAATGTTCCATTCCTGGGCAAGGTCCTGGAACGGGTGGTTGCGAGCCAGCTCCAGGCACTCTTGGATGAGACCGATTATCTGGGTCCATTTCAGTCCGGCTTCAGGCCTGGTTTTGGTACGGAAACAGTCTTGGTCGCCCTGTACGATGACCTATGTCGGGAGAAAGACAGGGGGAGTGTGACTCTGTTGATTCTCCTTGATCTCTCAGCGGCTTTCGATACCATCGACCACGGTATCCTTCTGGGATGACTGGCTGAGTTGGGAGTGGGAGGCACTGCATTGCAGTGGTTCCGCTCCTACTTGGCGGGTCGGCTCCAGAAGGTGGTGCTTGGGGGACATTGCTCGGCCCTGTGGATTCTCCAGTATGGGGTTCCACAGGGGTCAGTTTTGTCCCCCATGCTGTTCAACATCTACATGAAAACGTTGAGTGCAGTCATCCGGAGTTCTGGAGTGCGTTGTCATCAGTACGCTGATGATACGCAGCTCTATTTCTCCTTTTCATCTTCATCAGGTGAGGCTGTGGATGTGCTGAACCAGTGCCTGGCTGCGACAATGGATTGGATGAGGGCTAATAAACTGAAACTCAATCCAGACAAGACTGAGACGCTGTTGGTGGGTGGTTCCGCTGACCGGATGGAGGGTGTTCAACCTGTTCTGGATGGGGTTGCACTCCCCTTGAAGGAGCGGGTTTGTAGCTTGGGGGTTCTCCTAGAACCATCTCTGTCACTTGAGGCGCAGGTGGCCTCAGTGGCACGGAGTGCCTTCTACCAACTTTGGTTGGTGGCCCAGCTACGTCCCTATCTGGACAGGGATAACCTGGCTTCAGTTGTCCATGCTCTGGTAACCTCCAAGTTAGATTACTGCAATGCGCTCTACGTGGGGCTGCCTTTGAAGGTGGTTCGGAAGCTGCAGCTTGTGCAAAATGCAGCGGCCAGATTGATAACTGGGACCAAAAGGTTCGAACATATAAGACCTACTCTGGCCCGCTTGCATTGGCTGCCTGTATGTTTCTGAGCCCGATTCAAGATGCTGGTTTTAACCTATAAAGCCTTACACGGCTTGGGACCACAATACCTGATAGTGTTGCATAAATTATGCTATTCCCAAGTGTCCAAAGTCCAGATATGAAACACTTGACGAAAGACCTCCTGAAGCTTTGGAAACTAATTTATTATTCTGCGCCGAATAGGTGACCTCCGGACGCTAACGCTGCTTTCCAGAGTCACACCACACAAAGGTTCAAACAATGCTTTTGTACCCCAAAAGTTACATGTCATCAGCCCTCATCCCATTGGTTTATAACCCCAGTGACATCATTTGGCCAACTCTATTTTACTCTCGAGTAGTCCCTAGTAGTGGCCAGATGTGGCATTGCATTGCCATGTGCTATTTTACTTGTACCCAGAGATGCTTTGCAACATCCCTTCACTTCTATCATTCCCTTATATGGTCATTTTGTCCCTCTCCAGGTGTGCCACGGTCACAACTGGATGAGTCACACTCCTGGTTCCTCTAAGTCAGGTAGCCTACATGTGTTTCTGATTGTGTATAATGGAGCCTGACCTGGAGAAGAAGGAGCAATGGCGATATTGACAAGCTCCTAGTTCTTGCGCGGCCAAATCTCTTGCAAGCAGCTTGACTTTTGCAGAAATGGATACAATGGACAGGCAGTGGGGAATGGGGCTTTGGGGTGCTGTGTGTGGACAGTTTGGGTGTGCGTGTCAGCGAGCACATGTAGGATGCATGTAAGATGCGTGTAAGATGCTTGTCAGGGGAAATGGACGTGTTTTGGGATAAAAATCATAGATCTGTTCAGATTTTTACAACAACGGAACACCTTTCCCAACATGAACCTAACCGAACACTACGTTCAACATCTAAGGCCCTCCTCCGAGTGCCTCCTCCGAGGGAAGCTCGGAGGTCGGCAACGAGAGAGAGGGCCTTCTCTGTGGTGGCCCCCCAATTGTGGAACGATCTCCCTGACGAGGCCCGCTTGGCGCCAACATTGTTATCTTTTCGGTGCCAGGTCAAGACTTTCCTCTTCTCTCAGGCATTTGGCAATATCTGAGGAGCCTGGGTTTTTTTTTTTTTTTTTTTGGTAGCTTTTTGAAGTGTTGTAGTGGTTTTAAATGTACAGATTGTGTGTATGTTGTATGTTTTTGCTGTTTTAATTTTTGTATATTGTTTTTAATCCTATGTAAACCACCCAGCGAGCTTCGGCTATGGGGCGGTATATTTATTTATTTATTTATTTATTGCATTTGTATACCGCCTCATAGCCGAAGCTCTCTGGGCGGTTTACATAGGATTAAAACAATTAAAAACAATATACAAAAGTTAAAACAGCAAAAGCATGCAATATACACATACATTTAAAACCACTATAATAACTTTAAAAAGCTGTAAGCCTAAAAACAAATGTAATACAAATGTAATAAATAAATAACAAGGCAGCCGACACAACATTTCAAAATGATACAATAAACCAGCCTTCCCCAACCTCGTGCCCTCCAGCTAGGTGAGGGATGCTGGGAGATGTAGTCCAACACATCTAGAGGACACCAGATTGAGGGAGACGGGACTATTTTTAATGGTAGGTTTAATACCATGTTTTAAAATAGTATTTTCCCAGGCTTGAGCTGCTTGGATACGGATGTCTTCTGGCCCACCTGAGCTCACCACCCCCTTCCCCCAATTGCTGATAACTGGGAGGTTTCCTCACTTTTGCGCAGTTCCCCCCACATTTTAAAAACGTTGAAATGTCTTTCCTAAGGGAGAGTTTAAAGCTAAAAGAAGCTCTTTCACATTTGCCCGTGGCCCCACCCACCACTAGAATGGGACTCCCAAGAATTTCACCAAAATGGAATTTCTCTGAAAGAGGTTCAATGCCTCCAGTGTAGACGATACGAGGTGGGTTTGAGCCACAGACTAACTCGGGATAAGGCAAGTTCCCTAAATGGAACCTACATGACGCCTATCCTTTTGTGCGCCCCCTTTCAAAACTAGTCTAGTGCAGCTAAAGGCAAAAGGGATGGAGGCACTGTGAAGAAAGGCTACCTTTTGGGTTGCGGTGGCCTGCCTTGCAAGAGTGGCCTGCCTTCCTGAGGCGTGAGACCTCAGAGTTGGGAGGGAGGAAAACTCCGTCTGTTCCCACTCCAGCCACCTGAGCCTTTTGCCCTTATCTCTGGGAGAACTGCCAAAGCCTGGCCCAAGGCCGGAGTTCATTGGCAGGGAATTAACAGACAACCAGCTGTGGGAAATAAGGAGGGGGGTCAAGAGGCTTGAGCGGGGCGACGGGAGATTGGCGCCCAATGGTCACGGTACCACTTGCCCCGAGACGGAGTAAAAGTAGATGCAAATGAGCGGATGGAATTATCACAGTGAGGATAGGAGAACGCCTTAGCAATTTGAGAAACAACAGATCAGGTGCCCCTTTCTTATTTCATTTTACAGCACAAAATCATTCATTTCTTCCTCTTCAGTAACTCAGTGAGTAACAACAGTGACTCCCACACAACTAGAAAAAAACACAGCAATGATAAGCTTATAGGAGTCCCTGCAACACCTGCAAAAGCTCAGTGCCAAGAAATGATGTAAAAACAATAACTGAAGTAAAATTAAAAACATATAAGAAGATAGTGAAGTAATCATATTTCCCCAGTCGCTCATCTCCAATCCCCATCTTTCTCGTTCAGTTGTATGTTTTTAAACAATGGCTGCACCCATTGTCTCTCGCTGTCCTCACAGAACCATCCCAAGGCCTTTTTTCTGGCCGAGGCAAAGCAGCAAATGTGCCCCCTCCCCTCATCCAGGTAACCTGAGTCTAGCGAAGATATTTTGGTATCTCAGGCATAAAGTCCCACAAGTGCCTTTCCACCTCTGGGGCAGCAAAAAACACAATCATACCTAAAGTAAGAACCATTTGCTGCCCTTTTGTGACGACCCAGATCAGGCGCCTGAGGCAGCTGTATCGCTCTGCCAGGAGGATAAAGTGGGAGATTCAGGGAGCCATTTGCCCCTTAAATGCCACCCACCAACATTCATTGCGGCTGGCTATGAATCACTCTCCAAGCCAACACTGTCAGCCGCCTTGCACACTGTCTCCGGTAACATTTCTATTAAGCAGCACTACGAAGGGTGTCGCTGACTGTCTCTGGGCTGCCTCAAGGGTTTTGGGGATGACGTGAGCGGCAGGCAGACCCAGGAGTGTGATCTATCTATATCTATATATCTCACTGTGAAATAGAACGACAACAAATACTGAGCACTGTCATGTCATAGTTCCATTGTCATTGTCAAATACCTGAGTTCTTCAGTCAACTCATCAGAATCTGGATGCTTTTCCTCACAGACTTAACAGCCGTATCTACAACAGTCTCTGCATTTCCATGTTTATTCTGCTGCGCTGGGCCAATGGGGTTCGGTTTTGATTGTTTGTTGCTGCCTGCAAAACATGAGGGAAATTTTCACTACAAATGTAGGGTTGCACCCAGACTTATACTTGTCTCCTCAGAAGAAAGCCCCAGTGAGCCAAATCCAGGTAAGTGGATAGCACTACAGCCTTAGGGTGCAATCCTATACATCTTTAGACAGAAAAAAGCCCTACAAATCCCAGCGCCCCCCTCAGCCAGTATCTTATGTTCTTAAATGCATCTTTGCATATAGGTTTGTTGAATCCTTCTCCTTTTTATGTGTCACATTGTGTGGCCATCATCTTCTGGTTTTAATAATAATAATATAATTATAATAACCAATTCTTTTTTATTATTATAATTATGGCTGCCTCTACAAGAGGCATTTAAAGCTCTTTCAAGGTGCATTAAAAATTTTACCTCTACAAGAATGGAGTGCAAATCGGGCGTAGAGGCGCGTTATCTCCCCGATTATGCGCATTATCGAATGCGCGTTAAATCGCGAGTTTTATTTCGCTCCGTCCGTTAAAGCGCATTTTGACTGTGTGAATAAGCGCTTATGCGCATTAACTACTTGTAAAGCGCATTTTGGACATCTGTTAATGCGCTTCGCTGCCTCTCACCGCCTCTCGTGCAGAGGGATTAGGCGTAAATGCGCTTCTGCGATTATGCGCATAATCGCCTAATCAGGCGCAAAAGCGAATCCTTGTAGAGGGGACCTGAATTATTATTGGTTATTTACTATACGGGCAGAATCCTGTGCCTGTTTTGACAGAAAAAAACTCCTACAACTCCAGGACAGCTGGCATAATAATCATAATCATAATAATAATAATAATAGGTCTTTGTCTGATGCCAAAACAAATAGCAAGGAAGGTGCCAGGTGAGCCTCTCTGGGGTGCCACCACTGAAAAGACTAGTTGTCACAGCCCACCTCAGAGTTACCTCAGCGTTACAGCAAATCGGAATGTCTTTGTGGCCAGGAGCAGGAAGTGGCTACCAGTGGGCAGGGCCGGCCCAAACACTAGGCAGAGTGAGGCCCTTGCCTCAGGCAAGAGGTGATGGCAGATAGGTGCTGGAGGGAAGCTTACGCAGCCTCCACCCAAAAAACCCTCTCTGCTGCAGCGAAGAACGCTGTTCCATCCCCAGTATGGAAGCAAAATTGAACTTGTCTGTGGCATGGGAGCGGCACCATTTTGTCCTTCCCCTCAGGCAGCAAAATGTCTTGGGCAGGCCCTGCCACTGGGCTGAATCTGGCCTTCACAGGCAGGCAGCTGCCTGCACTCTTGGCCACTTACATTTATTGAAACAGCCTGAAAGGGGGAAGAGATGGAGACCAGGTCCCACGTTTCTCTGGCACCTTTGGTGGGCAGGAAAGGAAACCACGCTTGGGCTACACAAGGGAGGAGAAGTAGAGAAAAGGGAGGGGAGCAGCGGCTAGAATGGAGGCCCGGTGGTGGCCTTCTGCTCCCCCCCACCCCTTTTAAAGCCCCACATCTCGAAAAGAGGCCACCTCCCTCCCCCCCACTTGCATCTGGAAGAGACGGCTTGCTCTTCCGAGGTTAATTTTGGCTCAATAAAATGCAAGCAGCCATCTGCAACGGCAGGAGTCCAAGAACTGACACTGTCAACAATGCCCAACATTTCCTTTTGTTCATGGTTTTGTTTTGTAAAAAGCTACATTTGGAGACTGGGATATTATTTGCAGTCACTCGGTGGCAGTACTGGACACAGTCTTCCAGATTTTCTTTTGCACTTGCTGGTGGAGCTCTGTCCTTCTCTCTAGCTAGACTGTCTGTCAACTAAGGGTGCAATAGGAGGCATGTTTACGCAGGGCAAAAAAGGCCTACAGCTCCCGGCATACCCCAGCCAGGACTTGCCGGCCTTTTTTCACTCTAAACATGTGTAGGATTGCGCCCTAACTGTCCGGGGTTGTTTGTTTTTGGTGGGGCAGGGAAATTATACTGCACAATACAATGCCAGTAAAAACACAGTAACTTTGTAGTGAATAGTCAGGCACATGTACAAGGCAAGTGACGTGTAGAGTAAATCCCACTGAAGTAGTATACACATATTAGAAATAATAAATAAGATCCTGGACAAGTCGATGGTTACCTCTTCTCCTGGCCCCGTGTGGCTCATGTTTTCCTTTGTGTTTGCAGATATACAAATGCTGCCAGAACTGGACTGGGTGGGAATGCAAAATAATAATAAAATATAATGTGTGAATAGTTGTTCTGAGATCACTCGCTAGAATATGGGATTCTGCACAGACCTCCATAATCCCAACAAAGCCCATTGCTTTCTTACCGGACTTTTAAAAATATGAGCGAGAAAAATCTCTCTAGCAACCCATTTCTTCTCCTGAGATGGGGCCAGCCTGACCATGAAGCAACGTGAACTGTGGCTTTGGGCAGCAAGGCGTGAAAGAGGCATTGCATTTTCAGACTCCAAATGCCCCTCTTTGTACAAACAAAACCAGGATAAAACACAACCAAACTCCATCGTGGAGGAGCGGCACCTGCGAGTCATGCGTGAGCAGATTTTGACTGACTTGGCCAACTTCCATTCGTCAAACAGTCCTCCAGCCATCTCCAGGTTTGTTCTGTTGCAATGGCTTGCCTATGTTGCTATGGCTACCTCAGCTACAGCACAAGCTTTTGTGGCCGGCCTGTGAACAAACACACATATACACCCCTGTGGCATTTGGGAGAAAGCCTCTAAACTCCTGGCCCCGGGACTGCTCAGCTCTGAGATACTGGAACAGAGGTAAGTCTCTCTAATTGTGTTCAATTGTGAAAGGAGGGTCGTGCTTGCAATCAGTGGATTGTGTTCAAAAGGGGCTGGATTTTGCTTCTCCAGGAGATTTTCCTGCAGCCTCAGGATTTGATGGGTAGAATGGCAGAGTTGGAAGGGGCCTGTAAGGCCATCGAGTCCAACCCCCTTCTCAATGCTGGAATCCACTTTTAAACATGCCTGACAAATGGTTGACCAGCTGCCTCTTGAATGCCTCTAGTGTGGGAGAGCCCACCACCTTCCTAGGCCATGGGTTCCACTGTCATACTGCTCTAACAGTCAGGATGTTTTTCCTGATGTCCAGTCGTAATCTGGCTTCCTGCAACTTGAGCCCATTATTCCGTGTCCTGCAATCTGGGTTGATCGTGAAGAGATCCTGGCCCTCCTCTGTGTGACAACCTTTCAAGTATTTGAAGAGTGCTCTCTGTCTCCCCTCCATCTTCTCTTCTCCAGGCTAAACATGCCCAGTTCTTGCTTCAAAGATGTCTCTTTTGATTGGTCCGAACAACGTTTTTATGCTAGCAAACAAACACAAATCTGACTCCACTGTCTCTGTTATAGGATCAATCCTACGGATGTACTGTGGTAGAATTCTGCGGAGGGCTTTCGACACTGAATTCGTTCAATCATGGGCAAGTATTGGAGGTTTGTCAAGGTGTGTGTGTGTGGGGGCATTTGGTATAGGTATGGAAACTGTAGGGGCTGATCAGAGGATCACAGACCTCAATCCAGCCTTCCTTAACCCAGCATCCTCTGGAGATGTGTTGGACTAGGCATTACTGTGTAAAATGCATAATGTGCCCAGTACATGCCTGCTGTAGAAACTGTTGTGCGTGTGAGACGGATGCAAAAATCTGTGGGTTGTGGTCCTGATCCAACGCTGGCATCAGCAGGGGACTAGATAAACTGGAAATCTTGAGCTCTCTCCTAAAACCAGCCAGGGAAGAGCTGTTGTAACTTGAACGCTTTGGATACTCCCTGCTTCTATGCAACATCCTAGTTCACTTTGTGGGGCAGCAGTGATTCTAAAGCTCAGCTGCTGGGAGGAAGGAGCCTTTGGCTCTACCTGCTGCAGGATCCCTTCCTCAAACATCACAACCACCCCCTTCAAGTGCCTAGTCCCTCCTACCACCCTGAAGGGCCTGCCCCACCGTTGGTTTGAAACAAGGGTGAAGAAGACCCCGCTCCTACCCCTGCCCCCCTTTCCCCAATGATTAATCATTTGAGGCTTCCTTGGCATTTGTGTACTTCCCCGCATTCTGAAAGCTTGAAATGCCATTCCTAAGGGTCAGTTACTGGTAGCCAGAGCTTTAAGCTGAAATATGATGGCATTTTGGCCCTGCCCCTTTTGCCTTTGGCTCCGCCCACCACTGGAATGTGGCCCCTGAGAACTACTCAGAAATTGAACCTGGCCCTCAGCCTGAAAAAGGTTCTGCGCCCCTGGCTTAAAAGATGCTACAGACAGGATCTCCTGGGTGACCGGTGCCTCACAATAAGCAGGCCCTGAGGATTACCCGTGATGTCACTGTGACCTTGGAGTGGCCTGGGCAGAGTAGGCCAGATCCTGCTCAGCTGAAGGATGCTTTGACGAACACATCTGCAGGGTCGCTTGTGGAGAGGCTGGGTGGGGGGGCGGGAGACACAGAATCGCCCAAGAGATTAACATCAATGAGTATTTCTGTCATACCTGACTCTAAGAATAGAAAAGCAGAACTACTAAGGTAATAGGTTTGTTTGTGGGCTTGAAAAATTGATAGGCCACTTTCAGATATGTTTCCAGGGCGGCTTGAACAAAATCTCTCTCTCTACCTGTCTAGCCATCCATCTGGTTTATCTAGGTCAGGATCTGGGTTGGCCCAAGGCATTTTGCTGCCTAAAGTGAAAAACAAGATGGCGGCCCCTGCGATGTCATATCCAAAAGCTAGTCTTGCTGTCTGAGACAGAGAAGCAAATGGTGCTCCCACCCTCACTCAAGGTCTATAGTACCAAAGGATAGTCAAGTTATTTTGGACCTGGGGCAGAATCTCCCACAAGCGCTTCTCCCCAGCTATGAACTGTACACATCCACCTGCCTTGGAATCTCTCCCTCCAAACCCAGATGTGTGTACTGGCTTCCTATGAATAGTGGAAGGGGACTTTGCACATGCTTAGTGGTAGTCTTATCGCCACAGGGAAATATAATCTGTTGCCTGCACAAAACAATTCTACTTTGAATTGACCCCTTGCTCTTGACTCTAGTGGTCTGACTTCTTTATTCTATTTTTTATTAGCTGGTGTTTTATGCCTGGGTTGTTGCATTGTTTCTAATTTTATTTTGATGGCCTTTCCCTGTTTCGACTGGTATTTAATTTATTTGAAGCTGGGCTCACAGACCAGCAACTGGTTGATGCCTGGCCAGCGATAACACCCCACCCTCGTCACCAAAGGCGATCCTCCAGTGGAAGCGGCGGGGGCTGCTACTGGGGGTTCTCTAATTGCTCCACGTTCTTCTTTGCCCTCCTCCAGGCATTGACGGGATGCCCATTGTCAAGTATCCCAGGACAGTTGACCCTCTTTGGTATGAATGGGATAGGAAGGCCCAGAAATGTGGGTTAAGGCACACTGTTTACGCCGTGAACGGGGATCGCTATACCGGGGAATGGCTGGACAACCTCAAACACGGTAAGGATGATCCCGGGGGCAATGGATGAGATGTGGGGCGTTTGCTGAGGCCTTTGCTTCCACTGGAAGCAAACTTCTGGGTTGCAAAGAGCTCTTCTTTCAGATGCAGGTGTTCCACACAAAAGCCAAACAGACTAAATCTCACATGCCCTGCCGGAGCCTATCTCAGCCTTGTATTTAGCAACTTGCCCGGTCACCAGAGGTGAGCAGGAATTCCATGCAGGTGACTGGGCATGCTCGTGGAGGAGAGTCTTTTGAGCTGTGCATCATATTAAGAGTCCTGCTTTTGCTCCACTGCCAGGCAAAGGCACGCAGACATGGAAGAAGACGGGGGCAATCTACAGCGGTGACTGGAAATATGGGAAACGGGATGGATATGGGACATACAGCATTCCTGACCCCGTCACGAAAGATTATAAGAAAGTGTATGCGGGGTGGTGGAGAAATGACAAAATGTGGGTAAGCCGTGCTCTTTCCTAACGTTTCCTGTAAAGTTACTCCTCTAAAGGTGAGCAGGAGGTCAGAAACCGGTTGGCTACAACCTCGGGAATAAGGGAGCTACTACAGCACTGAAGCTCCAAGCTTTAGTAGCTCCTAGAGATTCTTCTGCCAGGAACAGCAGGCCTGTGCTGGATTTTACGGAGTGTTTTGCTCCGTTTCCTGGCAGGACCTCTTGATAACGTGGTCCAAAGCCCACTCCCAGGAGGCCTGCTTCCAATCCTGGAGGTCTCTTGGCCTCCTCCTTGGACCACCACTGCCTTTCCAGGTCAGCAGCAGTGAAGCGGAGCGGAGCATCCCTGCATGCCTTGTCTTCCCTCTTTGGGAGATGGTACAGGACAGACTGGTCCCAGGGAAAGAGGGAAGAGACTGTGGCGAGGAGGAGGGGGAGGAGGAGGAGGAGGCATCCTCCGGAAGAGGGGTCCGCCAAAAGCATCTTGCCCAAAGCTCGCCAACCCCCAAACCTGGAACCAGCACTGAGTTCACACTCACCTCAGCAGGGCCCATCTGCCTACTTGGAGGGAGAGGAAGTGCCGGAGATTTGTGATGTTTGGGCAAACGTCTCTTGATTGGCAAACGTAGGAGGTTTGCTAGAACAGCCGGAGTTCTGCCAGCGCGAGGACAGTGGCCTGGGACTAACGGGAGCAAAGACATCCCACGTTGACCGGCCCGATCCAGAGGGAGCTGATTGGCTGACAGTCCTCAATCTCCTGAAGCCTCAGAGGAAACATAAGGCCAGTTAGCTGTTGATGATGCTGTTGTTGTCATTATATCATAATTATTTTCTAATTTTAGGGTTACGGAATTAAGTTTTACTCCGACTCAGGCTATTACGAAGGAGAATGGTGGGCGGGGAAGCGAGACGGCTGGGGGCGGATGTACTACAAGGATGGGTCCATCTACGAAGGCCAGTGGTCCGAGGATCGGCCGGGCGGGCACGGCATGTTCCGCTTGAGTAAGTACCAGCAGCCGCCACTGCCGCTGCTGCGGGGGCCATGGCTGAGATGGCACTTCCTCACCCCATTCTCCCGGGAGGAGCTCAGGCCAGCGACTGTGAGGGTCCTCCCTGCAAGCCCCTGGCAATGGAACTGGGACAAGTTGAAAGCGAAGCTCGCTTGGTAGCCGTAGGCCAGGGGAACAGGACCTAAAGGCCAGGGGCCACACCTGGACTCCTGAGCAGCACCCCAGCTATTGTGCAGGTGGAAGCGCCTCCCCTAAAGCCTAGCTACTGCCAGGAAGAGCTTGAAGCCAGAAGATGCTGGCAGTTTGGACCTGGCCCCTTTTACCTTCCGCCCACCCATCGGAATGGAATTTGGCCCTTGAACGGCCCGCAGCTCAACACCCCTAGCAGAGACCCCCCCCCTCGTATCCTGACCTACCTTACAGGGACACCGTGGGGGTAAGGTATGAATGGAGCTATATATGGCACAGTGAGCTCCTAGCGAAAGGGCAGGATCAAAATGTAATTTTCAAAGGATCTTTTTTTACATAACGAACACAAGAGATCATTGAATGCTATTTTAATAACTGACATGATATGTACATGAACCTCTGGTGACCGTTTTACAACCCTGCCCAAGTTGTGCCCAGGGCAGGTACTCTTCTGTTCCAAAACCTGGCTACCCCACAGTCTGGGAGGCCAGGTCTATCCAACTTCTCTGACGAAGTAGTCCTATATTGCATTTCATGTTATTTTGTTTGTATTTTATCTTTTTTGTAAACTGCTTCAGCTAATGGGCAGAATAGAAATTATATTATATTATATATCTATATCTATATATATGAATGAGAGAGACCCACCCACGTTAGACCCCAAGCATCTGTGTCCATTGCAGAAAACGAAAATCGCTACGAAGGTGGCTGGAAGGATGGCAAGAAACACGGGCCGGGCAAATTCATCTACTTGGACACCGGGCAGCTCTATGAAGGCTTCTGGGTGGCAGGGGTCCCCAAGTGCGGGACGATGATCGACTTTGGCCGAGATGAAGCCCCCGCCCCCACTCAATACCCAATCCCAAAGGTAAAAGGCTGGTGGTCTTGGCCTCGGATTCTCCGCTTTACATTTTCTCTTTGCACCAGCAGGGAGCGGCTGCCCTCAGCATCGCCTCGGACCGCTCGGTTTGCCACCGACAGCCCCTCCCTGCAAGCTGCTCCTGACGAAACTCCCTCCCTCTTTTTAGCCCTTTTGGGGGAGCTCATGGTGAAGTACAGGAGGAGACACAGCCATGGGGGGGGGGCGCCTTACACAGAGCGGGACCATGGGCTCATCTAGACCAGCCTTCCTGAACCTGGCACTTTCCAGATGTGTTGGCCTACAACACCCATCATTCCCAGCCAGAATGATGGGAGTTGTAGTCCAAGGCATCTAGAGGGGGCTAGGCTCTGTGAGGCCAGCCTACGCTAACAGCGGCCTTTCCCGGCCATGTCTGGAGAGCCCGGGGATCGAACCTGGGACATTCTGCACGCAGAACACACTCTCTTCCACTGAGCGGCAGCCCTTGGGGTGCCCTTTAAAAAAAACACACTTAGGGGGAACAGCAAGAGTTCCCTTCAGGGTTCAGGACTCTCCTGCGGGTCTCCCAAAGTTACATTTCTGAACAGGGAGGCGGTGAATGGCCTTCAGCAATATGGGCTGGACATGGAACAGGGGCCTTATGGGCAGCCTCCATGTACACAGGAGCCGTGTCGGGAGTGGGGCTCCCCTGCTCCTCTTTTCATGAAGCTGATCTAGAGAAGCTTCCGACTGAAACCTGGATTCATCACTCCAATGACATCGGAACCCCCAGCCTCCGCTGGGGTAAAGGGATGTTTTGCTGCCCTTGCAGATCCTGCGGAGGAGGAGGAGGAGTTTTCAGGGTTGGTGTTTCTGTTTCCTTCAGTTCGCTCCGCTGTAGATGCTGTGGCCAACGGCACTGGCCCAATTCCAGCACCCGACTCTATTCTATTATCCCACCTCCCCCCCCCCCCGCCCCGGGTCTCATCCCTTCAATTTCTTGAGATGGCTCAAGTGTCCTGGCACTTGCATATATGTCTTGATCAGTTTGTCATCAAATGCAGCCCAGGGCATTGCAGGAGTAATAAATAAAACTCTAATTGGTTGCTATGGTGGGGACTGGGAGAGGATTCCGAACTTAATAGCAGAGGAATAATCAAGGACAGCTGGAAGAATAGAACACGACACATCGGCCTTACAAGGTCTTGTTTACGCCATCAACCTTGTCTTGGGACAGAAAGATGCCTTTTAGCCGCTACAGGCATAATCCTATGCATGTCCCCAGGGCTTTTTTCTGTCTAAACTTGCACAGGGCCGCACTCTGGATAACACTGGAGCTGTCCATAGGGCACGGCTCTTCAGCCAGGTTGAATGTATGAGCTGCCCAGGTGGTCGCTACAGAGTCCTCTTCTCTTGTGCTTTTATTTCAGATCGAACTGATGGACCCAGAGGGCGTACTGGAAGAGGCGGTTCTGATGCTAGAGAACGCAGAAGAATTAAATGCTCTGCCTCGGAAAGAGAGGTGATGGCTGATGATCCCGTCCTCCACCGTTTCATTCTCTTCCAGTCCGAGGCTGCACCGAAACCCAAGACGAGGCCCTGCCAGTATTCAGCCGAGACGCCTCCTTGACCCAATGCTGTTCTGAAGTATACAGTATCTGCTGCTGCCTGCAGCTTTTCCCTTTCCGTCATTCTCTCCTTTGTTCATTCGAGAGCCTTTTGCTATCGTTTAGCACAACCTTCCCCAACCTGGCGCCCTGACTACAACTCCCATTATCCCCAGGAAGCATGCCAATTGCTGGAGACGATGGTAGTCACAGTCTACTTTAAGCAACTACAAGTACTTACAACATGGGAATGGCCATAGCTGGTCCAAGTGGTAGAACGAGCGCTTTGCATACAGAAAGCCCCAGTTTCAACCGATGACATCTCCAGATAAAAGGTTCAGTCAGCCTAGGGAATACAAGGGCCTGGTCACCTCTGCACGTGGTCACACTTGCTGAAAAATATCTCAGGCATATCCTGTTCTCATTCACCAAGAAACAACCGGTCCAGCATTCTCTACTAGAATGTAGCACATACCACAAATGGCTTTGGCATCTTGGACAGCCGCCTTTAGAGTCCTGGCTGGTTCTGACTGAAACCCAGAATGGACTCACAGGCTTTTCATTCTTTTCCACTACACAGGCAGTAGGTGGCGCTGCGGTACAACGGAATCGCACAATTACACTAGGCTTTATCCCGCCACTCACAAATATTAACAGACTTTCCTCCTTAGAAACTCCCCAGCTAAAATGGTTGCAAAGCACGGGCGAGGCCTTGGATGACGCCAGGTAAAGGGCCTGCAAATTACCACGAGGAATCTCAAGTGCACAATAAACTCCCTACAGGCTGAAATGCCTCTCCTAAAGCTTAGTGACCGGTGCGAAGAGCTCTAAGCTAAAGCACGCTTGTATTTTGGCCCTGCCCCTTTGGCTTTTAGCTCCGCCCAAAATGGCAGCATCTTTCATCTTACAGTTCCTGCCTAAAGTAAATACACCTAAAGGCACTTTGACCTTTGGAATGGCAGCGGGGGGCGGGAGGTGTGTTTAAACAGTCCTTGCAACAAGTTGCCGCTTGCGCCTTCTTATACACTGGAGTTCAGCCAGGGCAAAGCATGGCAGTTTCCGTGGGTTCTTATGACCGATGTTGCAGACTGCAGTCAAGCATTAACCGAGCAGACGGACTTTTAAGGATGCTGGGCTGGAGCCTTTCAGGGGTTCATAGGTAAAAATTCCAGCACGTTGAACTGGGCTTGGCAAAGGCAGGCAGGCAGGCAAGAAGCTGAGCTCACTGGGCTTCTGATGCAACAGGCTCTTAGCGCCACACCCTTGGCATGAATGGGAGCAAGCATTTCAAAGCACAGAATCATTGTCATTGTCGGTGTCAAAACTTTCACCTGTATAAAAGTGATCTCAAAAGCAGACTGGTTTTAAGAGTCTCGTTCATGAAGGACAGAATTCACACTCATTCTCTGATACTCTTGCTGCTCCTCCCTGGGTTGGTTATCACAACTGGCAACATTTGGATCAAGGGTGGGAAGAGAGACAGAAAGAAAAGGGGGTGGCAGAGAGAGAGAGAGGAAAAAGGATGGCACAGAGAGAGAGGGGGGGCAGAGATGACTGTTGCGTAGAAGTAAGAGTAAAAGCAATCCTTTTGTTGATCTATGAAATGCTCAATAATGAGCATTCGGGGAGAAAACAACACAGAAAACCCTCCCCGGAAAAGAAAGGAGAACGTCTACGTACAAAATACACACAGAGTAAACTGGAAAAATAATTTTAATTTTCTAGTTTCATTTTTAGTCATCTTAGCAATTATTTTCAAACAAGAGTAGGTACAAATTCTTCAGAGAAATGCGATTAAAAACACCCGCCCAGACAACAGCCTGCGTAACAGAACCACATCTGCTTACCGATGACAACTGTCTACAGGGGAAATAAGGGGTGTGTGTGTATGTGTGTAGAAGTTGCCAACAAATTCCCAATGAACTTGCAAGAAACAAAAAAAATCTTTGGCAAAACCTCCAAATTACAAAAATTTGCACATGTGAGAAATACCCCCACCCCCACTTATGTACAACCGTACACCCCCACTGCAAAGGGTTACTATGAACGTGTTACCATTAAAATGGCTCCACAGTTTAAAAAAAGAAGTAGACTCCAATTGATTAAGGGCCTACATTTTGGGGGCATATTTGCTGTTATCGATTGCATAGCTTCTGGAAACTTAAAAGAGAAGGGCAGCCTGATATCCAGAGATTCCATAGACTGAAGGCCTCGAAGTCAGAAAACACCCTTCACAGGGGGGGTCTCGCCTGACCTTGGACAGCTGGACTGCTTAGCCCTTGGGAGTGGAGCGTGGCCAGAAGGTTCAACACCCCTACATCAGAGGGTCACCTACATGGGTAGGCCAGTGTCCCCCAACCTAGTATACTCCAGATGCTTTTGACTCCAACCCCCAGCAGCCTGACACCATGACCCATGGTCAGGAATTCTGGAACTTGTAGTCCACATCTGGAGGTCAACACGTTGGGGAAGGCGGTTCTAGCTGACTGACAGCCCCACTCTAGGATTCCAGGCAGGATTTTGCCCCTTGTCCTAACTGAAGAGGCTGGGGATTGAACCGGTGACCTTATGCATGCAACTTGGGGGCTACCCCACTGCACCCCCTCCCCTCCCTGAGGCCTTAAAACTTACTAGCATTTGCAGCAGCTGCAATTTCAAGTACTGTAGAGCTGGCAAACTTGAATAGCATAGCAACGATGTATATAATTTGGGGTAGTTTTGTTCACCACTGGTACTGACCTTTTCCTGGCCCTGACTCTCAAATTCCTCTCTGCCATGATGAAGGCTAAAGGCTATATATGAGTTAGTTAGTCATGAGGTTAGGGAGTTTAAAAAGTGCCACGGGAGTTTCTGAGGAGTCTCAGCAAGTGCCCAAGGAAGGTGGCAAATACGGGGAAACGAAAACATTCCTTCCTGTTCTGTAAAGGCCACAGTGATGCGGCTCAGAGGACATAATTCTTGGATAAAACCAAGTTTGCGAGCCCCCCCCCACAACACACCCTGAAATAGCTCTCCAATTCAAACACTTCCAGCATTCCAGCCTTCAGTGGCAACCACTGGGAACTTTACCCAAGAATGAACTCTGAACACAACAGTTTTTTTACCTCCGAAAGCAAAAGGATTCCTTCTTAAGAGTAAGAACAAACATTCGCACACAAAACACATTCCAACCCTATCTTGTTAAATACTCTGCTGCACAGAAAATGTCTTCAGTGCACCAGGAGCAAATATTCATCCGCTGCAAAGATCGATGTTCTTAAAGATCTTGAACGTGTCTTCCAAGCAAACACAAAAGGGACCCTGTCAGGAGCAAGACCAAAGAACACCAGAACTAGTTTAACAATTCCCAAACAAGTATTGGATTCATTGGTATTTATATAACCTTACTGCATATGCAAACTTTTTGTTTAAGAACTAAACATAAATATAACAACGGTCACTTTGACTTGAAAGATTAAATAAGCTCTTCTCATCTAGAAGCAATTTCTTTTAGAGCCGTCTTCCCTAACCAACTTGGTACTCTCCAGATGTGTTGACAACTTCTATCATCCCCAGCCAGCATGGCTGTGATGGGAGTCGCAGTCTAATGCATTTGGAGGATGGCAGGCTGGGCCTGGTTCTGGAGCAGTGGCAGGCAGGGCGGGGGCTCGCTAAAGGATTTGGGTGGCAACATCCATCAGTCCCAGCCTGTACAGAACAAACCAATGGCCAGAGGTTATAGGGGCTGTGGTCCAAAACATCTGGAGGCCCCTGGGTGTGCCTACACCTGCTCTGGAAGAACACCCAAGGCTACAGCATTAGTGAAATTTAAGTAGGTGTGGACTTGACCAGAAACATGGGATGGGAGACCCATACATGAGTAATATCGAAGACTAACAAATACATATTAAAAAAATATTGGTTTGGAGACTGACACAAACTTCCCAGCTGTTTCTGGACTCCTGCGTAGCTTTAGCCCACCTTCCCTTGCCGGCTCTCCTGCTAGGTCCCCCAGGAACAAAGCCCTGCTCTGACCAAACCCATCAACTGCCCAAATGGAAACAAAATACCCACCCCCAGCTTTTCCCAACCTGGTGACCCACAAAAGTGCTGACCTACAACTCCCAGCAATGCCCAGCCAGCTATTCCCAGATATTCCAGTAGTAATTGAATAGCAAAATGCCGCAATGAAGTGCAAACTCTTTAAACCCAGCAATAAAAATGCCAGGGCAAAGCAGCAGCAACAGGCAGAGACCCTTATGACGCACAGCGCACCAAGTATGCAAAGGTTTCACAGAACTGCTTCAGGTGGAATTCAGCCTGTCCGGCACCAGCAGTGGCTCACCTCGGCCTCAGCGCTGTGGACCCAATCCACTCGAATTGGGTCAAGGAAGAGGGCATTAGTCCCGATACCCACTTGCAGCCTCCCCCAACTTGGCACCCTCCCCCAACTTGGCACCCTCCAGACTACAACTCCCATCAGCTGAAGCCAGCATGGCCAGAGCTGGGAAAGGCCTACTGGAATACATCCAACGCCTGTGGAACTGAACTAACGGCTCCCCCCTCCCGCCTCCAATCTCTCCCCTCGCCTGTCGCTTCCCTGGATCTATTTGAAATTATAACGTGTTCTAACATGTTCTTCATGAAATGCCAAGTACTTAGATGGTGCTAAACCAATAAATAAATAAAATAAATAATACCCATCTGACTACCAGGAGCCCTTTCGGGTCTGGAGGCCACGGTACATGACATGCCCAGGGGAGGCATGAGGGGAAAATCTGCCACAGAATCTTATGAGTTCAGATCTCCATGAATCCAACCTACAGATTCTACAGCGAACCCCGTCTTTTCCTAAGTCACACGGATTCCGCAGATTTGCAGGGCGTTTTTTAAAACCTTTCTGGAGTATTATGCAAATTTAGTCAAAGAAAGATATATAAATTAAGAAACACTGACCCAAAATATGCATTTTCCCCCATGTGGGGGGGGGGAGATGCACAGGTGTGGGGGGGAGGTGTTGTACATTTTGAGGGCAAGTTCCGGATTTTTGCATGTGCAATTTTGCTAAAATATGGGCCCATGGGAAAAAAACAATTCCCATAACGGAATGACGGCACTGGAGAATCTGCGAAATGCAGATTGAAGAGATGTTTGCAAAATCCCCCCTCCCTCACACGAGATCCAGGTTCGGAGGCTCTGGGGTAGAGACCCCGCTCTGCAGCCAGAGGGGCCCAGGCTCATCTCCTGGCATCATTTCTCATTCAAAGGACCAGTGGCAGGTGAGGAGGAGACTCTCCAGGGCGTTCCCTGCATAATGCCCAGGAGAGCTGCCGCCAATCATACAATACTGGGCTAGATGGCCCAATGGTCTGACTCCCTGTGTTTACCCAAAGTGTAATCCATGTGACCTCTAATGCAGCTCCATTCCAGGCTCATTGGCCCTGGTGCCTCGGCCCAGTTGCACATACAAACTCCTTGGCTCCTCTGGAGCACTCCCTAGGCTCCAGGGTTTCTTCTGAAACGAGCAAGAGACTCCGTTATTGAGGCAAGAGCTGCTTACCACACCCACAGGACAAAGGGTCGGTGCAAAGACTGTTTTGACTCCCACAGCTCTCAAGTTCCCCTCAGAACTGTAGTTGTAGCTGGGGGAGGGGTTTGCACTCCCCCCCACTACATTTTCCAGGGTCCTTATGGGGGAAGGTGTGGCAGTTAAAACTGGTTCTGAAATGGTTTAACTATGCATTTCCTGGCTCCCACAGTAAGAGGACTGTGTAAAAGCATTTTAACATTGTAAAATGACCAGCAGGCAACAAGACCTGATGGAAGGCGTGGTTGGGAAGAATCTTTAAAATGTACATTCCTTGACGACATAATCTCACACCCGCGCACACACATCGGTATTGTTTACTACCTTGTCCTCAGAAGAAACGAAACAAACATTTGTAAGAATGAGCCAAATTTTGCAATAAGGAAAAAAACACCCCACCACTCTGTAAGACTCCTGCATATCAAGTGCCAATTTGTTCAGTTTCTTCTATTTTGCAGCATTCTACGATTTACAGGATGACAAAGGGGTTCAAGAGGGCTCTCATCCTCCAGCATAGAAATCAGCCGCTCCTCTGGTTTCCGAGAAGTTAGCAGGCATTGCCCACATGCTTTAAAGGTATGTTTACATTCATGCAGACTAGAAACTTAGCTTTCCTTTAAAACAAAAATAAAAACACCCAAAGTGACTCAGAGCTGCTCTGCACACAGGTGGTCACAGTCCCATGCATGTCTGTCTCTTACTCCTGCTCTAAAATTGGGGTTTTAAGCAGCCTGTGACCAGGACCACCCACCAATGCTAGTTCCTGGATGCTCTCACGTACATTTGCATCCAGGCTGTGCAGCATCAATCTGACAAGCCGATAATACGCTCTAGCCAATGCCAGTTATGAAACACACACACACAAAAAGAGAGTAAAAATATTATGCTTTCCTATAAGCCTCTAACTTCCTCCGCTCTCATTCCTCCATCCCCACCCACAGCTGGTTGCATAGAATTTCCATTTCCCCTGATCAAGAATCACCGCTCCAGAGGAATCCACCTGGGCAAGACCGACGAGGGGAGGCAGGGGAGATGCAGGTGACCAAGGCAGGGTTCCTCCCCTGGCATCTGCGCCTCAACAGGT
The DNA here is from genome assembly GCA_029215795.1 of Anniella stebbinsi. Lineage (NCBI taxonomy): Eukaryota > Metazoa > Chordata > Lepidosauria > Squamata > Anniellidae > Anniella > Anniella stebbinsi. The sequence goes on from JARDYH010000010.1 coordinate 23,443,212, forward strand.
AACATGAGAATCGTTTGTTGTTGTTGTTTTCTTCTTTCTAAAGCGCTACAGCGTTACAGTACAATGCTACTGCTCTCTCTCTCTCCCTCCACGCCGCTGCCACAGTCCAGCCAAATTCACGCACGAGGCAGTCAAGCGAACACAGCAGAAACATTCACACCGGCTTCCTTGCGATGTCCAGAGTCTTGGCTTTAGGCAAAATGGCTGCCGGGAGGCGGCAAGGTGTCGCCTCTGTGGTCCAGCTGGTCCTGCAGCCGGGCAAACTCTGCGAGTTCGTTCAGTTCCTGGAACTGGCGGTCCGTCTTGTGCGTCACCAGCGACCGGTAGAAGTGGACCGCAAAGACGATGAACACCAGCCCGAAAGGGACCATGATGGTGGTGGAGGTGATGGCGGCCGCCTCGCCGGCCGTGTACGCAGTGGAGTTGCTGGCCTGGCCGTCGGCCGTCTTCTTCTTCAGGGGGTGGAACTTGACCCAGCAGAGCAGCACCACTTCGGCCAGGAACAGCAGCGTCCCAATGACGGTGGAGAAGGCCCAGGCCAGCTCGATGTGGCGGTGCATGCGCTCGTGGGGGGACTCCTTGACCGAGTTCAGGTTGTGCACGTTGCTCACCGCCTCGATGTTCGGGAGGATGCAGGTGCTGATCATGAGGGCGAAGAGGTGGACGGCCACCAGCACCGTGGTGCAGGCGCTAAAGGCGATCAGGAGCCCTGGCGGGTAGTCATGGTCGGCATCCAGCTGGACCTCCACCATGGCCACCTGGAAAAGGAGCGGGAGGGGAGGGGAGACGTTGGGTTTTAACTGCACGGACCACGGATTCATTCATTACACGGCTGCGCTGCCCAATGGCCGAAGCTCTCTGGGCAGTCTGCAAAAATTAAAAACCTGTAAAACACGATTATTATATACAGTATAAAAGCCACTTACATACAAACGTATAAGCAGATAGTACACCCCCCCCCCAGACACACACATCTAAGCAATTTTAAATGATCAGCAATAAGAAAAATCCAGGACCTGATTAAAACCTTATCATGTGCTGTCCAAGAGTGGAAGATTATAAACAGCAATTCATCATGGTAGCCATGTGAAGCCCCCAGGTTTCAAAGGAGTCTACCTCAGACCCTGGGGGCAAACAATTCGGGAAAGACTGCTGTATTAAGCAGACGTTTCCTCTGGAGGAGGAAGATGCCCCTGCCAAGAAATCTAGCTCACTTCCTTGTGGCACAATACAGTATTATACAATTCCACTCTCCAACTGGCAGCCTGTGGCCTTCCTCCCAGCTAGCTAAAAAAGAAGGAAAGATTTCAAAGAATGCTCTCGGACAGACACGCTTGCCCGGCCGGGCTTTGGAGAAAAGCCAGCATCACTTTGCTCAGCGAGGATGCATGGGTCAGGAAGGACCAAGAAAACCATTTCCTCTGAGAACAATGACCGGCTGCCCAAAGAAAGCGCAGAGGGAATCGGCACCTCCCACCTCGACAACCTCCATCGTTTCCCAGCATAACGGAGGCGCACAGAAAAGTTTGTTTTGGAAGAACACAAGAAGATCGGATTTCTAAAGGCTGGATAACGGTGCTTCTCAGGCAAAACAAACAATAACCCATGCTGCTATGCTAGAGCTAATACTTACACCTGTGTAGGCCAATGAAAGCCAAGAGGGTGCTACTCCATCAAGCTTAGCCCAACGTTTGCATGAACAGAGAGAGAGAGAGAGAGAGAGCGCAGACGGGCAAGCAACAATTCAGGGTTCCCTTTGGGGATCAATGGGCACATTTGGAGTTCTAAGAGTGTCTCTGATGGGCCTCGCTGGTCACAAAACAGTCAATTCCCAGAAGGCAAACTGGTGAGACGGAAAGGGATTTGCTCAAGAAACCAAGTCTAGGGCAGAGAGAGGGCAGAGATCCAGAAGACAAAGCCACTCTTTTGAACCCAGACAAAGATGGAGCTGGAGCGCAGCATTTGGCTTTACCAGTGAAGAAATCAGGAGGGGAAGGAAGCCGGGTGTGCACCCAGAGAGGCCTCCACCAAGGGCAGGTACCACACTGGAGAGCCCCGTAGAATGGCTAAGGCCTTCCTGAATTAGTGGAGCAGAGAGACTTTATTTTTCAAGGATCTTTTAATGCTGCTGTCTTATGGGAACAGGGAACGAACAACAAAAAATTAAGAAGGCTTCTCTTTCCAAAGTTCCTTTTCCACTGTTCTCTATATTTTAGTGATTTTAGAATGGTGTTTCATCTGTTGCATTCTGTCACTTTATTACAACTTTGTTTTCTTTAATCCCTGTAAGTCACCCAGAGAACACTTGTTATAGTGTGTCCTTTAAAATGTATAACGAAATAGGAGGGGAAGCCAGCAAGGAAGCCAGCAGAGCACAGAATAGTTGTTTTAAATGGATATTGTACTTATACAAAATTTAAAAAGCATAAAAACAGATTATATCAGTTTTTTAATGTTCAATGTTTGTTTTTTGTTTTTTTGTAAAACGCCCAGATAGCTTTGGCTATGGGGCGGTACATAAATGCAATAAATAATACTAATACTAATCATCTTAACAGCAACAAGTCAGGAAAGCAAACATAGACAATCCTAGAGTGGGAGGGGCCATGGGTCCAACTCTGGAAAGTTGGGATTTTATGCCTTTTTTCTGATGTTGCCATAAGCCACTTTGAGCATGGTTGAACCATGGAAAAGCAGCATACAAATAAACTGATGGTGAAGTCTCGTGTAGAAAGACTCTGAGTCATTTATTGTGCGCTCGTGATTCCTCACTTACGGTAGTTTGCAGGTTTATGCAACACTGCCATCCTCCAAGGCCTCTCCCGTTCTTTGCAACCATTTCCACGGCTTTTTTTTCCCCAAAGAAAGTCTGGTATTAACTGGAAATGGCAGCATGAAGAAGCCCTAGCATAGTTGGGCAATTCTGCTACCATAGCACCACCTAGCAGTTGTGTAATGGAACATATAGAAAGGCAGAAAAGGCTAATGCCCGGAAAAACAAAACATGTGTTAAGGATCCAACCTTCATCCTACAAAGAATCCGGACACAGAAGTCTCATGTAGAAAAGCCCTCTGTTAAAGCAGTTCTACATAAACCACGAGGAGCAGAGTAGTGATTCCCCCACTGATGGCTTCCCCAGTCAGTGTAATACTGGGACTGAGCACCATCTTCTGGCATGCTCAAAGGCACAGCAACCCTCTCCAACAGCAGCCAAGTACATGCCAAGAGAATCTGAGCTGCTGTCTAGAACAGCGCTTCAGCAAGGGAGCCAACGCCAGCTCTGACCCGGCCTGAATCCACACCGCCCTACTTGTGTGCCCTTAAAAGACCCCCACCCCCACCCCCGGAAACGGCTCTCGTGCATTGCAACACTCTGAACGAAGAGGTTTTCAGAGGCTGCTGCTGCTGCTGGAAAGTGAAAAAGCTTCGCTCGCGAGGAGTCCCGTGCTTCTCCAGGAGCTGCAACCAGAACACAAGTCACCTGTCAGTCAGGGGGACGCTGGCCCCCCCCCAAGCCCCACAGCCTGTTTTTAGCCGTTGGAGAACAGCTGACATCTTTCCGGCTGCTGTGCGGAAAGGGGCTGCGTTTTGAAAGAGCATCCTCTTTTGTCCCACCAGAACAGCCTTGTGGTTTGAGAGCAGCAACGCTTAAAGGATCAGGGCTCAATCCTATGCATGTTCAGACAGAAAAAAGGTCCAGGCTGGCTGGGGCATGCTGGGAGTTTCCTGCCTCAACATGCATAGGATTGCACTGGTAGGTTATTGCAGGAACTACGGCACACAACTCCTCCTATGAGCACATAGGCTAAATGAGGATGTTCCCGATAAGAGCCAGTGCTGCGGAGCTGGAAGCCAGAGTTTGGATTTTGCTTAGACCAGCCTTCCTGACCCGGTAACCTCTAGATATTTGGGACTGCATCTCCCATCATCTCTGACCGCGGGCCATGCTGGCTGCAGCTGCAGAAGGTGGATCTCCAGGTCTTTGGGACTTCAACTCCCAGAAGCCTCTGCCAGCACACCCAGTGGCCAGGGATGCTGGGAGCAGAAATCTGAAATATCTGGAGAGTGATTTCCCGTCCAACCCTGTGCCAAGTCCGTTTTAATAATTCCACCTTCTTGCAACGGTCCATGGCAGCCTTCCCAAAACAGGGCCCCTCAAGAGTTGAAGGAAGGTTGATGGGAGTCGTAGTCCCAAGACATCTGGAGGGCCCCACATTGGGGAACCCTGTGCTAGGCCATGAAGTGGCTTGGTGGCCTCAGGCCAGCTCGAAACCCTTTCCCCACCCTTCTCTGCAACAAGATTATTGAGAAAATGTCCAGGAAGCACTTTCTACACACTCTAGAGACACCTGGCTGTTATAAACATCTATCTAAAATTAGGCCCAGCATCCAGTGCAAGAGAGCTTAGTCCTGCCCTCCAAATGGTTTGCACTCCAGCTCCCATCATCTATGACTATTAGCTACACTGACCTAGTTCAAATGCCTTCGAGAATATTCTCATCCACAAAGACGTCACACTCAAAGACCCTTGATGGGAAAATATGTAATTTCCTGAAATGTGGATTGATCCAAATAAGGATGCAACCATCATGTACCATAGCTTTCCCCAACCTGGTGCACTCCAGATGCGTTGGACTACAACACCCAGCATTGTTGGCTGGGGGGATGCTGGGAGTTGTTTGTCCTGTATTGCTATTTTATTTGGACTCTACTTTCGCTGTTTGCGTGGGGTTTTATCGAAGTCGCTTTATTCTTGCGGAAGGGGCATCTTGGAGCATGGTAGTACAAAAGCCTGCCTACAAATGCCTTCAATAAAACAATATTTCTCCGCTGTGGCACCCCGACTGTGGAATGAGCTCCCCAGGGAGGTTCGCCTGGTGCCTACTTTGCACTCCTTTCGTCGCCAGGTGAAGAAGGCTTTTTTATTCTCCCAGCATTTTAACAGCTAAATTAACTCAGTGTTAACCCTTGCTGTTTTAAATTTGCATTTTCATCTGTATTAAGCTCTGCTGCTTGGTTTTATCCTGTTTTTAGATTGTATGTTAATTTGTGTTTTTAGATTGTGGTTTGTTTTATATTTCTTAAAATATTCTCATGGTTTTAATTTTTGTGAACCGCCCAGAGAGGCTCTAGGGCGGTATAAAAATGCAATAAACAAATAATGAAATAAAAGCATCACCGGATTCAAACACCCTATGGCGGCAGCTGAGGGGAAATCCTCGAAGTGGCAGCTATGCGCAGCAGAGTTTTCTAGCGTTCACAAGGCACAACAGCCCAACTGGCTACAAAGTCACAGTAAAGCAAGGAGTGGGTCGTGTGGCGGTTAACCAGTTGTTCCGAGTGTTGCATGCCGGTTCACCCCCCACAGAGCCCCTCTGGCACATGGCTGGCCGGGTAATAATAATGCGGACAAACACTTTACTGCTAATTCAGGATGCAACTCTTAAAGTCGAGGAATTAACCATGCAGAAAGCAGAATTCATTACTCCCAAATGTTCCAAGGAACTTGTAAAATAATACACTGCGTACCACGCATGCAAAGTACAACGCATAATTAGGGAAAGCGCCACATGAAGACAAGGAATTATGACTATTGCTAGTGAAGCGCCCACGGCTGTGAGGAGTGGGTGTCACCACCAGCTGCCCTCACAACAACCCGCCCCGGGCACCAGCAACAACCATCCGCTTTACAGGAAAGGAAAGTTTAGAGGTGTGATAGTTATGCTTCCTCTTCCTGGTGGCATCATTTCATTATTACAATTAAGATCCACCCAATAAGAAACGTTTTCCGGGCAGGATACATTAGGAGTCACAATTACAAGAAGAAGTGGAACAAATCCACTCCACTTCTGAATGTACACACTTTCCCCCTGGGCCCCAGGGTGTCTCCCCCCCCCCCCCCCCGCTCACACTTAAGTGTGATTTGAGGAACAATCCTGTGCGTTCGCACTCAGAAGTCAATCCAAACTAAGACCCCATGGAATCCACTCCCACAGAAGAGGGCAAAGGGTTGCAGCCAAACGCCGGGAGCGGATGACACAGATGAACGAAGGACGGCCGCGAGGCCTTAGTTGTCACATAAGGTTATTAGTTTTATTCCCACCCCTCAGTGACGTCCACAAACGCTGCAGCCCAAGTCTCACCCTGAGCCACCAATGGACTTGTGGAAGGGCGTGTGGCCGCAGTCACAAGTTCAGGAAGGCACAGAGAAATGGGAGGTGGTGGGTCATTCACAGGGGAGCGAAACTTGGTTGGCCTTGCATGATTTAGGGTGCAACCCCCCCCCCCCATCCATGTTTAGAAGCAAAAGACCCTACAACTCCCAGCATTCCCAAGGAGGAGCCAGAGGCCTTTTTTTCTGCCCCAACATTCATAGGATGGTGCCCTAAATCTACCAAACTGGCTCAATTCATGCTGCCGCCATAGCATGAAATCCGACTGCTGCATCGCCCTCTCTCGGTACTTGTTCGTTACAACAACCCTGTAAGGTCGACTAGCACTCTTCATGGAGCAGATTGGAAAGGGGGAGGGGGGGTGCTGGGAGATGAGCGCCTTGCCGAAAGTTCCCTAGGGCAGCCTCTCCTAGCCGCCCTACGGTTGAGCCAGCGTCCAGGTCCCATCATCCCCAGCCAGCCTGCACGGTCAACACTCTTCAGCGTTCGCGGCGCAGCCGGTGCCTCGGCCGACCCCACCGACGCGCAAGTTGCGCGGCAGGCTGAGCCAAGCCATTCCCACGTTCGCGGGGCAGTAGTCGGGCGGCGGAGGCGCGCCCGACCGGGCTCCCCGCCCGCAGGCGGCAAGGAGCGGAGGGGAGGCGCGCGGGCTGGCCGGCCGGCAGCCGGGCGGGCGGGCCGGGAAGGCCCCGGGGGGGGGGTAGGGGGCAAGCGCTCACCATGGCGAAGCCGGAGAGCAGAGCCGAGGTGCGGCTGGAGGCTTTGAGCTTGGCCCGGCTGAGGTAGAGCTTCCGCCAGGAGAGCGCCTGCATGGAGTGCTCGTTGAGGCTCATGAGGAGCTCCGGCGGGGCGCTGGGCGGCGGCGGCGGCGGGCGAAGGCGCACGCGGCGCGCGGGAGCGGCCCCGGCCCGGTCGGCCGGCTCCTCCCGGCGGTGGCGTCGTCGTCGTCGCCGCTGCTCGGCTCGGTGCCTCGCTGCGCCCGGCCACTGCGGCTCCGTCGGGCAGCCCAGCTCGCTGCGCCCCGGCCGCCTCTCCCACAGCGCCTCCTCCGGGGCTGGGCCAAGACCGGATGCGGCCCCGCTGGAAGTGCCCTGCCCGGCCCCTGGTGCTCCGCCCCCACCGAGGAGCGGGGGGCGCCGCTGCCCCCGCCGGGCCGGGGGAGCTTTTACGCACCGAGCGCCCGGGCGCGCGCTTGCCTGGCCAGCAGGGCTCGGCGCGGGCAGCGGGGCGGCGCTCCCCGGGGCAGTCCCCGCAGGCGCGCGCCCGGGCCGAGGCCGCCAACGGATGTGCGGATGCCGAGCAACAAACCCGCCCTGGCCGGTGGCATCGCCCTCCCCCCCGCGGGTCTTTTGGCGAGCGAATGCCGCTGGCGGCGCAACGCTTAGGCAGAACAAGCCCCGCACCGCGCAGCCCTCCCCAGCCAGACGGGCATGTTTGGATAGGCCTTTTCCCCCGCCTAAAGAGGCGTAGGATCGCGCCCTTAATTGCTCGACCCAGATTCCCCCCTCTCCATGGAGCTGGGGCATGCTGGGAGTTGTAGGACTTTTTTTTCTGTCTGAACATGCATAGGATTGCCCCTTCACACATGCTTTCGGGCCTGAGCTCTCCTGGACTATAGTCCGCTTCGTGAGATGCACGGAGAGTGTCCCTGTGGCTGGGGAGAGAATTGTAGGCAGGTAGGGCAGAAGGAAATCCAGGTGCTGCTGCTGCTGCCAATCCCATTATTAATAGGAGTCATTTATAGTGCAGCTGTTGCTAATAACCAACATTCTTGCATTAGGTGAGCCAATTAGCACATGTAGCGTGATAAAAATCCCTCTGGCAATAGAATTGGTCCTGTCGATGAATTCATATTCACCCCTCTCTTATGCCGATCATCCTTTGAAGTTCCTTTGCTCCATCGTGGCCACTTTTAACACTTGCAATACAGTGATCATGGCTAATTGTCCTTGATTAATCTGTCCTCCACTATTTTGTCACACTGATGCCTAGTGGAGATTCCTGTGTGCAAGAACCATCGTTGTGACCGAGCGGAGGAGGTGGTCTTCTGCCTGCAGCCTTTGTTGTGAATTCATATCCCAGCAAGATGTCACCTGAGAAAAAGCCCTTACCGTGCTGGCTGGGGTGAGGGGAGTGGTAGTGCAACATGTCTAAAGTGCACCAGGTTGGGGAAAGCTACGATACGGGTTTAAAGCTTTTTAGATGAAAATCTAAAGCCGTGATAGACAGAGAGGCATTGAAATAGATTTCCTTTTGTGCTGTGCTTCTCTCTGCTTTCACCAACCCTTACAAATGAAAGGGAAACCTGTCGTGCAAACCGAGCATTTCCCCATTTCCCCTCCACCCCCTTTTCGTTCCGTAGTGGAATTGTACAGAAATGCCACCTGTGAACACCATGGATACAGCACACAGAAAAGATTTTAATGAGCCACTGCTGGGTTTTTTCTCCCTTGCCCCCCCCCCCCCAGTCGCAAGCTGGTAGCTGTCAGGGGCAGGCTGCCACCTCATTCCCACAGTGAGGCAGAACGTGGGAGAAGCTCAGGCCGAGCAAAAGGCCTCCGAATCAGACCGCCTTTAATTGCCCATCACGCGATCACAGATCTTGTGGCTCCTGCCTTCCAAACCGTGATGGCTTTCCCCTTGGTAGTGCGTGGCCTCCACTGAAAGAGCAACATTTAGAGCACAATCCGGTCAGTGTGTGTTTGCTCAGAAGTGTGTTCCATTGTGACCAACAGAGCGCACTCTGTAATAAGTGTGTGTGGGACTGCAGCCGTAACATGGTGAATCGGTCAGATCAATTGGTTCAGACATTTAGGGTGCGATCCTAGGCATCTAGGACTTTTAAGTGCCTAAACAATTCCCAGCATTCCTTTTTCTCCCCTCCATCATGAGCTGGTAGCTGTCAGATCAGGGCCTGCACCAGTGAGGAATCTTGCAAGCGGAAGGAGCTACTGGCGTGGTCGCTGCTGCACTGCAGCGCCACCACTGCCGATGGCCAGAGTATGTATTGCAGTGTTCAGCCCAGCTAAGATCCTGTGACTGGAGGAACCAATTGGGTTAGCGGCTGTTGTATAACTGCTCATTTTGGCCTATGGTTATTATTTTTAACATTACAGCCATCAATATATTTTTGCCTAAAGATGTCAAAACCTTAAGCTAAACATTAAACAAAAACACACACACTAACCAAGTTCCAGAAGGATTGGTCCTTTTTTGGAGAAAGTAAAAAGGGGGGGCCCTAATTTGTTTGTAAATACTTCCCACTTTATAACAGAACTGCCAAACTTAAACAAAAGAATTGAAGTTAAATAAAATAATTTATATAAATCAGGTTGTTTCAATTTACAATAATCATTCACTAGTGCATGCGTGTGTCTGCGTATATATAGATATCTATCTATATATCTATATATCTATCTCACACAATTACACTCACATATATGATGCATGTTTAGTTGATTCATCAATCAAAAGAATTTTATTTGGGGCAAATTTTTAATTGTTTAATTGGGCAGCCGTTCATTTTAAAGATTGCTAATTATTTTCAGGACTGGAATGATTACTCAGCTAGATCAGCCCTCCTGATGGGTCCGGCTACCAAAAGTCTGCCAGCAGTCCTCACACGTCCAGAGGGCGCCAGGTTGGGAAAGCTCAGTGCACTTTGCAGTTGTGATCTCGGTGGTCCTTACGACAACCTTGCAAAGTCGGCCTGTGTTTTACCATTCTCTTTCCCCGGCTGCAGTCGCCGGTGCTGGGAAAGCTGGGTAGCTTTGCGCACCAGAGAGGTGAGATTTTGAGAAGGGACTTCCTGGTTCACAACTCAGCCTTTGCGTCACACATCTACACCGGTGTGTGTGTTGGGGGTGGGGGGTCACACGCCCCTCTCCTCCAAACTGACATGGCCGATTAAGGGGGGCATAGGTACCCATCAACACCCCTCCGCCCCCGTGAGCGCTTTGTGCCTCTGGTGTCGCGGGTTCGAGCCCTGCCTTGAAGAAGAAGATCACAAATACATTTTTGTTGGGGGGGGGGCTGTATGCTGCTTTTTGCCGCAAGAAGAGGCTGCTCCCCTCTCCTGGGGTGGGGTGGGGGGTGAATAACGCGCGTCCCGCCGACCGTGCCAGGCCACTTGGCGCTCCTGCCTGGCATGCCCATGCTCACAACGCCAAGCGGCTGACGCTCTGCACCGCCCGCGGGCGGCCCGCTCCCTCCCGCATCCAGCCCAGGAAGAGGCGGCTTCTGGAGGTAAGCGAGGGGGCTGCTCTTTCCAGCGGCCCCACCTCCGCGCCGACTTCCTGGAGGCTTCAGGGTCTCTCTGCCAGCCCGGATCTCCCCCCCCCAACACACCCCTCCCCAATTTGGCTTCAGGGGGACAAGCAGGGTACGACTCTCCCCCCCTTGCCAAGCTTTGGGGTGGGTGGGGGATCAGGCTGTGGCCCTCTCCCCGAAGCTCCCCCCCCCGCTCTCGGCGCCCCCCTCTCCCTCACACTCACACACCCAGGCCAGCCAGCCAGCCACGGCGCCTGCGTGCTCTTGCACACTCGTGACCCAACCACAACACACCAGTATGAGCAGCACCCAGAAGAGGCGGCAGCGGCCGGGCGCCCAAATCCGGGATTCCCCCTCCCCAGTGTTTACGTTCCGGGGAGTACCATGACGCCTGCGCGCCCCCTCCTCCTCCTCCTCCGCCCCCTGCTCCCTCCTCTCCCCCCCTCCCACCTTGCACGCTCTCTGGGCTGCGAAAGGATTGTTGAAGGAGTTTCGTTTTTTCTTTTTGCATAAGAAACAAATCCCCCAAACCTCCTCCCCCTCCCCCCTAAAAACAAAACACCCCCCTCCCCCCGGTGGCTGGCCGGCCTGATTGATCGCCTCGCCTGCTGCTCCCCCCTCCATCTTTCTCCCCCCCCCAATCTTTTCCAGCACCTTTAAAAGAAAAAGTGCTGATTGCAAAATTGCAAACGGAGAGGAAAAAAAAAACTTTACAGAGACCCGGATGGCCTTTTGAAAGGCGGGTGGTGGGTCCCTTGGTTTGTTTTTAAAGGATCTTTTTGGGGGGGTGGGAGGGGGATTTTTTCAGGGGTTTTCCTCCTTCCCTTCGTGTTCCCCCACGCAGTTTTGGGGCCAGCCCCGGCAGGACCCCCCTCCCTCCCTCCCCGGGAGAGAAAACCTTGCAGCAGGAGCTCACGAAGGAACTGTTGACAATTAAGAGATGAAACTCTTCAGAACATGGAGGCAGAGAAAGACTCTGGAAGGAGATTGGTGTGTAGCTTTTTTTTCCCTATCTATCTTATGTATATTTGGGGCGGGGGGGGGGTTGGAGGAGGAAACATTTGGCTCATTTTATGCGAAGAGAGATTGTGGCCTGGCCGGGGTGGGGAGAGGGACTTGGTGGTGCTGTGTGTGTGTATTGGGGGGGGGGTCGTTGGCTGATTGGGGCTTTAAACGAGGGTTAGGGGTCTTGTTACTGGGGAGACCCTTTAGAATGCGTGTTGGGGGGACAGCTGGTGCATTGCATTGCACCCCCCCTTTTTCTGCAGAGTGCGATCTCTTGATCATGCGGAAAAAAGGAGATCCGAGGCTGAGCTTGGCTAACAAGTTGGGTTCACACATGCGTCGGGCTCTGCGCGCTGCCTTGGCCCAGCCAGGCGACCCTGTTGCCGCGGTGGCCGGGCGGTTCTTGTGCCTTCAAACTGGGCCTGCCCCTCCCCCTTGGTGCGTGTACGGGGGGAGACGAACGTAACTCCTTCCTAGCCTCCCCCCGCCGCCTGCTCCCCAAATCTGGTCTTGCAAAGCTCTGCGTTGTTTTCTTTCTGGAGGATTCGCTGCCACCCTAAGCTCTGCAAAACAAAACAGCAAATCTCGGGCGGGGGGGGGGGGCGTTTGCAGGGGGCCCCCGCCAGCCCCCCGCCCCTGGGTTACATAATGCAATGTGTTTTTTAAAAGGCTGGCTTCCGGTGTGACTGTGGAAACAGTTGGATTATGTAAATTTCTGCCCGGGCTTGCTTGGAGTTGGAGCAGGCGGTGCTGGGCGGCTTGTTTCTGCAAACACGCGTTGCTAGGCAGGAGGAAAGAAAGCGCAACCCGCGATCGTGGGAGCGGGAGGAAGGTTGACTAATAAACTCTCTCCTCAGGCTGCTTTTCGCGTGTCGTTCTTTTCGGGTGTGCGGTTTTCTCCTTGCTTGGCTATGGTTCACACACACACACACGGCAAGCCCTTGGAACGCGTGAACTTGAGATGTACGGCCTATTGATGTAGGTGGGATTTTACTCCCCAAATCGCTCGATTGCAAAGATGGGGGGGGGGGATCAAGTCGCGTGGGAGGCTTTGACCCGTAACTTTAAAGGTTGAGCCGCCCTGTAAATTGGGGTGAAAGACCAGAAGTCGGTCGCAGTCCCAACTACATAACATTACAGGGGGGGGGGGGAAGTATTTTCTTTGTATTTCGGAATCTGGGGCTTTTGGCAACCCGTGTTTACCAAGATCAGAAATAAGCAGAAATTTCCTGTTGGAGACCCGCTGGGCCTTTCCTCGCGGATCCATGTCGTCTTGTGAACATGCCATTTGTGCGTGTTGGTCTTTGCCTGTGGCCGGTCTGCTTGTGCGTGCACAAAGATGCGTTCAGATGAAGTTCTCGCGCCCTGCGCGGCTGCACGGGTTGCGTGTGTCTCCATCCATCCATCCCCCCCTCTCCTTCCCCTGCAGCGATCCATCGGCCGACGGCTGTACGACGAGAACGAGGACCTTTCGGACGTGGAAGAGATCGTCAGCATCCGCGGCTTCAACTTGGAGGAGAAACTAAGGAGCAGGATGTATCGCGGGGATTTTGTGCGGCCCATGGACGGGAAAGGTACCGTGAGGACGGCGGGGGGGGGGGGGGGAAGGCCTCGGTCGCGGAGGAGGAGCGGCGCCTCCCGGGGTTGCGTGTCTCTGTGTGTGGGCGCGCGTGGGCGGGGATAGATACAGAGAGCGAGATTTGCCCAGCCTTGCAAATCCCCGACGGCTTTTCCACGTGCAAATTGGTCGATGAACTTCGTATTTCCCGCCAGCATCCCCCATTCCAGGGGATCCGGTGACGAAAAGCGGGAGGGGAGGGGAGCGGCGCTGGCAGGAGGCAGGAATGGGTGGTTCACACACCGGAGGGGGGAGACCCGGCCCGGCCCTTTTGCAGACGTGCGCTTCCTTGTGCCTGCCTGCCTGCGGGCCTGCCAGCCTCTCCCTCCCTCCCTCCCTCTCTCTCTCCCTCCCTCTCTGCATTGCCAGGGCAAGTGGCTCACGCGCAGCACATGGCCTGGGCCTTTCCTTAACGATTTGCCCACCCGATTCCTGCCCTCAGGGGCGCCTGCACAGCAGATGGCGGAGCAGCCCCGGCCTGCCTGGCTCCCAGTTCGGCAGGGTTTTTGCAGCCGGGGTCCTTGTGGCAGCGGAGTCCAAAGCAACCCCCCCCCCCCCGCCCCATCTCTCTCCCGCTGGAGTCTCCCTGGGCCTTTCCCTCCTCAGCTCTTTTCATCCAGAGCTCTTGTGCCCAGCCCAGCGCCAAGGATGCTCCCCATCCTTCAGTCAGGATTAGACCTGTTCTTGCCACCCTGTGTGATGTATTGCATTGTAAAGCCATGACAGCTAAAGTGGCGTAAATATCATTTCCGTGTTGGGGATGGGGGAGTAGACAAAGGCCAGAGAATGAGAGGGGAAACGCTTCTAGGAAATAACAGCAATATGGACTAGCAGCATGGATGAGGAGCTATCAGGCGTATACCTCTACCCTATTAGAGGCGGCCTCTTGCCACCCCCTCCCATATTAGGGCGCCATCAGTTGGTGATGGACGTCATGTCTGTACAGAGGAACATCGCCATCTTTTGGGCACCAAGTCAAGACGTTCATTTTGGGCCAAGCGTTTCCCGTTGGTTTTCGGGCTTTCTGTGCTCTCTCGCCTTGATGCTGTGTTTGTTTTCATTCCGTCGTGTCTCCCTTGCTGCCCTGACTTCCTTTGGGCTGACTGGCGGCCTGGGCACCTTTGTAATATGTGGGGGTGGGGTGGGGGGATCAGCCGCTCATGGAGGAGAAGTGTGGCTCCGTCCGCGTCTGTTGGACATGATAGGGAAATTAGGCCTTTAGGTGCCGACTCAGGAGACCCCTCTTTTGCGATTCAGGGGGAGGGGGGCTGCCGTCCCCTTCATGGCTTGTTCCCTGAGGCACCTGTGGACCCCTGTGAGGGAGAGGAGAGGTGCTGACGCCCTTATGTCTCTCTCCCCCCTCCTCATTTTCTCCCCCACCCAGATTTCACTTTTGAGTATGTGCAGCGAGAAGCCCTGCGAGCCCCCCTCGTCTTCAGAAGTAAGGATGGACTGGGAATTAAGTAAGTAAGACAGTTCTCTTAATGTCTAATCCTACTCCTCTCTTTATTTGCGTTGGACGCAGAGCCCGCCCCATCCTGAGGGCTCCGGGTGGGGGATGATGCGTGAATAGTTCTGCCCTCTACGTGGCCGCCGGAGGGCAAGTTTGAATGAAGTGTGTGTGTGTGTGTGTCTGAGGAACCAACAATAATAGTCTCAAAATATATTTAGAGCGAACTGTATGGGCAGTAGCTGTGATGTTAGATAGATCCCATGCCCTGTGTGTGTGTGCGTGTGTGGGCTGGGGTCTTCAACGTAGCGGCTCATGGGCCCCAACCAGCCCGCAAACACTTCCCTTGGCACCTGCTTGGCTTCCTGCCCCTTCTGATTTTTGTTTTATTTTTAAAATTCTGACAAATGAACCTGCAGGCTGGCATTATTTCCACGGATGCCTCTGGGCCCAACGTCTCTGAGCCTTGACAGTTAGCTTGTACTGAGTTATTTGAGCGAGTTACTTTTCTTTTCATCTCACCCAATTGCTTTCTGGGTAATGGGTGTTCTGTGACCAGCCATGCCCCCATGGCAGCCATTTTGTGAAAGGGCACATGCCTCCCCTCCCTCCCTATGGCAGTGCCTATGGCACTCTCTTGACGTTCCAAATGCGCCCATTGACCCCCAAAGGTTGGAGACTCCTGATATATAGTGTTACGCTACTTCTGGATGTGACTCAAGCGCACATGGTAGACAATCTCTGAAGGAAGTGAGTCCAAAATAAACAGGCAGACACTGACCAGGTTCAGATGACACGCCGTGGCTCGTTGTGGATTACTTAAACCATGGCGAGCTACGGCAATTGCTGAAGTCATGTTGAATATCCACCCCCCTAAAACACACCATGTGTTATGCGAAGATTATTTAACCATCTCATAAGCCACATGCGTTGGGTTCACACGAGACGATAACCTCCAAGCAGGGGTTGCGTATTCAAAATGGCGGCCTCACCAAGCACAGCCTCATGGTGAATAATAAGTCACCATGGGCTGTTGTGTCGTGTGAACAGCCCCAATGAGACTGTCTCTTGTTAACACAGAAATGGGCAACACAGAGCCATGGCGGAGGAGATTTTGTGAGCTAGAGCAGTGGCCTCCCATTATTCCTGTGGGGTTCCTGAGACAGCTGCTGTCTCTTCTTACGATGGGAACATTTCACCAGGCATGTCTTCCCTTGTTTTGGCAACAGCACGAGGGGAAAAGCTGCATGTAGTGAAACTCGTTCTTTAAAGGTACAGGAGCCGTTTTGGGGTCTGGATTTGGCACACTTCATTAGCACTGGCTGCTGTCAGTGATGTCATGATGGACTGGGGGAGTGATTCTGAGGAAGCCTGTCGTACAAAGCATGGTCTCCGCTATTACTTCAGTATCTGAGTGTCTCTCTCTGCCTCAGTCCTTTAGTCTGCAATATGGGGATAATAATCCCGACCCATTTCACAGGATTATTCTAAAGAGAACTAAGATAATATATGTAACAGGCTTTGAACACTCTAAAAAGTGGTATGATGATGATGGAAAAAACAATTCCCCCCCAAAAAATCCCAGCTTCCTCTGCTCATTTAAAAAAAAAGAAGTTTAAAACAAGCAAAAGGAAGTCTTCATTTGCCCTGTACCAGACCTATGGAGCTCTCTGCTGCAGGATATTATGAGGACCAATAACATGAAATGGGTTTTGAAAAAGGAATACATGGAGCTCAGATCTCTTGGTGGCTCTGGCCACAACACCCAGAAGCGTAAAGCCTCCAAACCCAGTGATGGCCCTCCATCTCTCTGAAAACCAGATTTGCGGGAAATGAGACACAGGGTTGGCTGGGAGGTGCGGAAGGGGGGGGCGCTCTTAGACTCACTCTCCTTGTGTCTTGGTAGAGTGCTCAGCAAGGTCGGCATGATCCAAGAGGGCGGCTCTTGTGTAAATTTCCTCTCACCTGCACTCCGTTCCCTGAATTCCATTTGATCTGCTGACTGTGCTTATTAACCTTTCTCCTCTTCGCTCATTTCAGGATGCCAGACCCAGACTTCACCGTGCGGGACGTCAAGCAGCTTGTGGGTGAGTCATGTGACAGCAGCGTGTCGACATGCTGCCGCCGTTCGTGCTGCCCAGGGCGTAAAGCTGTTGGAGCGACGTCAAGGGACGTTTGGGCCTTTACATGACCCTTAAATCAACTGGGCAAATAGGCCCGCAAGAATGACTTGTCCACACAACTTTATTAGCTTGTGTGCCCACCAATAAATAAACGGTGCCAGTGGGCTACCTACCTGCCTTCACGCACCTGTGTTTAAAGACAAAAATAGTGTGTGTCCCAGAGTATCAGATGCTGGTGACAGATGACACATTGGGGAGGAGATTCCCTTCGTTTCCTGCTTGTGAGTTTGTTGGCAATAAGCTTGCTGGCCCTGGTGGGAGTGGAACGCTGGGCCTCATGGATCCTTGAGGGCTTGTCTTTACTTTCTTAATCATTCGTGGCAGATTGAGAGCCAGAGCCAGGTGAGGAGTGGTGGGAGAGATACTGTTTGCCTGCCATGAAAGCTTCCCTGCGCTGTCGCCTATAAGTTTCCCACCTGGACTGTAACCATGTTAGCTTGCAGGCAGGCAGCTGCTGGCTTGATTTTACTGATCTGCAGCGCCGCCAGTGCTGGTGGCCAGAGGTGGCACTGCAGCTTCCCGGCCCAGGAGGAATCGGGTTACAGATGGCTCCCATAGGATCCCATCTGGCATCATAAATGTTCCCACCCGGCTTGCCTGTCTCCAACCTGCTGGAAGATCTGCTTGCCTGTAAGGGAAGTGATTCTGCTTTTGGGGGGGGGACCTCTTGTTTCCCCCCCCCCCCCGCCCCAGAGCTGAGCATTGACAACCTTGCATTTTGAAAAACATGGTTCTCAGGTGCAGCCCAATAGAGACCCATTCTTCAGGTCTAGTCAGAGGTTAGTCTTGCTGCTGTGTCTTTGTGTTTTTGAAAGATTACGTCCGATTTGTCAGCCTGGGCCAAGATAACAAATGTAGCCGTGGTGTGATTCAAAAACAGAAACGCAAAAGCGGCCTGCTTGGGACCATCAGGCAGCGCTTAGAAGATCCCATTAATTTGCTGTCGTTTAATGATTATGAATGTGTTGGGACTTTTTGGTTGTGGGTCTGAAGGCCGCAGCATCACCGCTTTGCTTTCCTAAATGGCGTCGTGATTCCTGTGATAAGGATGAGTGGTGTGTAGCTTGCTTCTCATTTAAGGTCCCTTCGGATGTTTGGGAATGTGTATCGCTGTCTCCCTCCTTCCCTTCTGGCTGTGCGTTCTTCCTACCTGGTTTTCTTTAACTGTACCTGGCTCTGACGCGGAAATTGGGAATCTGTGGCTTGCTCCTTGACTCCAAACCTTGATTTGAAATCATGGTTTTAAGTCGTTCGGCAAATCATGGTTTGGAGGCAGCACAAACCACCGTTTCTCCGTATGGGTAAAACATCAAACCATGGTTAGAGAAACCAGGATGTGAAGTAAGGAAGCCGTGGTGTGTTTCATTGGGGGCCTTTGCAGAAGTCAAACTGTGGAATGCTGTTTTCGGTGAAATCCTGGGCATGTTTTAGACAGGAAAAAGCGCTGCAGCTCCCAGCATTCCCCAGCCAGTTCTGGGGAATTGTGTCCTTAGCCGCCTAAGTCATGAGTTACTTGGAGTTTCATGTTTTAATGAAAGTTAAGATTCTCAGGAAGTTGTCTACATTCTTGCAAAATGAAAGTGGGCACACATACAGTATACCTGGCTACATTTTTATAGAGGAATTATCGTTGCTCAGTGCTCTGTTAGTCTCATTGCCTTCCTCTTGTTGCCCGAGAGGGTTAGCAGGACTTGCATCTTTTTTATTAATGTTAACACTGCAAGAGGAAAAAAGGCGGGATATAAATGTAATAATAAAATAAATACATCAATATAACAGGGAAAAAGCCCAAAATTAGCATAAAGCATAATTGGCACAATAAAACAACTGCAGATAAGTACCATATCATGAATACAATTCAAAAAAGTGTTCATCCGCAATGCACCGAATCTCCCTTGGCCCTGCCTAGAACGTTACAGCGGAGGGCAAAAATGCAACTTACAATAGATGGGCCATAATTGACACCCAAATTCCTGGGGAAATAAGTATGTCTTCACTTGATGCTGAAAAGATAACAGAGTCAGCACCAGGCAAGCGCCCTTGGGGAGAGTGTTCCATAAACTTGGGGCCATCACAGAGGAGACCCCCTTCCTGAACTGCCCCCCGATCTTCTCTTGGGGTGGTGCACAGCGAAGGGCCTCTGAAACTGGAGGGGGTCCAAGGGTCCTCCACTGTTGTGGGAAGCCCACCAGAGGGCACGTTGCCAAGGACCCCTTTCGATTGGGAGCTGGCCCAGCGTCCCTGAGAGGTTCCTCCCGTGTGTCTGTCGCGGTGACGGTGTGTCTGTTTCTCACCGTATCCTACGGCCCAGGAGTTCGGAAGCTCAGACCCGTGGGTGTCCGTGTCCAATTCGGCCCTCCAGCAGTCCCAATCCAGCCCCGCCCCCTTTCCCCGGCCACCAGTCCTTTGGTGGGTTCAAGGCCTTTGTGCCGACCCCCCTTCTCAAAAACGGGGTGGCCCTCTCCTAAGGCTGGCAGTAAGAGCTTTGGGCTAAAAGATGCCGATAGCACAGCAAAAAAACCCAAACCCTTGCATTTGGTCTCATGCCACCATCAGGGTATGCGGCACTTTGCAGCATATAAGTGGATAGGTCCCTGCCCCGAGGAGTTCACAATCTAACATTCGATGCAGGGGAGATAAAGTTCAATTCAGGGGAAACATCAGGAGGGGAGGAATGGAGAGCGGGGGGTTGAGAAATACAAAGATGATCAGGCTGATAAGCTTCCAGGCGTGCCGGTACAGGGCATTTTCACAAAATATCCGTCTTCATAATGATAAGGTCAACCCAGAATGCGTTCTGCTGCGGAGGAGAAAATCTTACATAACCGTCTCTCTCCATTTGCAAAAGAATAAAAAGATGTTGTTTCGTTGAAGAAAACCTACTGATCTGGTTTAAACACAGCAAGCTCTTGACCCTTTCCAGCAAAATCTTGAAAGAGAAAAAAACAACTAGTGGGTTTCTCTTGGAAGCCTTTTCCATAGTGCAGAGGCCACCACTAACAAGGCTGGGTTATTCCATTCTGCCGTCACAACAACCTTGTGAGGTGGATCGGGAAGAGAGCGTCAAACAGATCTGAGTGGAGGTTGCTGCTCTGATCCGCTGCGTTCCAGCTAGGTAAATTTTCCAGACCCAGCAAGACCAGAGTTGCAGGCTGCCCTCGGGAGGATGCGTCACTTGTTGTGAGGTCTCCGTTTGCTCACTTTTAGGATCTGGTTTATTAGCACGAAGCCTTTACATCTGGGGGCCGCAACAGGGAGCTAATGGTGCCGCTAACATTTAACGAGCCCGGGTCATCGCCTCTTCTGACATGGACGTGGGAAGCGTCCAGATGGTCTCTCTGCTTCCGAGAAAGCTGCCTCCTTCCTGCCTGATCCACGTGCCCAGTTGTGTGCGGTGAAACCCAAGGGAGAGCCTGGCTCCTGCGGCGTGTTCTAAACATAGGAACTAGGACAGCACCTTCTGCCCGGAGACGTCTTGTCTGTTCGCACAGCTCTGCGGGCCCCAATCTTGCGTCTCTGATTTCAGGGTTTTTGTATTGGCTGTGTGTGGAGATTGGCTCGCTGCAAGTCTCCTGGAAGTGTCGCTGCCTTTGAGAGCTGGCTCTTTGACTTTCAGGGCTTGTTCCTTTTGAGTGGTGTTGAGTCTGCTCCAAAAAAACCCTTTGAAGACCTGCCGCTGTGATGCAACGGAGTGCTGAGAGGGCGGGGTTTCGTGGGTCCACATTCAGTCTCCTTGGATCGCTCCTTTAGAATCCGGACTGAAACCCGGAGCGGATGCGCCGCCCCGCTCCCATCGGAGCCGCCAGCCTCCGCGCTTGGGGAGAAGGATGCTCTTGGGGCAGAGGAGCCCGTGGGCCTTTCTGCAAATGGGCAGGTTGTTTCGAGAGCTGTCTCAAAATGACTTCCTGGCTCGAACACAAGACCGTTGTCTCAGAGATGCCCCACCTCAGCAAAGAGCTGCAAAGGCCAAAGTATTGGGGGCATTCTTTGCATATGTGATCCTGCTGGCACTTCTCAAGGTTTTGAGAGCCAGAGAGCCCTTCCTTCCTTCTTTCCTTGCTTCCTTCCTTCCTCCCTCCCCCTCCCAAATTAAAACTGGTGGTGCTGCTTCCGTAGGACACTAAAGGCCTGTTTTTAGCAGGTGTAGGAGCAAGGGTTGCCTCTCTTTCTCTTGAGCCACCCCACCCCTGCCGCCCCGTGGGAGTAACGGGTCTGGGTCTGCTTCCTGTAGGAGGGAGGCAGGCATGGAGCAATAGTTCCTCCTCCCTCTGGGGATGGGGATGTTCTGCTGGGTCTTTGCATGGGGAGTCACAGAATGGCCCCGATGATGCTAGTACAGGGATCTGCAGCGGTGGGCGCCCGGCTTGGCAGGCTGAAGGCCCCAGGTCCGACGCCCGGCGTCTCCAGGTGGGGCTGAGAAAGACCGCTGCATGAAGTCCTGGAGAGCCCTGGCTGCCAGTCCGTGGTGACCGACGGGCCAAGGGTCTGACTGGGGATACTGCAGCTCCCGTGAGGCCAGGCCCAAGCAGCTAGCTTTCCAGAGAGACAGCAAACAGCCTCCTGCTGCCTCTCTGCAGGCAGAGTGATTGAATAATCCAGCCAGGCCCATTGCTGGGGAAGAGCTGCCAGAGTTCCCTGGGGAGAGGTGTGGCCGGAAGAGTGGATCGTGCAGAGGTACAACAGGCAGACTCCCCTGTTGGTGGGCATGCAAAAGTTTTTGAAATGATTGTGTCGTCAGGCCAAGGACACGCGGTTTGAATGCTTGGTCTTCTTGCCCGTGGCGGATGAGGCAGTTAAATCCTGTGGTGGAGGCAGTGGAATGAACGGCCATTTCCGGCTGCAAGCGGGAGGTGTTATTTTTTGCACGCTTCCTTGCATTCAAGCCAACCAAAATCCTTGGGAGTAGAAAACTAGCACAGCAAGAAGTGAGCTGGATGGGATTGGGGTTTTCCCCCTGATGTGCTAGCTTTCTGCTTGTGGGGAGTTGCTGTGTGTGTTGTTTGGGTGGTTTTTGCAAGGGAAAACCTTTTTTTAAAAAATAAATATCAATCTGAGGTAGTCCGGTCCATATCAGATTCCTCATCCCTGAGGACAAGATCCCTTCCTTCAAGTCAGTCATGCATGGCTTTGCGGGATCCAACCAGAGTAAACCATGTGATGAGAGAACTGCACTTAGGGTAATCTGTTTCCATGTGTGCTTTAATGTCCTCTGGTGGGTGCAACGCTGCATTCTGTTTGCTCTCTACCTCTGATTTTGTTAATGATTGCTTTTCCTGCCGGAAATTGGGGCCTGTTTAGGTGATATTTCCCACGTGCCCCAGGATTGCACCCGGGTAAGATTGGAGATGGACTTCAGGCCCCTGCTTCCTCTCATCTCCCTGCTGCTCCCCTCAGTGCAGGAACAGGGTACTGGGGGAATTTGCATGCTTATTTGAAGGTGGGATCTCAGCAATACGGTGGAATGAAAAACTGCTTGTTAGTGGCTTGCTTCCAGTCTCACCCCAGATCATATTCAAGATGGTATAGGCCAGAGGTAGGCAGCTTTTGGACTATGGCTTCCATAAGCTCCATCTAGCATGGCCAGTGGTCATGGATTATGGGAGCTGTAGTCCAAAGCAGGTAGTCCAGGCCTGGAAAGGTTATTGAGCATTTCTCAACTTGACTTGGATTCTCCCTGACTTGACGCATGTCCTTTAAAGGTCTCGTAGGGAATAAAAAACCTGGTTGCATTTGTGTGTGTGTGTGTGTGTGTGTGTGTGTGTGTGTAATCTTCCAGGGAGCCGCCGGATCGTGGACGTGATGGATGTGAACACGCAAAAGGGCATCGAGATGAGCATGTCTCAGTTTGTGCGGTACTACGAGACCCCTGAGGCTGAGCGCAAGAAGCTCTACAACGTGATCAGCCTCGAGTTCAGCCACACGAAGCTGGCTAACATTGTCAAGCGCCCCAACGTGGTGAGTTGTGGAGCCTCTGCGGGCAGCTGTTGCATTAGGGGCTCATCTCCTTTCTGTGCGCATTCGTCTTTACGGGCTGATCTGTGGAAGGGCTGAAGTCTTCTCTAGGGATGCCATCCTATGCATGTTTAGGCAGGAAAAAGGTCCTACAACTCCCAGCATTCCCCAGTCAGAAAAAAAGTCCTACAACTCCCAGCATTCCCCAGTCAGGAAAAAAGTCCTACAACTCCCAGCATTCCCCAGCCAGCCATGCTGGCTGAGGAATTCTGGGAATTGTAGGAGTTTTTTTCTGTCTCAACATGCATAGTATTATGCCCTTAAACTTGTTTTAATTGACTAAAGACACCCTCAATTAATTGAGCAACATATTTTTTAAAATATTTGTTGTTTTTAATACCTAATTGCACTCATAAAATGGTGCCTGCACCGTATGAAACCAAAAAAAGTTTGGACTCTTGGTTGGCTCCTATGCAAATATATTGAGATCTAATGGATTGATTCATGTATTGAAATGAGTGGGATTGATTTACTACTTTAATTGGGTGTCTCCTGTATTGATGGGGCTATAGATAGATATAGATATAGATAGATATAATAACCACCTGTGAGCTTTCTTGGCCTGCATGCTTTGGTGATTGATGTCAATGAGGCCACCTCTCGCCTTTCCAGTTTGTAGGGATCATCCAGTTAAACGGATTGGCAGTAGACACAAGACAAAACAATCCCATTGACTATACAGGGTATAATCTGTCTGTGTAGTTCAAAGTCCTATAATTTTGTGATGGCCATTGGCTATCAGTTGGCTATCAATTAGAGATGTCCGTCACTGGGAAATCCAGCTTGCTGGATTTCTGTAGGGTTTTCAGGAAATCTGGGAACTTTGGGGGTTTAATTTATTTATTTATTTTGTGTATATAGATAATTTGCACAAATGTCTATTTCTGCAAATTTAAACCCCCTGGAAAATCTGCGAAGTGGCTGGACTCAGTGCAGATTGAGTTGGGCTGGTTCTCAGGGAAACAAGTCCAAAGTCTGAGTTGGGGGGAGCAGATGAAAGCTGGGTGCGCTCCTCCCACCCCAGACAGATTCCTCCGGTATCCGTACTAGAAATGTACCATGGAAAGGCCTGTGACGTATTGCTGAAAAAGAGCAAATGCATCACGAAACCAGAGGGCCAAAGACGACACTGATGGACATGAAATGTGCATTTGCTCATTTATATGTGTAGATGCGCAATTATAAATAATGGTGATAATTTGACTAGAAATACAAATGCATGGTATTGGGGAGGGCTGTGAACAGGACGCCATCCTGCTTGTATGCACTGCCTTCCCTTGCCAAATGGCTCCGTGGTGGCAAATTCAGCAGCCGTGTGTGTGGGTGTGTATGTGTGTGTGCAGCCTGCATCGCCCCCCCCCCTTTGCCATTGAGGACCGTCCTCTGGAAATCAGGCCACCCGGGCCACCTTACCGCTAACCCTCTCCAGCTCTAAGGACGGGTCTTTTTCTCCATGGTTTCCTGCCTAACTCCTGACCTCGGCTGGCCTTTCAGGTGGACTTAGTGGATTGGGTGGACAACATGTGGCCACGGCACCTGAAGGAGAGGCAGACGGATGCCACCAACGCCATTTCAGAGATGAAGTATCCCAAAGTGAAGAAGTAAGTGGGTTCTGCTTCTCGGGGGGCCATGATCTGCCTCCCTCTCGGTGGGATTCCTGCTGCTGCCGTTGCTGCTGCTTGAGGAAGCGCGAGCTGAGCTGTGTAGTCAGCAGGGTCAGGTGGCACGGCTCTTTCTGGGCTGCTCCACAACACAGGTAGGTGGTGGGGGCTGGCGGCTCCGATGTCATCGGGGCAGTGAATCCGCTCCGGGTTCCGGTCAGAACTCTAAAGGAGCTATCCGGGTGTGGAAGCAGCTTGGAGAGCTCTTTTAGAGCTCTGCCTGAAACCCGGAGCGGATTCACTGCCCGAACTGACTTCGGAGCCACCAGCCTCCACTGCAGGTAGGATATTGCACATCTGAATGCTTTCTGTGTCAGCTGAGGAGACTGCGGAACCTGTGGGATTGGACACCAGGAGCTGTTTGCCAGAGGCCCACGGTGTGAAGGGTGGCCCAGAACGGAGTCGTTCTTTGGCTGAGGTCCAGCTGGCATAGCTGACGGTGTAGACTGGGGTGCGTGCAGGGAGAAGCTAGGAACACACGGAAGACACGCCGGAGCAACATCATTGCCCAAGCAAAAACCCAGCCTGGCCAGGAAACAGGTCATGATCACTCCCCCATCAACAGCCCTGTAAGGTAGGCCAGGCATAGTGACTGGCCCAAGTGACAGAGTAAGCTTGATAGCTTAGCCAGGATTTAAAGCCAGGTCATCCTGGCCTTAGCCACTGCCCTACGCTGGCTTGCAGCGTGTCACAGAGAGTCAGTGGGCCAGGTGTGCACCTGGAGACGACCATCCTGGCTCCTTGCCCTCCGCTCTGGAAGCCTCGGTTGCACCAGCACACAGGCCCAAGGGCCTCTGGCTCAAGTCTCCGCCGTTTCTGATACGCCCCATCATGTGACATACTCTGGATGTGAAAAGCTGGCATGACAAGAAGGCCTCTAGCCTAGCTGCCTCTCTGATGTGCTAGTTTTCTACATGCAAGGACTTTTTTTCTTTCCCAGTTTTTGTTTCCAGTATGGTGTAATGTTCACAACCAATCCACACACACCAGCAGCAGCAGCAGCAGCATTCTAAAGCAGCAGAATCCCTAGCAGATTATTCAACTTGATTATTTTTGTTTTTTCCTGAATATGTAGATTTATTTATTTATTTATTACAGTTTTTTGTGTTTTGTCAGGCCTTGTCCACACATGCACCACACAGCATTGTTGTTGTTGATGTCAAGGTGGCATAGTCCCTATGTGGTAGAGTGGGTTGTTTCATTTCAGCCTTCCAAGTGTGGAATCACAGGCTTTAAAAACAATCCCAAGGGAAAAATCTCTCTGAAAGTAGAGAACTAGCATAAGAGGGAAGTGAGCTGGAACAGAACCTTTCACGCTGTTGTGCTATGTTTTTTTAAAAAAAATGCGGGGAATTTTAACTTGGGGGAACGTTGAAAGCAGTGGCATCACCTACAGACAGCCTGAAGTGGTGGAATGCGCGTCTCATCCAACTGCATGTGTAGACTAGGTTCCACTTGCTTTCTTTTGTTGGGTGGGGGTGTCTAGATTTTTTACAAATTCTACTTTTTGGTGTGCTTCTGATAACTTTATCTAATCGTTCTTTCGTGCTTCTACTGTTTGTTGGTGAGTTTGTTTATTCAAAGGCTGCACCAGCAATGTTGAGATGTCACATTAACCCAGAAATCCTGGCTTAATAAACCACAAAGTGAACATCTAGCCTGTTTGCTCCTCCCTTTGCATGAGTAGCTAAACAAATCAGGAAGAGATTGTTTTGTGTCCAAAGTGGTTAAGTTTCCCTGAACAAGCTGGGCTCAGCTGGCCTATGAATCTTGCCGTGTTTGGAGACACTTAACGATAATCCCAGATTTGGATGTAAGGTATAGCTATCCTATCCTGGTTTGTTTGCCCGCCCGTGTGAAGGCGGGAATGAATGGCTGTATGCACCAGCCCGCTGCTCATTCTCATCATGGTTTGTTAAGCCAGGATTTCTGGCTAATGTGATATCTGAACATGGCCATTGGCAACTCTCTCTGTCCTTCTAAGACACATGTTATGTTTCCTTTTTAGTTCTTGGAAGCTGAAAATAATGTTGATTGTTTGGGATTTTCTCAAGCATCTCCACAGGAATAAAAACTCCCCAAATAGGAAAGGGGGAAGTCTTTCTTGAATATATCATGAGAGCAGTGTGGTGTAGCGGTTATAGTGTTGGTCTCGGACTTGAGAGATCCGGGTTCTCGTCCCCTCTCGGCTATGGAAGCTCACCGGGTGACTTTGGGCCAGTCACAGACTCTCCTTGAGGGGAGCAATTACGTAAGCTGCCTTGGGTTCCTTGGTGGGCTATGAATATAATAATAAATAAATACTGATACAGATTTGAGCCAGGAAATTGTGAGGGGGCAGATGAGGGAGAAGAGGAGACCTTCCCCTGCGCACAGAGTGGCCAGTTGTGTGGAGATACGGGAATAACTGTTTTGTTTTCAAAGCGCTGTCCTGTATTTTATAACGCTCTACGGGATCTGTGTCACAATTTTATGATACGTCTGGGATTCGCCCAGTCTCTGACTTTCCACCTGCTTATCTTTATTTATTTGATTTATATGCTGCCTTTCCACCCAAAAAGCGGCTCCTAGTATTGGCTTTTGCGGAGCAACTTGATCAATGTGGGAAGCGGCCTTTGGCTTTCCTGCTTGCCTGGTTTGGCCTGCGCCATTCCCCTCAGGCCGAGCCCTGTTTGCAGCCCCGTCTGCTTCCTGCTCCGAGGGCCGAAATGGAGGGAAAAGTTGCACGGCGGCGCGACACGCGAGGAGGGGGGGCAGCGGAGGGGAGCCGGGGCCTGCCTGCCTGCCTGCCTGCCTGCCTGCCTGCCTGCCTTCTCCTCCTCGGAGCCTGCCTGCGAGTGCCGTCTCTGGCCGGAAGATTTCGGGAGGGAGCCCTGCCGGCTCCCTTCGGGGAAAGGGAGGGAGCGAATAAGCAGCTCCATGTGGGGGGCTGGAGGTGGGGCTGAGGAGAGAGGCTGGAGCGGGATGCATCGCGGCGTCTCCTTCCAGCCGGTGGGGCGACGTTTCCTTTCTGCCTGGCTGTTGTAATTGGCAGCTTTTGGTCACCTCACCGTCCTTGGGGGGTGAGTGACTTTTTCGTTTGTGTGGGGGGAGCGTGGGGGGGGGGAGAGGCCGTTAAGCTCAATTAAACACTGTCTATAGGGAGCGATAATTCGGCCTTTGCTGTGGAGCCTCCTCTCCCCCCCCTGCCCCAGAAAACTCTCCATCTCTCCCTTTTTCAGGCCGAGGCAAGAGAACGAGGGAAGAGAGGATCGAGTGCGAGGCGACTTTGGGCCTGTCCTGCACTGCTGATTTCACGTGCCTCTCTGATTGCGCCCGTGAACCATCCCTTTTGCCCTCCCCCAATAAAGCCCCCCCTCCCCTTTGTTCCCCCCTCAGAAACGAAGGCCGCCCTGCCTGCATTTTGCACGCCAACCGCCTCCTAGCGCCCGTTACGGCCAACCCGCCATTTCCATTCATTTCCTCCCTCACTATTGACTAGCAGCATGCCATGCATGCGTGCGGTTTTTAAACTTCGTTTTGATTGATTGGTTTGCATCTTTGCCCGGCCCTTTCCTCACAGGTGCTCAGGGCAGCGTACAAAGTTCTCCCTCCCTTTTAATCTAACAGCAGTCCTGTGAGGTGAACTAGGCTGAGAAAGTGTCCGACGGGCCTGAGCTCACCCAGTGAGTTCCATAGCTGAGTGGGGATTCGAACCTGGATCTCTGCGGTCCTATTCCACCACTGTAACCGCCAGACCACACTGGCAGTTTGTTGTGGACCATTGTCGTATTATGAGAACAGTTTTGTACCCATCTGATACGTCTTGTTTGTCAGTGAGAAAGGCTGCAATGTCAGACTTACTTCCAGGTCATGTTGTGGGTTTTTCACCTTTCTCATGACTACTATTATTGTTTAGCTCAAAAAGTTACAATTTTAAAAAAGAAGTAGTTAAAGATTAACGGCATTGCTACTCCTGAAGTCACCCCTGGTCCTGTGTGTGATGTTCAGTGGAAATGACCGTTTCGTCCAGGAGGTTTTGTTTGCAAGGTTCGAATATGATCATGTCCCAGTTCGTAAATCCAGCAACGTTTATGTCGAACAATCGGCTGCCCTGGGGATTGTTTGCTGAAGTGAAGCCATTTGCTTTTGGAATGGGTGCAGGCCCCACGGACGGGTGCTCAGTCCCACCACGTGGCGAACCCCAGGCACGAAGCAGGACTTGTGGAGGGTGTGCATGGGGGGGGGGGGAGCAAGCCGTAGCTACAAGCCTCCCCTCCTTCGTAGAGGGATGTACCCGGCACCTCTCCCTCCGTCCCATACGTGCCCCGTACGCCCTTACAGCCAACATGTTTCTGTGTCATTCGGGGGGGGGGGGCAAACAGCATCCCCATGGCAAGCGTGCTTTCCCCCTCCCTTTCTGGTTTGGCGTTGCGTGGCGCCCCGTTGTTTTGATGATGTTGGGTTTCTGAGTTGGGTTCTTTTCAACCCGTCCCCTCCCCTGACTGCCGTTTTCGTCAGGAAGGAAGGACGATGGAGTTGCACTTTCCTCACTGGGCTGACCAAATAAAAATAAAATAAAATCCCACTGAGAACAGAAAACCATCTGCTGGGATTCAGGAGCTGTGTTTATGGCCTGATCCGAGTGGCCTTGTCGTGCCTGGGGGAACGGGGGGGGGGGGGGAGAACCCGGATCCCGGGGTAACGGCTCTGGTCCCCTCTACAAGGATTCGCTTTTGCGCCCGGTTAGGCGATTATGCGCATAATCGTTGAAGCACATTTACGCCTAATACCTCTGCACGAGAGGCGGCGAAGCGCATTAAGGGATGACCAAAATGCGCTTTAACGGCTGGAGCAAAATAAAACTCGCTGTTTAACGCGCATTCGATAATGCGCATAATTGGAGAGATAACGCGCCTCTAAGCCCGATTTGCGCTCCGTTCTTGTAGAGGTAAAAAATTTTAAGCGCCTTGAAAGAGCATTAAACCTCTCTTGTAGAGGCAGCCTCTGCTTGTCTGCTTGTTTGCATGCCTGCTTTCCCCCCTCCGAGTTTGGATGAGCCCGGGCAGCGCCTGCACCTCCGCTTCCGTCTGGGAGGCCACCTTCCCTCCCCCCGGTGTGTCAGCCTTGGCGTTTTCTCATGGGTCTGTGTTGCGCTGATCCTCCGTGCAATTCATCCTTCGGTGTGAGTTTGGGCCCCGGAAGCCCAGGGTTCTGCGTCGTCGTTGTCTTCGTCGTTTCCCACTCCCCTGACACCTACCGTGTGTCGAGAGTGTGTATTTTTCTGTGCTGCTTACTGCATTTAGCTCCTGTAGTTGTACTCTTCGGTGAACTTGTACTGAATTCTTGATAGCTGAAGTTGCTTTAGGCTGGCCTTCCCCAACTGGCTGTCCTCCAGATGTTTTGGACTCCAACTCCCATCTACCCCAGCGGCCAGTGTCAGGAATGCTGGGGGTTGTGGTCCAAAACATTTGGAGGGCACCAGGTTGGGAAAGGTTAATTTAGACCTGCAGCAGCGTCTCTTTCGGAAACAGCTGGGAATTGGGGGTTGGCACCTGGAAACCTGTATTTGCGCAACTCAGAGTTTGCCACTTTGAAGAGGGATAGATTTCCCCATTTTAGCACGTCACTCAGTTGTGTGTGGACAGAAATCCTGTTTTTATCCCACACGTTGCCAGCATGTGTGGACAATATGACACATGCTCTTTCTTTCTGCAAGGTTTATCTGTTTCCCCTGGCATAAAATTCTGTACTCGAGTGAATTCATTTTCTGTGTTGTTGTGGGTTTCCTTCTCTGTTTCTTACGCGGTTGTGCAAATCTTAGCATACGTTAACGCCTCGGTGTAGGCTTGGTACAGTGGAAGGAAATGTGCCCAGAAAAAGGAAAATCTTTAGGCGAGCATCAGGCTAGGAAACCGCTGCCCACGCATCCCCGGGAAGAAAATATCGCTCAAGATGCGTCGAGAGCCTTTCTTGGAGCTTTGATAACCCATTGTAGTATGCGCTGCTCTGCTGCATTTCCTTCTGAATTGGGAGCAATTAAAGAAGTTGGACACAAGAGCAACTTGAAACCTCAGCTAACTGGTGGTGTAGAAAATTCCCCAGTATCATTTGTGTACATTTTTGTTTTGCTTTTGACTATTTCAGTCAAAACCGGAACAGCCATTGGGAACGCTTTTCTGGTCCCGGGAAAGATCACAAATTGAACTTCCTAGGGAGAAAAGGAAAACTTCAAAAGAACCCATTGTGAAATGGCTGTTGAATTAAAAATAACGTTAAAAGGGGCTATTTAAAACATTGCATTTACAAAGATGGCAAAGGATTTAGGAAAAGCAAAGTTTTTTTGCCACGGGCGGGCGGGGGAGAGGGAAGCAGGTGTCTGTAGTTCAAGGCGCTTCAAGTTCCCCCCTCCTCCCCCCTCCTCCCCCCTCCAACTCTTCTCGTCCTCTCAGTCGCAGAGAACTAGGCATCCTTTTTAACGTCTTCCCCTGCAGTCTGTTGCAGGCAGAGAAAGCGCTGCCCGCTGGGGTGTGATAGGGAAATGCCTTTTTCCAAGATGGACACTCAAGCACTTTCTGGCTGTAAAGAAACAGACACGCGCTGCCGTCCTTTGAAAAGTTGGCCATTCTTTCTCCTGGAGCAAAGCCGCGTCCATTTTGTGCCGCGAAACCTGCCCGGCGAGGCTGGCATGCGGGGGTCAGATCAGCCGCAGCAGGAGAAGCTGGGCTGAGTGTACCATGTGACTGCAGCGTTGCGTGGGGAGGAAGCCGTAGAGGTCAACTCAAAGGCATTTCACCAGAGACTGCCTTGCGGAGGAAGGCTTTTCCCTCCTTCCCCGGATTCCTAACACTTTCATCAACTGCTGGTGTCGAATGGAAAAGCATCCGCCGCTGGAGTAGTAGCGGACAGTTAAGGACAGAGTGATTTGTTCACACTCAGAGCGGGCTGAAGGAGAGGAGGGGGAAACACAGATGCCCCTAAAGGCCCTTTAAATATCTATCCCTGTATGGGGAAAAACCATTTCTTAGATGTGGATGTTTGGCGTCAGGGTAGGGGGGAGTTGATGAAATGGCCTTGTTGGGGAACAAGAAACTGTGTGTGCCCCCATCTGCCTGCGTTTCTTGGGTTTCAGAATCGTTGGGGTTCGTTTGAGAAACAAATGGCGGAGTTTCCAAAGCCCTGGAGGGCCCAGGAGTGTTAAAAGCACCAACTTTGCACGCAGAAGGTTCCAGGTTTAGCCTCTGGTATATCCAGTTAACAAGATCTCTAGCAGTAAGAATGGAAAACTTTGGAGAGCTGGTTTTTGAGTGTTCAAAGTGCTTCATATTCCTAGTAATTCTCACAAACACCCTGCTAGGCAGACCTGTGTTAATATATCCCCCTATTGCCAGTGGGGATGAGGCTTAGTGACTTCCCTAAGGCCACTAGTAATGGGTTCCTGCCTGATAGAAGAGTCGAACTGGGAACTTGCTTTAGCCACTCTAGACCAGTGGGGGAGGTTTCGAGCATATTGACATATAATACTTAGAACATCCCTTAATGCAATACAATCTCTGAAGTGGTTTTCACTAAAATGCATACATTGTACAATTAGAAACAATAGAAGGGCACAATCCTATGCATGTTTAGACGGGGGGGAGTGGAGTTCTGTGACCCCCAGCATTCCCCAGGTGGGAGTTGTAGGATTTTGTTCTGTCTAAATATGCGCACCAGGAACAAAACGATAAAATAGAACTGTGTCAGTTAAAAGTTCATTACACCTGCCCAAAAGTATAGGATTTCTACAATTCTAGGTGAACAAAATGTCTCTCGATTATTAATTCACTTGCTCTTTTCAGTTTTGTCCTTGAGGGTGACTGAAAAGTCTACTATCTGACAGTATTTGGATTTGTGGCAAAGCTTCATTTCATTTTTCACTTCTAAAGCATTTGGAAACTATTACTGCTTGTCGATGGCTTCTTTCAAATTGAGCTATCCCTCGTAACCAAATGTATGAAAAGTTATTTTTTTACATTTGAAGTTTCTTGCATGCTGCCTTCAAAAATAATAATAAACGAAATGAAATTGGTTTCCATTTTAGTAGGGTACGTAAAATGATAAAACAGGTAGAGAAAAGGACAAATGGTTTAGAAAGAGCCAAGGAGCGAAGGACTCGTATTTTGAAAAGCGGGTGTGCGGCGGTCACAATCCGACCTCGTTACGCCTGCTGATTTCAGTCCGTTTCAGCCTGAAAGCCTTCACAGCTCCTTGGACTCTCTGGTATTTCCTCCTTTGGCTCCCTTTTTTAAAAGCATCTCCAATGTGCCCAGGCAGAAGGGAAACGAGCCTCTTGCCTGCCTGCCTGCCTTCAAAGCGCAGCAGTTGAAAATGCTCCTGGTGTGGGGAACGGGCGAGGCTCACAATTGTGCAAGGAAAGCATTCTAATGGCAAGGCAGAGGCGCGGGAAGGGGGGGTGCGTGCTTGCGTGCGTGCGCGCGCCTGGGCCCCCTCCCGCTCCAAAGCCTGCACATTTACCGCCTTCATGACAGCATTGCGTCTCACTCTGTCAACTCCCCAGCACTGGATGGGGTTGCTAGGCAGCGGGCTCTTCTCTATCCCAAGACTTTCTGATTTGCTAGCCTTCCCGGGGCGCATGGTAAGGGCCCTTCCTAGCCTATCGTCTAGAGGGACTTTTGCATGCCATCTGCATACAGCCGAGATCCTGCACCTGAAATGTGATGAAGCTTGGGAGGGGGGGGGGTGAGGATGCTGCCCGTTGGAGCTTTTTGGGGGGGGGAAGTGAGGGGGGCTGGGAGGAGCGGGGCGGGGGAAGTGCTCGCTTTCCGATCCTGCGCCCTCAACCTGGTGGGGAAGGTTGAGAATATCTAGATATGGAGAGAGAGATTAAGATATGAACCCCGAGCCAACAACCGGAACAAGGAAAAGAGGTTAGTGGGTGAAGCGGCGTGTGTTTCCTGCCTTTGCCAAGGTGCCTGTGGTGAGTCTGAGCTCGGAGGCAGGAATTCAGCCGTTAGATAGGGATGGAAGCGGGAGGATCAAGCGGAGCCATGCCGAGGGAAGGGCGGGGGGGCAGCTGTGTGCCGACGGCAGGGGCCTGGCTGAAAAACTGCTCTCAAAGTCTGACGGAGGAAGCAAGAGTGGATTTAGCGCTTGGCCAGTTCCCTCATCCGCAGCGTCTTCGTCTCATTCCAACTCGCCCAGAACCTAAAAAGAAAAACAGGAGTCTGAACGCAGATCGCTTCTCTGACGAGGGTCTGTGTTTGCCCCCCCCGCTCCCCTCCGCTTGCCTGATTAATTACCCCGTGGTAGAGATTAACACCCCGTGCGGCTTAGGTTTGAGCAGGTCTGTTTAAAACTTTGTTCTTGGACACCATTCGTAGAGGACTGGAAGAGGAGCTTCCATTTCTCGGGCGTCCAAAGCGAGCCTTCACTAGAGCCGCGTTGGAACACAAGAGCCCAGGGCACGTAGAGAACCAGTTTAACTCTGTAATTCCTCAGATTTGTGGAATTGCTTGGGTGGGGGTGGATTTTCCATCCTGATGCCTCGAATAAGAAATCCAAAATTGCACAGGTCAATTTTCCTCCCGACGGAAACCCAGGCGTTGTTTTAGAAATCGATTCGGAGAGCAACTGAAATGTCTTAAAGTCATTTACGTGTTAGCCATTCCTGCTCATCGTTAAAAACACGAGTCTTGAATTTCACAGCTTTATGGGGAATCGCTTCCGATTCCTGCAGTTCCTGAATGCCCGTGTGCTTTGCAGGTACTGTCTGATGAGCGTGAAAGGCTGCTTCACCGACTTCCACATTGATTTCGGGGGGACCTCCGTCTGGTATCATGTTTTCCGAGGAGGGAAGGTAAGTGAACGCAGCGCTTTTGCGGAGCGGGAGGGGAGCTCTCAGTCGCTGCCTGATGGCTTCCGTTCTCCCGTCCCTTACAAAACCCTGGCCATTGCTCACGCTCAGAGTCTTCAGCAATCGGCTTGGACAATGGGAGACACGGTGGTGGCCCTGCGTGGAACAAACACGGGCCATTCTGTGGCCTTTGGCTCATACATTGTCACGTTTGCTCCTGGCTCTTTGACCCTTCTGGAGAGGAGGGGGCCTCTGAAAAGGCAGCTTGTGTCATTTTGAAATAAAAATAATAATAATCATGGGAACAAAACCACCAAACAAATTAAGAACCAGCTGAATCAGATCAACAATTTAATGATGAACAGTTTCTGATTCTCAAATGTCTAGTGGAACAGGATGATCTTGGGTTTAGAAATGCCTTTGGCTTAGTTCTACCTCGATCTCTCTCTGTTCTCATTCTTCGGGGGTGGGGGTGGGGGTGGGGGTGTATGCACCATTTTATCTTTTTCACCAATCGATCAACATTTAGCCAAATGTTCTCCATTTGGGACAGCAGGTATCTTTCCCAGCATGCAATGAGAGGCCGCAGGTGACAGGTGCTTCCCAAGAATGTTCCCAGTTTGCCCCCCCTCAATCCCTTACCACTGCTGGGGACGCAGAGATTTCCTGGCTGGGGGGTTGCAAGCAAGGTCCCGGAAGCTGCCCATCGCTGTTGCAGAGCATCTGTGTGTGGGACTTGATGGGCACCTTGTGATTTCAGGCCTCCGATGTTGCTTGCTTAACGCTCACACAGGACTTGGGGGAAGATTTCGTGGAATTGTACGAGGTTGGTTTAGTCCAGCCTGTCCCAATTTGTTTCCCTCCAGATGTGATAGACTGCAACTGCCAGCCAGGGAAAGATGGGAGCTGCGGTCCAACACATCTGGACGGAACCAGGTTGAGGAAGGCTGCTTTAGTCTTAGCCACACTAAGTAAGGCACCAGTGTACATGAGCTGTTTTTGTGTATTTCACCATTCAGTGGGCCGCTGTGGACAGGTTTAAACTCCTGGTACAGCCAGAGGTCTTTGAGGGACCTTGAGGAAAGCCTACATTTCTCATGTGCCAAAGGCTGGAGTGGTGAGGCGGGTCCATACCCACCCCCAAGGGGGAGGTTTCAACATGCTGCATGAAACGCAGCTGCGAAGAGACCCCAAGCACACCAGGACTCAGAGGCTTTGGCGTCTGTTTGCTGGGATGGCAGCCCAAAGCAGTCTGTCTATGGTT
Source organism: Anniella stebbinsi (assembly GCA_029215795.1). Classification (NCBI taxonomy): domain Eukaryota; kingdom Metazoa; phylum Chordata; class Lepidosauria; order Squamata; family Anniellidae; genus Anniella; species Anniella stebbinsi. Next base: position 23,478,680 of record JARDYH010000010.1, read on the forward strand.
AAATGGTGGCAGCTCTAGGCCGATAGTTAACAGCGGCCATAAGGGAAAGTTGAAAAGGACTTTGACGAGAGCGTTTGAGAAGTCCTGCCGATCCTGCACAGCCGTGTGGCAGGGAAGGAGTCCCAGGTGCCGGTTTTGGAACAGGAAGCGTTCAGGTTGTTCATGTCCGCCCCTTGGATAGCATGTTCAGCCTTGAGGTTGGCTGTAAGTATCAGAAGAGCCCCCCCCCCCCGCTTCTGTTTCTGCTTCCAGATCTTCTGGTTGATTCCTCCAACTTCGCAGAACCTAGAACTCTACGAGGAATGGGTCCTCTCGGGGAAGCAAAGCGACATCTTCCTTGGGGACAGGGTGGAGCTCTGTCAAAGAATTGAGCTGAAACAAGGGCACACCTTCTTCATCCCTTCAGGTAACTCTCTCCTAAGATGGGCGGGCGGTGGCTTTTCCAAGCATTCCTTCCCCTGTGTGTCTTGGGGGCCCTGTGGGTGGGTGGGTGGGCATCCCCAAACCCAAGCCTGACCAGTGGTTGGACCTATATGTACAACCGAAGGAGGTGGATTGGGTGGATTGTACCATGTGATGCCTTTGGGTGGGAGAGAACTGCCTTTGAATGCTCCCCCCACTTAAACAAACAGTTCCAGCCTGGCCCTTGGCCTTCCGCGCTGCTTTTCTGTTGGCTGGGAGTTCTGAAACGCAGGGAAGCATTAAAACCCGATGCCCTTTGCAGCCTGCAGTCTGCCGTGCGGCAGCCCGTGCCCTCCACTTCACTCTGCGTCGTGTGTGTTCTCTCATCCAGGGTTTCAGGGGTGGGTGGAGGAATTACTCAGATGGGACAGGGAGGGTGTTGAACCCAGAGTTCGAAGGGCAGCAGGCAGGCGGGAAGGGCTCCTCTGTGGCCGGGCCAGAGCAGAAGGCCTGGCTGCATCACAGGAGACGGCATTGCACAGCCTGCGTCTGCTCAGGGCTTGAAGACGGAGGGTCTCAGGTAGATCACTAGACAATATCCCAGCCTCCCGTGTTGAGGTTTTACGCTCATCAGAACGCAGGAAGCTGCCTTAGGCTGAGTCTGACCCTTGGCCCATCTAGCCCAGTATTGTTAACACAGACTGGCAGCAACTCTCCAGGGTTTTCAGGCAGGCAGGCAGGCTCTTTTCCAACCCTGCCTGGAAATGCAGGAATTGAACACATGACCTTTTGGATAAAAGCAGTCGCTGTGCCACTGAGCTGTAGCTCCTTCCCCGACAGCCGTTTCGCAGCTCCCTGGACTTCTCTTTGCAAGGACCCATCTGGGATGAAACACCTTGTCTTGTCGGACCTTAAGATGTCCTGCAAACACTGACCTTAAGCCCTGCTTTCTGGCAGTGTTTCCTGGGTTTACAGAACTCTCCCTTCTGGGGGGCCCTTTCCAACCGGGTGACAACCGTCTGCTCAGTGGGTGAGCATGTAAAGACCCTGCTGTGTATGTGTGGAGAGGGGGGGGATGCATGTGTGCAGCTGCATGAAAGGAGAGGTTGGCTGGGCTCAAATCTGTAGCCCTGGCTAAGGGAAAGCCCCCCCCCCCTTTTTGATTTCTTTCCCTGAGGTTTTCCCCATAAGCTTGTCTCTTGTGATCTTTTTTTAAAAACGGAGCCACCCTAAAGCGGTTTCCCCATGAAATGCACCCTTTCCTTCCCCCCCTTTAATTTTCTCCTCCCTTTCCTAGGGTGGATCCATGCCGTTTACACTCCAGTAGATTCCCTGGTGTTTGGTGGAAACATCCTGCATAGCTTCAACGTCCCCATGCAGCTTCGCATCTACGAGATTGAGGACAGAACGAGGGTAAGGAGGCGCCGCTCTCGCCTGACTTCCTTAGCGCATGAAATGACATGTTCTTCTGATGCAGGAGACCAGAGAACTGGAGTTTCTCAGGAGGGTTAAGAGCTTGTCCGGGTAAACAGAGTGCCTCCCAGCTGATGGTTCTAAAGGCCACCTTTCAAGGCCTTGGTTTCTGCCATCAGCAGGAGAAGCTGGGATTTTGGCAAAACTCCAGAATTTGTAGGCACATCAGCAAGAAGCCGAGTGGGTGTTTCTCTGCCTTTGAGCCTCCGCTGACCCGACCTGTATATGCAGCCGTGTTCTTGGGAACTTGGGAGCGACCTTGCAGGAGCTGGCGAGGTAAGCTGCACCGGCACCCTGGCTGCTGCAGAAGCAGGACCTGGCTCTTGTTTATCGCCTTGCTGGTCTGGAGCTCCGGCTGAAGCTTTGGCAACAATGCTTCCGCTCCCCACGGCCCCGTGGGCTCAAGGGCCAGTGGCTGCCCCCTTCTTCCTCTAAGCTGGATTCACAAGGTGGGCTTACCTATCTGCCCTCAGCCCTTCTTTGATCTGTGTCCAGAGGGGCGCCAGGTTAGTCTGTTTCAGCAAAGGCAAGAAAGAGTCTGGCGTTCCCTTCGAGACTGATACATGGAGTATGTCATCAGCTTTTGTGAGCTACTGTCCAGTCCAGCAGAGGCATGAGAAGCTGTCCTGAGTGTGTGTAGAGGCACATGGAGCTCAGGAAGGGCGGGAGCAGGGATTGTAAACATGGAGGTCAGAGAGAGTTGAAAAGCAGAAAGTACAGACAGTGAGACTCTCATACATAAGACCCTTATTGACGGTAGCCATTTGGAAAGCCGTCGTTGAATGACACAGACATTCTTGCACTGGTAAGCTAATTAACACATGTAGTGTGATCATGATGGTGGTGATGATGATGATGATGATAATCAGTGTTGTCCCTATTGAGGCCTCAGGAGATAGATTTGAACCTCTTGATGAATTGTGGCTTAGCTACAATTCATCAAGAATTTGTCTTTGAGGTGGCCTGAATAGGGACAAATGGTGTTTTTTAACCACAGTACGTGTGTTAAGTAGATCGCCAGTGCAAGGCCGCCTGTGTTTTTGTCACTGGCCCCACTGTAAATACAAAATTCCCACCGTCCGTACTTCTGGCCTTTCTATTCCCTCTGACCTCGGTGTTTACAATCTCCCACCTCCCCACAACGTATCCTTGGTACTCAGGATGATATTTGATGCATCGGATGACGTGGACTGTAGTCTACAAAAGCCTACTCTGTAATCAATGGGTGAGTTGTCAAGGTGCCCCTGTGATTGTGTTGTTTCTTTGACTTGCGTGACCCAGGAGCAGGGACCATCCTTGCGCCCCCGTCCCCTGCAGCGGGTGCCTAATTGGGTCCCGCTGGTTCCCTCCCTTCCTTTAATCCCCAGCCCCATGCTCCCTCCCTACGCCTCCTTCCGCCCTTTGGGGATCGGGTTCCCCTCTCTAGGTGTCTTTCAGAGCGGGAAGCCAGTGTGAATGGGGCAAGGAGAGCCCTCCAGTGTGGTGTTTGGGTCACACTGCCATCCTTGTCGCTGAGCCTTAGCCAGCCGTGCTTCCTCCAGGCAGATCCCGGCCCCAATATTGGGTCTGGTGTGGCCTGGCGTACAGCCAGTGATCACGTCTGTAGGTGCTGGAGAGCTGGGAGGTCTGTAATCGCTGGAGCTGTGCCAAGCTCCACCCCTTGTTTCCGATTGGTTCACCCACACTCGGGGGTGTGGAATACCGGTTTGCTGTGGAACCTGGTCACTTTTCCCTTCTGGTCTCCCTCTTCTTTGGTGTGGTTGAACGTTGGTGAATCGCAAACCCCGTCCGTTGTTGCAAGCTGGCTCCTCTGTAGGCGTTCTGGGATTCCCCCCCTCCCCCAAGGATCACTGGGGGCCCCATTGTTACACAAGGGCCTGTTCCCCCCGGAGTGTCCCCTGATGGGGTGGGCCCCCCACACCTGGGCTCCCCCTCACGAGGGCTCCCCCTTGGGATGCAGGTGTCTTTGCTTCTTTCGGCATAGATGGGGACCTAGGAAGCCAGGCCCGTGGCCTGCCTAGCCCAGTAATATCAACTCTGACCGGCAGCAGCGGCTCCCCAGGGCTTCAGGCAGGAGTCTTTCCTGCCCTACCTGGAGATGCTGCCGGGGATCAAACCTGGGACCTTCTCCAGAGAGCATCTAGGTGGCCACGTGTACAGCTACAGTTCAGCAGCGCAGGTTGGGCTGCAGCGGGCAGCAGGGGCGGGAGCCTGAGGCGGATGGCGTGGGCACTTCGGCAGGCAGCAGATGGCTTGGTCGGCTGCAGGCCTCCCTCCGAGTTCCTTGCTGTGGTTGGCAGGCGGGTGGTGGAGCCCAGGGAATGTCCTATGCTGAGGAATGTTGCGATGCCAGAGCAGGGGACCCGTGTCTCTCCAAAGAGGGAGAGAATCAGAACCTGGGCGCCAAGCCTCGCCTCGGCCGTGGACTGCTTGCGTGGCCGTGGTCAATGCAGTCTCTCTCCCTGCCTCAGTTCCCCATCGCTGCAGTTGGAACAAAAGAGGCCCCTGTGACCAGGGGGTGGCGAGGGTGACCAGAGTGGGTGGGGCAGGGCTGCCCACCCAGCGAGAAGGCCGGCGCTGTGGGAGGCAGTTGTGTTGTGGGGTCGCGTGGCTGCAGGCCTGGTTGAGAGGGGCTGGCCCTCGTTCCCCACCATCAGCCGCCTCGGTTTTGTCAGGCTGGAATTCCCGTTGTCCCGCGGTGCGTGTTTCCAAGGAGGCTTCGTGGGAGGCTTTCCTGACAGCTGGGGAATCACTCATTGCCACAGAGATCTAAGTTATGCTTTGCTGGATCAGCCCAAATCCTGGCTAACCCTACATGCTTCTAAGAGCGCCAACCACCACTTGGTCCCTCGCGTGACCTGTTTTCTCAAAGGCAGCCACGGCTGCGTGGGTTTCTCGTTGGGCCAAGGAGTTGCCCTTTGCTCCCTCAACCTGCAGAGGAGAGGGTTCTGCTACCGCCAAGGGCGGCTCTGTTGCCTCCTCTGTGGGCTGGAGATCCGGGGGCTTCAGTCCCTGTAAAGCTGTCATGGCTGCCCCTTCCCTTCTGGGCAGGCTGCCCTCCCGCTCTCACTTGCAGCCCCCCTGCCCCCAAAGCTCCTCTGAATGACCCATTGAGCAGAGCGCTGAGTTTTGCCTTCGCGTGTTCCGGGGGGGGTGTGTAAAACCCCTGCAAACTGACCCATCGCTAGGTTGCCTGCAGACTTGCCGTTCTAAACGTTGATCCGTACTGTGTGCCGCTTGGGGGAAAGTGGAAGACTGCGAAGGAGAGAAATGCGCCTTTCACATATATTTTTTTCTGTGTCATGCAAAGAAAAACAAACACCCAGTAGCTGCAAGTCTTAAAGAGTTGTGAAAAGTTTCTGGATGTGAAAACATATGAATGCTAGGTACAAGTAGGGCCACGTGTACACAGGGAAAGTGTGGAATGTATCGTCTTCCTGAGGATCTCAGCTTTCATTTAAAAAACCAGCAACCAAGTTTCTAGCCCCCATGGACAGAAATATACCTTTCAAAACGTGTGGCCAATTCCTGCTGAAATCTCAGCAGCCGGGCCGACGGCTGGATCCAGGTTTCCAGGGGTGGCTGTTTTTCCATTGGTGGTGGGACTTTATAGCGCCTTCCCTCAACCATGACTAGCATACTCAGAATAAATTATGCAAATAAGCGTAAACATAACGATGGTCTCTGTTTTGCATAATTGCAGATCTCGTGCAGAATTTGGCTTGCCCCTGCATCCGGAGTTTAGAGCAGGGTTGTTGTTTTCCTAGCACAAAGTACCATAATCCCATCTACTTGGAAGGAAGCCCCACCCAAATTGGTGGGATCCACGTTCAAGGAAAGGTGTCGGTCTGCCCTCTGCGGATCGGGTCCTGTCATTTCTTCATCCAAAATCTTGCGTCAGAGTCTGTCTCTGGCTCTTCTGTCGCACTCCCCTGATGGACTCTGTTTAGGGAAACTCCTTGCCTCCGTTTGTCTCGCAAGCATTGATCTTTCCATACTGTGTGGCTGGAGGCGGCGGCAGTAGCAGGAAATGTCATGACGTGATTCACACAGCAATGATTGCCAGCTGGAGCGGAGCTTTTTCCCACTTAGCTTTTAAGCGGCCGTGTTGGAGCCGTGGCAGACTGGAGTTGTGGATATGCAAAGCCCGGCTCTCGGATGGTTCTTTTTAACAGGGAGGAGCAGCCTGGTATTGTTTGGGCACCTAAAACAGGCTAAAGCAATAATGCTGATTTACAGCCCAGTCAAAAAGCAGCCTACCTACGTGAGGCTTATTTTAGGACCCGGAATCTACATCGGTGCCTCATAACTCAAGGGGATATTTTGAGTTTGGAAGAGAAGTAGGCTGGTTGAGAGCTGGTGCGGTGCGTAATGGCCGAGGCGTGGTCTTTTAGCCACCCAGCCACGCTCTTGCTAGGCTGTCAAGGGGAGAATAATGCTGACAGAGCAATGTATGTTTCTTTGAATACTTCCGTACCTCCATTCAATCTCATTCGCAGGGCAGTTTACAACAGGAATAGAACAGTTAATGATTATGTGTGGGGAGTTGTATTTACATTTTAAACTAAAGGCTGTAAAATCCTAAAACAGCTTAAAACAGTCAGCAGGGTTAAAATTGTAAAGAAAAAGAGGAATGCCAAAGCCTTTGCCTGGAGCCAGGTGAACCTGTCTGGGGCACAAGTGTTCCACCATAGTTGTAGGTGTTACTGTAACCGTGTATGCAAAACACTTTGCACACTCAAAAGCATCTTCCCCAACCTGGTGCCCTCCAGATGTGCTGGACTACAACTCCCATCCTACCAACGAGCATATAGTGCAACACATCTGGAGGGCAACCAGTTGGCGGATGCTCGAAAGCACAAGGTTGTTGTGGTTGCGGTTGCGGTTGTTACAAATTTATTAAAGGACAAGTTTTCCCACAGCTTATATAGTGCTAAGTGGAACTTCCAGGTTCAGGCGCAGCCTCCGTCTGAATACTGGGGCTGCTCACAGAACACGCTGGTATTTCCGGTGCCGTTGGGGCAGATGCGGTCCACACCGTGGAGAGTCCCTTTCGGGTTCTGACGGAAACCCAGAGCGGGTTCACTGCCCCACTGACATTGCAGCCATCAGCTTCCACTGGTGGTCGCCCTTTATCACCTGTGCAAGGAGCTGCAAGTTCCCAGTCGCCACCCAGGCAGCTCTAGATGCTGGTTTGCAGGACTTGTCAAAAAAAAAAAAAAGGGGGGGGAGAAAAAGTATTATATCCGTAAAAGTCCCCGAAATGCCTTAAAACCCTTGCCTTGGACTATGAAAAGCCATCCTCCTCTAGAGAGGGTGTGTTTTCCCACTTCGTGTTCAGAAATCATTAGGAAAAAACTTCAGTAGGTTGTCAATTATTGAGTATAGGGCCTAGAGCTGGAAAGCATCCATTAAATCCTCTCCTCTAGGCCCCTCTTGGGGTAGGATCTTATTCCTTTGGTAAGGGGGGATATGTTGCAATCGGAAACACTGTGACAAAGTTCCCCCTTAATGCTAAATAAAGTCCCATCTTAAAGCTGCCAAACCCTTGTGCCAACTCACAATGTCAAAAAGCAATGCCGTCTTCATTGACAGTTATGCACCCCACTTGCTGGGGTTTCTGTGGGGCAGTCACCCATCCAGGCAGCTTCACTTTAATCAAGGTGGCTGCCTCGTCTTCTTTCAAGCATGTCCCACGAGCAACAAAAAAATTATCTATTCATTTAAAGTACTTTTCTCCCATTCCTCAGCCCAAAAAAAGGCTCCTGAAGCAGCTTACATGCATGCAATCAGTAAAAACAAGACAGTTCCTGCCTGTAGGTTTACTGTCTAGAAAGACGCAGCACACAAGGAAAAAGGGATGGGCAGGGAAGAGGAAGGGAGGAAGGAGCCTTTCAGCCGATCCGGCGGAACAGCCCTGCTGCCTCACTCATCTCTCTCTGAGCAACCTGCAAAAATATGAAATGCAATGAAATCCAAAACACACTGCCAAAGAATAAAAATAAACTTTTCAAGAGAAATGCTCCCATCATTCATCAGATTATTGGGCTGATGAAAGCTTTGGGTTGGCACCAAAAGGCCGCCAGGTTTGTGCCCGCAAATGCTTCTAAGGGCGCAATCCTGCGCCTGGGTTTTTTTTTGGGGGGGGGGGTATTTTGGTCCTGCCCCTTTTGCCTTTGGCTCCGCCCACCACTGACATTTGGCCCTTGGGCGAAAGTGGTTCTGCAGCCTGGTGCATACGAACAGAACCGCCTGCTGCCAAAACCCCAGACAGGGGTCCCCGGAAGGCACCTCCTGGGGCCGACGGCAACGGCTCTCTCCCAGCCACGGGCTTCGGACCCACCGGCTGGCCGTCTCTGGTCCTTGAAGGGGGGTTCCAGAGCGGAGGGCGAGGTCTTGATAGGGTGTCGAGTGAGAGTCCTGGAGGGCATTGGCTTTGGGATGCAGCCCGGCTAGCGAGGCCCATTGGGAACTCAAATTGACGATTCAGGCTCAGCCCTTCATGGCCCGGGAGCACTGCATGCCTTTGACTGCCTTGTCTTGCGCATTTGCATTTTTTAATTATGATTATTATTTTTCTAAAAAAAAAAATTGGTAAATGGCTAAATTTGGCGACGGTTAAAAACCTGTCAGCAAAATGTTGAGCAAATGATGTCTTTAATATTCCCCAGGCATGTGGCTGAAAACCTTTTGAAGGCCGAGGGGTGGAACAGGCGGCTTCCCGTTTGTAAGTCAATTTTTTTGCAAATTTTGTTTCCTGCAGTGCTCTCTTCGGGGGAAAGGAAAGAATCATAAAAAAGAAAAGAAAAGAATAATTTGAGTTCCTTTTATGAACATCCCTCTTGTAGCATGGCTGATTTCCCTTGTGTCTTGACCATGGTAATGAGCAATCTGATAAGCAGTTGAACCCACCCACCCCCCCGGAACGCTTTGCGAGGAGGCTGGAAGGGTTTGGCGCGGCTTGTGTATGTGTGCAGCAGTGGTAGGCAGGGGCCCCCTTCCTTGCCAGGGCCCCTCTCCTCATGAGGTAGAGCAGCAGCAGCAGCAGCGCAGGGGAAGGGCGAATCGTCCATGATGCCTCCTGCTAAAAGCATCCAGTGGCCAGGGAGAAGACCGTCTCCCTGCTTGAGACCCCAGGCGTGGCACGCCGGGCAAAATCAGCCCTACTGGGCTAGAGGCAGGCCTGCTCCAGAGGGCGGTAAGGCTGGGCGGTGACCAGGGCCCCCAAACCAGCAGAAGGCCCCCGCTGGGCGAATAGTGCTGCCGTTTGGATGTTGCGCAGGGTCCCCGGGGTGAAAGGAGGTGGATTCTGGGTTCACACGTTCTGCCTCTCCTGGCTTAGGGGAGAAGAACGCTTGCAGGAGCCCATCCACTGGGCTCTTTCTCACAACAACTCTGTGGGGCAAGGCGTGAGAGCGGTCTCGTGTTACCCGTGGGAAAGCGGAGGCGGAGACATGCAGGAAGACTGTGGGGTTGAGGAGGGATGGGATTTGAACCCCAGCCCAATCCTGCCAGTGGTGAGTTCACGGGAAGAAACCTTTAACGCACTACATTCTGCCTCGGGGATATAGTGGAGGTGATATTGGAGCAGGGATAGGCCTTGCACAGTCATAACCACAACAAATACAACAACCACAATTTTGAATGGCGACACTTGAGGCTTGCTGGGGTCTTTTCTACTTGAGGGGGGGGGGAAATATGGGGGTGGGGGGGGAAGAGCGTCTGCCAAAACAGCGCTCCGTAACCCGATGCCGTTTCTCTGTGTTCAGCCACTCCTGCTCACCATCCGAGTCTGCTTGCTGATGGGGGGGGGGGGGGACTCACGCCCACACACTCAGCGTGGTGATGTCACGACGTGGGTGAAGCCGCAAGATGCGTTGCAGAGGGAGGAGATGCCTCGCGAAAGGCCTCGCCTTTGATGGCAGTCGGGCGTTCCCTATACGAGACGTGAGCCCGACCCAAAGGCCGTCTCGTCCCGCACGCCGTTGGCCGCAGCGGCCGACCAGGTGCCCGCAGGGAAGCCCACGAGCAGGGCAGGACGGCTGCAGCCCCTCGCTCTCCCCGAGCAGCACCTGCCATTCAGGGGTCCAGTCCTTCCGAACGCTCCTTTCGCTGTCGCGGCGCAGAACAGCTGGCAGACCCTCTCTCTCCTCCGCCTCTATGCGTTTGTCTAACCTTTTCAAGCCGCCACCGTGGCGCCCGGCAATAGGGAATTACGTACCAGGCGTTACGCGGCCTGCAAAGAAGGACTTCCTAACGTGTTGTTTTGTCCGCATTGAGTTGGGGAAAGTGGGGTGTCGGCGCAGGAAATGGCCTCTTGCTCTTAGCCCAGCCTTCCCCAACCTGATGGACTACAGCTCCCAGCATCCCCCTGGCCAGTTGGGAATTGTAGTCCAACGCATCTGAAGACCACCAGGTTGGAAAAGGCTCTCCTAGGTTATGTAACACCATTCGCATTTCCTTTTTAACTTGAGTTCCCAGGAGAATAATGTCTGCATTTGATGGTTCTGGTATTTACACGATGGGTAGAGAAATGTACCCTAGTCGAGGTGAATGGCCAGGGTCGGGTGGGAGGCTGGCAGGGAGAATCCATCTCAAGACTCCAGCCCTCTCCTTTCACACACACACACTCCGCTTTCCAAGCTCCGTCTCTCAGGAAGGTGCAAAATTGGTGACCCACGAAACGAGGTTCCCGCGGAAGGCAGGCCAGGCTGCTCATTGGTATGCGGAAGGCATCTGGCTCCCCCGGCTCCCTCCCTCCTCCCGCTCCGGCGTCTGTGCTGTCGGTCAGAGGAGAACCTGCGCGTGGCCTGGCAAACTTCCCTGCCTCCCCGATGGACCGACGCTTTCCCCTTCTGCTCCCAGGTGCAGGCCAAGTTCCGTTACCCGTTCTACTATGAGATGTGTTGGTATGTTCTGGAGAGGTACGTGTTCTGCGTGACCCAGCGCTCCCACCTCAGCAAAGAGTACCTGAAGGAATCAATGATCATTGGTAAGTGGATTCTTCCTTTGCAGTGGCTCTTCGGGATGGGTGTCTGGCGTGGGAGACGGAACGGCCCCGTTGGCCTTTTGCCTCCTGCACAAGCAGGACGTGAACCTTAACATTGGAGAGCTGTGAAAATGATCAGGGTTTTGCCATTCCCACGGAGACCAGGTGTGCGGCTGGAGCAGCAGGCTCTCCTGTGACATTGTATTTCTCGAGGTTTTCTGTGGGCAAGCGGAACACACATTCAGCTTTAACTTGTTGTTGTTGGTATTGTTGGTATTTGGGGGGGGTCTGCAAGTTTGAGTTCTCTCAGAGATACAAGGATTTCTTGGAATGCCTTTGGCACAGGGTATCAGCCGGGCTTGGGTGTCATCCAAGCGCTTTCGTGGGCCCAACAAAATTCTGCACAAAGGGAGCGCGTTTTTCAGCGCTTGGAATAAATGAGGCGATTCGCCCAGCTTCATCTGCTTCATTGGCGTGACTTACAGCCAGTTTCTACACTCAGCAGAATAAAGCGGTAGAGCTTTTAATACTCTGTGCCACATCAGGCTGCTTGGGGGGTGGGCAGTGGTAGGGTGCTGAAGCCTAGGGAGGGCCCGGTTTGGCCGCGTGGGGCAGGCAGCCATTACAGGGAGGGGCCCGAGCAGTAGCACAAGGGAAGCTGCTGTACAGCGGCTCAGGCGTACTGGTCTGTCTAGCCCAGCCTTTGCCAACCTGGTGCCCTCTGGATGGGTTGTACTACAACTCCCAGCATGCCCCAGCCGGCATGTCTGAATGCTCTCCGATTAACAAGAAAAATCCCTCTGGGCGCATATCAGAACAGCATGTCAGGGAGCAGACTGTAGGGATGGAGACAGGCTGTAGCCCATTGGTAAAGCTCCTGCTTTGCAAGCAAAGGTCCCAGGTTCGATGATCCTTGGCAGCATCTCCAGGTAGGGCTGGGGGAAACGTCGGCCTGAAGCCCCGGAGAGCCCCGGCTGCCAGTCCGTGTCAGCAGTACTGGGCTCGATGGACTGAGGTTCTGACTCGGGCTGAGGCTGCTTCCAACGTGAGGCTCGGCTGATAGTGTTCATGACGGGCAATCCCGAGGCAGGGCTCTCCGTTGCTGCGGCAGTCGGGCTGCTGCCGAGGGACGGCTCCTTTTGCAGGCCGGCCTGAGTTGTAGCTTCAGGGTGTTTGAAACCCCCTTTTTCTCCTCTCTCCCAGAGACGACGAGGAAACGCAGCTTAGACAGCTTCTCGTCAGATTCCTGGGTAGACATGGATGACGAATTGTGCGACGGCCCCGCCCGGGAGGAGAAGGCCGATAGCCTCGACAAAACCCCTAAGGCCTCGGCCGACGGGTCCTCGTCTCCCAACAGCACGCATTCGGAAGGAAAGGAGATTTCGGGGAAGAAGCAGAAACCCACGGGCCCCCGGTACCTCAAGAGGACTTTATCCAACGAGTCAGACGACAGTGTGAAGTCGACGCCGGCAGACTACCCCAAAACGCCCACGGGGTCGCCGGCCACCGAGGTTTCGGCCAAATGGACTCCCCTGACGGAGTTTGAGCTGAAGGGTTTGAAAGCCCTCGTTGAGAAGCTTGAATCCCTTCCGGAGAATAAGAAATGTATCCCCGAAGGCATTGAGGATCCTCACGCTCTTCTGGAGGACGTGAAGGTGCGTAGGCGGCCGGCTCTTCTCGTGAGGAGCGATGTGATGACCGCGTCTGTTCTAGCAGCTTGTTCCGGAGCAGCCTTCCCTGACCTGATGCCCTTCAGGTGTTTTATACTGCAACTCCCAGCAGCGTTCTTGACGGTTGGGCATGCTGGTCAGCGGCGGTGGCAGTTGAAATCCAACCTGTCTGGGGGGCAGCCGGCTGGGGACGGCTGTTCCGGAGAGCGGGCCTGATCCCTGTGCTCCTCCCCTGCTCACACCTCTGCCTTGTGGGAAAGCCCCACACAGAGGCGGACCAAGTTCAGCGTAGTCACACGGCAGTCTCCTAGATAAAATTCTCATCTGCTCAGCTTCATAGAGAGAACAAATAACGTCGCCTCTGGAGGACAGAAGCAAAATTTTTGTATGGGAAGAAAATACCTGGAAAAAGTGGAGGGGGAAATGCAGGCGGGTAGAAATGGAAGGCAACGTCGTCTGGGCCTCCCATAAAATTCTGTGCGTGAGGCCGGGGGAAGGCACCATGGAGGCCCCAAGCAAAAGCAGGGGGAGACAAGCATCCAAATCCGGTGGGACCAAGGGAGAAACAGGTTCTCAAGAGGCTGGTTTTTTATTTATCTTTCCAAAGTTGAAGAGCCCTTTGACGCGTTTCGGCCTTATCTTTATACGGCCTTCTTCAGGGGGCTGTGAGCATTTAAAATACATATTGTAAGAAACATGGTGGGAACAACATGAGTTAAAATATATTCTCATTATGAAATCAAGTTGACATATTGCCACAGAGGCCTATGTACATATGTAAACTATTTTTGCAACATTTTAAATGATTACAAAAGGACAAATTGCTTTGTATACTAGTATTTCATTACATACATGCAATACATTTCTAATCAAAAGAATATCTGTGAAATCCTTAATAATTGTTTTTCGTTATTTGTATCTAGCTTTTTTAGTGCCCAGAATGTGAGGGCTGCGTGGCCATGTTCGTCAAAATGGTTTGTTAGAGGTGCACCTGGCCTGTGGTTTCTTATGTTGCTGAGATGATCCCCTAGATCTTTTCTTAGGGGTCTGATGGTTTTGCCTACATAGATTTTGGGACATTTACACTGGATGGCATAGATAACAAAGGAACTGCTGCAGGTGGTAAAATGTTTTAGACGTAACATTTTGGGCACTGGAAAAGCTAGATACAAATAACGAAAAACAATTATTAAGGAAGGAGATAGAATGGATTCTTAGATTGAAAAGTTTAAAACCAATTGGATTAAACGAAGATCTGGAACTGTGCCCATTATTGTGATTCAGCAAAAAAATGCTGGAGAGAGAGAAAAACCTCTCTACAGATCATAGCACAATGACCCTGACATTTCCTTAAAAGATAACACCTGACCAAAAAGAAAAAAAAAGTGTGCAGGGTTATAACACAAGACTCTGCATACCACTCTTTTCAATTGTTATTTATCAGAAAAAGAAATTCTGTTGAGAGGAAGATCTTTGCAGATACCTTCCTACAAGTAAGATTTCACAGATATTCTTTTGATTAGAAATGTATTGCATGTATGTAATGAAATACTAGTGTACAAAGCAATTTGTCCTTTTGTAATCATTTAAAATGTTGCAAAAATAGTTTACATATGTACATAGGCCTCTGTGGCAATATGTCAACTTGATTTCATAATGAGAATATATTTTAACTCATGTTGTTCCCACCATGTTTCTTACAAATAAGAATTTTAAATGCTTACAGCCCCCTGAAGAAGGCCGTATAAAGAAAGATTAGGCCGAAACGCGTCAAAGGGCTCTTCAACTGTGGAAGAATCTTGAGAACCTGTTTCTCCCTTGGTTTCACCATAATGGAGGCCTCACCTGGGAGCCCCGGAGGTGCTATGTGTGAGTGCCCGTGGGGCCCACCGTGGGACAAGGGAACTGTCTCCCTCTAGGGCCTTAGCTGTTCAAGTGCACGGATGTTGACGAGGGGAAGGGTGGCGATGCCAAATTAGCACACACACACACACACACACACAAACACACACACGTGTGTGGTACAGCCCTCCCACGGAGCTGTACCGCAGTCTTCCATCCCACTCAAGTGTTTAAATATAGCCGTAAGGAAAGTAATGAGGCGCGGCTGTTGGTTGCTGTTGAAACACTTTCAGTTTGATTCAGGAGCTTGTGGTACACATAGGAAATGGAGGGCTTGCGTTGTGTTGCTCAAGAAAACGGACGGCTTCCTGTCGAAGGGATTTTCCCACTTGATGAGCAGAAGGGGGAGAGGCGGCCTTGCGTGGAGCTGACGAAGTTGCGCTTGCTTGGTCGCCAGCCTCTGGCCCTGGAAGCCAGAATAGGTGCATTGGATGGGCAGCTTGGCCCACTGCTCCTGTGGGAAGTTGCTCTGCTGAACGAAAAAGCATCTCTCACCTGTTTAATGGCCCGCACCCCGTTTTTCCCAGGGCACTTGAAGATTAGAAATGTAGGGGTAGAGTTATAATGGTGTATTTTTAATGTTAGTATAGCCCACCTTCATTCTTTCCCCGGTCTCCTCTCAGCACATACATACCTACTCAGTGGCTGGGTTCACACAACATGACAAGCCACACTCAAGGTTGAGTGTGGGCTGTTGTTGAACTGTGAGTTGTTGTGTTGTATGAACCCAGCCGCACAGCCAAACCATGGCTTGTAATTCAAAAATAGCCCAGTAAGAGAACCCATTGTTTGTTGTTGGGTTGTGGACTGTGGGTTGTTGTGGTTAACAAGCCATGGTTTGTTAGCATGGCTGGGTTCACACAGCACAACAATCCACATTCATCAACCTTGAGTGTGGGTTGTTGTGTTGTGTGAACCCAGTCAGTGAGTTCAATGGGCTTACTCCCAAGTAGGGATTGAAAAATTGTCATGCACTATAAGAAGTTGGGAGCCACTTCCTGATTAAGGAAATCTTAGCCAATTAGTTGTATGCGTTTTAGTCAATTAATTGATTAACTCTGCATAAACTGACATCAGAGAAAAGTAAAGATCTAAAGGAAAAGAGAGACTTTGATTTTAGATGACATAGAAAGCCCTTTTGGAGAATCTCCTTAGAAGAAGCCACCCTAACCGTCTTGCACATAGGAGGAAATGCCTCTTTTAAGTAAGATCTGCAATCTTTGTAAGGGCTTGTAATGGAAATCTTTTTTAAACCTCTGAGAGGGAAGCTGGGGCCAGTTCCTAGACAGCCCACCCAGACAGGTGAGGCAAGCGGTGTCCCTAGTTTTTTGCTATTAGAACCTGAGCTGAAACAAACACGTTTACAATCATCTGCTCATTCTTCATTGCTACCGTCTGTCTTCCCTAATACTAAAACTACTGGCTCCACAGGCAATTTCTGCCCTGTGTGTTTTTCTGTGCTCCTCATTACATTAATCCAAAAAACGTTCATATGTGTCTGAAAGCTGCAAAATCCTGACTGCATTTCCAACGTAATACATTAGGCAATGCATACATTTCCTGCAGACTGTGAATGTAAAATACCACAAATACATGTTTTTATATAAATTTCCCCTCGCTGCTACATCTATAAAGTGCTTTGAACCTCACACGCACCTATCCTTCCATTGTTGATCTGATATATTGAGGTTAAACATTTTCCCCCGTCTCCCCTCTATCTGTGTCTCCTGCTCTTGCTGTTCAGAAAGCATATTTTAATATTGATACCAAATCTCTTTTTGGAATCACAAGTAATTGACTTTTCAAACTTAAGTGAAGTTAATGTTTGTTTGTTTTAAAAAATGTAAGCATGGGCGAGATCAGCGGAAGCCATCTGAGGGGCTGTGTTTCTTTATGATAAAGATGGCGGTCAGGCACATCTTTGAGACAACCTTTCAAACAGAACAGAAGAGAATGAAACTTATCAGTCTAGTTTTTCCATGGGGGCAGTTAGAAATGGCTGTTCCGCCAACTTGAAAGAGAAATGCTTCTTAAGTTTTGGAAAACGCATTTCTTGTGCCCTTTATGAAAGCTTCCTGGGTGATTCCCCCTTCTCCTCTGCCAAACAGGAAGAGAGCTAGGTGAATCCTGCAAAAAGAGTGTCAGGCACACTTCCTGCTTTCCATGCCTGAAAGCTGAAGAGAAGGCCTCACCTTTTGGGCTCCCGCTTACAGCAAGTGGACGTTGGGCTGTTCTTTTGCTCTTTCCCGTATTACAACAAATACTCCCCCCCCGATCCCTCCGGTTAATTAGTCCATTTTCCTTTCAAAACAGAACATCCTGAAGGAACATGCAGATGATGATCAGAATCTCGCCATTTCTGGGGTTCCTGTGGTGTCCTGGCCTAAGAAAAATGCAAAGGTAAGACCTGAAACCATGGTATGAAGCGGTTTTGCAAAGCAGGCAACGCTGTGCCTCACTATTGTTTGGCGTTTTGAATGGACAAAGCATCGCCAGCAGCTGTCGCTCCCTCTCCAGAGGCCCTTTGCACCCGGAGACAGGCGCACTGAGCAGGTGGAAGATTGAAAGAGGGGAAAGGGGAGATCAGGTCCAAAAACTAGGGTTCAGTTTGCGTTCCGTACTGTGGTTAGCACAAACCCTGAGAGTTGGGCATGATGTCTGAATCTAACCTTTTAAGTAATTTCTTCTGGTTTTGAGCTGTGTTGTGGCCATGTGAGGGGGGCAGAGGCAGGAGAATCGATTGGCAATATGAATGATGGACATGTAAAGGGATTCCTCGTCACTCGATAGCGGCTTGTGTTTCTTCCTAATTGGATCCAACAGCACCTTGCCGACCTGCTTGTGATAAAGCACAAACCCCGCACCTCGAAGGAGGCATTCTTTTATCAGGGTATGCAAAAAGGTTGACTGAATCAAGAAAGTTTTGCTTTCTTTAAAACAATGTCGTGGAACTTTGGTCTTCCACCTAATCGGATTTGAAATCACTAAGCTGAGGACCAGGCGCCAATGTTTAAAATAGTTTGTCCATTTCAGGCCTTGTAAAATCCATACAGTCCATTACAAAAATACCCGTTTTTCTAAAGTACAGCCTTTGGAATGTTTAGCAGAGAAAAGATGCTGCTACGCCAGACATGTTCAAATTTGGGGCTTGCGTGGGGCACAGCGGAAGTGTTTTGTGGATTGCACAGTTACGGAACTGTGGGGAGACAAACCCATCAAGGTGACAATTTGGGGGAACTTTTCAATAAAGGGAGATAGGAGCAAGTGCATTCTGCTTTCTGACAGTTTCCAAAGCACGTTTTAGGTTGCATTTTCATTGACACCTTTATTGCTGGAACTAGAGGCAAAGCACTCCTGGCTCCATCAGTTGGGATCGTTCAGGAGTCTGCACTTCATTTCTTCCTGGCGAATTGACCTGGTTTTGCATGAGTTGGACCATTCCTTAGTTTAGTCCAGTGACGCCTTCAAGCACATCTACCCACCTCTCCGAGCGTGACATGTTGTGCCTGGCCTGCCGGAGTGAAGCCAATCCTACTGGCACCCCTAGGCATGGCCCCTGCATTGCTGCACGCCTGTGTAGCTCTCTGAGGGAGGGCTCTGTCCACTCTATTCCCCTGAGGGAGGGGGGCTGCCCCCGCAGTCGGGGGCAGGGCTATAAATCTCTCTTGGCCTGTTAATGTCCCCTGGCTTCAAACTGCATGGACTGCAAAGCTATGTACTGATTGGGGGAGCCTGCCACCTAGGGACTGAAGATGATACTTCAGGCTTCAAACACACACACTTAAATGAATTGGAATTACTACATGTGTTTTGACAACCAAATAACCCTGACCTGTACACCCCTAGGGTCCTCCTTAGTGTGCGCGCCGGGTTTCAGGTGTCTACGTTTCAAAGTCTTGGAGCTTTGGCCCAAACAGAGACACGCCCTCTTCTCTTATGATAGACAGATCCCACGTTCTCAAGGCAGGAGACATGGAGTTCCCAGGCGGCCTTCCAGACAGACCTCCGTACCTTCAGCCAGGGAGCTGCACTGGACATCTTCCTGCCACACCCTTGAATTCCGTGCTGTTTCCACCCGCACACAATTTAATGTCCAGCATGACGCTCCCTGCAAAGAGGATCAAGTCAGAGGAAGTCACGTGGGGGCTGTGTGCTCCAGTTTCCCCATAACCCTTTGCACCCACTCATTTGTAAACTGCAAGAGCTGCTTCCGAGAGAAGACTTAGCCATTCCCCGTGAGGCAGGCAGCCCCCCTCCCCTTCATCTTTAAGGAGATACACCGACTCCTGCTGCAGGTTCTCTCAGGGCAGGACAGATGAAAAGGCTTGTTAAGCGGAGGAGGTGGTGTTGTGGACATGGCTATTCGCTTGCCCAGTGCCTAATGTCAAGAAAATAAGGTCTACTTAAGTGGGAACTGGCCAAATGTGCGATCGTTGAGTCAGGAAGCTGCTGGTTCAAATCTCAAGCTGGCCATAAGCTTGACGAAGTGGCTTCGGAAAAGCTGCCATTTTCTGAGCCCACAAACACAATATATCTGTAAGTCAGCAGCAGGCCAAGGAACGCTGGCCAGTTCTACAGAGCTGTTGCTGGGATTCTGAAGCAGATGCATTGGAAGTGCTGTGACTGTAGATTGTAAGCGCTTCAAGGGCCGGGAGCGAACATTTTCTGTCGCACGCCCTCTGGGCACGAATTGGTCCTTTCTTGCCAGGTGTACTATGAAGTCCTCACAATGAAGACCTCTTGGAAACACCTCCCTCTGATCTGGAGACTCATCCCCCTTTCATTGATCTGTGGGAACTCACGGTGAGGGAAATGCACTCTGTACTTGCTCAGGGGCGTTTTCAGGTTGAGGTCTGGCACAAATTGAGCCCAGAACTTCCACTTCTCCCATGATATTTACTACCTTAACAGTGGAAGATCCCACAACAGCATCTTAAGGGACCTGTGTCTTCTGTTTTGAGTCTGTTTTTTGTTTAACAAATGTTTTGATCTTGAATTGTTACCAGCCTTGTACCTGTAAATGCGGGATTGAATATGCCTCTCCTTCCCACACCGCATAGACAGACTACGGGACGTAGCGTTGGGCACCCACTTGGATGGCTTTAAAAGGGGGATTAGACCGATTCCTAGCGGATGAGGGCCATCGATGGCTATCTCTTCCCTCAATAGCAGCTGCTGGGGAACATGAGAGGGAGGGAGCCCTTGCACTCGGGCACCAGCGTGGGCCACGGGTGGGCTAGGCTGGCCTGTGGCCTGACCCAGCGCAGGCTGTACTTGCGCTCTCAGTGGCACCTTTTAAAAAGGGTTCTTGCACCCTTCGCTCTTCCATGCATCCCTCTGTGCAGCCATCGCCTTCCGATTGCTACAGTAATAAACAACCACCAATAACAATAGGACATTTATTGATGATGATGATGATGATGATGATCATCATCATCATCATATGGGCGCGCAATCCTCTGCTGGTGGGCCATGGTGTGACCAGAAAGAGACTGGGCAAGAGAGAGACGCTTGGGGCAAACTCCAACCCAAGACACCCACCCCCACCCCCACCCCCACTGGAATGAATGGCCCTTGAGTCAGCCAGGACTACCAATGGGTCCCCCCGGGCTGCTCTGGCTCTTCTCGCCTCCTTAGCCGTGCTGGGAGCTGCCTGGACAAGATCCCACGAAGAGCCACCACGGCGTCGTTGGGGGAGGGGGCTCCCCATAGATGGAGGCGCTGCCCTTGTGGGGCTGGGGGGGGGGGGGGAGGCTCGCGCAGAGCCCCGCCCCTCGCCTCCCAGGCGTCTCGCCCTTTAACCCTTTCCTCCCCCCCCCTTTGTTCGGGCGGCCCGAGCGCCGGCTGGCCATTGGGCCCGGCGTGGCGAGGCCCGCCCCTTCCTGGCGCTGCTGCCTCATGCATATGCATGAGGCTCCGCCCTGCCTCCCTCCCTGCCTCGCCCCCGGGTGCGAGAGCGCCGGAGCCGCGGCCCCTCCAGCCATGTCCGCCCGCCTGGGCCTGCCGCCGCTGCCTTGAGCCATGGCCATGTCTGTGAGCCCCGACGAGGAGGAGGACTACGACTCCGAGCACGAGCAGGTCTGCGGCCGCCCGGGGGGGGGGAGGGGGAGGGGGAGGGGGCAGCCCAGCCCCCCCCCCCCAGGGCTGGAAGGCGAAGTTTGCAGCAGGAGGGGCGGGGCGGGGCGGGGACCTCCCCCCAGGAGGGTGGGTGGGGGGCACAAGATGTGATCGGAGGCGGCCTGCCTGCCTGCCTGCCTGCCTGCCTGCCTGCCCGCCCCAGGAATCCCCGTGGGGAAGGAAGGGGGTCCGGCTGCAGAAGAAGCGGAGCCGGAAGGGGAAGGGGCTTTTGTGCGGCGGGGCCGGGCTCCTCCGCACGCTCTCCTCTCCTGTGTAAGAAGAGGAAGTCCCCTCCCCCCCCTTTAAAGGGACGCTGCGCTCTCCCGTCCATCGCCCCCCCCCCCGTGGCTTTGCCGTGGGGCACCGTGCGGGGCCACCTTCGGGCGCATCTGGGGGGGGGGGGGAAAGGAGGGGATGGATCCAAGGTGCTGTTCCCTTATTAAAGCGCAGGCAGGCAGGCAGGCAGCCTGTGGGGAGAGACTGGGCCTCCCATGCGCTGGCAGGGGGTCTTCTTCCAGCCTGGGGGCTAATCCTGTCTGGAGGAGCTGAGTTCCCTTCCTGTAATGAATGCCTCACCCCCCTTTTCTAAGGGATGAGAAATGTTTGTGTGGCATATAAACCTCCATGGGCTGCAGGCCCTGCTGCAGCTCCTTCCCCAGCCGGGGGCCCTGCGGCTCCCATCAGCCTCTGCCAGCACGGCCAGTGGTCAGGAGTGCTGGGCGTTGGAGTCCAAATCATCCGGAGGAGACCAGGCTGGGGAAAGCTGTGCTACTGAAAAGGGGTGCTTGGTTTTGGGGGTGCGACCCTGAGAGCGAGGCACGATGAACACAGCAGGATTTACTTCAGAGTAAACATGCCTAGGATCAGGTTGCAATCCTATGCATGCTTACCTGGGAGCCTGGGTATGGAACACAGCGGGACTTACTGCTGTTCCTATTTGTGTTTACTCTGAAGTAAGGCCCTACTCTGATTGCAGCCCCTTTTATTTGGGAGTAAGCGTGCAGAGATTTAAAGCCTGGTCCTACGCAAGTTTCATTCAGGGTAAGGTTGTGATCTTACCTGAGAGGCCAGGGCCCACGGGCTGCAATGGGATTTGCTTCCAAGGAGGCAGAGGCCGTATCATGCAGGGGAGCCCACAAAAGCTCATGCCACAGTAGATTTCGTATCCTTTACGTTGCCAAAGGTCCTGCAGTTGCATAAAACAGAGTAACTTAGGTGCTCTGTATCCGTATACCTTTTGCCCGTTAGCAGTTCTCGAGGCAGCTTACTACACTTCAGTGAAGAAAGAAATGTAAAGTACCAAAGAATACTAAAACAATAAAGTAAAACAGCTGCAGAAAGAATGTAATCAATCGCTTAAATAACCGACCCACTAAATGTCCAGATGTGAACAGGAAGGTTTTACTTGGCACATAAATGCCATCACAGTAGGTGCCAGGCAAATGGGTGTGGAGGAAGGAGCCCCAGAGATGAGGAGCCCTCACCAAGAGGACCCTGCTGCTTGTAGCCCATCTGCCAGGTGCCCAGTTCCAGGCCTCCAGCAAAGATCTCATTAGGTGGACAGCTTGCAGGCTCAAAGTGAAGAGGAATGGTTCTGTTGCGTGAATAGAATATCAGGCCATCGGCACATAGAATATCAGGCCATCGGGATGGATGTTTCTCCCAGAATGATTTTTTTAAAAAACTCTTTAAACGTGACTCCCTCTTTTTGACAGCTTCATTGGTCTGTTTATGGGCAGAATTCATAGTGCTGGTTATGACCTATAAAGCCCTATGCAGCTTGGGACCGGGCTGCCTGAACGATCACCTTCTGCCTCACAAGCCTGCCCGACTCCTGAAATCTTTGGGAGAGGCACTTCTTCCAAGACTGCCACCTCCAGTGGTGCATTTGGTGGTGGTGCGGAAGACGGGGACGTCTTGGGGACCACTCCCAGGTGGTGGAACTCCCTGGTCAGGAAAGTTCAGTTTGGTCCCCTCTCTGCTGACCTTTCGCTGGCAGGCAAAGACCTCTCTATTCGAGCAGGCCTTGGGTTGGATATTTCATTGTGTTTTAATGCATCTGTTTTATTTTGATCAAATTTTATGTGGGATTGTTAGCTGCCTGCAGTGCCTTTTCTTTTGAGGTAGAAAGCCTGGGGTACTAAATAAATCAAGAGCTCATAAGTCTAGTTCGCCCATCTAGTTCCGTATTGTCTAAACCGCCCTCCCCTCACTGTTGCCCTTGAGATGTGTTGGACTGCAGCTCCCATCATTCCCAGACAGCTTGAGGGGAGTTGTAGTTCAACACACCTGCACGGATAGGGGCCCACACTCCAGGTTTCTTCCTCGTAATTGGTTGCTGCTGCTCCGTACGGAAGCCCCTTCCCGCCCCCCCCCACCGGGTCAGCGGTTGTGCCACATGTGAGAGGGTCCTCTCTGCCCGCCCCCTTGTAAGATGTCCCCCCCCCTCGCTCTCTCGGTCCCTCCGCCCAGATTCTGTTCCTCTCGGCTCGTGAACTGTAGTAGCTATTGAGTTTCTGTGGCAGCAGTGGCGTCGAGCGGCTTTAAGAGGCTAGCCCTGAAAGAGGAACGCTGTTCTCTGGAAATTAAAATGTGGAATGCAACTGAGGACAACCTTTACTTTCGTGGCCTGTTGAGTCCCTCTGAGATTAGGGTGGCTTTCTCTCTAATGATGGGCATTCAGAATCGTAGCCTGACCCTCGGTGTCCGTTATTGGCCAGCATGGCGTACCTGCTTGCGTGTTGGATGGAATCCGGGAGATCCAGGTTCGAATCCCCACTCCGCTGAGGTCTGGGTGCTTGGGCCGGTCGTAGTCTTCTTGGCCTAGCCAGCCTCCTGTGGTTCGAGCGAAGATAAGGGGGGGGAGGCAGGGGAACAGCCCCCCCTGCCCTGAGCTCACCTCCAAAGCCTCCAGTGACCCCTTTCGCCTGATGCGTCGGATGGGTCACGTGCACTTGAAGAAGCAGACTGCGTCCGCGGAAGCTTATGCCGGAATAACTTCATTAGTCTTGAAGGTTTGCTGGAACAAACTAACATGGCTACCCCTTTGGAAATGATGCAAAATGAAATCTCTTTGAAAACCAACATATTGACCTGGTTCACACATAATGATAACCCATAGTTGTTGAATTCTGAATTGTCATATTGTGTGAAACCACCATGGTTGATTCACCAGAACAACCCAGAAAGAGAACCCGTGGTTTATTGTAATGTACTCTGTTCTTTAAACCATGGGTTGTTGTTACGTGTGAACTCAGAACCATGGGTTGTTTTGGCTACAGAGATGGCTGGCCCGACCGATAAAACACTGCTCTGGGTGCCACTACTAGGGTGCCGCAAAGGCATTTAGATTACAGGGAGGCAGTGGGTAAAGGAGGAGGAAGTAAACATACAATCCAGGGATTGAGGAAACAAACCATGGGGTTAACCACGTCTTGTGTCTGTTCCTGCTGCACCGTTTGTCTTGCTTACAGGGCAAACCTCATGGGGCTTGAGCAGAAATGTCTTCGCTGTACCTTGCAGCATGAAATGTAGGGATTTGAGTTTTTGAGCATAATCAGAGTGTGTTTTTTCTCGCCGCTGAGTAGCTGCAGAGCTAAGCACATGTCTCTCATTGAGGTACAAGCCTTGGGCCGAGCTCTTAGTTGGCTGAGAACCACAGCACCTCAGGTAGGGATTGAAGTCTGCTGCTGAATCTCCTGGAGATGCGTTTCTGTGCTTGGTGTCGATGCCTCAGTAAGAACAATGGTGACGAAAGCCGTTGATCTTTGCCGGCAGTGTACAGTCACACGCGAGTGTTTGGGATAGTCTTGGCCACGCTGGGTGACGGTGAGGCCTGAACATACGTGGCGAGTGAACTGAGCACCCACCATAAATGTCTCCCAGAATCCTTTGCGAGGCATGGGCCTTCTGTGGCACATGTACAAGGGTCTTGTCGGAACGTGGAAGCCCGTAGCAAGGCTGGGTCTATGGCTGGTTGCCATGGCGATGGCAATAGCAGCTGTGACTGGGAGCTGCCATTTTGATTTCCCACAATGCCCCCAATGTTGCCTGTCTTTCCCAGAATCGGGCCATCGGGAGACCCAAAGGGAAATTGGGTCCCGCCTCTGCCGTGAAGCTCGCCGCGAATCGGACGACGGCAGGAGCACGCCGGAGGAGGACGCGATGTCGCAAATGCGAGGCCTGCCTGCGCACCGAGTGTGGCGAGTGTCACTTCTGCAAGGACATGAAGAAGTTTGGCGGGCCCGGCAGGATGAAGCAGTCGTGCATTATGAGGCAATGCATTGCGGTAAGCCTCATGCCTGGTCGTCTTGTGTGGTGAGAGAGAATCGCCACTAGGCGACTAGCCAGGGATAAGTGTGCCAACATTGGTGCTCTTAGGCCACGAACAACAAATCCAGGAGGCAATTCGGTGCACAAGGTAGGGAGACCGCTTTTGCCCATTTAGACCTAGCCTGCTCTGGCAGGCAGCAGCTCTCCAGAGTGAGCATGTCTGGCCGGTCTGTGCATTTTGGTCTCGAATATGTCACTATACAGCAGACTTCCTCAATCTGGTGCCCTCCGGATGCGTTGGACTGCAACTCCCAGCATTCCCCAGCCAGCCAGGTCCCCCTTGATGTCATCTGGCCCACCGGCTTTGTTGGGTGGGAGTAATATGGCCCACGAACCAAAAGTGGCGCTCCTCCCCTCCCCCGATCTAAATGCACAGAGAGGGGCCTGCTTTATTCTTCTGCAGAATGTATTGAAGAGATTTATGCCCTGCTCTTCGACTGGCTCCCTGGGCGGATTGAAACCCATTTGGGTTGTTGGCTCAGATTTCTTCCATTGAACAATGCCACAAATTCTAACCCATTGCCTCCATCAGACTCTGCGCTTCTAAGCCAAAACCACCTAGTTCTTGTCAAAGACTCTAAAAGGAGGCACAATGTGATGATCACGGCCTGGACCAATAGTAATTAAGCCATGGTGTTCTGAACGGGTAGCGGTTTCCAAATGATGGTGGAATCACAGAGTTGGAAGGGACCCAAGAGATCATCTAGCCCGGCCCCCTGCTCAGTGTCGGCTCTGCGCTGCCAGGCGCAGCGGCAGCATCCCTGAGAGACTGCCTTAACTGCAGCCTCTCCGTTTGGATGAGGGTGGGGCTGGTCCCATGAATCGGGCCCAAAGTCCATCCGGGCCACCTTGGGACCTTCCATCCTGGCATTGGGCAGGGGCTGGGCTGGGCTTTGGAGGCTTCTCAAGGCGGAGGAAGAGCGGAGGGAGGGGGCAACGTAGCGGGTGCCGCCGCTGCCTGGCTCCTCGCTCCCTGATGCCCTCTGTGCTTTCTTCCCTCCTGTGCGTTTAGCCAGTGCTGCCCCACACGGCGGTGTGCCTGGTGTGTGGGGAAGCGGGCAAGGAAGACACGGTGGAAGAGGAGGGCAACAAGTTTAATGTCATGCTCATGGAATGCTCCATCTGCAACGAGATCATCCACCCCGGATGCCTGAAGGTAAGGGGAGGCTGGGGCGTCGGGGAGAGAGGTGGGGGTGCTGGTGGCCGCCAAAGCCAGGGGTCGGCTCGGAGCATGTCTTGCTTCCCTGTTCGATGGATGGAGCTCTCCATAAGGCGCTCAGTGGGGCTCCGCCCCGCCCGACTCACAACCTCCCAAGCGAACGGCACTTGCTGGCCGTGGAGGGAAGCAAGATCGGCCCCTGATCCTGTGGGGCCAGAAGTCCACATGGCGCCTGCTCATCGGGAGAAAAGGAGCCTGCCTGTATTCCAGTTTCCGTCTGCCGTCTTTCCTCTGGAAACCACGAGGCGGCACGTTGGTTCCATTCAAGAGCTTGTCCGTGGCCCTGCTTAGCCTTCCGCTGTCTGTGTAGAGTCAGGCTTGTAGTCCTGATGAACTTTATTGCTTAGAGGAGGTAAAGCACCTGTGGGTGAGTCACTGACAGCATTTCTGTAGCACCATTACAGCACAATCCTATGCATGTCTACTCGGAAGTAAGTGGCATTGCATTCAGTGGCGCTTACTGTCGGGTAGGTGTGCATAGGACCGCAGCCTTGATTGCTTTCTACTCCTCATGGCAGGGAAACAAGCTTGCTGGTCTGTGGGGCCGATCCCTGACGAAAACCGCGAACAGAGTAGCAGCAGCAGCAGGATGGGGCCCTCGAAGCCTCCAGGGAGGGGGAGAGTGCCTTGCCCTGCCCAAGGAATGGAAGGGAGCGAGGCACTTAGGCCCAATGGGGCAACATACTTCGTGTGCATGAGTCACACCACAGAGAACAGCAGCGCACGTGTGGGGCCCTTTTCCGTGCAGAGCCCGTCCAGCCCTGCCTGTATAGTGGTCAGTGGCCCATAGCGCTGTGGGGCGGCCCCTTTTCATTCTCAGCCCTCCTCTCCCCCCCCCCCCCCCCCACAGGTGCGGGAATCGGACGGCGTGGTCAATGAGGAGCTGCCCAACTGCTGGGAGTGCCCAAATTGCAGCCATGCAGGCAAAACGGGGAAAGTGAGTCTCACGGGGAAGAATGGGCCGGGCCGGGCGGCTTTTGGGACCTGTCTTGCGCCTGGTTGCTCCAAAAGACAGCTTCCTACCGCGGAGCGTGACCAGGGGGCCACACGCTCTGCCCTTTCAAGGAACAGCGGCTTCCTGCCCTCGAGGAGCCCTCTGCCCGTGTCGACTGCCTGCCGGGTGGCTTCCGCCCTGTTGCGGAGGCCTCTGAATGTCTGTTGGGCAGGAGGCAGAACTCGGCCTGTTTTGGACTTCAACTCCCAGCATTCCTGACCATTGGCCATACTGGATGGGGGCTCATGGGAGTTGGAGTCTAAAACATCTGGAGTGGCACCAGGTTGCAGCAGACAACAGTGGGTCAGATAGCCTCTTTGCCTGACCTGGTTTAAGGCCGCTGGCTCTTACCTGTGCTGGGTCTCAGTCCGGCCCCCAGAACCCTTCCGTCTGGTTTGGAGCTTGGTCCGCAGAGTGACAGACGGCCCTCTTGGCTCCGTGGAAAAAGCCACTTCCTGTCTGAGAAAGGGGCGGGGCGGGGGGATTAACCCTTTCTGTGCTCCCTGTGGGGTTTCGGATGCGTTTCATTTCTTAACCGCGCCTTCCCTGGGAACCCTCAGAGTAGCAGCTGGGTACGTCTAAGGGGGAAAGCTGAGCGCCGTGTCTTTTGCTCTTCACCCTCTGGGAGCCCTTTGCCTGCATCACCAGCAAGCCCAGTGTTGCTGCCCCTCAGCCCCCCTCACTGCGTCCAGAAGGGAGGGAGGGACCCTTGTGGGAAGCGGAGTGGCTGGCCAGAGTTCTCAAGAGGACCCACAAGGCTTTGCTCCCCCCCCCTTAGAATGCTGTGTGAACGGGCCCCAGTGACAAGTCTGGCTAGAGCTGGCGGCTTGGCTTGTGTGTGTGTGTGATTGATGTAAAGGGTTTTTTTTATAGCTTTCCAGAGTGGCTTGCATAGAGAGGCAAGGCGGCAGCAGGCCGTCGCTGCCTGCGTGCTGGCGTCTAAGAGTCAGGGCCCGAAAGGAGAAAGGGGGTTCAGGGAGGCGGAGGAAGGGAAAGCCCCAGTCAGGTGTGAGAGCCTTCGTTGCACAGATCAGCAGGCGGTGAGAAGGAATGAGATATAAGGTGTGCTTGTGTGCTTTGTCTCTCTGGCGTACAAGCAAAAGCGCGGACCAGGGTTCAAATACGCGTCCAACCTCCCCGGCTCTCTGCTCAAAGAACAGAAGATGAACCGAGAAAACAAGGATGTCGTCCCAGATGCCGCCAAGCGCAAAGTGGAGTGCGAGGAGCCCCCCCGGAAGAAATCTGACGAGCGCCCCCAAAAGCCCCCCCTCGATCCTCTTTTGAGGAGGAAGTCTGAGGAAGCCCACCTGCGGCGGAAACGGAAATTTGAAAAACCCCAGGAGCCCACAATGAGGAAGCGGGTAAGGCTGTTGGGGGGGGGGGGCGGTGGGGGGGCCCCCAGGGGGCTCTGCTCCTCTGCCAGGGCCCTCTGCCCATCCTGGCCAAAGCCACCCCCGCCAGGCCAGCAGGGGCACCGGACTTGTGCTCGCAAAAACAGGCTCCCCGGAAGTGGCAGGGCGGAAAGAAATCGTACTGTGACTGGGCCCCCGCTGGGCAGCCGGTGGCCCTCCGTTTGGTCTTGAACTGCAACTCCCCTCTGCCCCAGCCAGCGGAGGAGGGGAGATGCAGTCCAGCCACATCTGGCAGAGCACACGGCGTCCCCCGGCCCTCCTCTGAGGAATGCCCTCGGACAGCACCTGCCTTCTGCAAGAGCCCCGCTCGCTCTCCGTTGCCCACAAGTGTCCGACACGTCTGCCCCCTCCCCTGAATCCCTTTCCTTCACGTTGACGTGATCACCAAACCTTTTCTCCATGCTGAATGCAAAACGGTGTGGACCGGCAAGCCCCCGAGGTCGCCGAAGGCAAGCTGGTGAGGACAGAGGCAGCATCTAGAAGGACACGGTGGGGCCACCCTGCTCAGGGATAAGGCAGGGTTGGCCTTCAGGCGCGCAAGCGCCGCCTCCTGCCTGCCTGCCCCGTGGGGGTGGGGGTGGTTCACACTGGCCAGAGTTTTCAGCTGTCTTATTGTTTGGTGATGGACGCAGTCAGTGGAGGCTGGTGGCTCTGGTGCCAGTGAGGAGGTGAACCTGCTCCGGGTAGGACCCTCCAGGAGCTCTCCCAGGTGCTTCCTTCGCTGGCTGCAGGGCTCCAGTCACATTGGGGATCATAAAGGGCTTGAAGCTGCAATCCTGCTGCCGGCCTTGACCCGGGACCAGGCCCTGTCAACCCCAGCGGGGGCTGACTCCTGAGTGTGCGGAAGGGGCAGGCGCCTCGGGCCCCTTCGCGTGGTCTCGACTCTTAACTCCCTTAATCCCAGACCATTGGCCAGTCTAGCTGGGGCTGATGAGAGTTGTAGTCCAGAGCACCTGGTGTGTTGGACTGGTCGCCAGGGAGTCCCATTGAAACGTGGACTGTGGTGTGGTGTGGGTCGATCTGCTCTACCCGAACTCTGACCCCCCTGCTTCTCCCCGCTTCGCCCTCTCTCCCCATAGCTAAAACTTGGCAAAGAAGAGAAGATGTTCAGGAAGAAGGTACGTTGGCCCCTTTGTGTGGGTCCCTTTCACTTCTGGGCTGCCACAACCCTCCTCCTCCTCCTCGAGAGGAGCAAGTTGTGAGCCCAAAGAAAGGGATCATGGCAGGCCCATCTTCTGCCCGGAGCCCCTGAAATCTGACGTTTTGCGTGAGGCCCAGTTCACAGGGTGCTGAGATGAGGGCCGGGGCGGCCGCTAGTCCTTGGAGCTGGCCGGCAGCCTCTCGCACAGAGGCCGGAACAGCCCTGCCTTCCGGCTGCTGGGGGTAGCAGGCTGCGGCCTTCAGGACCTGCTTGGGGGTGCTTTGGAAGCTGGTGCTGCTCTTGCGTGGGCTGGGCAGGGGAGAGGGCCTGGATTCCAGCGCGG
This sequence comes from Anniella stebbinsi, assembly GCA_029215795.1. Taxonomy (NCBI): domain Eukaryota; kingdom Metazoa; phylum Chordata; class Lepidosauria; order Squamata; family Anniellidae; genus Anniella; species Anniella stebbinsi. Next base: position 23,508,674 of record JARDYH010000010.1, read on the forward strand.
CGTTTGTGCCCGCTCATTTCTCCTCAGCTCCTGCTTGAGCCCGCGTCTTAAGGCTGGGCGAAGCGGTGCCTTGTGTTCTGGAGAAGCTCAGGCCCCGTGTGGCGCTCAAACCTGAATGGGAGAAGCCACAGCAGGGATCGGATGTGCCCAGGATTCCTTGGGGGACGTTCTGAAAGCTTTCCGTTCAGGCGCCCAAGCTTTCCACCTAGAGCTACACATTCCGGGGCTCCCCGCTACAAGCACGTTGTGTTTAAAGGCTGCCGTTTTACCCTGTAGGGCTCTGGAATGTGCCCAGCGTGGGATGCGTGTTCCCCCCCCACCCCCGTGGCTCTTGCCTGTGGCACTGAGCCGAGAGCTTCTCTTTGCAGAGGCGCTCATGGAAGGCCACGGACGACCGGGCCGCACTGTTGAAGCCCCTGCGGCGCTTCAAGCAGGAGCCCCCGGAAGAGGAGGAGGAGGAGGAGGGCGTCGTGCCGGCAGAAGCCCCGAGAAGGAGCAAGGAGAGTGAGCCGCCCCGCTCCAGCTCCCCCATGGCGGGGCCCAGCTCGGAGGGGGCGGCTGAGGGCCGGGACAAGAAGCAGCCGCAGCCGCTCAAGGCCCGGCGCAAGGCCCGCCTGCCCAACAAGGAGCTGAGCAAGGAGCTGAGCAAGGAGCTCAACCAGGAGATCCAGAAGACGGAAAACAGCCTGGCCCACGAGGACCACCGGCCCATCAAGTCGGAGCCCGAGAGCGAGAGCGAGGAGCCCAAGCGCCTGCTCTGCCCAGAGCGGCCCCACCGTTTCAGCAAGGGCCCCAACGGCACGCCCAGGGAGCTCCGGCACCAGCTCCTGTCCAGCCTGCGCAGCGGCGGCGGCTGTGGCACCCCCCCCAGGGCCGTCGGCCGGCCACCCCCGTCCCTCTCGCCCCCCAAGTGCGTCCAGATGGAGCGCCACATCGTCCGGCCGCCCCCCATCAGCCCCCCTCCGGATTCGCTCCCGCTGGATGATGGGGCGGCCCACGTGATGCAGAGGGAGGCCTGGATGGCCGTCTTCCGCTGCCTCAGCCCCAGCGAGCTCTGTGTCTGCATGAGGGTTTGCCGGACCTGGAACAGATGGTGAGCAGCCTGGCGGGGGCGGAGGGAGCGGCAGAACCCTAGCAGTCTTGGGCTGAAAACCGGGGGGGGGGGGGGAGGGGGAGAGGTTATCTTGGTGACTTTGTGAAAGAGGCGCAGGTGACGCGCCCCCCTTTTCTTTTCCAATCAACCGGTTGATTGATCGATGCTCGCTCGACGAGGGAGATGCACTCTCTAGTTGGGTCTTCCAACTCTCTTGCGCCATGAAATGGAGTGTGCTGCAGTTTCTCTCCTCGAGCGCAGGAGGCAGCTAGCTTGGGGAAGGCCCTGCCTCTGGGGCGGGGAAGGCCGTCTCCACATTTGGTCTTCTGGAGGGAGTGGGGCCGGGCCACCCGGACTCACCCTTTGTACTCCCTCCCTCGTGGTGGGAGGCAGTTTCCCCAGGCCTCTCTCGTACATGGAGAGCAATCGAAAGCACACCACAAGCGAGCCTCTGGGGTCCTCCTTGGAGGAGCACAGGCTCTGCTCAGGGTAGCTGTTCACAACCCGTTGAAACCTGTGTGGGCCCTCGTCTCCACGCCATCCATTGGACAAGATGGTACAGCAGCCCTGTTCCAGGTCAACTTCCTTCTGAAGGCAAAATGCGGGAATCTTCCTCGTGAGCTTCTAACCCCCAGCAGTTTTGAGGTGGTTTTATAAAGGAGCAGTTTTGGTCTCTCTCTTTCTGTCCCAAATGCCCAGATGGCTTCTTACACAGCCTTCCTTCGGCTCTCCTTAGGTGCTGTGATAAAAGACTGTGGACCAAAATCGACCTAAACCATTGTAAATCCATCACTCCGCTTATGCTCAGTGGTATTATTAGGAGGCAGCCTGTCACTCTGGACCTGAGCTGGACGAACATATCCAAAAAGCAACTGAGCTGGCTCATCAACAGACTCCCAGGTACGCCTGTCAAAGTGGTGGGCTGAGGTTGAGGTCCGCCGAGCCCATGGTGGCTCAGGGGTGGCTGCGATGTGGAGACGCCTTTTGCAGGAAGGGCCCTGAGCTAACTTCTATCCCCGTAGGATCTGCCTGGCTGAGGCTTGAAGTCCAGGACTACTACTGTAACAGACATTAGCTGTGGCCAGGATCTTGTCCTGGCATGGCTGCCCCAAGTGGGGTAAATGAATCACCCACGGTGGGCTGTAATGCAGGGGGTGGGGGAGGCAAAAGCTTAGGCCTGCCCTCCTCAACACCTGGCTTTTGTGCAGGATTCCCCCCCCCCCCCCCCGGTCCTAAAAGTCTGAAACGCCTCTCTTCCTAAAGCTTAATCATTGGCAGTCAGAGCTTTAAACTGAAATAGACTATGGGGCCCCAGGCGCTTCTCCTGTGGGCTGGTGGCTTGAGTAGGATCTGCTAACTTATACTGTGAGGTCAGAATTCCCCACCTCAGGGCAGGGGCACATGATCATTTTCAGCCACGGTGGTTTGAGGCACATGCACCCAGAATCCATGGGCTGTCTTAGGGTTGTTGGTGGTTTGTTGACCAGGCCAACAACCCACCTCCATTATTTATATTTATTTATTTATTTATTACATTTGTATACCGCCCCATAGCCGAAGCTCTCTGGGCAGTTTACATAGGATTAAAAACAATTAAAAACAATATACAAAAATTAAAACAGCAAAAACATACAACATACACACAACCTGTACATTTAAAAACCACTTCAACACTTCAAAAAGCTACAAAAAACAAAACAAAACAAACCCAGGCTCCTCAGATATTGCCAAATGCCTGAGAGAAGAGGAAAGTCTTGACCTGGCACCGAAAAGATAACAATGTTGGCGCCAGGCGGGCCTCATCAGGGAGATCGTTCCACAATTGGGGAGCCACCACAGAGAAGGCCCTCTCTCTTGTTGCTGACCTCCGAGCTTCCCTCGGAGGAGGCACTCGGAGGAGGGCCTTAGATGTTGAACGTAGTGTTCGGGTAGGTTCATGTCGGGAAAGGCGTTCCATCAGGTATTGTGGTCCCAAGCCGTGTAAGGCTTTATAGGTTAAAACCAGCACCTTGAACCGGGCTCGGAAACATACAGGCAGCCAATGCTAGAGGGCCAGAGTAGGTCTTATATGTTCCAACCTACTGGTTCCAGTTATCAATCTGGCCGCTGCATTTTGCACAAGCTGCAGCTTCCAAACCACCTTCAAAGGCAGCCCCACGTAGAGCGCATTGCAGTAATCTAACTTGGAGGTTACCAGAGCATGGACAACTGAAGCCAGGTTATCCCTGTCCAGATAGGGATGTAGCTGGGCCACCAACCGAAGTTGGTAGAAGGCACTCCGTGCCACTGAGGCCACCTGCGCCTCAAGTGACAGAGATGGTTCTAGGAGAACCCCCAAGCTACGAACCCGCTCCTTCAAGGGGAGTGCAACCCCATCCAGAACAGGTTGAACACCCTCCATCCAGTCAGCGGAACCACCCACTAACAGCGTCTCAGTCATTAGGTTCCAACACCACGACAACCTACAAGCGAGGGTTGGGTTGTGGAAAGGTCACTCAGCATGTGCCGCCAATGATGGCTCATCTCCGCTCGCTTCTTGTTCCCCCCTCTCTCTCTCTCTTTCTGTCTCTCGCCTCCCAGGCCTCCGAGACCTGCTCTTGTCCGGGTGCTCATGGATCGCAGTGTCTGCTCTGTGCAGCTCCAGTTGTCCCCTCCTGCGGACACTAGATGCCCAGTGGGTGGAAGGCTTGAAAGATGCACAAATGAGAGACCTTTTATCGCCGCCAACGGACAACAGGCCGGGTGCGTCCTCTCGGTTGACTCTGATCAAAGAGCCTCCTTGTACACGGAGCCCTGTGCCGGCCACAGGAGAGGGAAAGGCCTCGGATAGAGGACGGTGCACAATGCAGGGCCTTCCTGACAACGTCTGCTTGTTAAGACCATGCATATTATTCTGTTGCCTGGCTTCAGGTTCTTCAAAATAAGTGTTTCCGTTAGAAAAATGGTTGGGAGGGGTGGGACTAAGTGACAGCAAAGGCGAGGGATTCGCCCTTGATCAAGATATATGGATGGAGGAGGGGCTGAGACCATCACCACCCACCCCTTTGTTTTGGTTACTCCATTTGTGTGTGTGTGTAAAAAGCACTTCATTCTGTTGCCTGTAATTAGAGATGTCTTGATAATATTTATGGCAGCGGTCTTCTGTTTTGAGGCTAGAATCGTGTGAAAGGTTTGTCTCCGCGTCCTTTTTTGCTGTTGCTGAACCCAGCCATGTCCGTCATGGGCAAATAATGGCAACCCTCTCTCCCCTGTTGCACAGGCCAAATTGACAACCGGAGCAAACTGCGCAACATCTCGGAACTGCGCCTGTCTGGCTTGGATATCACAGATGCGTCCCTGCGCTTGATTATCCGGCACATGCCTCTCTTGTCCCGGCTCAACCTCAGCTACTGCAACCACATGACTGATCAGTCCATTAACCTGCTAACAGCTGTGGGGACCGCCACCCGGGATTCCCTAACGGAAGTTATTTTGCAAGGTATATGGCCGGGGGGGGGGGGGGGGTGGCGGTGGTTTTGAGCAGAGGAAGGGCAGAAGTGTCACTTCAACAACAAAACAGGCCAGTGGCTGAAGCTCGGCCCGTTAATCCAGTCCCCAGTGCCGACTTTCCCCGCCTTCGAGGAGTCTGGATGGAAGGTGGCTTCCCCAGAGCAGTCCTCTTAAGAGGCCCAGCAGAAGCCGCATTGGTGCTCCCTGACAGTGCGTCTGCCTCTTGCAGCAGCAAGGGTCTGGGAATGCCTGCCCTAAGCCAACTCCCTCCCCGTTTCTGTATCTTCCTGACAGACTGCAATAAGGTGACGGACCAGTGTCTCTCCTACTTCAAGCGCTGCGGAAGCATCTGCCGGATCGATCTAAGGTACTGCAAGCAAGTGACCAAGGAAGGGTGCGAGCAATTCATAGCGGAGATGTCCGTCAGCGTTCAGTTTAGTCAAGTGGAAGAGAAATTGCTGCAAAAGCTGAGTTAGTGTTTACAAGGGCAAGTTTGTAAATAGCTAAGAGGCGGAAAAAGGACTCCAGGAGATCACAGAAGAAATTGTACTTTGGAGACACTGAAAATGCCGAGTGTTAATGGTTTGGATTGTACAGGGATGTGTGGTGTTCAAACCACCCACAAACCATTTCAGCCTGGGTGGGATCATGATACTCTGCCCAGGCCCTTTATGTACCTTCCTGTGGTGAGAGCAAAGGCTTGTCCATGCCTAGAGGACGACTGATGATGCCCATCTATTTAAATACCACAGCTGGGGCGGCTGGAAGTTCTTGAAGCATTTTTGCAGATATCAAAGCAATGTTAATTCTGGTGTCATTAAGGTGGGCCATACCCTGCATTTCTGCCTTTTGAACATTTTTTGTTAATCCTACATTATGCAGAACTATTTTTGTACAAATTTGTTTAAAAAGTTATTTATGCAAAGTTCTTGAATGCATTGCAAATGTTTGTCTTTCTGTTTCAAATTGCCAAGTAATTTGAGGTAGGCGAGAACCTTCTTACTGGAGAAGTGACCAGTTGAGAGGGGTGGGAGGGAAAGGAGGTTAATACTTTAAAAAGGAAAAAAGGCATGTTTTACTGGAGGTTTTATATACTGCTTTGTATACTCTGGAAACACTGTAAGCATGTTGTGAAAAGGAGGATTAATACAGATTAAGAATGAACATGTTGCCAATTTTCCCAGTATAAAATTCACCTTTTCTCAACTTCGACATTTCCAGTTGCAGCTGTGCACTAAAAAAGGGGGTATTACGACATTTGTACCTGCTGTACAAGATCCATTTATACCACAAATCAAGCAGTTTTGGGTTTTGAGTCACTTCTTGTTTTATGATTTGAACTGGTTGATTCTGGTTTGTAAAGAGAACGGGGGGAGCAATTCAGTCCACATAAAGTGCCATTGTTGTCAAGTCGTGTTTTCCCCTCCATAGACCTTCCTTCCTCATACAGTTTTACCTCTGTTGAATTTGTATAAATGATTGTACAAAAACGGAGAGGCTAGCTGTGCGTGTTCTGTTCAAGTTTGTATTTATAGCCTTTGAGCAGAGACCTGCCTCCTCTGTTGTGTTTCTGGGAGGGTCACTTTGAGGCAGGAGGAAGCGCCTCAGCTCACACCGCCTAAAGTAGCTACTCTGGCTGAACTTCCTGCCTGGAATTGACCAGTGGCCACCAGCTAGGGCCCCATGGGCTTTACCTTCAATGTAGATCAAACGTGCCTGCAGCGATGGCAAGGTGGGAACTGCCTGCACCCTGGGGGGGGGGGGGGGGGGTTATTTTTAAAAAGCCTTCCCAAGAGGCGGGACTGAGCATGTCCCGGACACTTAAAATGTGGTTGAAATCACTCCTTGCTGTCCTCTTGCAATTCTGACTGCAGCAAGGTAACAGAGTATTTTTTAGTCGAATTGAGGCTCTTTCCTAGCAAGTAGTTAATAGAATAGCGTTAGTTTTTCTTCCTTGACTGTATACATGCCTCTATCAAGGAGCAAGCAAGGGAAGCGTAGAACTATCTGGCAAACGGGCTTGGATGCTGTATACACTTCAGTTGAAGTAGATGATAGTGCCTGGAGAAGGCTTGGACAGACGCTTGCATGGCAGGCCTCTCTGCCCCGCCCCCTCATTTCCCTTGCGTTGCTTAAGCAAGGAGACACAGGAGGGCCAAAGCCAGTTAACAAAACGTTTATTCAATCGCCATTGCTCAGAATGCTATGGATATGCTACATTCTCTTTATGCGTGTAACCCCGACCATTGATCATTTGATTTTCTGCACCTTACCTTTAAAAAGATCTTTCTAAAAATAAAGCCATAATGTCTTGCTCCCTTCTGAAAAATAAGTTCTAAGTTACGAAAGTCACATCTATTTTGTTCTGGCTAGAGCCTGACTCATGTCCGTTTCCAAAGCCTTCCCAGGGACTCCATCCTACAAGCACAGAAACTTGCTTTGGAATAGCTCTGCTTTTCAAATGCAAAGCGGCAATACCTGCCCTATTGTGCAGTCAAGGAACCCTAGAGCTCCTGAGGCGGACTGGGACTTGACAGGATTGCCTTCAGGAAGATGCTGGGCTGGTCGCAGCTCCCCTTTGCTTTCATTTTTTTCTAGTTTAAAATGCAAGTGGTCAAATTAAGGCTCTAGCTGTCAAGCATTTAGCACGGTACAGCCCAAATAAGGATGGCAATGCACACCGTTCCCTCCTTGCCTTTCCCAGCAGCCATTTTTGTGCAGCGAGGCTTCCTGGCACAGCTAGTACCACTGCTCAGAGGAGCATCCTCCACCACAACTCCGGCGTGGCTACATTTCCACAGTCATTCACAGCGTTAACAATGCCGCCGAAGGGACTGAACTGAAAGCGTTGAAGGACTTTCTTGTTTCGCAGGAGGCCTGGCACCAATTCTACTTATGTGAAGCCTCAGTTGCTGTTAAGGAGAAAAATGAGCTTCAACACAGCTAGCAATTATGTTGGTCCAAACTCACTAAGAGAAAATGTCTAGAAACTCAGAAGTCAGGAACAGTTACAACTGAACGGTCCTTAGAACAAAGACGTCTCAAATGATTTATCCCCCATCTCGAACATGGGATGGCATGATTAAGGCTACTACACTTCATCCAATACCTGTGGGATGGCATTCTGGGTAAGAGGCCCCACTCCCCAAGCATTCATCGATCTGTCACTTCTGGAGGGCACGGGTGTATTTGCATATGAAAGGGTCCAGTTACATTCCATTACGAGACTGCAGCGGACTATTGCATGGGATTGTGCGCGGATTAGAATGCACGTGAGCAGCGTCCTGTTCCCTCTTCTGTGGGGAAAGGCAGCGTTCTATCCCTTGGCCCTTCCACAGGCATCTGTGCTATTCTTCAGAAGAGAGCAATTGGTCGTACTAGATCAGCTGCTGCAAATTTGACTCAAGACAATGTCTGGTTTTATTCAGTTCACACAGCTCTATTCTTAACAGCGTCTGGCTGCGGAAGCAGTCAAGCTCCTAAGCTTGTGTTCTGGATGCTATGAGTTACTGAAATGGAGGTTTACCATGGAGCAGCCGACCGTGGCTGCCCCGGCCTGCGCCCACCCCAGCAGAAAGCCCCGCGGGCAGCCTCCAACTTTGGTCTCTACCGCTCACGACTTGAAGACGTGCACGGCTCTTACGACGTACTGGCGGCAGATGGGACATTCGCTCATGCGCTTGCCGCATTTGGTGCAAGTGACCATGTGGCCACACTCCAAGAGCACGCAATCGATCATGGCGTCCATGCAGATCCTGCAGAGGTTGTCCTCTTCCTCGGTCAGCGGAGGTTTCTCCCCTTCTGCCAAAGAGCAACAGAGGCACAGTCAGAGAGGGAGTCTTGCCAAGCCAGAGGTTGGTTCAATTTGTGACACACACTGCACATGAAATAATAATAATAATCATAATAATAATAATAATAACGATTTATTTCTTACCCGCCTCTCCATCCATCTCCATCTAGATCGAGGCGGGTAAGAAAAAGCCAAGCTGCTTCAGCACAGGCTTGTTTATTTATACTTGACAGAGAAGGGTTAGCTTTGCAAGTTCTATAGCAGCTGCTACGTTTCTATGCAGAATTCTCATGTTTTAGCATTGAGGAGGAGCAGCAACTAAGACTAGGGATGGAGGTTTTACTAATGTGCAAAGGGGGGGGCTAAACAGCCATGCTCTTCACACCCACTCCAGACCTCAGCTTTCCACTAGCAACCAGCAAACAAGTAGAGGATCAGTGCACCTACGTGGTCTGTGATTTGCTTCGTTCTCTCTGTACAGCCTGCCCACTTTCTCCACCAGCTCCCATTTTTCACAGCATCCCGAGTAGTTTACAAAGTTACGAGCAAGTATTTCCTTCAGCTGGCGAACATTTAGCCCTTCAATGTCATCCAGGCTTGAAATATCAGAGAGTGAGGCTCTGGCACGCTTCCGGGACTGCCCTGGGGTCTGAAATTCACACACCGTTATCTTCTATCGGCAAATAAGCAGCTGATATTAAAACTGTATGCCTAGTAAGGCAGCTAAGGATACTTTAAACCAAGGACACCTGGTTGCACCTACATTAACTCATACAAACTCCATGCAGCCACAGAGACTAGTAGTCTGAGAATGATTGGATAAAAATACATTTGCCTGTTTCCCTTGCAAGTGGAACAACTTCACACTTTTAAAATAAATGTACTACAAATAAACCGGCAAAGGCGAAAGCAAAACTATGGCTGCATTCGGACAACACATTAGTTAATGGTGGATTGAGTAGCCAACTCACAGTTGGTTATTTTGTGGGTACTCCCCACGCAACATATTCCTACACAACTATGGGTGGTTGGGGCTGGCGTTGAGTGGACTAATAGTCAACTTGGCATTTGACTGACACAGCCTCCGCCCCTCTCCCCACCCTCCCTCCTCCCTCAGTCCTCCCACTTCTATCCCAGCAGCCTCTGCAAGTTGCACCAGTTGTAGCACAGTGGCAGCTGCCGCTTTGGTCGCTCTTGCCACCTGCCTCTATGGGCTTGTGGTTTAACCCATTCACCACATGCCATTAACACACTCACCCCTCCACACAACACTTTAAACAACTGGCTTCGAGTTAAACACCTTGAAAGCCAGTTGTTTCTCTCAGTTGCTTATTTGGGCGGAATAGCATACCATCAAGTAGTTTGTGAGCACAAACTATTGTGTTTGTGACCACACAACACAATAAGCAACACAACTGACGATTGTTCCCCGCCCCCTCAGTTGCTTAATGTGTTGTCCGAATGCAGCCAATGTGTTTTTAAAAAGGTTGCCATTTCTTGAAGTTTGAGGTCGAAAACCCGTATCTATTTCTCCCTCTCTCCTCCCTCCAGTGTCCTTTCAGCTCTTTGTCCCCAGCTTCTCTTCCTCTATCACCAACTGGTTTTCCTTCAACCCCTTTCCCAACATTCTGTGCTTGTCCTTTCATTGGCCCAGCACTCTGAAGAGCTCACAGGAGTCTGCTTTATTACACGGGCATTACACACACACACACACAGTGTCACATGTTACATTACATGCACAGAGTGGGGCATATGTCATAACCTGCCCTAGCTTTGGACTTTTTGAAGATTCAAAATTTTCTGCATGACTGCACTGCTCAAGCTTCATTATAAAACAAAAATGAGCAAAAACAATTTGGTAGATAAGATCAGGGAAGGGGCAGGGAAGTAAATCAAATATTGACACCCCCCCTTCTGCCTGCTCATTTAAGATATCCTGAGGGAACCCACCCCACCCCCAACCCCTGGATTCCATCTGCTCACTGTAACAGAACTAAACGAAGGGCATGCAAAGAGGCTACCGCTGTTGCTGGCCCCAGCTCTGTGCAATCCCCTTTTCAAAGAAGCCGGTCAGCATTGAACACTTTCAATATTCCGGAGACTGGTAAAAGCTGTATTTCGGTATTTGGAGATTCGGTACCATTATTGATGCTTGATAACTACTTTATAGCAAGAGTGTGGTTTTAAGATGTCATTTTGTGGGCCTGAAATTAGTACAAGAAAGGCAGATAAGACCATTTCAGCAGATGACTCAGAACGTACCTGCTCTTCTGCATTTTCCTCCTCTTCCCCAAGGTCTGCCAAGAGTCTCTCACTTTGCCCCTACGTGCACAAGAGGATGAGCGTTTCTCTCTCCCCTCCCCCATCCTCTCCCTCTTTGCCGGCCAGAGAGAGGAAGCACCTGGATGCATTCTGCTGGCACTGTCAGTACAGCTCCCAGCCCCACCCACCCCCAGGTATAGAGGGGACAGGAAGGATCCACCAGCGTACCTGCACCTGCATTTCATTTCCCGTGCCCTCGGGCCTATTTGCAAGTTCTCCCTGAGAGGAAGACACAGATCCTGACAGAGAAATAGGATGTGTAGAAAAACTCGAGGTCTGTGATCGCATCGAATACAAGCTGCTAGTGTCCGTATCCTCCTCAGAAGCCAGTCCGTGATGGCACAGGATAAGGTCCACCAAGTCTTCCTTTTCTCGACAAGTCTCTGTTGGGATGTTCCGAAGAACCAGATACTGGCGCAAATCTTTTACTTTCAAGCGCATCAACTGTGGCCGCTGGAATGCCGTCTCCTGTAACAACTGACAGGTGGAGCATCTTCGGAGGTTCTCGTGAAAGACGGAACACGTGGAGCAGAAATCCTTCTTGCACTCACAGCAGACGTGCTAAGAAAACACACAAAGGGGAGGAAAGCCGAAATAATGCTACACCATTGTCACAAGTACAACATCTTCCTCTTTCCTTCAAGTGCCATTCATATACTCTTCAGAAACCTACGAATACATCTGGCAGGTCAGTCCAGAAGACAGGGAAATTGTGATTTAAGATTCAGCAGTGAGCCTGGCGTAGTGGGATCAAGGGGGAAAATGTTAGGGACGCACAGCATCCACTGTGCAGACCTTTGAGCTGCTTAGGCCTCGCTGTCTTTTCCTCCCCCACCATGCCCAGCCCCGGGGCTTGCTGATCACTGACAGGCATCATTCCCATGCAAGCAAGCAAGCAAGCAAGCATCCAGCGGCAAAGTGCTCAAGGAAAGAGGCCCAGTTCTTCTGCTCTGAATCAAAAGAAAGAGCTTAAACCCAATGACATTCCCCATTTTTTTGAATTGTATCTATTTGAATAACAAGCCTATGGGAAGGGACAGGCTTATCTTCTAATGTCTGTACAGGGCTTAGAAAAATAAAGGTGTTTTGGAACTAATGTTCAGAAAGCAGGGGGAGTATTGATGTATAAAACCTTCCAATTGCAGAGTGCCATATACTCACCTTTTTCCTGAATACTGAGAATGAGAGGCCACAAGATTTACAGACTAAATTCGCTCCTCCTGCTGCTGAAGAGGTGTACACGGTGAAGTCTGTACTTGGTGCAAACCTAAATGGGTTTGCCCCACCCCCAAATCCAGGTTGCTGACCACGAACAGCTCCAGTCCCCATGACTTCATTCAACAACCCACAACAGGAAGCCCACATGGATGTCGCTCCCGCCTGAAAGAAACACATACAAGCCAAGGTGGTCCATGAGTTCACAGTCTCCAGAGTATCGGAGTCTTTCCAGACCACAAGGGGGAAACACACACACACCTCTCTTGGCAGTGTACGTGTAGCAGTGGTGGCAGCAGCAGAAGCGCCTATCCCTGGCCACATGACAGAAGGAGAGGACAGGTTATCCCTGTAACACTCGCTGCCTCAAAGAAAGGGACCTGGGATCCTCCCCAACCAATCAGTAGCAACAACTGCCCATTTCATTGCAGGGGGGAAGCGTTTCGAAAGACCCCAGCTGGGCAGGAAGCATTCTGGAATAAGCGCTTTGTTCTGGGTCTGTAACGGAGAGCACTGCGCACACTGCCATTATTTCCAGAATGCCGCCAACTGAACCGCTGCCATGAAGCGCTCCAGGCAAGGGAGGAAGCCTGTTTCAGGGCACTCTACAGACAGACTGAGAGAGGTTCGTAAAGAGACACCGAGCTCTCACAACTATCCTGTCCTTCTTATCGCCTTCACTCCTTTGTCCTCCCACCAACAGCCTCTCCCCATGAAGGCTCACAGCAAGTCACAGCAAACCATCCTTGTCTTGTCTACTACATGCAGACAGGGACTGCGCCACCCGCGTGTCCTGTCGGTTTAGCAGCAGGTTTGCTATGCTGCTCCCCCTATGCCTAAAATAGCCCCACCTCCCACCTCTTTCTCTTCATATAGCCAACTCTCTTCTCCCTTCAAAGCGGGTGCAAGGTAAAGGCTTTCCAAAGAGCCCTGGTGTCAGTTACAACAGACTCATCCTTCCAAACTCCTGGACCGTCCTCGTTATTCCTCCATCCAAGCTGGCCTGTGCATCAAGAGTGCAAGTTCTCATATGAAATATGTTAAGGAGAAGCCATTTCCTCTGACAGATTAGGCTGCAATCCTACACACACTTACCTGGGTACAAGCCCCATTGAACTGAATAGGACTCACTCCTGAGTAGACATGTATATGAATGCACCTCATACAGTGGACCACAGAGGCCAACTACGTCCAGGGAAAAGCAAAAGATGAGCAAGAAGAGACTGCACACCTGACGGTTCCAAAGCCCCCAGCGCCACCTGGTTCCAGGGGACAGACAGCACGGCTTGATATTCAGCCCACGTTTCAGTCACCTTTGATGCCGAAAGGGCTAGAATCCCACCTGAAACGGCATCTGACATTCTGCTGTGAAGCACCATACTCTCCTCAGAAACATTAACATAAGCAGATTTTTAAAAGACCTCTCCGTATTTCTTTGTTTAAACTAGGAGCTATTGTAGCCAAGGAAAATGCATATGAACAGCTACAAAACCAGTTTAAAAGAAAAGCAATGCTACAAGCAAGATCACCAACTTTTGTGCAGCGGACGTTTTCACCAAGTTCTTCTCAAGGACTGATGGCATTGATCATTCCATGGTAGTTTCAAACAGCCCTGCACTCTCAAAGGCAACAGGCAAGACCTGAGGTCATAATCCGCTGGAAATGCTTCCTATAAGAGCGCCACAGAAATGAGGATCTGCGGTTGCTATGAGAAACTTGCTATGAGAAACACCCATCCGTTGAAGTGAGGTTTGCACAGGAGAGCACTATCGACGGATTGGGCTCTGAATTGATATCACTTATACGAAAGCCACTCTGTGTTACAAAAAGCTAAACCTGATACATCAAAATGAGCCTCAACACAATCTCAGTGTAGATGCACCAAAATAAAAATAGATGAGGGACATTTTTGACAGGTACGAAGAGAACAATGGTTGCAGTCAGCTCAGCTGTGTGACTTAAAAGAGCTTGAAAAATCCCAGACACCTAAAAATGTGATTTCTTTTCCAGCTATGACTCAGGAATCAGAATGCTTCCAATCTTTGGGGTGGGGGGCAGAGGTTGAGAGAGGTGCAAATCAACCACTTTTACGGCTGGGTTAATAACTCATTTCTGAGCCAAAGCAGTAGAGTCTGTATTCCGCCAAAAGGAAGGAATCTAAGCACAAAGGAGTGTTTTGAGATAAAACTCCAGGGCCTTTTGAACAAGAGGACTGGAAGTGGGACAGTGTGGTACACATTACACTATATGGCCCTCTGAATCCTTCTCATTCTACTTTTTCTCCCTCTTTTTTTAGGACTTTCACAAAACATTATCCAAGAGGAATCATTTCCACAACTGTTGAGACAACAGCATAAGCTACAACCTATTGGATTATATTGTATGCCTGAAGGCATGCACTGCATTTTCACAGACCGTACAAAATCTTAGATACTTAGATACTTAATCAGCAATTATAGAAGCACAAAATAACAATCCAAGAAGGAAACGTTTGTCTCAAGGTATATTTATTTTAAAAATATATCCTGTGCCTCTTCCATTCCAATAAGACATTGTTATAGGAACCCCATCATAGAATATGTTGAGGAATGGCTCTTTATCGTAGTGGCAAAATTATAGTAGCCTGTTTGAAGCCAGTTTTTAATATAATGGTTCATGTCTCTGATCTACTGAATTTCACACAAGCCTCCACTGAAAGGTAATCTCAAAATATTGCTGGAAACACCTTGTAAAAAGTGAAAGCAAAAATGGCTCCTGCCAGGCTTACTAAAAACATGTCAGGGGGACATATCACTGTCACATCACAAGCTGCAACAAGTTAAGAAACAGAACACCCTGGACAGTGGGAACAGGATGAAATCGCAAAGACAGGCCTTAGATGAGTCACTCTATCCTCAAGAGTTACCCAAAGGACTCTGTGTTCTTCTGTTCTTTGGCAACATTTGGGTAATTTCTCCTACCATGAGTATAATTAAAAGGGCGTGGGTGGCATGCTAATCAGGCAAGCCTTTTGGACAACCAAGACATCAAACTCTACCAAGTCTACACATGATGAATCCGTTGGCCTCCTTGCCCAAAAGTGGGAGAAGGCTGCTCTACAGGCTACCAGGAATCATTCAAAGGTGCAACTGAATGAGAGATCATTCTGCTGCAACCTGCTCATTGAGTTGGACTGCAATGATCTGTGGATATAAGAGATCAAATCTCTACTTGTCCATTACTACCTTGCTCCATCTTTGGGAAGGGTAGAGCCATTCAGCAATCTTTGGCATCCATGTCTGAGCCAGGTATGGGGATGTGTGGGTTGGAGGCCTTGTATATCCTGCATAAAGTTACATCGAGGAGAACACAACCCTGTACTCTATGTTAATCCAAACAGTGGATCATGCCCACATCCATAATACTACTAACAACTCAACCAAAGTACAAGGCACTTGGCTCTTTGTGTAACCTCTTCTTCAGCACTACTTCCTCTATCACTCACAAAACGCAACCCTTCTATCCATGGCCTCCCTGAGTCTTTATAGGAGAGGGGGAACAATACTCACACCTAAAATAAATCCATCTTCACCTACTAAGACAGAGACCTGAAAAGCACACCTATGGAATTCCTGGCAAACCACATTCCACAACTCTGGACCCACCACAAACGAGGCTTTGGGAAGAACTTACTATAGTCGGCCAAGACTAGGCTCACAACTGTTACCCAGAGGACCTTTTCTTCTGCTGCTCCCAGGCTGTGGAATGGCCTGCTGGAGGAGACTCATCAACTTAACAGTCTTTTAGCATTTAAGAAAGCCATAAAGACTGGTCTCTTCCGGAAGGCATATCCAGTGGAATTTTAGGATGTTTTTAGGATGTTTTATTGCTATTTTAATACTGTTTGCCATGTTTATAAACAGTTTTATGTATTTTATCATGTTTTATTTTACTGTTGTTCCCTGCCTCAATCCAAACGGAGAGGCGGGTAAGAAATAAAGTTATTATTATTATTCTTTCAAAAACCTTGACTGGCAAGCACCAGCCTTGTGTAGTCAGAATCGCTGCTTCTAGGATGAACCTGACTGAGCAACCAGGGAGAGGGGCTCATCCTCTAAAAACAAATAATGACTTTTTCCAATTACAGCATCTTCATCGTACAACTAAAGTTCATGCGCTGTAACGGCACAACCCTATGCATATTTACTTGGAATGAACAGCCCATGTGTATGTGTGTGCACAAGTTACACATCTCAGACATAAAATAAGAATTCATATTACAATTGAGGTAAGCAGGGCCTTTTAGAATCTTGATTTTATCACGCAGTTTTAAGCAGGTTTAGCTCGTTAGTGTTTTCCTCAGTTTTTAGCACATTATTTATTAATAAACAGCCTTTTGTGGTTTTTTTTTTATCATTTTCTATAACACTGATTTTATGCAAGGTGCCTTGTGTACATATATACCTATGGCAGGAGGATATTGCGGAATGAGAGTTATACATCGGAAGACAACACTTCCTGCATCGGATGGACGCTGCTCCACGAAAGCTCCTGCCCCAGGATAAGGCTGCAATCCTATGCGCAGAGCTCCTCAGGAGGAAGCCCAAATGGGAGTCGCGTCCAAGTAAGCACACGCGCGGTGTGCGGCCGTGTCATCCTAGGCGCATTTACTTCCCTGTAAAAGGGCTGCAATCTTGCGCAAACGCATCAACCCTCTTGATGCCGGCCGGTGGGAGCCGGACCTTGGTCACCCCCACCCCCACCCCCACCCCCACCCCGTAGTGGAGCCCAGCCCTGGACGAAGGGCCAGCTGTGCTTTTGATGGAGCTGGGGAGGGGGGTATTGGGAGAGGGGGCTTCACGTCAGTCTATACATTGCCTGGTCAATAGGCAAGTGTCCGGCCCTGGGACCCTTAGGGGGCGGGTGGGCTGGAGATTTAAGCCCATACCCGGGCTTAAGGCCAGCTGAAGCCCAGGGCACCGACTTCTGAATGGGCGGCACCTACAGAGACAGGCACTGCCGGTTACTCCTGAGTAAACCTACCACTGTCAGCGCCCACAAGGGCTTCCTAGAGGCGCCACAAGGCACTTCTTGGGCTATCTATGAATTCAGGCACGGAAGTTCCGCCCAAGACCACCCGAAGGCCCCCCCCCCTTTTCTCTTGAGCAAATACTCCTTTCCCCCCCCCCCTTCAATATTATAAACTTATTATCAGCCCTTGACTGTATTAAGGGAGAGGCCCCAACGCCCCCTCCCCCACTCAGCCCCAGCCCTTTATTGTCCTCCGACATCAGCTTCCACGCAGGGACAAAACTCCCACGCCCCCACCCCCTCTTTTCTCTTCAGGGTGTCAGTGGGAACTGAAAGCCCCCCCGCCCCCACCCCACTTTCCCCTCTTCCGGGCTCACCTTCATGGCCGCTCCGGCGCCTCCTTCCTTCGCCTCAGCCGGGGACGGGCCGCCAACCGCCCCAACGGTCTCCCTCTCGCGCTCCCCCTCAGCGCATGCGCGCGCGCGACGGGGCCTCGGCGCCGAGAGGGCCTCCTGGCGGGACCACCCACCAAGGGGAAGTGGGGAGGGAGGGAGGGGGAAGAGATTACGGGGTGGGAGGGGCCAGGGCAGGACTCCGCTCGCCTCCCCAACAAGCGCCACCCCGCCTCCCCATTGGCTCCCGCCGGCGCCCAATGGGGTCCCAAGCTCCCTCCGCAGCGCCACCAATCAGAGGCAGGCAGGGAGGATCCATTTTCTTCTGTAGTACGGGGGAGCGGTGATCGGCTTGAGAAGCTCGATATGGAAGAGTTCATTCGACGTGGAATGATAGGGGGAGGGCAGGTGACGTCATCACTTCGCAACTCAGGCTGTGTAATCGATGTACTTTTTCATGTTTATTTTTTTAAAAAAACTTCCAAAGAAAAATAAAACGACAAAATGGTAATAGGAATATTATCCGCCTTGAGAGGGTTCGACACTTAAAAGCGCAGCCTAAAAATCGTGTTAAATATTTTTTATTTTATTTATTTATTACATTTCTATACCGCCCAACAGTCAAAGCCATCTGTCTGGGCAGTTCGCAAAAATATCATAAGTATATATACATCTATGTATTTATGTGATTGATATCCTTCTCTATCCTATGGGCTCAGAGCAGCTTCCAGAGGTATTTCTACCTGAGAGTTGGCCTATCCTCCAGGCCAGGGCTAGAGAACCTCTGGCCATCCAGATGTTTTGGGACTCGAACTCCCATCACCCCCTGCTGGCATGGGTCAATGGTCAGGGATGATGGGAACTGTGGTCCAATAACATCTGGAGGGCCCCACGTTACCCATCCTTGCTCTAGCCTCGCCCATCTGGCGCCCTCCAGATTTATTGGACTACAACTCCCATGATCCTCAGCCAGCACCATGATGGGAGCAGTACTTTAACATGTCTTCCCTAAAAAATTTCTCCTAACTCTGGATTATGAGAAAATATATTAGGGATGGCAGAAGTGATATTAAAAAGCTGATGTTTTTCTTCTGTGTTATTTTGTGGTTTTATTCTTATGTGATGTACTATCTGCCGTTCTTGGCTTTGCATTTCCTAACTCTTAACCTTGGTATAATTTTAAGAAGATTTGATTGCATAAAAATAACCACAGGAGAGGTTTACCTCTCTGATCAGGCAGCACAACAAAGTAATCTTGTTAGCTCTGGCAAAGGACGCAGGAGAGGCGCCAGAAGGAAGAAACTTTGAGCAGGACAGCTTTCTGCACAGGCCTTCTGTTATTATCTGTTGCACAATAAAGGTGCCCTTTAGAAGATGTGGCAGTCACAGCAGAGCAGGAGCTGCTTTTCTGAGCATTCATTGCACAGTGGTGCTGAAGTTTGAAAGGGTTCAGCACATGGGCAGGCAGAGGCACACAAGGCCTTGGACTTCTGTTTTCACAGAGCAGCTCTCCAAGTTGCACTTGGAAAACACGTTTTTGAAGAGGAGAAGATGGTGGTGGTTCTTGCTGTTCGAAGGGGGAAAGCTAAGCCAAACGCGCAGACTTGAAATGACAGCTGAGCAATGAATTAAACTTCTCTAGCAGCCTTCTTCAAGCTGGTGCCCACCGAATATGTTGGACTGCAACTCCCAGCATTCTCATTGGCCACGCTGGCTGGCCTTGATGGGAGTTGCAGCCTGATACATCTGGGAGACTTTTACATTCATGTTCTATCGCGTGGGGTTTTGTGGTTTTAATTGTGGTGAACTGTCCAGAGAGCTTCCGCAGGTGCCTGGTATAGACATGTTTTAAGATGTTTTTAATTATATATGAGTTTTTATTTGTTTTTAATGTTTTATCTATTTTATGGTCCTTGTATTTATATTTATTGTTGTTCCCTGCCTCGATCCAGAGGGAGAGGCGGGTTATAAATAAATGATGATGATGATGATGATGATGATGATGATGAAATGTAATAAATCAATTCTGAATGCGCGCGCGCGTGCGTGTGTTTATATGCGCGCGTACGTGTTCCGCCCCGCGCGCACCCCCTTCGGCCGCGTGCTTGAGGTTTCCAGCCCCACCCAAACCTGAGCTGCGGCCTGATTGGCTGGGCGCGGGAGCTGCCGCTCTTCCCCGATTGGTGGCTTTGAGGCCGAGGAGCGGTTGCCGGGGCCCTAAAGGCCGGGCGGGGGGCGGGGGGCGAGGGGGCCTAGGCGCGCGTGCGCACACGCTCGTCCCCCTTCCCCGCCTCAGCCATGGCCAGCGTCCACGAGAGCCTCTACTTCAACCCCATGATGACCAACGGGGTGGTGCACGCCAACGTCTTCGGCATCAAGGACTGGGTCACCCCCTACAAGATGGCGCTGCTGGTGCTGATCAGGGAAGTGGGCCGCGCCGGGCCGCACCTCAGCCTGCTCGAGCGGCGCCACCTCAACCGCCTGCTGCTGCCGCTGCTCCAGGTCGAGCGGGGAGGGGCGGGGAGGGGGGCGGAGAGGGGAGGGGAGGGGCGGGGAGGGGGGCGGAGAGGGGCGGAGAGGGGAGGGGAGGGGAGGGGGGCGGAGAGGGGAGGGGAGGGGCGGGGAGGGGGGCGGAGAGGGGAGGGGAGGGGAGGGGGGCGGAGAGGAGAGGGGAGGGGCGGGGAGGGGGGCGGAGAGGAGAGGGGAGGGGCGGGGTGGGGGGCGGAGAGGAGAGGGGAGGGGCGGGGAGGGGGGCGGGGAGGGGCGGGGAGGGGGGCGGGGAGGGGAGGGGAGGGGCGGGGAGGGGGGCGGAGAGGAGAGGGGAGGGGCGGAGAGGGGAGGGGCGGGGAGGGGGGCGGAGAGGGGAGGGGCGGGGAGGGGGGCGGAGAGGGGAGGGGCGGGGGGAGGGGAGGGCGCTGCCTGAGGGTCGCGTGTGGCGGTGGGGAGACAGGCGCGGAGGAGGACGGGGCTCTGCTGGCCGCGCTCACCTCGCAAAATGGCCTCAGGCCCGCCTCGGAGTGAGCCCCCCCCCCCCCCCGTGGTGGCGAAGATATACAGGTGTTGGAGCTGATGCCGTTTTACCTGTGCTTTTACTTAGGGGCCTGACATGGCGCTGTCTCGATTGGTTAAAGCCATTGAAGAGTGCTGCCCTCAGATAGCCACCTCCGTCCACATCAGGTAAGCTGGTATGTCCTTTCTGTCTGCATCATTCAGGTGAGAGTGCATCACTAGCGGGTTATCATCTGCTGACGATTTTCCTGCGGAGTTCAATGAGCCTTGAAGGATGTATTGAATTTACTAGCCATTCTATATTTATTTGATTGGGGGTGGCCACTGGTCAGGGGTAGAGCACCTGAATTTCAGGGAGAAAGCCCCGGGTTCAATCCATGGCATCACCAGGTAAAAAAAAAGAAAAAAAGAAGAACCAGGTTGCAAGTGACTGGAAGACTCTGCCTAAGACCTCTGTAGAGCAGTTGCCCATCAGTATAAACAGTGTTGGGCTAGGTGGAAGAGTAGCCTGACCAGGTATCGGATACCTTCCTGTGTTGGTTTCACTTATAGGATAAAGCTGATGGCAGGAGGGGAATTGAAAGATATGGAGCAATTCTTTGATGACCTTTCAGAGGCGTTCAGTGGAACGGAACCAGAAGTTCACAAAACAAGCGTTGTAGGTACTGTGGCATTTATTACATACAAACCTATAGAGAAATGCTTAGTATCCCAAGGGCACAATCCTATGCATATTTAGCCAGAAAATAAAATCCTACAATTCCCAGCATTTTCCCCCTGTCTAAACATGCATAGGATTGCGTCCTTAGAGAAGTTTCCAGCATAGTCATAAATCCACACTGCTCAGGGTCCCACCCCCAATGATTGTTGCGCACGTCTAAGCTCTTTCCTGCATCGTGGTCTCAGTAGGACCATAATGTAGCGGGCTAAATATTTCCCACTATCAGTGCAATTTAGGGCTGTTTCACACATTTCAAAGAATGTTATGTGTATCTTATCGCATCTTTACTTTACTTGGACGTGTTTGAATAAATAGTTAGAGGTGGGGCTTTAGGGTCAACATAGGTTCTGACCCATCCCTATGACTTGCATAATTTGCTCTGGTTATGCTAAACATGGCAGACTCTCTTAACTAGCAAAATTCTTGGTGCAAAATTTGGATTATTTGGTCACATGATTGTGATCTTTTTAGCATGGAGTACATTTGTCTCAGCACAGGGAATATCTCCTCACAGTGGTGGGAATGGGAATTACAAGACATGGGAGAGATGGTGCTGTTTGAATGCACCTTGAGCTGACAGGACCGGGCAAAATATCCATTCCGACCAACGGACTCCTCCGCCTCCTCCTCCTCTCTCTGTAGGCTTGTTTCTGCGCCACATGACCCTGGCCTACAACAAGCTTTCCTTCAGCCAAGTCTACAAGCTTTACACGGCTCTCCAGCAGTACTTCCAAAACGACAAGACAAAAATCAGAGGAGACGAGAATGAGATGGAGCTGACTCAATGCGACGAGCTGGAAGGGAAAATGGAGAAGGAAGAATTCAATGGGCCTCTCAGGTTACCCTTCAGGTTCCTTTGCAGAACTCACCCCACACCCCATTTCATAGAGAAATCCTTACCGTGTGATCCGCAAACCAGTTCAGTGGATGCCTTTGTACTCTCATCCCCTTAGGGTGTAATCCGATGCCTGTTTAGACAGAAAGGAGGCCCACAACTTCCAGGCTGGCTGGGGAATACTGGAGAATTGTAGGGCTTTTTCACAGTCTAAACCTGCATTGTGGTGCCCTTAGTCTCTCCTTTCAAGATATAGAAATGTGTTCAACTTTATAAAGGTATAAGAAATTCACACATTTCAGGACAAATCATATAATCTGATGCAAATGCAAAAATCCCTGGAGAACTTGAAATCATGCCCACTATGTTGTGATGTTTTGGTTGTTCCTAATACAGATATTGCCCAACTCGGAGTTCCGTAGGGGTTTTTTTCCCTTCTGGACCCACGCAGCTTTCTTTGCCTCTTATGTGCCTTGTAGCATTTTGAAGAAATTTCACAGTCGGTCTTTTGTTCCATTTCAAGGGAGGAAGAAGTATCTTGCAATGGGCCACTTTCACAGAAGCAAGCAGAATACTTCCTCTCCCAGCAGGTATGTCCATTGTTAAGGTTAAGCCTGCCCAGCATGGGAGATGTCTGTGTGAGGTGTTTCTCCACGTTTACTTGTGGCATTTGTATACCACTGAATACAATTCAATCTCTCAGTGGTTCTGCCTCCAGAAGCCAGGCCTGTGGCTGCTAGTGAGAGGGCCTTTGCTGTGGTGGTGCCCAGCTCTCAACCTCCACCGGCATGTTTTCCCAACCTGTTGTCCTAAGCCTTTCTAGCCATTTGTTTTACTGAGAATGTTAAACTGGAGTTTACCATTTTTTACTGTTGCTTTTATGCTTACTACTTCACTTTTACAAACTTGTTGTTTATAAAAATGTTTTTTTAAGTGTTTTTGTTTGCAAGAGATTTGATACTCCTTCTTAGTATCTTGAGGATTTATATGTCTCTCAGAAAGCCAGGATGTCTTGTTTGCACGTAACAATACTGAATTCAGAGGGACTTACTTCTGGATAATAATAATAATAATAATAATTATTTATTTCTTACCCGCCTCCCCGTCTGGATCGAGGCAGGGAACAACAATATAATAAAATACATAAAACTGATTAAAACATGACACATATTATTAAAACTGCATTAAAGCATCCTAAAAACATCCTTGAAACGTTCTAAAATTCCACTGGATATGCCTGCCGGAAGAGAACAGTCTTTATGGCTTTCTTAAATTCTAAAAGACTGTTAGGTTGACGAGTCTCCTCCGGCAGGTCATTCCACAGTCTGGGAGCGGCAGAAGAAAAGGTCCTCTGGGTAACGGTTGTCAGCCTAGTCTTGGCCGACCGCAGTAAGTACTTCCCAGAGGACCTGAGCGTGCGGGGCGGATTGTATGGGAGAAAGTGATCCCGCAGGTAACCTGGACCCAAACCATGTAGGGCTTTAAAGGTAATAATCAACACTTTATACCTCTCCCGGAAACTAATTGGCAGCCAGTGGAGCTATTTTAAAGCTGGCGTAATATGGTCACCCCTAGGTGTACCGGTGACCAACCTGGCTGCCATATTTTGAAGTAGTTGAAGTTTCCGGACTAGGCACAGAGGTAGCCCTATGTACAGTGCATTGCAGAAGTCGAGCCTCGAAGTTACCAGCGCGTGCACTACCATCTTTAGGTCTTCTAACTCTAGGAAGGGGCGCAGCTGGCGTATCAGCCGAAGCTGATAGTAGGCGCTCCTGGCCGTCGCATCTATCTGGGCTGTCATTTGGAGCGACGGATCCAGGAGCACCCCCAAGCTGCAAACACAGTCTTTCAGGGGGAGTGTAACCCCATCCAGAACCGGTTGACACACCTCCAAACCCAGGTTGCAGCCTTTGACAGCAAGCACCTCTGTGTTGTCTGGATTCAACTTCAGTTTGTTTTTCCTCATCTAGCCCATTACCTCCTCCAAGCATTCATTCAGAGGAGAGACACTATACTTAGCTGGCGCTGTTATCGATGGCATAGAGAAATATATTTGGGTGTCATCAGCAGACTGATAGCACCCCGCCCCATGCGCTGTAGGATTGCGCTGTAAATCTCTTAGCTGAAATAAACTAAGTCACGTGTGAAAAGTCTCCCTCACAAGTTCCCCAAAGCAACAGCCCTGAACCAGATTCCCAGAACCATACAGCTGGTTCTCTGTTCCCAAGGGCTCATTGGGCTTTTCCTTCTCACCCAACCGCCACCCCACAATCCACGGGAGCCTTGTGAAAAGGCCCATTTTCTGTTCCCCACTCAACCAATGTCAGTAAGCAAGCAGAACTGGGGAAAGGCCGTGTCCAAAGATCTTAAAGGGGAGGCAGGCTTAGATGAGTGTAGGTAGTGCTAGGGCTTAGTCGAGCCTTAGCCATGTAAGGCTTTGATTTCTAACCTTTCTTTATTAGTTGCTGTTTATTTATTTATTTATAGGCAGTATTTAATGGCAAAAACCCTCCCAAGTTGGGTTACACGATAAAATCCCATGCAGTGGAAAAACAGGAATAAAGTGATAAAAATCAATCAACAGCAGCAATAAAACCATCCCAAATGGCACTGAAATCTAAAACTCAATTGCAACTAAAAACCCAGAACAATCCAATGAAACATACTCAGGAGAAGGCCAGAAGAAACAAGTCTCCTGGGCCTTCCTATGATGGAGCCCCCAATGGCAACCCCTTCCAGAGGTATGGGGCCACTATGGAGAAGGTCCTCTTCTGAGTACCTTCCCCCCACTTAACCGCTTTCAAAGGTGAGTAAGTGGGAAGGGCCTGTGTCGCCGACCTTAACATGTGCAGGCGGCCCTTTGGGCAGTCACCCAACGGCAGAGTCACGTTGGCTCCTGGGTGCTTGAGTTAAAGAGGCGTTTGAGGGGCATTCTTCCTGACATCCCTTAAACCAGCCTTTTCATCTAACGTAATCAAATTAGCTACAGCTTCTCTCTATCTCTCTCTCTTTTGAGCATATTATAACGAAGCTTTGGCTAAATCTCTCCATGGTAATTTATAAACATGCTGTTGGTTGCTTTTCTTCCTGACGTGGAAGGGTTCCGTTGCTGCGGTGATAATAAAATTAAGTGGGTTGTTTTTTTAATCCCTGCCAATTCACACGTCTCTTCCTCTGCTCACTCAAGTGACGGGGTTTTTAATTCAATTCCAGGCATCTTTATTGAAAAATGACGAGACAAAAGCTCTCTCTCCTGCATCTTTACAAAAGGAGCTGAACAACTTGTTAAAATTTAACCCAGATTTTGCCGAAGCGGTAGGTTTGGTTTGGCTCCCCCTGCTTACCTCCCACCCCCACCCCTCCCTGTCTGGCACCGTCTGTCTTGTAATGCGCTGCGGCTTAGCTATTAAACAAGGTGGTGACGGGGGTGGTAGTGGTAGTGATGAAGTCTCTGGCTCTTATTGGCTGAGCTGCCCTAGTGTCACAGAGACGCAGGGCAAACGGAAGAGCTGCCATTGGTTGAAGTGCTCTGATCCCATAGAAAGGGCAGGGCAGGCATAAGGGAAGGAGAAGGGGGAGGCTGGGAAGGCAGCGGGAATCGAGAATTCGTGAGGGATGCCAGGGCAGTGTGTTGGGAAGGGCCCTGGTCCAGAAGAGGATGCCAGGCGAAGTTGTTGGAAAAGGGAAAGGAGAGAAAATGGGGGCAGAAGAGGGGTGGGTGAGGGTGTTTGGGGTGAGGAAGGCCGAAAGTGCCTCTGTGGGAGGTTGCCTGCCTGGTCTTGGGCTGCAGAGGCCCTTCGCTGTATTGAAGCACCACCCCAACTATTGCACCCCCAAGCGCTGTGTTCTCAGCATGGCCACTTGCAATGTCTTGTATCCAGAGCCAGTTTGCTGTTTTTCGTCCCCAGCATTATTTGAGCTACTTAAACAGCCTCCGAGTCCAGGATGTCTTCAGTTCCACGCACAGCCTCCTCCATTACTTCGACCGCTTAATTCTGACTGGCGCAGAAAGCAAAAGCAACGGCGACGAAGGTTACGGCCGGAGCCTGAGATACGCAGCACTGAACCTGGCCGCGCTTCACTGCCGTTTCAGCCACTAGTGAGTCGGCTCGTTTTCCATCCTTCCGCCAAGGTCGGCCCGCGTGACCTCCCCCCCCCCCCCCCCGGCGTGTTGCCTGGCCGCCTTGGCATTTGTTTCCAGCCGCTCTCCCTTTCACCGCAACATCCTCTTCTCCTGGCGCCGGAGGAGGAGGAGGAGGGTCTGGGAAGAGCTGGGAAATTGGGGTGGGAGAAAAGGCGGAGGAGGGGGAGGTGGCCAGACACAGCCGCACGCAAGAGGACCTGCTTGTGTTGCTCTCCTCCGTGACCTGGATGCCAAGCGCAGCCGTTCCAGGGTCATTACTCTCCCTATTCAGGTGGGCTGTGACTGTTAGGGTGGCTATTAAGACGATGCCCCCCCCCCCCACAACCCATCTTCCTGTCTTTAACATAGAAGCAATCAAATCACGACTTGCAGTCCACCCAATAGAGGGGGGGGAGGGGGGACATTTTAGACGCTTCAAAACAAGCAGCTAGGGGTAGTAAGAGGGAAGGGAAGGGGGGAGGAAAGAGGGAATCCGGTGCAGAAGAGCGGTAAAGTTCTGGGGGTGGAAGTCCAGGAGCAGAGGAATTCAGGTAGGTAGCAGAGGTGGGGAGAAAGTGGTCCCTTCGGTGTGGAGGCCTCAGGATGTCCTCCTGCCGATTCGAAGTGGTGTCGCCCGCCCGCCCGCCCCGCCCGCCACTGGCGCAAAGAGCCAGCCGCCTGCTCTCCCAGAGGCCCATTTTGGGGGTGGGGAACTGCTGGATGCCGCACGCTGTGAGAGGTCCCGCTTTGGCCTCCCCAACGAAGCCCCGGCAGAGGCCAGGCCAGATGCCTCTCGGTGCGTCCAGCGATGCCTCTGACGGCTGCTGTGTTTCCTTGGGTTGCAGCCGGCAGGCTGATCTGGCCCTGCAGGAAGCCATCCGGATTGCCCAGGAGTCCAACGACCACGTCTGCCTGCAGCACTGCTTGGTAAGCCGCTGCGGAGCAAAGGGGCCGGAGCACCCCTGGCTGCCTTTTGCCGCTTGGGCTGCCCGTGCTTGGGGGCCGCAGAGGCGCTGGGCTGGGCTGGCCTTCGCTTGCCGGGACCCTTCGCGCCCAGGCCGGCTAGGAGTCTTCTGCAAGTCCAGAGCACCTTCGCTAAAGGGCTTCTGATGGTGGCCCATGGCTGTTCCCTCCCCCACACGCACACGCGAGGCCACGGAAGCCCTCTCACTGGACGAGGCCTTCATACCACGAGGAGGAGGGAACAGCCAGTCAGAGGGAGAGGAGCGCCTGCCCTTGGGCGCAATCCCAGGCTTGTTCAGGCAGTAAAAACAAAAAAAGGCCTACGACTCCCAGCATGCTCCAAACAGCATGGCTGGCTGGAGCATGCTGGGAATCATAGGATTTTCTTCTATCTAAGCATGCACAGTATTGCACCCTCCGTCCGGCATTCCCTTGTGAGCGGGCCAGCGTCAGCCGCTGGCAGACCCTACAACAATGGCTCCCTGAGGCTCTCCGGGTGTGATGGAGCCATAACTCCCATCCTCCCCAGCCAGCCAGCAGGACCCTACGTTTCGTGTGTTCATTTGTGCCCCTTCTCCCCCTTCCTTCCTCTTTTGCCAGAGTTGGCTGTACATCTTGGAGCAGCACAAATCAGACAGCTGCGTCTTCCTGGAGCACTCCGTGAAGAAAGCCGTATACTTTGGATTGCCAGTACGTCTCTCACCCCCGTCTTTCTCCCGTCTGTTGAAAAACCGGTTGCCCCCCCCCCATCCCTGTCGGAACTTTTATCTGTCTGTCTCCCCCATTCCTAGTATTTAGCTTCCCTGGGGATCCAGTCCTTGGTTCAGCAAAGAGCTTTTGCAGGCAAGGCGGCCAACAAGCTCATGGATGCACTAAAGGATGCGGACCTCTTGCACTGGAAGCACAGCTTGTCTGAGCTCATCGATATCAGCATCGCCCAGAAGGCAGCCATTTGGAGGCTGTATGGCCGCAGGTACCACTCATGTCTCTGGTCAGGGGAGCCTTTCGGAGCACAGGAAACCGAAGCGTGTGACGGGGGCCGCAGAGTACAGCGCCCTAAAAATCTCCGCTCTCGTGTTTTCCTAAACAAGACAAACTTGTTTAGACAACGGTATGAGTACAAAGATTTTTCCAGGAAGGGTGAGGGCCACCCTTCCCCAAGCTGGGGCTGTCTGGATGCTGTGGACTGCAGCTTCCATTATCCCCATCCAGTTGGGAATGATGGACGTCATAGTCCGCAGCCTCTGGAGGGACCCGCGTCGGGGAAGGCTGGTGCAGGCTATCCCTGTTGAAACCTCACGAGTCAGAAGGGGCGGGGGGCCGGGAGCAGGGATGTGACCAGCGAAACCACCCAAAACGTGGCGGAGAAAGCGCCAAAGGCTTTATGCCGATGGCCGCAGTTTGGTCGCAGTGGTGAGCTTTTGCTGGCCCGGCCCTTCCCTCATCATCTGCACAGGGCTGACTGTGTTCCTGGCCCCGGGGCCGGGCCCACGGCCGTTGCCTGAGGCTTGCCTGTCTCCCGCTTGCCCTAGCGCCATGGCGCTCCAGCAGGCCCAGGTGCTCCTGAGCATGAACAGCCTGGAGGCCGTGAACGTGGGTGTCCAGCAGAACAACACCGAGTCCTTCACGGTGGTGCTGTGCCATCTGGCCGAGCTGCACGCAGAACAGGTAGGTGGCGGGCCGGGCCGGGCCGGGCGTGCATGCGTGCCCTCGCTTAGCTTCTGCGGCAGTGCCGGGTCTGATGTGTTTCCCCTGGGCTGTGGCAGAGGAAGGTTGCTCTCCCTGTGAGGAGCTCTGGGGCAGCCTCCGAAGGAGAGGAGGACGCCTCTGGTCACACCCAGAAAGGGCACGGTCCTCTGTAGCTCTTGCTCTGTTCCTGTCCGTGGCTGTCCACAAAGGACACCTGCTGCCGCCACCCCCCCCCCCCCACTTGTCGCTGGAGAGAGCTTTGGCTTCGCCGCCCCGGCCGTGGGTTAGCCCTGCTTCGCCTGCCTGCAAGCCACAGCCTGGGTGTGCTGGGAGCCAAGGCAGGCAACTACTCCTGGTCTCACACGGCTCCCCCCCCCCCCCGGCTCACAGGCCTTTTGAATGGCCCCAAGCCCTGCCCCCTTGCAATTCACCCAATGGGGCCATTTCCTCCTCTTGTGGCTCTGTAGCCACGCTGTGGGCTCTGCTCTGGGGCAGGGAGGGGCCACAAAGGCAGGGGGCAGCAACAGCCCTGCAGCATCCGCATCCCACTTGTGGACCTCGCTGGACAGGCGGCGGTTCCCTGCCTCCGGTTGGGCGACTGCAGAGTCGGGACTGTTCCGTTCCTTCAGAAAGCGCTTTGAAGAGGGGGAAACAGCCAGTTTCCAGCAGGTTCTCTAGAAGATGGCGGACTCCAACTCCCATCTCCCCCTGCCAGGAGCGCCAGTGGCCAGGGATGATGGGAGTTCTCCAACAACATCTGCAGCTCCTCCTGGAATGAAACTAGTTAAAATTTCCCTTCCAACGTTAAGTGAAGTGGACCAAAGCAATGAGGCTTTGTTGCAGGGTGATGAGCTGCTGCTGTTTTAGGCCCCTGTGCGCGTGGACTGCTGTTTTATTCTCAGGCTTCTCTCCTTCCTTCCTTCCCTCCTCCCTTTTGCCTTTTATATGACGCTTTGATTGATCTTGCAAAGTGCCTCGTGGGCCCTGAGCATGCGTTTCTTGACCCTTTCTTCGCTCCCGCCTGTCTTGTGTGTGCCAGGGTTATTTCACGGCTGCCTCTGAAATACTGAAGCACCTCAAAGAGAGATTCCCTCCCAACAGCCAGCATGCCCAGGTGAGGCCCCCTCTTCAGATTGTACCCTCCTTGCCCCCCCCCCCCCCGGGTCTCATTTCATTCTTGAAAAGAAAATAAATGGATGGGATTGTTGGGGCAGTTCTGGTCCCGCATCTCCCGAAGGATATTGCCGAGGTGGAGACACGGGATAGAACGCAGGTCCCCTGGAACGGTCAGGGGGCTGGAGCAACTCCCCTGATCCGAGGGCTCAGTAGTTTTGGGAGCAGGCAGCTAAGGGGAGCAGGTGGCATGAGCAAGATCATAATGTGAGGCTTGAGGTGGGGCAGGGGGAGAGGGAGAGGGTCTCCTGGGGGCTACACACAACAGGCTCCCCTGCATGGATGTCATCCAGGTGTGGGGCAGGGCTTCCAGTGAATTTCGGGGGGGGGGGGTTCAAATACAGGGGTACAGCCCCCCAGACCCAGGGGCTGGATCCGGCCCCCCTGAGATCCCAGTTTGGCCCTACCAAGTTCCAAGGTGGCTCCACCCCCTTTCCGTCAAGTGCCAATCAGCTGGCGGTTCCCTGTGTTTTGTACAGTTCTCCAAAAGGCTGAAAACTCTGCCCAGGCTTTAAGCAGCAGTGTGCTGGTGTTTGGGGCCCCGGCCACCTCTGGAATGCGGCCCTCGATGCCGATACTTTATGATGCGTCCAAGGCCGAATCCCCCCACCCCCATCCCTGTCTTTGAAAACTTGTGGCCCGGCCTGCCCTGTCCTGAGCAGCGGTGAAGCATCCCCAGGCTGTGCTTTGGAAGTGCGCATCCGTCCATCCGTGTCCCTGTGGGCGCGGGGGCTGCGTCGCGAACATCCCCAACGAGAGCCCTGCCCTGTCCCTTCTTGCCCTGATCCCTCCGTGCTCTTGCCCAGCTCTGGATGCTGTTCGATCAGAAGATCCAGTTTGACCGAGCCATGAAGGACGGCAAGTGCCACGTGGCCGACTCCCTCGTGGCTGGGATCACGGCTCTGAGCAGCACCGAAGGGGTGTACAGGTAAAGAGATGGAGAGCTTCAGAAACAAGGGCCTTGTTTGAGGTCCCTTGAAACGGGATTAGTATTGACATGGGATTAAAATGCCTCTGGGATCAAGCATTGGGGGCGGGGCTGTTCGCACGTTTTATTTTTTAACTCGTGGGAGCTGTTCCTTCTGAGTGCTGCTTACGCCGTGGTGGTGGGGAATTGATTTAAAGCATTCAGAATGCAATACCGGCATATTGACCTCCATCCTCCTGCGTGATTCAGTTGCGCCCTGCCTGCCTGCCTGCCTCTGGAGTTGTGGAAAGGCCCGTTGGCCCTCCGCTGTTCTTGTCGGGAGGCCCTGCCTCAAAGCCACACGCTTGGCAGTCCCGAGGGCTAGGAGGCAGCTGTGGTTTCCAAGGGCAAAAGAGAGTGGCCCTGATTGGAAGCTGCCTCCTGCCAGCTCCGGCCATTTGGCCCTCCGGCCTGGTCGTGTTTCCTCTGAGTGGCTCCGTGATCCTTTTGTAAGCAGGGAAGCCGGGGATTGAAGCGGGAGAGCATCCCCAAGAGACCCATGAATGGCCGAGAAACCCCTCTTGGTGCTGAAGCAGAGCGTTTCACCAGAAACAATCAACGCTCCCATGTGTCGGGTCCTTTCACCTGAGATCTGGCCTTGAGATTCAGGGCGCAATGCTGAGCATGTTTAGACGCACACACACAAAAGGCCCACGTCTCCACGCGAGGAGGCCTTTTTTTGCCTAAACATGCCTTGGATTGTGCCCTAAATGTGTAGAGGTCTTGATGGTTTTATGGGTTGAGGGCTGTAAAGCTGGGAGAGTGGAAGACAAAGATCTAGAACAGATTCAGTCACGTCTTGGGCCCCATCCAGCGTTGAGCGCTGTGGCATGGCGTCCCTTTGGTTCCTCGGGGGGAGAGCGAGGGAGTGAGAGAGGGAGCACTCTCCCTGGAAAGGGCCCCGATCGATAGCATTCTGGGCGCGGCCGTTGACCGTTGTGTTCTGTCTTTCAGAAAAGCCATCGTACTTCAAGCGCAAAATCAAATGTCCGAGGCCCACAGACTCCTGCAGAAGCTCTTGATTCACTGCCAGAAAATAAAAAACTCCGAGATGATGATTCGGTACGAAGGCCGGCCACCCGGTTCCTCCCGGAGAGTGCCTGTTTCGGAGCCCTGTGGCGCTGGGACGAGGCTCCAGGACCTGCCCAGTTTGTCTTCTCTGGGCTCTTTTCCAAGTGCTGCTCACGTTGATGTGCCTGAGTGACATCCGTGTTTCCTCCAGGCTCAGGAGTTGTGCCAAATGGGGACACGGAATGGAGTTGGGCAGGGCATCATCGATGGCAGGCGTTCACTGCAACCCTTTCAGTTTAAATTGCTGTGTGGGGCGCTGCTTTCTCGGAGACGGTCTTCCCTGGTCTAGTGCCTGCCAGATGCGGGGTGGGGATAATGGGAGTTGTAGTCCAACAGATCCGGAGGGCGCCGGATTGGGAAAGGCTGCTCCAAGGCTGCAGCAGAATCTCACGCTGCTTCCTCTCTGGCTTGGAGTCCTGTTCTGCTCCCCTTTTAAAATGAAAATGGCCGGTCCGGGTGCTCCACAACGGAGGGGGGGGGCTGTAACGGCAGCCGTAGCTTCGCGTGCCCTTGTGGTTCTCTCCCCTCTCCTGACACAGCGATGGCTTTTCCCTTTCCGTGTCTTCCCCCCCCCCCCTTCTTGTGATCAGTGTACTCCTGTCCATCGCGGAGCTCTACTGGCGGTCCCTGTGCCCCACGATTGCTCTGCCCATCCTGCTCCAGGCGCTCGCCCTCGCCAGGGAATTTGGCCTCCAGCATTTGGCCTCCAAAACCATCCTCAACTTGGCTTTCTCCCAGGTATTTGTGGCTCTGAGCCATCATTTATTCTCCTTTTTCTTGGAAGTACGTTCATGCTGCTCCTCGGACAAACAGGCTTCCTGCGGTTTGCATATCATCCATTGACTGATGCGGTCTCTGCCCCCACAGGCTTCCAGTCTCACAAGGCCACGTGAGGAAAAAGGAAGGAGGGAGGCAGGGAGGAACGGCTTCAGCCAGCCTGGTTGAAGGGCTGCCCTTCCCCTTCAGGTCAGGCTGCTTGGACGGCTGCAGGTTTGGGGCGGCACCTCCTTCTGGCGGCTGCCTTTCCTCCTCCGCCCTTTGAAGGAAGGCAATCCCCTGCCCCAAAGAGCTTACAATGTCAAATTCGCCACTGGGAGGCAGCGAAAGAGGAGCCCCGGGGAAGAATGGGAACTCTATTTCAGTTAGATGTACTTAGGTTGTTACCGCTAAGGGACCATGCCAAGGTCTTTGCGGAAAAGGCAAGACTTGAGGATGGGATGTGAAGGCAGTGAGAGTCACTCTGGTTTTCGAAGTGGAGAAATACCTTGCTGAAACAGGACGAAGCCCCTTGGCGCGCAAAGTGAGCAGGGCGAGATCACCGCATGGCCACTCTGCCACTCAAAGGCGGCCTGAGGTAGCCGGTGGCCGTCTCAGCTTCATGTTTGTCTTTGGGGGGGTCTTCGTCCCCCTCCCTCCCTCCCTTCCAGCTCATCCTTGGTATCCCTGAGCAAGCGCTGAGCATCCTGCACATGACAATTGAGCCCATCCTGGCTCACGGGGCCGTGCTGGACAAAGGTGCCGCCATGTTCCTAATGGCCAAGTGCCAGGTGGCCTCTGCAGCCTCCTACCCACCCCAGAAGAAGGCCGAAGGTAAGACGAGGCCTTCACCCGGCCCCCCCATCACGGAGCCCGCGGTTCCCCTCTTGGGCTTATTCCACACCACGGGAATGCTGTGTCATTTGTTTGTTTATTTCGAAGTATCCCTTGCCATGCCATTTTAAAAAAGGGCGAGGCAGTTTACAATTGCTACAATGCAAACTCCGTGTCCAGACGGTGTCACGGGATTTTGCTTTTTAATCCCAGAAGCTCTACGGGTGCAGCTGCAGGGAGAGACCTTTTGGTGGTGGCTCTTCACCTTTGGGACGCCTTCCCCACAGAGGCACCTGTGCAACTGCCGCTCAGGCCACAGGCAAAAGCCAGCCTGTGTTCTCAGGCTTGTGGTACCCGTACCCGTGTGTGTATTGAACTTGGAGCCGTTTTTATTTTTCCTGTCTGTCAGAGTGGACAGTTAGTCTTAATTTGTATGGCTTGTTTTATTTTTGTATCTTTCTTGCACTTTTCATGTCCCTTGCTAATGCGTTAGCTGCCCTGGGGACATAGATTTGCACTCGTAGGTGTGGAACGTTTGGGATAGCCGTTCTATGAGTACATTCAACAGGTGGTTGGACGAGACGTCGGGCGTGGGAGCTCCCAACACCATGGAGAAAGGCTGAATCCACATGCTGTACACGGGCGGCCAGGTCCCTTCTGGTCTTGGTGTCCCTTGGCGCAGGAACCCAGGTCTCTCTCAGCAGAGCCTCCCACAAAGCGAGTCTCTGTGACTCGCCTGCCTTTGTGTTTTGTGCCGGCCAAACAAGGCAAGGGGCTGCAAGAGAGAGGGGCTTTTAAGGCCGAGTGCCCTGCCCAGGGAACACAGGGGATTGAGCGGTTCCACAGTGCGCATAAGCACTCCTCCCGACTTTGGCTCTCCTTTCCCTGCAGCTCTGGAGTCAGCCATCCTGAACCTCAACGAAGCCAAAGCCTACTTTGCCAAGGTAGACTGCAGAGAGCAGCTCCGTGACGTCCTTTACTTCCAGGCCCGGGTCTTCCACAGCCTGGGCAAGACCCAGGAGAGGAACCAGTGCGCCCTGCTCTTCCGGCAGCTGAACCAGGAGCTCCCCACCCGCGGCGTTCCCTTGATCAACACTTTCAAATGAGAGGGACACGATCCACGGAGCCCTGGCTCAAAGCAAACAGGAGCTGCTGCGTTCCGGCGCCTTGTTTCCCAAAACAGACCTCCACGGCTCCCTGCCCCGCCCTCCCACGGATCTCTTCCTTTGTGCAATCTTCAACATTTATAAATCAGCGTCAGTGAATTGGTGTTTTGTTTCGTCTTTGTTGTGGAAATGCAAGAAGTGTGTTCCTCTCGTTGGGACCGATGCCTCTGCTTCTGCCCTGCCTCATCCATCCCTGGCGGAGCTTTGGCTGTCATTTGTGGTTGGTTTGGGTTCCCCCCCCTCCTCCTCCTTCCTGGTGAGCGGTTAGACTTTCAAGTGGACCCTTTGTAGGGGGAAGTAGAGACTTGAGAAGCACAAAAGACCCATTGTGAGGCTGGAGACTTGGCAACTTCTCTGCAGATTACACACCATCTTTGCAAGGGTGGGGAGTTTTGTCTTTTTAAACGTCCCCTTTTATTTGAACCTCTGTAGGTGCCATTCTGTCTTTAAAAACGGACAGACTGCAGGCTCATGTATGCCGTGAGATGGTGTTCAGGGCATTGCTATTCACCACCATTGCCTTGAGATACTTCTCAGCAGCACGAAGCTCGTCAATGCCCATCAGAGTCTTAAGAAAAGAACATGCACAGGAGGGGAGGATTCCACAGGCTTTGAGGAACCCCGGAGTCTGCAGGAGTTGGGGGGGGATCACAAGGGCCCCCAAGAGCCCCATGAAGACTGGGCATCTTCAGCGGCCACAGAGAGCCAACTGTGGGGAGGCCCATGTGGGGAGGGGGATGGAATGGCTGGCTGGAACCTGGAAGAGTCCCTGCAGCATCTTGTTCTAGGTCCCCCGTGCAGGCTGTGTGTGTGTGTGAGAAAGAGAGAGAGAGAGAGAGGTGTTCATATGGAGCCCAGCCATCGTTCCTGCCACAACCACATCTTGACTTCACAATGGAGAAGGGGTGTTGCGTCTTGTCCTGGGAGGCCTGAGTTCAAATCCTGAATGGATGGCCTTGGGTTGCATCTCCCACCTGCCAGATGGGAATAATGGCTCTCTGCAGGACGGTTGTGAAGGTGGACGGGAGGAGGGTTGCCAGAATGCGTCCGGCGTGAATCGGGCCTGTTGTCCTGGGTATGTGGGGGGGGGGAGGGGGAAGCTGCCAGCTCTCCTTCCGGTCCCCTGCTTTTCTACTACCCGTGAGAGTTCTAGGTTGAGCGGCGGAAGGGGAAAGTGTTGTTCCGGAGGCCCTCTTGCTTTGGGGCCGACCTCATGAATTGGGATTGATGAAATGTGAATCGACGACCTCACATTACCCAGGACTGTTTCTCTGACCACCTAGGTGGGTTGTGAAGAAAGCGCTGAGTAGTTCCTGCCCCTCCCGCACACCTGAAAATAGGGAACACACTGTCTGGCTGAGCCAACTGAGCCTGCGTTCATTTCTCATATAGTTGGAGGCATAACCGGCCTTATCAGCCTAACGGGTCCTACACGTGGGTTCGCCCTGATCGTGTGCGCCCACACAGCCAACCTGAATCCCAGCCCCTCCTTGGAGGGTGGTGGAGAGGGGAGGTGGCTCTCAGGGTTCCAGCCTTTGGCGTTGCCAGCTTTATGCCCAGCGCCCTTTTGTCGTTGGCACAGCGCTGTGAAGGTTGGCAGGTAACCCTGTGTTTTCGAAACCAAAGACACACCTGCATTCCAAAGTCCTTTGGAGACTGGACTGTTGTCCAAATTGCAAGCTGGAGAAGCAACCCCGGGAAATGTT